>JAGMVL010001134.1:2400000-3690680 GCA_019202695.1 Populus x sibirica
TGTTTCTTTTTTATCTAAAAAGACAGAAGACCCCTTACTTAAAGATTAGTTTTTTGTATTTCTAAGGGCAAAATAATATTTATATTATAGCAAAAAGAAGTGTATACACCATTTTTCCCCAATCAAATATTCAATATCAAATGTATCCATGGAAAAGACATCTTTACCCCCAATTGCATGCCTAGTCAGCTTTTTTGGCAAGGGAAAAATCATTTTTATACTGCTCCAATCCATAATAATACGTGTTTTGGTGAATAATAAAAGACTAATACCTTTTAGTTTTTTTATAATAAAAAAGATCTAAATATATTTGATTGAAGAAACAAGAATATAAAATAAATTTGTTTTTATGGTAGTTTTTTAGTTATTTCTTACACTTACAAAACAAGAATTAAAGACAAATATATCTTCTTTATCTGATTGGTTTTGTCTTTTTTATTCCGAGATATATTGTTTTTTTTTCAATTTTAAATATGTGAACAAGTTATTTAAAAAAAACAATATGTGAACAAATCAACTCACTTTCTTAACAAATAATAATAAGATATTTATTTTAAAATCTCACTTAAAAAGATTTGAATTGAAATTAATTCACACATTTAAAATACTTTGGGTGCAACATATTAATAGTGAAGAGGTGGCCTTTTTTTTGTTAATTGTTTTTTAAAATTATTCTTTAATATTTGTTTGATTTTGAATTTATCTTTATAAATTATTTAGTTTGTTTTTTAAGGTTATCGCAGTCTCAAACAAAATCTTGATATTTAGTTTGAGCTTGATCTATGAGTGTCTATTTTTGTTATTGTATAATTAAGTAAAAAAATAGTTTTAAAAAATAATGTTCTTAAACCCAGTGAAGTTCATCACTCGGATCACAAATTTGACATATTAAGTCGTGCAACCCAAGTCAATTTAATATATCATTATCTCAGTAATAACAAAAAATGTTATCTTGATATTTTTTAAAAGAATATAAACTCTATTTTTTACTGAGTTATATGAGTTATTTTTAAACTCGTCAGTGATGGGTCATGGTTTCTCAAAATCAACCCCATTTAAGAGACAACGTATGAAAGTCATAACCCGAGATAGGAGTTCTGGACGCACAATTCTAAGTGAGGGAGGGGATGACTGCACCTAACCCCGTATTGGGCCTGGGCGCGTCCCCGCCCAACCCTCCGTAGGGGATGGACGCGTCCACGCCTAACCCCATGTTGGGCCTGGACGTGACCGTCCCTGATCATTTTTTGATGCGGTCACAAGCTGGACCCATTTTCTCCTGGGCTCTGAGCATGAATTAAGCCCCACATCCCTCAAATTGGGTGCGAAACTGAAAGGTCACTCTACATTGAGCCTCTCATACCCTGAGCCTGAATTAATAATTATGATGCTCATTATAATCCCATTAAATACGAACAAGCCGTCCATACTTATATTAATTAAATGTGATGGTACAAACAGTAGAATAATATTATTTTACTATTATGAGATTACATCTCTACCCCTCCTACATTGTATGAAGTAGCTCAAGCCAGATAATATAAAAGGGGAGTAGGATATACAGAAGGGGGTTCGAGACCTGATACTCTGAGACAAAAACACACTCTCCACTTCTTCTTCTTCCTTAATTCTATGTCTTCTTCCTTCTCCTCTTCTCTATTTTCATAAAAGCTCATTAATACTTCCATTAATGTCTTTCTTTACACAAATATTTCTGGTACTGACTTTATCTTTGGAGGGTCTCCTATCAACACCCCCAGAGGACTTTGTGCAAGCATTTGATCCAGAAAAGTTGATATCCCCCTAGAGAAATATTTGCCCAAGGAAAGCCTACGTGGACTTGAAGTGGAGGTCATTGAATTCACCATAAATAATGTAGAAGAATTTTTAGAAGTAATTCATCCCAGAACATTCCCTGTGATTTTTATAACCTCGTTAGTCAAGTCAAATAAATGACACAAAAATAATATTTATTATTTAATTTTAAACTCGGTCAGATAAAAAGTTAAGTTTCGATATTGATATGTTAAGCTAAACATGCACTATAAACTCTTAGTGTTTGTTTTTTAGGTAGCTTTTGTGGTTGTGGTTTTAAAAATGTAAATTTTAAAAAAATATGGTTGGTTGGATTTAGATACGTGTTTGGTAAAAATTACGGTTGAGGTTTATATGTAGCAAAAAACATGTATAAAATTTTTGTTAGTTATGTTTGAAAGTGTTGTTGTGGTTGCTTTTCAAAGTGATTTTTACTTAGAAATGCATCAAAATAATTTTTTTAAAAAAATTATTTTTGATATCAGCGCATCAAATTGATCTGAAAACACAAAAAAAATAATAATTTGAAGTAAAGAAAAAAATAAAAAAATTTTAAGTTTTTTAAAAGCGCTTTTGAAACACAAAAACAAACAGCATTTTATAAAATTCAATTAAAAAAACATGTAAAAACTGCTTCATAAAAAACTGCATTTTAAACTTAATTTTTTAATTTTCCCTTAATAATTTCATTGATTTAAGCCGCACCGTGTAAAAGTGTAATCTAGTGGGAGCTAAATAATTAAGAAACAAATCAGAAAAGCATGTGGGTCCCAACAGACAGCTTAGAGACCATAATGCAACGCGCTTGCACTTTGCTTGACAGTGTGGTGCACTATCGTTTCACGCTTCAAAATAAAGAACTCCCCCTCCACTCGCTCTCGCAGCGTGACCGTTAGATGCAAGCTTCCAAACACTAGTGGCCGCTAGATTTATACGCGTTAAGGATGCGACTGGTAGCTGAAGCAGAAGAGGACATGAAAAATCAGCCAGAGATGGTGGCGTGGTTAACGCGGCCAAGGAAGCTAATTTGGCAAATAATTTGAATCTGGAAGGACAATTTACGTAGACAGAAGGGCCAAAATGATTTAGTAGCTTTTTAAATGATTCGTCGCTGTTTTTCCCTTTATTTTTGAATGTATTTGGCGCCATGTGCTCCCATGACTTCATTTTGATCCTATCCCATTTGTTGATTTTGTGCTCTTTTTCACATTGTACAGTTTTTTTTATATTTATTTTAGATAACGTTTAATTATTAATTAAGGAAAAAAAAAGATAATTGAGATATGTTTTTACAAATATAAAAATTTATTTTAAAAACATATCTATTTTATATATCCTTCATTTCAACTAAATACATGTGAACGGAAAAATTTAATATGCAAAACGGGGAACAAGCACGAAGAAATGTGTGGATATTTTTATGCAATTGAGAGAATCCTGTTACCAAAATTTGGGGTTCTCACATATGCACGCGTGCAATTTTCAGACTGTACGTGTTTGTGAGGCAAACACACACATGCCATGCACCCTACATGACATAGACAAATATTTCAGCTATTTGTTTTTGTTTTTGTTGTTGTTTATTAAATACTTCTAACAATATCAAAGAAAGAGGACGTCTAGTCTTAACACAGACAACTTGACATGAATAAATTCTCTTAAAGTACTTTACAGTTAAGTTAAAGAAGAATTTTCCTTAATTTTTATAAAAATATTTTCCTTTTATTTTAGATAAAAAATATTTTTTAAAAGTTATGAAAAATTTAGAAATATCATATTATTTGCTGATTATATTAAATTTAATTCCTCACACTTTTGATTTTTATATATTTTGTTTTAAATTTTTTTTCTTTCAATTTTGTCCCTTAGAATTTGATTTAATTTTATTTTTATATCAACTTTGATATTTATTTTTATGATTGTTATTTGATTTTCTCTTATCATTTTCATAATTAAATTTCTTTATCTATTAGATTTGGCCCTTATTTTTTATTTATTTATTTTACTTGAAATAATTTATGAAATTATAATTTTTTTAATTTCATAATCATTCAACTTTTTTATATGTTAAATTTGATTTCTATTATTTTGATTGTTATTTATTTTATTTGAGATAATTTATGAAATAAGATTAATTTTTTTTAATTTTATTCTCATTCAACTTTTTAATTTTTAAGATTTGTTCCTTATTATTTTAATAAACTTAAAAAAAATATTAACAATTTATTTTTCAGCTCATTTTTCATGACATAGCCAAACACTGGAAAATATTTTCCAACTTATTTTTCATAATACTACCAAACATAAAAAAATAATTTATTTTTTAAAAATCAATTTTTCTACTTTCTTTCCAAAAGAAAACTAAACGGGCCAAGTGTTATAAAAACATTCATTATTTATTGATAGGCAATAGCAGGATAAATCACTAATCAAATTAGTTTTTAATATTTCTAAATGCAAAATTTCATTATGATATATTTCATTTTATTTGAGACAAGGAGTATCCCTATAAATTTAATTTTGTATGAGTAAAAAACATATATATCGAGAAGACATAATAATCTGTCCAGCCAAATCATTTTATTAATTGATTGACTTAATCTCCGTAGCCCTAACTCATCATAATATTTTTTTAAAATTAATATTTTAATGTTTTTTAAATTATTTTAATATATTAATATCATAAAAAAATTTTAAAAAATAAAAAAATATTAAACACCGCCTTCAATCTACTAGTGTAAAACAGTTGCTTTCTGAAGTCTTTCTCAACATAAATCAAGTGCAGCTGGACACAGGTAGAAAATCAAAGAATCGGGGCCTAACTAACCACGAAAGTTCTTTGATTTTTTTTTTCTCTGGCTTTGGTGGATTCGTGACCAAGGCATGGTGGCTAAAGGTAAGAAATCTATACGGAAACTGTGGGTTCGCATGGCCAGCCTATAAAGACCCAAGAATAGTCATCTCCTAAATTGACCACATATCACTCACAAAAATAATTCGCCACCATTAACTTTTACATACAAACATTAAATTTTCAAAAAAAGAAATTGCTAATAATAAGAGAGAGATATCTAAGAGAGGCAGACAAAGATAAGCCATTAACTCCGCACCAGTTTCGCCCAGTAAGAAGCCTTCATTTCAGTGCCCAACTAACACCCTCTATCCTTTCAGTTTCTTCCTTCTCCTCATCCTTGTCAGGTAATTTAGCCATTTACAGCACATAAGCAAGAAATTAGTCTATGAACAAAAAACTTGTTGTATATTTAGGGAATTTTGGTTAAAGTTTTTTTGGTTCTTGAATTTTGAATATAGAAAATGGAGTTCTGCATGGAGACAAGAGCCTTGAAGTCAAGTTTACGCAACGAACTAGCTACAAAATCAACCCAACAAGCTATTTCTGAAGATTTCTTTGCTTTTAATGCATCTGCTGTTGTTTCAAGTGATCAAGATTTCTCTGTTGATTGTTTCTTGGACTTCTCTAATGGTGAATTCAAAGATGGTTATGCACAAGAAGAGGAAGAGAAAGACTCTCTTTCTGTTTCCTCTCAAGACCGTGTTGATGATGATTTTAACTCAAACTCCAGCAGCTTCTCCGATTCCTTTCTCTCAAGTGAACTCGCTGTACCAGTAAGTGATGATGATTGAATTTTTGTCAATTATTGTTCCTTCTTCTGATATTTTTTGTGTTCTTAATGAAACCCATGCTTTGTCTTTTGACAGACCGATGACATAGCAGGGCTTGAATGGGTATCTCACTTTGTCGATGATTCTTTGTCTGATGTCTCTCTTCTGGTTCCTGCCTGTAAAGGAAAACCAGAAAGCCATGCAAAGAACCGGTTCGAACCAGAACCCAAACCCTCTCTCGCAAAAACTCCTGGTTTTTTCCCTCCACGGGTTCCCTCCAAGGCAAGAACCAAACGGTCCAGACGCACTGGTCGCACCTGGTCGGGTAGGTCGAACCAAACCGAGACACCGTCATCCTCAGCATCCTCAACCTCGTCAATGCCGTGTCTTGTTTCAGCCAACACGGTTCAAACAATTGACTCGTTATCGTGGTTGAGTGAACCGCCAATGAAAAAACCAAAGAAAAGACCGGCGGTTCAAACTAGTGGGATAACGGCGTCGCCCCAATTCCAGCGTCGGTGCAGTCATTGCCAGGTTCAGAAGACCCCACAGTGGCGAACCGGGCCGCATGGTGCCAAAACGCTATGTAATGCTTGTGGTGTTCGTTATAAATCCGGTCGACTCTTTCCGGAGTATAGACCAGCCTGCAGCCCTACCTATTCGAGTGAAGTTCACTCGAATAGCCATCGAAAGGTGTTAGAGATGAGAAGGAAGAAGGAGATGGGCGGACCTGAATCCAGGTTGAACCAGATGGTTCCTAGTTTTTGAAGGTTTATCTGTAACATGTAGGTTTTTTCTGAACCAGAGTCAAACCCGGTTCAGTTAGTCCGGTTTTATTTTTAGGTTGCAGACATCGAATGTATCATAGGAAGGGCATTTCTTAGTTCTTACCATAGTTTATAGGGAGATTCCTGTCTCTATATAGTCTTATCCTTCTACTTCATTTTTCTTAGTGTTCCTTTTAGTTTAGTTTCTCTATCGTCTAATTTCTTATTTTTTATATTGGGAGGGTTTTTGAACTAGCGGAGGGGGAATATCCAGTCTCTGCCTATTCTTAGAATTCCCAGTCTGTTTTTGTTCATTATTGGTATTTGCTAGTAAAATGCCCATTTTTGTCAAAGTCCTTTGAAATGTTCAAAACAATCCAGCCATCACCTTTGACAATATAAAATAAAAAATAAAAAATAAAAATAAAAATTGAACGGATGGATGGATAGAGACAATTTAGACAATAAAATATGGTGGTGTTAGATTTCAGACCACCAAAGCTAATTCAATTTTGGACAAATGGTGCTTTCCCGAGTGGGTGCACTATAAATTGTTTAGTGGTCTGCTGACTAAGAGCATGCCCCTGGTGTCATTATTAAGAATGACGTCTTTGAAATTGTATTTGAGATTAAGTTTTAATTTGTTTTTTTTAATATTTTTGGATTGTTTTGATATATTAATATAAAAAATAAATTTTAAAAAATAAAATATAAATATATTATTTTAATATTTTATTTAAATAATTAAAAATAACCAATATTACGTTAGGGTTATCAAACACCATCCAAGTCAAGAGTCGTGGCCGACTTTCAATATTAATATTTATTAACAAAACAACCTTGATTTTACGGTGATGGATAAGCATGATCAATTGGTGCACTTACGTGTTGGTGCAATTATATGATTTCGTACAGTGGTTTTGTGTTTTTGAAAAAATTTAAAAGTTTTTTTTTTTATTTTAAAAGTTTTTTATTTTAAATTTTTTTAATATATTTTTTTAAAAATTAAAAATAGTATTTTAATATGTTTTTAAGTAAAAAATATTATAAATATTATTTTATATTTTTAACTAAATAGTTGACCCTCCCGAGGCTGACAAGGGTGGCGATGTTTCCATGAACGTGAAATAATAAAGCAGCATCATTCTGGTATGGGACAACATTATAATTCTCATCTTCTTACACGGCCATGATGTTATTTTAGGTGCGATCATTATTCATTGCAATTATTCAGGACCAAATAAATCATGAACATGATTGACTAAAAAAAAATGTTTTTTTTTTATTTCTGTGGTCAAAACATATTTTTGAAAATTTTTAATTTAAATTAATTTTTTTTATGATTTTGAATTGTTTTTATATTCTAATATCAAAATTAATTTTTATTTTTAAAAAATATTATTATAATATATTTTCAAACAATTTAAAAAGTAATCATTGTTATAATATAAAGCAATACTTTAATCATTTGACTTTGAAAATTTTTAAGGATATATGTCTTCGTATCAAAGCTTGTTTTTAGTAATTTTCTTTTTACAATCATGTTGAAAATTGTTTTTAAGATATAGGTGTGTTTAGGATGGAGTTATAGTTTGTTTTTTAATAGGATTAAAAACTAAGAAAAAATCTTGGTCCTGTTTGTTTTTGTGTTTCAAAAGCGTTTTTGATAAAATTTAATTTTTTTTTCCTTTGCTTCATATTAATATTTTTTTGGTGTTTTTAGATCATTTTGATGTGCTGATGTTAAAAATAATTTTTAAAAAATAACAAAAATATTATTTTAATATATTTCTAAGTAAAAAATACTTTAAAAAACAACCAAAACCACGTCCCGAAACTTACTTTTTCCGGTGGCTTTTTATACATTTGTTTTTTTTTAAGAAAAGATCAGCACACTCATAAAGTGAAAACGTTTAAAGTGGCCTTCAAAATGGAATCATGATCGTTGTTCTGTTTTGTCTAGATGGGCTGGATGGACGGGTAGGATGCCCAATCCCTCCAAACCCTCTTTGGAGCTTCACCTTAGCTGTTGAAAGAGACTGGCTAATCATTATGGGTTTTTTTTGTTTTTTTTGTTTTTTTTATCGGATTAAGATGGATTTGGAATGTGATTATCTTGGCATAAACTGACAAACTAATTAATTAAAAACCCTTAAAGGGATTGATCCCTGGGAAAAGAGATTTAAATGCTTTCTTTTTTATATGAAAAAGAACTCCTATCTCATGTTGAGCACCGTTTACTGTAAGCACTGCAGAATTCAATAAGTTGTTAGTAATCTTCCAAGTTTTCCTTCCCCACCTGGTGTGTAGTGAATTCATATCGGTGTGTGAGAAGTTTTTTTATTTAGAAATATATTAAAATAATATATATTTTTAATTATTTAAAATTTAATTTTTACATAACATATCAAAATTATTGAAAAATATATAAAAATTAATTTTAAATAATTTTATTTTTAATTTTAATTGACCTCGTTTTCTCAAACAGGCTTTCATCTTCTACAATAAGACAAAAAAATTTTGAGCAAAGTATCATATTTGATGGGTTTCTCAATTATTATTCTTCCTCTATATATATTATCTCTCAACTTCTGAATTTTCTTGTTATTAGAATTAATCTGTTTATTGTATTGCAATAATAATAATAATAATAATAATAATAATAATAATAATAATAATTTATTTTGTTTACTATTAAAAGTGGATTGGAGTGCTTAGTTGTTAGAGTTCGTCCACGGTATCATCACAGACCAGGGAAAAAAAATCATTTTGCTTGAAAATGAATTTCACTTTCATTTTTCTTGCGTAACAAAGTATTTACTATTTAGATTATGAATTTTATTAAAAAGAACTTAAAGGATGGAGGAGAAAATTCTTGAACTACCATGGTTCATTTAATTCACAAATTTAATCAATATAATAATAATAATAATAATAATAATAGGATCAATGAATTGTTTTATATTAAATAAAAAGTTTGGATCAACACAACTATTCATTTATGCACCAAAAATGGATGAATATTTGGTGCACAAAATATTTTGGAGTGACCTGCAAAATTCATTTAGATATTTAATTAGTACATGTAACTGAATTGACTTTTAAAAGTAACATTTCATTGTTCCTTTCTAGGAATTTGAATATATTCCCACGCTTGTTGTTAAATATGTTTTAAATTATTTTTAGTTTGAATAAAATATCAAATTAATATTTTTTAAAATGTTTTTTATTATTTTGACTTTTGAATCTGGTGGTCAAGCCAAACCTAATAGCCTTAGACTTAATAGTTATGATACACCCACGACAGTTGGGTCTAGTAGCCAAGTCAGACTCAATAGCCCTATGTCTCGGCGTCCATGCCACACCCAAGACAGTTGGGTCCAGCGGCCATGCCACACCCACGACAGTTGGGTCTCTCAGCCGAGCCAGATCTAATAGCATTGGGTCTGGCATGGCTGTCAGATCTAACACCTTTTGGCATAAAAGACAACAAAAACAATGCCTTCATGATGTTACAATGTTGTCCACAGTGCAAACATTTTATATCTATAATGTGGTCCACAAGGTATTGAGTCTATATCCACAATACCTGTATAGTGTTCTGGATCTAGAGGCCATGTCAGACCCAAGACGGTTGGGTCTAGTGACTAAGCCGGATTCAAGTCTCTTGGGTCTGGCGGCCGACTCAGACCTAACAACTTTTGGCATAAAAATAGCAAAGACAACGCCCTCACGGTGCTACAGTGTCGTCCACAGTGCAAATACTTTATATTTACAGTGTAGTCCACAATGCAATCAGTCTATATTCATAGTACCTGCACAATGTTTTTCCCATGCATTTTAAAGTATAGTATAATTTGTCATATTAGTTGGTGTTTATGTGACAAAGTATATCTGATAAATCTAAATTTAACGAGCTTAATGTTGGGCATGCTGCCTAGCCAAGAGGAACGGGCCAAGATTGTTGCGGGGCCCATACTAGGTGTGACACGCCCAACTAGGGTGTTGGGTGTCAGGCGAGCACCCTCATGAACTCGGGCCCAGCTACCACGGGGTTAGATAGCGTGTTTAAGCCTATTTTTCACTCCTATCAGGTTCAAAAAACTTGTTTGAGCCCAACACTTCCTTGGAAATTTTTCCAAGACCCAATGCGAGTCCATTGGTAATCTTTCGGGTCCCTCATGCGAGTCCTCCCAGTATTTTATTTTGATCCGATACATGTTAGTTTATATGGGTGAAATTATTCAGCAGTCCCTCTTCTCTATAAAAGGATAGGATTCATGATCTATAAATACCATATGAATCCACCAAGTTCAAAGTTCACAATCTCTTCATTCTCAATATTTTTAGCATATATATTTTTGGAACCTATCTCTATCAAATATCATTGAACTTTCTCTCTTTATAAAGTTACTGACGTAAGCATCTAAAAGTCCCCGCGTCCATTAAAGGAGACATTTCGCAGGTACTTAGCTTCCCATATCAATCTATAAGCCACCTTGACTTTTTACATCAAACGGATAAGATTGCAAGAACTAAGTGATTAACCAATTATCTAACGCATTAGACTTATTACTAAACTACTTGGAATTTTTAAGACATTATCAACATCTCTTCTTATAAAATAAGTTTAAAACATGATATTTAGGAAATTAAAATTTAAAACTACCTTGTTTAAAAAAAAAACTCGATGTTATATAAAGGAAAAAAAGTTGTTAGAAAAATTTAAAGATTTACAAGGAATGTGATGTTTACTAATTTTCCATCATGATACAAAAATATGTTCATTTAATGGTAAAGAAAAAAAACAATGGTTCTCATGCAAAACATGTGCCAAGTACTACTGACGTGCAAGTTGTGCAAGCATAATTTTAGTCATGTGTAAAAACCAGCAATGTCATCTCCTAACAACGACAAAGTTAGAAATCATGTGCTGGTGGCTAGCAAATATATTAAGAAGAACAAATTATTCCATATATATATATATATATATATATTATGGATTGACTTATTAAAATGCTAAAATGTAGATTAAATAAAATTTGGCCCAAATGACGAAATATCTTGTAACTTGTTTTGTTGAACTTGTATGTTTATTTAATTAAATGAAATGTTCAAAACACAATTTTTTACCATATATATCTAGCTAGTATTTCAATAAAAAAAATATAATATAATTGAAGAAATAAATATATAAAATAAGTTTATTTCTTAAAAAACAATTAAGTGAATTTTTGTTGTCGATATAATTTTTATTTTAATTATAGCGTTTGATTTTTATTTCAAAAGAGTAATAAAAAACCAACCAAGCTTTTTTTTTTAAAAAAAAGGCAAAATGCAAAGATATCACTAGTATGTTATGATATATAAATTAATAATGAAAATACATAAAAAAAAAATTACTATTTAGAACCATCATGTAGGGGTGATGGGACCTATACAGACTTAAAATATATTTTCATAACAATTAAAAATAAATAAAATCATCACTACGAATAGAAATGAAATTGAAAAAAAACATATTTAGATTCTCAATATATTTTATAACTTTCATGTTGAAAAGGCCAAACTAGGAGACTTTAATTGCATGGTCATCAACTTAACTAGAACTATTTTTATTCCTTTTATTATGCACGTAATTTCGCATTTTTCATGTTGAAATAATGAAATTTACTTTTAATCAATTGAAAGGCTTCAAAAATTTAATCATGCACATCCATGGGCTGGGCTGGGCTGGGCCTAAAACCCACTTTAGGTCACTACTCCTAGTCCTAGAAGTGTTCTCACAAAATGAGCCTGGCCAATTTCGATTCACCTCGATGGGATTTTCATCCACTATCTCCAATAAATGCAGTTTTTGAAATTTTTTAGGTAGTAATTTGATAAGATACATTTTTTTTAGGAATAAGATTAGCATTACTACTCATAATTTATTGGGTATGCAGAGTAATTGGAGAACCAAAAATTGTTTCTCTGTACGACAGCGTTTTATAGATACTGCTAATTCACTAATCTCTCTATATACATGCAGCCATGCAATGGTTATTGCCTGTTACCCCAAGAGTCACATTGTGCCAAACACAAACCCTTGGATTCTCTCCAATCTCTTCAAATTTCTCCGATGCTTTTTTTCATCTTGGTCTCTCTATTTGTCTCCATAATTTTACTGATTCCGATGCGTAAGAAGCTCCCATACCCTCCTGGACCAAGAGGGTATCCGATTATTGGCAACATGGGCATGATGGACCAACTGACCCACCGTGGTTTAGCTAGACTCTCTGGACAATACGGTGGGCTCTGCCACCTTCAAATGGGAGGGCTTCAAGTTGTGGTTGTGTCAACACCAGAAATAGCTCGTGAAGTCCTCCAAGTCCAAGATATTGTAACAGGCCTGCAAATGTTGCAATTGTCGACTTGACCTATGATAGAGCAGATATGGCCTTTGCCAATTATGGTACATTCTGGCGTCAAATGAGAAAAATCTGTGTCATGAAGCTATTTAGTCGAAAAAGGGCTGAATCTTGGGCCTCCGTAGGAGATGAAATGAAATTTACAATTAGGCCCGTTTGTTTGTTCGTTTGTTTGTTGGAAAGTAGATTTTTTTTTAAAAGTAAATTCCGAGAAAGTGAATTATTTTCTGATGTTTGGTAGTGTAATGAAAAATAAGTTGGAAAACACTTTCCAGTGTTGGTTATGTTATGGAAAATGAGCTGGAAAATAACTTATTAATGTTTTATTTTTCTCAAGTTTATTAAAATAATGAGGAACAAATCTTATAAATTAAAAAGTTGAATGAGAATGAAATTAAAAAAAATTCATAAATTATCTCAAATAAAATAAATAATAATAAAAATAATAGAGATCAAATCTAAAAAATAAAAAAAAAAATGAAAGATGAAGAAATTAAAATAATAATAATTAACATTTCATAAATTATTTCAAAGAAAATAAGTAACAATCAAAAGAACGGGGATCAAATTTGATAGATAAAAAATTTCAATAAAAACATAATATGGAAAAAGCAAATAACAATTATAAAAATGAGGACCAAAGTTAATATAAAAAATAAATTTTAAGAGATGAAATTGAAAAATAAATATTCAAAACAAAATATATATAGCAATCAAAAGTTTGAGGACTAGATTTGATATAATCAGCAAATAATATGACATTTCTAAATTTTTCACAACTTCCGGAAAATGTTTTCCGCCCAAATTTTCCAGAAAAACACTTTCCTGGAAACCAAGCCAAATTTTTCTTCGATTAGAAAGTGTTTTTCATTGACCAACTTTTTTAATGACAAACAAACATAAAAAAATTTGAAAAATGGTTTCACGAAAATCACTTTCTGAAAAACAACCATAGTCATATACAGATGTTGAAAAAAAACTGGTGAACCAGTTAATATTGGTGAGCTGGTGTTTGCATTAACAAGGAGTATAACGTACAAGGCTGCTTTTGGCTCATCTCCAAATGAAGGGGCAAGAAGAGTTTGTGTCAATTTTGCAAGAATTTTCAAAGCTTTTTGGAGCCTATAATGTTGCTGATTTCTTTCCTTGGTTGGGTTGGATTCATGCACGGGATTTCAATAAAAGGCTAGCTAAGGCAAGAAATCCTGAAGATGGACAGGGGCCAAAGTTTGTAAACTATTTTGGTTCTTTAGATGGGTTCATTGAGACAATCATCGACGAACATTTAATCAAGAAAAAGACTAGCGAAAGTCTCAATTCCAAAGATGAAAATGAAGAGGTAGACACAGACATGGTGGATGAATTACTTGCCTTTTACAGTGAAGATGCTTCGAAAAATAATTTTGACGAATCAAAGTCCACCATCAAGTTCAACAAAGACAATATCAAAGCTCTCATCATGGTAAATTAAGAACATTTACTCTATGATATTCCCTCATTTAATTATTTTTTATTCATTATAGTGACATAAATTTAACATCAGAGCAAGATAGAAAGTAGAATCTCTCGCACTAATCAATACGTTTTTTTACAATTATTTCTCTCGTTTTGCCTCTTTTTTTTTTTTGGTCTCTATTTACCTCATTTTTCACTTTCGATCTTATCCATTAAAGATTATTTGAAAATCAACACACCTTTTGGTGAACAAATGGCTATTTTTTTACTAAGAAATATATAATCCATCAACTCTTCTACCCTTGACAAGATAGCTGCATTATAATATTTGATATGTAAAATCACTCCACCTCTTAAAGGTTCATAAGTTTTTACTATTTCTTTGGTTCTTATATATTAAATGACAATTTGTTTATGCTCTTAGTTTAACTAAAAAATGGTTAAACTTTATATAAATTATTTAGATCTCAAATATAGAATCTTTAATTCAATAAACTATCCAATCTGTTCATTTAATTAAAATTAAAATAATCAATTAGAAATTGGTAAAAGCATTCAGATCAGTATGGTGGGCAAGAAAACTAGTTTTAAACACATGCATTTGTACTTCGCCTCTACAGGATGTGATGTTTGGTGGAACTGAAACTGTGGCATCAGCAATAGAACGGGCAGTTGCAGAGTTAATGAAGAGCCCAGATGACCTCAAGAGAGTCCAGCAAGAACTTGAAGACGTGGTTGGCTTTAATCGGAAAGTCCATGAATCGGACCTTGAGACTTACCTATCTCAAATGCGCAATGAAAGAAACCCTACGTCTCCACCCTCCAATCCCTCTCCTCCTCCATGAAACAGCTGAAGATATATAGTATCCTTAACGGGTATAGAGTCCCGGCGAGATCGCGTGTCATGATCAATGCATGGGCTATCGGGCGTGACCCGAATGCAAGGGCTGTTCGACTTGTTGCTGTGCCAACTTATAGGTTGAATTGTTCCTTTTGAAGTAAAAAGAGGGAGGGAAGAGGAAAATGGCGGTCAATCTCTTCAGTATGATCTTATGGTTCCATTGTCTCAGTCTCTCAGAGTCTCGACATTATCCTTAGTACGTACTTAAGTATTTTGTGTGCAACTTTCTTACTTTACCCGTCTTTCCGTACGTCTCCTGTTCTGCTAGGTTCATGTGCGAGTAATGGTTCAAATTAAGCCTGAAAAACGATAGTCATGAATTGTTCTGTCTTTTCGATATTTTGGATGGAAGTATAAAACTAGCAAACGAGATGTCTACAAGTTGGATTCTTGGTGTCTCCTGGGATCTTCAAAGCTATTCTGCTACAACATATAACCAAAGAATAGACTTGGGGCTATGCTGTGAGCCCGCCTAAAATTTTTTTAATGTGAAAAAAAAGCCAAGGCAATGCAAGTTTTAAAACAAAAAACCAAATTTCTTTTTAGATTTGGGTCATTAAATTGATTAGATTTAATAAACTCAACTAATTTAAATAATACAAATAAAAAAATACAACAACAATAAATAAACTGATAAAAAAATTCACAATGAAAAAAAAAAAAACAAAGTCTACCCGGGTTAGCATGTCAAATCCATGACTTGATCATGATATAACCTCATCAAAAGCAAACTAAATAAAACTATGAAGATCAATTATAAAACAATCTAATATTCAAGGGTGAAACTGGAAAAATAAAAAAAACAATAAAAAAAAATGTGTTAGCCCGGGTTAAGCCTCCAACTACATAGAAAGGAAATAAAAAAAAACATGAAGATCAACTCCCAATAAATCAAATGTTTAAGGATGAAGTTAGAAAAAAAACTAATTTTATGAAAACACCATAGTCAACCCATATTAGCCTTTAAAATCTGCGACCCTGGTCATGAGTTTAAGACCAACACCATCGAAAACAAACCTTAAAAATAACAAAGCAAAACTATAAATCAATAAATTTTCAGGGAAAAAATTGAAAAAAAACAATAAAAAATACCCTCCAAAATAAAAGAAATGAAAATTAAAATAATAAGAACTAAATTTGACACAAAAATAATTTGATATAAAACGTTGAGGGTTAAATTAAAAACAAAATTCAATTAGAAAAGTTATAAAAACAAACAAAAATCAAAAGAATGGGGACCAACTTTAAAATTTAAATCAAATCAAACTAAATAATGAGAGATGAAATTGAAGAAAGAAATTAATAAAAAAGAAAAATAAAAACAAACCAAATAGTAATTAAAAAAATAATGATCAAATTGTATGCAAAAACCAAATGAAATGACACATGTATTCTTTGGCAAGGAGAAAAGAGAGAAAAAGAGGGGGGAGAAGATAAAAGTTCACATAACTCAACCACTGATCTGACAACAACATGTGTGGCACCGTTGAAAAGACCATGACAAGATGCTTTTAACGCTATCCTGGAAGGTGATGTTTGAATAGTGGACGACGCTGCACACGCCGCTCGAAAGGTGTTGGTGTCGTCCACATGCTGGCTCATGCGTGACACATACCGAGAACTTTTTTTAATTAATATTTAAATTATTAAAAAGACCAAACCACTCTCAACCCAACATGTTTATTACATAAAAGCCAACCTGAAAAGCGCCAATACCCTTGGTTGCAAGGGTTTTTTTTTTTTTTTTTTTTTGCTTTCAAGGACATGGATGTATTTATATTGTTCATAAATATGTTAAAAGACCAAATTAACCTCGATCAACCTTTTAATTACAAAAAAAAACCAACATTAAAATAAACAAATACCCCTGTTTGTTATTTTATTTTATTTTTGCTTTTAAGGGTGTAAAAGTCTTTATACTACTCTTAAAAAAATATAAAAAGATCAAATTAACCTTGTTATACCTTTAAACAAATTTTACTTCCAAGGGTGATATAGTCTCTATATTGTGCTAATGCAAGGCTAAAAAAAATTTATCTGAAATAATTAGATAATGACTAATAAATGCTTTGAAAACTACCAAATCAACCAAAGTTAATAATTTTTTTTGTTGGAAGCTCAAAAAAAATAATTAAACTATTCTAGTGAATAAAAATATCAATTATGTATTGCTTTAAGGTTCAATAGATACCATGAAAACCCAATAAAAAATCTCACACATTACATGCACATCACTTGTAAAGGTTACACTTCTAACATTTTTGATAGGCTAATTAACGTTGCGGGTTTATATTATTTTTCTAGTGAAATATTTCAGCGTTGCAAGCACATTTTAGTCTTGACCAATTAAAAAAGTTGGTTTTATTTGAATCATATTGAAAAAAAAAAACAACGATAGCAAATGGGAAAACACAGATACGAAAAAAAATACACCCAATATGTATTTGAAAATAAAAAATAAAATATTAATATGAAATAAAAAATTAAAAAATACAAAAATTAGTTTTTTTAAATATATTTTTAAAATACAAAAATAAACCGGATTTAAAAAAAAAAAGGGATAAATTGCGGAAAACTTAATAAATCAATAGACAATGACTACTATGCACCCAATATGTATTTTTTCATCAAAATGTCTACTATACCCTCCAACGCCAACACACCCAAGGACATCCATTATTCCATTAACGTGGATTTGCTTCCCATGTCATGTGATTTACCACGTAATTCGATAGTGCGAATCCCGTGAACACATTGATATGAACAGATCAGTTACTGAGATAAAGAGAGAAGAAATAAAAAAAATCAGGTAATAATCTCAAGGCATTTCATCGTCAACCATAACTTAAACAAAGGCTGTAAACATAAATTATAACTCTGTATCAATCACAAGACTAAAAGGGAACAAAAATTGTCACTCGATCAGCAACCTAAACGCATCAAATCAGAAGTGTCCTACTAGCCTCGTATGGAAACGGGACATTTGATCCCAAGCAGCTGCCTCGACTATTCAAATAAACCGTTGACATAGAGGTGAATGGCCGAGCATCTACGCAGACGAAAATCCAAGATGGGAAATGAACGAGCTGATGCGAGAGGTTTTTAGAAGTATAAAGCATCAATGGATATGATGATTATTATAACATCAAACTTCTATCAAAGAACATAACTGTACAGGGATTAACTAATCTATGCTGCCCCAAAATTCCTAAAGCTCTCAATTATGCATATAATCACATGAAGCTCCTTTTTTGCAATGCCCATGTTCATGGTGGTATTTGCAGATTCTCTGCCCTTTAAATGGAGGCCTGGGGGAGTCTCTGCTTCTGTTAAATGATGACTGCCTATTCCATGGCTTGCCTCCACCATAACCAGAATCTCCACCATGAGAACCTCTATCCCTTTGGCTCGAAAACATATCTCTATCTCCATTTTGATTTGCATCACTTCCCCATGTACCTGCATTCCCAGTAGGCACTGACCAATTTGTATTTGCATTCGGAGGAGGTGGTGGCCCTTGACTGGGTGGTGGCCCTTGACTGGGTGGTACCCAACCAGTGTTTGCATTTGTTGGTGCTGGCCCCTGACCAGATGGTCCCCAACCTGAAAATGCATTTCCAGGTGCTTGCCCCTGAACAGGAGCACCACCCCAAGCAGGATTTGTATTTCCAGGTGCTTGTCCCTGGACAGGAGCTCCCCAACCAGGGTTCACATTTCCAGCTGATGGGACCTGACCAGGCACAGCCCACCCCTGATTTGGATTTGCAGGTAAGGATACTCCCCAGCCCATGTTTTGATTTCCTGGAATTGGTCCCCAACTGGTATTTTGGCTTTCAGGCCCTTGCCTTGGAGTAGCACCTTGGTTGTCTGTAATACCCATGCCCCATGGTCCGCTGGATGGAACAGAAGGTTGAATGTTTGATGGTCCTGGAACAGGAGCTCTCCAAGGATTGGTGCCCGTGCTTGGCACGGGGGAAACCCCACTTGGATTTCCTGTGGTCAAGGATGAAGAGGGGTTCCGGACAGAGGTTTGTGCATTGCCCCAGTTACTATAAGCACTGGGCTGTGAGGGCATCGAAACCAGATTATTTGCCTCTGGCTTCTGGGATTGGGTACTTCCCCATGCTTGAGATCCAGCCCCAGTTACTGCATGTGAGGCATACATTTCTGGCCTTGGAATTGAACCTGCCCCCCATCCATGTGTCCCGACAAGAGAGTTACCACTAGTCCCCGGCTGAACCAGGTTCTGGAGACTTCTCATATCAACAGTTGCGTTAACTGAAGTTCCACTGGGATCAAGTACTGAATGCATATGGGAATTGACCTGTACCCTGGGTGATTCACCTGGCAACGTTGATTGAGAATGCATTTGAGGACCATTTGAAGAAATTGAAAGCATGCCTGGTTCTAACTTGGGCAATGGGCTCACTCCATGAGACATTTTTGATGGAGTCCCTGAGATAACAGTAGCACCTTGCAGTTCTACATTGCCTCCTGAGGATTGATTGGCTCCTAAGGCAGAACCCACTGGTTGAGCAGGAGTTGGTGACCATTGGCTTTCAAACACTTGCCCCTTTGTCAAACTTGGGGTTGTTTGGCCTGGAGTTGGAGAAGGCAGGTTTGTCCCAGAATCCCACCTATCCGTAGAGTACTTGGGGACCTCAACTGGAACCGGAGCAGCTTGGGCTATATTCCCTGTAAATGACGATGGTAGATGCGGACTCTGAACCAATTGAGTCTTCAGGAAACTATTGTCCACTGCTGGAGGGTCTCTCTGGAAATTTCCAGACAGTGCTTCAGTCAAAAGTATGGAGTCATCTTTCGTCCCAGTATTTCTCCATATCCTCAAATCAACAGGAAAATATCCAGTATTACTCCATTTCCGCAGCTGCACCATCGAAAATGGTCCTTGAATTTTTCCAGATGGATCCTGATAGTGCCATATTTTTTCCGCTTCATTCACTTTGGCAGCAGATTGTGTGACCACTGTAGATGGAGTTGAAGGTGAAATCTCTAGGGCAATCCCAGGAACAGATTCTGATATTACCGTAGAATTAGTACTCTGGGACTGCTGTGGTTGTTTTTCTCTTCCTTGACCCCAGAAATTCTCATTCACAGACTCACCACCTCCAATGTCATCCCCTTTGCTTGAGAAACCTTTATCAGACAAGTTTCTGCTTAGCTCCCTATTAGTGCTTGAATAACTTTTTGATCCACCCCAGGTATCATTTGAAGTAAAACCTCCTTTTCGGGGGGAAATTGGCTCCCTCCCTTTCCTGCTAAAGCCACTACCTCTAGGTCTGAGAGAGTTCTCTGCAACACCAAAATGTATTTCATAAATAAGAAGTAATAAAAGATGTAAATATAGTCAGTATAAGTTGGAAGATTAGGTTTGAAATGCACAAGAAAAGGAGAAAGGACCTTGTCTCTTATCTTCTGTCTCGCCTTCATCTTCATCTGATTCATGACTTGGATCCATATTTGGGTCTGCATGTATTTCAGGAATTTCTTCCAATCTACGCTGCCGCTCCTCAGGTGTTTTTAGAAGCTGCAACTTCTCTACACATTCTCTAAGCGTGAACAGAAGTCAAGGACTACTTAACTATCCAACAGAATGCAACCATTTTCTATAGAAAAAATCCAATGATCATGATATAATAGAATAAAGAAAAGTGTTCTGGTCTTCTACTTGATCAAATTTCTCTTCTTTTCCATGGATGAGGATGCTTATATCAAATCCTAGATTGAAATAGGACATTCTAGCCTGCTTTAGAGAGGAGCTATTTAACTGGATAAGCTACCACAAAACAACATTTAAACTTCATATCAGATCATCAATAGCAATTTTTATATAATTATAAGTACATCTTAAATGCTTGTTTGCTCCATGCAAATGAATGCATATTTTGCACAAGGATGTGGCTAAAGGGACTGATAACGTGTTGTGCATCTAGAGCAATATTCAAAACCGTTACAGGTTTCGTCAACAAAACAACCACGTATAGAAGTTCTTAACAAACCTACTAGTCACTATCATATGAATAGAGCTCACACAATCTCCTTTCTTCAAGAAATATAATGAAAAGAGATAAGGGCCAAATCCAGCAGATGGCAATTGTTGTTTACATAATCACCAGGTTCTTCCTTGAAAGAAAGGGGAGTGGCAAGGCGAAAAGGGTTGAGCATGATGTCCATTTACATATTGTTTATTTTAAGTGAGAAACATTTTAATCCCGCAATCCAACCAAAGAGAAAAATATAATGAATTGCAGCTCGCAGGTTAAGTATCGTGACACTGAAAATAGAGAAGATTATCAGATCGTGTAAACTATCCATTTTCAGTTTGGATTTAAGAGTTTATATCATGCAGCACCTTTATCTCAACCAGCTTGCAAGACTTAAGGATTGTTAAGCCGAATCACAAATGGAATTAGATTACCCACTCAACAGCTATTGAGGCATCCAGAATGAGGCTACAGAAGTCAGAGAACACTCACAACTTCCATCATATGTTCAGAATGTAAAACAGGACATAAAATGTTAATGACTGCAAAAAACAGAAAAATGTAAAAATGATAAAATTGCCAATAAAATTTCACAAGCAAAGGATATTCCTTTCTGTGTCCCATATCACTAGCTCGATCACGGAGATGACTGAGACGTGTAATCTCTGACTCCAAGGACTGCATCAGAAGTAAGATCATTAACCGCCATAGAAAACAAACTTCATTGCATAATTATCACATACCCACAGCATAACAAATGAAAAGAGTATTCGATAAGCAAAGCCACGGTTATGATGGGGTAAAAGAAACATATTCAAGATGCTTAGCAAAACAATTGAGTCTACATGAGAGGTAAATTCACAGAAAAAGATCTCAATAACATCTACTATAAGGGTTGAGCAAATGCTCCTCAAAAAATAAAGTTGCTCTGAAAAAAAGAGTGTTCATTTGTGGAAAAGAGGATATACAGGCAAAAGTTATAGATTGTCATGTTGGCAAAAATATTTTGCATTACCACAAACACCCATCTAATTGAGTTCATTTATATAATCTTCTATGTCATTTCCATCTGAAGCAAAATCTATGCCATTTCCATCTGGACATCTGGAACAAAATGAATTCGAGAAGTTTTAAATCATATAGCACCTAGGGAGATTCCATATTTTAGAAGGAAACAGATACTATCAAAGAATCCAGGTCTGCTAGTTTGCTTGAAAAACAGACTCAGAGATTAGGAGACATTCAATACCAAGTAATATAGTACTTTAAGGTAGCATTTTATAGGGGGGGTCAATCACTGATATGGCTGGCACACTTAATCGTAGTTAACATATCAAAAGATTGTGATGAGAGAGGCCCCTGTCCACAGAAAACTTCTTCTATTGCTCCCAGCCAGTTGACTCTAAGTTGGGATACAAGCCAAATGAGGTGAAAATTACATGCTATACAAGTTGATTTATTATAACTGTTGATTCCTCCAAACCTTAAACAGGATGCTTCATGATGCCAAAAAATGCACATCTTACAGGGTTTTTTTAAAAAAAAAGAGGAAGAAAATGTTCTATCGATTTTTTGCTAACCAGATATTATTTACCTTTACTGTCAAATTTGGACCCATATAGTCTCGGTCAACTCGGCTCTCTTTCAACTAGAAAGGATTTTATTTATCATATAAAGGCAGAATATGTCGACAAATTAATCATTCATTTCTTTGAAGCTTAGCACCATCCATTTTTTGGTTGTCAATCATTTTTTTTTTGTGCTGTCAACATTACATTTTGGTTCAACATTACTCATGATGGAAATTGACCATATTCCAAATTTGTCAAGGAAGATCAATAGTGAAAAAGTGAAGTATTGCAACAATAGATCACATCAAGAAAACTTACATCCTGAACTCTGACTGCCTGGATTGCAATGGCCTTTTCCTGAATGTCGCCCTACAAGCAACAAATAGCCTTTTAGGACAGAATCCAGTAACCTAAAAAAGATGAATAAAAAGAAAGGTACATTACCACAGTCAACCGATTGATAAGTCCACATTTTATGCTCTGGCGCAGACGCTTGCACTCATCCTAAAAATTATAAGAAGATCTAGTTTAATGAGGAGATATTCATATACCAAAAAGCATCACTGCTGATATGTAAACAGGACAAAATTTCATTAAAAAGCCGCTCAAAGCAAACATTGCAGATTAAAAAACAAAAACAAACATCAAGCATAAAAAATGACACTGGCAGTTATAATGACTTTAAAGAAACATGTTTATGACTTCAATTATTATTGGCAGGTGTAGAAAGAAAAAATTCCTCTCATCACATCAATTTTTTCACTCCGAACTGGGATTGCTGAAAATTCACCTTGCAGTGAAACCATATTAACAGAAAAGGGCAAAAATAACCTGAAATAAAAGTGTTAACACTACTCACCTCTGTGAATTCTTGATTTGAGATTATATCAATTGATACAAGCTCTGTCTTGTTTAAATTTAAGATTTCCAACATAAAGCTAGTCATCTTTTTGCCAACTCTGTAAGGCTCGGCAGCTTTGCTTGTACCTGCACACATTGTATAAAGATTTTAAAATCTTTAACAATTTCTTCAGGCCCAGGTCAAAATTCATGCAGAATGCGGATAGTTATCTATAAATTCACCTATAACTTGGACCAACCGATATAAATCTTGCTTTTGAGCATTGCCGGATATTCTTATTCTCACAAAGGATCCGACAGCTTTATCATGAAAAGCTTCAGTATCTTCAATTAGATCTTCCAGAAGACTACGTCGCAAATAAATCAAATTGATATTGTGCATATTAATGGCTGCATAGTCGTCAATATTAGATTGCAGTCCTCTCCCCTCACCCTTTTTACGTGATTTTCGTCTCTTATCCTTACTTGCCTTCGTAAGAGCATCAGAGTTCCCATCAGCCTCCAACTGACTAGATTCAGTGTCAACAACACTCCCTTGAAGATCATCTGCCTGCGAATCATCTTTCAAAAGAAAATGAGATTCAAGAAGCTTTAACATTTCAAAATGCCCCACGCGTGGTTTCCCAAACAAATTCTCAAGCCTAGAATCACAAATTATTTGACTTTTGCGACGAGGATCACGAAGTTTGTTCCTTTTTATGTAATCAAGCAGCAAAGCCTGTACATCAAATTGAGAACAAGCAGATTTATTGCCATTCTTCATGTGCATAACAAACTCCAAAAGTTCCTTTGATGCCCACTCAACACTTTCATCTGCTGATTCCCCTTCAGCCCATGATACTGAGCCTGGTGAATCCTTCTCCTTTGCACGAGACCTCAACCGTTTTTTAGGCTTCCTTCTTCTAGAGGTGGTGACTTCTGCATCAGCAGAACTGTCTGATCCTGATCCTCCATCATTATGCACATCATAAAGCTCATCAGCCAATTCCTGCTTTCCAGTATGTGAATCGGAACCTTTCCATGGATTTTTAGCCTGAGCAAGTTCTTCCGGTGTTAGAGAGAGCCTCTCTTTTAAATCATTCCAGTAATCCTTGAAGAGATACTCCCAGCTGCTTTTGTCATCAAAATCTACTTGAACCTGCAAAAATACAAAGGAATAGGCACACAGAAAAGCTTAAAAGGAATATATAAAACAAAAAATAAGAAAACACTTCAACAACCAAGTAAGAGAAAACAAGAAAAATTGATGGAAAACTAACACTAAGTTTGGATAGGAGCAGTTAAGGAGGACGGAAAGAAATGCAGCAAATGAAATTTCAAAGGCAAAGTGCTAAGTGCTAACTACTAAGGAAAAAAGGCAATTTGATGGATTAATTTCAAGATATAAGACTTTCCTACAATAACAGGCTACTCAAGAGGATCTCCTGTACTTCCATCAAATATTCCCTCTTTCTGCTACAAAAAAAAGGCACCTTCTTAAAGGAAAGGCAGTCCAGACCAACCTCTGGACCATGGACAAGCTGCTTTTAGAACCGCTTAAGGAATAACAGATTGTTGGAATTCCCCAAGTGATACATTCTTGAAGAGACACTGTATTGGAGTTGTGAGAGTTCCTATAACCCCCAATTCCCTCCTATTAAAAAAATCCAAAACACCAAATTGGGTTTTAAGGAGGGAAGGATTGAATTCAAAATCTCCTTTACCCTAAGATGATGAAAGATTTGTCTGTACTTTTTATAAGGCAAAAAAAAAAAAAAAAAAACTCTACCTTCTAA
Organism: Populus x sibirica; assembly: GCA_019202695.1. Taxonomy (NCBI): domain Eukaryota; kingdom Viridiplantae; phylum Streptophyta; class Magnoliopsida; order Malpighiales; family Salicaceae; genus Populus; species Populus x sibirica. The sequence continues at coordinate 2,425,185 of JAGMVL010001134.1, forward strand.
CTGAATACGAAAGTGGTACATTACTGATCTTTCCCCTCTCATTAAAAATGTAAGGCAAGGTAAAAACATTGGTGAAGCACCAACTTCAGGATGAAATGAAGCTTGTTTACAGTTAGTTGAGGCTGGAAAGGATGCATTAGTTCCTCAATTGGCAGAAGAGAAAACTGATCAGCAACATCTATACAATTATGTGTGTGCTGAACAGGGATGCTCCCCTAAAAAATGGGGAACAGTACCCTATAAAGCAAAAGCATGATTAGATAATAACATGCATCTGCAAGATATGTAAAAGGAAAAAACCGCCTCCAAAATATAATGAGTGAGATTAAGAACATTTTTTTAAAAAAAAAACCTCTTTTTCCTAAATCTCTCCAAAAAGAAAATGAGAGAAGAGAGCTTAAAAAGTCAGAACAAAGATAATGCAGGAATAAAATAGTGATGCTTTTAAATCTTTATTTTTTTTGTATATGCACTAGCCATTATAGGGACAACTGTCAAATGATAAGATTTCATATTCAGCACTTATTTTCCATGGCCAGCATATTTGCTAATCTACATGCCTGTTGATATTCAAAGAGAGCATAAGGGGAACAGTCGAAGACGAACACAAAATGACACCAAAATTGTAGAGCTAATAGCTAGATGCTAACTAGAAAGAAAGAAAGAAAGAAAGAAAGGGAAAAAACATATCATAAGTTTGGACATACCGTTTCCTTGCTTCCTTGCTCATTCCTTTCAATCAACATGATAGTTTTCATGCATGTCTCACAGAAGCCCTTGTTACCTCTTACACATAATATGACAGCATCTTTAATGCATCCCTTGCACAAGGAAAAGGTACACGTATAGCACATGTAGTAGGCATTCTTCACACAGTTGCTACACAGATGCCAACCTAAATCAACAAAGAAACAAACCTCATATTAGATAGAACAAATGACCAAAGTTAACATAAATTCATATGCAGGAATTCAATGAAAACAAATGAATAGATGGTAACAGATATTGAAAGAAAAATCATAGATTCCCAAAAGTATTCACATCTGCATATCAAATGACAATAATTACCAGTAATGTCATATGTGAAAGAGCCATCAACAAATTTTATGCAAGAGAAACAAAAAGACGTTTCAATGTGCTTACCACATCTGCCATGCAATGAAAGCATCATACAACAGTCAACCATCATTGTCACTAATGCTAACAAAGCAAGTGATTTACCATTCCATTTACAAAGAGGGAATTTTTGTTTCCCTGTATTATAATACTACCTCACATTCTTTCAAACTGAAATGATCTAGAATGCAATTTTGAGATACTAAAACAAGATCTCCAAATTCTCTTTCCCATAGAAAGTATTTTCAGATGAACTAAGAGTCTCTAAAAGTGTGTTCTCCGCATATCAAATCCCAGTGTTCTGCCCAGAACACTACGCTTATTACATTCAACATCTCTTGAAATTGATAATCTCACTGAACAAGAAGCTGCAAAGAAGTCAAGTATCTTGTGTTTTACATGGCTGTTCTGCTAAATACAACAATTACCACTTGTCAAGTTCAAGAAGCAAGGATCAGAAATCAGACAAAGGGCATCTATGCACTTGCAGGAAAAAGGGTCCTTGATAAAATGCACTCAGGAATCTTGCAGCTCGAAATGATACAATACTCCAGCTGCCATACCCTATAAGTATAACAAATTGGTTTGAATCCTCACCTCAAACTCCCCCCTTCTTTTAAAGTTTCCTTTACATGAATGACAAGACCCTTCACAATTTTTTCTCATGCTAGTAGAATTCTAATATTTTTCCTTAGTTCTACAAACAAGCTACTGTGAACAAATAATAGTTAAAAAAAAAAATCATATCCAAGCCCTTAAATATGTTGATTGCCACAAGTGAACAATCAACTAACGTTCTTTTTGCTTACAATTTTCCATAAATAAAATGATTTGAAAGAATGCAAACCATTTTTGCATGATAAAATTTATTCCCTCTCAACCATTTTAAAAAGAATATACTCTCTAGTAAAAAAAACAGAATATGTTGCTCTTAGCTTCTATGGTTACTTGAAAACTGACCCAAAATTGTATAAAGAGGCCAAAAGGACAGAGCTGAGAACATGTATAATATAGTCCTTCACAGAAACATGTTTACAGAGCAATGGAATCATCGCACCGGTGTTAGTGCTAACAATTGTCCTGGAGATATCAGATATTTTATTGACCATGTAATTGAATCATTGATTTTTGTTTTCACTTTCCACTCACCACACTTTGCCTAATCAAACCCAAACATTGCAAATACCAGCAATTAGTTTGGTTTTTCAACAATTCACGTGCCCTGAACATTCAAGAAAATGTAACATGTCAAATGAGGCACAACAACCCAACCGGGTGAGTTTGCAAAACTTAAATAATGTGATGGGCAAGAACTTCTGTCCCTTCACACAAATCTTCTGTGACAAACTTTGCTGTTGTGTACATCAAACTTTTTTGCAAAGAAAAGAAAAAATAACAACTTAAATACTTGAAAGCAATTTCAATTAAAAGAGAGATGAAAAACAAATGCCAGGATTATGATAACTATGGTTTGAGTATTTTGGTTTCCTTTAAACTAGACACTACAAGTGGCTTTCTTCTTTCCAAGTGCTGTGAGGAAATTTGGACTATCTTTTGCAAAAAGAAACACTGCCCACACTAAGTAAACACACATTCTTGCTTTTTCCATGACAAAATTTACTTTCACCTCTTGCAGTCATCTAAAAATATATGAAAGCAAATCACATGTGAAAAGAGCCAAAAGCAACATCATAATACTCCTGATCAGCAGAAACAAAACACAACACAGTAACAAATAATGAATAACCAAATCCAAATAAGCTCCATCAAATAAAACCAAGCAAAATGACTGGTAACAGCAAGGAAAAGTTTTAAAAAAGACAAACAACTTACCACAATTCCATCGACCTTTTGCCCGAAAGAAAGCCTCATCTCGATTAACACATGAAGGATGATAAGCCTTAGAGCAACCCCTGTACAAGCAATTATATATTAAAACCATAAAATAAAAAAACAATAATAACACCTAACACAATAATGAGCATAGAACTAGAATTACAAAACACAGAGCAATGCTTCGACAGTTAGTTCATTATTTTTACCTGCGATCACACAGCACAAGTTCACCTCCATCAAAACAAATGAAACAGACATCCTCCTCCATCTTTTTCTTTGATGTTGCTCTAGAGGGAGTTTTAGCATTCTTTCCCCGCTTCTTCTTCCCACCACCACTTCTACCCACTTCTTCAACTCCCTCCCCCACTCCTTCAGCTTCATCTGCCATATCATCTCCTTCACTCCCTTTCTCTGCCATTTCCATTTCTGTATCCTCTTCCTTATCACCTTCCTCTGCCACGTCAATCATTTTTGTCTCCATAGCTTCCCCTTCCTCGTCAATAGCCTGCTCTGTCCCTCCAGCAACATCAGTTGTTTCTAATTGCCCTGCCACCTTAATTTCCTCTGCAATGTCTGTCATTTCATTTTTCTCATCCTCTCCCATTTCCTCTGCAAAGTCTGTCATTTCAACCTGCAATGCTGACTGCTTTTCCTCGTTAACTTCTATCTTCTCCGCCTTCTCTTCCTCCACAATCTCAGTCATTCCAACCCGCTCCACGTCCTCCGTTTCCCTTGCAACATCAGCAACAACTTCTGTCTTCTCCACTTTCCCTTCCTCCACAACGTCAGTTATTTCCCTCTGCTCCACCGCCTCCATTTCATCCCCCACACCATATATTTCCGTATTATCCACTCTCTCTTCTTCTTCCTTCACCCTCACAGTTTTAGTTTCCTTCACCACATTATCCATCTCCACCTTGTCCACCACGTCCGCACCCTCTTTTTTCTCCTCCACTACATCCGCATTCTCCATATTCTCAGTATTCTCATCCTCTGCCAATTCCTCTTTCGCTTCAGCTACCTCCTCTTCCATTGCCTCTACTTCCTGACTCGATGTCTCGGTCTCTAATTCCGCTGCCACGTCAGCAACGCCCTCTGTTTCGGTCTCCATTTCATTGTTTCCAGCATTCGCATATCCGCTCACATCCTCATTCCTCTCCTCTTTAGCAACCAAATCTCTATTTTCCACTTCTTTCTCAACTACCTCTCGCGGTGCCTCAATCTCTCCACTCCCCTCTGTAGCCTCCGCGACCTCCTCTCCTTCGCGTCCCTCGATCACCAAATGTTGAGGAGAAACCGATCCAGAGTCGCCTACAACAAAATCCTGAGCATCGCTCATATCGACAACTGTTGTTTCTGTTTGAGATTGTGGCGGTTGTGATTGTTGTTGTAGTAAATCGGTATCAGTAATACCGAGTTGAGACGCGTTCGACTCGTTCAACTCGGCCACAGACTCCGTGTCTGTTGTTGTTGTAGTAGTTGTTATTGTGGTTGTTAAATTAGATTCGTTTTCGAGTTCAATAGAACTTCTGGAAGGGTTTATTGAATTCTCTTCTTCTTCGGTTTCCATTTGGGAGAGATTGAAAAAAAAATTGAGAAACCCTAAAAACAATTAGGGTTTTGAGTTTTTAGGTGAAATTCGTGTCGTTTTTTCCTAAAATGTATACACAGAGTAAATAACAAATTTGAGAGAGACGAATTCGCGCAGGAGATAAATTGCGTTTGGAATTGAAGGCAACTTCAAAATACCGCATCTACCCCTAATATAAATGGGCCTTATCTTGTTAGGTGATTTTGGGGTCAAAGCACATCCATAAAGAGCAAGTGCGAAGAACTGTAGTTGTTTCTTCCGTTGGACACCGTGTTGTTTATAATGATTTTTTAACTTTTTAAAATTTAATTTTGAAATTAACACATTGAAATGAAAAACAAAGTTGAAGAAAATTTTTTGTGTAAATTTTCAAAAATATTTTTTGACCGCAAAAATACACTCTAATTATATTTGTGATCGGCGCTCCACTGTAAAACCAGACGAAACTTTTAAATTTGATCTAATCTCTAAAATTACAATTTATTAAATCTTGTATCAAGGTTTAATTAAAAAAAACTTAATTCTCAATTAATTTAGTTTTAAATGATAAAATCATGAAAAAATATACATATACTTAAAGAAAATGAAGTTTTCATGTAGAAATAGTATAATTGTAAATTTTGCTAAATTTATTTTACTGTAACGGAAATGTAATGGTGGTAAAATTATAATTTTTAGCCTTTTCTTTTTTAAGAAAACAAGTTTTCTTTTTTATAAAAATATTATTTTTATTTTTTACACTTTGAATATTTACCACTCTATACCTAATCTATTTATATCATTCTTTTTATTCTTATCTTTATTATTTTGTAAATTTTTTTCCTTACACTTTATTTTTGAAAAATTATTATACAAAAACTAAGGAAATGGTGTTTCACTATAATAATTGCTACATTGTTCCAATCTTCTACTACATTAAAAATTAACTTGAGATCTTACATGTTTTTATTAACGCATATGATATTTAATGTATTTTATTATATATAAGCATCGACTTATTGATTCATGGTTATATTTTTTACTTAATGTCAGAAAACACGCTAAAAACATATAAACATTAATCCTTTTGCGTTAGAAAAAAAAATATTTGATGAACAGCGATGCGAGTTAAATAGACACGTTAACACTTTATTTTTTTTATTTATTGGCACAAATGGTTCTCGATGTATTTAATTAAATGCATGCATGGATCTTTTGATTTATAATTAGAATTGAAAAAAAAAAAAACATTTGAGAAGCTTGTATATTTATTTATTTATGCCAAAAAAAATTATTTGACCCATAGAGAAGTGCGGGTCAAATAACCAGTACATAAAAGAAAATGGTGTTTTCATGTAGAAATGGCATAATTGTAATTTTTCCAATTGTTTTTACTGTAGCGGTGGCAAAATTGTAATTTCCATATATTGTTTTTAGAAAATAAGTTTTTCTTATATGTTTTTCTCTTTATACTTGGCAATATTATCATTTTAGACTTGGCTTACTTATCACCATTTTTTCTTCTTATCTTTATTTTTTTTGAAATATTTTTTTAGTTTTTCCTCTTTTTTTTCCGTTACACTTTGTTTTGGAAAAAAAATATTATTTTCTATTTTTTACGCTTTGAATGTTTATCACTCCACACTTGACCTGTTTATACCTTTTTTTTGTTTTTATCTTTATTCTTTTGTAAATAAAAAAAATATTATTATTTTACATTTTTTTTGTAAAATTATTATACAAAAATTAAGGAAATGGTGTTTCACTATAACAATTGCAACATTATTCCATTCTTTTGCTATGTTAAAAATTAGCTTGAAATCTTACATATTTTTATTGATGCATATGATATTTACTATATTTTATTATATGTAATTATCGACTTTTTTATTCATGGTTATATTTTTTACTCAATGTAAAAAAACACGCTAATAACACATACACATTAATTCTTTTGCATTAAAAAATATTATTCAACATGCAGCGAGGCGAGTTGAATAGACGCATTAACACTCTATTTTTTGCATTTATTGGCATGGATGGTTCTTGATGTATTTAATTAAATGCATGCATAGACTTTTTTTATTTATAATTAGAATCTTTTAAAAAAATACATTTAAAAAGCTTGCATATTTGTTGTTTCGTCAAAAAACATTATCTGACTCGTGGCAGAGTGCATGTCAAATACCTAGTATAAATTTAAAAAATTTGTCAAAGCAAAAAAAATAATAAAAAAAAAATGATGATCAAATTTGACAAAAAAAACCTCAAAGAGGATAAAGTTGTAAAAAAATCTAAAAAATGATCTCAAATAAAAAACAAATGGTAATTAAAAGAATGAGAACCAAATTTAAAAGATTAAAAAATGGTAGGAGTGAATGAAACATTTTTAATTTTATACATCATTCAAAAGTAAAAAAAAAATATAAATCAAAAGGGTAGGAAGCAAATATGAAGGAAAAATTAATTGTAGGGGCTAGTTTGAAATTTTAAAAGGGTTGACACTAAATTTGAGGAGGAGAGAGAAAAAAATAGATGTTGATATCAAACCATAAATGTGTTTGTGACATGTGTCACCTCGTCGTAAAAGGGCTGTTGAGATCTTTCAAATATGTTTGGTGATTAGATGACTCCATATGCGCCGCCCTGAAAGCTGTCCACTTGTTGATGCATGCTAAACACATGTCAACATGTTTTTTTAATAACAAATATTATATAATCAATTACAATAATTTATCTGAGTAAACTTCACAATAACAATAAAAACAATGTAAAATGATAAAAAAAAAAAAAAAGCCCTTACGAGAGAGTAATATTGATTTTATCCTTAAAGGCAATATAATAATTTCACTATTTTAAAAAATGAAAATACCATAACACCCCTGGTTGAAAGGCACTGTATTTTTTTTTATTATAGGGATAAATAAGTAATTTTATTTAGTAAGAAAATGAAATTACTAACCTAGCCCTACATAAATTGTTAAACACAATTGTTGTAAACCCTCAACCTAAAAATCAGTAAATTGATGAAGGAAATTATAGTGATTTGGGAAGAAAAATACAAGTGAATTGATTTAGATTTCAAATGAGATAAAGTTTAAATTGATATGAGAAATATCAGCCTAGTGACAAATCGTGTAAATTTCCTAATAGGATAAAATAATTATGCAAAGGAAAAATTTTATAAATTGAGATGAGAATATAATAATAATAATAATAATAATAATAATAATAATAATAATAATAATTGATTGGAATTATAAATAAAAAAAATATATGACTTTTACACACACAAAATTTTGATCGTTAATATAAGCCCCACGTACAATCGCGCAAATTTGACCGGAAGTAGTGAAAATTCTTAAGGAAATTTTACAATGATTATGAATGGGATCCCTCAATGAATTAGTTTAAAAATTATGATGATTTAAGTAAATAAAATAGTAAGCGAATTCATATTTTTGGCATTAAATTATCTACTATTTAATTTTACGGTATCAAGCATAATACTTAATCTGACTGTTGAATCGAGCTAAAATTTTATGATGAGTCTCATGACATATTGTTTTATAATTCCATGATAATCGAAGTTTAAGAAGGTCTTGCGAGAGAGATAATAGTTCAAAAATATAAAAACAAAATAACATATGGACTCATTAATGATATTATCATAATTTTAGGCAAATCCTTCTTTCCTTTACTGTTCTAGCCAGGAGCTTTTTAAAAAAGGGAGAGCTGGACATTTTTTTCTCACTTTCTCTTGAAGATGGGTGCTTATTCTTCCAAAATCATGGGTTAAAGAGTGTGCGAGGGTGATTTTTATTAGGGAGACTCATCCAATAAAGAAACACCAAAGAAAAATAGGTTAGGAGGAGAGAAGTTAGAGAGGAAAAGTGTTCAAAATGAAGGGAAAGTTTGGGTTTTGGGAAGAGGAGAAGCAAAATACTTGGAGATATGGTGAAGAACTTATTAAATTGAGTTTGGAATTTATTGGTATGGTGTTCTTCCCTACGTATTTTCTTATTTAATGGGTTTAATGGTGGAAGAATAGAAAAGTTCCAGATTCTTAAATTTAGGGTTCTTGAAACTAATTAGGGAAAAAAGGAGATTGTTATGAATTATGTAATTTGACTTGAAATGAGTGTAATATAGGGTATAAATGATAGTTAAATTTTGATTTGGTGTGTGTGTGTGTGGTGTTTTAGTAGGATGTCTGATTTTTATGTTGGATTTGTTTTGTAGAGAAATTAAAAAAAGAAAGATGGAAGCTTGTTAAATTTTGACATTGAATGTTTATGAAGGAATATGAAAGTATAAGATATTGTTAGTAAGACAGAGTTTTGTTTGGGTGTGTGAATTACATGCATGGAAGTTTAGAAATTTGTTTAAGTTGTATAAGAACTTGTTGAATTGGATTGTGTGTGGTGTTTTGGTATTTATAGTATGGAAATTAGCATACTTGAAAAAAATAAATTGAGGTGACTGAAAAAATTATATGTTTTATGGATGAAATGAAAAGGTGAGAATGGCAAAAGTGGTTACGAAGTTGAGTTAGGATGTATGAAATTATTTTGGGAGTGTTTTGGAAAAATCAGATAAAATATTGTGAAATTATATGTTAATTTAATGTGTATGTGTGAGAAACATGATATGGGATAAGTGTTTGATATGAGTATGTGTTTAAGAAAGATTCTTGGTTGGATATGTGAATTTCATGTGATATGTGTGTTTGGGGGAAAATTGTGGATTTTAAGTTTGAATGAATTTATGATATTGAATACTTATGGTGTAATGTGGAAGCCTTATAAATTGTAAATGAAGTAGATTTCTTGTTTTAATGAATACTTGACATGTTGTGATATATGTTTAGAAAGTGTAGAAATGAGGTTTGAATGCCTTGATGTTGAAATGGTTAAATGAAATGTATATTTTTCTCCATGATTGGAAGAAATATGTTTGAGTTTGTGTTAAGGAAATTATAACAAATTGTGAATGTTGTTCAAATTTGCCAAATTGTTAGGTTAGAGAATTTTAGAAAATTTGAGAAGTTAATCATGATAAATTGATTAATTTGCATTGTCTTTAATGTTAAACGTGTTGATGGTATGTTGGAATTATCTTGTGTATGATGTGATGATGATTTCCTTGTTTGGGTTATATGTTGTGTTTATGGCAGTTATTTTGAATGTGTAAGTAGTTGTTAATGTGTTTAAGAGGATTGAGTATCTTCAAATACCAAGTATAAGATAGTTTAAAGTTAATGGTCACCTTAAGTTTAATAAAATGTTGGAGATTGAAACTTGCTGACGAAAAACTAAGTCATTGAGACATTAAAATTTGTTGATGAAAATAAATAACAAAACGTTCAGACGTTAATTGTTATAATAAAAACATGGGATAATGTAAATGAATTCAAGCGATAAACAAAAATATTATATCCATGAACTTGCTTACAAAAATATTTGATTATGTGAATTAGTAAATGTGGTGAAAGGTTTGAGTGCTAATTTGGGATGTTTTATTGGAATGTAGGAGAAGAGTATAGAGTGGGACCCAACTTCTCAAAAGCATGTATAGCATGAGTTCAAGGTAAAGGTGGTGCCCCCTTGCCTCATAAATTGTTTAAATTGCTTTTGTAAAGTTATAATGCAATAAAAATTATATATATGTTGTACAAATGTGTATCATGAGAAAATATTATCTACAAGGCAGTAAAATATATTAAGTGAATACTTTCTATGAAGCAGGATAATATATTATATGAATATTACACTTTCAGGGTGGGTTATATGAATATTACGCCTTCGGGGCAGGAAATATGAATCACCTTCAAGATGATTTTATGAATATTTAATATATTACGCCTTTAGGGCAGGTTATATGTATGAATATTACGCCTTTAAGGCGAGTTATATGAATGTTACGCCTTAAGGGTGAAATATATGAATATTATGCCTTCGGGCAAGTTATATGAATATTATGTCTTCGAGACAGGCTATATGAAAATTGTGTCTTCAAGGCAGATTATATGACTATTATGTCTTCATAACGGTTATATGAATGTTATACCTTTAAGTTAAGTTATTATAAGCATAGTTATTAAAATCGGCCCGGGGGTTGACCCGGCCAAGGGACCGGGTCCCGGGTTTCATGGGTCAACTCGGGTTAACCTGGAAAAATTAAAAAAATTAAAGTTTTAATATTTCATATGAAAAAATCCATGTAAATATAGATTATACATATTATGAAGTTTAAAAGAATATTTTAAAAAAAAATTTATTCCACATTAAAAAGATATTATGTTAAGCTTTTAAATTAAAGTATTTAAACTAAAAAAGTTTTTTATCCCACATTGAAAAAACATAATTTTTTTCTTGGAAACATAGAATATATATACCAATGAGTTTCAAATCCCACATTGAAAAAACATAACTTTTTTCATGGGAATATAGAGTATATATATGAAAGGGTTTCAAATCTCACTTTGAAAAAATAATATGTTATCCTTTTAAGTTGAAGTATTTAAACCAAAAAGTTTTTTATCCCATATTGAAAAAACATGATTTTTTTCTTAGGAACATATAGTATATATACTAATGGGTTTCAAATTCCACATTGAAAAAACATAACTTTTTTCATGGGAACATAGAGTATATATATGAAAGGGCTTCAAATCCCACATTAAAAAGATATTATGTTATCCTTTTAAGTTGAAGTATTTAAACCAAAAGGTTTTTTATTCCACATTAAAAAAACATTATTTTTTTCTTGGGAACATAGAGTATATATACTAATGGGTTTCAAATCTCACATTAAAAAAAAAAAACCGGGTCTCGTCCGGGTTCACCCGAGTCGCCCGGGTTTGGCCGGACTGTTGCCACAACCGGTCTTTTATTAAACCCGGACCAGTCCAGCCACCAGGTCGACCGGGTCCCAGGTCGACCCGACCATTCCAGCCATTGGGTCGACTGGGTCTCGGGTTGACCCGCCGCGCCGGGCCGGGCCGGGTTTAGTAACAATGATTATAAGTGTTAAGCCTTTGCGACTGGTCTATATATTTATTATGCTTTTAAGTAGGATGAAATGATTTCATGTATGCACTAATGATTTGGATTGCTACATGAAAATAAAATGATCACATGGATGGGGAAAATAAAATTAAATGGAGCCAGTCGTTTGGACATGGTCTATTGTTAAAATAAATGGCATGCAAATTATGCTTATGGAGCAGGAAATGAATGTTAAATAATAATATTATATGTCTACAAGGCAAGGGAAAATTATATGAATAAAAGTATGGTTTTTTTTATGGCAGGAATTAAATATTATGCAAATTAAATGGATCATACTGGTAGAATATAATGAGTCAAGATTAAATGGACTGCAATAATGAAATGTAATATTGTGTGTATTAAATGGATTGTAATGGTGAAATATAATGTGTGAAGATTAAATAGACTGTAACAACGAATTGTAATATAAGAAAATATTAAATGGACCATTACAACAGAATATAATATGATAAAATATTAAATGGACCGCAACGATGAAATTTAATATCGTGTGTATTAAATGGACCATATTGGTGGAATATAATGTCTAAAGATTAAATGGACTGCAACAATAGAGTGTAATATGATAAATTATTAAATGGACTGTAATAGTGGAATGTAATATTGTGTGTATTAAATGGATCGTAATGGTAGAATATAATATGTGATGTAAAGATTAAATGGACTACAACAACGGAGTGTAAAATGAGAAAATATTAAATGGACTGCAATGACAAAACATGGTGTAATATAAGGAATATTTACATTAGAACAATATAGGAATATGATATAGCATAAGAAATATTTTAAATGGATAAATATAGATGTGCCATGAACGAGTATAAGAAATATGTGGGGGGAAATATCTATCAATGTGTAAGGAATGTTCAAGGAAGGAAAATACATAAGAATGTGCTAAGAATGGACATAAGAGGGGTGTGTGTGTGTTTGAATGTGCCATGAATGGACATAAAGAATATTTATGAGGAAAAATAAATGAAACGTGCTATGAATGGGTATGAGGAATATTTATTATAGAAAAAATATGAATGTGTCATAAATGGGTAAAATGAATAATTATGATGGACAAATATATGAATGGACCATACTTGGTATAATAGATGTTCAGGACTGAAAAAATTTATATTGATGAACCTATAATTAAACTAAAGACGATTTATGAGTATAATAAAGGATAATGAACTCAAAATTGGTTGAACAATGAATGATGAGTAATTTTGAAAATTTTATAAATGAGAGTTTGTAAATTATTAAAGAGAATGTATTAAATCAAAAAGTTATCATGGAATTGATGTGCTTATAGATGCGTTTAAGATGTGAATGTTTGATTGTTTGATTTGGTAAATATTAGTAACTATAATAGTACAATTATTGATTTCGTGATCCCATATATTTTTACCAGCACCTCTTAAAATACTCAGACTTTAATAAAGTATCTTGCTTTTCACATTGAACAGTACCTTGTAATGTTAGACAAAAGTTTGTAAGCAAATTTATATATATGAAATCAAGAAAGAGTTGCAACCTTACAATTTTAGATATATCATAATACTTGATGAAGAAAATGATGGATATGAGTATGAGATTACCAATATGGCTCTAGAAAAAAAATTACCCCATTTAATAAGTACACGGCAATTGTGAAAGGTGAAAAAATGCATTGCAAGTTTAGGTCATTGCAATTGTATTATGATGAAAAGATCAACTTGCCCCAATATATAGTTTAAAAGTTTTTTGAACTATGAGCAATTTCATCAATTTATTATTCCAATATGTAACATCATCGCATAATTTTATCATTCAATATTTATATATATAATTTGCACATATTTCAAGGAAATTGTTATTATTATTATTACATATAAATGTTAATTCTGATTCAATTAAAATTTCAACAGAGTTTCCCTATAAATTGATATACCAAGTTGTCGATCTTTTCACTTCTTTTTTTGTTGTTAAATTATCCATCCTCAATTCTGATTCAATCATCATGAATCATGTCCCATTTAACTCCACCATCATTTTCCATTATCTTAACAATTCAATGATACATTTCAAACATAAATTGAAATATAACTAATTCCTAATATTAATACACATAATACATATAAAATATTAACTCTACACAATATAATATAAATCAAGATTAAATTTCAAGTCTCAAAATAATAATATAAACATTACATGTATCATAGTCCTATATTAATTAATAGTATATAAATTTTTACAATTAAATACAATCCCCAAAATAATAATATAGCATTACATGTTTTCAATTACTACACTAATAGTTCTAATTATACAATCAAAAAATTTGAACATAACGTTCACAATAATTATACAATAAGATGTTATATTAATTGTTGCTACTCTGGTTGGGATTATGAGAAACTTGTAATTAAATATTTAATTCATTAAATAAAATTTCAATATCTAGTATTAAGTAAATTAATATCTATAATTTCTCCTAATTATCTCCAATATATTCAGCCTACTAGTATTATTAATTTCTACAATTACAAATAATGCATATGGTTATTCAATTAATGTCACTACTCCATTAACCCTTCTCGGTTACCCACCATACCGGTAAGTTACCTAGAATTGGATAACCCCACAAGTTATCAATAATCTTGACAATCCATCTAATTATCATTCATTTGGTAACCCTTTATCGTTACCAATAATTTCAGCAATCCATCTAATTGTCATTAATCTGATAACGCTTCATGGTTACTAATAATTCCGGCAATTCATTTGATTGCCATTAATCTGGTAACCCCTCATGGTTACCAATAATTCTTATTCTCTTAACTCTTTTTTTTTGTGTATATAAGATACATATCCAATAACCAAATGATTTGAAGATACAATTATAAACATAAAATTTAAAAATTTAAATGAGGTGAAAAACACCTACCTCCTGCTTGCGATGATCCAGCTCCTCCTAACTGAGCTCTTATCCTAGCAACCTCCCCTGTAATAATAGCATTTTCCCACTCATTATAAACTTATTCATAAACCTAATGTGCCAAATTTCAAGGCACGATAAGTTTTGTTTTAAATAAATCATCACATCAAATAATCCAATTATTTGCAAACCATATTTCTCAAAATATCAAGTATTCTATTTCATTATCAATCAACATACACTGTTTCTCTCACACTTCTAGTAAATTTCAAAATATCATTAACATGCTTACACTAACAAAATCAACATGATTTCACTATTCATGTATATTTTGTATAGTTAATGCATCATTCATCTTACAACAATTCATTTACAATGTTCTTACATACAATTTATATAAAATATTTTTTATTCAATTTTTTTTCCTTCATTTACACATGTACACATTAAAAAACACACTATTCCAATTCACCTATAATTTTTTCTTCCATGGCTGGCCATGCATCATAAAACATAACCATGAGTTTTGTCAAATTTTGTTATAATTTCACTAGTTTCACAACTATATGCAAACTAAGAATCTTAATTCAAACTAATTTTTCAAGAACCCCAATTCATCCATTTCAAATCCTAGAGATAACTTGAAAACCTCAACTCAATATATCTACATCTCATGTAACCTTGTTAAAATTAAAGGGAGAATACCTTACCAAGTACTTGTACAAGCTTTAAATGTGTTTTAAAAAACTTTCTAAAATTCTCTTTCTCTACTTGGCCGGCCCTCCCTCCACCTTTGTTTACCTCCTCTTGCTTGATATCTTTTAAATTTAGTATGTAGCACACTTAATTTCTACTAATCTTCAAGATTTTTCTCTCTAATTTTCACTTTTCTCCCAAGTTTTTCCTAAGTTTTCCTTAGAATTCCCTAGAGTTCTCTCTTCTTTTCTATTTCCTTTATTGGCCGGCCAAACATCCCATACACACACACGTCACAATTTGATTAATTTCTTTTTGTCCCACTTTTCAACATTTTATTTTCCCGGGTAAGTTTTTATATGTTCCAAATATCTGTTTCCACTAAATTTTGATAAGGCGAATTCAAAATTCATTCAACTCTATTTCCAGGTTTTTCTTTCCTATTAAGTTATTTTCATTTGGATTTTAATTGTATTCTGGACTTTTTATATTTTCCAGGTATTTTTCGACATTTATTTTTTTAAAATCCTTTTACAATAATTTTTATTTAATTTCTCCCATCAATAATCATTCCAACGAGTTAAATATTCAGTTGGAAATGCCAAAGCATGGGCTTGGTTTTTTTATTTTTTATTTCCAATCCAACCATAATTCTAACACCTCCAGCCATATCATCAGTCACACATTTACCATGCTTTCCTTCTATATGCTGATTGTCAGGTTGATAGTCAGGCGGTAATGTTATTTGATGATCTTATGCTTGATGATTTTGCACTATCGATAGTTATTTGCGTGTCCTATCTTTCCAATACAAATGGATTTGCTTGATGAAAGTTGGATGATTTAATTTTGAATTTCATGGTGCTTGCAGTTTCTTCACCACAAAGTGTTAAACAAAGGCTAATTTGTTGCATCTCTTGGCATTTGAAGAAAGCTTAGTTGGTCTTACCGTCTGCTACTGCATTTGCTTGTTTCTGACTAGATAACCATTATCAAGGTTTCCAGATGAGCTCATGGTACAGTGAAGAACTCAGGCAAAAAAAATTGCAGATGGCAAACTCGCCTCACCATCAGAAAACATAATTAGCACACTGCGTAATAAATCCTTTATTCCAAACCAGAGCAACTTTTAACACAATTATTAGGTACTACTATAAAATAAATGCTCCGCATGAAACATCATCAAATCACTGCCTATCAAATAGAGAGTTTCAAATGCCCCCACAAGCCTAGTGTTCAACACTCGAAAAAAAAATCTAATAACTAATTAAGCTACATCCCTCAGCTAGAAATATTGCCACCACTCAGATCATTATTCAACGGTAGAACCTCTGTGGATAGCGGTCCATCATCCTCCCAGAAGGGCACTCAATTGCCCGGTGTCCTCGGCCCCCACAGTTGTGACAGATCATCAAGGGGCCCATGCAATCCCTGCTCATATGTCCATACTGGTGGCAGTTCCTGCATACAATGTCTTGGTAACCACCACTGCGCATACCTCCCCGATCTCCAAGCATGTTTGATTTTGGGCACTGCCTAGCTACATGCCCAGCAACATTGCACATGTTGCAAATAGGCTCATTGGGGCATTCACGTGCAAGGTGACCAGTTTTCCTACAGTTGTTGCATGCTTTGTCATTTGTACAGTCAGCTGCAATATGGCCCTGCTTATAGCAGTTGTTGCATAACCTCAAGTCCCCAGGTGGCATGGGTGGAGCTGTGCACTCTTTAGCTCGATGCCCAGCCTTTCCACAGGTGTGGCAGATTCCCTCATTTGGACAATTGCTGGCCATGTGCCCAGGTTCCCGACAGTTCCAGCATAAGGATTTTGTGGTGCATTCTGAAGCAATATGCCTGCCAGACATTTTTATGCATGGATTTAGTCAGCTAAGTAGTAACTGGAAGGTCAATTTCGTTTGCAAGGGAAACTAAAATCAAAACTGGAAATACCATTAACACTGGTGTACTTGCAGTGCTATGACCAAAACTTGAGATTTTTATGCATGGACTTAGTCAGCTTAGTAGTAATTGGAAGGTCCATTTGGTTTGCAAGGGAAACTAAAATCAAAACTGGAAATACCATTTAACACTGGTGTACTTGCAGTGCTATGACCAAAACTTGAGATTTCTCAGGACAATTTTCTCCAGTCAAACACATAGCTTGCTTTTAAGTCCCACACTTCCAGGATTTCAGTTTCAGTACAAAGATAAAAGGCTAAAATAGTATTTTGGTAATGCCAAGATACAGCTAAAAAGGTGATGGAATGGATGCTAGACTCCTATAATGACAAAACACATGTTGCAGGTGCCAGCAGTAGAATCAAGTATCTTGTTCATATTTATGGGTGGACCAGGTGAGGAAAAAATAAATAGATTTGCATAGAAATAGGAGAAAAGGGAAGAAGTAAACCAAAAATGACATGGAAGAAGCTTCAAAGAAATTTTCAGAAATCACAATTCTACGTGTGATGCTTAGAAAAAAATTTCAAAACACAACAGGCCAAAGCCAAACATCCTTTAGTGGATAACCATAGATGTTGAGTTTGCAAAATGTCGTCGGGTGAAACATATATTCTTCCATTTACCCTGAAAGTAGAACAAGATTCCAACAATAGAGCCTATTATTCTAGAATGTCATTTAACCATGTGAGGTCAGGTAGATGTCGCAGTGGATCATTCTAGAATGTCATTTAGCCATGTGAGGTCGAGTACATGTTGTAGTGGAGCCTATCATTATAGAATATCATTTAACCATGTGATTGAGTACATGTCATAAATTGTAAATCTAAACTAAGCCTGCACAGTTTTGCTCATGAATAAATTCAGATTTGCATTATGATGAACATAATGCTCCAATTCACAGTCTCTAGAATAAAAGTTAATACCCGGGAAGGCCACAGTTGTGACAAATTGCCACATTGGGGCACTCTCTAGCATAATGACCTGGTCGTTTGCAGTTCTTGCACAGATTGCTTTGGCTGGTTGCAAAATCACAGAAAACTAAACTTTAGCAGAGTATAACAGCACAGAGAGCATTGAATTTATATAAGAAAAGGAATACGAGAATCAGTGATTCTTTAACAAGCCTTCACAAAGAGAGATGTAGGCACAACATCAAGGAAATGAATAGGGTGGACATCTATCATAAAGGAGCCCTTGTTTCTTCCACACAAACAAACAGCAGAGAGAAAGAGAGAGAGTTGATTCCATACTTCTCCACACAAATTGTTGTCTAACCAAATACCACAACAAAGAAGGAAATGGAACAGCACCCAATAGCACCACTTATCAAAAAATAAATCTAAATAAAAAATAAGTATGGCCACATCCTTATTCCATGAATGAAAGCTAGCATTCAATCACAATCTAGAAGAAGCAGCAGAAACACCAGAGCTGTGCATTTCTTTGACTTAGAACACAAAGCTGTTACAATTGCACAACCTGGCAATAGCAAAAATTTAAGAATCTCCCATCCCATAACCACAGATTTTCACTCTCCATGACACCATCAGATGAAATGAAATTCTTTACTAAACTCTAACACTGTTAGTTTGCTCATCGAGGCCACTTGCAAAGCACATAAAAAGGAAAAGAAACTAAACAGAAACCTGTAACCCCGACGTGACTCTCGTCTGTAAGGTGCACCACGATAGGAAAAGCGATCGGAGCGGATCCTACGATCCATTGGGCTCCTGCTCCTGCTCCTGCTCCTGCTTTGGCTCCTAGTGTCAGAACTCATCTTCAAACTTACCCTTATTAACACCTACCAACACTGATCTGCAAAACAACACAACACCAACACCCACCGCTGCTGCCTCCTTCCTGTCCACATCAGAACCACACACCCATCATCATCCATTAACTCAAACCCAAACCCCTAACTACCCCTCCAAAACAAAAACACCAAATCCCAACAGTACAAAACAAAACGTTTTTCAACAAGCATCCATCCTACTAAGAGTACATAACAATGATACCACTCAACTCAGCACCAGGAACACATAACCCCGTTCCTCAATTATATCCTTTGTTGATAATTGTACATCTCTTGCAAACAATCACTGCCCCCAACAGAGTCAAATCTACATAATTATTAATGACACTACATAACTCCATCTTCTTCACTGATCATTCAAACCAAACCAGCCACTACAGAAAGAGGCAAATTAAAAGAACATGATACGAGGTGCGAAAAACTTCAGTTATTAATTAGTAAAATTTTCTCCCTGCAACAGAAGAAGTCCATCAATAATTAGGCAAACGTTCAAAAAATAGTTTCAAGAGGAGAGGGTGGGTATTTAAGCAAGCTGGCTATTTCTTTCTGTTACGGAATCAACCATATCTAGAGATACAATCCTGAACTAAGCTAAGAGGTCCTGACCAATACTGCAAAAGAAGATTACCAACAACATTTGGAGCCTTTTCGTAGTTCTGTTGAGAGTTTCCAAAATTTTTGGGAAAAGGGCCAGAATCTAGATATATAAGCCCTCGGAAACCTCTGGCAAGAATTTTAACATTTGACCGTAATATACAACCACAATGCACAACATATAATTACATTTCCATTCCCTGCCTTCAAAAACGCTGCAGTTTGGTTCTGCCTCCCCGTCTCATCTGTAATATCGGAAAAGTAAAACTTTTTTACCTATTTTCCGAATCAACCTCTTCCACAAAGCATAACAGCGAACTAACAATTCATTCATCTCCTAATTGTTATCTAGACATCCAAAAGAGGACACATCCAGGTCAGTCTAACAAAATTATCTGGGTCATCTGAGTAATGGAAAGCCACTACAATTTACAGCCAAAAACCCATTTTAAACACAGTGTGAACATGAATACCAGAACTTTTAGACCTTAAATAAGATTACAATTCCAAGCAAAAATCACAGATTACCAAGCACAAAAGGCAAAAAAAAATAACACGAAAAACTCTAATGACAAGTTGTGAGATAAATTATACCAAAAACAAGAACCAGTTTTGCACCAAAATTTGAAACATATAAGATAGTTATCGCTAACCCTAATATTTTGAAATCAAATAATTTTTTTGAGAATTGAAGAGGCAAACCTGAAGCTAACAGTACAGTAACGGGGTGAAGCGACCCAGTAAGAGAGAGAGGTGAAGTAACCAATAGCTGTACGAACCGAGAAAAGGAAGGGGTTCAATTTGGGGATTATGGGAGGTCAGTAAGCTAGCGAGCGGCGAGTGCGTGTTTGTTTATCAAGGCCTAGGGCAAGACTGGTGTCGCCTCTTGTTTTAGAGAATGTGTGAACGGATTTTAAGGCCCACTAACCATGGTCAAATACAGCCCAGTCATGTATTAGATCAGCCTATAAGAAAGAGGATTGCTTCAGGAAGGCTTATAACCTATTTGTTTTTACGTTTTAAAAAAACTTTTAAAACAATTTTATTTTTTTTATTTGTTTTAAATTATTATTTTTTTATTTTTAGATTATTTTGATGTGTTGATATTAAAAATAAATTAAAAAAATATTATTTTGATGCATTTTCAAACAAAAAGTACTTTGAAAAGTAACCGTTACCACACTCTCAAACACTTCATTTAATGAAAAAGTGTTTTGTATTGGTGGTGGTCATGGTTAGCTTTTAAGATGTGTTTTAGGAATGCGTTAACATCTAAAACACTTTCCAAGTTTAGTTTTTTGTTTTGTTATGAATATTTATTTAGCAAAATGTATTTTTAAAAAAAAAATACAAAGAAGAGATTTGGGCACCGTTTGTTTTTGAGGTGCAAAAATGCTTTTGAAAAAAATTGATTGTTTTGCTTCAAAATAATTGTTTTTTAGATCATTTTTATGTGCTGATATCAAAAATAAATTTTAAAAAATAAAAATATTATTTTAATGCATTTCCAAACGAAACGCACATAACTGAGGTTATCGGTATCTCTACCTCTTATGCTGTTTGGACCGTGTTGGATTCTATTTTTAGCCATAGATTAAAGACTCATAAAATTCATTTAAAGAACAATCTGCAACTTTTGAAATGAGGTACTCGCAGTGTTACTGAGTACTCTCGCACTTTTAAAGTAGTGTGCGATCAACTGGCTATCATAGATCATCATGTTAATAACACCAACATAATCTACTGGTACCTTCATGGTTTTGGTCCCGAGTTTGCTAATTTCTCTACTATTCAACTCTCTCTTTCCTCTATTCGTCTATTTCATGATCTTGTTCCAAAGGCTAAAAGCTCAGAAATATTGCAAAAATCTCTTGAAGCACTTGTTGCTTTATCAACTGCTTTTACTAACATTAAGGCACCTTTAATACATTTCACAATGGAGGGAATCATAAATCACATGGAAAAGGGAATTTTTTAATGTTGGTGGTGGCCAGGTCTGTGGAAATTACACTCCTCGTTGCCAAATCTATCACAGTGAAGGACACATTATCAAGCGATGTCACGATCGATATGTAAGGACAGTTGATTCTTATGCTCACCTTACTGAATCTTTTTCTCAATGTTTCCTAGAAGATACCACTATTGACTAGTACACAAACATTAGAGCCTCTGCTCATATGACTTTCGATGCATCTCAGTTGGACAAGGTTGAACCCTATAATGGTAAGGATTGTGTAATATTTGGTAATATAGTCTTTTTACCAATCACTCATATTGGTACTCATTCTCCATCTAAAAATCTAAATCTATTGGATGTTTTAGTTGTCCCTTAACTCACCTAAAAAATTGTTATTTATCATCAAACTAACCTTTGATTATCCAATTTCTATTACTTTCATTGATAAGTCGTTTACCATACATAATCGCGTAACAGGAAAGGTGGTGGTAATCAGTCGTTGTGATGATGGTCTCTATATGCTTAAGCATGGTCATTCAACGTTTCTTTCTACTTTTAAATATAATTCCCTTCATGTTTCCTATGATGTTTGTAAGCTAAACAAGGCATTTTATGGCTTGAAGCAAGCTCCCCGTGCTTGGTTTCACCGTTTTAGTTCCTTCTTACTTTATTTTGGTTTTTTCTGCAATCATGGTGATACATCATTTTTTGTCCTCACCAGATCTGACAATCTTATCTATTTATTACTCTATATTGATGATATTGTTGTGATAGACAATGATGATGCCTTACTTCGAGATTTTATTTAGTGTTTTCATCGTGAACTTGTCACCAAAGACTTGGGCTATTTGAGTTATTTTATTGGTCTTGAGGTGTCTTTTTTTGCAACTTGACTCTTTTTAAGTCAAGCCAAATATGCTCATGATATTCTTGTTCATGCTTAACTCCTTAACAATAAGTTGGTGTCTATACTAATGGTTGTTTCTTAGCGGCTCACTAGTGATGGTGATTCCTTCTCTAATCCCACTTTGTATCACTCCATGGTAGGAGCATTGCAGTACTTGACTATAACTCGTCTTGATCTCACTTGTGTTGTAAATTTTGTAAGTCAATACATGCAATCTCTTACTGTAGATTTCTTCACTATATTAAGGGCATACTCCACTATGGGTTATATTTATCTTTTTCTCCACCTTCAGGTATTCTTGCTTACTCTAAAGCTGATCGGTAGGTTGCCTTAACACCCGCTGCTCCACTTCTGGTTATGTAATCTTTTTTGGTGAAAACCTTGTATAGTTGAAACAACCCACTGTTTCTCATTCTAGTTGTGAATATGAGTATCAAGCATTGACTCACATGGCCTCTAAAATTATTTGGCTCTCTCACCTTCTTTGATACCTTAAGGTTTCTTTGAAACACCAGTCTTTAGTTCTCTGTGATTAAAAAAAAATGCAATCTTTTTAACTCTCAATCTTGTTTCTCACATACGGTCTAAACATATTGATTCTAATTATCATTTTATTTATGAGCTAGCTATCTTTGGTGTTAATCATCCTCAATTTATGTTGTCTTAGATGTAGATTATTGATATGTTTACAAAGAGCCTTTCTTAATCTCTCTTTACTTTTTTTTGTTCTAAATTTCGTGTTCGGGTCAATCTCACACTAAGCTTGCGGGGGGATGTTAAGGATATAAGAATATTGCATCATAATTCATGTGATCCTCATTGATTGTAGAAAATATTACAGGAGATATCCTAATTGATTGCTTCTATATTTATTTGTCAAGTATACAACTGTATATTCTATCATATCTGAATATTGTACTTTCCTACAAATAAGAAACATCACCACTACATGAAAAGCATGGTGGTTTAATATACATTTTTTAGATATGCTACCATTTATACTGAAAGAAAAAACTAATTGTTCATTCTTGAAGGCATATGTTTCAGTTACAAGTTACGAATTGACAGTTAGGGCTAAACTCATATTTAAAGTTCTTGAAATTGCTAGTGTTTTAGGTATCCATGACACAACCACTGATAATTTGCTGGCATAACATTTTTGTTGGAAATCGTGCAATGTATAATTCTCCCATAGAATAATGAAATTCGTTATGATAAGAAAAGGGGAAATGCATAAGAGAATTAACAAGTCTATCACAAAATAGTTAATAAGTTGACAAATGCTAGCTGATATATTCACTTGATGATAACCTTAATATATTTATTGAGTGACAAGCACCGAATCTATTAATTTGTAAATCGCAATGTTAATATCTTTAATTCCTGACATAGATGAATCTGCTAATTTATCTTACAATAATACTGCATGCCCTGGAAAATTCTATATGATAATACCATGCTAGTTGGTTAATAAAGTTATAACGATAATAATATCTTATTTTATTTATGGATGATTGATTTCTTTTTTTTTTTTATATATATATATAGCATTGGTAAAGCAATGGGATGTAGCAAAAGAATTTTGGGAAAGTATCATAAAGGTTCCGTAAATTATCTCCTACCTCCAACCAAAAAGGTCATGCTGACATCAAAGCACTCGTCTAACTGTTAGTTAATGCATCTAGAGAAAAAGCATCGCTAATAACACATGTGATAATCAAACATATAAAAATTAATCAGATCATTTTGTGTTTTCAGGTTATATTGATACGTTAATGTTAAAAATTATTTTTAAAAAATAAAAAATTATTATTTTAATATATTTTCGAGTTAAAAATACTTTAAAAAACAACTATAACTATACTTTGAAATACCCTAAAATACTTTCATGAACCCCCGTTCTATTAATTTGCAGATATTCATCATAAATTACCCTCTCGTGACCATTTATATCCGGCTTGGGATGAAAGTTGTCCTGTTTTGTCTTGAGCGTTGGCCTAATAAATGTATGGATTTAGAAAAGCTATGTGGGCACAATCACTTGTTGTTGTTGGGTTTTTTTTTTCTGTCAAGAAATCATATGTTTGATAGTTTTTAGATCCGATTCGGTCCAAGGCTCGGGTTTTAGATTTTGACCAGGTTGTCCGGATCAAATTTTTTAAAAAATCAAAATGACGTCGTTTTAGTAAAAGAAAAAAAAACAAAAGTCAACGTATTGCAACCGGGTTTTTGACTGAGTCTTACTGGGTCACACCGAGTTTTTTCTTTCCCTGTTTTTTCTTCAACCCGGCTCGGTTCCAGCCCCGGGTCGACCCGTCGGGCCGGACCGGGTTTTAAAACTATTAATTTCTAAAGTTTTGGGCTTCCTTATGTGCTTAAAAGCATGGATGAATAGCAAAAATTACTAGTAAATCTCATTTCATGTTAGTGCCAAATCTTGATTTAAACAGGTCATGAATATTTAGGAAAAAAAAAATCCAAGTTTGGATTTTTAAAATTAATATTCAGAAGAATTTACGATGTTGAACATAAGACATGCTTTCAAAAAATGCTTAATATGAATTGACCACTGCGTAAACCTTACAGTTGAAAAGAAAAAGGAAAGAAAATTAACTAATTTTACATTCAACGACACAATACTACAAAAACTTGCTTGTAGTAGTAACTTCCTCTCATGGTGATTTTGTTTGACCCTTGTCCTTTCAGCGAAATCTAATCATAATGCTAAGCACTCATTCAGATTTTTTCAAGTCGTCATTTGTTCTCTGCATTGCAATTTGGTACGATTTGTGAAACCAGCCACCTAAGGAGTCAACAATGGTGGGAGTCAACAATGGTGGGAGTCAACAATGGTGGTGAAGCCATCTTCCTTAGTCACAAATTGTAGGCACCAAACTTGTGCCACTTGCCTTGCTTTGTCTTTTGCAAGACAAAGGCAAGGATGCTTGCCTATAAATAGGCAGTGCATCCTTGCCATATAAATCACACCAAGAGAGAAATAAGAGAGAGAAGAGGAGAGTAAGAGAGGGAAAGTAATCCCACATAATTGTGAAGTATTTTGTGAGATAGTAAGTGAGGTGTTTTCTCCTAGTAATAGAGAGATTTCAGTTGTTCTCCTATTAGTAGAGAGAGGTTGTAATTCCCACATTACTTAGTAAAATCCTTCTATACTTGCCCGTGGACGTAGCCAAATTGGGTGAACCACGTAAATTCTTGTGTGTCGATTTCTCATTTTATCCTAATCTTTGCCTTTTATCTTGTCGGGTTTGCATGCCAGTATCCTAACAGGTGGTATCGAGCCTTCGGTTGGTGTTGTTAATACACAAAAGTTATTCGTGCATACGGTTACTATTCACGTCTACGACACTATTCACCTATACGACACTATTCATCCATACGGTACTGTTCACATACGCTTTCGTTGGCGTATATAGAAAGTCGGTGCGGTGATTAAATACAATCTAGGAAGTTCTGTCTAAGGAGATTGGGTTTTAAGCGGGACCGTTTGTGACCCCTCCAATCTTTCCGGGAACTTACTTAGTGAAGTATTATTCACACGATACTATTTCTATATATGTTACAGATCCGTGAAACGGTGATAGCTGAATAGATCTCGGTGAATACAATGGCAAGCAAAGTACGAGATAGAGAGGTTCAAGGGGAGCAATTTCTCACCGTGGAAAATGAGAATCAAGGCAATCTTAAGGAAAGACAATTGCTTGACAAAGAATTGGGGATTGGCCCGCGGAGATCACTGATAATACAAAATGGAATGAAATGGATGGCAATGCTATTGCTAACATACATTTAGCATTAGCCGATGAAGTATTATCAAGTGTGGCGGAGAAGAAAACAGCTAAGGAGATATGGGAGACTCTAACAAAGCTATATGAGTCCAAGTCTTTGCACAATAAGATTTTCTTAAAGCGGAGACTTTATACCCTTCGAATGGCAGAAACCACGGCGGTGACTGACCACATCAACATAATAAGAACTCTATTTTCACAACTCACTACGTTGGGTCAACAAATAAAGGAAAGTGAACGTGCAGAGCTTCTACTTCAAAGTCTTCCAGATTCGTATGATCAACTCATTATCAACTTGACCAATAATATCCTCACAGACTATTTAGTCTTTGATGATGTTGCAGCCGCCATCTTGGAAGAAGAAAATAGGCGCAAAAATAAAGGAGACAGAAATAGTTCAAACCAAGCAGAGGCATTGTTGGTGTCAAGAGGGAGATCAACGGAGCGTGGCTCCAGTGGGAGTCAAAGGCGGGGGAGGTCCAAATCAAGAAGCAAGAAGACCGTGAAATGCTACAACCGTGGCGAAAAGGGCACTTCAAAAGGGATTGTTGGTTTAAAAAGGGTATAGAGAACACTGCAGAGTCATCAAAACCTCAAGGATGTGTTGCGAGCACCTCGGAAGATGGGGAGGTTTTATATAGTGAAGCAGGCGACAATCTCTACAGATAGAGAAGAGCTTACCGAGGGTCCGGCTAATGGATTCGGGAGCAACATGGCATATGACTCCTAATCGAGATTGGTTCCATACATATGAACCCATCTCTCGGAGGTAAAGTGTTCATGGGTGATAATCATGTCTGTAGAGATTGCTTTGGCATTGGCACCATCAAATTGAAGATGTATGATGGCTTAATTCGCACAATTTCAGGAGTGCGACATGTGAAAGACTTGAAGAAGAATCTTTTGTCTGTAGGACAATTTGATAGTCTTAGCTGTAAGATCCGAACAGACAATGGAATAATGAAAATTGTCAAAGGAGCGCTCGGTGGTTTTAAAGGCGAGAAAGACAGTTGCAAACATGTTTGTATTAATGGGAGAAACACATCATGGGGCGAAGCATCAATTGCATCACCGGTCCCTGAGACGTAAGAGAAGACGATGATGTGGCATCAAAAACTAGGCCACATGTCGAGAAAGGTTTGAAAGTTCTCTCCGATCGAAGTTACTCCCCGGGCTTACAAAGGTTACTTTACCCTTTTGTGAGCATTGTGTTACAAGCAAACAAAGCACAGGTTGAAGTTTGGCACATCAACAACTAAGAGCAAATGCATCTTAGACCCGATTCACTCTGATGTTTGGCAAGCACCGGTTGTATCCTTGGGAGGAGCAAGATACTTTGTATCATTCATAGATGACTTCTCCAGGAGATGTTGGGTGTATCCAATTAGAAAGAAGACAGATGTGTTCGCAGTCTTTAAAACTTTCAAAGCGCGGGTGGAACTTGAATTTGAAAAGAAGATCAAGTGTTTGAGGACTGACAATGGAGGAGAATATACCAGTGATGAATTTGATAACTTCGTCAACATGAAGGTATCAAAAGGCGGCTTCACAACGGCATACACTCCACAACAAAATGGAGTGGCAGAGCGGATGAACGGAACTCTATTAGAAAGAACAAGAGCAATGTTGAAGACTCGCAGGTCTAGGAAAGTCATTCGGGCGCAGAAGCGGTCAATACCGCCGTTATGTGATAAATCGATCTCCATCAACCGCAATTGAGTCAAGACACCGATGGAGATGTGGACCGGGAAGCCACTGATTATTCTCAATTGCATATATTTGGAAGTCCCGTGTACGTGATGTACAATACTCAAGAAGTCAGCAAGTTGGATTCAAAATCCAGAAAATGTATATTCTTGGGATATGCTGATGGAGTGAAGGGGTATCGCTTGTGGGATCCCACTGCCCATAAGGTAGTCATCAGCAGAGATGTTATATTTGCAGAAGATAAAATGCAAATGGAAGAAAATAATAGCATTTTAAAGGAGACTACAGAAGTCCGGATGGAAAATACTCGAATCGTACTTCTTCCGAAGCCGCACCAGAGCATGAAGAACAAGAACAAATAGAGTCCGAAACTCCCGAAGTTCGACGGTCAACTCGTGAAAGAAGACCACCGGCTTGGCACTCGAATATGTTACCGAGAGCAACATTGCATACTGTCTTCTAACAGAGGATGGAGAGCCATCAACTTTCCATGAGGCTATCAAAAGCACGGATGTATCTATGTGGATGACAAAGCAATGCAAGAGGAGATTGAAGCTTTGCACAAGAATAACACTTGGGATCTTGTTCCGCTACCACAAGGAAGAAAGGCCATTGGCAACAAATGGGTTTACAAGATAAAGTGTGATGGCAATGATCAAGTGGAGCGGTATCGTGCAAGATTGGTGGTGAAAGGATATGCTCGAAAGAAGGGATAGACTTCAATGAGATATTTTCTCCTAGGTGGTACGACTTACTACAATCGAGTAGTCTTAGCAATGTGTGCTATATTTGATCTTCACCTAGAGCAGTTAGATGTGAAAACCGCATTTCTTCATGGAGAACTTGAAGAAGAAATTTATATGCTCCAACAGAAGGTTTTGCTGAAACAGGCAAGGAGAACTTGGTTTGCAGGTTGAACAAATCTCTATACGGTCTCAAACAGGCGCCGAGGTGTTGGTACAAGAGATTTGATTCCTTCATAATTAGCCTTGGGTACAACAGACTCAATTCAGACCATTGTACGTATTACAAGAGGTTTGAAGAAGATGATGTTTTCATCATTTTGTTGTTGTACGTGGATGACATGTTGGTAATAGGCCCCAACAAAGATCGAGTCCAAGAATTGAAGGCACAGTTGGCTAGAGAGTTTGATATGAAGGACTTGGGACCAAGCAAACAAGATTCTAGGGATGCAAATTCACCGAGATAGAAGTAAGAGGAAGATTTGGCTTTCTCGAAGAATTATTTGAAGAAGATCTTGCGTCGCTTCAACATGCAAGATTGTAAGCCAATTTCCACCCCACTTCCTGTTAACTTCAAATTATCCTCAAGTATGTCTCCTAGCAATGAAGCAGAGAGGATGGAGATGTCTCGAGTACCGTATGCATCAGCAGTGGGAAGTTTAATGTTTGCCATGATATGTACAAGACCAGACATTGCACAAGCAGTGGGAGCAGCTAGTCGATACATGGCAAATCCTGGTAGAGAGCATTGGAATACTATTAAGAGGATCTTGAGATACATCAAGGGTACCTTAGATGTCGCCTTATGTTATGGAGGATCGAATTTACCGTCAAGGGTTATGTTGATTCAGATTTTGTCTTGGCGACCTTGAGAAAAGAAAATCCACTACAAGGCTATGTGTTCATAATTGCAGGAGGAGTTGTGAGTGGGTCTCTAAACTTCGACCGTTGTAGCTTTATCCACAATGAAGCCGAGTACATGGCAGCTACACAAGCTTGTAAAGAAGCAATATGGATGAAGAAACTTATGGAGGAGCTCGGGCACAAACAAGAGAACATTCTTTTGTATTGTGATAGTCAGAGTGCTTTGCATATTGCAAGGAATCCCGCGTTTCATTCAAGAACAAAACACATAGATGTTCAGTATCACTTTGTTCGCGAAGTGGTGGAAGATGGAAGTGTAGATTTTCAAAAGGTTCACACAAAGGAAAACCCAAAGCAGATGCTTTGACCAAACCAATCAACACCGACAAGTATATATGGTGCAGATCCTCTTATGGCCTAGCGGAAATGTAAGCAGCATGAAGATGGCAAGTATAGAAAGGATAGAAGAATCACAAATGATCAAGTGTGAAGACTTGATTAAATCATCAAAGTCTTCAAGTGGGAGAATGTGAAACCAGCCACCTAAGGAGTCAACAATGGTGGGAGTCAAGAATGGTAGGAGTCAACAATGGTGGTGAAGCCATCTTCCTTAATCACAAATTGTAGGCACCAAACTTGTGCCACTTGCCTTGCTTTGTCTTTTGCAAGACAAAGGCAAGGATGCTTGCCTATAAATAGGCAAGTGCATCCTTGCCATATAAATCACACCAAGAGAGAAATAAGAGAGAGAAGAGGAGAGTAAGAGAGGGAAAGTAATCACACATAATTGTGAGGTATTTTGTGAGATAGTAAGTGAGGTGTTTTCTCCTAGTAATAGAGAGATTTCAGTTGTTCTCCTATTAGTAGAGAGAGGTTGTAATTCCCACATTACTTAGTAAAATCCTTCTATACTTGCCCGTGGACGTAGCCAAATTGGATGAACCACGTAAATTCTTGTGTGTCTGATTTCTCATTTTATCATAATCTTTGCCTTTTATCTTGTCGGGTTTGCATGCCAGTATCTTAACACGATTTACTCTTCCAATAAACAATGCGCTGGTTTTTAAATGGAGATAGGGTAAATTTTGAATTTTTTTGAATTTTTTTTATTATTTTAATATACTAATATAAAAAAATATTATTTTAATATATTTTTAAATAAAAAAATATTTTAAAAAACACTGATAATGTATTCTCAACCATCCTATTAACAAGGAAAAGAGGAAGAAGCGAGAAAATACTCATCAGTGCGAGCACCTCCCCCAGTAGGCAAAAGCTCGTGACAAGGGGATAAGAATCGAATAATACGAGACAAGCCCTCCCGCTCCTTGTCTCTCGGCTTTTCAACATGCTCGGAATCCTCGGCCTCTCAAATTATTGCATCCATCTCGATTCAAAACACTACCACTGCCTCTCAACTTGCTTGTGCACACAGGCAAATATGGCCACGACCCATGTTTGGTTTCTCTCTTTTGGAAATCAAACTTGCCATCTCCTTACTTAATAAGTTACAAGAAAACAATATTTTCGTTAATTTTAGGGAGTTATTAAAAGTTTATATAATTATTAATTTTAAAATTTATAAAATTAGTTAAAGTATGCGTGAGTTAATTTGGATACTTATATTAATTAAAAATAAAAATTACAGGAAAACTAGTGCATTAATCTCAAAACTGTTTCCTGTAGGGGTGTTCAAAAAAACCGGAAAACCGAGTAAACCGATAAAACCGACAAAAAATTAACCGAAAAAACCGAACCAAAAAATAAAACCGATTAAACCGATTAGATTATGTAGAAAAAATCCCGGTTCGGTTCGGTTTTCGGTTTTGTAGTGCAAAAACCGGGTTAACCCGGACCGGACCGGACCGGTTCAAAAATTTCAGCCCCTAGTATAAATAGAAAATTTTATCGAGCCGCGCCGTCCAGTTTACTCTCCACTCCACTGCGCACAACAATCCCTAAACCTAAACATTTCAAATTTTCAATCTCTCCTCCCACCCCCCCGCCCCCCACCGTCCCACCCTCGCCCCCCACCCTCTCCGGCCTCCGCTAAGGCCGTCCCCGTACCAGAGCACCCACAACCCGTCCACTCTCGCCTCTTCGCCTCTCCCTCTCCACTGTCCACTCTCCTTAGACTAAGAAACGTAGAAAACATAAACACAGATCGACGATCGACGTTTCCTCGCTCTCAATCGGACCAAAATAGTCTCGTGTTTCCATCAGACCGACGGTTCCTCAACCTCTCAAAACCAGTAAGTTTTAATTTTTTTTCTCCTTTCTAATTAATTAATTAATTAATTCGGTTAAGATTATTGTTATTTTAAATACAGTTAAACTTATTTTTTACACGTTTCTTCCTCAGTCTCCACCGGATCAACACGGTCGGTGACTCGGTGTTTCCATCGACCGAGCCTCTCAAAACCGGTGAGTTTTAATTGCATGAACTTTTAAGATTACACTGCTTTATAGTTTATAGTACCGTACTCTTGTGGCTTTGGTTTTCTTTATCTAAATATGTTAGATAATATGTTTAAGCCCAGTGTCAATTCTTCATCAATATTTTTGCAAAACTCGGTAACTCGGTCCACTGTAAACTAGGTGATGGCTGGCGGTAATATGTAGCTGGACCCTTTAAGAGAAAATAGTAATTAACACAGTAGAATAGAGACTCCCCTCTTTCTATCCATGATTTGTTGACTGTTAACTGTGTTTGCCTATGATTTCTTCCCTACTGAACTCCATAGCTAGCAGTACTCTACTTATCCATGATCATAGCTATGATCATTTTTGTTTAACCATGATGTACATCACTAGCTGGGATAGATAAATTAGTAGAATTAATTAGTAAAATATCACAGTAATTAGCAGAAAGTACTTAGTATTTGATTTTCCTCCTTTTGCTTTTCTCTCCCCTCCATGATTAATTTCCTAAAACAAAGTTAATCTGAAGTAAATTTTCTTAATCCGGCTTTCCTAATTAACAGATTACAGAATTCAATTAGTCATATAAAATCATTTAAATTCTCCTAGTTTAATTAAAGGCTCAACATTAACTTATTAATTGCAGTAATGATTTTGGTTCAGACTTTTTGTGCTCATTCCCTGCTAGGAAGATATTGGATTGTTATTTTTAATCAATTTTGTTGGGTGATGAATTTTGGTTTAGTTTGAAACCACTGGATAACGAAATTTTTTTTCCTATATGGGTTGAACTTGTTTCTTAGTTTGAAACCTCTGTCATTCTGTACAATGTATTCATTATTCTGTTTTGGATGATCTTGATTGGCATTTTGTAGTCATTAAAATCATGTTATTCTTGTATTCATTGTTCTGTTACTTCTGTAATTATTTTTCCTCCATTGATAGATTTTCTAAGCTTGTTTTGACATGTTACTTGACTTCTGTAATATTTGTTTCATTTTAATTTGTAAACTGATTTTAATCTTTGTGTTTATTAAGTGCTGAAAAGAATTGTGCAAGTGATAATGAACATGTTTGCATTTGGTAATTTACAGATGGAAAACCTTCAAAATCAAAATGCTTCATCCACTGGCACTACCCCAACATCAACCAATGCCCCGACTTCAAACACTAACCCAAAGATCAACTACTGCAGGATCCACCACGGATAGTAAAGGTAAACAACTTCAAGTCCCTGCATCTAGGAAAAGAAATGTTGATGATAAAAAAAAGTCACAAATTTGGGATCATTTTACAAAACTTGATGGTGATCCTACAACCCCTAGAGTTGAATGTAATTATTGTGGAAAGGATTATGCATGTCATACTATTATTAATGGGACAAGTAATATGTGGAGTCATTTGAAAGTATGCAAAAAGTTTCCTTTTGTGGTTGATAAGAAGCAAAAAATTTTGGTATTAGAACCTAATAAAGTAGGGGGTGAATTAGGAGATCGAAGTGTGGGAACTCTTAAGGCAATAGGTTATGATTATGATGAATGCAGAAAGGCACTAGTAAAAATGGTTATAATTGATGAGTTGCCTTTTAATTTTGTGGAGGGTAAGGGACTTAGATTATTTTCTAGGACCTTGCAGCCTAGATTTGACGTTCCTTCTCGTTTCACTGTTATGAGAGATTGTTTGAAACTTTATGTTGAAGAGAAAGAAAGATTAAAGAGAGCTCTTAAGGGTCAACGATTATGCTTAACAACAGATACATGGACATCAATCCAAAACATTAACTATATGTCCTTAACGGCTCATTGGATTGATAATGAATGGAATTTGCATAAAAGAATTCTGAATTTTTGTCAAGTTTCCAATCATATGGGTGAGACAATTGGTCAAGTTATTGAGAATTGTTTGTTAGATTGGGGGATTGATAAACTTTTAACATTCACATGTAGACAATGCAAGCTCTAATAGTGTTACTCTTTCATATTTAAAGAATGTGATGAAAGATTGTCCAACTAATATATTATCAAATGAACATTTGCATGTTAGATGTTGTGCACACATTGTAAACCTGATTGTATGTG
Organism: Populus x sibirica; assembly: GCA_019202695.1. NCBI lineage: Eukaryota > Viridiplantae > Streptophyta > Magnoliopsida > Malpighiales > Salicaceae > Populus > Populus x sibirica. Next base: position 2,459,239 of record JAGMVL010001134.1, read on the forward strand.
ATGGTTTGAAAGAGATGAATGTTTCGGTTGTTAAGATTCGAAATGCAATTAGGTTTGTGAGATCTTCACCCTCTAGGCTACTTGCATTTAAGAAGTGTGCAGAAAAGTTGCATATAGAGTGTAAGAAATCATTGTGTTTGGATGTTGCAACTCGATGGAATTCAACTTATCTTATGTTAGAAGCTGCTGAAAAGTTTGAAAAGGTGTTTGTGAGGTTAGGTCAAAGTGAACCTAGGTATGTGAGTTACTTTTTGGAGGTTGATTCAAAGGGGAATAAAAAAAATATAGGGCCACCTAGTTTGGAGGATTGGGAAAATGCTAGAACTTTCTTGAAGTTTTTAAAGATCTTTTACATGGTTACATTGAAATTTTCTGGCTCATTGCATGTTACATCAAATTCTTTCTTCAATGAATTGATTTACATGCATACAAACTTGTTGCAATTGTGTAAAAGTAGAGATAATCTTTTGAGTGGAATGGCGATGAACATGATGAGTAAGTTTGAGAAGTATTGGGGTTATGGAGCAAATCAGAATTTTTTATTGTATGTGGCTAATGTTTTGGATCCACGTCTTAAATTGAAATATGTGAAATTTTGTTTTGGTGAGTTGTATGATCATGACAAAGCACAATTGCTAACAAAAAAAGTGAGAGATCATTTGGTGAGCTTGTATGAGTTTTATTTGAAAGCCGATGAAGTGGTGGATGATAATAGGCATAAACAAGATGTTAATGATGCTATTGATGACATGGAGATAGATGTTAACACTTTAGCTCGGTTCAAAAGGCACTTGCTAGAGGAAGATAGTGTGGAAAATAGAAATGAGGTTGAGAGGTATTTGGTTGATGGTTGTGAGGATCCTAATGATGATAAATTAGATATTTTGGGTTGGTGGAAGATTAATGCTTCAAAATATAAGATACTTTCGAAAGTTGCACAACATGTTCGGCTATTCCTATATCCACAAGTGGCTTCCGAATCGGCCTTTAGCACGAGTGGTCGTATACTCGACCAATTTCAAAGTTCTCTATCTCCAAGAACAGTTCAAGCACTTATTTGTTGTCAAAATTGGTTGCATCATGGTCCAATTCCAGTTGATAATACAACCTTGATGAATGATTTTGAAACCTACGAAAACCTTGAATCAGGTAATGTTTCTTAAAAACTTACATCTTTTATTTTATGATTTATTAATTAACACATTTTTATTCTAACATGTTTAATATTTTATTTTGTAGAATTTGATGGAAAGTTGCATTTAGCAACGGATGATAATTAGTTCACAAATTGTGATGCATATGGTATAAATATCTTTTTTTATTTTTATATCTTCGATTTAATTTATCATGTTATAATTCTAGATTATGAATTTCAGGAATCAAAGTGCAATGCTCTTGAAGTGCTTTTTTATTGAGACGATGTGCACATGAAGATTTATTTTTTGTGGCTTGGAGTGTTTTACGATAATGTAATGTTATTTGTTGTTTTTTTGTTAAGCCCTTTGAAGGCAATGGTTTGTAATTTGGATTTAAACTTATTGTTGTGTGATTGTGAGTGCGTGTTATTTATTTAAACTTTTCAGAAGTAGAAAAATATTAGTAAGTTAAAAAATATATTGAACAGGTTGACATTAATAATTTCATATAAATGAATATTTAGGGGTAAAAAAATTAAATATATTTGGAATCTTCAAAGAAAATGAGACAATATCAATATTAATTGTAAGCCTAATAGAAATCCATTAGAAGCCCATTAGAAGCCCATTAAAAAGCCTATTAAAAAGCCCAAAATAAGTCCAAAATAAGCCTATAGGTTTGTCCGGTTTTTTGGATAAAAAACCGGACCGAAACCGGACCGAAACCGGCCGGTTTGGGCCGGTTCCGGCCGGTTTCGGGTCTTTTTTTTTTTTTTTTTTTCGGTTTGGGTATTTTTTCGGGTCAAAACCGAACCGAACCGAATTTGCTCACCCCTAGTTACGCCTTAAAGTTTTAGATTTTTTACTAACTTATGCTTCCCTGTCATTGAAATTGGGTTTGCTTGTCGTTTGTCATAAGGTACAGCACGATATTGTTGCTTTCCACTTACCATTTTGAGGACACCATCAAAATGGTTTCCTTCTAAGTATATACTAACTTTGGCTATTTAATCCGTGAAACGTTGCGGGCTGTAATTTTTTTTAATAAAAAAAATTATTAATAATAATGAGAAGAGAAATTAAAAAAATTAAAAAATAAGTATAAATCAAGATATTTAATCATATAAAATAAGATATTTATCTGTTTATGTTTGTTGAACTTGTTTATTTAAATTAATAAAAAATAATATAAATAAAAAAACAAATAGAATTGATTGAATAAACTCATACCCTAGAAAATATATTACACAAGGCCAAATATAACATAAATATTATTTAAAAATGAATTTTTTTTATTTTGAAAAATAAATTTCATTTGTATGAAACCAAAAAAAATCATGGATGAATTAGAATAATATTTTCAAAATCAAATACAAACAATTTTTTTAAAAAAAACTTTTATTCAAAAAAGACTTGTAAAACCTGTGATTTAGGTCATAAGACTGTGATAAACTTCTAGAAAAGAAATTAAAGATAATCACAAAAATAATATGTAAAAAAAACTAATATAGAAAGTTGAGATAGCAAAAGAAAATGAGAAGAAAAAAAGATATTGAACGGCATTAACTTTTCAAACACATGGCCCGGGTCATTAAACGGGAAGCACTATAAATGAAAAAATTATGAAGCTCAATCACCAACAAATCAAAAGTCAAAGCAATGAAACCATGAAAAAAATAAGCAACATGAAAGAATCTAAAAACTATATAATTAAAAGAACAAGGATGAAAATTAAAATAAAAAAATAAATTAGAGGGAAAACAAAAAACTACAATTAGAGGGTTACTGGATTAAAAAATAACTTTAACAAAAGGAAAAAACAAATCAAGAGAATTAAGGTCAAATTAAAAAAAAAATAAACTTTGATTGGAGGATGAAATTGAAAGCTACCAGAACTTTAGTAATAGGGTCAGGGAAAAAAAATTAAAAATCAAAAGAATAAGGATCGAAATGAAAAAAATAATATATGAGAAATTGTAATTGAAAAATTAAATTGAAAATAAACAAAAATTTTATAAAAGAAATAGAAATAAAAATAAAAAATTAAAAGAATGAGAATTGAAATTGAAATACTAAGAATAAAAAGGACAATCGTGCACCTTTTCTAGCATGAGAGAGAGAGAGAGAGAGAGAAAAAAAAACCCCGAAGACACTCCGACAATTATATGTGCGTCATGCGCTGCACTATAATGAAGATGACGCAATGATACTTTTAAAAAGATAGTGGAAGGTTAGGTTAGACCACTAGATGACATTGCACGCGCCACTTAAATGACTTTAAAAATTAAAAAAACCGTGTGAAAAGACAAAAGCACCCTAAACACATATCTTATTTATTGTCTTTTTAAGATCAAATGTGTTTTTTTTACTGTATACTAACAAAGGTAAAAACCAAAAAAACTATTGGCCAATAGCTTTATAATTTTTCAACCTTAGGGTGAAAAAATATTTTTATTATTTTAAAGTTTAAGAAAAGATTAAAAAAAAATCACATGGTCAAACGGTTATATATTTTGTTAAACTTAGGGATAAAAGCTTATTTTACTACATAAAAGAATTTAAAAAGATAAATAAGTCCCCGAATAATCTTTTAATAATCAAGAATTTATAAAAAAAAACCAAACTACCCTTAGTACAAAACCTCCCATTTTCTTAACTGAATAATATAACGATAATTTTATTATAGCAATCTTAGTACTTTGTTTAATGATAAAGTGAAAAACTCACGTATATATTTTTCCTGTGAATATTCAATTATATGGAAATTGGAAGATAAGTAAGAGGCATATATATCCAATATTCTATTATATAGACCAACAAAATCATAATTAACGAGATGATGACATAATTGGATAAAATAAATTGTCATCATCCATCCACTTCTCTATTGATTCTAATCCATATTCTGAAGAAAAAAAAACTATAGACTAGTGTTTTTATATATATATATATATATATATATATATATATATATATAGAACCATAGACTAGTTAACTAATCTCAACACCAACCTTAATTCATCAACCCTTTTCAGTTAACATTCAAGAACAACCTCAGTTGCTACATAAATCAGTATTGATGGTTTTAAGGATTTAGAACTCTAGATGCAAAATCGCAGAAAAGTAGACAATTTATGAAGTTGGAATTTCAATTTTCAGCACAATCTCGCCCGAGCTTCCAAAGCAGCCTTTAGCTCTCCACTTTTTTCCGACCACTGCAACGGAGAGTGCCCTCAACTTCCTGTTGACTGAAGGTATAGATTAATCCATGTATCTCCCTCATTTCACAGCTCTTCTTTAATTATTTCAGGGGCCCATGAAAATAAAAGGAAAAAGCCAAGATAATTAATTTTGTCCCTGCATTCTGCACTGACATTGGGTATACCTGTGAAGTAAACTGACAGACATAGCAAGTGTCGGCGCTTCTACTCATCCCATCCCCTTGTCTCGCGACAGCACCTCCCTTTACTCTCCGGCGGGTTAATGGTGGGCCTTTAGCCCTTTACTCTCTCATCTTCAATATTCCTACTTATGCTTATCTTAATGACATCCTCCTACTCTGTTTATTAATCAATTGGTCTTTCCATCAACTACTTGTTGAGCTCAGAGCTCTCAAGTGAAGAAATTATAATAAGATAGTTTTTCTCTTCCACGGTGAAATTGTATTTTTAAGAAATTTTATTTTTAGAGTTTTTAAATTATTTTAATATATTAATATTTTTTTAAAATAATATTATTTAATGTATTTTAAAATAAAAATTATTTTAAAAATTAAATGTTATCATAATAACAAATACCGCCTAAATGAAGTCAAGTTTGAGATTACATGTAACTTAGGGCAGAGATTTAATTAAATACAACTATTTATAGAATGATTAATTAAATATAAAATGAAGATAAAATAGAGACATAATGATTGAAATTATAATCATACAAAGTGTTAATAAACAACATTCACACGTGGTTTAGTGATAAGAGTTTGAGATTAAAAGATTTATTTCTCCTATAATTATAAGTTCGAGTCAGGTGGTTACTAATATAATGACCATTAGAGATTTATATGGTTGTTAACTTCAGAGCCCGTGAAATTAGTCAAGGTATGCACAAGCTAACTCAAACACCCTCATTAATAATAATTAAAAAAAAACAACATTCTGTTGAAAAATAATTCGATTCTAAACAAACATGATTCTAAAACATGGGCCTACACGAAACAACTTGTTTTTGTAAAAATACATCGTAAGTATGAATTAAACTTGGATGCCACGACCCACTTTACATGTCCACAGTCAAGGAAAATCGATTACGAGGACCAGACTAAGATAAGTTGAGAAATAAAGGGATTAAATGCACCATTAAATATAAATAAATAAATAAATAAAACCAAAACCTCAACACCACACTACACTTTACATTTGCGTATACTAAAAGAAGAAGCCACCACCACAACCCATCTTCAGCACCATGAAGAACCTCTCTCCTCCCCATTACGCTCTTCTTTTCACTGCACTGCTCGCTCAATTACCCCTGTTTCAGTCAAGCTACCACGAGTACCAAGATGCATTATCAAAGTCCATTCTTTTCTTCGAGGGGCAAAGGTCAGGCTATTTGCCACAAGACCAACGCGTAACTTGGCGTGCTAATTCAGGCCTAAGTGATGGGTGGACATATAATACAGACCTGACTGGTGGCTATTATGATGCCGGTGATAATGTCAAGTTTGGCTTCCCCATGGCATTCACAACTACAATGTTGGCGTGGAGTGTGAATGAATTTGGAGACTTAATGCCTCCGAATGAGTTGAGAAATAGCTTAGTTGCCATTCGTTGGGCCACCGATTATCTGCTCAAGACTGTTTCTCAGCCTAACCGGATTTTTGTTCAGGTTAGTCATAAGTGGCATGGGGCACTGTAGTTTTTTTTCTCTCTTTTTGGTAAATGCCAGGGGGTAGTTTTGTGATTTTCGGGATGGGGGTAGGGGTAGTCTGGGGAGTTGGGGTATGTGAGTTGCGTCGGGCGAGGGTGAACTAATCATGGAGTGAGTGAAGAAACGTAGATATGGGGCCAAATTGTGTAACACTTGGTCGACAGATTGTCCTGTACTGACCTTCTTGGCCCCCACAAGTCACCCGGTGAAATATTAGGTTTGACCAGATTAAGATTTCACCTGCCTTCACACTGCATTTAAGTGTGTGCTTGACACTCTCTGATATAGGTTTGGCTAAGTTCATGGATCCAAATCAATGATTTGGAAGTTAATGAAAGTTGTTTTAATCAACTTAAGCCATCTACTCAGGGTGTGTCTATTTTTTTTTAAGAAAAAAACTTTTTGAATTTTTTTTTTATTTAAATTAATTTTGTTTTATGATTTTAGATTGATTTAATATATCATATTAAAAATAAATTAAAAAAAATAATGGTAGCTGGGGAGGGGGCCATTTCCTTTTCAATTTTCGTTGCCATCATCGGCTCTGCAATGACGCACGACAGTACTCTGTTGTCCTAAAAGGTCCAGGACTTGTATGAGTCAAGAAATTGGGCCATCATGTTTATGTTTGGTGGGGAATAAGAATTTAGCCTACGCTTTAAGACTGTATAATGCGCTTCACTTCCCTTGACGGGACGATTGATCTACCATGATTGTTATGTTAATTTCAAGGACTAATTAAGCCGATAGTGATAATTAATCAGAATCAAAACATAAATACATTTTGTTTGATGTTTTATTTTGACCATAATAATTTGATTTGGCTGTTTAATTAATACTAAGTTTTTTACGCTACAGGTGGGGGATCCAAATGGAGACCATATTTGCTGGGAAAGACCAGAGGACATGGATACTCCTAGGGTTGTTTACGCTGTGGATGCGCCAAACCCGGCATCTGATGTTGCCGGTGAGACTGCGGCAGCCTTGGCAGCTTCATCTATGGCATTTCGATCGTCGGACCCGGGATATGCAGAAACATTACTAAGAAACGCCATTAATGCCTTCCAATTTGCTGATAGTTACAGAGGAGCTTATAGTGACAACTCCAATATTAAAGATGGTGCATGCCCATTCTATTGCGATTTTGATGGTTATCAAGTGAGTAGACATCTCTTTGATGATTTCATCAATTTGCAATGCTGTCTGCGTGCTAATTTCTTACCATTTGTAGGAATCAGACTATTTTAAGTAGTCTGGATAAAGGATGTGTGTTAAATTATTAAATTCAGACTGATCTGATTCTATTTTGACTGGTTTCGTCAGGATGAGTTGCTATGGGGAGCAGCATGGCTTAGGAGGGCATCTTACGATGACACTTACCTTAGTTTCTTACAAAACAATGGGGAGAACCTGGGAGCTGATGAAAATATTAATGAATTTGGGTGGGACAACAAGCATGCTGGCCTTAATGTTCTTGTCTCAAAGGTTAGTGGTAAATTTGAACAAGCTTGCACACCTGATTCTTTACACCAGTTTTGAATCAATTCTATACTATAATTGATTTCAAAGTTTGTTAATTGAATTCTTTTATTTGAAATGGGTTTTAAAAATATGAAATTCATTTTATTTTACCTAGTGAAAACATATTATTTACTTAATTTGTCTTTGTTCCGACATAATTAATTTAAAGCATACGTGTGAGAAGAAAAGGAGAGAAAAGGCTGCTGAGGTTAATTTTTGATCGATCAATTCTGAAGTAAATCACATATTTTTTGGTGTGTAATTTGCAAAATTTCTTTTCATTTTCATAGGGTATTTCTAGATGTTGGGAAGCACCCCTCTCACGCGCCTGTTCTTTATATATATATATATATATATATATAGTTAAATATCAAATTATCTCTAGATTAACATAGTAATAACAAAAATATCATGCGAAAAGATGAAAAAACTCATTAACTTCGGTTTTAATTTTTTTTTTAAAGGTATTTTGGTTCTTTTATTGTGCTTTTTAATTGTTTATCATTTTTTATATTTGATCAAATATTAAATTACTTTTCACTTAATATTATAATAACAAAAAATCATTGTAAAAAAATATGAAAATGCCCTATAATACTAGTTTTAATTTTTTTTGTTTTCAAGGGTCTTTTTATCATTTCATTAAAAAATTTATTTATTCCCGATTAATTTAATAATAATTAATAAACATTGTGAAAAAATTTAATACTTTTAAAAACTAGTGTTAAGTTTTTTAGATAAAAGAAGATTATTATACTATTTCAATTAACAATATTTTTAAGCTTGCATTTATAGTTTTTTCGCAAGGATATTTAGATTCATTGAGATTCTATATATGTTAATTTGATTATTGTGTGATAGGAAGTTCTAGAAGGAAACATGAACTCTCTCCAGTCATACAAAGAATCAGCTGATAGCTTCATGTGCACCCTCATACCTGAATCATCATCCTCTCACGTAGAATACACTCCCGGTGGCCTATTCTACAAGCCAGGAGGCAGCAACCTGCAGCATGCAACAACGATCTCATTTTTGCTACTCGCTTATGCAAATTACCTAGAAAGAACATCGCAATCTGTCAATTGTGGAAATGTAAATGTCGGTCCATATTCACTTCGTCAACAGGCTAAGAGGCAAGTTGATTACATTTTAGGAGATAACCCTTTGGGATTGTCTTATATGGTCGGATATAGCGACCATTATCCTCAACGGATTCATCACCGTGGCTCATCGTTGCCGTCGGTTAAGGATCATCCTGATCTTATAGCTTGCAAAGAAGGTTCAATCTACTGCAATTCATCAAACCCTAACCCTAACGTTCATGTTGGGGCTATTGTGGGTGGACCTAGCGAAGATGATTCATACGAAGATAGTCGAGATGATTTTAGAAAATCCGAGCCAACAACGTATATTAATGCACCATTTGTTGGTGTGCTTGCTTATTTTGCAGCAAATCCCAGTTTTAGTTGAGGCAAACAGAGCTCAATTTTGCACCTAAACCAGTGTTTATTGGCATTTAAAAGTCGGAGGAATGTCTCTCATCCTGGCGAAAGCAAAGAGGGTGGAGGCTTGGTAGCTGCTGAATTGTTAGCACTGGATCACGAAGAATCGTCGTGACTTCTTACAAAGGATAAGGAACTGATTTTGAGATGTAAAATCCCATTCTGGCTTTAATTAATCTGATACAAGTTGCCTCATCTTCCATTTTCTTGATATTTCATTTTCAATTTAGTTGTAAGAACAGAACATTCGCTGGCCAGCTTTCAATCAATTGAAAGACATGTGATGTGTTTCGTGACTTTATAGGCATCCCCTTTACAGATTCCTGCCTGTGGAAATTTAATTCCGCTCTTGAAAAGCTTTCGTTCAATTTACCACTTTTTAGTGGGCTCTTGACTCAAAAGCCACTTAGCTTCTCTTTAATTTTTGTGTGTTCTGAGGTCAGCTTTTGAGATTAACTAGATTTGATGCCCGTTATCCACTCCAGGTGGACAAAAACAATTTCTATGTAAAAGATAGAAAAATTTGAGGTATGAGTTAATGATTTAATTGATAATTCAAATAATATGAATAAAAAAAATAAAATAACAAAAAAAATTGAAAAAAAATAACAAAAGAAAATAGACACGAGTTCATTTGAGTTATCAAACAGTCCAATATTAAAAAGGTGAAACTACAAAAAAAATAATTAAAAAAAACAACATAAAAACTTTGATAAACAAGATGAACTCACAAATTTCATGACCATGGATATGAGATTAAGCTAATCCTGTAGAAAGAGAAGCAAGGAAAAAAAAAATTTGAGAGATGAAATTAAAATAAATCAATTTAAAAAAAAAACAAAAATAAACCCATATTGACTTTTGAAACTAGCGAACCTCTTACACTTGTTTTAATCTCTAAAATTCATAACCTGTGAAATCTTGGATCCGGATTCAATCAATAAACTTAATTCCCAACTAATTTAATTTGAAAGATGAAATCGCAAAAAAAAAAACTTGCAAAGCAAAAAAGATAGCAATAAAAAGAATAGGGATAAATTTTGATAGAAAAAAACTTAAGAAGAGTGAAATTGTTAAAACAAAAAACCAATTTAAAAACGATCCCAAATAAAACAAATAACAAATAAAAAAATGATGACCTGAGTTTTATCTTCGGTTAATCAGGTCATGGGTTGACCTGAGTTTTTAACAGAATTAGATTAAATAAATCCTTTCTTTATTTTTTTTAAACCCAAACCAATCCAAATCTTGGATTTACCGAGACTTTTTTAGTGTTTATTATTCACAAAATAAAACAAATTATCTAGGAAATACACTAAACATAAACATATGATAAGACAAATATCTGTCCAGTACAGTATTATTCAGTCCAGTCCAATAAATACTGTGCAGCTTAATCTTATTCATTCCTCTTTTTTTTTTTCTTATCCTGCTAATTAAAACGCGTAGCATGATAGCGGGGGTGTGAGAAATGTTTCCTAGAGTAGGCAAAATTGGCCAAATGGCATGATGTTCATTAGCTAAAGATCGTATGGAGAAAGGCTGGAAGAGTAATGACATTGACACCTACTGAACATGGCTGGCTTATTTCACGTTATGAACCAAGTTTCTCTTTTATGAATGGTTAGACATTGATTTCTTGGATCATCTAACGTTAGTAAAGTTCATTTATTGGCCCAACACCGGTCATTTTGTTCCCTATCTACCGTATTCAACTGGTTTCACCATTATAATTAAACTCACCATTATATCAAGAAAATGGAAGATGAGGCAACTTGCAAGTTCATCAAAACAATGTGGCGTGGTTGCCAAGAATTGATGGACTGTGAAAACCAACACAGGTTCTTTTATTTTGATCTGGTAAACAAGTTAATGGGATTCTCGAGGTGTTAAGCTTGGATGGTTTGTAGATTTACTTACTCATTTGCTTATCATTTTGGTTAAGATTTAGAAGATAAATAAAAGGAGGAATTTTTTTATATATAAATAAATCAATTTGGACATGGATGTAAGAGAAGCTGGTCCAAAAATGCTTCACGACAGAGAGCTATCCTTCTGCTCTCCTCTCTCAAGAACTTCAGGTCTTCAACAGGCGTTTGCCGGGTAGCTGAGTAAAAATGGAGTTGGATTACTGGGTCTAAAAAAGGTTTTATGGGCTTGTTCGAACCGCTCAATTAACTGGGCTCAATACAGGATCTATTCCAAAAGCTGAAAGGAAATGTCCAAATCGCTCAACATCAATGAATAGGAGTAATTTCTTATGAAAATTAAATTTCCAATTTACTTGTCAACAACTTTTCAACAATCCGTTGTAGTCTAGTTGGTTAGGATACTCGGCTCTCACCCGAGCGACCCGGGTTCAAGTCCCGGCAACGGAAATAATTTCTTTTTCCGGGCAAACAACAAGTTCTATTACAATAACCCAGCCTTCTGTTCTTATAATCGCCCTAAAAACAGAGGGCACTGAGAATAAACTAAAATCAAAGGCCTCTGCGCGCTCACAAATTGGCTCACATTTTTGAGAAACAAGAAAATGAGCAGATCCATTAACAAATGCGAAAATAACCCAAGAGCCCAAATTGATCAGGAACACCCACAACGCTTCTCCAGGCGCTACTGCAAAGTGTGCATATCTCAGCTTTCTTCCATAGAAATCTTAAATTTCTTGCTCCTGGGGCCACTTAATCTAGTGCAAAAGATCCTCCCTTTTCATAGACCAGAACACCAGTGTACTCATATGTAACTGTATTTTATGAGCCGAACACCATTATCTTGACAAAAGCAAAACAACCCATTACACGAATTGCTTAAAGTCAGCGAATTGGGCCAGCAATTGAGCTCTCGCAGCGAGATTAAAATCGTGGGTTCATAGTTTTAAAATCCGGCCGGGCTCGGGACCGGGCCGGATCTAAGTAAAAACCAGCCGTGGAGTTGGCTCGGCAACCCGGGTAAACCCAGCTGAGACCCGACTTTACACACACACACACGTAAAACGGCGTTGTTTTTGCCTTATTCAGTAATTCCCGAGAAATTCATAAAATCTCTCCAAACCAACATTCATAGTCTTCTAGTAGACGGAATGTCCGCGGTTTGACAATAAATGGCTAAAACGATAAAGACAGAAATGAGAAAACCTAAATTACCTAATCTCATAAATCTTTAAAGCCATTTTAGTTGCGATTCGCGAAGAAAAGCAGAGGAGCAAAAGACGTCAAGGCAAGTCATACCAGTTCAAATCTGAAAATAAGGTTAGATGAAGTTGATGTTACTTGTTTCTCTTCACGACTCTCTTTCATTCACTCTCTCTCTTCTTTATTCTCTGCCTCTTTTTTGAACTTGCAGTTCTTGATCAGTTGACCTGGCATCGATTCTTTCTTAAACCCATATGATGATTTGGATGAAATGGTTGGGTTGCTTGATGAGTTGGTTGGATTGTTAACTAGTGTTAAAGGATCCGGGAATGTTACCACTAGTGTTAGAAATGGTGGGCTGGAGTTGGTTTGTTCTATTTGTTCTTATATTTTTATTGTGTCTAAGAAAGTTCTCGTTTCGGCTTTGAAAACATTGGCATTGTTAATATATGGTATGTGCTTTTTTCTATACAGGATGATGCCTTTTATTCTTTTAGATGGTTGGCTTATGGATTTAGAATTTGAAGTGTGAATTTATGAGAAAATATTTTTTTACATAAGACAATTTTGTTTATATTTCTACTATATATATATATATATATATATATATATTTTAGTTTAATTGGATCTTTAATGTTTACTTTCAGAGGAAAAAGATCATGACTTGATCCTATATTTATTTGTTATTAGTGGGTTTTTCTAATGTTTGTGTCCTTGTAATTTGTAGATGTTCAAAATATTGAAATGTTTCGGTCCAATGATGGACCGAAGATGGTGGTTAGCATTTTAATGGATGGAAGTGAAAGTGAAAGTTTAAAAGTATTGAATACTGGGTTTGTTGTTGTTGCTGCAACAACAGCTGGTAATGAAAATTGTGAAAGAGTTGTTGATTGAATTTAAATTTGGTTTATATAATTGTTGCATTGGATTATTTCTTTTTTGGTTGACTCGGGTTCGGGTCAACCCATTTGACCCGTGACCTGATCGTTATACCGGGTCGACCACCGGGTCGGGTTTAAAAACTATACGTGGGTTTCTCCTTGAAATTCAAGTCAATAAAACATACCAGCTCCAGCTGGTTGTTATAGTAGTGGTAATTTAAATTACTTCTCACTTAAAAATATATTAAAATAATTTTTTTATTTTTAAAATTAATATTTTAAAATATTTTAAAAACACACAAGAAAATTAATTTAAAATAAAAAAATTTCAAATTTTTTTAAAAGTAATTTTTAAACACAAAAATAACAGACTCTAAGAAATGTCAGATTTTACTCTAGCATGGACGTGGTTTTTTTTTATCCAGGCTGTTATTGTGCTATTGGCCCAATATAATAAACATAAAGATTTGTTATTGGGCTAATGGATCATTGGTCCAAAAATACTATTTAAACCAACTTGCAAGTTCTAACTAGAGCTACTAAACCACTAAACCAAATGACGACACAACATAGGCTTTACAACAACAAAATCAAGTACTGTCTCTCTCTTCTCCTTCTTTTTTTCAGAAACTTCAATACTAATAACCAATTTTATTAGCTAAGAATGAGGGTTTTTTCTTCAAAACAGTACGTTCCACAACTCTCTCTTTCTCTCTCTCTCTCTTCGTCTCACTCATGTATTAGGCATGGTAGCCAAATAAAATGAACCCAAAAAATCCTTCAAAATAGATCCAAGAAAATCCTTAAAAAAAATAAGCAAAAAAAAAAAACACTTAAAAAAACATGGGCTCGGGTATGGTAGCCCGAGCCCGGCCTCCCAAAAAGCATGGACTTTAAGTAAGGAGCCCGAGCCCACGCACCAGGAACATGAGCACATTGCCTGAGCCCAACACTCGCCATAAAATTTTTCTCAGACCCCACACGAGTCTTTCGATATTTTATACTGATCAAATACATATTATTTTAACTAAAAAACAATTCAAAATATCACAAGAATAAAATTACACTTTAGCCCTTCCTCTCTATAAAAAAGACAAGATTTATGGGTTATAAACACACCATGAATCTTTCAAGTCAAAGATTCATAATCTTTTTATTCACAATATTTTTAGCATATATATTTTCATAATTTATCTCTCTAATATATCATTGCATTTTTTTTTTATAAAGTTACTAACTTTATAATTGAAGAATCCTCATGTCCATAAAAGATGATTTTTTGTAGGTACCAACTATCGATTACCTGACTTACCAGGCACCACCTACTACTACTATAATTATTGGTCATTTGCCTTTTCAAACATCATCTAATACCACTTACCAACCATCTAGACTTTTATATCAAATCATCAGATACCTTAACTATAAAAAATAAATCAAATTGCTTGAACTAAAACATCAAACCAATTATACAACACATTAACCTTATTCTTAAACATAATTTGAAACTCATCAGCATCCATCATTGATAGGTTCTTACATCAAAATTGCTGCATTGAAAACCTCTGGTCGATTTCTAGTAAGAGACACCAACTTTAATTGTCGAGCTTAGTTGGTAACAATGCTAAAATCTTGCGTCTAGTTTGTTAGAAATTCAACAAATTTCATGTTATTGTGAATTATTTTGCCCTAATTGTAACAACTATGTTTTATGATGCATTTGTTGTCTATGCAAACTTTGTCGTAGGGTCATACCAGAGAGTGTGTGTGTGTCTATATATATTTTTATTTTGTTAGTAGCATGCTTGCTAACTAGGAATGGGAATTGCTGTCTGATATGACTGAATGATAATGCTTGTAATAGTCTGATCGATGATGAGTTTCATTGCAAGGGGGCTGAATGTTATGATTAACATAGGTAAAGGTATGGTTACGGTTCTAGATAATTATATTGGTGGAATTGTAGGATTCCAAGTGGCTTTAATTATTTCTATCCTGGCTTCTGTATTCTTTGATATTGGACAAATGCTGGGATTTGGGTATTTTCCGTAGCTACTGTGGGTTGTGATGGCTTGCCGCATACTCTCATCGTAGGACAAGATAATTAGAAAGCTCCCCTTTTGCAATAAATTTTTTAGGACATCCGTTTCTCTCAGCATGTGAGCTGGCCTGTGTTCTTGGGAAAGTTGGTTTTATTCGAAGGAAATGCAGTGAGCTTATCATTAATAGAAAGAGAACATGGGTATTCTGCCTCTGGTGGACTAGATGTCTTATTTGAACCATATTTTGAACTGTTATGGAAGCGCTCTTCGACTAGATAATTGTGCAGGGCAATGCCACCTTGGAGGCCTCATTGCTTAGGACAAAATGTAATTTGCATGTCCTCACTAGAAAATCAATTTATCTCTGCCTCTTGAGTTTTTATGGCTGTGCATTAACCTGTCTTCCTTCTTGTTTATTGACGTTGCTACCTACATATCTTTAGCCATGACTGCTGGTGATAGTGAGATGGTACAAGGCTCTATTTCTTCTGTTCTTGTTGATTCGTTGGAGTCTAATGAGAACGGAGATGCGCTTTCACCTGAAGATGTAGCTTGGGTTGATTATTGCCTTGTTAAAGATCCTGAAATTTCAGATGGTGACTGGAGTTCTCTGAAAGATGTTTTGCTAGAAATTCTCAGTCTGCAGCCAGAGTCACATGACTCTTCTGAACCTGGAAATGATGACTTGCCTAGAGGAACTGACATTCTGATGCATCTTTCCAATGAAGCAGAAAATTTACAGTCACGTGTAGTAACTGATGATGAGGTCTCTACAACTGATAAAGAAATACAAACAAGAAGCAACGGTTTTCCAATCAACGAGGAGATTGATGTTTCATCATCACAACTCTTTCAGGGAGATCTCTCATAAACTTCTCTCGAACATGCCTTCTCGCCTAATTGCAAGGAAGATGACGACTCAACGATGTGTCTGCCAGCAGGTTCAGGACTTGATATGGGTTTTACAGCATCTGATATTGAGCCATCAACTGAGGATATCTTTAAGGTTTGGGGTTCGGGCATGGAAGATGAGGAAGATGAGCTTATCAAACAGTTGAACAAGGCGCTTGCTGAAAATCCTGTTCAATCCACTCCATCATCATCTGATGATTCCGGAGCACGGAAAGATTTGAAAGAGGAGTCCCTTGATACTTTGATTCATGGCATTGCTGACCTGTCTTTGGATCAACATTCTTGACTTTACTTGACAACATTGTACATTTTATAATTTCAACTTCGTTGCACGTCTCCTGCTTCTAGCAACCGCTTTTAATTTTGATGGACGTAGGGTTTAGAGTTCTGCGTAAGTGTGAAATATTTTTACATAAGCATTCTATTCAACCGAATGAATGATGGACCGGACAACCTTAAATTTAGTTGTTGTCTCTGAAATACACATGTACATTAAAGATTTTATATCTACTTCTGATGTTCATATTATACAATGCATTACCGTCCCAATGAACTTGACAGGGGCTTTCCATGACTGAAATCTCACGTCCAATTGAATTCTGTACTAATTGTGAGGAGCCGCAGCCCTACTCACATGATTCTCAGTTCTCGTTCTTCAGGCTTCTGCAACTGATGTTCAGAACCACCAGTTTGACCAACGACCACGTTGAGGCAAGGAATCAAGAATTAAGGCTCTCATTTGTCTAAAGCCGTACTGGGGGTCCTTTAACCAAAAAACGTTGGCAATTTGGTGCCTCTGCCATGAATCTATGCTTTTTTAGTGGGTCCTTCAAATGGAACCACCCAGTGATATTTAGACCCACTATGGGGCATAGAAACTCGAGCCCATCACATAGAAAGCTGATATGGCAAGCTATCTACCGTTGAGAGGGGAATCATAGACTATCAAATTTGGCTATTAAACAATGGCCATTAATCAAATGAAGCTAAGAAACAAAACAGGAGAGATTACAACCTCATATTTACTCTCCAGAGAAATCTCCCAAGCGACACTGATTTGGACTCTGTAACATAGTGAACGGGAAGCAGTTGTCTGTTCTTCTTGACATAGAACAGAAAATATCAGCTTTATGACTCCATAATTTCATTAATTTACGAGGTGGGAATAAAACCATCTATTTCAACCACGCATACACAAAACAAAGTGTACCGTGCTATATATATCATCCACGTGGCAAATTGTTATTTGTCGATGAAGGACAGCCTCAAATGTGACATCTTGTGATAACATGGAAGCCAAATATAAATTCGTGGAAGTGCATGCATGTGTGGTAAAGAGGCACAAGATAGAGAGGAGATAAGATATAGACACTTGTTATAGGCTATCTTGCACTGGCAGTGTAGTCTCCTATCAGCAAAAACAGAAAAAAGAAAGATGGCCTCGGCATCATTTCTCAAGTCATCACCAGTTCTAGACAAGTCTGAGTTTGTTAAGGGTCAGACCCTCCGCTTGCCTTCTGCCTCCATTGTCCGGTGCCGCTCCACCGCCCCTTCTGCTCTTACCGTTCGTGCTGGTTCCTATGCTGAGGAGCTTGTCAAAACCGCGGTATGTAATATTGTTACATCTTTCAATCACTTTAACTGAAGTGAGACTCAACACTTGCAAAAAATATGACATGCAATGACTTTCTCATACATGATATATAGTGTAAAGCATAGGCTTTAAGTAGAAAGTGATAGTACTTAATTCTCTTGCCAGCTTTAAGTCCATGATATAAGATACTGCCCTTTTAGGTTTTTTGGGTAAATGAGACCGCACTTATCTGTTCTTGTTTCTGGATATTGTAGAAAACTATTGCATCTCCTGGCCGAGGTATTTTGGCCATGGATGAGTCCAACGCTACCTGTGGAAAACGTCTCGCCTCAATCGGGCTAGAGAACACCGAGGCTAACCGCCAGGCATACCGTACCCTTCTTGTGACAGTCCCTGGCCTTGGCGATTACGTCTCTGGTGCCATCCTTTTTGAGGAGACTCTCTACCAATCCACCACTGATGGCAAGAAGATGGTTGATGTTCTTGTTGAGCAAAAGATTGTTCCCGGTATCAAAGTTGACAAGGCAATACTCCGACACATGTCTCCTAACATTAAGTTTTCACGAATTCAAAACTTTTTTTTATTGAAATTAAACTCGTGCTTTATTCTTGTCATTGAGTTAACTAAATTTGATAGTATAGGCAAAAGAGTATACATCTTATTGTTTATTGAACGAAATTTTAGTAACATACAGTTTGAAAAATGAAAACAATAGGGTTTGGTGCCTCTAGCTGGTTCCAATGATGAGTCATGGTGCCAAGGTCTTGATGGACTCGCCTCCCGCACAGCTGCTTACTACCAACAGGGAGCTCGTTTTGCCAAATGGTATGAAATTTGTTCTCTATGTTTCGCAAAATGCCAACTTTCTGTAACCATATTTACTTTGCAACGTAACTAATTAACTAAATGCTTACTTTCATTGGTCAGGCGTACTGTTGTGAGCATTCCCAACGGCCCATCTGCCTTGGCAGTGAAGGAGGCTGCCTGGGGTCTTGCCCGCTATGCTGCCATTTCTCAAGTATAGCACCCCAAACAAATTGCTGTATTGCTACCTGTTGTTTATAATTATCTCTACTTGCTGATTGAGAAGATTTTGTTACTTGGATCTTGTAGGACAATGGATTGGTCCCAATTGTGGAGCCAGAAATCTTGCTTGATGGTGAGCATGGCATTGACAGGACTTTCGAAGTAGCCCAGAAGGTTTGGGCTGAGGTTTTCTTCTACATGGCAGAGAACAATGTCATGTTTGAGGGTATCCTTCTCAAGCCTAGTATGGTCACTCCTGGTGCTGAATGCAAGGACAGGGCCACCCCTGAACAAGTTGCTGAGTACACACTCAAGCTCCTTCAGAGGAGAATCCCCCCATCCGTCCCTGGAATCATGGCAAGTTGCATTTCAACTTTCATTCACAGTTTTACTTCTTTTTTTGCATGAAGTGTTAAAATTTCGGCCTATCAAGATTAACATGCTTTAGGCAGGACGGCTTCTTTAGCAATAACAGTGAAACATGTACTGATCATGGATTATTTTTTGAGCAGTTTTTGTCTGGTGGGCAATCCGAGGTTGAAGCAACCCTGAACCTCAACGCAATGAACCAGTCTGCAAACCCATGGCACGTGTCTTTCTCATATGCTAGAGCTCTCCAGAACACTTGCTTGAAGACATGGGGAGGCAGGCCAGAGAACGTGAATGCAGCTCAGGAAGCACTTCTCATCCGTGCCAAGGCCAACTCTCTTGCTCAGCTTGGCAAGTACACCGGTGAGGGAGAGTCAGATGAAGCCAAGAAAGGAATGTTCGTCAAGAACTACGCCTACTAAGCTCTGTTGTGATTGAAATCTATAGATGAAGAAGATGGGGATCCGAGGGAGCAACTGCAACACTAATTTATCTCAATGTTTAAAAGATTTTATAGCCATGGAGACTATTTTTGTTCTTTGTTACATGCACTTTTTAGTCACATAATAAACCTCTTTGCCAATGAGATTTGGTATGCATTAAGCACTGAAATGCTTTGATCTGCAACTTCAAATCCTAATATGGGTCCTGATTAGAAAAAAAAATCAACTCTAGTTGATGCATTGAAAATGTTCATGATTCCAGACTAGGAGAAGAATCTATCATCCAAGCAGGCTAAACTAAGACCTATGTGACCACCATAAAAAAACTCGAGATGTTAGGCAAATTGAAACGTTATGTCTGTTCAGATCTACCCATTTTTTGGAACCTGCAATTAGTAAGCTACAACAATTGCTGGCGATGGCATAGGCCAGCCAGCCACATGGAATGGAGAGCAACAACCTTGGCCACTAAAACAAAAGGCAACCTTCAGGGGTGTAGCTCAACTGGTTAGATTTTAGGTTTGCTCCCCAATAATCACGAGTTCAAGTCCTTTCAGGGCCACTAGAGGCTTACATGGTTGTTAACTTCAAGGGTCGTGTGATTAGTCGAGGTGTGCGCAAGCTGACTCGGAGACCTACGTTAATAAAAAAACAAAAAAACAAAAGGCCCAACAACCTTAAATAAGGATCGTATATAAGGCTGTGACCAAAATGAGACAGAGGTACCAAATTAACTGATTTTTAGAAAAATTTCAATTTGATTTTTGAACTTCTATTTTGAATAATTTAGCCTTTTGAGTTCAAATTAGCACCTAAATGTATTTTTTTTTAAGAGGGAGGGTTGAATTAAAAGAAAAAGACTAAAGTGAAAGCAAGTAAAATAAATGGTGGATTTGAAATTTGTCTAAAAAGTTCATTTTAGCCCCCCATCTTTTTTAGCTCTTCCATAACCGGTCCTTTTAATTTTTTAAAATTCAATTTTGTTCATTTTCCTTATTTTTTTAGTCCTTTTTTTTATGGGAAGAGAGAAAGAGACTCGCCGGATCAGGCGTAGAGAGAGAAAATTATCTTTAACGATAATTATGGCCACCAAAACGATCGATTTTTGTGTTAAATGATTCTATATAATGAGAGAAGTTCGAGTTCGGTATTTTTACCTTGAAAGTGCCTAAATAAACAGATCTAAGCTTGAAAAGATTTTTAGTTTTGGGTTGATTTTGGGTTTTGAGATTATTTTTTTGTGTTTTTGAGGGCTATAGATTGGTTTAACAAGGCTTCTAGGTTGTTTTCTAGGTGTTTTAGGTTAAAAATAGGTTTAAATGAGTTTTTGGGTGAAAAAAAAACATGAACCTTGTTTTATGTGAGTTGCGCCATGGTTCTCCCTTTTTTTCTCAAGAGAAAGTTTGACTGAGAGGTCTCTTAAGTGGGATCGCTCACCTATAAGGGACAATAACCTTAGAAAAAATCAAAATAGACAGATCAAGGAACGTTTGAACTATCCTAAAATGCATACTATTCCACTAAATGCTAGTCTCTCTAAAATCCGTATCGCCATCCAAAGTAAAGAGTTTGTCTAATTCCCTCTTCCTCCTATGAAATCTCCACCCAATACTCGTACATTTAATAAGAATTGTTTATTTCATAAAGATAAAAGACACGACACAAACAAGTGTTACGCCTTGAAAAAGGAAATTGAAAGATTGATAACCAAGGGTTATCTTCATCAGTTTTTGAAGAAGGATTCCCATCCCGAGCCAAAAAAGGAAATGCTTAGTCAATCCATGATGGCATTACTTGAAATCAACATGATCTTAGGTGGAACCCCTTCGGAATGTGATTCTAGCACTAGGAAAAGAAAGTATAGGAAGGAGGTACTTACAACTACTCGTCTTATAAAACAATGGCATGAGCCCATCGTCTTTACCCTAGAAGATGGAGTGGGAATAACTTTCCCATATGAAATGACATGTTCATCTTTACAATCCTTTCTAACCATCAAGTGTATCAAGTGTTGGTGGATAATGGCAATGCAATCAATATCCTTTCCCACAAAGTAATGGCCCGGATGGGGATATCCCATACAAGACTGATCCCAATAAAAACTCCTCTTATTAAGATAGAAGGTTCAAGCGTATCGATGAAGGGCACCCTAAAACTCTCAGTCACCATTAACATTCCCTCTAAGTGAGTCTCCCTCCAGCAAACCTTTATGGTTTTTGACATGACATTGGCCTACAATGCCATTTTAGGTAGACCTTTTTTGCATTAGATTAATGCAGTCATTAGCACTAGGTACTTGACACTGAAATTCCAAACTCTGAAAGGAGTGTCCACAGTGAAGAAGAATCAAGTAACCTCAAGGCAATGTGCCTCTACTTATCTGAAGGGAAAAAAAAAGGCCCTGGTATTGAACCAACAAGGGTTATTGAAAGAAAAAGTAGAGGTTAGAGCTAAAATTAATGAAGAACTGAAGGCATATCCTTTTGAGAGAAAATGATTAAGTCGTCATGAAAGTGGGTTTAACTTTAACACTAACACAATAACAGTCACTGACAGAGCTCTTCTATATCTAAAGGTTTAATTTTACGATAAAAACCTCTGACATGCCAGGAACCAGTCCTGAAATTGCAACTTATTAGTTGAAGAATAACCTAACTGTTCATCCAGTCCACTAGAAAAGGAGGTGTTTCAGGGGTGAAAGGTAGAAATTAATAGCACAAGAGGTAGATAAGCTCCTAGATGTTGGCTTTATTATGAAAGTGATGTACCCTGTTTGGTTAGCAAATATGGTAATGGTTAAGAAAAGCAACAGTAAGTAGTAGATGTGTGTGAACTTCATAGATTTGAATAAAACTTACATAAAGGATAGTTATCCTCTCCTCAATATTGACCATTTAGTTGACTCCACTACAAGTTTTAAATATCTGAGCTTTTTGAATGCCAATTTTGGATATTATCAAATCCTCATGCACCTAGATGATAAGGAAAAAACAACTTTTATATCTGAAAGGGGAAATATTTGTTATAAAGCAATGTCATTCGGGTTTAAGAATACTGGAGCTACTTACTAATGAATGGTTAATGAAATATTCAAGAATTAACTTAGAAGGGTTATGGAGGGATATGTTGATAACATGTTAATAAAACTAAATCCTTTCAAGTGTGTCTTTTCCATCAAAAGAGGAAAGTTTTTGGGTTTTCTAGTAAGCGACAAGAGAATCAAGCCTAATCCATAAAAGGTTCAAGCCATTTTAAACATGACTCATCCTTGGTCAATAAAGAAGTTTCATTGTCTTATAGAGAGATTAATTGCCCTTAATTAGTTTATAGCTTATCTAGAAGGGCGCACTCTACCATTTTTCAAGACCTTGAGAAACATAACCAATTTTGAGTTGACTTCAGGTTGTCAGAAGGCTTTTAAAGAGTTTAAAATTTATCTTTCATCTCCCAAGATCTTGTCTTAACCAAGAAAGAGTGAAGACCTATTTCTCTATATAGAGATGGTTGACTCAACAATAAGCTTTGTTTTGGTAAGGGAGGATGAAGGAATATAATGTCTAATTTATTACTATAGTGAAACTATTCATGATGTTGAAATGAGATACTTGAAGTGGAGAAAGTGGCCTTTGCTCTGGTGAGCGTCAATAGAAAGATGAAATCATATTTCCAAGCTTACCAAGTTATAGTTTTGACATATCAACATGATGTAGAGAAATAGATAACGAGTGATCCTAAGTCGTCACGTGTGGGTCTGTCATAACTAAATGAAGATTTATCCCAGACAGATTACGTAGATGGCCTAATAAATACATTTATGGACCAATAGGTAAGTCAAAACCCAAGAAGAGGTTTGGTCGCACCAGACCAGAATAACAGCTCAAAAGGTCCACAACTTTTAATTTATCTATTGGATCGTGTTCAACTATTTACAAAAGTTTACAGAGACTGTTTTCTCTATAATATCCATTGCATTGCTACACGGACCATTGGATTTTTAGATATAAAAAATCTCATCAAAGCCCCTCAATTTTGGAAGCTTTTGTGTTTTTCCTCTCTTTTTTTGGATTTCTTACTTATTTTGGATTTTATGTTTTTTTCCTTTGTAATTTCAAGTTTTTATTTTTATTTTCTAGTTGAAGTAAGGTTTCTGGACTATTTAAGGGTTTATAAACCTCATAGTGAGGAAGACTTCATTATCATTATTTTTAAAGAGAATAAACTTGTGAATTTAAGGCTCACACTTGTAGTTTCTTTCACCCATTTAATATATTTTATGTTCCTCATTTAATTACTTTCTTTAGCTTCCGTCTACATCACGTGTGTGACAAATCCTTCATAAGCTAGAGATGTCTAGATATCTAATTAGATGGCTATTGAGTTAGGAGAGTTTAGACTTCAATATAGACCCTAACCAACTATAAAAGGTCAAGCCTTGGTAGACTTCATTATTAAATGCTTTTTTGAAGGTCCTATGGATACATATGAATCTATATTTTCGATCACAACTTCCTTAGCCAAACTAGAAGCTCTAGTAAAACAACCTCTGATTTTCCCTACCTAGGGATTATATGTTAATGGCTCTTCTAACATTAATGGAAGTAAAGCTAGGATAATGCTTGTTAGTTATGAAGAACAAGTCTTTGGAATATAAAGTTTGTTCTGAGTTCCTAACCATAAATAATGTATTAAAGTATGAAGCTCTTCTAGCAAGATTACACCTTGCAGGGCCCTTGAATGCATACCCATTTAAAGTTCATAGAGACTTTTAGTTAGTGGTTAGTCAATGCCAAGAAGTGTATAAAGCCAAAGAACCGATCATGCAACAGTATCTTTAGAAGGTTCGACCTTATTTAAAAGCTGGAGATAAAAGCATTTTAATCACTTATATTCTAAGGGAAGACAACCACCAGACAGATCTTATGTCTAAGTTAGCAAGTTTAAATCTTATAGACCTCTTTGTGGATGTTTAGGTTGAAGCTGTAGAAAAATTGAGTGTAGGTAAAAAAAATGTTTGTGGTTGTTCCCATCAATATTGAGAAAGATTGGAGAACCCTGATTTTTTGCTCAATGAAAGATGGATATCTTGGGTTTATTGTATAAGACTATAAGCAAAAGACACTTTGTTCTAGTAGTTGTTGATCATTTTATTAAATGGGTTGAAGTATAAGCCTTAGTAGAGATTATTACCAACAAAGTGCTTTCATTCTTCTGGAATAATACCATATACTGATTTGGACTTCCTAAAGTCTTAATAATTGATAATGAGACATAGTTTTACAACCACACGATGAGAAATCATTGTCAAAGGCTTCATATCGATCATAAGTTCTCCTCCGTATCACATTCTCAAATCAACAGTCAAGTTGAACTGACTAACAGAGTCTTGCTTAATAGACTTAATAAAAGATAAAAGAAGCAAAGTCATAACGGACAGAACTAATAAATGAAATTTTATGGGTTTATAGAACAATATAGAAGACATCCACTAGTGAAACCCTTTTTCTCATCACGTATAGAACTGAAGATATAATCCTAGCAGAGAATGGATGTTTAAGTCATTGGGTGGTTCACTATACCTCAGAAGGCAATGAACAAGGCTTTAGAACCAATTTGGATTTCTTAAAGGAATCTCGTCTGACTGTTACTATTAGAAATAAAGTCTATCAGCTCAAAACTACTCATTATCACAATGCCAAGGTCAAGGATAGAAGATTCAAGTTTGGATATTTGGTCCTAAAAAAGTTGAAGGTTGTAGGCAATAAAGAAAGTAAGGACAAGCTTGTTGGTGGGAGAAACCACTGGTGGTGTAATGCAACAAAGCTGGCATCGAAGTAAGATGGTCATTTTAAAGTTATAAAAGTGATTAAGGTAAACACTTATCATCTATAAGATATGGAAGGAAAGAATCTCCCTCACACTTGGTACTCTGATCATTTAAAATTGCATCGTAGTTAATGAAAATATAAATCTCAATTTATGAATATTTTATTCCAATCACTATCTTTTTATCTTCTCTTGATAACCCCTCAGGGCAAAAGTCTCGCACCCTATAAGGGATTGATACGAGATCTTTTCTAAGTGTAATAACATTATTCTCCAATGTTGTCCTCACCTTACAAATTCTCTCAACAATGCCCAAATACATCACACCACATCATTAAGGTCTTTATTAAGACTAACCAGACTAAAAGACTTGTGTATACCTACAACTAAGAGTTCTTTTCCATCCCCGACAAGGGGCAATAACCATATATATAACCATGACTAAAAGACCATATTGCCAACCTCGCCAATATAATATAAGCATTAGACCAATACACCGACCAAGAAAGATTTTAAATGTTTTCTAAGCATGGGCGTTGGACCCATGTAGTTTGCAATTTGAATATGTTTTTAAGTATGGGTGTTGGACTCGTACAAAGCCAACCGTTTTTTTCAAAAAACATTTGAAGTATAGGTATTGGATCTATGATGGTTGCTGAAAGAAATCCCCCTGTTTTTTACAATTACAGGGCGTTATACCCATCTAGGTTAAGATACAGACTACCTAAAGAAGTTTTCAATTTATCAAAAAGTTGAATGTACTTAGCAAAATATAACACAATAATTGAAATTACATATTTAAAGGCCTTATGGCCAAATCCAAGGCGTAAAAGCCTAAATATTCATTATGAAATAATAAAAAAGTCATTAAAAAATATAAAATCTCCTACATATTTATGCCCGGCTTTTGGACAAGATAAACTTCATCCTTAGCTACAACAACTCTAGCAAGGAAGACATCTTCAAAGTTTAGAACCTAACCGTTGGGAAAAAACTCGTTGAAGTCCATTTACATTTCCCTAGAAAAGTTAAAGAAATACAAGTTGGATATAAATAAGAAGAGTGTGTCCCATATCATCTTTGTCAAAGAGATATACTCTCTATACTTAACATAAAATTCTTGGGAGGAGTTCTTCAATCTTTTCATCCTCAACCGAGAATTATAAGCCTATTTTTTTGTTGTATTCAACTCCTCATTTAAGGTGTCATTGGATTCCTTGAGCTCGATGATCTCTTTATCTAAAAAGTCAATATAGTTGCATGCCTCCCCAAGCTTTTCCTTAGTGGATTCCAAGATATAAGTCTGTCTTTTTATCTCTCTTTCAAATTAAATATAGGTCGCCTTAAGAGGTTTCAACTCAGCATTTTGAGTAGACTTCTCCTCTCTTAGCCTATGCACCTCTATCATGTTGGTGTGATGTTGTTCAATGGCCTTTATCTCCTTAGCCCATTGACTTTGCAAATGAGCGCACATCATGAAGGTTTAAATAATAGTTTACGACAAAGTGAATTCAAATCCTTATTTAACTAAAACTAGTCAATGCATTAGAAAAGGAAAATTGTTTAAAGACTTTTCATACTTGGAAGGTCATATGGCTAGTAATAGCTAAGTGTCGCTGGTAACTAGGGTCCTTCAACACACTAATATTAGAGGGAAGGATGACGCATGTCCAAGGTGTCCATCACTTCTAACCCTTCATGTCCAAGGGTGGACCTCCCTTGCAAGATAGCCTCTATAATCTTTCTTTCCTTTTCATTGAGGTTATGAAAGCATATGAAAGCATGATCTAGGTTTAACCTTAAGAAAAAATCCTTCACTCTTGTGGTTTAAGGCACATGGCTAAAAAGTTCTATAATCATAGGTTGAAGTTGACACATTGAGACCCCCCTATATAGGAGATTGACTTCCCCCTACTATTTATTGATGTGCATCCATAGTTAAAAGGGCAGCTGCTAGGGTTTCCTCAACATCTATAAGAGCTATTCTCGTAAACCTCATCTTTCATATTAAATGTTGCTCGTGAAGATAGCCTGGGGTGTCTTCAGATGAGAAAGCACAACTGGATGTTGGGGTGGTCACGTGACTAGGCATAAATGGCATAGTCTTGTTGTCCTCAAACCTAGCTACTCTTAGTAAGGATCCTATATAAGGAAAAAGCCAGGAGATGAATAACATATGAAACTAAAGTAACTCATTAAATTAAAATTACTAGAAGTGTTATAAAGTCCCTAATCCATACAATTGGTTTTGTATTCGTTGTTAAGATTACATAACCTATTGCATATCCTCTCTTCCTCCTTGTTGAGGAAAGGCATGTTGTTTACTCCAGCAAGGGGCACTCTCTATAAATGGATACATCTATAAATAACACTGTATTCATCCCGAGATCTAGCTACACCCTCATATTTCATTAGCACCCTTTTTTTTCACTTTTTTAAATAAGAGGACTTTTCTTAAAAGGTTTCTTTTATAGGCCCTCTTGGCCTATTAGGAAAAAAAAAACAAAGGATATAAGGTCCTTCTTAATCACTGCTAATCAACATGTAGCATTCTCTAAATACCCTGACCATGAGTTCCTCATGAGGACCCTCATTAACTTGTCAAAGGCAAACAAGTCATTCTACCCGTTAGGGTGCAGTTAAGTATGACTCATATTAAAGTAATGAAAAACATCCTTTACAAATCCTTGTAAGGAGAACAGGTACCCAAACTTGTTTGCGCAAATAAGGCAGTAATAATAAAATTGCCTCCATCAAGTTACTGATGACCTGGATGGTATGGTCATCACCTCTGGTAACAGGACCGAATGATCCATTGATTATCTCGATTATTTAGAGTTGGCCAGTGTTCCTTGCTCATAGGACACTATGTTCTCTACCTCATCCGGAGGTGTCCTAGGTAACCTTAATTGTCCCCTGAGGTTTGAAACCTTTTTGGGACATTCTCATTCCCTCTTCCAGTAGAAGAGGTTTGAGCAATACCACTTTTAGATCTAGGGTTTATTTTAATGGCCATAGATTCATGGCTAGTACTTTCAATTTCAGGTCTGAAACTAAAATCTCCTTCAGTAGATGAAATTTCTTTGCATTTTATAGAAGTTATTTTTAACCTAAGATGATTTAAAATAAGAAAGAAAAGATAAGGTGTGTTATGTGTTTACCTAGAAGATGACTCTTCTTCTGGAAAAAAAAAACACAAAGAAACTTGATCCTACATAAGGTTTCTAATACATAGAATGCAAAGGAAATTTTTGGCAAAAGTAAAATTAAAAAGAAGAAGGTTTATATACATCACCGCCTTCTACTCCAAGCAATGAATGAAGGACATATGGCCTCATATTATAAACCTAGGAAGGATAAACACCTATTATATTGGTTGCATGTAACCAAATGGTCCTTTCAAAAAGATCATTTCACCTCCCCCTAACTGTTTTTTTAAATACCTATTTTAAGGGAAGACAAGACGAACCTGACCAGTTCTCTCCCAAGAGGCTTTTCAAGTCCTTATGCATCAAATGCATAAAACACTAGGGGTGAAACTAATGAGGTAGTCTTTTTTACTCGATATTTTTTATGTTTTAAAAGAGCTCAAATCCATAATATGGTGATAACTCAATCAAATATGGGTCTGGCAATCTGCTTAAACCGATATGTTTGGGTTTAGCTATGAAATGAGCCCAAGTCTTCATGGGTCGAGCAAGTTGTCAGACACAATATGCTTAGGTTCAGCCATAAGCTGAGCCCAAGACACCATGTGTAAACCTTTGGATAAAAATCTTATATTGAAGTAGTAAAAAAAATAAATTAAATTAAAGTGATGAATTAAAGTGGTAAATATGGTTAGAGAAATATTGGAGCGAATGTATAAATAAAAGACATAGTGGGGTCAATGTAAAAAAAAATAAGAGAGAATATGAGGGGTTAATATGGAAATTAAGAAAACATAAAGGACTAATATGTAAATAAAAAAAAGTAAGTGGGGGTAAGGTGCAAATAAAGAAAGTTATAGTTATAAATAAAGAAGAATTGTCTAGAAATCTCTAGAAATGGCCGGCTATAAAAAGAGAAAAGAGGGAGGAGAAAGTGAGCTAGAAATCTTACAAAAATCACATTAAAAACAAAAAAAAAGTTAGATTATAGAATTAAAGGGTGTTAAGAGGAGATTTACACAAGAAAAATTAAAGAACTCCAAGGGATTCAACCTTGATAGGGGCAGCAAAGGAGAGAAAAGTAGGGTGAAAGAAATTTGATTCATCTTGGGATTTCTTCTTTAATTTCTTGTTTTTAGGGGGTAATGAATTCTCTTAATAAGTTGTTTTAACTTGTTTTGTATTTTTCTTGAGTTGTTAGACTATTTGGTAGAGGTTCATGGTTTATGAAGTTGAATATGAAATTGTGTTTTGATGATATTTGATACATGTGATGAATAAAAAAAATGGGTTAGTAGAGAGAATTTTTATTTTAATGAATGGATTTCATAAGGTTGATGAGTTTAATATTTATGTTAAATGATGATATATGAAGGTATTATATGTTATTATTACTTAAAATAATGGAAAATACATGGGAAACAAGTAAAAACTTGTTAAACTTAGAAATAAAAAACTTGACAGTTTGTCTATCTGTTTCTTCTTTAAGATTAGAACCCTAAGATGATGGAATTTAAGATAATTTCATTCATAAAAGTTGTATACATTGATGCTACCTTTCAAAAAAAACAAAAAAAAAACTAATCTTGCTTAAATTAGAATGAGAAAATGCTAGATATAAGATAAAAACAAAAGAAGGGTCTAAACTAAAATTAGCATGACGATTTTTTTACTATTCTAATTTGTGAGTTTAGGCATATAGATGGAAAAACTGAGTTTAGTCATCTTCATCAAAGTTTTATACTTATGTTTTAGCTTTCTATATAAAGAAACCACTTATAAAATTAAGTTCTATAAATCCAGTTAGAGTGTGTTTGGTATTGTGGTAGCTGTTGTGGTTGTGGTTTGAAAAAAGTACTTTTAGTTGAGGTTGGTTTGAAAAAATAGGTGTTTGGTTAAAACTGTGGTTGAAATTGAGGTTGAAGAAAAAATAGTTTTAATGTGTTTGGTTAAAAAAATACTTTTCAAATTGAGGTTATAAAATAATTTTATATATATATATATATGTATTAATGGTTTTTAATTTAAATATTGTAGATTTAACTATTGCTATTACATCGTGAAATAAATTATACTTTATATAAAAAAAAATTATTGTTCCATTAAACTATCTACAATTTTATTACATACAAAATTCATCCGACAAGAACTACAGTTTCGATGATTTTTAGAGCGTGCAATAAAATTAGATAAAATATTATCATGAATAAAATTGAGATGACTGTACGAATAAATTTAATTCAACTTAAACTAAATTTTTTTAAAAAAATAAAAATTACTATCACATTCACGTGAACAATGCGAGTGAAATCAATTAACTGCACTGTTTTTTCAAAAAAAAAAACTGTTAACTGGTTTTTCAAAAAAAAAACTGTTTAAGTGAGCAGTGCGAGTGAATTAAAATTCACTCGCACTATTGGAGGGATGCTTTGCATGGTGTGCCGCGAGAAGCAGTGTAGGACCTGCTTTCGATTTCCATGCGTTTCAAACCCATAACTTGGTGGGACCCATGAATAGGAACTTACGTTTTCTTTTTTACCAAACGTTGTTGCATCTGCGTTTTAAGCAAAACGCAGACGCAACAACGTAGACAAACACGCTCTTATAATCACAATATTGAACAGTGTTCTGACTCAATTATGTTGAACCACCTGAAATTTATAAAATGTTAACTCTTGTTTGGAGTTGTTCTTGATTAAAAATGTTGAATTATTAAGGGAATGAAAATGTAAAGTGTGTGTATGCATGGACAAGGCTTGAAATTAATAAAGTGTACCTATTGATACATGTGAGATCGTGGGCATCAAACAGCAGTAGGGAACAACTAGTAGAGCACAGATTTCAGGTAAGTGCTCGACATCTTAGATTATTTTGTAAAAGTTTCTTATAAATTTGTTATTAAGGTTGTTGTAAAATGCATGTCATAATTTTTATTTTGCAAATTTATTATGTAAATATTGGTTAGACCAGTTTCCTGATGATAAGACTAGTGTCCTGTGAATGAGTTATTCGTTGGAGGATTGATGCTATGAGAATGGAAAATTAGTAAAACTAGTTTCCTGATTTGGAATCGATGTCTTATTAAATGGATAATTGTGAAAATTTGTTATTGAATTAATAGGAATTAAAACCCTGAATAATAAGCTGTCTAAAAAAATTAATAAAATATTATATAAATTATTAAATTGTTTAATTAATCTTATGGTGATTTTATAAATCAATATTTTTCCTACCATAGTATCTCCTAATAGATGTATTTTAAGTTTAAAAACGAGACCTTTCCTTATTTTTCCTCTTATAAACTAGGAAATAAGTTTTAAAATATTTTTGATGTTACAAATTTTATAATTTAGAAGAAATAGAATTGTATGTGGTGTTAATATAGGTTACCTAAATTTATACATGGCATAGAATATTAATTTTTCTTACACAGATTTTTTTATTTTTTAAAAAAATATAAAATAATTTTTTTATATATGGCCATACATATGCTTGCTTCAAGTGTGAACTACATTCATAATAATATTTTTTTTAAAATAATTTTTTTTTATTAAAATTAAATTTTTTATATTTTAATATACTAATATTAAAAATAATTTTATAAAATAATAAAAAATATTATTTTAATATATTTAAAAAACAACTCGTCCGTAACCCAACTTTAAAACCGTACCTTCTATCCCAAGTCCCAACTTTAAACCCGTACATCGATGGATAAGACGGCTTCAAACTCTAACAGGCGGGGGATCCGATTTCAAACAACATATCGTTTTTCCTTTCAGATAAAAAAAAAATTCACTAAAACTCTCGACGTCTTCCTCTCTTCTTTGTTTCTGTTAGGGTTAGCACACGCTCTCTCTGTATCTTGCTCCCCGATTGATCGAACTGAGCTTAGAAAATCTTAAAATCCCTAATCCTCTCACTTTCAGCAGGTACAAGATTCTATCCTATTGTTTTTTCTCTCTTTCTTGAAATTAGCATGAACTGTTGCCTGCTGGCTTCGATTTATTGGATCAGATTACAACTATAGCCGTCAATTCAATTAACCATGTCTCGTCGAAGAGACGAAGACGACGACCTTGAAGATGAAGAGTATGAGGAGCAGGAAGAGCAAGTAATGGATGAAGAAGAGGAGGAATATTATGAGGTTGAAGAAGAGGAAGATATAGGAGCGTCGCTTAAGAAGAGACGGAGATCAGATTTCTTTGATGATATTGCGGAGGAGGAGGAAGATGAGGATGATGAGGATGAGGATTATGGTGGTGGTGGTGGTGGTGGTGGTGGTGGAGGAGGTGGTGGTGGTCGGAAGCAGAAGGGGAAGAAGCGGCGTGGCTCAGAGTTTTTTGATGATATTGCTCAAGTTGCCAGTGATGACGAGGAGGATGAAGATGATGGCGAGGACGGTATGTTCGTTTAAATTTTAAGCCCTTTTTTTTAGTAATGGTGATGAATTCAATGCTCTTAATTGTGCTTTTGTAAATGCAGATTTTATAGTTGACGATCACGGAGCTGATTTACCTGATGAGGGTAGTGGTAGAAGGATGCATCGTAGGCCGTTACTGCCTGCAGAAGAGGATCAAGAAGATGTTGAAGCACTTGAGAGAAGTATTCAAGCAAGATATGCAAAGTCAATGCACTCAGAATATGATGAAGAGACTACGGAAGTGGAGCAACAAGCTCTTTTGCCATCTGTTCGGGATCCGAAATTATGGATGGTTAAGTGTGCGGTATGTTTATCATTCGTCAATGGGCGTGGTTTTCTTATTTGTGGTACTAGATGTATTCATGTACTTATTTAATTGTTCTTTAATATTCATCAGATTGGCCGTGAACGGGAGACGGCTGTTTGTTTAATGCAAAAATACATTGATAAAGGATCGGAGTTGCAAATTCGGTCTGCTATTGCTCTTGATCATCTTAAAAACTATATATATATTGAAGCAGACAAAGAAGCCCATGTGAGAGAGGTATCCTTCTGCTTTGGGGCTTTCCAGTGATTACTGAATCACTCAACTTTTTGCGTTTTCATGCTTACAGCTGTGACGGATGGAATATGTGATCTATTGATTTGCTTCTGCTTCAGGCTTGTAAAGGCTTGCGCAATATTTTTGGGCAGAAAATCATGCTTGTTCCAATCAAAGAAATGACTGATGTTCTTTCAGTTGAAAGCAAAGTAATTGATCTTTCAAGGGACACCTGGGTCAGAATGAAGATTGGGAATTACAAAGGGGACCTTGCCAAAGTATGTTTTATAACTTCTGTTCCTATTCACCTTCTTGTTCTCAGTTTTTCCTTGCTGATTTTTCGTTCTCTTATTTTGAAGGTTGTAGATGTAGATAATGTCCGGCAGAGAGTTACAGTAAAGTTAATTCCAAGGATTGACTTGCAGGCTCTTGCAAACAAACTGGTAAGTTTTCACTTCCATTATTGCCCTTTGTTTGGTTGATAGTAGACATATTCGACTGAGAAAATTGTCTTGTTCAAGGTCATGTCTCATCAAATTGGTGACCTCATATAGATGCACTAGGCATTCCCTTTTTTATCATCAATATTACTTTGCCGGTGCATGAGATGGTGTGGAACTTAATTGTGTTAGTGCACTTTCATAATAGAAGATGGATTTTGTTACCCCTTTTTCCCCAGGAAGGCAGAGAAGCGCCAAAAAAGAAGGCATTTGTACCTCCTCCACGTTTTATGAATGTTGAAGAAGCTAGGTAAATACCGATTGCTTCTTTTGCATTCAAATATCAATAGTACTGAATCTTTTTGTTTATTATATGATTATTTGTTGGCCCTGTAAATTTTCAGGGAATTACATATTCGTGTAGAACGCAGAAGAGATCCAATGACCGGTGATTATTTTGAAAATATTGGCGGGATGCTTTTTAAAGATGGTTTCTTGTATAAAACTGTATCAATGAAGTCAATTAGTGCTCAGAACATTAAGCCATCATTTGATGAGCTTGAGAAGTTTCGTACACCTGGAGAGAATGGAGATGGTGATATTGCCAGTTTGTCAACCTTGTTTGCAAACAGAAAGAAGGGCCATTTTATGAAGGGTGATGCAGTTATTGTTGTCAAGGGAGATCTGAAAAATCTAAAGGGATGGGTTGAGAAAGTTGATGAAGAAAATGTACATATTAGACCTGAAATGAAGGGTCTTCCGGTAAGAATTTGTTGGTAAATTTAAAATAATCATTTGTCTTTGTATGTTGTTAAGAATAGGTTGAATTTGCTTATTGTCTCATCCTTTCATTTATTGGTATTCAAAACTATTTATTGGCAGAAAACACTTGCAGTAAATGAAAAGGAATTGTGCAAGTATTTTGAACCTGGCAATCATGTGAAGGTTGTCTCAGGCACACATGAAGGTGCAACTGGCATGGTTGTTAAGGTTGAGCAGCATGTGCTCATTATTCTGTCTGATACAACAAAGGAACATGTGAGTGATGCTTTTGCTGCATAAATTAATTCTCTGCTTTAGTTATTGCTTGACAAGGAAACTAATGTGTGGAGCCAATGTCGATATCTGTTGTCTTCAGATCCGTGTATTTGCTGATGATGTTGTGGAAAGTTCTGAGGTAACTACAGGAGCTACCAACATTGGGGGCTATGAGCTTCACGATCTTGTGCTATTGGAGTAAGCCTGTTTGCTTAAAAATGTTATCCTTTTGTCCTTATCATTTGAGGCCTTATTTGTTCTTTGGTGTTTATTGCAGTAATATGAGCTTTGGTTTAATTATTCGTGTAGAAAGTGAAGCCTTTCAGGTTAGTCTTCACTGAACTGCCTACATTGCTAGGTTTACCTGTCACCTAGTTTGGCTCAAGATCCATCCTTTTTCTCCAGGTTCTCAAGGGAGTTCCAGAGAGACCTGATGTTGCACTTGTTAGACTGAGAGAGATCAAATGCAAAATTGAGAAGAAAACCAACGTCCAAGATCGGTACAAGAACACTGTATCTGTGAAAGATGTTGTTAGGATCATTGATGGTCCTTGCAAAGTAAGATTCCCAGCCACTGCATGATCTATCTTACTACCACATGTTCATTGGTTACAGCTCCCCTATTGTCTTGTTAGGGAAAACAAGGTCCTGTAGAACACATATATAGAGGAGTTCTGTTCATCTATGATCGGCATCACCTTGAGCATGCTGGGTTTATTTGTGCTAAATCCCATTCCTGTGTGGCTGTTGGAGGATCACGTTCCAATGGAGATAGAAATGTAAGCATTTCTGTCTTATTTTAGGAATAAAATTTCTGTTTTAGCTGAGTTTTTTGTGCATGCAGCTTTTAATTCTAATTATCCAGGCTTTTTTCAGGTGTGTTTGGTTTGAAGTGGATTGGTGTTCATAATTATCAAAAGTTGCTGATAATTGCCAACTGAATAGGAGCTTAAAAAGATGATTGATAGTCACTTTCACTTTTGTTATAGCAGATTTGTTTTTATATCTTTGTAATTAATTACTTAGAGAAGCTATTGCCAGATATATCATGTTGCTTAATTTTATTTTATTTTTGTTAATATATTTTACAATCATTATTTGTTAGTAACCTATCGAGGTTTAGCAGGACATGATTTTTAAAGTGAAAACTGACTATATCAATTTCAGATCAAATCAGCAGAAATAATTTAAACCAAACTGTCCCTTTTCTCACTCATTATTAAATTTTCAGGGTGATTCCTATTCAAGATTGAGCAGTTTTAAAACTCCTCCCCGAGTACTCCCGTCACCAAAGAGATTTTCTAGAGGAGGTCCTCCATTTGAGTGTAAGTTTTTTAAAGTGACAACTCTTTTCTTTAAATAAATTTTATCATAATTGGGCTTCCTTAATTGTTATTTACCCAAGAAAGGAAAGGACATTTTTGTTACAATGGTGTCATATTTTTCTCAAGTCGAGTTCTAATATTAACTGCTAATTGAATTCTGCAGCTGGAGGAAGAAATAGAGGTGGACGGGGAGGGCATGATGCTCTGGTTGGTACCACAATAAAGGTACGACAGGGTCCTTTCAAGGGTTACCGTGGGCGTGTTGTAGATATCAAAGGTCAACTTGTTAGAGTTGAACTGGAATCACAAATGAAAGTTGTTACAGGCAAGTCTTCACCTATCTACATACAATGAAAAGCTAGCCCCTTGTATTCCTGTTTGTTTTATGGAAAATGAATGCTGTTTCAAATGCAGTTGATCGGAGCCACATCTCAGATAATGTGGTTGTTTCAACTCCATACCGGTAAATACACACACTGAAAATTGTTTGAAGTGGTTTTATGATTCTGTCTTTCTGATTAACTATTTTTCACATGTTTTACCAGCGATACACCTCGATATGGTATGGGAAGTGAAACCCCAATGCATCCTTCTCGGACTCCATTGCGTCCATACATGACACCAAAGAGAGATGCTGGAGGTTTGTTCTTTGTATGCGAGTCTATTTAGATATTGGATGCTTTAATCGATCACTACTCTGGTATATTCAGATTTGGATACTATGATCAATCATCATTTTGGTATAGAAGTGATTGGTATATATACTTATGTATGTCTCATGTTTGCAGCGACACCTATTCATGATGGCATGAGGACACCTATGCGTGATCGGGCCTGGAATCCTTATGCACCAATGAGTCCTCTGAGGTTTGACCATGAATTTTGTTAATACTAATGCTTTTCCTATTTAGATATCTATCCTGAATCCTCTCTGTTGAATATTTTGATTGATAGTATCACTTTTAAGAATTTTTGGTTTCATTTAGTTTTAGCCATCCCCTGTCATGGGCATATTTACTTGCTAATTAGAACTGCTGATGATACCGTTTTGCTTAACTACAAGCTGTCTAAAATATGACCTTCAATTGGTGGACACAACTTCCTAGGAAATAAAATGGAGAAAGAGAAACTGGTAAAATGGCAGTTGCAGCAGAAACAGTGAATGGGTTGGATTTGAAGATTCAGCAGTTTTTCCTCTTTTGCATAAATATCAATTTAAAATTTGCACATGCCTAGAGGAATGTGTAGTAGTTGTATCAAT
This sequence comes from Populus x sibirica, assembly GCA_019202695.1. Lineage (NCBI taxonomy): Eukaryota > Viridiplantae > Streptophyta > Magnoliopsida > Malpighiales > Salicaceae > Populus > Populus x sibirica. Next base: position 2,496,723 of record JAGMVL010001134.1, read on the forward strand.
AGTCATGTACTAATATAGAAAGTTATCTTGGTTCGTTAATCCTTAATGAATTGGTCTTAATAATGTTGTTTCACCTAAATAGTCAAAATAACGATTCAAGGACAAACTAGAAATAAGAGGCATTTAACACTGCATCTCTAAAAGTTTCTTACCCGTTTGCAATAATTTCTTTGCATCTTTAATAGTTACTTCCCCATCTATGCGGCCTATTATCTCACCAGATTGATCATGAATTATAACCATATCCCTTAAAATTATTTCTATGTCATTCATCTGTCCCATTTTGCTTTTTAGAATTAGACAATTCTTTTCCTTTTGTTGTCTTTAAATTAACACTCTTGCTTTAGTTATTAACAAGTTATTTTCTTTTGCTTAATTTAAAACTGTTGGAGGCCTACTACATCGTTTTACATAGTTTTATTCCTATTTGTGATTTTTCTGTCATGATGGATAACTTTAGGATGATGAAATTAAGCAGATTTTAGCAGTGCTTAAGGATCAATATTTATCTTGCTTTGTGGTTTGGTCTAATCTCTCCTTTTTTTCCTCCGCCCACCAATCTGTTCTTTTCAATTTTTCATAACCAACATTGCCAAATTAGAACATATGTTTCGCATTGCATAATCCTGTTTTCTGGCATATCTGGTACTAAAATGAAAAGTGTCCTGCATTTCCTGTATTTTGACACTCTGACATAAGTTTAATGAAAGTATCATCCGACAAATATAATGAACTTTTGACTATGTCACTTTTATGCATTGTAACTGATAAATGGTCATTGGAACTGTATCCACAAAAATGCAGGGATAATTGGGAAGATGGGAATCCTGGGTCTTGGGGAACCAGTCCGCAGTATCAGGTGAAGAACTTGTATGCTTTGACCCTATAAATAGTGCAAGTTATTCTATGTTATAATAAAGAAATTGTTCTTTTTCCAGCCAGGAAGCCCTCCCTCTGGAACATATGAAGCTCCAACTCCTGGTTCAGGCTGGGCTAGCACTCCTGGTGGTAATTATAGTGAAGCTGGAACACCAAGAGATAGCAGTTCTGCCTATGGTAGTTTCTCTTTCAGTTTCACATGATACTTTCAGCGTTTATTTGATTCTGTAGCTAACTTTGTGCACCTCTTATAGCCAATGCTCCAAGCCCATACCTGCCATCAACTCCTGGCGGCCAGCCTATGACACCTGGCTCAGCATCCTACCTCCCTGGCACTCCTGGAGGGCAACTAATGACACCTGGAACTAATGGTCTTGATATGATGTCTCCTGTTATAGGTTTGTTCTGCACTTTCTTATTTTTCCATTAGTCATACTTAAAGTGTTGGACCTGCTGATATTTATTAGTTTATATAAAATAAAATATATCTAGTTTGTCCTTTTTCATGGTTCAGTTTTTGGTTTGTATGTGTCATGTGATTATGTGAATCCAGTTTTCACATTGAATCAAGTATTTGTGTGGTGAGGCTGGGAGATATTAAAAGAAGAAAATTAATTCTGTTTTCTTCATGAAATAGATATTTCAGGAGTACAAATATTGTTTGCCCCTTTTCAATTCCAGAAAATGAATTGGTGCTTCATGAATTTTCTTTTCTGTTCTGTTTTTCAGTGGTTTGGTTTAGAAGTTAGAATTTAATCTTCATGGTGAAGCTTCTCTGAATGGGCAGAACATTTAAATAGATAAGATGCATGGAGTTTGATCAGCTTTCTACAAAATCTTTGTGCTGTCATGCCTATTGTGATCTTTACAATATCTAGGGTTGGTATTAAAACCATTCGTTACAGGTGGAGATGGTGAAGGACCATGGTTCATACCCGACATATTGGTGAACGTACACAGGACCACAGATGAACCGACTGTTGGTGTCATCAGGGAGGTGCTTCAGGTATGTCTTTCCAAAGCAATTTGGGAAAAGTTTTCATTTGCATCTCTCTGCTGATAACGGCAAGTTCCTTAATTATTTTTTTGATGAAGTTGCACCAGTTTATATGTAAGGAATACAAAGTAGAATTGTCATTAGTAAGAGGGAAGAGGGAACAGAGTAGAATTTTTGTCTGAATTGATTCGTGCAGCTGCTATACTAATGCTGGTGTTCTTGGGACCAGGATGGCTCTTGTAAAATAGCCCTTGGGGCAAATGGCAACGGCGAGACAATAACTGCTCTTCCTAGTGAAATTGAGATAGTAGTGCCTAGGAAATCAGACAAGATCAAGATCTTGGGTGGTGCACATCGTGGTGTTACTGGCAAGTTAATTGGTGTGGATGGCACTGATGGAATTGTAAAGTTGGAGGACACTCTTGATGTTAAGATATTAGACATGGCCATACTAGCTAAACTTGCACAAATGTGATTTTTGTCATAATACGCATAAATTAAAATACAATGATTCCCCCCCCCCCCCCCCTCTCCCCCGCAGCTTCAACTCATGATAACCTTGAGTATAGCATTCTTCACCAATTCCGAGGCACTGTAATTTGTGAGTTACAACAATTGTGACGCCTTCAGACGACAACAGATGACAAAGATACCGTTTAGCATTGCGCGTGTTTTTTTAATTTTTTTGTTACTTCAAATTAAATTTTTTTAATGTTTTTTTATTGTTTTGGTATATTGATATTAAAAATAAAAAATATATTATTATTTTAATATATTTTTAAATAAAAAATAATTTAAAAAACAATTCCTACAAAATTCTCAAAATCTTCTGCCTCTAAACAAGAAGGCCAGGCACCTTTTCAACCCATTTTTTCTCTCAAGCTCGTAATTTTAGAACAGGTCACCTTTTCAACCCATTTTTTCTCTCAAGCTCGTAATTTTAGAACAGGTCTTCAGTTAGAGTGGAAGTGCACCCCCCCTTGTCCCTGCAGTCTTTGAAGATGCACGCATCTTAAACATAGTTTGTTACTTTTAACTTATAAAGTGAGGAATTAATTATCTTTTTTTTTTTTTTTTGGGTTTCAACGCGTGAAAACTGGTCTATGCGGCAGATAAAAAGGTAGTTTCTATTACGGTAAGCCACAGTATCCTTAAGGTTGTTTCAACAGATTTCGGCCCACTAAACTATGTGTTTATTTTAATATTTGATATGCTTCAGTTTGATGCATTAACGTTCCAAACTAGGAGGAGCTATCATACAAACAGGCTAACTAGTTAACAGAGAGATTCTGGAAGGACAAGAGGTGTGATGAGCAAACCATCATCATAATATTCATTCTGATACAGCATCAGGTTAACTACAACACCCTTCTCTGAAAGATAGAGAGACCTTAGCTAAATCAAAACGCAGCGGAGAGCAAGGGGATTAATTGATTGAAACGGTGTGCATTGGAGGATAAATGAAACGTAGCGTTTCATACAACGTTCTTCTCTGTTTTAAATCTTCAAGTCTTCCATCTGTCATCTCCGTCTCCTGTAATAGTTCCCTTTCCCTTCTCAGCTGATTTGAGCCGTGACAAAAACCGCGGAAAAGAAAAGAAAAATGAAAAAGAATTTGGAACTGCCCCGCCAAAATCCAACAGGAACATACTGGACATGAGAGAATGAAATTATGGAGACTGGGCACTAGGAGATAAGACTTTGAAGACGAGACATCAGGTTTTTGGTAAAGTTAAATTTATATTTTTTTATCCCTGCTACTCATTGCCCTGAGTCCAAATTATATTTGAAATATGTTTTGATGACATTTTTTTTCTTTTTCAAAATCATTTAAGGATATTTAATGGTCATTTATTTTTCAAAGGAACAATTATAGTTGAAATTTTTAATTATAGATAATCTTTTCCATAATGATTTTTCAAAAAAAGAAAAATCAATTGGGAGACTAACTAATAAGCACAATCATTCATTGGCCTGTATTTTTATGCACAAGAACTTGTATTCATATCAACAATGATTGTATTTTTTTTCTCATTTGATAGTAAAGGGTGTCCTCGGGCAAGTTTGTGCGTCAATGAAAAATAAGTTCAGTGACCTCTACATAGATGTAATGCATTCAAAATAGTTTAATAAATTCTCAAAATCCAGAGAAAATCAAAGAACGAGAGCAAACTTGCTTTCATTTTGGACAACCAATACAATTAATTTGACAACGGTTAAAACAGAGATGGACATTCTAGAACTACGGCAGGCATGTAGAAGATGGCAACTCGTTTCCAAATTTAAAGACTTTGATCTGCAACGCAATCTCTCACCGCATCTAATTCAGGCAAAGCATCCAGTGATGGCTAAACACCATTTCCCTACACTTCTATAGCCTCTCTAGACTGACAGCCTGCTTAAGCTCCCTTCAAAACTAGCATAATCCACCAGTCTTACTTGTGACCACTTCAAAGGATTTGGCTTGCAATCACTTGGATCAAATCATCTTGAAAATCAAATGGAAAAATAAAGGCCTTGATAATGCAATAGTCCATCTGCCTTGGCTCTCATATCAGGTAGCATTCTGCTACTCCACAAATAAGAACATAAGGTCCCTCTGGGTTTCAACTGCAACTTCTATATGCCATAATTTACAGAATCTGGTAAACAATGTAAAGGCACGCCAGTCCAGTTTCCAAAGGCTTATAAGCATCTGTCAACCGAACCTGCTAAACAATAGATAGACTACCTAGCATTTGCAGCACCTTAATCTGACATAAAAACAAGGCAATGAATGTATGCCGATGTTTGTTAGGACAAATAGAACAACACTTGTTCTGTAAGTTGGGAATATCCAGAAACTGAGACAAGTGAATGACAGACATTTGCAAAGTAACCACTTACATTAAAGGTAAAACCTGGATGTCCCTTTCTGAAAGCACTAGCTGCACTTGGCCTGGCTTTAGACCTATCCTTGCTATGAACAAATGTACAAGGGTAAGAGAAACATGAAAATTCCATGATTTCCAAGTTCTGCCCTCAATACCCGTTACTGTGATCAGCAAATAAGTACCAACCACACACCGCATGGGCCAATCTGCAAGTCAACAAGGCCAAACTACATGGCCATACTCAGTATGTCTGAGCGTATCAACGAGAGCCAGCAACCAAAAGGATATGTCCACTCCATCATTGAAAATGTGAAATGTTGGCACGTCCATTAATAGCCAGTAAAATGCTATTAATCCTTTAATAATGTGTGGCATGAAGAGCACTAAATTTTGACTTCACAAAGGGCCATTAAAACATCACAACTGTGCCCACTAGAGAATTTTCCTGTTCAATTACAAGCATCCTTCTGAAATCTGACATAATATATGGTTATCAGCAAAGCAGCTAACTTATCTGCCCAGTATGAGAAGCCATTTTTGGGCGAATCTGTTCTTTTTCAAAGATTTAGAGCTTCTATATTATCCTCCCGATTACAATTGGTCAAAAACAAAGATGGAGCCTGATGGCAAACGTGATAGATGGCTAATGGAACAGCTACCTTAACCTCTTCGTTCCACTGTTTTCACCTGCTATTTCAAACAGTTGATCATGCAACACGAAGACTGCCCCCTCAAATAACTGTGGATTTGCATATATAGCCGCTTTGTGTACATTAGGATTGACATGCCCTCAAATGGTATCTCGTAGTTAGCAGCTAAAGCGAAAATTTGAAAACCAAAATATTAAAGTAAATTTCAGCTAGGCTCCATCTCAATAACAGATGCACCCTTTTTGTTCTTTTGAGAATCCATATAGCTACATATTTAAACCACAGTTTGTTATGCCCTTGCAAACATGGAACACGGTAAAAGGCCATAACAATATTTGTTTATCTTCATTTCAGATCCATATAGCTACATATCTAAACCACAGTTTGAATAAAAGAAGATTACATTCACCACCTTACAAGCAGCGGAATTTAGAGTCCTATGCATACTTGCATGTAGAAGTCATCCAAGAGCTGTTTTAAGAAAATCGACTTCAATGGAAACTTGAAGCTTCCCGCATAACCATCCATAATGTCAACTTTATGAAACAATAAATGGAGAAAAGAAAACACGAGTTAGGCTTACTAAATGCAGATCATACCTTGCTTACTTTTGTGGCTCCCCTTTAAAGAATCCAAAAGGAGCCAAACTAGAGGATTCATGATTTTCCTAAACAGAAGACGGACACAATTTTGTTGAGGTTAAAATTAAAGCATAAAAAATTGCAATGCATGTGCACGTGGTTTAAAGAAATATCAACCTGTAAATAGAAAGCATGATTAGTGTTACCTGGTTAGTTGGATTTTTCCCATGTACACGCTGAGGCCTGGCATTAAGATCAATCAATTTGTTGTCCATTTTCCCGTCACTATCAGTGTTATTCTCTACCATTGGAACTGGAGAGGCCCTGTGGTTCTGTTGATTTTCTCTAGCTGTGAGCTTAGGCGGCTGATTTTGGTCCCTTCTTGTTTCATTATCATCAAGCGGTTGCTGTCCTTGTTCCTCTGTACAGCCAGGTTTATCCCCTGGAAACTAAATGAGACAATCAAACAAAGCATGTTAATTCAGAAAGCTTCTTACATATTTGATACAAACTCAAAACACTTCAATCCCGAGAGACAAACCTCAACCCTCTGCCTCAATAGGAGATACCTCACATGGGTTCTTTTACCACCAACATGCACTATCATATCACATTGCAAGCAGAGCGAACTGCCATCTATCTCGCAGTAAAAGAAAGCTACATATACATTTCAAGCCAAGAGAAAAAAAATCCTTTAAAAAACTTCAATTTCATGTCCCGTTAAAAAAAAAAAAAAAAAAAAAAAAACCCAAAAATGTCAGCAAAGACAGGCCTGCATACCTGGTGCCTTTTCACATATGTCACACCGTGGAACATCACTAGGATCTGCAAGTCCTACTCGTACATGCCGACTAGCTAGCTTGTTACACATATGAACCTGCAATTCCAGCACAAAAAACAGAAACCCATTAGCTTAAACATGACAAATTCGATCATGCTTCCTTAAAAAGACCGATATTTGAACCATCATAAAAAAAAACTATCAAGCTTGATATTTCACAATAAAAGATCGTCACTTTATAGGCTTAACAAGGAAATAACAATTTTCACACTTCCAATATCAAAAAAAGAAAAGAAAAGAAATATTTTTTTTACAAATCCAATGAAGCCCGTCTCGATTTATCACATACAGAGCTATATTATTAACTTAGCGCTTAAATTGTTCACTTAAACAATACAAATAATATAATTCTCAAGCAGAGAAATAAACACAATTAACAGAAAAAAAATGGAAAAAGGAGAAAGTGATTGATTTACCTTCTCGTCGCAGGAGCGGCAAAGCGCGGCTTCATCAGCAGCACAGAAAAGAATCGCAGCTGCGCTTTCACACACATCACAAAGCATTCGCATTTCCGTTTTTTAGAATCAGTTTTGGTTCTTTCTTTATTATTGTCACTGTCCTTTCACCTTTCAATCTCTACTTTCTATTATTTCTCCTTTCTCCATCTCATCACCATTTGTCAATATTTCATGAGATTAAGATTATTAAGTTAAACAGTCAATGACAAACAGATTGGAGAGGGAGATTTAAATGGTGAAGAGGAGAGGAGAGGAGAGGGGATGAGAGCATACAACAGGACTTGTTTATGAGTCTATGAAACTGGAGACGATGAAGAAGAAAGGAAAATGGAGTGATATTCGAAGCTTGCTTAGCCTGCCTTCTGTTACGCATACAAGTCTCTAGTTTATGTTAACTTTTGGTACTCTCTCTGTCTGGCTGACACGTTTTTTTTTCCTTTTAAGTCGAAAAGGAAAACGATTAAGGTGGAAGGATCGAAATTATGTACACGGGTACAAACTTGAAAGTATAGTTTTGAAATCCTAATAGGTCTAGTAGATTGACCTGGCTAATCTGAATCTGAAATTGGTTTAGGTTTAAGAAAAAAATTACGGGGGAGTTGGCTCGGCAAAATTCCATCAACCCGAGTAAACTCTGCTGAGACCCAGCTACATTTCTTTTTTGTTTTTTATAAATTTAAGCAGCTGTGCCGTTTGTTGCTTTCCTTCATTTACCTTATAACTCAGCTACAATTCTTTTAACCCTTTTATAAGTTGTCATCCATTTGAGCCATCCATTTAAATTGGAGACTATGCAAGAGAGGGCGATGGATTTTAGCTTTGGGTTTTTTCGTGTAAGACATGATGGCGATGGTCGGAAATGCAGACATTGCGTATAGAGTTAGAATAAGTCATCGCAGAAATATTCATTTCTCTGGCGAGATACAAATCGACTGTTATGGTTAGAAATTTGAAGGAGATTAAAAGAGACTCAAAGAGACAGCTTCTTTTAAGGAAGAGTATGGAGACTGATGGACTGGCTGAAATGGATGGGGGCCCATCTTCATCTTTGATTATTTCTACAAGGGCTTGTTTCCTTTTGTTAAAATAAAATTGTTTTGACTGTCTGTGTTGATGCATGCATGATTTTGCTTCTCTTGTTAACCAACGATGTTGTCTGGCAAAATCTGTACCTTTTTTCTATTTTGTTAATGAAAGATTTGATATTTTAAGGGTAAAGAAGAGGAAATTCGTTATTGTTTGAACCGATATGTGATCTTCAAAATTAAAGAGAAGAAGATGGATAATTTTCGATTTGATTGGTAACCGAGGGGGTTCGGCCTCAAAAATATCTTCGTCTGCCAAGTTATTTTTTTTTGTTGACCCGGGTCAACCCACCTGACATGTGACCCGATCATTAGACCGAGTCAACCACCAGGTCGGGTTTCAAAACTATGCTTGAAGAGATGATCTCATAATTAGTATTATGAATTACATACCATTCCATTTAGTTTTTAAAATAAATTAAATATTTTTTTAGTTTTAAAAGCAATTATTTAATTTATTGATAATTTATTTTTTTTTACTTTAAAAATATTTTTTTCTCGTCAATCTTTTCATATTCTCTATCTTTTATTTTTTAAAAAAATAAACTGGAAAGTAAAATGAGTTAAAAGGATTAATTTATTAGTAGATTAAGAAAATAGAGACTAGTTAGTTATTTTAAAAACTATAAAGATATTTAATTCTTTTTACAAAACTTAAAAGATTAATGTGTAACTCACTCTAATTAACAAGATGCATTTCTTTTTTTTATTATTATTATTACTTTTCAACATGGCTAACAAAATATATTTCTATTTTATTCATTTTGTCTTGATTTTCTAGTAGGCTATGAGAATTAAAATTATCATGAATTTTATTATTTTAATATAAATCATTTGATTTTTTCCTTAATCATTGAGGTAAACTTACTTTATAATATATATAACCTTATTCAAATATATATTTAATTATGAGATCAAAACTACTTGTCATGATAATTTCCATTGAAATTAGAAATCTACAATACTCCTAGTAGATGGAATTAACTACTAGGAGTAATGAACATTATTATTATGATGTAATTTGTAGTTTTAATTATGATGATATATCATATAAGTAATTATATTTTAAAAATTATATTTAATCATTAGATATCTTATCCCTTTTATTTTCAATTACATCAGCATTCCTGCGCTGAATTTCATTAAAAAACCATTGATTTGCGGTGTAAGTTTATTGTTGTTGTTTTATGTTTTTTTTTAAAAATTAATTGTAGTTTTGAGTTTTTTTTTAAACGAATCTAGATAGAATTTTATTCACTAATGAAGTATTAGTCTAGCGGTTAAGGTACTGCTATATTCCTGCAAGGATGAGAACACAAGTTCGATTCTCAGAAAACACACTTATAGGAAAGGGCAGCCATGAATACCAAATGAAACTAGTCTTATTTTTTAAAAGAATTAAAAGAATGTGAGGATATCCAAATAAAAAAAATTAGAATTTTATCCCTTTCATGTAATGAGATTATTAAAACTTGGCTTCAATCTTTTCACTGTTATTTCACAAAGAGATAAAAAATAAAAATAAAAATTAAAGTTGTTTATTTTAGGAGGAAAAAAAATATCGATTGTGAAAATTAAAAAATACTCCGCGGCGAGTATGGTGTTTTCAGCGCGTGGTAAGAGTATACTTCTAAGAGCTGAGCTGTTAATGTTTGTGATCCGTTCCGCTGCTGTTGGTAGTGACTGGATTGCCACACGCTCTATTTCACGCCGTGTGTAGCACGTTCTCTGTAGACACCACGGGCCTACTTGGGGTTCGTGGCACGTGGGCTCCACGATCATACATGATCCCTGTCTTGTTGACTGTTTGATTGAACAGTAGAGTTAGCGGTATTCTATGTTTCTGCTGTCTAAAGGGGGCCAATAGTATCCCTCATCACCAGCCATGAGCTATCATTTTAAACTCTCTTTTCCCCCTCGAAACATTATCACAAGGACTCCAAGTACAATCCCCTTACGGGTCCTTTTTTTCAAACATTATCCATAATGTTTATTAAGAGGTTTTGTAAAATATATTTTTATTTTAAAAATTATTTTTAACATCAACAAATCAAGATAATTTTAAAAAAAAATTAAAATAAAAAAAACAAATTTTTATAAAATATTATTTAAAATAAAATTCTAAACAGAAGATAAAGCCAAAAAAGAATCAAAATGCTAACTAGTGGGTAGTGTCATGCAAACATTTTACACATTCCAGTTTAATCATATTTAATGTGTACACGAGATACAATAAAGTCATGTTTTTTATAGTATAGTTAATTTCCAGCATTCCAATTAGGAGCTCAAATTGGGTATTGAAAGTGGTAATTTTTGCATCAAGAAGCGGGAAACGCGATGGGTATGGGCAAGTTGTATTTATCAACGTGTTTAAATTTTTTTTATTTTTTAATGTAATTATATTAAAAATAATTTTAAAAAATAAAAAAAATATTATTTTAATATATTTTTAAATAAAAAACATTTTAAACAACACTTTAAACATAATCGCATGCTGAGAATGCAGCTCTCAAATTTTTTAAAAAATAATATTGAAAATAATATTTTAATATATATTTCAAAAAAATACTTTAAACTTAATCATTACCACAATCCAACCACGCAAGGAAGATCGAGTATGAGGAAGGGTGCATTCTCTGTTCACGCACTACATCAAGCATTGCGCATCCTGGACTTTGATTGATGTGTTAGCCATCATCATGACCTCCGTAGACCATGAACTACTGATAAGGTCTCAGTGGACGCCTAGGTGTCGAGATGTTATTGATCAAATCCAAGCCATGACATGACAGGTGACTATATTATTGGATTTGATGTCACAGCCAAACAATTATGAGTTGGAGCATTCTTGCTTTGGAAATAAATGCTACTGAGATTTCTTTATTACAGACTCGGATGGCTACTTGAGACCTGCTGGTCGGAAGGATTTAGTCTTGCTTTTCGAAGCCAAGAGTTACTTTTAAAAACAGCAAAGTGGTAAAAAAATATTTTAAGAAAAATTGAGAAAATAGTACATCTACTAGGGCTGTGCCAGGGCAACTAAAAGAAAAATAAATGAAAATGGTGCGATAAAGAGAATTAAAAACGTGGCATTGTAGCACTGGCTGGTCGGAAAGACAGTGTCAAATCTGAAAAGGATGAATCCACGTCATGTCGCCGTTAATTTGCAGTCATTTCAAAGTACTAACTTCACAACCAAGACAATACAAAATAAAAAGAAATACTGAAACAACACTGCTGCACAAGGCAAAATAGCGTATTTTTAGATTTCGTGATATTTAATTTATCTTGCGGTCAAGAACTTTAATATTTAATTAAATATCATGGATTAAAACTATAATATAAATTTAGCTGATATTAGATTTTTTTTATATTAATTAAATCGCGGTTTCGCCCGCTTTGAAGAACAAGTCAAAATCCTGGAGATGAAATGAACTTAAAGACACTGCAGTACTACTCTACAGTCTACGGATTATATTGATATTTGTCCCTCTCAAAAACTCCATTTTACCGCACTACACTTCCTTGCTTGGTTTCTCTTACTTCCCTGGTTTTGATCGTGTGTGTGTGCGCGTGTATTGCTCACACGTGTCAGTATTTCTTCAGGTTATGTTGAAAGGAAGAAAAAAACTTGGTTCAAGTTGAAGAAACGAACAACGTGCGAGTTATGAAAAAATAAAAATGGGAGACCAGGAGAGGATGGGTCCGTGAAAGTTCGAGAAGCTGGGGTGGTGGGGGGCGACACGGAATCGTTTAGGTGGACCCACGAGTAAAGCCCCAAAAAGGGTAGCCGATGAGTTAGTTATCTTGAGTCCTCACACTGAGCCCAAAAATAGTCAAGAAATTTGATTCGGCAATTTATTCATGGCCACAGACTTCTGAGATGGTGTGCGGTGAAAGCTCCACCTATCTCATTCTCACCCACCTATATCATATATTGTCCCCCCTTACCCGCATCGCAGTTTTTTTTTTTTTTTTTTTTAAATCTATTATTTTCAGGCCTTTACTTTTTTTTTTTTTAGGGTTTTTTTTTAAAATACGATAAAGGTTATTATTTAAATTGTTTTTTTCTTGAAAATATATTAAAATAATATTTTTTTATTTTAAAAAAATTATTTTTAATATCAGCATATCAAAACGATCCGAAAACATAAAAAATAATTTTAAACAAAAAAAAATTAAAATTTTTAGAAAACATGATTTCAACTACATTCTCAAATACTATTTTCTTTTTCTTCTTCTTCTACATTTGTGGTAAAGATTACTTTATAAAATATGTTTTTATCTGAAAATATTTTAAAATAATTTTTTTTATTTTTTAAAATTTATTTTTGACACCATTATATTAAAACAATCCAAAAATATAAAAAAATTAATCTAAAACTAAAAAAAAATTAAGAAACATACAGTTTAACGACAATCCCAAGCAGTCCTTCTCCTTTTCTTTTTAATTATATTTTAAAAAAATAAAAAAATAAAAACAAACCGGCTCTAAATATTTGTCAAACTAAATTTGGTCGTCTGGGCCGAACATATGGATTGACCTTGAAAATGGTTAAGGCAATGGATATTAACTCCAGCATCTTTGCCCATTATAGGCCCTCTCTGGCAAGGGCCGAAGCATTGATGGGATCGTTTTTCAGGCAAATAAATGTCGGGCCTCTTGCGTAAGCACGTGTCCATGATTTGTGCAAAAAGAAAAAATCCTAAAGCATTTTCTTTCGAAGAGACCAAAGCCCAAAGAAAGGTCAGGACTGGCACACCTTTTGATTTTAATCCAACGACACAGAATGAATAAAAAAGAAAACAATTTCTTCAAGGGTGTGTACAGTGAAACAACAGTTATTTTTTTAAATATTTTTATTTAAAAATATATCAAAATAATATTTTACTACCTAATCAAGTTTTTATGCGTTCAATTTAGAAACAATTTCTCATGTGAGAAAGAAATTTCATACCCACTCACTGGCATGAAGCAGTTTCTTTTAAAAAGTAGTTCTTACTAAAGTGGTGTGTGAATAAAATGATATATTAATAAAATACTTTTAAGTATAATATTATTAGAAAATAAAAAATTAATAATATATTTATATAGGAAATAACTAGGGATAATCATTTTCGATTCAGATCGGTTTTTATTAAAAAAATAACCAAACCAAAATTAAAAAAAAACCCGATAGGTTTCAGTTCAGTTCGGTTTTTTAGGACAAAACCTGATTTAGCTTGGGTTTTTTTCGGTTTGGGTTCGGTTCGATTTTTTCGATTCCAGACTTATAAAACTGAAACCAAACCGGTCGGTTTTTCAAAATTTTAATCGGTTTTTTTCACGGTTCGGTTTTTTTCAATTTTTATTTTATTTTATCGATTTAATTGGTTTTTTAATTTTTTTTTCTCACCCCTAGAAATAACATATTAGGATTTATTAATATATAATATAAAACTATATTAATTTGATATACTAGTGCATGTAATATTTTAATTTAGATAATATTACTAGAAAATATATTTAAATACAAAACATGCTATATCATACAATAACTATACATCTTAAATCATATAAATTGTGTTATAGGATACCATAGAAAATAATTATATTTTCAATGTTCTCCCAACACTAAAAATGATTATATGTATATAATATTATATATATATATATATATATTATAAAATAAACTATGTACAAATAAATAAATAAATAAATTCTTTTTTTTACCATTATACTTTTTATATCTTATTATTTTTTATGAGTAGTTAAATAGTTATATTTAATGTTCTATACATGTCAGATAATTTTTTTAAATTAAAACATTAACAACTGATTATTTAACTTATTTTTAATGATATAATCAAATATTATAAAGTATTTTTTAATTTTTTTATGACATTATAAAACATAAAAACGTAAGTAATTTATTTTAAAAAAATTACTTTTTATCAAACAAATAAGGTAAAAACATGTATTCCTTTGCTGAGTCGAGGAAAACACTAATCTCCTAGAAAAAAGATTTATTTTTCATGTTGAATGCAAACTGCTTTCCAATTTTTATTAACCAACTTTTTTAAAATTAATAAAATATGAAAAAGTTTTTAAAATGATTTACATACAATTATTTATTATAAAATAAACAAAGCTTATAGTTATAATACCGATTTGACCCAAGTCTTGGTTCATAAATAGAATGAATTAACTCGAGGATGAATCCAAACTTTAACTTAAAAAAATAAATTCTAAAACAAAGTCACACAGACACGTATATAAAAGAAATGCGGGGTTTTCGTACTGACCTTGCCCGGAACAGCCATAGATCGGCGACGAGTTATCAAGTTTTCTTATAACAGTACTGATGAAAACATGATCGGGACTTCTACTGGGTTCCGACTGACCCAGTATTAGTGGCGTAACTTCAGCAAAGGCAGTTTACAGAAAGCTATTTAATCCATATTAATTTCATCATCATCATGACAGTTTGTTAATGACAGAAATGTGCGAACTAATCACACGTTATTGAACATTAATTCATTGGTTTAGAGTGATTATTGTTGGTGATGGGATATTGGAGTAATGAGGAGAGAGAGAAAGAAGGTTCTAAATTGACTGCATCCATGAGAGTTGTTTCACCAGCAACTAGTCCACAGCTACTCATTGGCCTTCACTTTTCTTGAGTGTCGTTACCGTGGTATGGAAGCAAGAAATATTCTATCACATAAATAGCAACTTTCCCGGCTAACACAGCAAATCCATCATATTAATGTGGTCAGTCAGTCAGTCACTGTCGTCTTTCGCATAAGTTACTCGAGTTTGCAGCAGTAATTAGGTAAATTAGCAGTAATTGAAGTGATTAACCATGACAGTGGCACGTGATCTAGATCGAGTTCCTAATATAATAACCTGGGACATGGTACATACAGTTAACTTTATTCACATGGATCTTTGAGTTGTCCTAGAAAATATCTGGAGCTCCCTCTTTTATAGGTTCTCTGTCGCTTCTTCTTTTACATGTTCTTTTACAGGTTCTCTGGTGGGAGCACTGTTATTTCAGCCTTTCTTTTTTCCATATATCCACGAGAGAGTGGAAATGCACAGCAGAATTAGATCAGCATGGGGCTTGCCCTTGTATAGTTTGGCATGAAAATCCCATTTCATTCGAGCTTATGCTTGCAAGTTTGTTGAACTATACCATCAACGACAACTAGCCACTGAACTTCCTTGTTAAGCAAGTCTTCCATTCGTTATTTATGTCCTTATAAATTTGATTGGACCATCGATCCTTCCACCTCCTTGGTCGGGAGGGATGGATGGACCCATAGAATTAATAATAGGCGGCGTGCAACCTGATAATAATTGCCCAGAAAAAGTTTAATCTCCTTGAGTCCATGTACAAATTTTATTATTGTATTGCTGATTGGGGTCTCGGATGCTCCCTTTTGTCAGCGCCTGAAGTGCTCCCATCATGGCTACCCCTAGTGGACCAAAACTGAGATACGGCAAGAATATTTTAAATAGTCTTGTTTCTGGTTGACACGAAAAAATTATATCAACAAGAACAACAGGGATGCTATACATGGTTGATAAAATTCAAGAAAAAACAAGAATCTTGACCAAATCAAGAGGAGAACACAGGAATTATCAACCCTAGAGAAGACCTAAGACAATACAAGGTGGATGGCCATGAATACTTTCAACAGCTCTGTTTCTTTACACTTGGTGCCTAGCATCATTTTAGTAGTTGATCTAACCGACAAAAAGGTGTGAATGCTACTACTGCTGCTCTTTCATCGATATTATTAAATTTATTGTTCTGTGCTCTTAGATCCCCCTCATCACCACCGAAAAGGTGATCCGTGATTCACGAGCATCAGCATTAGAGGAAAAGAAAAGGCGAAATTTCTTGCTTTTTCAAAACCAATGATCACGGTGTTTTGGTTTATGAGACTGCATTTTTGTCAACCCTTCTTCATGATTTAGTCAAAT
This sequence comes from Populus x sibirica, assembly GCA_019202695.1. Classification (NCBI taxonomy): domain Eukaryota; kingdom Viridiplantae; phylum Streptophyta; class Magnoliopsida; order Malpighiales; family Salicaceae; genus Populus; species Populus x sibirica. The sequence goes on from JAGMVL010001134.1 coordinate 2,513,059, forward strand.
CTACCATTGAGAAGTACAGCTATGTTTGGAGAGTGTACAGTAAACTTGGATATGCTCACTATATTCATGGGCGTGCAAAGTCTTGCTGCTTGATTATTAATTCCCACCATTTTTTTTATGCAACAATGCTTCCTTAGTTATGCCTGGTATAGTTAATTAGTCTTCTTTCAATGTTATCTAACCAGATAGTCAGCCAGTAGCCTAGCACCATCACATATTTTACGCTGGTATTGTAATCAAATAGCTAAAACTAGATTTGCTTGCCATGATCCTCAGCGTGCCGGTTTTTTTTTTTTTTGAAAAGGAATATATGTCGAGATAAAGAAAAATACGAGAGTTATTGAATCAATTAATAATTTAAATAATAAAAAAAAATACAAGATTAATAAATAAATGGACAAAAATATGATAATAAAAAAGTAAAAAAAAAACATATTAAACTCTATTTGAATTATCAAATAATTTAATATTGAAAAATAAAAATATATATAAAAAACAATTTAAAAAACAAGCATTCTTAAACCAGGTGATCTCGCAAATTTTAATCTTATAGAAAAAAAGCATGAAAAAATATTTAAATGATGAAATTAAAATAAATTATTTTGATAAAAAAACAAGTAACAAAAGTCAACCTATATTAAGAAATTGGCAATTCTGGTTACAAACCCGAAGTTAACCCAATAAAAGACAAACTGTAAAAAATAACTAAGAAAAACTAAGAAAATGAATAAAAAATAAAAAAAACATCAATTTTTTTTAAAAAAGAGAAAAACCCAAGCAAACCCAACGAACTTTCTAAACCTGGTATGATCTTTAAAACTCGCAACCCGTGAAATTCTGGATCCGGGTTCAATTAAAAAGTTTAATTCCCTACTAATTTATTATTGAAAGATGAAATCACAAACAAATATTAATAAAAAAATACTTGCAAAGGCAAAAAATATATCAACAAGAAGAATGAAGATAAAATTTGACAGGAAAACTCCAAAGAGAATGAAATTGTAAAAAAAAAAATTATTTTTTAAATTATCCGAAATAAAAATAAATAGCAATAAAAAAATAAGAACTAAATTTCTAAGAGTAAGACATCATAGGAGTGAAATTGAAAAATTCTCATAATCTTAATTAAAGATTATTGAAAATTTTTAAAAATAAATAATTAAAAGGACAAGGGCCAAATGTGAAAAAATTATATTTTGATAAATATCTATAGATAAAAAAAATAGTAGAGTGTGAAATTGAAAAATACTCATAATTTTAAAGATTATTGAAAATTTTAAAAATTAAATAATTAAAAGGACAAGGGCCGAATGTGAATGATAAATAAATTTCCAAGGGCTAGTATGAGTTTTTAAAGGGGCCGACACTAAATTCAAGGTGGAGAGAAAGAAAAAAAAATAAAAATAATTATTGACACGAAGCCTGTTGCATATTAGGAGCACACGCCACCCCATTGCATCAGAGGGGTCGAGACCTTCTAAACATCGCCTTGGAAGGCAGTGTTTGATGGCTGGATAGCCCTACACTTATCATCTTAAAAATACAAGGGTCGTCTACACGCTGGAGCGTATGCATACGCCAACAACTATTTTTAAAATAATAATAATAATATATGTTAATTATAATAATAACCTTAAGAAACCTTTAAATTTACAATAAAATAAATGTAAAATAACAAAAAAAAAACATATGAGAGATCGACTTATGTTGATTTTGTCTTTAAAACATTAAAATAATTGAAAAATTAAAATGACCAAAACACCACTTAATAACATGCATTAAAATTTTTTAATCCAATATTATGTTAATAATTTTACTATGTAAAAAATAAAATGACCAATCTAACCCTTATAGTTTGTAAAGTATAGTCATGCCATGGTGAAATATCCACTTTACCCCAATGCCTAGATAAAAAATTTAATGAACAAGAGACAATTTTATTATTAAGAAAATTAAGTTTTTTAATTTAATTGTTAAGAAAAACTCACCCAACACCATTTTTTTTTTAGTGCGGCGCTGTTAGTAAAACAGTCCCGATCTATTGAAATTAAATTTCTCGTCCCCTCTCACCAAAAGATTCCATCCATCCCCCTTTATATCATCCACATGGAGATTAAAAAATAGATAAATCTTAATTCCCGATTGAGAAAATCTTCAATATTTCCATCATATATATATATATATATACACTAAAAAGAATATTTTATAATTACTCATCAAGCACAATATTCTTTTTATCATTAAAATAAACTCGTATAATGATCGGATATAAACATTTTGTACTTTTCAAACCCCCACGCACACATAGACTCTTTGCTAATTATAGCTGAAGTTTAAAATGTAACTATACTGTTGGGAATGAGCTGCGGTAAATATTGTGTTTTAAAATATTTTTTTATTTTAAAAATATATTAAAATAATATGTTTTTATTTTTTAAAATTTATTTTTGATATTAAAATATCAAAACAATAAAAATTATTTAAAATATTAATTTTAAACAAAAATTAATTAATTTTTAAACAAATAATGTTTTGATGGCATTGCTAAACACCCCTATACAAATAAAAATGTTACCTTCCAATAATTAAGAATTTATTTGGGAGTGTGGTTGTTGTTGGTTTCTAAAATGTTTTTTACTTATAAATATATTAAAATAATATATTTTTTATTTTTAAAAAATAATTTTTAATATTAACGCATCAAAATAATCTAAAAACACAAAAAAAAATAATTTAAAGTAAAAAAAAATATTTAATTTTTTTTTAAAAATACTTTTAAAATAGAAAAACAAGAATCTAAAGCTTAAATCTCACAACTAAAAGAAACACCTAGGCAAATGTCTTTTCGTTGAAGTCCCACAACCACGAGTACAATAGAGTAGTGAAGGGGATGTTTCCTTCATTGCTTAATTAATTGCAGTCTATTTTTTTTGTTGTATTAATTAACGTGATTAAGTAGCCAACTCATCACTTTCTGTTCACCTCTACTATTTATTCCCTCAACATCTCAACCGTTCACCTAAACATCAATCGGTGGTCCTACTCCAACTGTGACCAAACGATATGGCGCCTCTCGAAAACGACAAGTACCACGTGGCGCCAAACAAGAAAAAGTCCTCTTCCCACGTGATTCCCTTCCAGCCTTCCAAAAGGGTCACTTCAACTTCTCCTTGGAGTCTCACCAGTATTTCACTTACACACTCATACTTGAGATCTTTTCAATAATGCCCTTTTAGGCTATGAAAACCACAAGATCGGCCTGACCATCTATAAATAGCTGACAGAACAAAATCTAACGATGGACCGTCTCTCAGTTTATTTTATTTTATTTTTCATTTTTTTTCTTCCAAACTCTCACACAGGTGATAAAAACTTGTAAAATTCAAGAGGTGAGCTCGCTATTCTCTTTCATAAGCTATTTAATAGCAGTAAAGGACTATACCGTAATCTTATGGAAACTAAGGAGCTAATATCAACATATCGACCAAATTGTAACACTGCTAATCTAAAAGTGGAAGAAATTTTTTTTGCCCTTCACAGCATAAACCTTCAAGGCTTCATTAGCGTGACGCTCCATCAGATTTGCTCTCCACTGACATCTGACAGAGAAGCTGCAGAGAGAGGGAGACGCAAGTACACCTTTTATTTGGCCGTTAACGGCTAGAACCAAGCCAAATAAAACTGAACAAAACTCCCTCTTCTCCCCCTCTCTGTTGAAGAGATCTTGTGTGTGGAGAGTGATAAACCTCGCCGATTTTTACTGTTGTATTCGGTTTGTTCTTTCTGTACCAGTTTTACCCTTCCTTTTGACTCACATTTTCCGTTTTTGCGTGCTTTATTCGACGCGTAAAGTAGTAGATTCACAATTTTTCTTCTCTTCAAAGCTACGCTTCAGTTCATGTTCAAGCACAAAGCTAAATCGAATCACTTAATTTCTTTTACGCTTAATAACTAATTTTAAATCATTCGAGGTTGTTTTCTTGTTTAATTAAATTTGTTATTACCGTTGTATTTTTTAATTGGTAACGGTTAAATACGTGAAATTCGGGGATTTTAAATAATTTTTTAACTGACAAGTAAGTGGTGTTATTAAAAGCTGTGTTTCGGTACTAATTTTTTTGTCTTCTGTGTTGCGGTTGCAGTCTTGGAGAGCTCGAGATTTGAAGAAGGTAACACCCTCTCACCTTCAGATCAGAGAGCAAGAGAGAGAATTAGAAACGATGGCGTTTTGCTTGAGAAAATGTAGAGGATATCTTACGTGAGCTGCATTGCTTGCTTCGACTGTGTTCACTTACCGTTTCATGACAATGACCCATGCTTTGTAAGTATATCGCATACATATATGTATTTTTATACGTGGGGATGTACTGACATATGTATGTATATGATATGTCAATGGGGACCATGCACTGGTTAAGTCGCTTCTGATATGGGCTTTTTTTGGGGTTGTGAATGTTCAGTTCTTAGAAATATGGAATTCTATTACTTAGTTTTCAAGCATTCAAGTTGGTTAGGAACCATTTTTTAAGGTAAGGTCTAGAAATTCGGATATGGGTTGTTAAGGTTAGTTACCTTTATGTTTGATTTTACAATTTTTAAATAATGCCTATGATTTTTTTTTTATTTGGGAGGGTGATTTAGATTGAAATCCAAGATTGGCATTGTTGTTGTTTTAAAGTCTTTATCTTTTGTTGGCATTCTCTCCTTTTTTTTTTATTTAGATTTATAGGTGACTTTAAAAGGTATTTTTGGGTGGTTGGATGGTTAAAAAGGATGATTAGTTGCAATTGTTGTTGTTGATATGACATATAATTAGCGTGTAATATGCTTATTTTTGGGGTCTGTTAGATTCTTACCTATGATTTGCCATCTTGCTGCAGAGACTGTCGAGTAAAATGATGGGCCTATTGTCTTTTAGGCAAATACAACAACCTTGTTTTTAACATCTAAACCGTCTTGCATTACAGGAAAGCAAGTGCACCAGTGAGTTTTTTTTACTCATTGACTTAGATTTTCCTTTTAATCAGAACATTTGAAAATTATGGGACTTATTTGATTTAATTGTTGGTGGGCTTGAGAAGAACAAGTGTGGAGTGGAGAATGGGATCAATTAGTAAGGAAGAGCTGCTGAAGATGGCGAAGATGCAAATGGCGAGTGCCCGCGAGGAGAAGATTCTTGTTTTGGTGAGGTTGAGGCCTTTGAGCGACAAGGAGATTTTGGCAAATGAAGTTGCAGATTGGGAATGCATCAATGACACCACCATCTTGTACCGGAATACCCTTCGTGAAGGCTCCACTTTTCCATCAGCTTGTACTTTTGGTAAGGAGATGCTCCATGATTTTTTTTTGGTGTCAAAATTGAAAATGAGAAGATATGTGTCCCTCTTGATGAGGTTAGGTCTTAAATGTTTTGTGCCCGAGCAACACTGTTTTCTGCCAATTATTTTGCTTGGTAAGATTGAGATTTTAGGTGGCCTTTAATATCTCAGGATCATTATCTCAAAATATAGCTAATCCTGTGCATATTCTTAATACGGTAGCCTGGAGAGCTTTTCAGCTCCCCATGCTTTGTAATGCGTGCATAACAAAAGCTACAATGCTTTTTAAGACTGGAACAATTCGATTTTCTTATAGGCTCATACAAATTGTCAATGAACAAGCTACAATGCTTTTTAAGACTGGAACAATTTGATTTTCTTATAGGCTCATACAAATTGTCAATGAACAAAAGGGAAACCCATAGTGGATTTTCTACCTCGCATGTCATTTACCATCTGCCTAATCATTTGTTTTTTGTTAACATTCTGGGAAGCTGAAGGTTTTGAGTAATCCCTGATCTTAGAAGTGCTGAACTGTATTCTCGTTGCAGTCCACTGTCAGATAGTTAGAGAACTGTGAACAGTGGTGTGCTGGAAGTACACTATGCGAGAAAGCATTGATTTTTGGTTCATATCTATTCCATATACATTTGATCATAACCTTTTCCATTAGCTCATTTTTTACATTATTGTACATCTCAGTGCATCAAACTTTAACAGCTAGCTTTCAGAAACATAATTCCCTGCCTAATTGCTTCATCTCATTATCGTTTACCCATGCTCTGGGGATAGACAGAGTATTTCGAGGTAACGACACTACAAGGGAAGTGTATGAGGCAGGAGCCAAGGAAGTTGCCCTTTCAGTTGTCAGTGGTATTAACTGTAAGTATGATGGTCGTATATCTTTTAACACCTTATTTGCCAATAATTGAAGATATTTCACCTACTTTTGCTTTTTCCAGCAAGTATCTTTGCTTATGGGCAAACAAGCAGTGGAAAAACATACACGATGATGGGAATTACTGAGTATACAGTGGCAGATATATTTGACTACATGCATAGGGTAATAAAAGTTTCTAATTTAGAATTGTTTTTGTTTCCTCTTTGCTTCTTTTTTTCCCCTTTTAAATTATTACCTATATATAACAATTTTTATTATTACAGCATGAAGAAAGAGCATTTGTTTTGAAGTTCTCAGCAATTGAGATATACAATGAAGCTATTAGAGATCTTCTTAGCACAGATGACACCCCACTTCGACTGCTGGATGATCCAGAGGTGAAAACGCTTTTACCCTGTCTAGCTTCCACAAATATGTTGATGAATTTGTCTGATTTGTTTGTTTTCTTCTTTTTTTGGCCAGAAAGGGACTGTAGTGGAAAAAGCCTCTGAGGAAACACTAAAGGACTGGGATCATCTGAAGGAGCTTCTTTCTGTTTGTGAAGGTAAAGCATTGTAAAAAGTCCTGGTGCTTTTATTGGGTTTTGTACATCTACTTATCTTGAAGTTTTATAACAGCTCAAAGACGGATAGGGGAGACCTCCTTGAATGAGAAAAGCTCCAGATCCCATCAAATCCTTAGATTGGTATGCCTCTTTCCTTTCAAATCTTCCCTAGTACAGATGTACAAGCATTTAGTTGCAGATGAAAATGTGTAGAGTTTGAATTGGAATTATTGAGATTATTTCTTTTATTTTTTATTTTTGCAGACAATTGAAAGTTCTGCTCGTGAATTTTTAGGAAAGGAAAATTCGACCACTCTTTCTGCCACTGTTGTAAGGACCATTTATACCCTTGAAATTAATAAAGTAGGAATAAAATATTAATAACAGATGAGAAGTTATAACGAGTTCTTGTTTTTGTGCAGAATTTTGTTGATTTGGCAGGAAGTGAGCGTGCATCTCAGGCACTATCCACTGGAGCAAGATTGAAAGAAGGCTGCCACATTAACCGCAGTTTACTGACTCTGGGAACGGTTATTCGCAAGCTAAGGTTGTTATTTCATATTTTCTTTTTAACTTTAGCTTTTGTGTTTGTGACAAAATTAGTCGTGGGCTTAAGTATGCTTATTTCATTGTGGTGGTCAATTTGACTTTGTTCATCTGCATCTAGATTTTCTGACACCGCTGATATTCACTGACTAATCTTTAATTGCCATTGGGATCAAATCTAGTTCCTTTCAGCATTTGCTTAGGACTCAATTTGCTGTCATGGTCATTCATGATACTAAAGAATATTTTTCCGAAGATGCTTAACATTGGTATATTTTTCAATAAAAATTCACAAGTTTAGATGATTTGTGTTGAAATATTGACATCAACCATGTTGCTAGTCATTTATGAAAGTGCTAAATGGCACAGTGTCACGCAGATAGCTAAAATTGAATATAGGAAGATTGGGCTAGTCTCATGCATGCACTCGAAGGCTATTAACCATGTTGGTATGTCATGAAAGTACAAAGACATGCACACACATGCACATGGAGGCATATGTATTTCACAGTGAGCTGTTCTAGAACTATACCGAGTGATAACAGACAGGTTTCAGAGCATTTCGTTAATGTTGTCTGTTTATTTGAACTGCTCATGAATCATGACAGAGCTGCCTTTATCTTATCTTTCTCTATTCCCACTGATTTCTTTGTTGCCTTTTCCTTTTCCCCTGCCACTGTTCTAAATTGAAAGTTGAAATCTTTTCAATTTATAGATTTATACTACTCATATCTCAGCTATTTGGTGCTATGATTTGTGCAGTAAGGGGAGACAGGGACACATCAATTACAGAGATTCTAAGCTGACACGGTTATTGCAGCCTGCATTGGGTGGCAATGCTAGAACTGCCATCATCTGCACATTGAGCCCTGCACGTAGCCATGTGGAGCAATCTAGAAATACTCTTTTGTTTGCTTGTTGTGCAAAGGAAGTTACTACAAAAGCACAGGTCAATGTGGTCATGTCTGATAAGGCATTGGTTAAGCATTTGCAAAAAGAAGTGGCTAGGTTGGAGAGTGAGTTAAGAAGTCCTGCCCCTGCTTCCTCAACTTGTGATTATGTATCACTACTGAGAAAGAGAGATCTTCAAATTCAAAAGGTAATTATGTGAAAGATGAACAAAAGTTTTAACAGTAACCAAAGTCTTTAGGCACTAGACGCTGTTGATTTTTCAATTCAGAATCAATTATTTCAGTTTTGAACTTCGCAGATAAATTTTACCACCAGCAGAAGTATGACAATTAACTCTCAATCAATAATGCGTTGGTAGCTTCTTTATAGTGCACATCTGATGGTTGGTGGCAGTTCCGGGTGCGGGGTACACAAGAACCCACCCCAACCCATTGCTATCATTTGGCCCAAACCAGTATATAATTTTCTCAATGCATGGATGGTCGTAGTCAGCATGCCCTACTCCCTGCTGTATAAATGAGCTTATATGATGACAAAGACTTAAAGATATTTTATGACGTATAGTGTAGAAAGATGCTGTATCATCTATCTGAGTGCCACGTTATGCATTGACTTCATCTGATTAAATGGTTCCTTCCATGCAGATGGAGAAGGAGATAAAAGAGTTGACTAAGCAAAGGGATCTTGCTCAGTCTCGTTTAGAGGATTTGCTGCGAGTGGTTGGAAATGGTCAAAAATCAAGAAAAGAGGTATATTTACTTCCTAATCAGAGAGTGTCACTATATGTTTGATGATATTACTCCATTTGGTAATTGCTAAATATTGCTCCATACTCTCAATTCAGAATGGGATCAGTCATCATCATAACCCACAAACAGGAGATGCTTGGGAAGATGAATGTTCAGTATCTGAATCATCAGGCATGGGTGGTCCTCATTATCTGAATGGAGGTGTTGGAAAGTTCAACAATGCTCGTTATGATGGTGACACTGGGAGCAATGATGATGAGGAACCTTACCTTCATGACAATACAGATGACCATGGTTTATCTGATGGCACTTCTCCTCCAATGTCAATAGGAAAGAAGATTGTCAGATACAATTCATCTCAGAGTCTGGAGGATGCTGCAGAAGATGCTGATGACTACTGCAAGGAAGTTCAGTGTATTGAAATGGAAGAAACAAGGATCAGGAGCAATTTTGAACACGATTCGGTATCAAATGGTGAAAATGAAGGAACTTTGACGCTGACAGCATTCAGGGACGGAGCCATAGGGCAAGGAATATCTACTCCTGCTAATGGAGATAGAGAAGGAAGTCACATGCAAAATGGATTTACATATGATGTGTTGGAGCAGAGACTGCATCATGTGCAAAGGACAATTGATGCTCTTGTGAGTCCTTACCCTGATGAATCATCTCCACAGTCAGTAGCTGATTTGACGACTTCTAGAAGCCCCAACTTAACAAGGAGCAGGAGTTGTAGAGAGAATTTCATGAGTGGCTCCTCTCCTGGATTTGAGAAGGCAGAACAAATTGAGAGCACACCACCAAATGGATTCGAGAAAAAATTTACCGGGAGGCCAGCAGGATCTCGAAGGAAAATTCCCCCTCTGGATTTCGGTACCAGTGGTACAATGTTGTCGAGAAATGATTCCCAGTCATCTCTTGGAAGTGCTTGCACAGATGACTTCAGAGCACAGAGCATCAGAACTTCTGCAGATGAGGACATTCCTAGCATCCACACTTTTGTTGCAGGATTGAAGGAGATGGCCCAGGAGGAGTATGAGAAGCAACTAGTTGATGCTCAGGTGAGAACATCCTTATATACTACTGTCTTCATTGTCATTGCTTGAAGTTGTGTCTTTAGTTCTTAGTGATCGAGTTTCTCTCAAGATTCACTTTTGGCTCGGTTTGATCATGTGGCAGGTTCAGGAGACAGAGGCAATGACTGGTGAATATGATAAAAGTTCAAAGGACGTAGGGTTGGATCCTATGCATGAACCATTGGAAACTCCTCGGAATTGGCCTCTTGAATTTGAGAGACAGCAGAGAGCAATACTGGAACTCTGGCAAACTTGCAATGTCTCATTGGTCCACCGAACTTACTTTTTCTTGCTCTTTCAAGGCGATCCCTCTGATTCCATATACATGGAAGTGGAGCTTAGGAGACTTTCCTTCCTCAAGGAAACATTTTCTCAAGGTAATCAGGGTGTGGGAGGTGGTCGGACTCTCACATTAGCTTCAAGGTAATCTCTCTTTCTTATCCATGCATGCATATATCCACATATGTTTTCACCTGTATTGTGAAATATACTTGCATCAAGCATGTATATTTCACATGATCTGTGAATAAACCAAGAGAATCAAAAGGGGGGGGGGGGGGGGGAGGAAAAAAAGAAACTTCCATTGCCTTTTCTGAAGCATGACATATTTCGATTTGAAAGTAATTTTCTTACAAATTTATAGCTCAAGGATGCAAACTTTTGTTTTCCTTGCCCTACCAGAAAAGCAGTTTGATTAGAGCTGAAATTTTTCAGGCTGCTTAGTGAAATATATATACATTTGCTTTTAAGTTTGGAACACTAACTATATTCATCCGGGGAGACAGCATCAAGGCTCTTCATCGTGAGAGAGGGATGCTAAGCAAGATGATGAACAAGAGGTTTTCAGAAGAAGAGAGAAACAGACTTTACAAGAAGTGGGGTATTGGGCTGAGCTCAAAGCGAAGAAGGCTGCAGTTGGCTAACCGCATATGGAGCAACACGAAGGACATTGACCATGTAATGGAAAGTGCTGCCGTTGTTGCAAAGCTGGTCAGATTTGTAGAACAGGGACAAGCTCTCAAGGAGATGTTTGGGCTTAGCTTTACTCCCCCGACCTCAAGCACAAAGCGAAGGTCTTTGGGATGGACATACAGCAAGTCATCCCTTTTATAGTCTTCTTTTTGTGCCACATATATATACTACACCGAGAGCTGTGATTTGAGATTTCTTGAATTAGATAGGCCCCTTTATCATTGTTTTCATGAATGAAATCATAAACAAATAACTTCTGTGATTGTTAGAGTTGTAAAAATTGTAGGAGTTTGAATCGTGTTAAAAGTTGAAGCGGGTTTTGTCTTGCTCATTTTGTTCATGTTTGTGCATTTGAAATCCTTCTATTTTAAAAAAAAAAATTCCTGAAGGTCAAGTGTTGGCCTTGGGCCTGTCGCTTGAACTTGGTCGATGGTAAAATTTCTAGAGCAAGTTTTTAAATATACTCTCGGAATGCTGATCCCTTCTCGTGAGATTCAAGATCGACCAGAAACTTTGAAGGAATAATTTAGTTAGGGTTAGAGCAAAATCCAGCAACTGCTTTTTTGGGTGGAACGTATTCAACGGAAAAATCAATGATTTGCTTTCCAATTGTCACTGTATTGCCCTAGCAAATTGAAAGTAAAAAGTTATATAAGAAAATTATTGAATATTTTCAAGGTAATTCTCTCCCTATCTCACATTCATATGAAATCAATAATGATAATGATAATGTGGCTCCACATGAATGAAATGAATGAATGGGAGCATATTATCTCGTAATTATTGGATGGAAAAGATTGTTCATTTCGAATGAGTTATTTTAATAACATCAACAAATAATACATTATTCTAAAAAATTAATCTCAAAATGAATAATTTGAAATTACTTCTATCCAATGATTTCTCGTTTAAAGATGTCTCAAAATATCTAAGCAGTTAAAAGGCAAAACTTATGTGTTAGATAATTAGTTAATCTCTTGATTCTAGCAATGTAATCTATTTTTTCTAGTTAAGGTGGCTGAGAGCTGGTACTTGTAAAATATTTTTTTTTTGTAGATTTACAGATTCTCAGATGCTCAAGTAAATTAATTTTTAGAAAGAAAAAATATAATAATATTTTAGAGAAATAGACTTTGAAAATATATGTATTAGAAATATTGAGAATGAATATATCGTGAAACTTTTACCTGAGTGTTATAGGGGGTGTTTGCAGCTCCTAAATCTTGTTATTTTGCTAGAATAAAGAAGTTGAAAAGTTGTTTCACCTTTATAAATCAATTTTATATTATGAATTGTGTTCCATCCATTTTATCAAGCTAAGAAATGGAAACATGATGGGTTATGAGAGATTTTAATACATCTAATGGTATTGGTGAAGTGTAGACTTGTTTAATTAAGTCTACTTGTTGAGAAATAATTCCTCTAAGATTATGTAAAATTTATGGAGCTGTGGCATTAGATTCATACATAATATTTGAATCCATGAATGTAGTGGATTCGGCCACACGTTAGACCTAGATGAAGATGGAGCGCTCAACCACGTCCAGGTGTGATTGCAAAAATCCTTGGGCTTGAACTCACGGGAGATCTATTCTAGCCCCACCTTGTTGGCCTGGCAAAACACTAGACCACTTCGCTGGATTTGACAACCCAACACATCCAAGAGTTTGGAAAAACTATACCCATGCGTTTTTCTCAATCGAAATTTTTTTTAAAAGAATATATACAAAAATTTACTGAGGTATCAAAAATCACTCATGATATGTGATTAAAATGATGAAAAAAGATATGTAAATACATGCGTGTAAAATTATAAACAAACGCTCGCATCTGTTCATAGGGTGGGCCGGATCCTTGAGTTCAGAAAATTCTTGATGGACGTGGTCCTGCAGTATACAAAAACTTGCAAGGTCTCATCTCGAGGCCCAGGTCTAATAATGAAAGTAGAGTACTTTCTAGCTTCTAAATTGTTCAGAAAACGATGCCGTTTTGTAGGTTTACTTTCACAGCGCTTGCCTGACATTTGATTCTCCTCATAGCTTCTGCAGAGAGAAACTAAGTAGCCTTTGGAGGGGGGAGAGAGAGAGAGAGAGATGAGCGTCGCAGCAGCAACAGCAGCGGGCTACCTGGGTCGAAGAGCAGCACAGAAGGAGAGAGTGAGAATCCTCTACCGCCGTGCTCTCAAAGACACTCTTAACTGGGCAGTCCATCGCCACCTCTTTTACGAAGACGTACCCATTTCTAATCGCTCACACTCATTCTTCGATTAGATCTTGCTGCTCTGTTTTCTTACTAATTAACTCTCCATTTTGTTTTAATTTCTGTGACCAGGCCGATCTTCTGCGCGCGAGGTTCGAAACAAGCAAACACGTGGTTCGTTGGAAATTGGAATGCCTAGGATTATGTTTGACATCTTAATCTGGTTTTATATTTTTTTAATTCAGACTGTTAATTTTTTTTAACTCTTTAATTAGGCATTTTATTCAGGGATTCTGAGTTTTTTTTTGCCTACTCTTGGAACTGTAATTGGAATTGTAGGAAGATCCGGATACTATTGATAGAATGATAGCTGATGGCGAGGCGCAGTACAATAAGTGGCGGCACCCTGATCCTTATATTGGTATTTAATTTTTTTGTTTACTGGTTTGTGGTTTCCTGGGAAGGTAGGGTTGAATTAAGACGAGTGTTAAAATGGTGGGCAAATTGTGTGAGCAAAGAGGGTGATCTGGACAGCGTCAAGTTTGGGTCTTAACAGATAGTTAAACTCAAACAAAAAGAAAGAGTAGCATCTTCTCTAGTCGCAGCTTTTGAATGACAGGTTCCAATGTGCAATGAAAATGTGAAAAAAGGGGACTTTAAAGGGAGGGAAGTCGCAAGGTGTTAAATTAATTGAATAACTTTTTTCCCTTTGTAGACGTAATTGATTCATGTAGTTTTGATAAGTTATGAAGCTTTTTTGTGACAGTAATGCTTTAGTTTTTAAGCTTATAGATAGCATTCTCAGGTCCTGATCTTATTTGTGTACAGTACCTTGGGCTCCTGGCGGTAGCAAGTTCACTCGGAACCCGACTCCACCTGAAGGGGTAACGATCATGATTAATTATTTAATTTTTATTGTTCATGTGGCAGACAACATGGAACTTTTGTAGTCAATTACTTTTCGTTGGCTTCTTGTGTTGTGCATCTGCATCGTGTAAGTACATGCATGCACATAAAATCTTGGATAGCTGAGCATTAATATCTCATTCTTGTTTAGTAGCTAAATTGGATAAATTCTATTAATGTGAAAAGTAAAGAACATTGTCCATCGTTGCAAGCTTTGTATTGGGGATTTATATGTGATTGACCCTAGTAAAAGTTAAGCCCAGTGAACACAGATTGGTCCAAATTAGAAAAGTGGAAGACTGGTGTATTTGGTTCTTAAGAATAACATTATGCCTTGGTGCTAGGTATCATCTTATCAGGCTGACCTATATTCTTAAAAATGCACATTCCTTGGGTTTGCCTGGGCTTCTTCCAGAAGGAATTCCACTGTTATGTTTTTTGAGTGCATCTTTGAACAGTTGCTTATATTTGATAGGTGATCGCACCAATTACTGGTGGATATTTGGCATGAACATTAACAACTTCATCGAAGTAGCTATGCTTTTTGTGCTCTGTGCCTTTTCCCTTTCTAATAATTTGGTAGTATTGCAGATTGAGATAGTGTATAACTATGGCCGAGAAGATAATGACTAAAACCCACTTCTTTTTGCATGGCGAAAAATAAAGGTTTGCACTTTAATCATTCTCTTGACATATAGTGTTATTGCCTGCTCTAGTTTCTCAAGAAACTTGCACCTGGATGTATATCTATATTGATCCAATTCCCAATCTGGTCTGATGGTAATGTATCTGGGATCGGCATCTTCTTGTTCTCCAAATTAGTATTGGTGGAATTTTTATCTGTTCCAATTACTTTATGCAACATAGTGATCAAAAGATTAAAAAAGAGATCAATGAGGCTTGCTGGGCAACCTGCATGTGGTTTGTTTGGAGTCTCGTGGGTGTGATGTGCTTATGAATTGGGAGATTGTATATAGTATCTCCTCTTGCTGGCTCCTACAATTTTTTTTTCACTTAGCATTTTGCTTCTTGAAGAACTAGCATTAAGTATTGGATTGAGTTGTCTTCTCCTTGGCATTCCTCTAACATTGAAGTTGGAGGAGCTCTATTGTTCTTACAACAACTGCAACTTTGTCTCCTGTGCAGATTGAGATGATCTATGACTGCTGCCGGAGATAATGTGATAGAAGCCAGCATCCGCTTTGTGCTATTCAGTCAAGGCAGAAATTGGACATTATGCATGTTCCCATTTTTCATTTTATGTATTTGGCTTTTTTCTATGAAGAAAGGATATGTGCTCTTGAAGTACCCCAAGCATTCATGAGATGGTGCATAACTGGATTGCTAAGGCATTGGATCCTTAAAGTGAATAATAACTTGTTTAATTTGTTTCTTTTTCATATTTTGTCGTGTTTGAACTCTGAAGCATAGGACAGCAACTGGATTCCTGGTATGGTTAGAATGGAGCGTGAACTTGCTGAATCTGGAAAAACTCGTACGCTCTGCTTGAGCCTACTGACAGGCGTTTTCAAAACAAACAGTACATTAGTTAAAACACGATTCTCTCTTCCTGATAAGCCAGTAGTAATTGTTAATATTCTCATTAGCGGCCCTGGATCGTCTGAAACTGGTTAGTGATGGTCTAACAGCAGTTTGAGGAGGGGAGCTAGGAAAGGTTTTTTGTTTTTTTGTTACAAAGGAGAGGCTCAAAGCTGAGAGCTTGGGGGGAGGGGGGTATCAATGTTATTTTATTTTGTTTTTTTAAGTATTTTTTATTTGAAAATATATTAAAATAATATTTTTTATTTTTTAAAATTTATTTTCAATAACAACATATAAAAATAATATAAATACATTAAAAAAAAAATAAGAATTATGCCTTGAAATCTTGTAAACTGTCCAACAATGAGAGGGAAATAACTTGCGATAGCTAAGAATTTAGCCATGTCACGCATCAAACAAGAACCAAAAGAAGTAGGTGCGTCTCGAGAGTTGGCATAAAAATAAAATGAGAACATGGCTTTCCAATTTGTTGGGTGACACAAGAGGCAATGGATGTGCAATGCTGCAGAAAAATGTAAAGAACGCATGATCTACTTATCTGTTGGATGAAACAGAAACGCAGGCTTTTTATATGCATATACTAACATTTTTCTTTAGGCTGAAATTTGAGCAAGCTCCTTTATCAAACATTCTTACATCTGGGTCGGTTATTTCTATTGCCCTGTCCTATGGATGACGAAGAGGCAAGGGCAAGAATGTGGAAGGTGAAGCATTGGGGTACTGCTGCCGTACATGCAACAATAATGCGAATAACCCTGTCGATTGTTGCTATTTTAATGCTCCTATTTGCAATCTTTAGTGGATTCAAACTCGCAAAACATTCAAGCAGGTATGTTGCTGATGCCGACTGGGCCTTTTGTATGGGAACTCTAACTATGCTCTTCGCCTGCTTGTTTCTGATACTGGGGATACCAATAGTAGCGGACTTATTTCTAAATCTCTCAGAGCAATTGCAGGAGGAAGCTGGAAGTAATGAAGGTAAAAAAGCAGACTGTATTAAGAATCTTGTCTAGTTAGGCTCTCTTAAAGTTGCTCCGAGGGTAGCTTCTTCTGATGCAACTAGTTCGTCCTAGTCCAGGATAAGACAATAAACTTCAAGTCTTGAGAACTTATCAAACTAAGGGCAAATCTAATTCAGATGGTTGCACAATTGAACTCTATCTTAATTCCATCCAATTATACATGCCAACGGGAATGGTTGAGACATGTAAACAGAATACAAAAAACTGTCTTCAATCGCAAAAACAATGAAATCAAGAGAGGTTCTGTTAAGACTTGTGTATCTAGTCATTTTGTTCTACCATCCTATCTTAAATCTCCTTCATGTATATGCTCACCGACTTAGACACATCTCACTAGAATGAAAAATCTAGAGATTACAATTGCTCACGCTCTGCGGGCAGTTAATTTATTTCGCCACTGGAGTTGCTCCACTAGCAGAGCTAGGACTGGATTTACTAAGCCAATTGCAAAAGAGAAAAAAAAGGAATTTGCATTCATCAAGGCTAAAGCAGTGGTGCCAAGGTTCTGTTCCACGTGACTACTACATACTACATCTAGAATTCTAGATCCACTCAGATACAATGTTCCTGAGCATGATCAGTTCAGTCCTCTTGTCATCAGATTTTTCTCTCAATCACAAAAAGGTTCGAACCTAAGTTATATAAGTTTTTCACACTAAGAGGAATCTGCATTGATAAGTATCAGAAACTAATATTTACCATCACTAAAACTATCCAATTTCATCTTCAAGACAATAAACTCGTTTTAAGGAGAAACTGAATTGTCTGATAACTATCATATTAAGTCCATTTTACAGTTCTCCACATAACCACCTTTTTTTTTGTTCTTCCCAGGCTAAATTGACTTACATTTGTGCTCAACCGGACTCTTCGCCACTTTAACTATCTCTAAAACAAAGAACAGATCAATCCACTTGTAGATAAATTCTCCTAACACCGAAAAACCTAAAATCCCAGTTCTACAAGTCCCTCGAATTAACAGGAATCCAAATAAAATTGAAGAAAAAACCCTCCAAAACATACCAAAGAGAAGACAAATTTAACATTTGAACCGAACTCAAAAGAAACAGATTTTTTTCTCTCGAAAAAACACTACAAAACACAATTTCATCAAAAGCCCACATCCAATGTACACGATCCTAACTACCTCAAATCCTGAAAAGAAAGGGGGGGCAGCTGCTAGAAATAACAATTTATATAATTTTTATTAAATGAGCTTGAAAGGCAGAGGCCAAGGGGTGGACCTGGGCACCTCAACTTTATCTTTAATTCTTTCAATCTTCTTCTCCTTCTTTGGCCTCGCGTTACCATACGTTCCTTTAAATATTTTCCCTCTCTTCGTTTTCTTGTCCCCTCTTCCACAAAGGTTTGGCGCCATCGCTGCTGCACCGCTTGATACTGATGTTTCTGATGATGTTGAGAATAACGCTGATCTCTGACCCACCATCCCCCTCCTCGCTACTGCGCCGCACCACTGCATCACCGTCGCCATTTCTCACTGATTATCCCCTTCTTCTGTGAAGTGAAGTTTGCGGGGGTTTTAGTTTGTTTTTGAGGAATGGGTGGGCCTTTTTGTAATATTAATGGGCCTTAATGGGCCAATCTAAAGTGCGAGATTATCTCTTACTGGCTTTCATTTTTGCTTTATGGGCCTATCAGGTCTTTATTTATTTAGCTTATCTTGTTTTCTAATCTGTTCCCATTTGTGCGCTTGCTTGCTTGCTCTTATCTAATCTAAATTAAATTATGATTATGATAGGCCAATTTATTTATTTTCCAATAATCCAGGCTGAATTCACTCATATATCAGACCATTTATTGCTTTAATTCATTTTATTTTTTATAACGAAGGAATTATCTGAACATTAATATTTTTTAATAAATATATTTTGAATTCTAAATCTTAACGTCTTCACAATCTAGCTAGAAAATATGTTTTAATAAATATTTTAAAAAAGCATTATATTGTGAATTTAAGATCTCAAGTCTTAGTAGTCAACAACCTCTTGATTTTAATTTATCGTAACTTGCTTCCAGCCTTCTATCCTGAACCAAAGACAACAGGGACTAAACTTGCCATCTTTATAGAAACAAAAGGACAATTTGATGAGCTCTGGTTTTATGTAATGTAAGAAAAAAGGACAACAATGTCAGGAAGTGTTAGATAATTTCTCAAGTGTATTAAGTTTCGAATGGCGGGATATGATCTGTATCATGGATCAAATTGGTCCTTTGAAGTAGTTTGATGGTTGGATTTTGTAGGAGAATTTCATGAGCGAAATGGGGACAATTCGTGAGAATTCATGGAACAAAACCCACCATTGTAGCACCATACACAGACACAGAGACAGCAAAATGTTGCTTCTGATCGTTAAAATGGAGTTGGTGTTAAGTAGAGTCACTACTTTAACATGGAGCAACTCTATCTCTACTTGCCTTCACATTGTTTATAGTTTTCTTGTTTTGAAGCATTGGGATTCTTGTTTGCTTAGGCAATGTGTGTGTTAACTTTTGTTGCAGGTTCATGGCTCTAAGAGATCAAGGATATGCTGTGTCACTGATCAGACCCAGAAGGTATACATGTTCTTTAAATAAAAATAAAAATAAAAGTTGTAATTTACTTCACATAATGACTGGGGATTGTTCCTACTTGGAATTTTCAAAGATAACAGCATTCACCTTATAGCATAGTTGTAGGGCAAGCCGAGAGAGATAACCCTCAATTATTATTTTTAAAGATTAAAACAATGTAGTTTTTAAAAAAATTAAAAAAAAATCAATGAATTTAGGGTCTTGTTTTAAATGGATCAGGTTCGAGTCGACTTAGTTAATTAGTCAATCAGGATTTTTTTTTTTTATCTTAAACCAATCCAGACCCCGAGTTAATCAGGTCATAAAATAACCCATCAGTCGATGCAGATTTTACAACTATACTTAATAGTTTTTTTAGATGATATTTTATCTTTTCCGTGTAGTTGTTTGTTTCTCTTAAACTAAAATGATCCCTCTATTTATGATATTTACCGGTAGATCTTTAGATTATTTGTACAAAAGAAGAGAAAACAAACTTTCTGCTACTAAGTTACCATTTGATTAGCATTTTGGAAGAAACATTTATCTTAGAAACTCTCGTAAGCCTTGTATTTCTGAATCAAAATGTCCCCTGGCATAATTTCTGAACCTAAGTCCCTGTGGAAGAAGTCAACGACATTTTTATCATGGTTGTTTGAACATCTTCTTCCTTATTATTTCTCTCACAGAACTTGAAAGATTTTATTTTATTTTAGTTCTTTTTAATCCAATAAGTTCATCTCAAATATAAGCAATCAGTATAGTGATCATTGATGAACGTCCCCTATGATGTTCTTGTTTCTATGCAGGTTCTCCTGGATTCACTGGGACGCCATTGTGAACCTCATTTATGAAGCCTTACCAACCCCTCTTATTAAGGTACTCTTTTTTCAAAAAATGGTTTTCTTGTCTTTATTTCACATGGAAAATAAGGAAAATAAATTGTTGATGAGTTTTTTTTTTTTTTTTTTCATACTAGAACCCATGACTTGAAGCCTAATTCAGGCAAGTTTTAGTTTAAACCAGAAAAGATATTGATCTGGTCAAACATGATTATCTTGATGGGTTGACTCATAACTTTTAATTTATTCAAACCCAACTAGGTTAATACTAATAATTTTTTTTTAAAAAAAAACAAAACAACATCATTTTAATAAAAAAAAAATGATTGACCTGTGATATGGGTTGACTCGACAACCCAATGATCAAGATACTTTTCTAGGTTAGACATCGGGTCTAACAAGGATGGTTTTTTATACTTTTTTACTCAACTGCACATTTATAGGAGCAACCTCAACCTTGCGATTGTAAGATATGCTTGTCCACATTCTATACCAGATAATCTGGCGTTTAGGGTTCTTGTGCTGCATATATAAACTTGGAATCGGACATGGTCCTTTATTCATATGAATCGATTGTGTGAGATATATATACCCTAAGTGAATCTTAAGAAGCGTTAGATTTATGAAGTCATGCTTCTCTGTGGATATCTTTGTACATTCCCAAAGCAGTTGCACCTCCTTCCCATATGAGCTTGTTTTCCATAGTAATGGAGTCTTTTTGTTGGACATAACCTCAGCACTCTTCAATGTAGAACTTCACAATAATTGAAATCAGCTCTATTAACCTAATGCCAGGAGTCATCAATGGAGCTGCACCAAATTAATCCTGTTCGATTGGCTGAGATGTGTGAACGATTGGGAAATGGTATGGGCCGGCCGTCGTGGCTTCCTGCAGCCGCCCGATTTTGACCTCAAAGCAGTCCTCGGAGAAGGTGCTACGGCTGTAAGAACTAGCACACCTTCTGTTTCTTCTCTTTTTCCTCCACATGGCACAGTGCTGAAACAGGCATATTGGGTTCGTTGCAGGTATTGGATGGACAGAGGGTTCTTCCTGCTAGAGCCAAAGAGTTGGGTTTCCAGTTTAAATATCCTCGTGTGAAAGATGCTCTTAAAACCATTCTTTCGTGAGAATCGAGACAGCTCATTTGTGGCTTGCATGGCTATTCTTTGATGTGAGAATCAAGCTTCTACCAACACCAGAGAGGCATAGACTCAAAATATAGAGATGGATGAAAGAAGTTATATATCTGCATTTGAAGCATGTTTTTTTTGGTCCTCTGGAACTGAGCAATTTTTTTCTCAGAATGATGTTCTGTAAAGCATTAACTTGCTGAGCCTTGCATTTTTTTTGTTCAACTAGATTACCACTAATTTGCGCGTAATTGTTGCATTTTTTCCCAGTAATATAAGTAGCTATCAACAGGTTGATTGTCAAGGCTGAAGTAAGAACTGTTCCAGGGCAGGTAGCCGAGCTTGAAGAACACGAGATAACAACATTCATGGTTCCAGGCCTAAAGATTATGAAAAAATTCCAGTAGAAATGCTGGTCGAGGAAGGAATATCGAGACATTGCTTGGATGGTAGCTAACAACATTCCATCACTTTGGCATAATGGGCAGCTTGACAAATCCAAAAATCCAAATCTAGACTCCTCAATTAATCATGTTGAAGGAAACGTGGATAAAAATTATATTAAAAGAAACTCTAAAATGTGTGGGAAAACACTTTGAATGTCAAAGTGAACCCACGGTGTTTTCTCCATTTTACCCCTCTTAGCACAAAATAAAGCCTTGTAATAGGGGTGTTTTTGTCTTTTCATAGGGATACAAGTGTATTTTTTAGTAGTAAAATTACTAAAATAATTTTTAAAACAAAAAATAAAAGTTTTTTTGTCTAGGAGCTTTGTGGTAATTTTTTTTAAATGAACAATAACACTATTTAAATACTCTCAGAATCAAGTATTTTTAAAATTTCATTTGAAGGGTGTTTTCATCAGTTTCTTGGTTTTTGTTTTTTTTGTTTTTTTTCTTGAGTGGGTACAAGCAGGGGCGGAGCCTTTTACAAGGCTAAGAAGGGCTGTAGCCCAGGTTAAAAAAAAATTAATGACCCACTTTCTCTTTAATTTTTACATAGCAAATCTTGTCCCACTTTCCCTATCTTTTACAGCAAACCTATGTCCCACTTTCTGCATCTTTTACAGCAAATATATATCCCACTTTCCGCATCTTTTACAACAAAACAAACCTAGTGTCCCACTTTTCTTTGCAATACAAATTAATTACTGGCCATCAGCCGCCACTTTACTTTCTAATTACCCACCCAACTTCTCTTCCAATACTAATTAATTAGTTACATTTTACAGCAAATCTATCTAAATATAAATAATTAATTGATTCACATGTCTTCTAAATAACTTGGGGTTTTAGCTATTTTTCTTCTCAATAATATACAATTTTAGCTTGGATTTTGAAGAAGAATCTATACAGAGAGCCGCAAGAGTATAAAATCATCAGGTAAGAATTTACAAGCCATGACTTTTCATTTTGAATTCAATGTTTCACATTCATTACAGTAGATTGTTAGTGGAGTAAACAGTAAATTGTACCCTAGAAATGGATGCATGCTAACACACTAGTAGTCTAGTACTAATAATTTACTGGTTATTTCAAAGTTAAGTTCTCCAAATCTCCCAGTAGTTTGCATCACTAGTTTATCCTTGTATATTCTATATTTTATGAATATTCTATTGTGGCATTAGTATCTTTTCATCTTGCACCTAACTTCCCTAATCCTTTTTACTTGAATAGGTTATAAATTATAATGGAAAATTAAGGAAACAAGAGAGGAAAAACTATGTTTTCATTCTTTAAACCAAACGAACAAACATCAACCAGTAAAGGATATTCTCCTTCCAATGTTGATGTGTCAAATCGTAGTGAACAACCCCCTTTCAAATCTCAAAGAGTTGAAATTGATGTTAATACTCTTGAACGAGATCCTGGGTTACGAATTCCAGTGTGGAGACATCCTATTAATCAACAAGATGAAATTCGAAGAGCTTATATCAAAATGGGTCCATATCAATCTAAGTTAGCAGAGTATTCAAGGACTGAATCAGGGAGACAGTATCGTCGATTTCAGTACACTTGGTTTGATCAATTTCCTTGGTTAGAGTACTCTCCATCAAAGGATGCAGTATTTTGTTTTCCATGTTTTATCTTTGAAAACAAAGTGCCTCGTCATCTCACATTCACCACCGAAGGCTTTAGAAGTTGGAAGAGGGTTAATGATGGGGTTAGATGTGCACTTTTGATGCATGTGGGAAGTCCCACTTCACCACTTAATAATCTTTGTGAAATCTGAAGATTTAATGAAAGTAAGAAGACATATTGATAAAGTGTTGAATGCACAAACTGTTGAAGAAGTTCAGAAAAATCGGTTGAGACTTATTACAACAATTGAAAGTGTTCGATGGCTTAGCTTACAATCATGTGCATTTAGAGGTCATGATGAATCTTCAGCTTTTAATAATCGAGGTAATTTTTTGGAGATGATAAGACCTATGAGGAGACTGAATGTTGACATTGATGATGTTGTCTTAGAAAAAGCTCCGAAAAATGCAAAGTATACCTCGCCGACTATTCAAAAAGAGATTTTGCATATTCTTGCGAACAAAGTGAGGAAAAAGATTTGTGAAGAAGTTAAAGATGTAAAGTTTTGTATTTTGGTTGACGAAGCCAAAGATGCATCAAATAAAGAACAAATGGCTATTGTTTTGAGATTTGTTGACATTCAGGGTTTTGTACGAGAGCGTTTTTTTAGTATTGTGCATGTTTCAGATACTACTTCTTCAACACTTAAAAAAGAAATTTGTGATGTGCTCGCTCGATATAACTTGCATATTTTCAATATACAAGGTCAAGGGTATGATGGTGCTAGCAATATGCGTGGCGCATGGAATGGACTACAAGCTCTATTTCTCAGAGATTGTCCTTATGCATATTATGTATATTGTTTTGCTCACCGACTACAACTGGCATTAGTTGCAGCAGCTGGAAAATGAGATTTCTATTTGGTTATTTTCTCAAAATTGACAACCATTATCAACCTTATTTGTGCTTCTCCTAAACGTCATACCGAGTTACATTATGCTCAAAGCTATAGAAATTGCACATATGACGCCTCATCGGAGAACGTGAGACTGGTAGAGTGGCTAATCAAATTGGTAATTTACATCGAAGTGGAACTACTCGCTAGAGCTCTCATTTTGATTCTATTTGCAGCTTAATAGATATGTATGGTGCAACTATTACTATGCTTGAAAGTATGGTTCAAAAAGGATCTTCTAATTCTATACGTGGAGAAGCTGGTGGTTGTTTGATTGTGATGAAATCTTTTGAATTTATATTCATCTTATATTTGATGCATAAAATAATGGGGATTCTTGATTTACTTTGTCGAGCTTTGCGGCAAAAATCTCTTGACATCTTAAATGCAATGGATCTTGTATCAACTACTAAAGCATTGCTTCAAACTTTGAGAGATGCCGGATTTGATCTTCTCCTTGCAAATGTGCAATTTGTTTGCACAAAATATGAGATTGACATACCACATATGAATGCTTCGTATAAAAAGGCTACAGGTCGTTCATGTCAACAACAAGGTTCAAGTGACGAGTTTACAAAGCATTATCATTATGATATATTTAACTCAACAATAGATTTTCAGTTGGAAGAATTAAATTCTAGATTTAGTGATGAGACAGTGGAACTCCTTGTACTTAGCTCGCTTTAGAACCTAAAGACAACTTTAAATCATTTAAAGTTGATGCTATTTACAAGCTTGTCTTTGAGAAATTTTATCCCGAAGATTTCAATGAACAAGAGATGTATTATTTGAGATCTCGGCTAGAGCATTATCAGATTGATGTGATTCATCATGAGAGCTTTCGAATATGTCTACCATTTCTAAATTATGTCGAGGATTAGTTGAAACAAATAAGTCGCAAGACTATCATTTGATTGACAAAGTTGATTCGTCTTGTTTTGACTTTGCTTGTTTCCACTGTCACTACAGAGCGAGCATTTTCAGCTATGAAACATGTTAAGACTGTGCTTCGCAATAAAATGGAAGAGGAGTTCTTAGCAGATTCTATGATGATTTACATTAAACGAGAGCTTGTTGAAGATATTGATTCGGATTCGATCATAGATGAATTCTATTCTACAAAACATCGAAGGGTGCAGCTTTGATAGTATAATTTATTTTATTTTTATTTTGAATTTTATGTACTTTAAATTTTATTTTCTATATATTTTATGTTATGTATTTAAATTAAAACTTTATTGTTAACTTGACAAATTTATATATTCGAGTGAATGATTAATCTTAAAAAATAATTTATATGTATTTATATCATAGCCCAGGATAAGAAAAATTACTGGCTCCGCCCCTGGGTACAAGGGCATTTTTGTTTTTCAATGATATAAAATAATAAAAAGAAAGTTGTTGGTGCATGACACAGGCACCAATGAGTGGATGCGACCGCACCTTTCGGGAGGCATATGTGGCGACGTCCTTCTGTCAAATGCCACCTCTTGACATCTCTTTGGAAGCGTTCTTTGCATCCTTTTTCTCTTGGTGAAGCACGTGCCGATGAAAGATGAGTGGTTTGTCACTTGTAGCCATTTTTTAAATTTTTTCTTTTCACTCTCCTCCTCTAAAAGTACATATTGATCCTCTTTGTTTTGTTTGTTTCAATCTCAATCTTTATTCTTTTTATTTTTATTTTTTTCTTGGTCCTTTTATAAAAATTTTGTTTGTTTTGAATTTAGTTCTTCAATTATAATTTGTTATGTATTATTTTTTCCAATTCAGTATTTATTCTTTTGATTTCTAATTTGTATCCTTGGCGTTTTTGTTAAAGTTTTATTGATTTTCAATTTCATCTTTTAATCAAATTTTATGGTGTATTATTTTTTCCATTTTTGCCAACATTCTTTTGATTTGTTTTTCCTTTTGTTGAAGTAATTTTTTTTTTCAATTTAACCCTCCAATAAAAAAATTGTTGTCATCTAATTTATTTATTTTTTCGATTTTCACCCTCATTCTTTTAATAATTTTTTATTTTAGATCATTTTCTGTAATTAATTTTTTTCCTGATTTTATTATTCAACATTTGATTTGTTAGGAATTAGGCTTCACGTTTTTTCATTTATGATACTTTATGATTTAATGACCCAGGTCACATGTTTGGAAATTTAATGTTGTTTGACATTATTTTTTTGGCTAATTTTCTTTTCTAGATTCATCATTCTACATTTTTTTTTTTAAAAAAAAAAACATTGGTTTTATAATTATCTTTAATTTTTTTATCGGATTATTATTATGTCATGACCATGATCACGAGTTTTGTAGGTTGACCTAGTTTAATTTACTCCTAATTACCCAAGTTATATGTTTATCACATTAACTTGGATTGACTCGAGTTATTTATTTTCTTTTATATTCAATGTTGTACTTCTAAGGTTTTTTTTTTCTAAGTTGTCAAGTTTTTTTTATTATCTAATTCCAATAGAACCAATTTATTAAACTCGATCATTTTTTATCATCTAATTTAAATAGAATTGATTTATTAAACCCAATCAGGCCTCTAACCCAACTCATTTGTTTTTCTTGTTTCTTTTAAACACAATTGCTTCACCTAAATTATCACTACCTTTTTCTTATTTTCTTATTCTATTTTTTAGTTTAATTATTATCTTTTTTGAATGTTTTTCTTTAAATAATTTTTAAATTTATGTTTCAGACAGTATCCCTCCTCTATGATTTTTTTTTATATATATATTTTGCTTATTTAGTCTTTTTTTTAATTTAGGTTTTTTTAAAATGTTTTGTGTGTTTAAACTTGAAGCAGAAGACTACGAGCATCTAACATGATTAACTCATACCCGAATATGTCATTTTTGTTCCCCATGCAAAACCAAGGAAACCTTTCGAATCTAGTGACTGGAACAGACTACGAAAATGGGTGGCGGAGAAATGTTTCTACCTGGCACGAGGATACAGAGGAAAAGGCACAATTGCAAGTCCACTTTGAAGCTTAACACACCACTCCTTTTTCCAGATGAGAACGTACTGTTCCATCTTTTGATGATACAACATCTCCGATCAACATATAAATTCTATTGTTTTTTCCTGATCCAGAAAGGGCAGACCAGGTATGACGGATATCACGTTGATTGTTGGAAAATACAATCAACCCTTCAATGAGTACTTTTTCCCTGAGAATGCCTGGAATTTTGGCCGTTCTTCCTTTTTGGGCTGCTCTTGTTTGGTCTCTTTTCCAGCTCCCTGCAAAATCAAAGAAACAATCAATTTGCAGTTCTGTTGTTAACGTCTTTTCCACACTGGCTCAGTGTGGTTGGCAGTTTCTTAGTGGAAGAAAAATAGCACCTGCTGTGTTTCCTTAGGAGAGCGACTTGCATTTGACCCAAACACAAGCTTTCCCTGAGACTGGCGTGCAGTATTTTTTGAAATAGATCCGAGAGAAGGCTGCCTGCTGTCATTGGCAACAGCAGGTTGCTTGTCTTTAGACCCTGATGAAACTGGTGGGGGCTGATAGCTCATCGGTTTCCCATCCAAGCGTCTACCTGTTCCCGTAAAGGGGTTGAATTTTGGTTCAGTCTCAGCTGGAACCTCTTCAGCTGCAAGAATCAAATATAAGTTATGATAAAATGAAAAATGCAACCTTCTTTACAACTTGCTGATCAAATTCCATGTCATAATCAAGCATTTTTCATCCCCCCAAAAAAAATCTTCTGATCACTTTCTATGTTCTTTAACTAAATATTGTTACAGCAGGCATGACAGAATTTGTATTAGAACACAAGAAATATCAATAATCATTCCATGCTTCTGCTCCAGCCATTGATGCAGAAGACACAGATTTTACTCAGATAAGTGGAGAAGCATACAAAGATAACCAATCATTAAAAGAATGAAGAGCTGGACTAAGAGAGTGTTTGAGAGTGTAGTAGCGGTTGCTTTTCAAAGTGCTCTTCATCTAGAAATGTATCAAAATAATTTTTTTTTATTTTTTAAAAATCATTTTTGACATCAGCATATCAAGACGATCTGAAAACATAAAAAAAAAAAATTAAATTTAAGCAAAAGCAAAATGAAATTTCATGGAACACAGTGCAAACCGCGTCCCAAACGGTGCCTAACTCTATACGACTACTGTAATTGTTCAAATTAACTGATTCAATACTACAAAATGAATTCATGGAAGAATAAAGATATGCATGCACCTTGGGAGGTTGCCTTGCTTGGAGGAACAGATGCAACAGGCTTTTCAGGCTCCTTGTAATCCAGGGGAGGTGCAAAGTCCACCTCACAGTCCGTCTCAATGATACTTATTGCATTTGATGGCTTTGTTTCCACAATATCTATGTAGTATTTCTTGTTGTTATATGCCACCATAATACTATCCCCAGTGGTTAAGCAGGAATAATTCCTTAATGTTGTCTCTAAGCTGCATGCCAAAGGAAGTCCAGTCATATTACAGGATATCCACCTTAGATAAGGAAATACATAAATAGGCATACATGAAACATAGAAGAATAAGAAAATAAGGAAGTGTGAGAGAATGAAAAAAAATGGTTTATCTGATCCTGTGAACCCATCCACTAATCCTAGAGTTTCCAGCCAAAAAGCAAATTTGACAAGAGAGGACCAGAGTTTATATCATGAAGTCAATAGAGAATGTGAAGTAAGATACAAGTGGAGCTTATGTAAGAAACTCTT
Organism: Populus x sibirica; assembly: GCA_019202695.1. Classification (NCBI taxonomy): domain Eukaryota; kingdom Viridiplantae; phylum Streptophyta; class Magnoliopsida; order Malpighiales; family Salicaceae; genus Populus; species Populus x sibirica. Next base: position 2,541,988 of record JAGMVL010001134.1, read on the forward strand.
TTTGCTCAAACCTCAGAATGGAAAAATACTTTTTATTTGAATATTACAAATGCATATCAACTGCTTTATTTAAATCTGCTACATAAGAAAGAAAAATTCCTGCAACTGGGCTGGTTAGACATTTTTAGGCTAAAGATGTTGCGTTGAAGGTTCTAGCACAGCAACACCCCTCAGATTACAGGCACTACAGTACCGGGCTAGTGACTAGTGTGCACATACATTTTCTATTGTTAATATTCAAACAAAAAAAAAATGAACTCACATAGCTTTTGGGTTGGATATATCCAAAAAGTCCTTTGTGTGAGGTTGCAGTTTAACATATTTTCCCTTGGGAAGAGTAACATTTTTCACTCGCGCTATATCTCCCTCTTGTAGAAGCAGGTTCTCCATCATCTGGCAAAAGAAAAAAAAATCAGCTATTGAAGATTTTGATGTCTTATTCTTTAATTGGGATACAAAAAAATCAAAATAAATATGCCAAGAATAATCCAAAAAGAAATCCAATCCCTACCCAGTATGGCATATAAATCATGCCTTCCTCTGCAATAAACTCCAGAACCCCACAGTGAGACGCCCGCTCCGCAGCAGCATTCCGAAGCTCAAACAACATTGGATAATCTATATGCAGAGATGCTGCAGGATTTTATCCAGAATTGGCATTATAGATCTCAATCATGGCTCAATTACAATCCAAAATAAAAATAAAAAACACCATTAAAACAACTAACCAAGACGGTCAAGAGCTGAGGGAGGCATTATAACTGTAACAACAGAAATAAGAGCAACATCAAGGGATTGTTAAAGTGTAAAAGAAAGAAGTACGTATACCCAAATATGATTTTGAAGACTTACTTTTATCACCGCTTTCAATTTGTGGCTGCATGGCAGTTAAAAAGAATCAAATCAGTGTCATCAGAGAGTTACATTGGCAATTGGTGATATAATGCTTGGCTCAAAATAAAGCAGAGTGGAAGAATAATACACATAGACTATCCTAAGTTCTACTAGTTTGGAAGAAAGGCTAGTTCAGCTACTGTTTATCATATCTACATAGTCCTTTGCAGCACTAGAAACAAAGCTTTTTTCCCAATGAGTAGACAGTTGCCATAAAATTTAAAGCCTCATAACCCAAAACTCAGAACAATGCCAATTAATAAACAAACGATCACAGCCATTCTTCTGTTGAACACCTCAAAATCATAACAGTGAACTGAACCAACAGAAGGAGAAAAAAAAATCCCAACCTTTTCAATAAATGAAGCAGGGTAACATCGATATGTCTGCTCAAACGATGTCCCGCGATATCCATATCCATCGAAAAACTGCTGCTCCACACACAAAACACCAAAATATATATATATAATCTCAAGCAACAATTTTCAATTAAGAGTTGAACAAGGCATAACCATCATGAAGAAAAACATACCATTTTGTACTTTGAGCAAAGCAAATAGAAAAAAACGAGCAATCAATCAACCTTCCCGCTCCCTATTCAAACAAGACAGCAACAAATGTGTAAATCTAAAATGCACATTCAATTCAAATCAAGTGCACAGCTTTTTCAAAATTTATTAAAACCCAGAACAAGCTAAATACTAATAGAGAGTGGGTTATAGTCAAGCATTTGAATTTCATTCAAAATACGGAGCTCAAAATAGAAAATCAATCACAGTTTCAAAAAAAAATTTTAAAAAAAACCTCTTTTCCCCTACTAATAAACAGTACAAAAAAAGGAAAGCAAAATTGAAACTCCCGTGTTTCAATTTATAGCATTAAGATAACAGAAATTAAAATTTAGCTCGAATTAGAGAATTTATGAGCCAAATTCTTTTAGAAAGACAACCTTAACTCAGGTTGTGGTCGGATTAGAGAGCAAGTAACTGTAAGGTAGCTAGAGATCTTAAGTTAATTAACTAAAAGACGCTGATGAAAAATGGAGAGGGAATGGAATTGATAATTGAATGGAATCACCCGAGGAAAAAGAATTCCTTAGGGGAATTGGATTGGAGAAGACGAAAGGAATTTTAACGATTGTGTAATAAGGAAACGAATAATTTTATTTTTTTTTACGAGGTGAAAAGACAGATGCTCTTCGGTGCGTATTGCTAACGCCACGTCGTTGTCTGCGACGAGTATGTTACTGTCGTCGGCCTTTGTCTGCTTCTTTATTATCTTATTTTTTAAAATTTATTTTTAAGATTAGTATATTAAAATAATCTAAAAAAATAAAAAATAAAAAACTAAAATTATTTAGTGTTGAGATATTAAGATTGATTTGAAATATAATCGGTGTAATAAAATAAAATAAAAATTACAGCAACACCGAGCCAGTTGAATTGGCTAGTATGAAGTAAGAACCCTGCAAGAGAGGGAAAGACACGTGGACAGTCCCTTTGGTCATTTTTCAAAAAAGTATGAATGTGATGATCATTATAAAGAAAACATGCGAATATTTAATTCGTTGCCTTGTTAGATGTCCAATGAAGGAAGGATAAATGAAAGTTCTTTGTTCATTACGGAGGGCATAATTGGTATCACAAAAGGGAGTTGCTTTCTTTTATTATCTTCTAGAGATTATATATATTATAGACAATAATTATCAACACAATAATCATAAAAATGAGTATCAAACAAAACAAATATAAGCTACGTATATATTAGTGACGAAATTGTTAAATTTACAACTTTTATTTCTTTGAAATTATTGAAGTGAATCATATAATTAAAATATGCATAAGCTATTAAGAAAATATTTTTTCCCATCAGGAGGATGGTTTGCATTAAATAAGGTACGGACAAATAGCAATGAATGAGGGGAAAGAGTGTACCTGGTTCAAATCCGTGTGTATTTGAGAGTATTGTTGTAATTGTTTTTAAAATATTTTTTATTTGAAAATGTATTAAAATAATATTTTTTTTATTTTTAAAAAATAATTTTTGATATCAACGCATCAAAATCAGCCAAAAACACTAAAAATATATTAATTTTAAACAAAAAAAATTAAAATTTTTACAATCCCTGGATGATTGACTATGGTATGTTTGTAAGTTAATTTTTTTAAAAATATAAAAAGAATATTTGAATGTTGTTAATATTTAAAAATAAAAAATTAAATTATGTAAGTGTTTATTCAACATAGCCCAATTGACTTTACTGGTTAAAAAATAACTCATATATCCTGTAAAAATAATGTTTAGCTAAACAAAATTTCAAGATGATATCTTTTATTAATATTAAAATAATAACATATTGGATTAACCTGGGACAACTCGGGTTAACGTGTCAAATTTGTGATCCAGGTCATGAGACTATAATAACTCTATAGAAAGCAAATCAAAATAAAATATGAAGTCTAATTCTTAATCAACCCAATATTAAAGGATGAAATTGAAAAAAAAAATCAATTAAAATGACATAAAAATGACCTAAGTTGACATGTCAAACTTGCAACTCAGGTCATAAGACCGAGATAACTCCATGAAAAGCAATTCGAAACAAATTATGAATTTCAATCTCCAACCAGCCCAATATTAAAGGATGAGATTAAAAACGAAATCAATTAAAAAAAGAACAAAAACAACCTGAGTCAATTCACCAAACCTATGACCCGGGTCATCAGACCGAGATAATTTTATAGAAGAAAATAAAAAAAAATTATCTGATTTCACTCGGGTTAACCGGTCAAATCCGCAACTTTGGTTTTGAGGCTGAAATAACTCCATAGAAAAATTCAAAATAAATTATAAAGCTCGATTCTCAATCGCACTTGTCAGATCTAATATTGAACGATGAAATTTGTAAAACTTTTAATTAAAAAAATGATATAAAAATAAGCTAAGTCAACCTGAGTTAACCGTTAAGCACTATTTTCAGGTCATGAAAATATGATAATCTAATGAAAATAAAACTGAAACAAATTATGAAACCTAATTCTCAATTAAACACAATATTAATTGATGAAATAGGGAAAAAAGTCAATTAAAAAAAAGAGAGAAAATGAGTCAATTAAGTTAACTCGTCAAACTCGCGACCCGGGTCATGAGACGAGGATAACCCAATAAAAAAACAAGGCTAATGTTGAAGTACTCATGACTCTGGTCATGAGACTAATATAACCTCTTAGAAATAAAATTAAAAAAACGACCTGATTTAATCAGGGTTAAAAAATCAAAACTCATGACTTTAATCATGAGACCAAAATATTCTCATAACAAACAAATTATAAAACTCAATTCTCAACCGATTTAATATTGAATGATAAAATTGAAAAAAAATTAATTAAATAAAAGACACAAAAAACAATTTGAGTCAACTCAAGTTAACTCGTTAAGCATTATTCTTAGATCATGAGACTAGAATAACATAATGAAAATAAAATAAAATAAATCATGAAGTTTAATTCTCAATTAAATCAATATTAAAGGATAAAATTGAAAAAAAATATAAGAAAAAGAAAAAATCTAAGTCAACCAAGTTAACCCACCAAACCAGGTTAACCCGTCAAATCTAGGATCCGTGTCAGGAGAGTGTGATAACTAAATAGAAAAAAAATTAAATATTAAAAAAAATTAAAAAAAAAACAAAATATTATTCTAATAAATAGTATTTTGTAAGGAGGGTTTTAAATAAAACCTCCTTCTTTTTTATTTTATTGTTAATGAAACAATTATAATCATTGTTGTTACAATGATTTTTTTTTTCTTATCCTGATTTGTTAGTACAAAATATTTATGGTATCATTTAGATAGTGTTTGAGATTATAGCAGTTATTATTTTTTTAAATGTTTTTTGTTTAAAAATATATTAAAATAATATTTTTATTTTTTAAAATATATTCTTATCATTAGTGCATTCAAAATCATAAAAAATATTAATTCAAAATTTTCAAAAATATTTTTTAAATACAAAAATAAACAAACTCTTAATTAAAACCCACAAAAAAATCCATCCATGATTTACCACCGAAAGACCGATAGAAAACAACAGAAGTGAGCACGTACAAAAATAGGGAATGAAAATGTAGTTCGGGGCAGGTGAACACAAATGCAACTATGAGCAGCATCCTCTTTACAGTGTCAACTGTCATCGTTCAGCAACCTCTTTACAGTGTCAACCATATTTGACCTTCTTACACTTGCTGCTGGTGCATTTCTAGACAACCTTGAAGACAGCATAACCATGGCACTTCTAAAATCTAATGGCGCATGCTTGTTTTTACTCAAACCTGTTCATTCAAGGAATCAAAGGTGTGTGAGCTAGCATAACCATTTGTTTCTTTTATTTTGGCGTTTTAAAAGTGTTTTTTTAAAAAGATTAAAAAAAAATTATGTTTTTTTTATTTTAAATTAATATTTTTTTTAGTATTCTCAGATCATTTTAATATACTAATATTAAAAATAAATTTTAAGAAAAAATATATTTTTTTAATACATTTCCGAGTAAAAAACACTGTAAAAAACAACTACTACCATACTCTTTAACACCCCTAATATGTCAAAGAACCATCTCAACCCAATAACTTAAGCTGGTAGATGAGGTCTCAGGATATGATTTATATTATTCTCTAACACACCCCCTCAAGTGAAAGCCCTTTAAGCTTGAAACTTGCACAGACCTACATTACCTTGTGCTTAATTTTTTTATCAAATAAATTGGGATTGTGAGATTCGAACTCGAGACCACTTGGTCATCAAGGCTCTGATACCATGTCAAAGAACCATCTTAACCTAATAACTTAAGTTAGTAGGTGAGGTCTCAGGATTTATATTATTTTCTAACACAATAAAGCAAGACAAAACAACTTGAACAATGTTCAAAATGCAATCTCGGTAAACAATGCTTTTATTTTTTTTTGGTGAAAGAAACTCTCAAACTATCTTGCACATCATTAAAATTACATTTCTTTTCGGATGAATCTTAAGGGCAAGTTTTCTTTAATCACCAAATCAATCTCTATTTATAGATTATAAACGCTTCGCTGATTACAATCACAAGAACAACCTGCATGTTTCTAAGTCATCCACAGCATCAGCACATTAACTCCATCGATTCTGTCTGTCTAAACCCCGAATACAATTAGCGTCTCTGCAAAGATTTCCCTACTCTTTTTTCGAAAGAGCTCATGTTCTTGAGAAGAGTAAATTGACTGACTTGGACACAACAGTTGAAAAACCGACCAGAAAAGAAAGGTAAATACATACTGTGCTTTGTTCTTATTCCAAACTTAACAGAAATAGACATTTTAAGAAGTCTTATTCTTCATGGCATTAATGTCCCGTGAATTGAACTCGTTCCGCTCAGTCGAGAACACATGTAGCTTAATTTTCGATGCCAGCATCTTTAACTCAGATGTAGGACCAGCCAATGTTAAGAAAATATATAGTTATGCTTTGCGGCGTGTTTATAACCCTCTAAATTGAATTCAATTCAGAGATTTCTCATATTGAAATTTTTTTAAGTATTAAGAATTAAATTGCAAATGAAATTCAACCGCATACGTTTCCCCAACAAGACTAGCTATAGTTGGATGGAATTTCTTAACATTACTCCAGTGGATTCGCATAGGTTGTAACTTCTGAAAATCCTCTGAAAGACATTTGGCAGACATCAAGGTTAAAATGTTATCAGAAAAAAAATCCTGAAAGCTAGCATATCAGTCTTGCAGATTCTTTAATAAAAAGACAGACTAATTGGCTCTACGTATAGAATCCCTCGTTTTTTCATGCACTTATACACATTAATGTGTTCAATAATGCGGGGACCTATAAGAAGATCAAGCGGAGAGCTAATTAGACAGCGCGAAATTAATCATCAACCCCATGAGAGCTGGTCGTATACATGCAACAACACAGAAAATTTGGTCCCAGGTAATAGGAACACAGCAGTCTTCCGAGTAACCTACAAGACAGTCACAGAACATGTTGAATGCAGTTGAGCCAAAACAACCTAGTACTGTGTTATTCCTTGAATCCCAATATGTACATCGTCTTCGCTATACAGATTACGCTATTTTACACCAAGTATACGCTTGATTTTGCAGTCCTAGCCCCTCATGATTTGCCCACGGCAAGCATCCTGAGACTTGTGGAGTAGAAGAAGGTCAACCTACATCCAGCATCCGAAGATAAGATTTCAATCCAGTTGGAACTCATAAATGATCTTCCGCACTAAAGATGCTTATTCTACAATGTAGTAATAATCAACTGCTGGGGGAGCCGGGAGCACATCATGCATCCTGGACATGAAAGATTATTTAGCAACGAACAATAATTATGCCTCTTTCTTTAGTTTCGTCCTTTCTTTTTAATACTAAACTCTAAAGCAAAGAAAAGTTGTTATTCTACCCATAATGTCCACTTCTCCTACATGTTTGGTGAACAGGGATGTTCTATTCTCCTTAACATCGAAGATAAAGAAAGAAAAAAAATTGATGCATGTCAACTCCAAATTGATGCATGTCAACTCCCCTACAATTCCCCAGCTTCGAGACTTTAAGGCTCAAGAGACGCGTCTCTCTAAAAGTAGAAGAAAAGAGAACCTGAACCATAAAAATTCGCCTGCGCACGAACATATACTCAATTACTCGTGCTTCTGGTTTTCACTAAGCATGTACAAACAGCGTTGGACATAATATTAGCCTCTTTCTGAATGCCACTACCTGTTGCTAGATTCCTTAATTGAAAATAACAGATCAGTTCCAAAATAAAGGAGGAGAGATCAAGAAGGACCAAAAGAAAGGTTACTGTGCATTATATCCTCCGATTCACAGTTTCTCATCGGATTCCAAAGTCAATGATGAAGTTCATATCTCATACAACATGAGAAACCTAATTAATTAATTATACGAGCATCAAGTGGATCTTTGACTTATTATTAGATTAGAGACACCATCAAATCAACCTCCAGAAAAACTGGCAGCAACACTATTTTTGTTTCTATTATCCTCTCCCATCTCGTTGAATATATTAGACTCGAAGAAACATCTCCCGAGTAATGTGGTCTTATGTTTTTATCTCACAATTCATAGAAAAATATCCATCACACTATTTGTGTGCCTCACAACCAACCACCAGTCTTCACTCATAATACAATAAGCACGCCCTTCTTCCACTTTTGACCACAAGTTGTCATTGAGGCTGTACAGAAGCCCACGAAATTGTGGTCAAAAAAAGGCGACTCCTTTGAAAGAAAGAACACCCTCGAGCCAAAGTATGTCAGCACCCACTTGAATTCCACTTTGCGCTTTCACTCCTAGCAAATACAAAGCCAACACACAGGGAAACCCCACTTCAATAGCCAAAGCCGTCAAGTATGAACTAAGAAAACAAGTTACACTAGAATCTGAGGATTGTTCAGCAAGGAAATGTTTGGTCCGTCAACATAACAAACAGTAATCGTTGCAGCTAACAATTCAAGTCTAATTTTCATATCAGCTGTCAAGGCCCAAGACAAAGCATAAAGACAACGAGACCCCACAAAACATGAGGCACCGAATCGTGTAATCTAGCCTTTCATCAAAAGACACACCCCATTTTCATTTTTTTTCCACATAAAGATCAAAACCACATTGAAGGAAAAGGCCCTACATAAGATCAGGGAGTCAGTAGTAAAACAGAACAGAAAGTACACCCATTTTTTTTATAAAAAAAAAAAAGGCAACCATCGGAGCATGAATATGCATTCAATTGGGCCTAACTGAAAACTTAACTTCGTGCCAAGCATGAGTAACTCGAAGAATATGAACAAGGAAAATAAAAAAGCCAGAACTATTGCGCACTAGAACTCTTGAAAAAAGTCTACTAAAAGGAGGGGACAAGTCTCCGAATTTACAAAAGGGTAGATTATTCGGTTTCTCCATCCCCTCTTTCACAAGGAAATGCAAAAGATACTGTCCTGATCGTTACATCTTTTGCTCTTTGATGAACATTAAAAATGGACAGAAATAAAAGTTAAGACACTAAAAATTGACATGACGACCTCCAACAGAAAACCAACCATTAACGGGGATGTTACTCTCAAGCACAGACATAGGATCACTTCTCATCCTCGCAGGGAGAAGTATCAGCAGCAGCATTGTAATCATCCTCGTTGCAGTAGTAGAAGCCACTATTATTCATAGCAGTAACTGAACAAGGAGCCACCAGATAAGGCATGTTATGGAAGTAGCTAGCAAGTCTGTTGGCTAAACTAGCAATGCTTCCCATTCCATGATCGCTATCACCATCATCGCTATCCTCATCATGGTGACAAAATTCTTCGACGCGGTGCTTCAGGGTCTCGAACATGAGCTCAGGCTCGTGCTGCATAACTCGGAGGACATCACCACATGACGGGCCAGGCACAGCTTGCGTGACTAAGAAGCTGTGTGGCCCATCACTCTGTGAAACCCGCACGACGCTAGGGCCACCGAACAGGTTGTGAATTCCACCGAGCGCCTCCTCATAAGCCCCGCCCAAAAACATCCCCAAGTAATACTTCCCACCATTACCACCGGCACCACCACCTTCAATTTCATGAAGTGGCAAGCTGGACTCACCACCTATGAACTTATCAATCTTCCCATCACTATCACATGTTAGATCAGACAAAATTCCTCTCGCGCCAGGCCTTTGATCAAGTCGATGAATAGGGACTATTGGAAACAACTGTCCAATCCCCCAGAAATCAGGAATTGAAGTAAACAGAGACAAATTCACATGATAAGTGCGAACTGGATCAGATGCACCAATGGTTTTATAGAACAATTCACACAATGCATCAACAGCAGCTAATTGTTCCATACCAATATTTCCTTCTTTAAACTGATCAACGCAACTTTGTTTCAATTGATCAGCGTACAACAAGCAGGCCTCATGCTCACCTCTTATTGCTGAAGCAGTTAAGTTCCGGTAATCAGCACGAGCATCCTCAGTAAGCCCGCCAAGATAATACTGCATTTCATACGAAGTCATTGACGCAGCACTAGTCGAGCTTGAAGATATAGCCTCAAATATCAAAATTGAGTGGTGAGAAACAATAGCACGCCCGCTTTCGCTGCAAATCACTGGATGCTTAACATTCTTACGGTCACAGACAAACTTGACAGCTTGCACGACAGCTAGAGCATACTCTTCAAGCCCATATGCCACGGAAAGATCCGAATTACCAGATTTAGACCCGTCATAATCGATACCAAGCCCACCTCCAATGTCAATGACTTGCATACGAGCACCAAGACGGACTAATTCACAGTAGATCTGCGCAGCCTCGCTTACACCATCAGCAAGCAAGGATGTAGAGGGGATCTGAGATCCAATATGGAAATGCAGCAGCTGGAAACAATCAAGCATTCCTGCTTGTTCAAGCTTCTTCACGACCCGCAAAATCTGGGTCGTAGTTAACCCGAATTTCCCTTTCTCACCTGAAGTGGACCCGAAATGACCCGAATGTTTTGTCCTCAGCTTTGCTCGAACACCAACCACAGGCCTAACAGACATTTTCTTGCTCAGCTCAATAACCAGGTCAATCTCTTCTTCTTGTTCAAGCACAATCACTGTATTCAAAGCGAGTTTCCTCGCAATCAACGCGAGAGAAATGTACTCTCCATCTTTGAACCCATTACAAATCAAGAGCGCTTCCGGGTTTCCCTTGCACAAACAGCTCATAGCTAAGAGAAGCTCGGGTTTTGACCCAGCTTCCAACCCGAACCGGAACGGGGACCCGAATCTCACAATATCTTCAACAACAAACCGATCCTGGTTACATTTCACAGGATAAACACCTTGGTAATGAGCCTCGTAGACCTGAGACTGGATTGCGAAATCAAAAGCAGACTGCAGAGATTCGAGCCTGTTTTTAAGCACGTCAGGCAAGCGAACAATTACTGGGAGCTGGAGCCCCAGCCCACCAACCCATTTTGGATCCGAAACTTTCTTCACTATTTTTAGCAAATCAATCTCCTGGTGAGGCAGCGTGTCCGTACCGTAAGGACGGGCGGAAACATTGCCGGAGGAATTCACAGAGAAATACGGAGCACCCCAGCCATCGATTTTGTAAAGCGCGGCAGAGAGGGAAGGTGACCAATGGGCAGAGGAATTTTCAGAGGCGGCGGCGGTATGGGTGGAGGTTGTTGAAAGAGGTACGCCCGGCGAACATGGCACCGGGAACGGAAGAGAGCTATCCCCGGCAGGAAAAGCGTAGCCGGGAGGCGCATGCGCAGCATCAACGCAACAAGCCAGGGCAGGCATCCTCTTCCGCAAAGATTTGTTGTTATAACAAAGAAATGAACAAGAAGAAGAAGAAGTTTGTTAGAACTAAGAAGAAATTGTTGGTTGATGTTATTTCCACTATTTTTGTATAGGTGGGGGCTTTAAAACCCGCCGAGGCGCGAGGCCCCGGCTACCCCCTCAAAAGAAGCAGTAAGGGGATCTATTGAAACAGTAACAACACCTCCTTCTCTTAACCCTACTTGATTCTCTAATCCCGACCCACCACTCAGAAGATGGTAACAATTTGATAATTTAAGATTCTTGTACAAATGCAAGAAACACCAAATCTAAGAGCTGAAGAGAGACCACACCATGCAGATCTGGGTTTTTGTTTTTAGAGGAAGAATGGGAAGGGAAGCGAAAGATTTAGGGTTGCGGAGGAAGAAGAGATGGAGGAAGACACGAAGGTGGAAGTGGCGAGAATTGCATGAACGGTTGAGGTCGATTATATAGGGGGAGATCGGCAGGGAGGCTAGTGGGCTTGTGGGCCAGGGTCTTGGGCTTTTTAAATATCTTTTCAATTTCTCGGGTTTTTCTCCTCGTGAAACTACCATTAGAATTATTTGTGACGCTGGAGGGAAAAGAAAGGGAATATTAATTTTGGATCCGATGTGCTGTGCTGTATTGTTTATTGTTTTGCTATGAGTAATTAAGGATAAATAATGTTTGATATTTGATAATTGCATTATGCTTATAAACATTTGATGTTGATAAATAGTTTTTAGTTAAGTTTTAATGTTGTGTTTTTAAATATAAAATGACTGGGAAAGATCATAAATTATTAAAAATATATTTTATTTATTACATAATTATGAGCTTTTTTTCGCGTGTGTGTATATATATATTTTTACAAAAAACACGGCATAGTTTTCTCATATTTTTTCAATACGAAGTTATCGACTCCAATAATTTTCATAACCTGCAAATAATAAATTCAACATTATCCTACCATATGAGACTTCCTTATTTATATTGAAAACTATTTTAGATCCATCATTCATATTTAATTTAGTTTCATACATGTTTTTTTATACAAAATTCCATTGCAAAGCATTTCTTTCATTTAAATCATTTGATAAAACAAAAATTACAAATACAAGTTTTGATATTCGACATGACACTATGAGGTACCTGAAAATTTATTTAATACAAAATACAGTCATTTTATACACAATGAGTATTTATTATTGCTTCTTTTACACACACACACACACCAACTAATGCAATTAGCATAATTTAAAGACATACGAATATCCTTTCTAGCCCAAACTGGGCTTTTGTTCTATTACCACATTAATTGGTTTCTTCAATTGCTCATTAATCAGGGCATTAATCCAATTAACTAAGGCACTAGTCTCATTAACCAGGAAACTATTATCTCTATTTACTCATTAATCAGGGCATTAGTCTCATTAATTAGAGTAACTAGTTTCTCTAATTGCCTATTAATTATGGTACAGGTCTCATTTATCAAGGTAACTAGTTTTTTCAATTGCTCTTTAACCAATAGTTTCTCTAATAATTTAACATTTATCAAATAACATTAAGTTATATTTAAGGGAAAGTGCAATCACAATTTAAATAATATTTTAGTTTTAAGGTGTCAAAAACCTATTCGATGTCTGAACATGTGAAATGGTCTCCTGCTGCTAAGTAGGTCATGTGACCTCTCCTGTATCAGCAGGAACAATATCATTTGTTATTCAATCCTCAATTTATTTTGAAATTTTAACTCCATAAACAATCATTTTATTCTTGATTTAAAATGATTTAACATGATTCCATCACTTAAGCTAATCACCATTAACCATTTAATCCATATTGATAATTTTATTCTTATAATTTCTATCATTTAAATCTTACATTAAGAGCAATTCTAAACAAATTTTAAAGTTCGCTACTTTTAGCCAACTTAACTTAACTTAATAGCTTACGAACATTGATCAATATTGTAACTATATCTAAAGCTATATAATTTGATTTTGCTCATAGTTTATTCCTTCCAAAGCTAAAATACAAGGATATAACTTTACTAAAGGGAAAAAAACTCAGTTCTACCATTAACACATTTAAAACTACAAAGTTATTGCAACATTTAAAAATTATCCAAGCAAGATTTAATCTAACCTTCTCTCGATTTTTAACCAATATCTAAAATTTTATAACTTCAAAATAAACAAGGTCAGTCTCGTTGAAAATATAACATCCTTGACTACAACTTTTATAAAGAAATTTATTCTAGTCTTGTAAACCCCAATGTAAAATTCTTGATAATAATAAAAGATGATATTATGAAAAATGGAGGGAAATGATAAATTAAATTATGAGAATGATGATAGATTCGAGAATTTGAAATAAAATATTTTGTATGGGTGTTAAAAAAACATAGAATAATGAATAAAATTTAAATGAAAGTGAATTGCGAAAAACTAAAAGCACCAGCATGTAACTTAGTGAAATTTGAAATAGCTCACGTAAAATTTAGTATAAATAGGTGTCAAGATTTGAGAAATTTTACCCGAAAATCATAAAAGTTACCATTGAAGGACCTAGTTGTGTGTGTGCGCGACATGCGCGTGCGGGACGAAGAAAAAAAACTTGATTTTTCAAAAGAGAAGGGAAAGCATTCGGTAAAGAGAGAGGAAAAATCAAAGCTAAGGAATTCTTCAATTTGAAAGTGTTAAAGTTTTGACTCTTACTTTGTAAGGTTCCATGACACGTTAAATAAGATTCTTGAAGACTTCATGCTCTGAATTGATTAAACTTTGTGAAACTAAAATTATGGTTCTTGGTTAATTTTGGAGAAAATTGAAATTGATTATGAAATCGTGTAAGATTGTTGAAGTAAGTAGAGAAAATAAGAAATTATTGTAATTGAAGCAAAATCTAAAGGTGTTCTTGAAGAAGGAATTTTCTTCAAAATAAAATAAAATGAAAATTTTGATGAGATGGTGGAATTGTATAGAAAAGAGATGAAATTAATTTTAAAGAGTGAATAAAACATGAAATTTTTATGTTTTCCTTTAATTTAATTTTTGGCCAATAACAAAGAAAATTGAAGAAAGATATATTTTTTATTTAATTGATGAAATGAATTAGGAATTTGTAGAATAGGAAGAAAATCAAACACTTTTCTCATTTTCGGAATGTTTCAATCAAAAAAGGGGAAGAAATTGAAATATTTGGAATATTGACATAATTGATGAAATTCAGTTTGATTAAAATGAAAAGAATATTAATTGATGAATGGAAAAAAAGAAAATTAATAAAGAAAAAAAGGAATTTTTATTTTTCCTTTTTAATTCTAATTTCAACAAATGTAAGAATAAATTGAGGGATTTCATTTATTGATTATGCAAATATGGAAAGTAGAATAAATGATAATAGTTAAAGTTTGATATAAATGAATAAACTTGATTGAGGCAGTTAAGTGAGAAAGAAAATATATTTGTTGTACATGAGAAAAGAAACTTGGTATAATAAAAATTATTGTTTATGGTATAAGTTGAAAGTTTTGATATTGATCTCACTGAAAACTTGAATCAAAAGTAAAAAAATTGTAATTTTCTTGTATAACAAAAGAAAAGAAATGATTTGATGTTCCTGCCAATGCAGAAGAGGCTACTAGACCAACACCACAACAGAGAACTTGAACACGTGCTCAGTCATCAAGTAAATATGCAGTGCCTTGAATTTATTATTAGTCAATATGTATTGTTACTTGATAAATTATGGTAAATAAATTAGCAAATATTATATTGTTTATTTGAGGAAATAAAATATGTGATGCGTTGAACTAATTCCTAGATTAATGAAATTAGTGCCCTGGTGAATGGGCGTAATGAGGATTAATTTCGTGGTCAATGAGTAGTGCACTAATGAATGAGCAAATCATTGAACTAATTCTTGGATTAATAGAATTAGTGCCCTAGTGAATGGACGAGTCGTTGAACTAATTTCCTGGTTATTAAGATTAGTGCCAGAATGAATGGGGGAGACATTGAACTAATTCTCTGATTATTGAGATTAGTGCCATAATAAATGGGCGATTCGTTGAACAAATTTTCAGATTGATGGAATTAGTGCCCTGTTTAATATGGGGTTGAGAAACTAATCACTTATTAGTGGAATTAATACCCTGGTTAATGGGCATTGAGAAGAATTATATTTTTGGTTGATGTACAACGTTAAAGAATTACTCTTTCTTGTTTGAAAACTTGTGTCTGGATTTTTATGAAGTATCACATCAAAGATTTAAATGAGATATAATGCTAGATGGATGAATTAATTTAATGATCTTATGAACAATTTTTTAAAGAAATAAAGAAAGAAAGAAAGAATTTATTGCTATTCTATTTTATTCGTGTAATTGAATTATTGTATTAAATAAATTTTCAGGTACATCTCCATATATAGATGAGCAGTAAATTAGTTTTCTTATATTTTGTTGGGTGTCATTGTAATGAATGGGTTTATTATTTTGTTATGTAATATAAATTTAGAATTTAACGCATTAATAATTTATCGAAAGTTTTTTTTTATGTTGTAGTATAATTTTAATTATAAGTTCTTCTTTAATTATGTATCTAATTCAATTATCATTTCTTTAGTTGTCTCTATTTGTAAAAGTTTTTAATTATGTAACATAATTTAATTGTAATTGGTAAAATAATTCATTGATTGCATTCATGTAAGACATATTATATTGAATTGTTTAAATTTATATATGTATGTGCGATTGAGAAAAGGTACTGCGATGAGAGGAGAAAGTCTTAAATGATAAAAAAAAATATAAAATTTGATAATTGGAAAATGTGAAAGAAAAATTGATAATTTAGTATTTAAAAATATAAAGGAAAATTTCAGATTTTTGATTGATTGCAAAAAAAATACTTAATCTTAGCTAAATTATTTTGTTCTTGCTTGTGGTTTTGGTCATGAGATCAGAGGTTGTTACAAGTTTTTTTTTTTTTTTAATTTTCAAGCCCTAAACTCAATTGGAAGTTGGGTGATAAAGCTCTCTAGTTTTTCAATTTTTGCTCTTAACATACAACAAAGTACTTTCATTCATTTTTTTCATTCAAAACAAGTATTTGTCCTCCACATATCCTATAACATTGTTAAATATAACACCCTAATAATCAACAAATTTTTCTCGCATCCTACTTGAAATGACCAAAATTAACCAAAACTCTCTCATCAAAAATACATTTATTTCTTTAATATTCTTTCATCAATAATGCTTCAACATTACACAAAAATTCTACAATTCCCTACAAAATTACAATGTTCATGATTCAAATCATAACTATCTTTCCATTACAAATTAAACATAAGATTTTCATTTCTTCTCAATTCATTCTCCACACATTAACACATGCTATAATAAGTACAACCAAACATCATTCATGCATTGTTTTATTTTTTATTGTTTCATTTTTTTTCTCTTTATGGCCGACACCACCACCTTCAACAACACTAGGAATTTTTCTTCACTTTTTTATTATTATAAGTTGTTTTTATCCATTTCCATCTCAATTACATCAAACCAAGCAAATTCCTCATCTCCCTTAAATTTCCTCATTAACCCTAATCTATAATTTACAATTTAGACATCAATTCTTAATTGTATTCAATTTAACTTGCATAATCGAGTCTAAAGCTCTTTACCTGGTGATAAAATGAGCTGCGATTCTCAACCCATCAAATTTTTTGACACTCTTTCTTTCTTCCTCTTGGTCAGCTCCTTTCTCTCTCTAAATCTCCAAATTTCTTTCACTCATTCTCTTTAGATTATTGCTTTGATGTTGTTTTCTAACTACTTAGTCTAGATCTTATCCAAACCCTTTAATTTATAGTATTTCCACTCAATTTTGGTTAAGGAAATTGAGATATATTATCCCCTCTCTATTCTCTTTTGGTATTGACTTTATAGAGGAAAAAAATGTGGTTTTCATATTTAAATCTATTGATATTTACATATTAACTCCATATTGTTTTGTTATATCATTGTATCCTCACTTTTTTTTTCTGACAATTAGTGCTATATTCTCCTTTTATTTATTTTAATTTCATCCATTGTAATTAAATTCAATATCCTTAATTTAATTCAACTTATTCTATTTTTGGGTTGAAATTTTAATATTTCAAAAATCTTTAACTAGGAGTTTACATATATACTTGTAATTTCATTAAAAAAAAATCAATATGATCAACAATATTAGAAAGAATGCATTTTGAAATTAAATTTATATAAAACAATAGTATTCTTGGTACATGTCTAATTTGTTAAAATAATTGATGAGAAGAAATTTATTTTTATTATAAAAAACCAAAATAAGTATTTTGGAATTAAATTACATAAAACAATTAAGCATATTTAAAGGAGGACACCCGTTTTGTTTTTAAAGCTAAATAATTTAATTTAAAGTAATGCTTGTTTAACTTTCAAGCATTTAAAAGCTAAATAATTAATAGTCTTGACAATTAATAAAAGCGTGTGTTCTCCCGCAATGTTTGAACGCATTAACAGTCAAAGTCCAATCCCATCAACTCTTTATTCTTCAACAATATTTGATCCTCGAAAAAAATAAAATAATTTATTTGGAAAAATAAAACCACAAAGGAAACGTTTCTTCCTTTTCCTTCCTTGAGGATTTTTCAGGGAGGAGGACTGGTCTAGCTATAACGTCTAGAGATTAGATTCCCTTAGTATCGATTAATCAGCGTCGGGTTGCCGCGTGGCCTAGGGACCCTGGGACCCATGGTCAGGTCTTGCTTCTGGCGATAAATTGGAGTAAGTTTAGATACCACGATAAATTCATGTGCGTGCGGTTTTGGACCTCAAAGGAAACTGGCAGGAAGTTTCTTGGAGTTGAGGATTTTCATCTAGAGTCGTGATTTTGCCACGTCCGTGTCGGATGCTTTTTATTTTAGATTCTGGAATCTAGTTGTGCATTATTAATAGATAACTTTTTTTGTGAAAAGTATATCAAAATCAAAAGGTATTTCATATAAGATTGACGCGTGGTGATATTGCAATCAATCGCCATAAAAGGAAAGCGCACGTATTTATTTACCACAAAGTAATTTTTATAAAAAAATAAATTATTTTTTTTATATTTGATAGTATTATAAAAACCTTGTAAAATAAATGTTTGTGTTTAGTTACATGAGGTAGAATAAATTAAAAATAATTTATTAATATTTTATTTTTTCAAGTTAGTTAAGAGATGAAAACTAAATCTGACAAATAAAAAAATTAAAAAATAATGAAATTAAAAAAATTATTTCAAATAGAATAAACAATAAAAAAAGCTAAATCTGATTGATAAAAAAATTAAGAGATAATGAAATTAAAAAACAAAAATTCATTCTCAAACTATTTCAAATAAAATAAATAATAATATAAATAATGAGAAGATAATTAGTTATTTCACCTTATTTTATTTTAAAAAAATTCTAAAAAGTATTTTTTAAAATAAATTTAAAAACTATTTTACTTTTTTTAGGGCTAGATTTTTTTTTTTACTCAAAAGTGTTTTCACCTAACCAATTTTTTTAAGGTTACAAAACATTGAAAAGCCAAAAAAAAATGATTTTTAAAAAAATATTTTTATAAAAACAAACGGTCCTTAGTCGTTTTCACAACCTCCTTTAATATGCCAAGTCGCCAAATCAGACATGAACTTATTTTTGGTAATTACAGATAATAGTGAGTGGGAGGATTCAAATTCATATTTATCCAAGTGAAAGAAAAAAAATTATGTATTTTTCAATATGAAATAAAAAATATTTTAAAATAATATTTAAATTTTATTATTTATAATATATATAATTTACATCCACGTAAATTGTTTTTTAACTTTTTCGTATAAAATATTAAAATCTCAAATATTTTTTTTAATTTTTATGGGTTTATCCAAATTAACCTGTGTGACCTGGACCCAACCTTTGAATCAGATCCATCTCATGCCGGATTTAATAACTATAGTTTAAATTATTAAAAATAGAATTTAATATATCAAATAATATTTTCTTTATGGTAACTTTTTCAATCACTCACAGTAAATTATTTCACAACACAGAAGAGTAGAGATTGATTAGGAAGTTTTTTTTTTTTTAATTTTTTTTTTTCATTGAATGATCAGATTCCGGGCCCAGTACGCGACGACGAAAAAAGAAAAACAAGTTAAAAGGGCGTGTGGGGTTGAGCCGGGTGTTTTGCATGGAGAAGTTTTTTTGAAAAAGGTGACCTCCTCGGTCTCCAAGCCTTTAAAGTGCGTTTGGCAATATGGTTGGGCAGTGTGTTTTTGCTGGGACTTGAATTAAATTTTTAAAAAATAAGAAATATTATTTTAATAAATTTTTAAATAAAAATATTTTTAAAAATAACCGCCAGTACAGTATAAAACACAAAAAATAATCTTATCTAACGAGGCACTAAATATCTCACGAGAAAAAAGAGGAAAGAGGGTGGTGACTGGGGATCGAGAAGGTTTCAAACTTTCAATACGAAGACCAGGACCAGTCGCCCTTCTCTGGCATTGGCAAAGCTAAATCTTATCTTCTATAGAATCGGCAGGAATTAACGCTACGTTAAATGTTGACAACTTGACACCTACTGCCTCGCCTCTCATTTTTGACGCGCACCCCACACGTAACCCAAGCCCCAGATCTTTCTTTAGGTGAAAAAAAAGGCAAAGAGGGAAGCATCAACTTTGTTTCTAGTGTCCTCAATATTTTCAATCTCGTCCCCCAACAAAAACAATTGTATCAATTGGAACTCTAATGTTTCACACATTTCCCAATTGAGCCTTCTTTCGATTTCCATAAAAAAACAATGTGGACACAAGTACCCAATTGGAAAACATTTGAAATGTCAGGGATCAAAATTATTTCATTTGTTTTTTTTTTATGGGAATTGAAAATTAAATTACACGTTAAGATTGATCTGGGACATAGCGAAAAGGATAGGGAAAAGAAACATCACTACCGTAACTTTTAACCAAGTGAGAAGGGAAGGTTAATTTTGGTATTCGGATCATGACTAAGAAGTTGTTTGATTTCGTGTTAGTTTTTGTTTTTTTGTCCATTACATGGGAAAAAAGAATATATATAGTTAGCCACATCGTTTGTACCAGATAAATAGCTAGCGCAACATCATTGCGGGCGAGCTAATTTTTTATAAATATAAAAAATAATATTCATGTGATAGAAACTTTTTTTTAACATAAAAAATAATATTCATGTCAAATAAAAAATAATACCTCCAACTCATAACTCATTAAATTATAAATCTAAGCTAAAATAAAAACTTAAACACTCGCCAAATTAATTGTTGGAGGATGAAATCAATAAATTTATATCAATAAAAAAATATTTTTTTTTAAAGCTAAATTTAACAATGATCAGGAAAAAAAAATGAGGCAACTCTTGTTATTTTAAAACAAAGATAAATCTTATAGAAAGCAAATAAAAAAAATATTGGAATATGAAATCGCGAAAAAAAAGAGCTTTAAAAATAGAAAAAAACAAGCAAGCTTGAATAAACCTTGTAAACCCGGGTTAAACTCTCAAACTCACAATCTGTTAAATTCTCGACCGGGATCAACCCAAAAACACAACACCCGAAGAATTAAATGTTGGAGGATGAAATCAATTAATTTAAAAACAAAAATCCTTTTAAAAAGCTAAATTTAACAAATATAAAAAAAAATCGAGGAACCTGTGTTATTTTCAAAACAACTAAAAAATCTCATAGAAAGTTAATAAATGAAAAAAAAGCTTTGGGGGGGGGGGGGGGCACATGTCAATTTTGTAAATCAGGATTAATTTTTTAAACCCGCAACTCATTAAATACTAGACTCGAACCCAATTAAAAAGCTAAACACCTAACCAATTAAATGTTAGGGGATGAAATAAAAAAAATCAATCTAAAAAAATCTTGCAAGGTAAAAGAAATAGCATTAATAATAATAAAAATAAAAATATTATATTTGATAGGAAAACAAAACCCAAAAATGATGGAATTATAAAAAAATAAAAATAAAAAACCATATAAAATAAAACAAATAGTAATAAAAAGAATAAGAGCCAAATCTGATAGATAAAAAATTCTATTGGGAATGAAATTTAAAAAAATCATTAATTTCATAAATTATTATAAATAAAAAAATTTGTAATAAAGAGAGTAGGGACAAAATCTTAAGGACAACAAAACTCGGGCTGATTTGATTTTTTTAAGGTCAACACAAAAATCGAGTAGGAGAGAGGGAAAAAAAGATATATACGCCAAACCAGCAACAACCAAACCACACACGCCACATGCACATGGAGGGGATGTCGAGACGCTTCGGTCGCCGCCACGAAAGTAAGGTTTTGGTCACCGAGATGACACCGTATATTGTTTGAACTCGACAAACACTGTTCATGCGCTTTCAACTTTTTTTTGCTTATTTATGAAATTAACATGCTACTTCTAATGATACCTAACAACTACCAAATAACCAAATGTAAAAGATAAAAGAACCCCTGAATCAAAGACAAAGCTTTTCAAATTTAAGGGCAATGATTTAATTGAACTGTTTTAAAATTAAGTAAAAGAATAAAAAGCTCATTAATCAAAGTTTAATGTTTTTTTTTTTGTTATCAAGAGTAATAAAGCAATTACACAGTGCAATAAAAATACAAAAAGACTATTTAACCTTATTTATTCTTAAAATGACTAATGTGTTATGTTGAAAAGATATTCATGATCTTGCCAATCAACAACAAAATAGTAGTTTCACTGTGAAAACTACACCATAAAACCTTGAATTGTTTTAGCTTTTGTTATAATTTTTTGCGTTGGATTCCACACATAACTGTCCACACATAAATGTGTTTCAAATCTTAGCTTTGTAAACACTAAAATTATGTGTTTTTCATTTGTTGAGACCTATTTTTTATCTAATTTGCGTATAAAAATTCATTTCACTATAGTTTAAACAAAATATATGTTTTTTTTTAAATCACAACTAAAAATATATTCTTTTTAAAACTATAACAGTAAAAGCTAATATAATAAGAAACACCGTAAGAAATTCACCCGAGCAATGAAAAGGGGAAAGTGAAAGTTAAATAAAATGTACAAAAAATAGGATCAGAACAAATGGGGCAAAAAAAAAGTAAAGCGTAGCGTTAGGTACATTCGGTGGTCACAAGAAGATCTGTTCAAATTCCTCTCCGAGGACGCCATAGCTTGCGTGTTGTTGAGGGGCAAAATTACAGGGTCACCCTTTATCCCTTGGGAGTTCATTCCACATACACTTCAGATTCTCGAGGATCACAGGGGCTCTACATATCCATTTGTCGGGTCCATAAGTCCATATATTATTAACATCTCGAATGGACAGCATTGGACTCGAGCGGCATGGCAAAATTTGATTTTAGCTCCTTGCTTTTCTTATCCTGAAAGCATCTCGGGAAAAAAGAACCGGGTCAATCAATGCGATGGAATTCCCATATTTTAATCCTGTGTGGACAATTTATTTTCACTAAATACAAGAGGCGGAATTATTTTTTATGGAAAATTAATTAAAAAATATTAAGACCCTATTTATTTTTATGATTTAAAAGTATTTTTAAAAAAATTTATTTTTTTATTTTTTTATTGTTTTCATATCGTTTTGATGTGCTGATATCAAAAATAATTTTTTAAAAATAAAAAAAATATCATTTTAATATATTTTCAAATAAAAAATATTTTAAAAAACATCAACAACCACATTTTCAAACATCAAGTTTTATTATCAAAGGTACCGTGTCAAGTTGAAAGAAAGTAATAAATATCAAAAAAGGAGAAAATAATCAAACCATAGTCAGCCTGTATGATGCGATGTAAGGTAATCCCACCAACTCGAAGATTTGGTCACTCTACTCGTGTCAAAGACTATAATTAGTTTATAGTTATAATATTGTCACTGACTAATTCCAATAAGTATAGCAATTCCAGTCTAAATCTTCTAATAAAAACACCGAATAGTGGACACGACTTCAACTCTAATCGCATTGCTTTCCATCAAAAACAGGAGGTCTCGTGTTTTGGATAAGTGGTCGGTTTTTTTTATTTAAAAAATATTTTTAAAAAAATTTAAAATTTTATTTATTTTTTTACTTCAAATTAATATTTCTTTCATGTTTTTAGATTATTTTAATGTGCTAATATCAAAAATAAAATTTAAAAATTAAATAAAATATTATTTTGATGCATTTTCAAACAAAAAATACTTTAAAAAATAATTGCTACTACAGTTCCAAACACTCCCCGAAAACTATTAATATGGCTAAACATTTTTTTCCTTTTTAGACAGAGGAGAATGCTAATCCCTTTGATTCTTAATCAAGAAACCTCGCCATTGGACTTTCGAAGAACGGTGACACGAACTCGAAGACCAGGGAGACATTGGCTACACGTGCAAAAACTAGCTGAAGTAGACATCTCATGTGCTTCTTTTACCCGTAACTCGAACGCTATTTTGACTTGAAAAACTTGTGGGTTTTGTTTGCTTGAACATGTCATGAAATTAGGAATCGAGATTCCTTTTTTTTCTTCTCATTGTTTCAACATGTCACATGGTATCAACTGGGCTGGGTTTTTTCCCATGTTGCTGATGTTGATTTTTCATGTGCAAAAGCCAAGGTTTTTGAACCGCCTAATCATTGGCCACAACTAAACTAATAGCTTGTGTTATTGTTGACGTTAAATATTTGTAAGTATGGTTACGGTTATTTTTTAAAATATTTTTTTTAATAAATATATTAAAATAATTATTTTTGACATTAGCGCATCAAAATTATCTAAAAATATAAAAAAATATTAATTTAAAGTAAAAAAAATCAAAAATATTTTTAAAACACAAAAACAATTCAGCCGAGTGTCTTTCTTTCTTGTGAAACTGGATATTGAATCTGCTTGTTTGCAAGAACTTTCTTGACCGGGCTTTGCCGTTGCTTGTTTTCCTCATTTCAAACACTACTTTCGTGTTTGTTAGGCTCTTGTAAAATCATCAGTTGCATGGACACCTCATGGATGAGGACTGCTATATCTCATCCATGAAATAAAAAGTTGAAAAAATTATTGAGATTTATTTCTTTCAGATTCGGTAGCCTAACCGGTAGATATATAGCATGTTCGGAAGGAGAAAAAAAATCCCATGGTTCAAAGCATAATTTCATCAATTTTAAGCATACCAAATTTTGATTTATGCAGGTCTTTCTTGCGTAACAAGTTATTATCTGATAGAATAGTTTTATATTATTCTTTAATATATATTTTAAATAAAAGTGTTTTGGATTTGAAAGTTATACAGTCATCACTATTTTATAGAGAGATTTAGTCTTAATAAAAAAGATGTACATGAAAAATCATGATGCTATCAAATAAAAATAATAATTAACTTTTTAAAAATTAACTTTTTATGAAAATTATTTTCCCGAAAAAAACTATTTTTTAATAAATAAACAGGAATATTTTAAAAAATAAAAAAATACTTTTAGTTTTCAATACACGGTGTGAAAAAATAAAAGAAGAGATAAAGAGTTGCATGAAAGAGCGGTTGAGTAGCTGAGAATTGAGATTATTTTCAATTCATTTATAGATAGAACAATCCCTATATGATATATACAGATGAATTTTTAACGAGAGTTGCAAGGAACATTTGTGAGCCCCGCGATTCAATTACCATGCACATCGGTAAATTCATTTTATTTGTTTTGCATGTAAAACAAATGGTAATATAATTGTTGTTTTATATGAAATTTTTTAACTAACAACAGTTTTTTTTTTTTTTTTTTGCAGGTTATGACTCTTGGATATGAACATGAAACTTTTTTTGTACAAAATCACATGCAAAGTGATAATCGTTAGAAAAGGTTGTAATAGCTCGTGGATAGCGGAACTCAGAAGTACATTGTAAGCTGGGATTAAACAATTTTTGCAAGTTATTATTATTATTTTTAATTTGCTAACTTGTTTTTTTTTTTTAGTTTTTTTAGGAAACATATAACACGCGAGTGCAAGAGAGATACAAGGACGATCTTTTGACCTATCCAAAACTTGATCCGAATTTATAGTTGGAGGTTGAATCTTTTGGTGGACCCAATAGAAATCGGGTTCTACGATCTCGAAACACTACAAGCAAGGATTTGCGGACAACTTGTAGTATTTCAACCATTGGATACTTGCAATCAGTTCTGAGCACTCAATCTCTGGAGTTCCAAGCAATTATAAACGAACAAGTTAAAGCTCGGATGACCTGACTTGCTGTTGAGACAGAATGACTTAGTGCTCAGACGACCGAACTCTGACAATTGTACATGGAGCTGATATAAAACATGGGTGGTATATGTGGTCCACCTCATCGCCCCCGATTCCAACAAAGATACCCTCTTCCTTCTCCTTCAGCCCCTCTCTTTTTGGATGAATTGCATTTAAATTAATGAATTTTTTAAATCTGTAATAAATATTTGATTTTTTAATTTAATTTAATTTTTTGTTTGCTCTGTTGATTATAATTTTTTTTAAAATTAAACAGATTACTAAAGGACTTATTGACGGACCAAGTACGTTGAAAAGTTCCAGAGAGTTGACAAAACATTACATGAAATGCCACTCATTATTGCATACAGAATCATAGATGGGCTAAATCTCTCGAGGAATTCTAGAGAGTTGGAAAGAAATTACAACAAATACCACCGACAACATGTACTTATCAATGGGTTCATTTCGTCGGTTATATGAAAGTAAAACACCAATGGAATTAAAAATGATATTTTATGTCTTTGATATGTCGTACTCATCAATGAAATTACCGAAAGAATGATGCTGATAATTTTTTTTTTGACGTGCTTTGTCTGTCTGTAATTCTATCAGTGATTATATTATCAATGTAATGACCGACAGAATAAAAATCACTGATGATAAATTTTCTAATAAGCAGTAACCATTCATGAATCTATCAGTAAACATATTTCCAACAGATTCAGTGTCTGAATACCGACAAAATAATCCATCGAAAGTATACAAAATTCTTGTAGTGACCGTAAATTATCAAACTAGTGGTTGCTAAAATTATTAGAGAATAATATAAATTATATTCTGAGACCTCACCTAACAGTTTAAGCTATTGGGTTGAGATGGTTCTTTGACATGGTATCAGAGCCTTGATGATCAAATGGTCACGAGTTCGAATCTTATCATCCTCATTTATTTGATAAAAAATAAGCATAAAATAGTATGAACCTATATAAATTAGAGAATAATATAAATCATTACACACTAATCACTGATCACGTGTATACTTAACGCACATACAAAAGACTTTCTCATTCCCTTTTCTTAATCCACAATGCATTTTCAACTATTTAAAAGACAATAATGGTGTTTTAAGAAGTAATTGAAGATTCAGCGATAAACAAATAAAATGAAAAAGAAGGAGCTTTTTTTTTTTTGTCAAATTTTTTATGATTACACATAAGACATGTTTCTTTCTTTTTACTGTACTTGTAATAACAATTGCAAGTATATTATACGAGGATTTGTTTTTAATATTTGTTTCTCTGCTGGAAAATATTATACGAGGATGTCAGAATAATTAGAGTCTTGATCTTGATGTCCGAGATATGCTGCAAGATCATCGTGACGTAAAAAAAGAGAGGCAATTGCTTGGAAATCAAGAGTTCTTGACAAGACACGGAATAAACACTTCTTAGCTAAAAACGATCACACATTCTTGATCATGCTCCCAAATGCTGCCACGTCTCGAATTCAATGATTAACCAGAATATTGAGTGATAGAGGGTATTTCCGTCTTTTAAGCTAGCCGACCAACAACCCATGTTAAGATAACGAGAATGTGATATTGTTCTTTATGAGAGTACCTAACGGCACTTTCTGAGATGGCAGAATCTTATAGGTCGGCATAAATCTAAGGACAGCAAACTCAGCTGCTTGATTACTGCTAGGCCTTGATGCTAGACAAGCGTTTATTCCGGGGTTATGTAGCGACGGGCCCACAAAAAGAAGGGCCCACATAAACGGGCCCACTTTTGTGGGTCCAGAAGGTTCATGGAGGATCTGCAAAAACCTTTATGGGGACTGCATGAACATAGGAGGGTCCACTCTAGAGCAGGCAAGGACGTGGAAGGGGCTTGGTGGCTTTTGTATGGAATCTATATATTGCTGAGTGGCGCACCAACTTGACACTCTATAAACATTATATGGAGAATGGTTATAATTATTTTTTAAAATAATTTTTATTTAAAAAAATATTTAAAAAAATATTTTTTATTTTTTAAAAATTATTTTTGATATTAATGTATTAAAATGATTGGAAAACATCAAAAAATATTAATTTGAAGTAAAGAAAAAAATAAAAAATATTTAAATTTTTTCAAAAACGCTTTTAAAACACAAAAACAAACATGACTTAAGGGTTACTTTGTAGATGATAGAGAGATATGGATACTTTTAACGGTTTGGATGTCTTAGACTCCCATTTGATTAGAGAATGGTGAAAGAATGGATGAAGATTATGAGCATCGATGTATTTTCGGTGATCTTTGTGCTTTTAAAAAGAATTATTTTTTATTTTAAATTAATTAAAAAGGAAGTTTTTTAGTATTTATGAACTATTTTGATGTGCTGATATCTAAAATAAATTTAAAAAAAAAATATATTATTTTGATGTATTTTAAAGTAAAAACTACTTTGAAAAGCAATTGCTACCATAATATCAATTACTATCTAAAAAATTAGATGTAATTTTGTTTTACAAAAAGATCAAGGATTCTTTATTTGCATTTTTGTTTTCTAATATAAGGCTAATTGACTCTCATCTTTTTAATTTTTTGTGATCTTCAATTGTTCAAATGGATTGATTATCATTATTTTTCTTCTTACCATGAAAAAGAAAAAAACACCTTACTTAATCATTACCTAGTTTAACAAGTCTTCATGTGTATACTGTGGTGCGTAGTATTTTTTGTTTGAAAATATATTAAAATAATTTTGTTAACATCAATACTTCGTAAAATACTAAAAACATCAATTTAATATATTTTCAAACTAAATACACTTTTAAAATACACCCAACACACAATTCAAAATGCAGCAACAACAAATGCCTTCTCAACTAATAACTATTTGAATTTATAATAATAGACTTGAAAAGAAGAAGATATGATAGTCTTATAATAAAATTAAAGTTTTAGATTTAACTCACTCCACTTTGAATGAGAATTAGAAAACTTGTCATTCCACTTCAACTGCTGTTCATTTTAAAAATATATAGGTGCATGGAACATGATCATTTTATGATGAATCAATATATATTTGATATGTTTGCTTAAAAACCAATGATTAAAAAAGCCAAAAGTAGGGTAATAACCTAATATATCTATACTTGGCAGAACGCCAAGCCCTGATGACATGAGTTTAGCCTACTTCTAGATCCAATATCCTTGGATTTAGCTACATGCTGAGCCTAATTACATGTGGTTTTGGTAAGATGTCGGTTTCAATATTCCTAGGTTTAGCTACGTGCTGATCTCAAATGCATGTGGGTCTGGAAAGGTGTTAGACTCAATATTATTAAGATTAACTATGCATTAAGCCCATATGCATGTGAGTATGGAAATGTGCCATACCCAATATCTATAGGATCAACTATGTGCTAAACCCACGTGTATCTGGGTCTAATAAGGTGTCAAACCTAATATCATTGAGTCTAGTTACGCGTTGAATCCATATACATGTAGGTCTAACAAGGTGCCAGGCCTATTATTCTTGGGTCCAGCTACACATTGGGCCTAAATACATGTGGGTGTGGCAAGGTGCTAGATCCAAACATTCTTGGGTTCAATAATGCGCTGAGCTTAAGTGTATATGGGTCTGGTAAGGTGTCAGACTCAACATCCTTAAATTCAGCTACGCACTAAGTTTAAGTGCATGTGAGTTTGGTAAGGTGCCGGACTCAATATCCTTGCATTCAATTACATGCAAAGCCCAAATGCATATGAGTCTAGCATCATGCCAGACCCATTACCTTTAAGTTTGGAATCATTCCAAACTAAATACATATGGAGTTGATAATCTTTTTAAGCCCCATAATAGGTCACGCGGATTTATTTGTTTATTCTTATGTCTATTAACATAAAATAT
The DNA here is from genome assembly GCA_019202695.1 of Populus x sibirica. NCBI lineage: Eukaryota > Viridiplantae > Streptophyta > Magnoliopsida > Malpighiales > Salicaceae > Populus > Populus x sibirica. The sequence continues at coordinate 2,571,437 of JAGMVL010001134.1, forward strand.
TAAAAGTCAAGAATAATCATATCTCTACATCTGTAGGTGTATAAAAGTCTTCTAAGGGCCTACCATATTTTCATCAACATTAATATTGTGTAAGGGATATATATCCCTTATTAATGTTGTGTAAGAAATATTTATCTCTTATTAATACTGTCAGGAGGAGAATACATTTCAACCCCTCCATTTAAGCAACATGACAAAGTGCATAGGCTGTATATATACCATCTGAACCATCCAGGTAAATGGTTTATACTTTTTCTATTCTCTAAAGTATTCATACTCTTATTTTCAGAGTTTTTATCATACATAACTAAGAATAAACACTCTTGTTCTCAGAACTTAAAGCTAATTCTCTAATTTATTATAATTAATTATTAAAAATTACTGATTTTATCATAAGAGGGTCTTTAAATCCCATCAAAAGAGATATTTTGTTGATGTGAGGTCTTCTATCACCAATCATCAACTTCGTGAACTTTGTAGAGAGGAATATTGAAGTGAAATACTCAAAAAATCTCATTCCAAACATATTGGATTTTTGTAACATCATCATTTTATGAATTATCTGTAAGTACCTAAAAGAAATGGAACACACACACACGCGCGGTGCTTAAATTATACAATATTATAGCCACATTGAACATGGAGGGATGCCGAGACTTCTGAATTATTAGTTTCAGTTGTTCAAATTTGGAGCAATGTAGCGACCGCGAAGACTCTTCAAGATTCTTAATCATCTACTTTTCAACCTTTTTTTTTCATTGTTCAAAACCTACTCTCCCATACTTTTGATTAGATATGCCCGCCAAGGGAGACTTGTCACTCTAGACATAATTATGCATGTGCGTGCGACTCACTAGACATGCCATTTGTTGCTTACTACACACTAGCAATATACAAATTAGCCATGACAAACTCCCTGTGGAAAACTCAAATTTGCAACAGCCAACAGAAACGATGCGTTTTCCTTCCATCCCTGCCTTCTAAAGAAAGCAAGAGCCACCGGGTCATGCGCATCCTCTCTCAATAAATATGGTCCCCAAAATTGTTCCGTGGTGGGTCAGAACACATGTTCCCATAGTCTTTACACGCATCACAGCAGCAGCAAGACAAGTTTTAGAGTCTGTTTGGAAATATATTTTTAAATTTATATTTTTTTTTGTTAAAATTACAGCTTGATAATATGGTAATTTTTATTTTTTATTTTATTATAAAAAATTATTATTTTTTAAACCGCAGCCACCAAACTTTTAAAAAGCTTATTATAGTCGTTTTTTTAGTAAGTTTTTTTAACGAAAACAAAAGGAAGTTTTATTTTTATTTTTATTTTTATTTTCAAATTTGATCTTTAAAAACAAAAAATAAAAAAACTAAAATTATATCACACAAATCGTTTTAAAAAACCACTATTTATAAACTCTCATATAATTTCTCACTTGTTAATTAATCCAATATTAACCATTTTTTTCCTTCCAATATTTTTCTCATTCAAAACGTGGGTTGAGTAGATAAATTGAATGGTAGATAAGACTAAATTTTATACTAAATTTAACATTTTTTATTAAATGAATCTAACATAAGTTCTCATTAAAAAATCAAAATAAATTAACAATAAAATAGATATAAAAAAACAGTCTTAGTATAAAATTGAGACTAGCACACTAATTTAATAATATATTCGAGGCTGGCTAAAAAAATGAAAAGGATAAAGACTAGAGTGCTTGGTCTGATCGCATGAAACGAAAAGAGATGATATATCTATTGATATACTGCGATGACATAATTGGCGATTTCCACGCTATGGTTGCCATGTAATAGCGATATGTAGGCCCGTCTGGTGTCGCTGTCTTGCCTTGCTTTTAAAAAACAAATAATTATTTCTTAAATATTTTTAAATTGTTTAGCAATGCTAATATAAAAAACATATTTTAAAAAATAAAAATATATTATTTTAATATATTTTTAAATTAAAAATATTTTAAAAAATAAACAGCATCAAAGACTACCGGAATAACCACTGCCAACTTCAATTTATTAAACATGCCATGATTTTGGGCAGAGCATTGAATTCAAGGATAAAGCTACTTTCTCAGTTCCCAAGCTTCATGCAAGTGGGCGATGGAATCCGTCTGCTTGCAAGTGTCTCCCTTTGCTTCTCTGTGAATTTCCCACCTGCCAGTTGCTACCATGGAACGTGTTTGCCCAAAAAAACACAGACAGGAGGAATACCTTATACCTAGCCATATATATATATATATATATATATATATATATATATATATATATATATATATATATAAAAAGGTTGAAATGAGACATGGACTAATCATTCACCGCTTGGAATTGGTTGTGCGATATGATACTTAATTATTTCTGGATAAGAAGAATTAAAAAATATTAAGGGTATTTATTTTAGGACAGAACATTTTACAATATATTGATAAATAATGATATTGAAAAATGGAATATTGATGATACTGATAATCTTACAGCGACGACCAAGAAGATGGAGATAATAATTTTAGTAGCAATAAATACTAATAAAAAACGATGGAAATTAATCATTCAGTAGGTGGTTTAGTGGTAAAAGTTTGGGACTAAAGAATTTATTCTTCCTGTGGTCTCAGGTTCGAGCCATGTGGTTGCTAATATGATGGTCATTGAAGGCTTACACGGGCCTTAATTTTAAGGCCCGTGGGATTAGTCGATGTGTACGCAAGCTGACCCGGACACCTACGTTAATAATAATAAAAAAAAACACGAAGGAGATCATAACTTGGTGTGTGACCATAGCAACAACGCTAATCATAATAGCGTTGTTTGAGTAATGGTTAAATTTGAAGTTTCTTTCCCTGTGATCTCAGGTTCGAATCCTGTTATTGTTAATATGATGGTCTTGGAAGTTTACATAGTCATTAACTTTAAAACTCGTGAAATTAGTTGAAATATACACAAGTTGATCCAGATATCCATTTAAAAAAAAAAAAAAAACTAGGAGCTTTAGTTTGACCTAGGAAGTCTCGTTCTGTTTCTGCACAGGGAGATTCAAGGAATCAATCATGTGATCATGTCTGCTCTAGCAATCAATTAACGAAATATATGTGATCATGTCTCCTCTAGCAATCTATTTATACCCGTGAATATCTAGCTACTTATAGCATTGACTATTTAATTTGTGAAAAAAAAAACATTCATAACTTATAATAATCGCTATTTTATTTGTAGCTGAGGGAACATTTTCACAAAAGTATTCGTCAAGGCAGGGCCATCTTTCCTTCCTTCCTTCCTTCCTTCTCAATGAATATCTTGGTTCTCGACAGTGGATCCATCAATCTCTTTTTCATTAATATTCCTGGCCTTTAAGGTCTCGAAAAGTTCATAAAATATTCAAAGATTCCACTATTATTTAATCCGTTTTTGGATAGTTTATTTTCTTGGTTAAACCTGGTTGTTAAAGGATTTTTTAAATTGCTTTTCATTTTAAAAAAAATATCAAATTAATATATTTTTAGACGTTTTCTATTGTTTATATAGAAAATAAAAAAAATATTATTTTAATATATTTTTAATTAAAAAACATCCTATATAACACATCCTTAATCTTGATTCACAATTACTTATTTTAGCGGATGTAATTCATTTATGTTGATTATAGGTTCCTATATAGTTTGATGAAATTTGGAAAGATTATAGAATTTTCTTTATATCTATTTCTATGACCAAATATTGCTATAAAAACTATTTCTTGGTCTGTAAGTATTCTTTCTAATAACAATTTATAATTTTCATTATTTATTTTATCGAGAATTGTAATTTGTTGTGATTGTTTTTTATCAGAACCAATCATCAATTTATATTCTATTCACAACTATTATTTTTCTTGATAAATTTAAGAACAAATTACTTACACTGATCTAATGTGTTTTAAAAAATAAATTCTTCTCAATACTAATTTAGATATTTTAAATAAAAAAATTAATAAAAAAGCAAATCTCATCAACTACCAAAATAATCTCCTACAATTTAGGTTTAGTTTGATAATAAAGTTTAAACTCCATTTCAATCTCATTAGAAATATCAAAAAGATATTTTTTTGATATAATACTTGGTTACACCCACAAAACAAATGAATACTTGGACTAGTCTATTACATATTAAAGTTGTGACTCGCAATATGCCATGCCATGACTGAATCAAATATTTTATAAAATAAATAAAGATATTTGGACAATGATAATGTTAATCTAGATTAACTTGACTATTCCTGACCTAGGATATAAGATGTGAATAATCTTATAAAAAGAAAAACAAAAAAAATCACAAAGCTCAATTTTTGATAATCTAATTTCAAAAGATAAAAGTAAAAAAAATCAATTTAAAAAAATGTTAAAAGAAAAAAAATCAAGTCAACTCAGATTAACTCTATTAACCTACCAAGTGCGATATGAGACCAATATTAAAATTTTTATTAAAAAAAAACTAGAAAAAAAACTGAAGTTAAATCAATAAAAAACCAATGAAAAAAACCTGGAGTCAACACGTGTTAACTTAACTTGATTAACTCGTACTTGAAATAACCTAACATAAAGAAAAATGGAAAAAAATGACAAAGCTTAAGGGGCAATAATTTACTGCCAAAGAATAAAATAATTTTTTTTAAAAGACCTGAATTAACTTGAGTTAACTCGATTAACTTGTGTCCTATGATATGATGTAAGGATAACCTAACAAAAAAGAAAGCATAACAAATCACTAATTTTCAAAGCCTCAACGCGGATACCAAGGCCTAAGTGAGAGAATAGAGGGGGAGGAGAAAAAAATTCTATTGCCACTGAACCACCACGAATCGTACCACATGTGTTACCCTATTGACTTCACCATTACTAGATATATCGAATGACGGTAGTTGGCTATTTTTATCCATCAGACGACTACCCACGCGCCTCCAGAATAGCCCCTAGGATGATGATGTGCTGACATATGTTGCACACATGTCAACATCTTTTATTTATTTAATAATAATTTGAAACATGAAATTACTAAACAACCCCTAAGAGCATCTAAATATTACAAAAAAACCATATGACAAAGACAATAACGCCCTTCCAAACCAACCTTAGAGAAGGTTAAACTCGTCAATTTATTATACAAAAATATAAAAAAGATTAACAAACCCCTATCTGAAAGTTCAATGTTTTGCAATTGCTAAGGATATTTATGTTATTTTACCGTGCAAAGAAAATAAAAAAGACAAAAAAACCTCTAGTTAAAAGGCTTATTTTTTTTGCTTTTAAGAACAAAGAAGTAATTTTACTGTATAAAAAAATAAATCGACTAAATTGTCCCCAACCAATTTACAAATAATTATTGGATCTCATAGAAAAGACAATTTACCCCTATAAGCTAGGTAATTGTTTTGTATAGAGAAGAGAAAAAAAAAACAATTCATTGTTATAATTCATGTTAAATTGTCTCACATGTCACTGGAAAAACATTGATCAACTTTAGTGTTTTTTATAATATTAAACAAACTTAATATTTTGATTTGTTGTATTCAACTGAACAGAACTAATCAATTAAAATTATTTCAGTCTAATAGGTTTGTATAGAAGTTTCTTGTTTGCATATAAAGTTTTGCAATGATATGTGTGGGAATTTATAAGGAAGAGTCAGTGATGATACATGAAAGAAACTATGATAGTTTTTTTTTTCATATATATATATATTAAATATTTTATAACTTAGATAATTATGAGATATTTATATAAAATATATTAAAATTAGATATGTTTTTAAAGATATTTATCTTAAGAAAGTCTATATCAACAAATCTATCTAAGAGTATATATGGAGCGAAGCTCATCTCTTTAGACAACTCAAGACTGAACACAAGTCTAATATAAGGCTTAAATAAAGCTTAAGAAACATTTAAGTCTAGAAAATACTATTTGTTCTCTGTCTACACACTAATACAACTTACTCTACTCGTTACCTATTCAAATACTATACTGATTTAAGCATCAGAATGTTTTTCTTGCGGGTGTTATTGGGCTCACCAAGTCTTTTGGGTCCAGTTTTATCAGCCTATGGAAAGCTCCCCCAATATTTCTACTGATAGTATTTTCTAGCCTCATCATTGATGTCGTATGTGGGAATTAAATAAAAAGCCAGTTCATTTTTGTTTCTCAATATCTCTTTTCATGTCTGATGAAACTCCAACGCAATCGTGGCTATGCCAGCGCCAGCGACTATATCTATAGCTACGCCAACAACATGCCAGTGGCTAGGCCTATGACTACTCCTACATGGCTATCTTTGGCGGTTACGCCCATGACTATGCCCCACATGGGTATACTAATGGCTACACCCACAACAACACCCATAGCGACGCCCACGACTAAGTTCCACCGCTTTGCCCATGACTAAGCTCCACAACTACACCTACAAACTACTTTTATGACTGCTTGTACACGTAAAAGGTGTCGCTGATACTTGGGGGCTCTAATGATACATGAAAAGACTATGGTGTTTTATACAATGTATATATCTTCGTAAATATCTTATAATTTAAATATTTATGAGATATTTATATAAAATATTTTAAAACTTAGATATGTCTTAAGATATTTATTTTAAAAAAGTACATATAAATAAATCTATCTAGGAGCATAGGAGGGCATAACTCATCATATCTCTAGACAACACAATACTCAATACAAATCTAATAAAAAGTGTAAAGAACATTTAAGTTTAAAGCATATCCTTTATTCTTTTCTTATACACAAATACAACTCATTTTTACCGGCACTTATACAAACACTATATTAACTTAAGTATCAGAGTGTTTTTTTTACAGGTATCACTGGACCCATAAAGTTTTCTAAATCCAATTTTATCAGCATATAAAAAGCATACTAGTATTTCTACCAGGATATTTTCCAGCAAATTAGATAGCAGGATTAGACAACTAAATATAAAAAAATCATGAAATTAAGTATTTGTAAGCATCGTTGAAAGATCGTGCACTCTGTAATCGATCTGATTGAAGAAATATAATTTTTTTAAACAATAAAAGAACACAAGCCACCAGCATAGCGGTGGACAATTAGCTAGTTGTGATGTAATTTCAACCTTGATTGGTTGAAGGTGATTATCAAAGAGTACAAATTAATCAATTCTTTTACAATTAAAATATTGAATGGATATATAAAAGAACAAAATTTGTCGTCTTGCTGTGGCATGGCTTCAATTTTATGGATAGCCCGAAGGGACGCCATGCATGGTTATCCTCCCGGCCCTTGAATCTCACAAAGCCTGCTTAGAACTTCTGTTGCTGAAACTGAGAAGCGAGTAAAACTTGATTAAGAGTAAAAAAGCTTGATGATATAAGCTTGATCTCAGGATCTTAGGCCATACAGTCCATTTGCAAATTGCATTTCTTCGTGGCATGATCCTGTGACCTAATCTGGACCACAAATTAAAGGGACTTTACAAGAAAGAAGCCAAAAACTTAGCAAATCACGTGAAAAAAAGAGCACTGAAATTACCTCAGCTTTTAAAGGAATGCTATCCCTTCAACCTCCTTGTTTCGTACCAGATGCATGTTCCAGAAAAGAGGCAGAAATGGTTTCCAACGTCACAGTCCTCACGCACTTCACTACCTGCCCTAAGCGTTCTTGATAATTTGATAGGAAATTAGAGATGGGCAAGCCACTGACAGACCAAGAGTTGAAGATTGAAATCTGATAGCTCTAAAACGAGGTCAGCAAAAGCTTGGACTTGTTCTATGCACGAAGAAAAGGGTTTGTATTTTATTCGTAAAGGGGTACATGGAGGTCGTCATCTGACATGTATATTTAGGTCTCTCGTCCCCTTCGATTCACTAATTAATTATTCTCTAATTATCTATTCTTCGAACTAACAACACATGATACGCAGAATCCAATAAAGATTCTAGTCGAGCAATAAACGATATTGAGAATTTTTGTTTTTATTAATCTCAATGTCCAGACAAGCTTGTGCATACTTTAAACATTGCTGTCTCGTAAACAAAAGCATGTCTATGTAACTACCAAGGACTCTGTGCTGAAAACAGAGAGTTCCACTTTCATGTGCAAAAGCCGAAAGGAGATGGAGCTGGATTGGCATTAAGGAGCTCGAACTTCACTAGCTTACAAAAACATTACCTAATTTTTTCTGGTAACCTACTTCAAGAACATGACTTCTTGAAAGATGCTGCCTCCATCTTGCGGTAAGATAAGTTATTATAGCTTATCCCTCTTTGCCGATTCATCAGTTACTCGAACTTTGATTTTCTCAAACCTGACGTTTGCTAAATTAGAAAGCCTTAGCGCCATACCCACAAGTCTTGATCACAAGATGATATGCTCCAATCGTGATCACGCATTAGGCCTCCAAAATTATATTTCTTTTTTATGTGGGACTTTTAATCTGAAAACATTAATTTAATCAAAATTTTATTGAACCATCCATTTAGAGGGCTTACAATGCGCATCTACAAATTTTCCATAGGCTCTTTTCAAATTAAGTGGGGCAAGTGCATCCTTTTTTTCTTTTTGGTGGTGTTGAAGTAATAGTAAATAATCCTCGAAAAGGGATCGGTGCCTCTTTCGCTATTTTCTCAACCACAAACCACCCTTGGGTCATTCTTTATATATCTAACCAAGTTCAAAAAGAAGAAGAAGAAAGAAGCCCGTCTTTTACTCTGAAAAAAGTGCTTGTAACAAAGAGGTAGGAAATATGCATCCAACAAGGAGTGCAGATACGGCAATGACTAGCTAAGTGCGAGAAATCCTTTATAATCAATATTAATATTGATGGTTGATGTTTTCTTACATCATATTTAATATTTAGAACATTACATGTTTTATGAAAGATGGTTCTATATTAATATATACATAATATTAATGTTAATACGATTATCTCTTATAATTAATATTAATATTGATTTGAAGCAAGGACTTTTTAACTTGCTAGGAAGCATGGAGATTAACATAGATTCCCACTTTGAGCATTTGTTCCTGAAAAAAGATCTAGTTTAGAGAGGGTTGAGTCTCACAAGGTGCCGACCCACAGATACTTGAGCCTAGTGTGTATTCAGGTCTAATAAAATTAGGTTCAGTATAGTACTAGATTCACAAATATTTAAGTCTAACACGTAACCGAGTTCAAGAAGATTGAATCCAGCAAGATTCTAGACCAACATGTGCTTTGGGCATATAGCCAAGAAAGAAAAGGCGACATCTTTACTTGACCTTTTATCTTGGACCTTTGCTTTTACTGAGCTTTTTCTTTATCTTGGTTTTTTCTAGTTATGAGTTTTTATGAAAAAATTTTTTTAGCATGAATTACATTAATGTGTTATTTTTAATGTTAATTGAATTGGTTTTTTTTATATATTATTAAAATCAAACTAAGTTTACGGTAAAAAAAAACCACCCTCAACATCAATCTAATCCTTAAATCATAGAAATCAAAATTTAATCCCAACCTCTCATCCTAACATTTTAATTTTCAATGCAGCACCTCCCCCCTCTTGTTCTAGGTGGCCTCTTTCTTTCTTTCTTAATTTTGATTCCTCTAGGTTAGGTTCCGAGTTTAATTTCTTCCCTAGTATTGAACAATCTAACACAGATTCCCACAACTCCAAAAAATCAAATTAACTGTTAGTTTATCACCATCTATTCCCACAATCGTTTTTTTTTTCATCTGTAAAAATATACTCGTCTTTTTCATGAAAAATCAAAACTCTTATCAAGCAAACGAGAAATACTTGACCATTTTCATGAGATAGATTGGAAAACCCATAACATCTCATAGCTTGAGACGCCCATGTCGTATTCATGCATTAGGCATCTTCACCTCACTTTCCTTAAGTTGATAAATTTTTTTAAAGGGCACTTTCAATCTAGAAACAATAATCTAATCAAAACCCAATCATTTGAAAGGTTAACGCTATGCATCTTCCGCTGGATCTTTCCAAACCAAGATTAATCCTGAGGTGGGCAAGTGCATAATCCTTCAAAAAGAATCATGTGCCTCTTCCGATGTTTCTCAGCCACAAACGACTTTTGGATCATTCTTTATTTGTCCACCCAGAAGAAAAACACAGCATTTTTTCTTCCTAAAAAATAATAATAAAAAAGTTTTAAAGGAAAACGATGAAATAAAAATAATGTTATCCATCCTAAAACATCTTAATCCGATTACGTTTTTTTTTTTAACAATTTAAATATATAATGGCTGGCGTAATGTGAAGTTCATCAGTTCGGTTCGTCCTGTAATATGTACCATTAATTTGATGGTTTATTTTATATGAATATTCAAAGATAAATAACAACATTAAACATGAAAATCTGATTTTTTATTAAAAAAACATGGACGTGTTTCTCGCCAGTTATTTGGAAGGGGAGAGGTCCCTCCCGAGCCGTGTTTCACAGGCTGGTGATAGCGGGCCCGATGTAGCAGTGACTGTTAATCCTTATCTGCCCCAAATTTACGTTGATCCAAGCCTCGAAACAAACTTGTGAAAGCACAGTATTGTTTCGACCGGAAACTTCCCTCCCCCAATAAATGTCGTTCGCATTGTTTTGATATGCATATGATATCAGCACATAAACGCGTTCTGACTCTAGGGTTCTTGCACAAATCACTAATACAGGTTCTTCGAAGGCACCAGTTTCGAAGTCTCTACTAGGAGTACAATACACTTCGGCTTCAGTCAAAGCCTCATATTACACGTTTTTATGTGAATTCTCAATGGTTGGACTTTTCGAAGTACATGAAACTGCTGGTTAATGTTTTTACGGTTTTGCCTTAAACGCGTTTTTTAAGGTACTGTGCATGACCGGTAACTAGTGCATTTGACATCCGACGTGGGATCCTTTTTGCATTCAAATCTTCCATGCCGAACCTGGTGACTGGTGCGGGTTTTTGGGCTCGTCATTTGGATAGGTTGGGTCGTTTTACTTCCTGGGCTGGGTAGTTCACTCACTTGAGTAATATTGGGCCTCTAATGTAAAATCGAATCTCAAGGAATCGAACAATTTCTATTCACTTGAGCCCAATTGTTTATCATACAGTTTTCTATTGAGGGGGCAATTTAGCTGTATAAATAACAATCTCTGGTTGTTTGCTAGCAGCTTCGATTTTCATTGAGCATGAGAATCAGAGATAGATTGCTATGGCAATGGGCTCCAAAACCAGCATGACCACCATTTGAGTTTGTGTTATCAACTCCCTACTTGGATGCACGTTTCCTTTAATTATTGCTTTTCAGATTGCATTTGCACGTATTTTGTTTACAGATGAGATGTTCTACTGGCATGCATAGCCCATTACACTGAACAACACTTTGGGAACATGTTGGGTATAACATCACGTGCACAGGTTTTGTCCTTTCGAAAGTTGACGGCTTGATCCTGGCACGAATGAACTTTCCCTTGAGAAATTTCCACGAAACATCCAATTGCATAACAGATCACATCTACTCTTGCAAAGTTAACAGTGATATGACATGCAAATATAACTCGGCATTAAGCCATTAACATGTTAAATCATATCGAGAAACTTCCTATCTCAAAACCTGTCAATAATGGTTGTAGGGAAAAATACTGCCTCGAGCCTCTCATTCCGTGGAGAAGAGGAGTGAAGTTATGTACGCACACACTAGGTTAGCAGGCAACCAAACTTTTAAGTTGTAAAATAAGACTTCAATAAATAATATGATCACAGGTGCAAAAGTCAAGATTTGAAGTTTGTATAACAGTTTTATGGTCTGCAAAATACAATCATAGACAAAACCCAACATGGCGAGCTTGAAAAGCTTTTATTTTGCGGATAAATCGCAATCCTACTCCTGCAAACAGCACAACGAAACCACCAAATGCTTGGCAGAGCAGACACTTCCATGAGAAGATATTTGAGGATGCTGAAAGTGCTGCCCAACCCTCAATAATCTGCAAACCACAGTTTTTTCTCCTAAGCGACACTGACAAGCTATAAAAGAATAGCAGTAGTTAGCAATCACCCTTCTTATTCTGCCCTGGACTGGCCAGCACGGGATGACAAGATGATGCCAACAATAAGGCCATACAGCGCCAACGCTTCAGCAAAGATGAGGATAAGGATCATTCCAACAAAAAGTTTAGGCTGTTGAGCATTAGCTCTGTGAAAAAAACAGCAAAACGTATCAGAATGGATTGTGAATCAAACGATTATTCTCCCTAAACAGCAATCTTGCAAGTACAAGAGATATTACACAAGAACGGAAAATTTGCCTGTGCAAGTACCATGCAGTCTCATCCAAGAATTCTCATGGTCTTAAATTTACAGAAAAACATCCAGACATTGTAAGGTTTGCGCAGCGAAACTAGACAACAAATCTCAAAGATTTAAGAACCACTGCATCATATCAAGGAGATAAAAGTTGCACCCAGATCATAAGTTAAAAAACTGAAGAACAGGAGAGCACCCCAGCTACAAAACTAAATAACAATGTACCACGCTTGTCAAAAATAAATACAGGTTGAGACACGTTAACCATACCAACACTTTATTAGTTAACAACAGAAATCAAACGCTGTAGCATATCTTCTAGACAAAAAAGATGGCTAACATACCTGACACCGGCATCACCAACAATGCCAATGGCCATCCCAGCAGAAAGCCCAGCAAGGCCACAAGCAAGACCAGACGAGAGATGTGCATACCCATCAAAAAGGTAGTAAGACTTGGCCTTTGGGTTAATTCCAGTACTAATAATAACCGCAATAATCAACCCATAAATACCCAACACACCAGCCATAACAACTGGAACAATCGACTTCATCACCAACTCAGGCCTCATCACTCCCATAGACGCCACACCAACTCCACTCTTAGCTGTTCCATACGCTGCTCCCATACCTATACAAACACCAAAACCCCAATATTTACAACAAACAAACACAACACATGGATAGGTTCAAAAGTTCCCCAGATCTAAGTAATTAGTCAAAAATCTAATATTGATTAAGCAAAATGGTTTTGTAATATAAAGCTTATCGAATCAAAATTTAAATCAAGCACGTCTTTTCCAGGGTCATTAAAAAATATTAAAATCAATAGCACTTATTAATTACGGATAAACAACCGCTAATGTTCAAATTTAACGAATAATTGCAACTGATATAATATCAAACTAAAATTAAATCACTTGAGACTCGTAAAATTGCATCAAGATCGATCTGATAATAATAAGCCTAGCAATTCAATTTCTCGGGAACCGATCAAGGACATGAAAATTAAAGCAAATAAATAACGAAATAATTAAAAAATAGAATAGAAACAGAAGGAAGATATGCAATTGTTTACATGAGAAGACGAGGGCAGCAGCGGCGCCAAGGAAGCCGAAGAACGGAGCAGTTTCGTCACCGCTGAAAGTAGACATGATTGATCACTGAATCTGAGACGGTGTCTTTAGATCTGAACTGAACAGAGATTCTTGGAGTTGAAAATTTCTTGGATCTCTCTGTTCTGTGCTTTGCTAGAGAAAAAAATGAGCGAGAGGAAGGCAATAAATGAATAAAAAAGTATATAAAATGTCGGCGTTTTAAATCCAAGCTTCGATCAAATGAAGCACAATCTGATCTATTGGATTGGGCTTTCTATACAAAAATAAATAGTCTTGGGCTTTTAATGGTGTATAATGGGCCGATTTTGGTGGGTCCATTAAAGAAAATGGGCGTAACTACAAATTAGTCCCCAACATTTGTTTAAGTTTAAATTCAATCCAATAATTTGAAATACTTGAAAGATAGCAATCCAATAATTTAGAAAGTGTTTGTTACTTCAGTGTGTCTGTATTTTTAAAAAATATTGAATTTTTTAAAATTAATTATTTTTAATGTTTTTGGATCATTTTGATGTGCTAATATCAAAAATAAATTTTAAAAAATAAAAAAAATATATTATTTTAATACATTTTTAAGCAACAAATATTTTAAAAAATAATCGCTAGCATAACATTAAACACTACCTTAAAAACTAATCGCTACCTATTTTAATGCATTTATACATTTGTTTTACCCAAAAATGATCCAGCAAACAAGTTTTGATTAATTGCCTGCATGAACCAATGCTGAAGTTTTTGTTTTTTGTTTTTTTTTACATGAATAGGTACAGCTAGTTGCTATATATTCTTATGCTTTAAGGTGTTTAACAGGCAAGTGGGATTTGATCAGTTAATGTGTTTGTTTGCAGCCGCTTATAAGAGTGAAGCAGAAGCAGGGGAGGCACTTGCTGAAGCTATAAAAACCGGACTTGTCAAGAGGGAGGATCTTTCTGTTACCACCAAGGTTTACTTTAAACATAGATGTTTTCCTAGCCCATTTCTTGGGGGAAAAAAAAGGATCCGTGGTTCAAGAGCACATATGCAATTTCTTGTTGGCTAACATCTCATTTTATGTTGTGTTGACAACAATTGCTGTCTTTTCCTCGCTTTGAACATGTGCGCAGCTATGGAATTCAGACCATGGACATGCTGTTGAGGCGTGCAGGGATAGTTCAAAGAAGCTTCAGCTTGATTACCTTGATCTCTACCTTGTTCACTTCCCCGTAGCCACAAAGCATATCGGTGCTTATAACACTCTGTTTTATTGTTACTTCATATATCTATACAAATCAGTCTATATTTCCTTGAGACGATGACAGTAGGTTTTTATGATGAAAATATGAATGCCAAAGATTTTGTCTTGCATACTGAATTTGGAAGGAAGTGGATGAAACTCTAAATGTAGACTCTAGTTTTAGTCGTCCTTATTGAGAATAGTTTATAGGATCATCTATTCAATAAAGAAAAGAAAAAGGAACGACACCCATTACATGATAAAGAGGGGATAAATCTTAAGACTTTTAGAGTACTTAGAGAGTAACTACATGACCCACAAAATATTACTGCAAAGAGAACATATGCTGTGTTTTCCATTTAGCTCTCTTCTTGTACGCCCCATTTACAATTTCTTACTGCAGTCATGAGTCAATGAAATTAGCACCAGGAGGAAAATCTTGTGTTTAGGTGATAAGCAGTTTGACAAACTGGGCCAGAGCAACAATCTCGTGCTCTGAAACTTCTTACTGTGTTTGCATGCACACAGGAGTTGGTTCGACTGGCAGTGCAATGGATGAGGATGGAGTGCTGGACATTGACACAATCATATCCATGGAAACCACCTAGCAGGCCATGGAAGATCTGGTTTCCATGGTCTTAGTTCGTAGCATTGGAATCAGGTGAGTTGACACAGCCTTAAAGGCTAACCTATGGATACAATTCATTAAAAAA
This sequence comes from Populus x sibirica, assembly GCA_019202695.1. NCBI lineage: Eukaryota > Viridiplantae > Streptophyta > Magnoliopsida > Malpighiales > Salicaceae > Populus > Populus x sibirica. The sequence goes on from JAGMVL010001134.1 coordinate 2,586,774, forward strand.
ATATAAGAGAATATTCTTCTGTGGTGCTTTTCATCAACAGTCTTATCATCTCTGTTTTTGTTTTTTTGATCAGGGTCTGGCAGAAAAATATAAGAAAACCATGGCCTGGATTGTTCTCCTGTGGGCATCCAGCGAAACACGGTCGTCATCCTGAAGACATCAAAGATCAGGAGACTGAAGGAAAATCATGGTGTTTTCGACTTTGAATTATCCAGAGAGGATATGGACCTGCTGAAAGAGCTGGACAGAAGCTAAACGACCAACCAACCTGCCAAGTTCTGGGGGATAAATTTGTCTGCTTAATCATGTCCATGATTATATCCTTCGAAAACGTTCCCTTGTGTCCTGCTCAGAATAATAGAGACGGATATTTTCCTTACTGTACTTGGTTTTGTGAAACTGTGGTTGACATCGTGGTCAAGGGTTGATTCATAGCATATATTTACATGACCTCTTCCTTTACAGCCTGCTTGATTCTCTTCATGAGTGGTTCTATCAAATTATAGTCGAGCAACAATTTGAATGAACAGATCAGGAAATCACATTGCTCAATTTTTAGTCCTTGCACCATCGAATTGGACGAGATGTCAGCAGCTTACAGGAAAAACACAATCAAATAGAATTCAATCGCTTCTGTGAGGATTTCTAGGCATCCCATAAACACTCACCAAAACCCCGTCTTTCAAGTGATACAAAACTCACCAATCAAACTAATTTGATTCTCTAGGAAAAGTTTCTCATCACATGTCAAGAATTTGTGGTAGCCATGATGGCAACTACATGCAACAATGGGAAACGTGTTCTTTGAAATTTCAATATACAAATGGAATAATTGCAACACGGTTGCTTGGATAATTGTCAAATTTCTGAAGATACCACCTATGTGTTTCTGCAGCTGCAAATATCAGATTTGACACCTGCATCCAACACATTACACAATCTTTCAGCTCTCGTAGAACATAAGGAAAGCCACAATGAGGGAAAAAAGAGAGACATCTTGTGAATGTAAAGAGGAAGATACCACAAATCCGAAAAGCAACCAAATGGTGAGGTCTGCCCCTCCACTACCAAAAACTACGCCAGCATATATAACCTGTATCATTAGCATAAACATGAAGTGTGAGCCCTCTGCACCTCAATTTCACTCAATTACTGTACGTAAATCATGAATGAGTGAGAGAGAGCGTACAATCTCTGCCAAATAGTGTGGAGATGAAACAATCTCGAACCAATCACCATGGGGTATTACATATTCATCAACCTTTCCCACATGTTCCCTTAGTGAGCCCTAATTAACCATCATGATAGTGAAGGTGAGAATGTATGCTAGTCTCTTAATTTTGCAACAACTTGGTCTCCCTTTTCCTCAAAAAAAAAAAAAAAACAGTAAAGATAGCTGGACACTGATGGGTGCCTGGTAGACTGATATCACCCAATTTATGATGATATTTGAAACAAGTTGATTTGATAAACAGGATTATAAGAAACAGAGAATAGAGTTCAGGACCTGCACATGCAGACACAATGTTTCTATTAACTCATTCTCATGGCTGACTGTAAAGTCAGATGGTCTTAAGATCAGTCAAACAGTGCATCAAGTCAAATGAGTTCCATAGTGCATCAATAGAGATAAGTGGTATAACATTCAGGAAACTAACATGTTTCATCATACAACTAGACTTGTTCACAGGTACAATACCAATATCCAAAGCTCCTTGGCCATTTGGTTTGGATTTGCAACTCAAACCACTCAACCACGTTTCAAGCTTTGGAATCACCACGACAACAGAAACACACACTACCAATAACTGAATCACATATCCCATACGAACATCAGAAGGGAAGTGACCCCAACCTGAAAACATATAGTTGTTTGACCTCATTTCACGGAAGATCATCTGATTTCCACAAACTTCCTTTTGGTAGCAGTAACTACCAACCTATCAGAATTAAGCTTCAATGGTATCAATTAGTTACACATGTTTACAAGGTAATATTTCTTGAATAGATGAGATGTAAATATTCCAACTTTCCCATCCAAAGCAAGGAGAAGTATCCTGTCCAGTGTCCACTATATCTTCGTTCATTTTTAATTAACTTATAGCTATTAACCACCAGTTTAGAACCTCACCCTGGTCATAATATAGCTACAGGCATAACGTTTTTGACAAATTCTGCCAGAAAAATAAGCAATTAATTTGCTTTCCTTTTTTTTTAAGAGAAGTGATATTGCCATCTGACCAGTGACTGATCATGAAACAGTGATACTCACAAGAATTGCATGGCAACGATGCTGATGAATCCAGCCCCAAAGAAATATAGCTGCACCAATCCATTGGCACCATCCAAACTTCGAAAAAGGATTAACAAAGTCCCACCAATCAAATTCAATGGCTTGCATTGAGCTTCTGTCTTTAACAATGAACTCCGTCACTTCACTTGTGCCAAATTTGAATACATTAGGCGCACAAGTACAGCAGAGTGTCAGGGGCATTGCTGTGTAGAAACTAAGCTCAAAAGGAAAATATAAACCAATACAACATTTTAGAACATGTCTTCATGTATAACAAAATTCATGGTAAACCAAAAGGAGGAAACAGATTGTACTGGAAAGTGCTTTGATCACAAACATGGATTATGGCGTGATTTGATTTGTTCACAAGGCTGTTTGGCAATATGGTAGAAAGCATATTAACCAGCACGAATCTAGTATAAAATATTCGAGGAAAAACATGTTTCCAACAGCAATTTGACTTCGTGTGTGCATGTCATGGGCAGAAAGGCTGCAGCAAAAGAACTGGATCAGAGGGCTTCAAGAAACTCACAATAGACCAGTAAGATAGCCGAAAATGTGCATCCGAGCTGAGGGGCTGTATTTAAATACATATAACGTCTCAAAAAGACGCCTCAAGACTTGAACTTCCATTAACAGGAGCAGAAACACAGAAAGCCAAACCCTGAATTTATTCTCTGAATTAATCAGCTGTGATCGATTAAATGAAAAGGTGTTTGAACGTCCTGCCAAGTAGCTGCCTAAATCAGAGTAGAAAAACGGCTCAGAAACAATCGGTGCCATTCTATGCGCATAAATCCATGTTGCAATAAGCAAGAGAGTAGTCCACACCACAGCCACCACATAGAAATGAGAAAAGAATCTTTGAGGAACAGTGAATTTCTACAAACCAAAAAACAGTAAATTAGAAACTTCGATGAATCAATTTCCAACCAGTCATTACAAACCTCGATAATCTACAAGCTATCATTAAATTCAATCCACATTCATCTTAAAATGGGTTTCTGTATTATTTTTCAGTGCATTAGAAGGGGAAAACATGCAACGTAGACTACATAAACAGTAATTATCTTTATATTACCAGTAAAACGTAAGAAAACGACCCGACCAAACTAAACCCAACAAATCTATCTCACAGAGGTTAAACAAATCATAGAATTCAAGGAAACAGGAAAATCTCAGAACTTACGTGATGAGATGATGATTTCATGATCTTTCCTCTCCTTGCAAACCCCAAAACAAGTCCATGAAATGAACCCAGCCAGGAACATGGCAGTGAAGCTATGAGTATAGGCAGTGTCCCAGCAATCCAAGCTGCTCTCAACAACTCCACAAGCCCAAGTTCCATTTTTTAACAGAAACCCAGATTAAAGAACTCAGCTTTACGAGTTGTGAACCATTAATCTTACCAAAACAGAGAATTGGTAGTTAAATCGGGAGTTTAAGGAATCACGTTGTTCAAGAGAAATTGATGCGGGACTGACATGGTAGTAATAGCACTCGTCCATGACCTATTCACGAGGACCGTCCAAAGTCATTTATAATATTTATTGGTTTTACCTTTATATTCTTTACGAAATCATTTTCAAGGTAATTTCAACCGTGTGATTCTATAAAAAAAATCTATAAGATATATATATTTTTTAGAAAAAATCTATTAAATTTGCATTACTTTATTATATAAAATTTAATAAAAAAACCATTTGAGAAGAGTTTGTAAGGGAAAAAAAGAGAGTTGAAGCTATGCAATTCATGGTTCGATACTCTTACTCCAATATTTTATTGTAGAAATTAAAATAGTGTTATTAAAAAAAATTATTTCATTGAAATTTATAAGTAGCTGATTTTAAAATAGATTTTTTTATATTTTAAAAAATAATATAGAAAAAACATTAGGAGATTATCTACATTTAACTTTATTTTTCAATAGTACAAGTTGTATATTTTTTTTCTTACCAGCTTAATACCAAGTTGATGAATATTATAGGCAAATCATGATTTTACTAAGATTTCATTTGTTTTTATGTTTTAAAAGTGTTTTTTAAAAAATTAAATTTTATTAATTTTTTATTTTAAATTAATTTTATTTTATATTTTCAGATTATTTTGATGATAAAAATAATTTTTTTAAAATTAAATAAAAAATATTATTTTAATATATTTTCAAATAAAAATATTTTTAAAAAATAACTATTATTATACTTTTAAAATTATTTACATAACACCGCTATTTCAATGAGCAAAACGTACTAGAGATGTCATGAAACTCTACATTAGGTTATTTTTTTTTATGTACATCTCTAAGCTCAAAACTTTATTTTTGTAGTATCAGTTATTACACAACACTTGAAAATTAAACATGGCTTGTGTTTTAAGTTAAATTAATGGATGTTCAAATTTAATTTGATTTTTTTAATATTTTATTTAAAATAATATTATTTTAAATTATATCATGACAAATTTCATAATTTTATTTAAAATAATATTAAAACTATCATAAAATACGACAATATTATTAGATAATGGACCGTGATTTAGAATTATTTCGAGTTTGACCATAAAATTACGACATGGTAAGATGCAAGCCAGGATTAAGATATCGAGGATAATTCCTTTTTAAATACTTGTGATTTACATTTTGTTACATTTGATATTATTATTATTATTATTATTAATTATGAAACAATATTCACTTCAATAAGAACGTAATTGGAAGCAAGTTGCCGTGAGCTGATAAAAAAAAAAGTGAATACATAATTGGCGTTTTATCCTCTGAACTGTACTGAAACGACATAAAGCAAACGCTAAAAACGACAGTTTTTGCCGTGAGAGCGCGAGAGAAACCCGTGGTCATCTCGGTTCTCTAAAATTCACCACATTAACCCCATCGGCCATCTCCCTCCCTCCCTCCCTCCCTCTATCTCAAGCCAGACAGGAAACTCTCTCTTTAAAATCTATGTAACTTCTTCGATAACATAAATCAGTAAGTTCATAAATTTATTCTTTGATCTGTGTCTCCCTTTAACGCCATCATTCATTCTAATTTCTATGAGGTTTCGTATGCTGTATGTTCCTGATCTTGACATTCATCTCTGGCTTAAAAACCCTATTTTTATAGTAAGATTTTTTCAAATTTGAACTTTTCCGTAGAAAAGTTTGTTACTTTACTTAAATTAAGTTACTTTTTTTTGCTTAGATTAATAATGGGTTGTGTTAGATTTTGAGTTATTCTTTTCAGCTGCTAAAGCTATTGAGGTTTATTTGCTCGAATCAGGTATGTTTGAAGCTTGATGTTTTTCTACTATTCGAGGGCTATATATATATATATATATTTTTTTTTTTTAGTGATAGGTCTAAGGTTTCCGGCGAAGGAAGTTTTTTAATTAAGAAAATTATTGTAAGATGAGTGCGGAGATTACATGGGTTTTGTGTTTATTTCTCGTAAGGAGGAACTGCAAGTGTTTGATGTTTTCTTTCGAGTGTCAAGAGTTCGACGTTGATCAAGTCACTGCTTGTTATTGTTAGATTGCTGTTTACTAATGTAGGATCTTTTTGGTAAGAATGGCTGTTGCTCGTCTGTTTGTGGATATTGCAGAAAATACGGTTTACACTATACACCCTGAACTTTTTATCTCAATGCTGCATTGAGCTGGAGAATAGGCTACTTGTAGCTGTTCTTGTGATGTTTGAAAAGCTTAGCAGTCTAGGTGGAACTGGATTTATGGTGGCACTTTTATCTTTGATACTTGATTTGTATGTGTGTCCTTGTGTGTAGAGTTGGATAATGCTTGATTTATTTGGATTTTTTTTTCACTTATCTAAAGCTAACTGCTTTCAAAGCTTATTGTTAGTTTCTTTCGTCTTTTTGAAGAAGCCTTGTGATGTTTTACTTTTTGGCATTTCTTTGTTGCTTTGGTGCGGTCCTTTCTTCTTTTTTTTCTCAGTGCCATTTGTAGAAGACTTGAGATCTTACTTTTGGTTTTATTTTTTTCCAAAATAGGAGATATATTCTCTTCCTGGAAGCTTAGTGGATGCCCAAACTGAACATTCAACAGTGAGTGGTAGGTTGAGACTGATTCCTGCTTAACTGATATTTAAGTGGGTTCAAGATGGAGGATGGCGGGCAACATCAAAATGGAAGGTATAAGATAGACTATTACAAGACAGCTCACCCTCACCCTCCGGTAAGAAGATATTTGCCTCAGATCCATGTAGATTTTTCTGATTGTTTTACCATGAAATTTCAGATGAATATAAGCTTAAGACATAATGTAATTTTCAGTGGAATATGATGCCTCGAAATCAAGTGAAGGAGCAAACTAATGCCTTAGTGATGAATAAGAAGATAATGACCATCCTCATTGAGAGGGATGATGCCATTCGAGAACGCAATTTGGCATTTGCTGAAAAGAAGGAAGCCTTGGCTGCACGAGATGAAGCAATCCAGCAGCGAGAGAAGGCCCTTGCTGAACGGGATAAAGCCTTGATGGAGCGAGACAATGCTCTAGCAGCGATTCAATACCGGGAAAATGCAATGAACTATCCTTTGAGCGGTGGAAGCCAAAGAGGATCAAAGCGCATACCCCATCCAGTTTACCACTCAAGTGACATGTCTGAAGCTCTTGACTCGGGGGAAATGCACGTCACCAATGCCTTGCCTATATCATCTGTTCCTGCTGAAAATGCAAAGTCACGCCAGACAAAGCGATCAAAGGAAAATAAGGCAGTTGGATTGAAGGCAGCCAAGTCACCATGGAAGGGGAATAGAGTGAGCGAGGATCTGAATAAGCAAGGTGCTTCTGATGGGAAGAAAATTAAGGTTGAGTGGGACAGTCAGGATGTGGGCTTAAACCTCATCAATTTTGATGAGACCACCATGACAGCACCCGTTTGTTCATGCACTGGAGTTCCCAGGCAATGCTACAAGTGGGGTAGTGGTGGGTGGCAGTCAGCCTGTTGCACAACCACCATGTCATCATATCCACTACCACAGCTGCCAAATAAGCGACGTGCCCGAGTTGGTGGCCGGAAGATGAGCGGTAATGTCTTCACAAGATTGCTTAGTCGGCTGGCAGCCGAAGGTCATGATCTTTCTATCCCTCTTGATCTCAAGGATTACTGGGCTAGACATGGAACAAATCGCTATATCACCATTAAGTAGATGTTTTTTTTCTGTAGCCCCTATTTGATCTTAATTTTATCATGTTCTTCTTTGTACTGCGGACTGCCTTGTATCAGAACATGTACCTTTTTTTATAGAAAGGTTGTTTCCTCTTTTCACACAGTAGGCTGCTGTAATCCATATCAATAGATTCGTCCCGTTTAAGGGGACTTGTAAAGTGCTGGCCCTTGTCTAGGACGGCATTCTATATGGCCGTGTTCATTGCTATGATCCAAGGGCAATCTTCAGAGCATGGGCCCCTGCAGCCTGACATGAAGACCACTCTGGCTTCTCTCTTCAACTTTTTTCTTTTTTTTTTTTTTTTTAAAAAGACAGCCATGCTGCTATCTTTTGCAGTAATAAAGCTTTTTCACTGAAAAGAAAAAAAAAAACCTGTTCTAAAGTACAAGTTGCCGAAATTAAATGGTAATGCACTAATATACAAGTGGTTTTGAGCTGATGCTATAGGATACAGTGAAAAATGCTTTCGAGAATTTGATGATTTATTCATAAAATGGTATTTCTGCGTGGCTCGATCTTTTGGTGGAAAAGAAAGCTGAAATTACAAGTAAAAGGTGTGAAAGGTGTTTGAAAATGTATTAATTGTTGTTTTTTTTTAAAAAATTTACTTGTATGTATATTAAAATAATATATTTTTTAATTTTTAAAAATTATTTTTAACATTAACACATCAAAATAATCTGAAAATATATAAAAAATTAATTTGAAGTAAAAAAAATAATATTTTTTTTAAAATATTTTTAAAATATAAAAATAAAAGGAGATATGTTAACTTTATACTTTTTTTTCATATGGTGGACTTTGGGCTGAAAATAATGAATAAATCAAGAACTTTTATTCGGTGCAAGATTTAACAAGGCTGTTATGGGCTTGGCCCATTTTATGGCCGACGTCACAGTTACTGTCACAAACTCGCCCATTGGGCCTCTAGATCCTTTTGTCTTAGGAAACCCCTCTTATTACTCCAAAGTTTAACGTTCACGAATGCATGCCTCATCCTGCTTCGGTGACCTTTGCCTCGTAATTCTTGAATTTTGATTATACCATTTCTGTTCTACCTGTTGTTTTCAGGAGTAACAAGTCAAGTTTTTGGTACTTCATTTTTATGTTAGCAATTTGTTTTGCTATTGTTCTGCAATTTTCTTGTATCGTCTGATATTCTTAATCTTGGGTGTAATTATGCTGAGCGTTGCATCCATTTTTAGCGGGTTTTTGGTATTTTACTACAGTAGTACCATGGCGATCGGGATCATCCTTGTAACACTTGTGGTTCTTTTTCAGGTAGTGTAGTTATAAAGCCTTAGTTCTTGAAATTGTGATCGTATCAGATAGCAATCCATGTTCCTAAGCAATAACCTCTGTCTATTTGGAGTGATCGATACTTGTACGGCAGAAGCCTTTCTATAGATTCATGTGCTTTCACTTTGAGATTTCTGTCACTTATCAATGCTTGAATAGACTTCGTGAAGTGAACCATTTTTCTTATCATGGCCTTTATGACTTATTTCAGCTGTTTAAGTTCTTAGAAGAGGGGAAAAAAAAAAAGAAGACAGATTGACGGAAGAATTACAAGGCAGAAGGTAGAATAAATCTTCAGAAATTTGCAGTACATCAGCATAACCATCTATCCATCAAGAACAATGGTCATTCTACATTATGAAAATTCAGTTTTGAAAAACATTTATCAGCATGTATAAACTCATAAAAACAGAATTCTTAAATGTTAAAAAACAAAATCTAATATAAAGTAACAGAAGTTGCACTGCATACAGATAAAAATTCACATCCATGCCCATATTAAGCTCTTCTATCTTGGTGAATTCACACATTTATCCACCATCTAGACTGGCAAACACTATTCTGCAAAAGCTTTGAATAACCATTCCATGACTTCCTTCAGTATTTGGGCCACTGCACATACAATAGTTAAAACAGCCAGCTTCTTGTTAGTGGAGGAAAGAAAAACAACGCTAAACTGCAAAATGCAGGATGATATCGATTGAGTAGACAAAAAAACGGGGCTTCTACATGGTTTCTATAATATAAAAAACAAATCAGGATGTAGATATTCTGATACACAGTAAAAGCAAATTAATAATGGCATGTGAGAGTGTCCGTCCTATATATTCCACAGAACTAATCATCTCTTAAGTTATTTGTAATGCACAGAAATAATTTTAAGTTAAATTATTTTGTTATATTAATATATATTTTTTTTATTAGCGTGGGGTGTCCGGGTCAGCTTACGCGCACCACGACTATTCTCCACGGCCCACTGGACATCCTGCAAGCCCAGTGAGCAGGTAAGACACCGCGGGGGTGACAGGCGTGCACATAGAGGGTCGAACCCGGGAAGGGGGCGGAACAAGTCACACGATTGACCACAGCGGCTAGACCCTCAAGTGCTTTTGTTATATTAATATTACAATGATAAGTGATGGTTATTGATATTATCATTGATCACAAGTATAAATTTTGTTAACATAATAATAAAAGATAATAAGATATTAGTTTTGATTATGATTGATGGTTAATTTTGATATATTACTCTAAAGAATGTTGAGATATTATGAGAAATAAACCATTTTAACAGAATAATTAAAACCCTAACTTACCTGTACACGTCTAACCTCTATATAGATTGCCATGTGATAGTGTACGGAATCAAATTTAGGTTATAATAGAAAAAAAATCCTCTGCATGCAAAGTAACCAAAAAAAAAAAAAAGTATTTAAATACCAACTTACTTGTACACGTGTACCCTCTATATAGATTGATGGGATATGAGAAATCTTGGGCCACTCAGAGCCATTCTCCTTTCTACAATTTCTTGATACAAGTGGACATGCCCAAATATGCAAATCGTTTAATTTTGAGAGGCGTTGAATGGCTGTTGAACTTGGCAGATACTTGAGATTCTTGCAATTATGAATCCAAAGAGATTGAAGAGAAGAAAGGTTGGCCAACCATTCTGGCAATGCTTCCTCAAATTCCTCTCCCTCGAAATAAAGTATATACAATTCCTCGAGGGCAGTGAGGTGTTGAAGTTGATGCGGTACACTCTTCAGTTTATCCCATCCACATATCTCTAGTCTTTTAAGGGACCCCCTCAAGTTGAGGTGTTGGATTGAGTTTAAAACTCCTTCAGGAAAAGCCTCCAGCTCCTCTGACAAACCACCGATGCTCAAATACTCCAGTCGGGCGAGGCTGCCTAAGCAATCATCATCTGGGAAATCACTCAAACTGCGACACATGGTGATTTCTAAGTCAACAAGAGAAAGCAATTGTCGAAAACCATGCCAATCAATACTGATGAGCTTATCACAACCTCTAATCTGTAATATTTGAAGTGAAGACAATTCTTGTAAATCACTGATATGGATAAGCTCTTTCCAATCCCATATCCGTAATTCCTCTAGAGATGCGCAACATTGTAGTCCACTTGGAAGAGCTCCCAATTTACAACTATCAACAGTCAGTTTTTTCAAAGAATATTTCAATTCTCGGAAATCACCAGGAATTGAGATCAACTCATGGCTTTCATATATGTTCAATTCCACCAGAGCTGTGCAGCGTTGGACGCTTGGAATGGATGCCAGCTTTGGACACCTCCATATACTTAAAACTCGAAGAGACGTGAAACCATGAAATTCATCAGACAAATATCTCAATTCATCACATCCGTCAATTTTAAATTCTACAAGAGATGAAAGACGACATATCGGAATGCTTTTCAACTTGCCACAACTCTTAACACTCAACTTTTCAAGACGAGGAAATACTGCAACAACTTCTCCACCTGGTACCATCCATTCTTCAAGACCTTCCATACTGGATAGAGTGAGTTTTTCTAGTGCTGGAAACAGTACATCTGCACTGCCACTGCTGCTATAGAACTCATTGCCTATACATTTCACATCAGGCATTCCACTCATCTTTAGAATCTTAAGGCGAGGAAGACATCCAAGTGTTGGGAGTTGTCTGCCCTTGCTGCAGTCTTTCAATCTCAGGACCGTCAGATTATTGAGCGGCAATGCAGACATCCATGATGAGAAATCTTCACCCCTGTAACCCTTAATTTTCAAGCTTCTTATATCTGGGTGAGGCTGCAGGCCTTCCAGCACATCCTCGTTATTGACACTGCTGTTACCTTCATCATCACTCCATTCAAACACCAATTTGTTCATTCTTTTATCACGCAGTTTTGCCTTCTCAGCTTCTTCTCTGTCTCTAACTTGTTCAAGCTTGGATATCTTCAATGCTCCTCTTAGTTCATTCAAACATCCCAGCTCTTCAATTTTATGATTTGGACCCACAACAAAAAAAGGCAGAGTTTGAAGGCTTGTTAAGAGTCTCACCTCAGCTGGCACCATGTTTAGATCATTAAAATGAAGATGTCTCAAGCTCACTAAATTTCTCATTTTCCGGGGAAGCTTTTCTAGTGAGTTGCAATGAGTGAATCTTAATGTTTCCAAATGGTAGAGCTTGGTGATGGATTCTGGCAATTCTCTGATAGCAGTATCCGAAACATCAAGATATCTCAAATGTCTCAGCTTGCAAATTGAATCTGGTAACTCAGTGATATCAGACTCCTGCAATTTGAGAGTTCTCAAGCTTTTGAATTTCCAAGACCGATTGAATACATCAACCATTGAGAAAACAGTACGCAATTTTCTAGCATCAACCGCTTTTAATGCTGCCTCATCATCCCCACGAGATATGAGATTTAGATGACGAATATGAGATGCACCATCAACAGCCGAATCCTCCTCCAGATTTAACGCTCCTGATTTTGAGACCTGTAATGCAAGATCATGCACAAGATCATGCATCTTGCAACTTGTTACGATCTCACACTCATTCCTGTCAACATCTTGGAAAAAGGAATTTGCAAGCAAGTCATTGAAATACTTGTTGCCTTCGTCTTCCATCCTCCCATTTGATGGCCTGAGAAAACCTTCAGCCATCCAAAGTTGAACCAGCTCTTCCCTGTCAATTTCAAAATCTTTAGGGAAAATGGAACAGTATGCAAAACATTTTTTCAATGTTGGCGATGACAGGTAATCGAAACTGAGTCTTAATACGCGCAAAGCTTCTTTATTTCCATCCTGAGAATCCCAAATTCTACTGTTTAGAATTGACTTCCACTCCTGCGTCTCTTTTTGGCGCAGTGTTCCTCCCAAAACTTTAGCAAATAATGGAATCCCTCCACATTTCTTTGCAATCTGTTTTCCAATAGACTTCAAATCTGAAGGTATTGTTTCTTGTCCACCCCTGCTCACCTTTTGCTTGATAATGGACCAACATTGATCAGCTGATAGTCTCCCTGGCTCGTGCTGAATCCCAGGAGAAGTCTCCATCATGCCTGCTACTTTCTTACTGCGGGTTGTAACAACAACAGCATTCCCATTCTTGCTGTTAATTTTTAACAGTTGCTCCTTCAAATCATCCCACTTACCATGGTCTTCATTCCACACGTCATCAAGAACAAGAAAAAATGTCTTATTTTCCAGCTCTTTCTTAAGGTTTTGAAGAATTGCATCAAGACTGTTCAACCCACCCGTAGTTTTGTCAATCATTTGCAACATTGCTCCTAAAATCTTCACTTTATTAAAATCATTAGAAACACAAACCCAAATTGTTAAATCAAAATGTTTTCTCTCCCTCACTACTTCACAAACTTTTTTTGCTACAGTAGTCTTTCCAAGGCCAGCCATCCCCACTATAGGGACAACCGAAAGGACATGTTGGTGTTTGGTCAAGCTAGTCAGCATATCCATAACTATGGAAACATCATCCTCCCTTCCTACAATTTCTGAGCTGTCAAGGAAGGAATCTGTCTGTCGATCTTGATCCCAGCTAACTTCTTGAGCTCTATCTACATGTAGAGATGTCAATTGAAATACAGCTGCATCTTTTCGAATTTCATCCAGTGCTCCATTGATCTCCTTAACTTTTTGACCCATATTCAGACGGAATGCGACAGGGTTGTGGAGTGAAAAGCAGTCACGTACCTTTCCCTTCTTTTGGTCTTTTCGGAGAATCTCATAAGCAAACTCGTCTAGAACATCTTCAGCATCGTAAGCTACATCTTGTAGTTTCTCCAGCCAACGCTTCACAGAATCGTCTGTGACTGACCTTCTTGCTGCATCTTGGAGCACATCTCTGATCATGATCAAGGACTGCTTGAGCTTTCGCAGCTGTCCCTCCAATCCCCAAGCAAGTCTGATCCCTTCAGCAGCTATGGAACTGACCCTTGTCAAAGTCTCCTCCATGGTAAACGTAAGAAGAAGCTCTACTGCCATATTCTCTTGTTTTCTCTGGGAAATCAAAGAAGAAAGATCGAGCAAAAGAGAGATAAAAATGGTCTGAAAGTTGTGAAATCAAAGAAGAAAGATCGAAATGAAGTGCGTTTTGGGATGGGGAGATACATTCAACTTCAAAGCAGCTGGCAGCATCTTCCACGAACCACTACGGTCAAACTTGGCACGCTGAAGCCAAGACACGGACCCTTCCTCCGTATTCAGTTCAAGACATTAAAAGAATAATTTATAAGTCTTCTTCCCGTCTTTCTTGTTAGGATACTGGCATGCAAACCCGACAAGATAAAAGGTAAAGGACATGATAAAATGAGAAATCAGACACACAAGAATTTACGTGGTTCACCCAATTTGGCTACGTCCACGGACAAGTATAGAAGGATTTTACTAAGTAATGTGGGAATTACAACCTCTCTCTAACAATAGGAGAACAACTGAAATCTCTCTATTATTAGGAGAAAACACCTCACTTACTATCTTACAAATACCTCACTTTTGTGGGATTACTTTCCCTCTCTCACTCTTCTCTTCCTCTCTTACTTCTCTCTTGTGTTGTGCAAAATAAGCTTGGATGCACTGTCTATTTATAGGCAAGCATCCAAGCAAAGGACAAAGGGGCACCAATTGGTCTTGCAAGTGGCACCGAATTGGTGCCCAATATTGTTGAATTTGCAGCACCAATTTGGTGCCTAACATTGTTGACTTTGTCAACAATGCAGGTAGCTTCACATTCTCCCACTTGAAGACTTTGATGAGTGAATCAAGTCTTCACACTTAATCATCTGTGATTCTTCTATCCTTTCTATACTTGCCATCTTCATGCGCTTTACGTTTCGCTAGGCCATAAGAGGATTTACACCATATATACTTATCAGTGTTGACTGGTTTAGTCAAAGCATCTGCTGGGTTTTCCTTTGTGTGAACCTTTTGAAAATCTACACTTCCATCTTCCACCACTTCGCGAACAAAGTGATACCGAACATCTATGTGTTTTGTTCTTGAATGAAACGCGGGATTCCTTGCAATATGCAAAGCACTCGACTATCACAATACAAAAGAATGTTCTCTTGTTTGTGCCCGAGCTCCTCCATAAGTTTCTTCATCCATATTGCTTCTTTACAAGCTTGTGTAGGCCGCCATGTACTCGGCTTGTTGTGGATAAAGCTACAACGGTCCGAAGTTTAGAGACCCGACTCACGGCTCCTCCGCAATTATGAACACATAGCTTTGTAGTGGATTTTCTTTTCTCAAGGTCGCCAAAGCAAAATCTGAATCAACATAACCTTTGTGAGTAAATTCGACCCTCCATAACATAATGCGGCATCCGAGGTACCCTTGATGTATCTCAAGATCCTCTTAATAGTATTCCAATGCTCTCTACCCAGGATTTGCCATGTATCGACTAGTTTGCTCTCACTTTGCTTGTGCAATGTTTGGTCTTGTACATATCATGGCAAACATTAAACTTCCCACCGCGATGCATACGGTACTCGAGACATCTCCATCCTCTACGCTTCATTGCTAGGAGACATACTTGAGGATAATTTGAAGTTAATAGGAAGTGGGGTGGAAATTGGCTTACAATCTTGCATGTTGAAGCGACGCAAGATCTTCTTCAAATAATTTTTCCGAGAGAGCCAAATCTTCCTCTTACTTACTGTCTCGGTGAATTTGCATCCCTAGAATCTTGTTTGCGGGTCCCAAGTCCTTCATATCAAACTCCCTAGCCAACTGTGCCTTCAATTCTTGGACTCGATCTTTGTTGGGGCCTATCACCAACATGTCATCCACGTACAACAACAGAATGATGAAAACATCATCTTCTTCAAACCTCTTGTAATACGTACAATGGTCTCGAAGCGAGTCTGTTGTACCCAAGGCTTATTATGAAGGAATCAAATCTCTTGTACCAACACCTCGGCGCTGTTTGAGACCGTATAGAGATTTGTTCAACCCGCAAACCAAGTTCTCCTTGCTGTTTCAAAGACAAAACCCTCTCGGTTGGAGCATATAAATTTCTTCTTCAAGTTCTCCATGAAGAAATGCGGTTTTCACATCTAAGCTGCTCTAGGTGAAGATCAAATATAGCACACATTGCCAAGACTACTCGATTGTAGTAAGTCGTACCACCGGAGAAAATATCTCATTGAAGTCTATTCCTTCTTTCTGAGCATATCCTTTCACCACCAATCTTGCACGATACCGTTCCACTTGATCATTGCCATCACGTTTTATCTTGTAAACCCATTTGTTGCCAATGGCCTTTCTTCCTTGTGGTAGCGGAACAAGATCCCAAGTGTTATTCTTGTGCAAAGCTTCAATCTCCTCTTGCATTCTTTGTCATCCACATAGATACATCTGTACTTTTGATAGCCTCATGGAAAGTTGATGGCTCTCCATCCTCTGTTAGAAGACAGTATGCAATGTTGCTCTCAGTAACATATTCTGAGTGCCAAGCCGGTGGTCTTCTTTCACGAGTTGACCGTCGAACTTCGGGAGTTTCGGACTCTATTTGTTCTTGTTCTTCATGCTGCAGTGCGGCTTCGGAAGAAGTACGATTCGAGTATTTTCAATCTGGATTCTTTGTAGTCTCCTTTAGAATGCTATTATGTTCTTCCATTTGCATTTTACCTTCTGCAAATATGACATCTCTGCGATGACTACTTTGTGGGCGGTGGGATCCCACAAGCGATACCCCTTCACTCCATCAGGCATATCCCAAGAATACACATTTTTCGGATTTTGAATCCAGCTTGCCGACTTCTTGAGTATTGTACATCACGTACACGGGACTTCCAAATATATGCAATCGAGAATAATCAGCTGGCTTCCCAGTCCACATCTCCATCGGTGTCTTTGACTCAATTGCGGTTGATGGAGATCGATTTATCACATAAACGGCGGTATTGATCGCCGCCGAGAATGACTTTCCTAGACCTGCGGCCTTCAACATTGCTCTTGTTCTTTCTAATAGAGTTCTGTTCATCCGCTCCGCCACTCCATTTTGTTGTGGAGTGTATGCCGTTGTGAAGCGCCTTTTGATACCTTCATGTTGTGAAGTTATCAAATTCATCACTGGTATATTCTCCTCCATTGTCGGTCCTCAAACACTTGATCTTCTTTTCGATTCAAGTTCCACCCGCGCTTTGAAAATTTTAAAGACTGCGAACACATCCGCCTTCCTTCTAATTGGATACACCCAACATCTCCTGGAGAAGTCATCTATGAATGATACAAAGTATCTTGCTCCTCCCAAGGATACAACCGGTGCTTGCCAAACATCGAGTGAATCGGGTCTAAGATGCATTTGCTCTTAGTTGTTGATGTGCCAAACTTCAACTCTGTGTTGTTTGCTTGTAACACAATGCTCACAAAAGGGTAAAGTAACCTTTGTAAGCCCAGGGAGTAACTTCGATCGGAGAGAACTTTCAAACCTTTCTACGACATGTGGCCTAGTTTTTGATGCCACATCATCGTCTTCTCTTCTGCGGGACTGGGCGATACGATTGACGCTTCGCCCCATGATATGTTTCTCCCATTAATACAAACATGTTTGCAAGCTGTCTTTCTCGCCTTTAAAACCACCAGCGCTCCTTTGACAATTTTCATTATTCCATTGTCATTCGGATCTTACTGACCAAGACTATCAAATTGTCCCACGGACAAAAGATTCTTCTTTAAGTCTTTCACATGTCGCACTCCGAAATAGTGCGAATTAAGCCATCATACATCTTCAATTTGATGGTGCCAATGCCAAGCAATCTCTATAGCATGATTATCACCCATGAACACTTTGCCTCCGAGAGATGGGTTCATATGTATGGAACCAATCTCGATTAGGAGTCATATGCCATGTTGCTCCCGAATCCATTAGCCGGACCTCGGTAAGCTCTTCTCTATCTGTAGAGATTGTCGCATTTGCTTCACTATATAAAACCTCCCCATCTTCGAGGTGCTCGCAACACATCCTTGAGGTTTTGATGACTCGCGGTGTTCTCTATACCCCTTTTAAACCAACAATCCTTTTTAAAGTGCCCTTTTACCCCACGGTTGTAGCATTTCACGGTCTTCTTACTTCTTGATTTGGACCTCCCCGCCTTTGACTCCCACCTGGAGCCACGCTCCATTGATCTCCCTCTTGACACCAACAATGCCTCTGCTTGGTTTGAACTATTTCTGTCTCCTTTATTTTTGCGCCTATTTTCTTCTTCCAAGATGGCGGTCTGCAACATCATCAAAGACTAAATAGTCTCGTGAGGATATTATTGGTCAAGTTGATAATGAGGCGATCATACGAATCTGGAAGACTTTGAAGTAGAAGCTCTGCACGTTCACTTTCCTCTATTTGTTGACCCAACGTAGTGAGTTGTGAAAATAGAGTTCTTATTGTGTTGATGTGGTCGGTCACCGCCGTGGTTTCGCCATTCGAAGGGTATAAAGTCTCCGCTTTAAGAAAATCTTATTGTGCAAAGACTTGGACTCATATAGCTTTGTTAGAGTCTCCCATATCTCCTTAGCTGTTTTCTTCTCCGCCACACTTGATAATACTTCATCGGCTAATGCTAAATGTATGTTAGCAATAGCATTGCCATCCATTTCATTCCATTTTGCATTATCGGTGATCTCCGCGGTGGCCGATCCCCAATTGCTGCCAAGCAATTGTCTTTCCTTAAGATTGCCTTGATTCTCATTTTCCACAGTGAGAAATTGCTCCCCTTGAACCTCTCTATCTCGTACTTTGCGCCATTGTATTCACCGAGATCTATTCGGCTATCACCGTTTCACGGATCCGTAACGTATATAGAAATAGTATCGTGTGAATAATACTTCACTAAGTAAGTTCCCGGGAAAGATTGGAGGGGTCACAAACGGTCCCGCTTTAAAACCCAATCTCCTTAGACAGAACTTCCTAGACTGTATTTAATCACCCGACTTGACTTTCTATGTACGCCAACGATAGCGTGTGTGAACGATCTGTATGGATGAATAGTGCCGTATAGGTGAATAGTGCCGTAGGCGTGAATAGTAACCGTATACACGAATAACTTTTGTGTATTAACAACACCAACCAGAAGGCTCGATACCACTTGTTAGGATGCGGCATGCAAACCCGACAAGATAAAAGGTAAAGGACGGGATAAAATGAGAAATCAGACACACAAGAATTTACGTGGTTCACCCAATTTGGCTACGTCCACGGACAAGTATAGAAGGATTTTACTAAGTAATGTGGGAATTACAACCTCTCTCTAACAATAGGAGAACAACTGAAATCTCTCTATTATTAGGAGAAAACACCTCATTTCTTGCATTCTTTCTTTCTTTCTTTCTTTTTGTTGATGCAGCGAGTTGTTAAGGACATGATTTAAAAAAAAAAAAACATATTTAATTGCATTTCCTAATCTTACGCACAGTCTTCTGCCAAATCTTTCTTTATATAAACATATATTTGAGTTAAAGTATTCTAATGGCCGGCCAGTTGCTTTGTAGGATTCGACTTTTTCAATCAATGTGATGAGATTTGTCATATAATTTAGTATTAGTGGAGTATGAAGTCATGCATTCACTACTTGTTCAAGGCCCTCAATTATATTTCTCAAATGGGACAAAAAATTAGGCAGACAAGAGAGCTTGAGATCTGCGCATCCGATGTGATCACCCCCATCGTCACCCTAAACATTAATTGTCAATAATCGGATTAATTATTATTGATCCATGTTTATTCGAACTTATTTGATATCATATTTTTATTTGATTTTATATAAAGAAAAACACTCAAGGTGGCTGCGTTTTTCAGAATCACATGAACTAACCCCTGTTTTTAGCTAGGTTTTCTTTGCCAATGGACTTTTCTTCCAGTCTTGTGCTAATACATAGGTAGCACCGCACCCTGATGTGCCTGACCATATTTATTATTTCCTTTTGCTGTCTTTAGTACACAGAGTGTTGTGTTTCATTCTCCTTTCCTATGCACCAGACCTTAACCTCATTATCCATTTCCATGTGTCTATCCCCTCAATAGTTTACAGAAGTGTTTGCCATGTGATACTGCGAGATGCCCCCTTGCTTTCTGCAATTCTTTTATTTTATTTTTTTATTTTATGTAACAATAAGTTCCATAAATAATAAAAGAGAAACTCCTGGGCCTCACTTTTAGACTTGACTTCTTCACCTTGACCCTTTATTTTATCCGTTTCCTTTTCTTGATTTCAAGTATCAGAAGAAGCTGATGAGTGCAACACTGAGAAGTACTGGTGTTGTTTTAATTTGTTTGCAAACTCATAAAGGAAAGAAGCATGCAGGACACCTCACAGTAAGAGAAACTCCTTCAAGGAGACACGTTTCCTATGAACAAACCACGTACCTAGGGAACTGGAAACTGCCTGCAACTTGTCAAATAACAGCAACATTTCACAAACCTTAAACGACAAGGAATGAAGGTTTTGGGTAGTAACGACATGTCATCACCACCGGCAATGCTGTTTTTAAATATTTGTGCCAAAAAGTCCTATAAACTGATCACTGGATGCAGGGTTTATCAATCATGTATACTTGCGATGGTATTAAAACCAAGGTTATCAATTTTGTTTTATATTATTTGAAATGGTTGAAATATTTCATATAAATTTAAAAAACAGAATAAAACGGAACAATTTTCATCTTATTTTAAATCTCGGTTCGTTCCAGATTTTTCGGCTAAATTTCGGCTAGAATGTTCCGGTTTCATTTCACATGTTCCGTTCCGATCTTGAAAAACCATTGAATCAAATTGAACCTGGTTCAATTTAATTAATTAAACCACCCAAGTATAAAAAGCTCTTTTTCCATTACTATTTTCAATAACAATGATATTAATAATAATATTGAAAATTCTTATTACTATTTTCATTAATAATGATATTAATTTTTTAAAA
Source organism: Populus x sibirica (assembly GCA_019202695.1). Lineage (NCBI taxonomy): Eukaryota > Viridiplantae > Streptophyta > Magnoliopsida > Malpighiales > Salicaceae > Populus > Populus x sibirica. The sequence continues at coordinate 2,607,483 of JAGMVL010001134.1, forward strand.
TTAGATTTATCACTAATATATATGGTTTATATTCATGTTGTTATTTTTCATGTTTATACTTTGTAGGAATATGAGCAAAATAAGGGATACTTTAGATCCCATTAACCTTAATAACATTGACCTAACTTCATATTTAAAATATTTGTGTTAAAACATTATACTTTCATAATATTTTGATATTTTGTTTAAGTTGAATTATTTTAAGTTAAAGATTTATTTAATTTTGACTATTTAAAAATATTTTAAATTTTAAAATTATATTTGTTTGGTATTGTGTTTATATTGTATAATTTATAATTAATTTATCTTGAATTTAAATTATGTTAGTTGAATATATATATATAAGCAGTACAATTTTAAAATGGCACGTCGAAATACTCTAAAACTAAAACATTTTATTCTAATTGAAAACATAAAACACCTATCAAAATTGACAAATTAAGACAACTTATGAGTTATAAGTTTCAATACTCTTTTTCTTAAAAATAAAAATAAAAATGTCTTATCAAATAACTTTATAATATTTTTTGAAGGACAGCTAGCGGATTTGGGAAATTTTTATCAACGTGGATTCATCCAAGACTGATCATAGCTGAGGTATTTAGTATATTTTCCTAGATAATTATCTTGTTTATACTGAGCATGCCTTTTGTCTTCTTGATTTCAGACTTTCATGTAAAGTAAATTGTTTCTGAATGTTTGAGACTTTCAAGCTTGCACTTCTTGGCCAGTTTGGTTAAGAAGAACAAACGAGGGAAAAGAAAATGGGGTTTTCTTGCTCTTTTCTAGTTTACTCACGGAGAATTGAAAGGGAAAAAATAAGATCAAGTATGGATTGGTTTAGTTTAGGACTTTTGGTACCAAAACAATTTCCAAGTACTGTTAAAATAATGAAGATAAAAAAATCAAACAATTAAGTATAATAATGTAACATTAAAAGTAATTAATAACCAAAAGAAAACTCGTAATTTAATTACTTTAAAGGTATTGAAAATTCAACTGAAGAATAAACCTACAAATATCTTCATTTTAATCTAATAAGGTACAGATAATAAGGTACAGAAAATGACAAAAAGGTTAGAAAAATCTGGCAAACAATGATAAATGTGTGCAAGTGAGAATTTGATTTTTCCCATTGTTTGCCAGATTTTCAGAGTAGAGTAAAATTACAGCATTTGAGTTATGCGAAGTATATATGTGGCTTCAAACCTTTTGCTGATAGCAGAAAAGGTGCATGTCTGAAAAAGTAGTAAAATTACAGCATTTGAGTTATGTGCATGATATATATGTACATTGAAAACCCAAAGCAACACAAAATCCCCAACGTCATGTTTCTGCTGTCAGGGGCTAAAATTGCTTATTGGATGGATTCTCTGTAAAAATGTGGCTGCAAGAAAACTACCATTGGCCTTCTTTTAGCTTTCTTGTGTTGGCTCTGAGAGTAAGATTTTTTGAACAATATGCTTATCAACAATATTTAGAATAAAATCTAATATCCCCAGTTTAGTTGGGAAAATGGAGAATTTATATGCTTGCTACTACAAAACAATGATCATGTCAAAACTTGTGATGGCATTTGTTTAATACTTCTTTCTTGGAATTTCGTGTAACAGTCCCTTTTCTTCCTCATTCTTTAAGAGTGTTGCCTCAGTTTAACTTTCAGTGAGTTCATAAGCAAAGGAATTGTGTCAGTACTAACCTGAGTTATTGAAACTTGACTGAGGTTGGTGGGAGTTATTGAGATTTGGCTGATGGGAGGAGTTATTGAAGCTAGGCTGTGGTTGGGAGAGGGGCCGCAACCTTTAGCAAAAAAAAGGTAGTTCATCTTTTCTTCAGCTAAATCTCTCAGTCTGTTGAGCTCTGGCAAGAGTTCTGTGCCAAGATCTGGCCTGTCTTTCCGTCTCAGTTCTGCACATTGGAGTGCAAGCTTTGCAAAACATAAAGTCTCTTCAATTGGCCAATCAGGCACATCTGAGTCTAGAATTTCTTTGAGCGCCTCATTTTCAATTGCTTGTTCAACAATGTGAGTCAAGCCCATTGGTGGCTTGGCTGTTATGACTTGCAGAAGCAAGGTCCCTAAGGAATATACATCAGATTTCACACCAAGCATTCCAGTTTGTTGATACTCTGGATCAATATAGCAGAAAGTTCCCGCAGCTGATGTCATGTGGTATTGTGTTACATTCTCAGAAGTAGTGAGAACAAGCCTGGCCAATCCAACATCACTAATCTTACTGGTGTAATTGTTGTCTAGCAAAATGTTTCCTGGCTTGAGGTCACGGTGAACCAGTGGCTCTGGCTTGGTCTGATGGAGAAAGAGCAGACCTGTGGCTATCTCAGCTGCAATTCGGAACATGATTTGCCAAGATAGAGCTGGTGTATTCCCTCTCTTGAAGAGACGGTCTTCTAAGCTTCCTTTTGCCATGTATTCATAGACTAGAATACCATACTCTGGGCAGGCTCCTAGAAGCAGTACCATGTTTGGATGCCGTATTAAGCTAAGCACTTCGACCTGCAAGGTACAAATGTTTTTTTCTCTTTCAATTTAGAACACTCATGGCACTGCAGTTCAGGTGATTTTCAATAAGGTTTTGGTTGAGAAAACATCCATTTGATGCATTTACTGGTGCTTTTTAATGGTTTTGATATGTCAAAGTCAAAATCATCCAAAAGCACCTAAAAAATCATCAATCTGGTACCTTTTAGACAAAAAGCACTTTGGAAAAGGATTTTCAATCGCATTATTAATCAGTTGTCTTTGTTTATCACCTCTCTTTGAAATTGAGACCTTCCTTGGGCTGCATCAGGACGTAAAACCTTGACAGCAACTGGTGTATGATGAAGATAACAGTTGTAAACTGGGCCATAACCTCCTTCCCCAATCTTCTTTGATTCCGAAAAGTATTGTGTTGCTACTTCAATCTCCTCAATACTGTATCTCCTGTATTTGATACCATGATAAGATAGATTATCCTTTGCTCTTTTCGTTTTTGCAGCTTCTTTGATGGCTTTCTCTATGTTGAGTCTCCTTCGCGCTTCTATTGCAGCTCTCTTCTTAGCTTCTTCAGCAGCTTCTATGGCTTCTCTGCACCTGGCTTTCTCTTGCTCTATAATCGACAGTGCAGCTTCTTCAGAAAACCTAGACTCTTCCAATCTTCGTTCTTCTTCTATTCTCCAGCAATTCAGCTCTGTTGCCTATACACATACCATTTCAGAACCTACTGGGAATCTTACTAGTGCACGTAGAAAACATGAATTCTCTGTACCTTCCGTTTTGCTGTAAGTGCTTCTCTACATGCTGCGTTGTACAAGTCCATTGTTTGCTTCAACTCTAGTTTTAGCCTCCTCATCTCAGACTCCATGTCATCCTATATGTTTCAATTACAGATTAGGAGAAAGCATTTAGATCATGCATCTGTGCTTTATTATCACACTTTGTGCAGTCTTATTGACTTTAAAGTTAAAACAACAAATGAAAGGCTAAAGAAATCAAAATATGAAATTGCTTTTTCCAATCATGGAAAGATCGATGTAAGATTATGCTACAAGCCATCATATATAAGATGTTACTCTATCTAAATTGACCGAATAATCTTAGCTATTTTGCAGAATTCAGTGTATAACCCAAGAAGAAAAACTTAAATTGCATGTTTTTGACAATATTCATAGTGTAGCCTGAATCAAACAACTTGAGCTTATGATCTAACTAGATTAATTTTCCTGTTAATAGGAAAAAAATGGTTAAAATAATAACTCTATTATTAAACATCCTTTATTTCCTCAAGTGTTTACAGTGTTTGATGGTTAGTTGAGCTTATTACCTAATCATGCTATTGTCAAACGGTTAATTGCTTACCAGGCTGTGTGTTGAACCAGTAAATAATTTTCTGCCGCTATCTTGTGAAATTGATGAAATTCCCTGATGGTAATTGGGGCTAAAGAGCTTTGGTCCTGAGTGTATAGATGCAAAGCTAGTGTCTGAGCTAGTTGAAAACCGAGGGGTTGCTCCAGAATCCATGAAATCATAGGTTACAGAAGACATGCGGTCAATGCTTGGCCTGCTGGAGCTGATAAATGATATGTCAGTTTCTGACATGAGATCTGCAAATGATTTTACACTATGACCCTGTCCTCCTCTTCCAAATGGTGACCTGTTGTTACCAACAATTGTATTATGTTCAGCCTTTGAACAAATTAAATCATAGCCAAGCTTTAGCAATCAAAACCAAGAAATTATTACAAAGACATCCCAGACTATCACTCCATAAATATTTACTGATTATATATGCACGTTATATTATATCATGTTCAGTGCCATCCCCTCTCATCTTCTAAAATGATTTGATGCATTCCTTACTTACCTGAAGGTTTCACCAACTGAGATACGACGCTTGACTAGCATCGTTCTCTCTGTCAGCAGAGGACCATAAATTGGATTTTGGATTAGGATTAAGACAAAATAAAATGGAAAAAGGACCATATGATTGAGAGAATAAACCTTTTATGCTCGAAACATGTTTGTATAGTGCTTCAGAAGAATCTACTCTTGGACTATTTTGGTTCTGTTGGTTTTGTATTTGATCTAGAAGTGGGGAGGCGAATGGGGCAGGACGAGAAGCATTTCTCATTGTAGAGACCTTTCCTTTTGATACAACATACACAGTACAGAAATCAGGTGCCCCTCTTGACACAGTGCTTGGTACATCTGCCTTGAATTTTCTGTATAACAAAACCATTGGAATTAAATGAGCCTGGTCGCTCAATGCACAAATACATCAGCAAAAAATGGAATTCATTTCTCAATTTTCATCTGTCTCGTGATTGTTATTGTTGATTATGTTTCCATCTGTATGTGATTTATCCTGACTGTTCAATGATTTGCTTATCAGATATTGCCAATCAAAGTTCAGAGTTGAGGAGAATATATAAAATTCTGCTAATATTCTGAAAGTTGACCTATGTGAAAACAAAGTGCTTTTCATCTGAAATAGCACCAAAACTGATGCTGTTTTGAATGCTTTTCGACGTTTTTGATGTGAGGACCTCGAAACCATAAAAGAGGACCTAAAACAGCATCAATCCAAATGCATTTTGAAACATACCCGAACCACAATACCAAAAGGTGTACACTTCAAGTAAAACTGAGTTTCTTTTGTTGGAAATAATAGTCTGTTCTTCCTGTTTTTACACAGATTGAAGGTAACTTGAATATAAATTCTGGTGGGGTGTGTGCAGGTAGAGTAGCCAAGTCAGGCGGGGGCTAGGGACTGCAAAATTACCTCATAAATCCACTTCGTAATGGGGTCCCGAGAACCACAGTCTCGATTGCTGCATGGGAAACATATTCTGTTATTGCTTTTGCTATATCTGTGCTTTCAAGTGCAACATCAAGGCAATGTACCTGATACAAAAATAATAATAAAATCTGTATGTTGAAATGGAAAGGAGAAAACAAGGTACATTTGCACATCTATCTGCATAAAGGCATGAGAAATTGAAAAATGATGGTTTTCTTCCATCATTTTGGATGCTTGTGTTTATAAGAGAGATTCCTAGAGATTTTAACTTCTTTTATTCTTCTCATGTTCTAGACATTTTCCATGCCTAAAGGTGCATATTTATATTGTGGAAAGGAGGAATAACAATGACAGGCTCAGAAACTTACATCTTTGCGAGTACAATAGCATCGAAATGCAAGGAAGAGATCCTTTGCCATCTTCTCAAGCTGCTGCTTCCCTGGTGAAGAATAATCACCAGGCGATCCATGGCCTGGTCGTGAAACAATGCAAACATGTGGAAGAGAAAGAAGATTAGAACATGAAACCTAGAACTTGAAAAACCACTTGAGAGATCAAATGAGCTGTAAGGCATTGAATGTAAGTTGAGCAACCCCCTCTCAATTTTGGGGCACATATAGAGGTCGGTCGTAACATCATAATCTGTCATTATTCTAAATAACGAATCAGAGAGAAAATAAATTACTTGTAACAAATGATGATGATGATTTGTTAAAAACATGGATTAGAATAAGATTTTCGCCTTTGGAGAGAAGATTTTCCACAGTCCATTTCAATGCGTTTTGGCTCCCTTTGTCTTTATCTACAGCAACTGCCACCAGTCCATTTCTATTTTAAACTTTTCTTGTCAAATAAAACCATCTGATACAAAAATAAATCATGTTAATAGTTGAAAACAGTGCAAGCCATATTTTTTTTTTCTATTACGAGAATCGAGTGATCTCTCTCTCGTATTTAGACTAAAAAATAATAAAAATAAATTTTATATTAAAATTGAATTGAAAAATTATTAAGGGACTATATAGGTATAATTTGTAAAATTTAAAGACTAAATTAAACTTTTTATGTAAACTTTGACACATTACTCATATGTGGTGCTTTTTCTGCTTTGGTCCTCTATCTTTCAATCTTATCTTTAGTCAACAAACTTGGTTCAATTGTCCTTAAATTTAGCCCAAAAAAGATGCAATCATGCAAACAAAATAATTAGAGGAAAAAACTAAAAAAATACCAAAATTCTGAATAGTGAATCTACGTTAAAATGTAAGAGGGTGAATAGTGGTGTGTGCATAGTATTTTGGTCACACCATTTAGAGTTTTTTACTAGTATATTCGTTTGCGCTCCGTTACGGGTTAAACTATTCTTTTTTAGAACTTAAATTTTTTTTGAAATTATGGAGATTTTTTTTGTAGTATCATTAAATCTCATCAACCAGTTTGATTTTGAAACCTGCCAACTCCTCTCCTTGCCTAGCTTGAGTTTCCAATTAAACCTCATTAGAGCTGATCTAAAGTGAATAAATCAATTTAATGAGTCCAAACACAACTTGGATAACCGGTAAAAACAAGTCATAACCATTAAAAAAACTTTAAGACGATGAAATATTTTTAAAATATTGAGTCGATGCTAGATTGGATTGACCCCGGTCACCCTATAACTTAAGCCTTGAATTTCAATGGGTTTAATAACTGTATTGTTTTTTGTAAATTATTTTTATTGAATTTTATGATAAAAATAGGTGCTTTCAAAATCAAGCACCAACCCTAAATAAAAAATTTATTTAAGATCGTGATAATCTTATATAAAATAGATAAAAATAAACCCTAAATATCATTCTCCAACTAATCCAATATTAAAGAAGAGTGAAAAAAAAACAATTAAAAAATTAAAGGATCAAAAAATAAAAAATATCAAGTTTGATGGATATTTTTCTGATACAAATCCAATGTTGTGATATTTTTTTAATACCAATCCAATACTGGAATTTTTTTTATACCGCTATAATTATATAATAAAAGATTAAAATAAATTATTAACTCTAAATACTAATAAACACATCACATAAGAACTAAATTTTTTTCTATTAAATTTTTTATAAAATTAATTGGGAAATATTTTAAAGATGAAATGAAGTGTGTATTGGAATGCATTGAACATTAAAGCAGAGAAAGTTGCATGAGGGTCCCTTCCTGCCTATACTAATTGATTGATGGCTGTTGGCAGCTTCTTCCACAAACCACCACTGTCAATTTGTCATGCCATGGCTGATAAAATCCTACATTCGCCTCTGTCGGCGTTGTATGTATTTGGTATAACTTTTTGCAGAGTTTTCCTTTTACATTTTCGTAAATTTCTCACTGCATTTTTAGCTACAGAACATCATGCAAAGGCCAAACATGAATGTTCCACCTACGCCATGGAACAAGACCTTTCTTATTTGGTCTCTCTATTTTCAAGACGGGATGAAAATGAGAGATCCCATAAGGATATTGCTAGACCTTTCGTCTCCATATCTAGCTAGCCAACTCCCTCGATCCATCAGAAAATGAGAGAAGATTTCCTCATATTAAACATAGGACAGACTGAAAGATGAAGCAACATGTTAAATTATACATGCTAGATTTCCTTAATTACTCTTTCTAGCATACAGGAACTCACAAGAAAATGGTGTGAGCATAAATTTTAATAATTTCTTAATTCTAATATATATAATCAGCCTATGATTATGATCAACAAATAGCTCATTCTCTAGTCTAGATTTAATTCTGTTATGGATGATCGTCTTCCCTCATTATTTGTGTGCAAGATGTAGCACTTTGAACTTGTAAGGTTGGAAGGGCTAGTTTTTGTTACCATCTGAATCCCGGATCCATGATCGACACATAGACAAGGTTCCCCTTCAAGGTTTCATATATATGCGAACTCAAACTTACATACAAACTTATCTTTCAAATAACTCAATTAGAGTCCATCGCAGCACTAATAACAAAATTAACTTCATAATATAATTTGATTGTCTTAATACAAGAGTTAATACAAATTCATAGTTGTGGAGTACTAACTAGACATAAAAAGAAAGTACTAATTACAATCAAAAGAGTAGGTTTTGAAGGTCCAACAAAATAACTCGCTAACAAGCTATAAGCCTGAAAAAATAAATAATGAGAAGGTGAGCTCAACAACTCAGTGAATTGATAATGTTCAATATACACACACGAGGCAACACAATAATGAGGAATATATATACAATTATAGCTCTAGGTTCTTATAGGAAGGTTTCTCAAATAGGTCATAACAAGAATATCATAAGGTAAAGTTCATCAGAAAATCAAAATACAATGAGCATGAGGCTCTGTACTGTAAGATGATCAATCCACACAGGTTGGTGACTCACCCGACTAACTAGGGTTCAGATACGATGTGCACAAAGACTCACACTTTCCTGTTAGCATTGGTATTCTGACTAGCATACCATAGATTCATAATCATAACCAAACAGACATATTCATATCTCAAGGTTCAACTCATGACATCAATCAAATGAGGAGCTATCAATTCAGAAGTCAATTCAAAATATATATTGGTTCATATCAAGAATTCAAATTCAACAATTGATCATGTTTTATCGTAACAAGGATAATAATCAACATATATATTATCAAGAAGTATGATCCAATTCATATTAACAACTCAAGTATTTATAATATTTCTCATGCATATGGAAAATTATGCACTCACCTGACTCGAAAGCAAATAGAACTTGAAAGCAGATATCGAAGAAAATCGTACTAATATCCCGCTAGTAGAATATCAGGATTATCTGAATAAAAATGAGACATATTCAAAAATGACATGAAAAGAACATTCAACCTATTTAATACACTTAAATAAGAGTACATTCCATAACCCTATATTTTTTTAAAACTAAAATAGTTATTTTTCCAAAAAACCGAAAAATTAAATAGTTTTTCCGAAATCTAATTCATAATGAAACAAATAATAAGACTTTATAATAATTCACTAAATAACCATCAATTATTCATTAAACCAATCTAAAAAATCTAATATTATAGCTAGGGACCAATCTGAAATTTTATTAGAATTTTAGGGGTCAAATTGAGGGACCAAACTAAATATGTCATAAATTCATGACTATACTGAAATTTTGCCCATAATTGATCCTTAATTCTGCCCAGAATCTCTAATTATGCTCCAAGGACCATTCTGGAATTTTATCTAATTTTTAGGGTCAAATTGTAATTTTTATCAAATGGGATGACCAAATTGAAAGTGATATAAATTCATAACTATACTGGAATTTTGCCTATAATTCATCTTTTATTCTGTCCAGATCTCCGATTATGCTACAGGGACCAATCTGAAATTTTTCCAAAGTTTGAGGACTAAACTGTAATTTTTAGAAATTGAGGGACCAAACTGAAATTTCATCATCTTCAACGTCAAACCCAGAATTTCCACAGAAAATCTACTGTTATCTTAAGATTTCTAACTCAAATTCACCATTTAAACAAAATTATAACTCAAAATCATCATCTTTACCTACAGTCTTCCAAAATCAACTAAACAACTCATTACCCACAACAATCAACACATAACATTCAAATCAATTCATCAATTAAACCCAAAATAAAATCTCAAAACCATAACATTCAACAAAATAGAAATTTAAAACTAAAGAAAACACATTATACACATCAAAACATAAATCTTACCCTTTTAACTTATTTTCTCTAACTCCTTTCTCCTTAATTTCTTCTTCTTCTTCTTCTTCTTCTTCTTCTTCTTCTTCTTCTTCTTCTTTCTCCCTTCTCTCTTGCCGGTTCTCTCTAAATTATTAGATTTCTTTTTTTCTTCTTTTTATACTTATCATGTTTTATTCAATTGCCACAATATCCCCTTATTCATTTATATCCACTTTTAAGCCTCCAAGGGCTTTATTGCCTTTTCTTAATCTTTTTCATTTTCAAAACATCACAGTTCCTAAAAGTAATCATGTTATATCCAACAATTGTCTTTATCTAGCTAATACTAGATAGAAGCCTCGCACATTTCTTGTGGGTCAATTACGTAAATAATATAAATGGTTTTTAATATTCAAATTAAACTTGGCAGCCCGCCAAGTCCAAGCGTTTTAGGTCTGGCAGCTATATGAAAATGACGAAAACACCACATCCCTACATGCAATCTTGTTTTTATTTAAACCCAAGAGTATGATTGTGTATTTTAATTGTTTCAATAAAAGAAAAGGACGGTGAAGCCCCTCAACACATGCATATTTAATTTCCCTTCTCCCTTAGAGCCATGGTTGTATCTTAACTATTTTTTTTTAAAAAAAGACAACCTTCAACCCAAATGCTAAAATTTTGTGTCTTGAATGACAAATCAATATCTATACTGTAGCTTAAAAAACCCGAACAAACCATTTTGTCCTCAATAATTCTTTTAATGCCAAATGTATTTCACGGAAAAGACAATTTTACCCCAACTACATGCTTAGCAAGTTTTTTTATGAAAAACAATTCCGTCTTTACAATGCTCCAATTCACGGTAAATATTTATGTCTAGGTGAATAATGAAATGGTGAACAATTATACACTAAGCTCTTTTAGTATTTGTTGTAATAAATCAATCATATATTGAGATAATTTTAACATATATACCAAGAGAGTTCAAGATGAGTTGTTGTTCTAATCGGTTAAGCCTAAGCCTCGTTCAACTTGTATTGTTAAGCTAACTTTTATGTTGAGCCCCCTTTCTTTCTCAAGGAATGACATTGATGGTCAGACTCTAGCTCTTATTCAATGATGTGGGGATCAATGTAGTTTAAGTGGTCAGTTCTTCACTCTACACTCTGTTAGGATATTGCCATTTTGTGGCAATACCCCACCACTAATTGTGGCTTAGTGGAAGCACCACTAGTGCCATAATTAGTGGCATGATTTCAGGACCTATTGTCCCCTCCATGTCTTTGGAGAAGGTTGCTAAGAAATGCCTATAAAGGAGGCTTATATGTGAGAGAGAACGTGAGTGTGTGCAAGAGAGTGGAGAGAAAGAGAGCTGCAATGGCAGCAGCCTTGCTGCCATTGCAGCAGCCTTGCTGCCATTGCAGCAGCTGCAGGAGCACCAAAGAGAGTAGTGAGTTGAGTAGAGTTGATGTAATCCTCCTCCTCCATGTATTTATTGTATCTTTTTCTCTATCTCTAATAAAATGGACCTCTCCCGTGGATGTAGGTGATTTGCCGAACCACGTTAAATATTGTGTCAGTGTGTTTAGCCTCCTTTGACCAACTATCAGTACACCACCGGTCCGCGCATGGGGAGTCAGAATCCCCAACAATTGGTATCAAAGCACATGGTTTAAAGTGGTGTTTGATTTTTGCTCAAAAATGAAAGTTCTCAAAATGATGTTTTGACCATACCACTGTGTATAGGAGGCCGAGACGAAGCCACTGGTGAAAACGACATCAAAATCGGACGTCGGATGTGCCCGCACGCGCCCCCACGCTCCGAATAGGTGGCAGTCCACGCGCGCAGACGCGCCCCCGCGTGACACGCGTCTTCTTCGCCAGATGGGCTGACCCGACCCGAATACCAGTTGACCCCGACCCATATGGCTGACCCGATAAGGATGACGTCAGCATGACGTAATTATAACGTCATCATACACAGTAGGCATGCCTCATGATGACATCAGCATGATGTACCGATGAGGTCATCATGTACAATCAGCATGCAAGGTCAGCGACCAGTCAGCAGCCACGTCAGCAAAGTGGGACCCATATGCCACGTCATCAGTCGCGAGCTGGACTGAGCCGAGCCTTTTGGGAGCCGAGCCGAGCCGCGAGCCGAGGGAAACGATTCTGTGCAGCAGAGTCTACGTGCAACCGGATCTGATATTGAATCTGGGCCGTTCATCAGGCCAGAATTGTTTTGATCAAATCTTAGCCGTCTGAAATGCGATTTGGACGATTTCAGACTTGTTTCTAGCTAATTTGATCATTCCGGATGCAATGGGATGATCCGATCGTTGAGATTTGAGACCAAAAAGGCAGTGGTGAATTAACAAAAGAGATTGCCCAATTAAGAGGCATCTGATGGTCATCATGGTGGTCGTTGAAAAGAAGAAGAAGAAGAAGGTGCACATGTTTACCCAATTACATGTGCTGAACTGCTAAGTGGGGAGAAATTTAACTGCCTTGAGGGAAGGCAAAATTGGGACATTCTGGACACCCGATCATGTGGATAATTTGAGGTGAAGAGTGAAAATTGACCAAGACCAATCTTGATGAATCTAAGCACTGGTAGTCTCGCCAGATGTTGAGAAATGATGTATTAAACCAGTATATTCCAGATCACTTGTAAAGGAAAGCCGCAACAAAGCTAGCAAATGGTTGTATATACGGAAAGACAGTACGATGGATAGATATGGCCTAAGAAGTTCTGTCTAGGAGATTGGGTTTTAAGCGGGACCAGTGTGACCCCTCCAATCTTTCCTGGGAACTTGCTTAGTGGAAGGATTATCCATACGGTACTATTTTCGTATATATAGCAGTTTGTAATGAAACAGTTGAAGACTAGCAGGACGACGACATAAGGGAACAGTTGGGTTCCGTATGATCAAGGATCTGATAAAGTGGTGATTTCTCCAAAGAAGTTAGATTCGGTGACTGTGATTTCTTGAGGGAAGAATTGATGAAGACCCTGATAATAGAAGAGGAATACAGCACGGGGATAAAGATTGACACCCTATTTTGACTTGGACAGGTGTTGTGACAGGATGAGCTGCATGTCAAACATAAGCAAGGAATAGGGAGAAATCGAGAACGAGAAATTGCACGAGGGCATGCGAGAGATTGTGCACGAGTACCCGTAGGATCCAACGAGGTACTGTAATGAGACAACAGGTGCAAGGAGAAGAAGTGTTCCCAAATGAAGCTCAGAGCAGAGACTGTTAAAGTTTGTACAACAGGAAGTCTCTTATGCTCTTGATGAAGACAACAGGCGAAGACCTTTCCAATGCATGCAAGGATGGAAAGAGAGCTGTTGCAGAGGCACCTAATTGAGGGGGTGCAAATGCCTGTGATACAAGGCAACCGCCTATGATGAAAGGCGAAGACACCAAAGAGAGTTGGTGTAGGTGGAGCTGTCAAGCAGAAAGGCATAGAAGCTCCAAACATAGAAATCGAGGTGGAGGATTGCGAGGAGTATACCGCAACTTTCTCTTTCTATGTAGTCAGTGGCAGTAATCTCTCCCATAGTGCACATGGTGGTAGAGAATTTTAGAGCCACTTTAAAGCATCTCAGCTGAAGGAGGATGCGACCGCCCCATGACAACGGGCGAAGACACCTTAGAGAAGGTGTGAGGGCCGAGAAAGGAGCCCCATTTCAGACCGCCGCATGATGACGAGCGGAGACACCTAAGGAGAAGGTGTGTGGGCCACAATATGAGCCCAGTTCAGAACGCCCCATAGCCAATGTGATGGTTGGATATGAGTGGACAGATGGATAGCCAATGAAGTGGCTATGATGAGTATGGAGACAAATGCAGGATTGACTTTCATGGATATTGCCCTCATGCTAAAGATCAATGAGCTAGAAGACATTTGCCTTGGACAATAAGTGGGTGACTTGTGGAGTATTAAGGCGGCTGCTATGAAGGAGCGGAGGGCATGCGCGGGTTCGGGAACGAGTTGACTCTTGTCAAGGTGGTGAGCTCGGTAATGGCATTGTAATACTCGAGTATGAAGACAGATATGGATCAACCTTTAATGGGTTACCCCCATGGTTAAAGGTGGAGAGCTACCTGGACTCTTACGACTAAGAGCGAGAGACTCACGGAGAAGTAAGGTGTGGTTCCTAGGGTGGAACAGAGGGCAGGCGCAACTCCTGGATGAGTAGACTCTTGGAAGAGTGGTGAGCTTGTGATCACATTGAAATACTCAATGACTGTCGCACTTGGGAATATTCGTTTGAGGGGGTGTTGGAAGCCTTGGTGTAAGGCTTGAAAAATCATTCCGGACCGAGCATGGTTGATACGCTCGAAGGGGAATGTTGTGTTGAAGACGCTCTCAGAATGGTAGGCTTGGAAAAGATGCAGAATGCAAGCTTGTGCTGAAGAAGCAAGAGGACAATTGCCCACACAAATGGCAAAGGGGGTGATTGTTAGGATATTGCCATTTTGTGGCAATACCCTACCACTAATTGTGGCTTAGTGGAAGCACCACTAGTGCCACAATTAGTGGCATGATTTCAGGACCTATTATCCCCTCCCTGTCTTGGAGAAGGTTGCTAAGAAATGCCTATAAAAGAGGCTTATATGTGAGAGAGAACATGAGTGTGTGCAAGAGAGTGAAGAGAAAGAGAGCTGCAATGGCAGCAGCCTTGCTGCCATTGCAGCAGCTGCAGGAGCACCAAAGAGAGCAGTGAGTTGAGTAGAGTTGATGTAATCCTCCTCCTCCATGGATTTATTGTATCCTTTTCTCTATCTCTAATAAAATGGACCTCTCCCGTGGATGTAGGCGATTTGCCGAACCACGTTAATATTGTGTCAGTGTGCTTAGCCTCCTTTGACCAACTATTAGTACACCACCGGTCCGCGCATGGGGAGTCAGAATTCCCAACACACTCGAGCATTTTGATCAAGTAAAATATGTATTGTTTTTAGATAAGAGAGTACTGTTAATTTTAGCGATTTTCACTGTTTTTTCTCTACTTATGGGAAATTTATACCTCCCAACAGTAAACATGGATAAACCCCCTCAAAGGGATAAAATATTGGTAGTAAACACGGTTTCTCTTTTACTAAAAGTGATAAAATATTGTAGAAGGGGATTTCATTCCAATGACTTAACAAATAATTTTAAGCAATATGTGTTGAATAGTGGACTCCGAAGCAGCTTCAGCAGATAGTTAAGTTCAGGATAGATGAGCAATGAATACAATTTCCTCACTAATCTACGCGTCTATATGCTAGAAAACTTCATGTGCGTTAAGAACTTGTAATGAAAGACCTTAACTAATCACTGACCATGCAAGCCGGCTGTAACAAGCATTAATTAGGGATGACAAATTCTTGTCTATGGATTCTAGTTCTTCTCCAAGGAAAGGAAGGGCCGAGGATAAAAGGGTTTGCAAGTAGTTGGTTATTTCTTGAGAATCTTGAATAGGCGAGACGGTGAAGAATGATGGCATGGCTTAGTTTTGATATAGATCTTGTAGAAGCTAAGGGAGTGTGAATTCTGATGGAATGAAAAAAATTTCGATAACAAGAATATCAAGGAGAAAACAGTGGAGATGTGGAAGGGTCTGATGCTTTAAGGTTTGGAAGATCTTACTTGGGAAGGATAAGTATTGTGTTGTTTTAGGATGAACTCTTAAACATAATTTATCAGAAATGGTTGGACCACCCACTTTAATTAGTGAACCTGATCTTAAACTGGTCTGGTTCTGAAGTATAGACAGTTTGTGAAAAGGATTTGATAAAAACTAGTTTGAACCAAACTGAACCAGACAAAAACCAGCTTGAACTGGATTGAATCAGCCAAAAACTAAATTAAACTAGTTTAAGATTAACCCACCTCGAGTCACGTAAAAGAACATCTTTCTAAGTATTGAACCGGACCGATTGAATCGATGAACCACCAATTGATCAAATCAATGAACTAGAGAACCAACATCTTCGCCAGTTAAAACTCTAGTTCTATTCTAATAACACTTCTCTTTAAGTGCTCAAGATAACATATATTTCGAGGTTTGTTGGCCAATAAAAACAAAGAAAATTAGTACAGCAATGACAAGTAACCGGCAGAAAGAGTTGTTGCTCTACACTTGGTTTCTTGCACGGTCTTGGATTCTTGATCTACTTCTTGCCTTTTATGTCTACTGGAAAATTCCCTTACCCAATCCTGGCACACGGTTCGAGTTCAAGAATTTCCGTTGTATCTGTAATTGCAGATGGAGATTCTGCTATCACTCAACTTCCAAGCTGTAACTTCAATGAAAGTACTATTAGCATTTAAGACGAGTTGAAGATCGAAAAGCATGCTTTATCATAATCTTTGCTTAGTGATTGATGAATGAAGAGACTGTGTTACACGAGGAAAATCATAGCAGTTGATTTCAATGACAATAAAAAATGCCAGTCAGTGAAAAAAAAAAGTTGTTTTGGTAGAGTTGGCACCAATGTTTTCCTTGGATAGTGCTGACTTACAGCTTCTAGGTGTAACTCATTAGTTCTGACTATAGGCTAGAGCTAAGTTCATGTATCTATCATATTTGGTGCTTTCAAAATGAAAGTATATATCAATGCTTGCTCTTGAAGCTTCTCAAATCTGCACCAAAATCCCTTTCCCAATCCTGTCACACATTACCTTCTATCACATCAAACTTCAGGTTCTGGTTTCTAGTTCCATACATATTCCTTTTCGTAGGGAGCTTATTTTTTACTCATCCCTGCGTCATAATTCCTTTCAAAACGTGCCAAGTTAGCTCTTCTTTTATAGATGCCAATCCATAGCGTATTGAACTCCTTGAGTTGATGGTCTCAATTATTTTCATTTTCAAAGCGTGCGAAGCCAAACCTCGATTTCCGGCGTTTCAGTTTCATTGATACATAAACATCAAGGATTTTGCCAAACAGGGTGAAAAGTTTTTTCAAATCTTCAACCCTCCAGTGGGGAGGGAATCTCTCAAAGTAGATAGAAATAGTAGAAGAAGGTCTAGGGTACTGAAGGGTACTCTAGACGTCTTTTAATCTCTTTTCAGGACATGGTGATGAGTGGGCATCCAAAGCAGGTAGTGATGGAGGCTGATGGACGAGGGAGGGGGAGAGAGAACTTCGGGTGAAAGGTCATGTTGTGTGTGAAGGCAGTGTTTTGAAATTGGCATTCCGTTCTTCTGCAATCCTTTATCTAGAACTTGACAAGGAATAATGTCTATGATAAGGCCTGAAGATGCTACTTCTGAAGCTTGAGAAAATGCTCCAGTTATCAGGTAGGAAATGGGAATCATGTTGCTTTCTGGAATGATGCATGGTTGGGAGATAAGCCTTTAAAGGATCAATTTCCTCGATTATATAAAATATCATCTTCCCCTTGTGCACTATTTCAGATATGGGAAATTGGATGCATGCATGGTTCTTGGTCTTGGAATGTATTTTGGCACAGATACTTGAGAGCTTTTGAATGGGATCAGTTCTTCTTACTACTAAATCAGTTGAATGGAGTCCAACTATTAAAAGAGAAAATTAATAGATACCAAGGTCTGGAATATTGAAAAGGATGGGAAGTTTTTATTCAAGCCATGTACTATGATGAGCAGGTCAGAGTATATATCAAAGATTTGGACTCAAATCCGAACACTCAGTGCAGAATAGGCTATGTACAAAATCTTTTTTACTCAGTCGTGGGATTCTCTATTCAGAAAAGTCCTTGTGTCCGTTCTGTGCAAGAGAGATAGATCAGTGATCATCTTCGACTGCAAATGCATCCATGCTTGGACATTATGGGTAAAATTTCTTAAACGGTGAGGGTGTGGGGATTGGTGTCTTCTCCAGTCTATTTATCAATATATACTATACCAATGGCCATTGCTGGTTAGAGGAAAATTTCAGAGGAAAGCAAGAATCATGTGTTTCCTTAACTTTCCATCATCTGACAGCATGGTTAAGGAGTTTGAAGAAAATTTTGTTTATATAAGTAATGATACTACTAATCAGTGCAGATGAAATTCGAATATGAACAAATAATTAATGTTCTCTATCACCGAAGCATAAGCTTTTTTTGTACTATGATTTTCACGCTCTCCTCTTCTATATTTTTTTTTATTCTCCTTTAATTTGTACCCTGATTAGCCATTCTCTAAATGGCTAGTTTTGATGAATTTCTCGAATATTATTCATGGAAAAAGATATTAGATGCTTCGCCGAAAATGTTTGTACAGTAGCTAAAAAGCTGAATTAATTTGTCATTTAGAGTTTTCTTTCTTAGTCCTTGTTTGGACAAGTACGGTTAAAATAGAGGTTTGTTAAAATTAAAATTATATTTTTTTATGTTTTTAGATTATTTGATGTATTAATATTAAAAATAAATTTTAAAAAATAAAAAATAAATATTATTTTAATACATTTTACAATAAAAAATATTCTGAAAAACAACTGTAATTATTCTCAAACACAGTCAAACACAGTTACAGACAAACAAATTGCTGGTTAAGGTTGATCATATTTTAAAAGTATGATTTGAAATATTATAGAGACTTTTATATATAACTTAGAAGGTTGTCTCATATTGGTTGATACTAAAAGATTTGTGAAATAAATTATTAACAAAAAAATCTATATAATAATCTTTTTGAAGATCAAATAACTACATGCATATGAATCGATATCTCATTTTAAAAAATTATATATCTAACCTATATAACATTCTCTATGACCAATAATTTCACGTATCAATTTATTTTTCAGAATTTAACATACTAAAGTTGAAAACATTTTACATAAAGTTATACTAACATTTGTATACATTTTTTTTAAGACAATGTAATACTTTTTCGCACCTTCATGTATGGGATTCCGATGGAAACTCAAGAAGAAAAGGATAGGTTCAGAAACTTTCTTTGATATAATTTTATTTCTTATTTGAATTAATGTGCTATAAACCTTTGGCTATTTATATAGAATTATATCCTAGCCTAATAAGGATTTTATAGGTTTAAAATAACTAATAAAGATAATATTAACAGCAAATTATAACTTAGAACTCAAGTTAGAACTCTTCGAACTTGTAGAAATTGAAGATTCTAAACATTCAAAATAAAATCTTATATAATTAAATAAAAATCTAACCTAAACAAATTATATAAATAACCTTATATATGCTTTTATGAATTATTAAGATAGGTTTAAACTAGAAAGAAAGTCTGATAGCATCAAATTAAGTTAGTATTTTATATTGCGAGAATAAGAGATCCAACTTTAGATTAAATTTAAATTTTTATAGGTGATTTTACAAGTATTTTTTTTACACGAAGCCACAATGGACAATTGAATCTCCTAAAAAAGTAGGCCTAGAAATTGTTGATTAGGCCAATTATTTTTATTTTGTTGCTGTTATATTTAGCATCTGCCTGCAATATCAGCACCTTAACTCAAAGACCTAGCTCTGCCAGGTTGGGTTGCTGACTTCAAGGCTATTTCTGCCCCCATATAAAGTGTCTTATTTATGGACTTCTCTTCTCCTGTTACTTGTAGAATTCTTCTTCTTTCTCTCTGTCCAATTATCACTGGAAAACTCCCTCTGGTTGCCGACTTATAGCAGCTGCATATCCAGCCTTACAAGGACTCATGCACACGCTCTGCTACCAGGAATTTCTTTTTCGCTGATTTCTGCTCCACCTGGGTACTCATCAGATCCATGGTGTAAAACAAGAAATTTACATGATTTTTGGATCATTTATATCTCTACATATAATGGTTGAATAAATGATGGTGACATTCATGAAAGGGTCCAAAAAAGAAATAAAGACATGGAATTACAGTTTAGTT
The DNA here is from genome assembly GCA_019202695.1 of Populus x sibirica. NCBI lineage: Eukaryota > Viridiplantae > Streptophyta > Magnoliopsida > Malpighiales > Salicaceae > Populus > Populus x sibirica. Next base: position 2,627,347 of record JAGMVL010001134.1, read on the forward strand.
TTCAAGACTGGTTGAAGTTCCTAAGACTTTCTGGATGAATTAAAATCGACTTTGAGGTTGGAATGAGTTTGTAGAGGCTGTTGAATTTACTACAACTAATTAAGTTGCTATTTTCTTCTTGTGCATGCAAATCTTATATAAGTGGAGAAAAACTTAATATAGAGGCTGTAATGCCTTGCTCAGATCACATCAGCACTGCAATTTAGACTTGAATAAAATTACTATTTATTAGGATCAAACTGGCTCTATCATTCTCAGATGCTATCTGTTTTAGCAGGCAACCTTCTGTGAAAATCTTGAGAAAGTCCCAACTTTTTGTGGATCTTAATCAAAATGATTCAACTAGACATCGAATAGTGGCATCTGAACTTCATTTTGAGACATTGTTGAATCATCAACTATGAACGAATGGTAATTAACAGGCCAAATTAGATTTATCCATGGAAAAAATCTTCACTATCCAAGCAATAAGTTTGATTTCTCCAACTTTTCTGCCCTTAAAGTTGGGTTGAGGTCAACATTATTATGTAGACGAAATGTTTTAGCAGAAACTAAATTAGAAATAACAAAATCCATCATGTTCTTAGAGCATGTACTGACTTAGTTAAAAACTAGTTGCCAAAAATATTTTAATTTTTTTCAAAAATGCTATCAGAAAATATGCTGCTTAAGAACTCGTGTCCCTCTAGATGCTTTTCATGCTATGGTAAATCCTAAAACCGTCGTTTTCAGTGCAGCACCAGACATCCCATGCTACAATGTCTTCAGATAGAAAGGTAAGATCTCCCAAATCTCTGCAGATCCAAAATTTCACCACAAAAATAGAACGATGTCATTTCATAAACAATACAGTGATTGCTATTCAATTGTCATTAATTTGGTGCTCCTCTCTTTATTCTTTGCTGTAACTTTCTTTTGCCTGAGATTTGGTCCGATGGGTTTGTCTCAACATGACGATCCATGTTCTTGAACTTACATCATCGACAGAGTTAGATCATCGACACACATAAAATTTATTGAATAGTAATAATAATAATAATAAGAATAAGAATAAGAATGCAAGGTTGCACACAAGGTTGTTAAAATCGCGATTCAACTCGTAAAATCGTACGTTTTTACGAGTCAATATAGGCTTTACGTGCTAAATCGTTCACAAAACTCGGAAATGGGTAAAATCAGACAAAATCGGGTAAAATCGTTAAAATCGGGTGAAATCGCATAAAATCGCGATTTCACTGCCGATTCAACAAGTTTGCCCGCAGGAGATAAAAAAGCAATGTTGATGACAGGTGTCAACCGCCTATTGGCTTTAACCGAGCAAAAGTGACAAATTGACAATTGCAAATTCACCGAGGATGCACTATGCAGTCTTCTCTTCACATTTCTGATTTCACCATTCACGTTCAGAACAGAAAAAATCCCTAAATTGAAATCCATAAGCATACCATCAAGCCATGAAGTTTGGAAAAGAATTCAAGACCCACCTAGAAGAAACCCTTCCTGAGTGGAGGGATAAGTTTCTCTGCTACAAGCCCCTCAAGAAACTTCTCAAACAATTACCTCCCACCGTTGATTCTCTCAACCTTGATCGCCCCATTAATTTTCAACTCCATCCACACCCTCCTCCGCTCACTGGTGATGTTCATGGTAATACTAATAGGCCTTTGGTGGATTTGTAAGAATGGTTTGTTAGAATTCTTAGTGAAGAGCTTGACAAGTTCAATGATTTCTATGTTGATAAAGAAGAAGACTTTGTTATACGCCTTCAGGTTTCTTTCTTGATTTTTCTTTTCTTTCTTTGTTTTACATGTTTATAGCTTTGTGCATATGGGTTTTTAATTTCGAGGCTTTTGTTTATTATAGCTCCGGGAATTTAAGGTATTTGATGGTGGCTTTTAAGGTTTTTCCTATATGCATGTCTTGTAAATCCGAACTCATAGGTCCCGGTTTAAGGGTTCTGTAAGTTTTTAAATAATCAGGAGATGAGTAGAATGGAGAAGACATCGTGACTTCATTGGAACAGGAGAATAGTGGGATGTCAAGGAAAAAAGACGCATAAAAATGGCTTTCCTTTCCCTGGTAGTGCTGGGTGGTGTTGTCAGATAGTATGTGAAGAGGAGATCGTCGATGGGATTGGAGGGGCTTGATAAAGTTAAGAATAACTTTTCCAATTTGTGGAACTTGCTGAAGTAGAGCAGAGTATTTTGTAGTATAGTTATAAGGCCAACCATCGTCAATTATAGTTGACAATGGGATTGTTGGAAGTCAGTTGAGGGAATTGAGGGTGCTGAAATGAGGATACTGAAATGAAATGCCAGGTCATCAATATATGAGAATTCTTGGGTTGTAACTTATGAAGAATGGATTCTGTCTATTATTTGTAATTTGGATGAATGGATTTTATCTATTATTTTCTGATTGGATAATAATATAGAAGATGGGCCGTTATGTATTATGTTATTTTTTTTTAACAAAAAATTAATTACAATCATAAAATGTTTGGATTGATTACAGGGTTGATTTGAATTGATTCTTGAATTTTTATTTGAAGCATGAATTTTTTTAATGTATTTTAAAATTTCTTACGATTTTACGATCCGTTTTTACGATCCGAGTTTGTTTTGCATTTTCCATGCCATGTTAAAATCGCGATTTTAACGACCTTGATTGCACATATGGCTAAGGATTCTGTGTAGTCGTTCACCTGCTTTTGGGGCTGGGCTTCCTCCCTTCCCATATTAAAAAGGTTTTTCACTTCTTTTCAGAGCGTAGAGCCGTAGCTGCTTTAAGATCTCTCAAACCTCTGCATATCCAAATTAATCTGAAGGTTCCCAACTGACAAAATTTCATCACAAAAATAGAACGATGGGTTTGTCTCAACATGACGATCCATGTTCTTGAAATTAGATGGTTTTCAAAAATATCATATTTATTAACAAAGTAAAAATTAAATAAAAATTAAATAATTGTATAAAATAAAATAATTATATAAAAAAATTAAAAAAATATATGAATTTTAAAAAAGCTAATTACGATTAACTTTTTAAATCATAATCCGGGTTATAAGACCAAAAATATTTTACATGAAAAAGTTGCGAGGGTTAAAATTACCCAAATTAACAATACAAAAAAATCTAAAATAAAAAAATCAATAAAATAATGAGGGTTAAAAGAGCAATAAAAATAAATCAAAGGGCAACAATATATTTTAAATTTGAAAGTTAAATTGAAAAGAATAAAAAACATTAAGAAAAGTATAAAAATCAGAAGAACGAAGTCCAAAATGAAAAGAAAAACACAATACACTATAAACTTAGATTGATAAATTAAAAACAATGAAACTTTTATAAAAGGTTCAAGGAAAAAAATTTAAAAAATTATAAGAATAGACATCAAAACATAATTAAAAAATTAAATATACCGAATTTTTCAACATGTTTTTTCACACTAAAAAAAAACTCTTAAATGTTAATTAAAAAACTTATGCACTTCTAATTAACAAATCAATAATAATTGTGTAAAGTAATGAAAAAGAATTCATCAACAAAAAACAAAAATGAAATTGAAAAAACTAAGAAACAAATGAAGATCAAGATATTTAATGTCGTAACATAGATAATTTACATGGTTGTGTTTAATGAATCCCTCCATCAAAAAATTGCAATAACACATAAAATTTTTAATAGAAACCGACACACATATAAAATTCTAGGTTGTGCAGGCAACACATTGTTTGCGCAACCTAGAATCTGGCTACTACGGCGGCTGAAAAATCAAGGCTTTTGTTATTTTTATCCAAAAACTCATTTTTAATCTATTTTTTACCCAAAACACCTATGAACCACCCTATAGACCTTCTTGAACTAATCCATGGCCATTAAAAAACGGCCCAAAACCGAAATCTACCAAAAAAATATTCTCAAGCTTTAATCTATTTTTATTGGTGTTTTCAAGGTAAACAAACACTTAATCATAACCTTCCTCATCATATGAAACCTTTTAATGGTTGAAACTTTTTTTATGGCATAAATCTTTTTCAAATGACCACTTTTTTTTCTAAACCGGAATATGATGACTCCCTCTCTCTTCTTTCACCAAAAAAAAACTGAAAAAAGAGAAAATTAAAGTTAGGTATCAAAATATATTTTCTTAAAATTTAAGAGATGGATCATCTAATATCTAAAAAAGATGAGAAACTAAAATGATTGTTTTAATAAAATTTTCAACTCACCCCCTATATATTACTGGAGATTCACATCAGTCTTCAATCTTTCTCGGAAATCACCAGGAATTGAGATCAACTCACGGCACCGCCATATATTCAATTCCACCAGAGCTGTGCAGTGTTGTACGCTTGGAATGGATGCCAGCTTTGAACAACCCCATATCCTTAAAATTTGAAGAGACGTGAAGCCATGAAACTCACCAGACAAATATCTCAGTTCATAACATCCGTCAATTTCAAATTCTACAAGAGATGAAAGACCACATATCGGAATGCTTTTCAACTTTCCACACCTCTCAATGCTCAACTTTTCGAGACTAGGAAATACTGCAACAACTTCTCCACCTGGTACCATCCATTCTTCAAGACCATCCAGCCAGAGTGAGTTCTTTTAGTGCTGGAAACAGTACTGCTGCACCGCCACTGCTACTATAGAACTCGTTGCCTATACATTTCACATTAGACATTCTACTCATCTCTAGAATCTTAAGGCGAGGAAGACATCCAAGTGTTGGGAGTTGTCTGCCCTTGCTGCAGTCTTTCAATCTCAGGACCGTCAGATTATTGAGCGGCAATGCAGACATCCATGATGAGAAATCTTCACCCCTGTAACCCTTAATTTTCAAGCTTTTTATGTCTGGGTGAGGCTACAGGCCTTCCAGCACATCCTCGTTATTGACACCGCTGTTACCTTCATCATCACTCCATCCAAACACCAATTTGTCCATTCTTTTATCACGCAGTTTTGCCTTCTCAGCTTCTTCCCTGTCTCTAACTTGCTCAAGCTTACATATCTTCAATACTCCTCTTAGTTCATTCAAACATCCCAGCTCTTCAATTTTATGATCTGGACCCATAACAAATAAAGGCAGAGTTTGAAGGCGTGTTAAGAGTCTTACCTCAGCTGGCACTAGCTTTGGATCATCAAAATGAAGATGTCTCAAGCTGACTAAATTCCTCATTTTCTGGGGAAGCTTTTCTAGTAAGTTGCAATCAGTGAATCTTAATGTTTCCAAATGGTAGAGCATGGTGATGGACTCTGGCAATTCTCTGATAGCAGTATCCGAGACATCAAGATATCTCAAATGTCTCAGCTTGCAAATTGAATCTGGTAACTCTGTGATATCAGACTCCTGCAATTTGAGAGTTCTCAAGCTTTTGAATTTCTAAGACCGATTGAATACATCAACCATTGAGAAAACAGTACGCAATTTTCTAGCATCAACAGCTGTTAATGCTGCTGTTAATGCTGCCTCATCATCCCCACGAGATATGAGATTTAGATGACGAATATGAGATGCACCATCAACAGCCAAACCTGCCTCCAGATTTAACGCTTCTGATTTTGAGACCTGCAATACAAGATCATGCACAAGATAATGCATCTTGCAACTTGTTACGATCTCATACTCATTCCTTTCAACATCTTGGAGAAAGGAATTTGCAAGCAAGTCAGTGAAACACTTGTTGCCTTCGTCTTCCATCCTCCGGCCATTTGATGGCCGGAGAAAACCTTCAGCCATCCAAAGTTGAATTAGCTCTTCCCTTCCAATTTCAAAATCTTTAGGAAAAATGGAACAGTATGCAAAACATTTTTTTAATATTCGCGATGACAAGTAATCAAAACTTATAATCTCAATATGCGTAACGCTTTATTTCCATCCTTTAGGAAAAATGGAACAGTGGTGGGTTCTTGTTTGCTTCTCTTGGAGCTTTTCTTTCGAATGGCTTCGTCTGTGGTTTTGGTGAGCTTGTGTTGATCCAGTTTCAAATTTGGTTGCTGTCCTTTTTTTGGATCTGTGCTTTTTGGATCATCTTTCAACTTTTATTTCTACATTTGTGTTGTTTTTCAATGGATTTTCTCGGCCTTCTCATTTGCAGAAGTTCCAGCTGAATAACGACGTTGGTTCTTTCCCACGCATTGCGCCTATTAGAAAATCTTGAGAGAGCATATATACAATTAGACATTAATGAAGAAGAAGCATATAACCTAGAAGTTAAAAATCATGAGATCTTTTTTGAAGGGAACATGGAGCAGAAGAAGAACCTTACTTTGCTGGTGCACAAACAGTTCCAGCTTGCAAAATACTTTGTCCATTGGTTTGATCTGGTTGTTAAATATGAAGCATCATGTTGGGAGATTGAAATGCAATTTGGGAGTGATTGTGTTCCCCTTCATAAGCCACAACTAACATGCTAGGATCCTCCAAGCTCCTTTCTACATGTTTTCTTGCAGGGCATCCCCTCCTGCTGCTGCATTTACTCTCCTTTGAAACCAAAGAATGAATTAAAGAGATTTTAGCAAGCAATTTTACTGGTCTAGGTAGCTTTACTCTTAGATGGCCAAGTTAGTGTCGAAAGCTTGTGTTCAGTAATGAAGATTACAAAATCCAAATTGCAAATGTATCAAGTAGGTGTAAACATATGAATCTTGACTGCAAGTGTGGTTTATGACTAGAACATGGACTTGAGGACAAAAAGAAGAAAACAGTAATAATTTGTCTCAAAGCATCTTAATTCACACAGATGATAAGCATGAACAGGATGACGGGTTGGTCCAGTTTCTTATGCTTTGTAAACTTAGTGAATGCATTTAAGGTGTTTCTGATGATTAGCATGCTGCGGATTGGGAAAAACAGATTCAGCACTTCAAAAGTGGTTGACATCATGCTGTGTACATGGCAGTTTGTACACAGTGAATCAGTTTTTTTTCCCTTTGGTTCAGCAATGAAGCCCCTCAGCTTCTCTAGTTAGAGGTAACCTTCCTTCATTTTCATTTTTCTTCCTTCTATACATCACCTGATGTTTGATAAGGACCCTAACACATGTATAGGGGCCCCTGTACTCTTAAAATCACTTCACAACGGTTATGATTATTCATTTCCTAAACATCTTCACTCGTATGTGATGTTAAAATCAGCCAAATTAAAGCCAAGCTACCCTGTTACCCTTTTCAATGTGCAGATGGAGTTGAAGATGTTCCGCATTCTCCACGGCCTGCTTTCCCTGTTCTTCTCAAGCCATGGAACATCGCTTGTTGAATCTGATCCGATAATCCAATGGGCAGGCTAAGGAACAAGATGCCACTATATATAAAGCTTTCCTAATTACAAGAACCTCTCTCTCGTTTGAGTCCTTGATGCCAGGTGGACAACACAAAGCCGAGGTTTCCATTTGATATATACTTGCAGGTCAGAAGCTTTTCAATAGAAAATCTTGAAATTTCTGCAACTAATTGAAGTTGGAATAGACTTTGTGAAATCAACCATATTTTTATCATATAGCTTTGATGCCTTATTTTAGATATTGAAGTACTTAAAGAGAAAATAATAGAGAGAGAGAGAGAGATCGAGGAAGATAACCGTGAATTAATAACAGCATATTATGTAAGATGAAGGTAGATTTACAAGACAAAAAATACAATAATTCTTCAGAAATTTGGAGTACATCAGCACAATCATCTATTCAGCAAGAACATTGTTCCTTCTGCAGTTACAAAATTCAGCTTTGAAATTCTCTCCCTGCCCAAGAACATCATCAACATATATAACCTCATAAAAATCGAATCCGTTAAAGTTAAATAACAAAATCAAGTATAAAATAATATAAATTACACATACGAATTCACATTCATATCTATATTAAGCTCTTTTATCTTCGTGATAAGCTGCCAGCTCCATCCATTTTCTAACATTTTGACAAATATACTTATCTCATAAAGATACGAGAAAATTATAGAGGTCACACATTTATCCAGCCTGACAAACACTATTCTGCATAAGCTTCAAATAACCATTCCATGGCTTCCTTCAGTCTTCGAGGTCTGACTGCACATATGATAGTTAAAATAGCCAACCTGGTATTAGTTTTGGAAATATATACTACGAAATGCAGAATGAATGGACTGAGTAGAGAAAAAATGTCAGGAAAATGGGTGGCTTCATGGTTTAAGCATATTCAATTCAATGAATACAATTAAAAAAAAAACATATTCCAATACAAAAATCAGTGAAAAACATATATTGATAATGCAATTATTTGTAGTATGTGGAAACAATCTTTAAATAAATAATACTATATTGATAATGCAATTATTTGTAATATGTGGAAACTATCTTAATAAATCTAATTTAAATTATTTTGTAAAAAAAACATTGCAATAATGATTTAAAAAATACGCTGGATGGCTATTGATTTTATCATTGATAAGTATATATTTTGTTAACAAATGGATACATAATAAAAGCTAATTCGGTATTAGTTTCAAAGCAAACAAGTTATTTACCATCCACAAAATTAAAGTAATTCATGTAAAAATTAACAGCTAAGAACTAGTGGAACCAATCATTATCATATTTTGAACAATTTAGCTGCCTTCCCAAAAAAAAATTAAATTATCATTATTAAAATATTTGATTAAATTCTTTTGTTCATAAAAAAGTAATTCAGTCATGAAAATATAATTTTGGTAGTTAATAATGCCATGTGATAGTGTATGGAATCAAATCTAGGTTAAAAGAGACAAAAACAAATAATCATTTATTTTATAAAATGTTTTAAATTAAATGAAATAAACCATTTTAAGAGAATGAAGTCTAATTGTTTTCATTAATTTGAAAACTTTAATTGGTTCTCTCTCTTTTGTATACTACAAAGTAACATAAATATTTAAATATCAACTTACTTGTATATATGTATCCTCTATACTATATTTAAATATCAACTTACCTGTACTTCCACCAATTTAGTGTCCCATTTTTCAAGACTTCAACATTCTCAATATTATTTGACAATTAATTTTTAGCATTTTTAATTTATAATTTAATTAAAAAAACATACATTATAAACCCTTATCAAAAGGATATTTTTATTATTAAAATTATTATATATGATTTAAACACAATTCATGGCATATTCTATTTACATTACATTATTCATAATAATTTCTAACATTCTAAAATAAGCCCAAAATATAACATCTTAGAACATGTTTAAATTTAAAATGACCTAATAATTTGTTACATTGTAAAATTTAATACAAATGTAAAATTCCTAAAACAAATTGTGGAACAATATATTGCTGCAAGGTACGTAAAACCTATGCTCTGCTAGTCATCTTATACTATTGAATGGTACCCGTGATCCCACCTTCCAACTCATAGAAAAAAGAAGGTTGAAAGCTTGGGAAAACACCCTTATCCTCATTTTTCTTCCTCTCCTCCAAGAACCCCTTAACCAAAATTTTCAAGGATTTAAACCTTGAATCTACCAATTTCTCTTGTTCAAATCTCTTTCTAACACACTTTGATTTCTTAATATATCTCTATTTTATGTTTTTATGATGGATTTAATGAAGTGTTCTTAAATAACACTATTCATGCTTATATATTTACTCTTATGGTCCAATGTTTCTTTTATTTGCACATGAAACCCCACCATTTTCTTTAGTTTGATTAGTGTTATTAGTTTTCCACTCTTTCAATTTCATCCCTACATTTAATTAAGCTTCCTTAATTAAAAATCTATTCATTTATATTAAATGAGTAAATCTTTCTAAAACTTTCACAACTTAAGGTAGTCAACCGAAGACATATATTAGTACCACAAGATTTTTTTTAAATAAAAAAACAGGATTTACAACACCAATCTCCACTTTTTGCCTAGAGGCTTTTTAACAATCCATTGCAGATTCATCTTAACTAGTAGGAATATACACGAAACTAGGATTTCCTCTTCGTTCCTAGCAAGGGGCAGATCTTTCCTAAATCTTGAATAAAGTTAGATAAAGTTCAAATTTGATAAATGTTTTTCTAAGTATGGACTTTGAACCCATATAAATTTTCAACAAGTTTCCTAAGGGTTTTTGGACCTTGCATGGAATTTTTAATATAGGCATTGGACCCACACCAATTATTTAGGGAATTTCCCTAATATTTTTTCAAGAATGGGCGTTGGACCCATATAATGTTTAGGGAATTCCCCTAACTTTTTTCCAAATACAAGCGTTGAATCCATATGAAATTTTGAAGTTTTTTCTAAGGGTCTTGAACCCCACATGGAACATTTACTATAAGTGTTAGATCCATACACACGCGTAAAAAAATTAAATCAAAATTTTATAAAATAAAAGATATATGTTACACAGATAAACCCCACAGGATCAAGGTTGTGTACATGAATAAGGGGAGAAAGGGAAAATAAGCTTAGTTATATAGCTTGGGCTCCTTAACTAGATATTCCTCATACTAGGCAATAACAGCCACAATGTAGAACACATCCATAAAATAAGCCATCAAGATTAGATGGAAGGCAGCGCTGAAATCCATTTGCATTCCCCATGATTGATTAAAGAAATACAAGTTGGATAACGCAAGAAAGATCTTATCCCCAATCGCCTGTGAATTTCGAGCTTCTTCTATGGTAGCAAGAAGCTCAACCTTCAGACCATCTTAAGGTGGTATTCGCCTCAAAGATATCCCGCTTTAAGGTATTCACTTTGTTATAAGTGGCACGAAGCAATTTGTCATTGGAGCCCAACTAAAAAACAACACTTTGTATTTGTTATTTTAACGATGAGTAAACCACTTTAAAGATCCCCAATTCGACCTCCACAATAGTTTTTTCCTTCTTTAGCTTCTCGAAGGCAACCTAGTTTGCCCTATTTGTGAAAATGGCCTCCCTTACTTAATTCCTCTTGGTCGCCTAACGCCTTTTAAAATGGGTGCACATCATGAAAGTCTGCTAAGAACAAGTATTAAGAATAAAAAATAATATAACCAAACAGAAAGGTGAAACAAGAATTTTTCTTACATTAAAAACCATTTGAGTAGTTAAAGCCAAATAGTGGTTGTAGTTCTCATCACACATCATTATGATGTCTGATGGGATGGTGAGGATCCTCTCCAATAGTCTTATCACCTCAAGGCCAGCCCCTCTAATGGCAAACCTACCACCACCAATAGCCTTCATAAGTTACCTCTCATTCTCAATCAGGGTAAGGAAAACGAAGGGATCTCAACCAAGAACAAGGTTGGCGAAAGCGTCCATGAACTCAATCTCCTCAAGAATAGGAGTAGAGGGCTCGAGCTACTGACCTCTACCAGAAAAGCTAGAATTTGAGGCAAAAGAAATACCACCACATGAGCCTTTACATTCGAGACTGGAACACTAACCTCTATAAAGGTAGAAAACTTCATTCTCTTAAAGTGGGTAGCAGTGCCCACAATCACTTCAATGAGAGTCAAGTATGCTTAACCCTTGATCGCGGGAGTACGATCGCCCCTAACTTCTTTTTTTGCTCCCTTGTTATTTCCTCAGGAAGACAACCCTTAAGAACAAAGAGTTCATCAACAATGATGGGGTAGTCCTCCATCACTTCTTCAGCCCTACCTCTACCTGTGAAAAGAGATGAAGACTTCCTTTGTGAACTCTCTTCTATAAACCTCACTGAAGTTTCTCTTTCTCCTTCAATTATTAGTCTCGTAAAAAAAATCAATAATAAACTTAGCTACAAATAAAAACAATAAGGAAGTTGTATACTTTGCATTGCGACTGATAATATTCTTTGTTCATCCTATTGACTTTATACTCAATTGAAGTCAAAGCTAGTGCAACACGCGTTTTCTTCTCGTTCAAGCTCAAACAAGGCTTGTTGTTTACATCAGGGGGAGAAACCCTCCAATAATACGAACAACCCCAGACTTGTTGTATTTCACCTCTAGGATTGACTGGCCCTCTATACCTTACTTTCAATTATCTCTCTCTCCATTTCTTAACATGTACAAGCTTCCCATTTAGAGTTCCTTTCATGGGTCTCGTGGGCCTATTGATAAAAGTGAAAAAACAATGCACTCCATTGCCACCATCAGTGCCAACAACTAGATGGTAACAATTTCTAAAGACATTGACTATAGGCTTATTTCCAATGAGCCTACAACATTTATCAAAAGTAGACAAAGTGATCCACCTATTAAGATGTAACTAGCTCGGACCCATCTGGTAGTATCTAAATACTTCTCTTATGAATCCTTTGAGATGGAAGGAATACCTCATCGTATAAATGCAAAAAAAGATCGTAATCTAAAAATGACCCTAGGAAGAGCCCAGGATGTCTTGGCTGATACGCCCAGCTTGATTAGGCATCCAAGTTGTGTACTCTCTTAGATGAAGATGAGAAATAAACTCTATATCATCTGCACATAAAGTGCTAGGAACGTCATCCTTAGGGGTTTAGGGTAGCCTGCTTCTGTCTTGGGATTCCCTGGTAATGACAAGAGAAGGACTCATACAAGAATAGTTACTCCCCTCTGCTAGAGGTGGACCCCTTCTAGTTCTGTGGCCCAGTTTGATGGACCTCTGCCCCTTGCTGCTTCTTTTAGTCTCGGGTTGGAACTTAAGCTCTTCTTTAGTGGCAACAACATCCCTCTTGTTAGAGATATATCTTTTTTTTTGGGTCCATATTTATTTTTAAAGTAGAAAAGGAAAAACCTTATAATGAAAAGAACCTAGAATGAGCTTTTCTCCATGGATTGGAACAAAAATAGTTCAGGGTTTTCAACATAGTAGTTTTTCAGAAATTATGGAAAGTAAAAGAAAATATAAAAGAAGCAAGAATGACTAGGGTTATAAAAAAAAACACCTCTCCACCCTCACCATTGGATGAATGACTTTCATGTCATCTTAGATCTTCAGAGATCCATTTAATTACTGTATTAAATGCAAGCCATCGTTTTGTTTTCTAAGAGACACCTCCTCCAATAAAGATGAGCCACCTGGCCACGAGGATCCTAATAGTTCTATATGGGACAACCAAATCTTATGGGGAAGATAAAAAGGCTTACATTTGTCGATACACGACGTCGGGCGACGGCTCCCGCTTTTTTGTTTATTTAACAAAAAGGGTTTTTTTCTCGATTAGGGGAAACAAAGATTTTATTGGAGTCGCCATCTAGTAATTTGAGGGAACTAGAAATCCCAAATTAGACAACTTGGTCCCGGAGATTCGGGTACGGGGTTAGTTATGATTAAGGGAAGGTAGACACCACCCTTAAAACATCCTTTCAATAGAAAGGTTATCCTTACTTGTGTGTTTTTTGTTTGATTCAAATGCGATTATATTTTGGGCTTATTTGTAATTCTTTTTTAAATGATTAACGTCGGTCCCTAAAAATAGGAGACACGTTAAAAATGACATCGGTCCCTAAAAATTAGAAGACTCGTCTAAAATATTGACGTTTGTCCCTAAAAAGGAGAGTTACGTCTGGGTTACCAAAAGAAATAATGGATATAATCCATTATATTTTGGGTTTATTGGTAATTTGTTTTTTTTAAAATGATTAACGTCGGTCCCTAAAAGTAGGAGACGCGTTAAAAATGACATCAGCCCCTAAAAATTAGGAGACTCGTCTAAAATATGACGTTTCAACCCTAAAAAGGAGAATTACGTCTGGGTTACCAAAAAAAATAATGGACATAATCCATATTTGGTATTTACATTTTTGACATCGGTCCTTTTAAAAACAAAAGAGACGTGTCGACTTTGGTTTTCGTATTTTTTACAACATGCAAGAAAATTTACAAGTATTTATATATATAAAAAAAATATCAAAAATACCAGTAGAAACCCAAAAAATTACCTGAGTGTCCTTTGTATAGGTAAAACACTGAAACACCCTCGAATTTCAACGAAAATTACGAAAATGCCACGGCGGCGCGTGTGGCACACGCGCGGTTCGTGGGCGGCGGCGAGATTTTCCGGCGAGATTTCGTCCAACCGACGGTCGATCCCGGTAGATCGATGTCGAGGATTCGATGGCGGTGGTATCGGCGGCCGTTGATGGGCGACGAGGGAGAATCGTCGGTTTGAAGCTTCGGTGGCCGACGCAAATCGCGGCCCTTTTCCGGCCGGATGAGGCGGAGAAAACGATGAACACCACGGGGTTGTTCTTTACGAAGGGTAGAAACCTTTACGTGGTGGTGCGGAGGCGGAAACGGCGGAAAGTGGAGATCGGAGGAGAGAGAGGGTGTCGCCGGCGAGAGGAGAGAAAGGCTCGAGATGTGCTATGGTGTAAACGCGCACACGGTGCACGGTGCAGCTAAAAGCGTGAACCGTTGGATCTCCGTTGAAATGATCCTGCGGCTGCGGTTGGCTGGATCTGCAAGTTGATCGGACGGTCCGGATGGGCTGAGGTGTGATCTGGTATGTCGCGGTGTACCGAAAGCTTGGTACACCGTGTTACGTGGCGCCACCGGATCTAAGGGAGAATTGTTTTAAGGGCTGAGATTGATTTGAGTTTTAATTAGGTGTGGTAAGCCTTATTGTATTTTATTAAATCAACGGTTCAGATCTAAACACTATTAAATCTAACGATTAGGATATATTTAATATTTTTTATATTGTTTTTTTAAAAAATCAATATCCTACTCTCGTGAAAAAATAGTAAAAAAACCTGAAATAGTAAAATTTTTACTCTGGGGCAAACTGTCAATCGCTATTTATAGCCAATAAAGGCGACAACAAGCATCTGCGTTAAATAAAAAAATGTATTCATTCAACTGCTCGCCTCTAATAAATGTAATCGCCCCCAGTCGACAATTCTGTATTATTAATTTTGTTTTATTATATATAATAATATATATTTATATAGGTAAAATTAAAAACTTAAATCAGTATTAGAAAAACCTCCTTTCAACCGCTAAAAAATAATTTTAATGACCGAAAATAATAGTTTTGACCCAAAATGATCTGAAACTCATTTTTTACCCGGTCGACATGGTTGGACTCGTATTGACTCGGTGGACTCGGTTTTGACCGAAAATGACAGTTTTAACCCAAAACGGCCTGACACTCATTTTTGACCTTGGTCGACATGGTTTGACCGTATTGACTCGGTGGACTCGGTTTTGACCCGAAAACGGCCTGAAACTCATTTTTTACCCTGGTCGACATGGTTTGACCCGTATTGACTCGAGTGGACTCGGTTTTGACCGAAAATGACGGTTTTGACCGAAACGGCTTGAAACTCATTTTTTACCCCGGTCGACATGGTTTGACCCGTATTGACTCGGTGGACTCGGTTTTGACCGAAAATGACGGTTTTGACCCGAAAACTCATTTTTTACTTGGCCGACATGGTTTGACCTGTATTGACTCAGTGGACTCGGTTCTTATGGAAAGATGCGGTTGACTCGAGCAAAATATTTTTTTTTGAATTTTAAACTTTTTTCTTAATTTTTTGGATTTTTATAAATAATAATAGAAATAAAATAACATTCGAGAAAATCTTGGTGGATCCAAAATTGGGTTACAACAACATTTACTCCTGGTAACCTTTTAAAATCCTTGCGTAATAAATACACAAAGACTTAGGGGCTACTGATGGATCAATATGTTTTATTTTTACTCAAGTTCTCATTTATATGAACCAGAGGCAAGGTAATAACCTAACATTCTTGGGCTCATCCAAGCGCTGAACCCAAACATATATGGGTAAAAAGACCCAGGATCTTTGGGCTCAACTAAACACTGAGCCTAAGTATATACAAGTCTAGCACATTGTCAGACCCAACATTCTTGGGCCCAGCTAAACGTTGAGTCCAATCATATATGAGTTTGATGAATTGTCAAACTCAGCATCCTTAAGCTCAGTTAAAAGCTAAACCCAAGCATTTATGGGTCTATCGAGCTTCCAAACCCAGCATCTTTGGGCTCAGCCAAACGCAGAGCCCCCACATAAATAGGTCTTGCGAGTTACCACACTAATTACCCTCGAGATTAGCTAAGTGCTGAGGCTAAGTACACGTGGCTCTAGAAATCTTGTCATGCTCTATTTTTAAACAACGAGATACTTTTCCTCTGGTGAGTCATAGATATTTTCTTTCTTTTATGCATAATGAGTTTTTAATGCTACGAGAGGAAGATGACTTTGTAGTCCTCCCCTCCATCAAAGGGTAAGAATGATGGGGTATAAAGACTCATTGGATTCTTAAAAAAAAAAAATCTCAATCTGCATTCTCAACTACATATTTAATCTCTCTTTAAAATGTCATTTTTTTTCTCTCAAAAAGATACTTATTTAAGCATCAGAGAATCCCAAAATCTATCAAAAGAGACATTTTACAAGTATTAAACACCAACTACTAGCCACATTGGTTAAAAAAATAAATCATACTTTCAAAACTAAAATATCAACCAATCATTCAAGACATAAAATTTATTCTCAAGCTACTTGAATTTTCTAGAACACATCAATTTTTAATATAATTTAAAAAATAAGTTAATCTCCATTAATGCATACGTCAGAATGAAAACATACTTTGTAGAAAAAGTTGTAGTGGAAGCTTCTGTTGTTCAAATTTTGGCGTATTGACACCGACATGGTTCAACTCCAATAATTATACAATTTATCACGATCGGAGCTTTGACTGGCTTAATTGACGACGGAGATCGTGATTGCCCACCAGCTTTGAACTCCAACACGTGCGTGGGTGGAAATCGAGTTTTAAGTGGTGTGGAAATATTTGATACCGGGACATTGAAGGAGTTTACTGTATTTATTGTTTGCCTTTGAATTTTAAGACGCTTGGGGTTAAAAAAACAGCTCTAAAGTCCATAAACACGTGAAAACAGGTGTTGCTTTAAAAAAAAAAAAAAAAAAAAAAACGTCAGATTCTGGGAAGTCTCGCCGAAGATTTTCATTAGATATGGTTTGGTTAGAAACACTAGCGATAAATTCATGTCAATATGCTTTTGACATAGTAAATGTTAGGCAATCTTGTTGAAATTTCATCGCATAGGAAGTGCATAATGTGCGCGAGACTTGCATACTTTTCATGTGCTTGTTTCAACAAAAAGGAGTAAAAGCAATAAGAGATTACTTGTGTTTTTAAGACAGTCCTTAGATGCATTTCTGCCCATATGAGTATAATTTTCTATCGCTAAATGATATTTTTTTATTTTTTAAAAATTATTTTTGAGATTAGTACATCAAAACAATTCAAAATACACAAAAAAAATTAATTTTTAATAAAAAAAATTAAATTTTCCTAACGGTGCCGTATTATAGTCCCAAAACTCGGTTTTTTAAGAGAGAGATTTCATTTTGTAGATTTTCTCACTCTTGCGATGTGCATGCGATGAGCTATTTCAACGAAACAATTTGTATTCAAGTGGTGTTGTTTTCGTGGCTAACCCTGTTTTTTAAATTATTTTTTGTATTTGAAAAAAATATTAAATTAATTATTTTAATGTGTTCATATATATAATAAGAATATATATTATTTTAATGTATTTTTAATTTAAAATATTATTTTACCATACACATGCTTGATCATAATTATAGGACTTGATTTGTTATCGTGGTCAATCACATGATGGTAAACAATCTAAACAATTTTTGGTGCCTAACCAAGTGGTCCTCACTCTTAAGAAGTTAAATGCAGGAAGCTCCAACTTTTGATGGATTGGGAAAAAAAAAGTGAATGAGAAATTAAGAATTATATACTTATTCATTGCAATAGTATAAAATCACTTTTAAATTAAAAAAAACTTTTGAAATAGATATTAATGGTATGATGGTTTTTTCACCATGACATAATTATCTTTTATAAATTATATGGGGTTAAATTGGTTATTTTATTTTATTTTATATAGTAAAATTACTAATTTAATTCTAGAATAACATAACTTAATGCCTAATATTCAGATATATTTTTGTATTTTTAATTTTTTTAGAACAATGTAATTATTTTGATGTTTTTGCACCAGTGGCAAGACTTGACACCATTCGTTTGATGATTGCTTTAGCTGCCCAAAAGAAATGGCAGATACATCAAATGGATGTGAAATCGTGTTTCTAAATGGTTCACTCGAAGAAGAAGTCTTTGTTGATCAACCAGGTTGGTTACGTGAAGGAAGGCCATGAAAATAAGGTTCTAAGGTTAAAGAAGGCATTATATGGGTTGAAGCAGGCACCTAGGGCGTGGTATACTCGTATTGACTCATATTTTCAAGAAAATGGGTTTCTTAAGTGTCCATACGAACCTATGCTATATATCAAATCTGATTCACATGATCATATGCTCATTGTATGTTTATATGTGGATGATTTGATATTTACGAGAAATGACTCAAGCATGGTTCTCGCATTCAAGAAGGCTATGAGTAGCAATTTTGAAATGACTGATATGGGACTTATGTCTTATTATCTTGGGCTTGAAGTTATATAGGACAGTCTTTGGGATTTTTGTTTCACGGAAGAAATATGGAGCAAGATATCTTAAAGAGATTTAAGATGGAGTCATGCAACTCTATTAGTACTCCGGTTGAAACACGGCTGAGTTAACAAAATCATGTGATGGAAATCCAGTCAACACAACTTATTTTTGAAGTTTAGTAGGAAGTCTACGTTATTTGACTTCTACTAGACCCGACATCTCTTTTGGCGTGGGCATGATTAGCAGGTTTATGGAGACACCTAGCCAAGTTCATTTACAAGTGGCGAAATGAATTTTGCGATATATAAAAGGTACCCAAAATCATGGTATTTTTTATGCATCTGCTGCTGATTGTAATCTTGTTGGGTATTCGGAACGGCGATTGGGCGGGAGATGTTGAAGGGAGAAAGAGCACTTCTGGTTATATATTTCACTTTGGTTCGGGTGCCATTTCATGGTCATCGAATAAGCAACAAGTTGTGGCATTGTCAACTACTAAAGCAGAGTACATGGTTGCTTTGCCTCCTCGCATGTCAAGTTTGTTTGGTTGCGTCGGTTGTGTGATGAATTAAACCGAAGCAAGGAAGTCCAACAAAGATTTTTTGTGACAACAAGTCAGCTATTTCACTTACGAAGAATCCAGTCTTTCATGGGAGAAGCAAGCACATCGACATAAAATTCCATTATATTCGTGAACTTGTCAGCAGCAAGGAGATAGAGGTGGAGTTACGCAAATCCGAAGAACAAATTGCCGATATTCTCACGAAGCCATTAAAAGCGAGACATCTTTCACGAGTTGAAGGAGAAGATGGGGATGTGCACCTCTGATAGTTTGAGTTTAAGGGAGGCTGTTGGAGTTTTAAACTCAAACGGCTAGTTTTTTCTTTTGTCTTGCAATTCAAGTATTTACTTTACTTTTCTAATTTTGAATAAGTCTTTGGGTTTGAATAAGTCTGTAACTTGTCGTGCAGATTTTCTTGCTGATTTTTAGTTAGTTTGTTGAGTATGTTAATGCCATGCAAATAGGAGTGGTAGTTTAAGAGTCCTCTGTTTCTGTTTCTATTTTTCACCTATATATAGGTGTTGTTTCTACGAACATTATATCAATTCATTCAATAAGAATTATCTGTCTCTTCCACTTTGTTTTCTTGTTTTTTCTTGTTTACTACATTTTTTTCTTCAAAACTTCATCCTCTATGGGGTTTTTTCCTATCAATTTCAGAAAAAAATTATCCGGTTGTTGCAAAACACGGGACACAATTATAGTTTTGCACTATATGATAAATATATTTTTTGTATTATTATATTATATGAAAACCATATCACATAAATTACAAAAATAACATAATATATATGTGTATACATTAATTTTAATGCAAACTAACTTAAAATCGGGCATTTAGTAAGTGTTTAGTTTTGTGGCGGAGAATATTTTTAAAAAATATTTAAAAAATATATATATTTAATTTTTTATTTTTAATATTAATGTATGAAAATCATAAAAAATACTAAAAGATATAAATATCATTATAATATTTTTTTTTAAACCACATACACTCATAAAATGCTTTCAGATAAAGTTTCAAACCAATATCAAACAGGCATTTTAATCAACATCCCAGTCTCGTTACCAAGTCTCACCGCTAAAAATCTGACACTCGCTCGTTTTACGGTCCAAATTTTAGGGCGAAGGGAGCCTTGATGAGAATACGACATCGTTCAGGGGAGGAAATAAAATGACAAAAATGTATCAACCTTTTTCACATTTTTTAGGTCATGTCTACCTCTTAGTGGGTCCGACTAGAAGAAAATTAAATGGCGCGCCCAGTCTTTTTTGTCGTCGATGATTGACAAGTGGATAAGCTTACCCTTTTCCTTTGAAGCACTAAAATCTGCCACGTGTTCAGCAAATCCACTATCGGTCTCTTTTCAACACGTGTCCCTTTTAGGGTCCACCACTGAAAGTCAACATAAGAGCGTTATCGATGGTCTTGAGACAACCACGTGGACATCATCGCTTATGATTTGGAGGTGGGAACCACGACAAGTGAAACGAGGTCCAGGGGAATGGTATGGGTCCCACGG
Organism: Populus x sibirica; assembly: GCA_019202695.1. NCBI lineage: Eukaryota > Viridiplantae > Streptophyta > Magnoliopsida > Malpighiales > Salicaceae > Populus > Populus x sibirica. The sequence continues at coordinate 2,647,871 of JAGMVL010001134.1, forward strand.
AGACATGTTTTAAAAAGAACTTGAATAATTGTATCATTTTTAATTATAATTTTCCTCAACTTTATATGATATATTTTTTAGTTTTATTCTTACGCCTATATAAAATATTATCTTGCAATGATTGTTCTTAATATAAAAATAAAAAAATGCATCCAAAAATCCCTCGCCAATTAAAAATATTAAGTGTCTGTTTAAGAGTGTTGTTGTGATTGCTTTTCAAAATATTTTTCGTGTTAAAATACATTAAAATGATATTTTTTTATTTTTAAAAAATTATTTTTGAGATCAACGTATCAAAACGATCTAAAATATATAAATTAAATTATTTTTAATAAAAAAATAAATTTTATAAAACATAATTTATACCATATTTCCAAACGGTGATTAAAGATTTAAATTTTTAGACTTGATCTTCTAAGAAAACTCCTCCCTCCGAATCTTTTTATTTAAGATTAAAACTGATACCATAATATAAAAATCAAATTTATTTGATACTGAAATTAATATATTTAATTAATTAAGATTATTTATGCCCAGGTGACATGACATGTATATAATTGCATTTGTTGGAGGACCCAGTTGTGGAGCCCTAATGGCTCCTCCTTGGCCAAAGACATCTCGCATTCACATTCACGTTCAAAGAACAAATAATTGATTCTTCATTTGTTGTTATCAACTTAATGCACCCATTGCTAGCGGACAAACATTTTTCACGACTTTGTAAACATTCGGTTACTTCAACACAGAAAGCTGTTGTTTGCATTTTTCTCCTAATAACAGGGATGACATTTTGTCGCATGTAGTTTTCTTAACTAGAAAATTAGAAAAAAAAACACACACACACCGGAATCGCTGCTGAAATATCAGTTTGAAAAAATATTTTGTCAGCAATTCAATCATTATTTATGACTTGTCAAATATCCAATTAGATTTTCATTATTAATTTTAAAATAAATTAAAACTCAATTGTTCCTTTTATCTCTCTCATTTCTTCTTCTTCTTATCCATTAAAACAACTACCCTCCCACAATTAAATCTGATAGCCACCTCCCCCCACTTATAAATTCGGCGTGAGAGTACCTCTTTTCTACACGTCTTAGGTTTGATTTTTTCTTTTTTTCCCTTTTTATTTAATAAACTTAGGGCTTGACTTTGTTAAAATCTAAGTTAGAGTTAGATTTTTTTATCCAGGAGTGTTTATGAATATAGTTGGGTTGAGTTTAAACCCATAATAGTATTTAACTTAACTTTTGATATTTTTTAAATTTTAAACTTAATCCGTTTAAAATTTTTTGACCCGAATGAGTTGAATATATCAGGTTGGGCTAATATTTTTGTCGATACTCAATTTTTTAGGCTAAATTATTTAGTTGTTGAAATATACAAATATTAAAATACAAGCGGTCTAAAATATATTTGAACGATCTGAAATATAAAAATATTAAATTAATTTCACAACATGAATACATTATTTGGGCTAGAAGTCCTTCATATAAACAACAAATCAACCGAAAAAATTAGATCCAAAACATTTGAATGTATTCATCCAACATGTACTGGGATCTTAATGATATTAGATTTGTTCACAAACTTCATACAATTAACAATACAACACACTACTCAATGTCAACATTATAAACTTCATACAATTAACAAAATGCATTCATCCAACATACCATTTTCATTGAGCAAAAATATTTGTTTAACAAAAAAGTTCACTCAAGTATGGGAATTAAATGATAGGGGTGAGCAAAAAACCGACAAACCGATTAAATCGAGAAAACAAAAAAAATAACCGAAAAAACTGAACCATAAAAAAAACCGATTATAATATTTTTTTAAAAATTTGGTTCGGTCTCATAAGTTCGAAATAAAAAAACCGAATCGAACCGAACTGATTAAGTTAAGAAATAAACCAAACCAAACAAAAAAAACCAAACCGAAAAAACCCATTAGAAAGTCCAAAAAAAACCCAAAAAACAATATAATTTTCAGTTTTTAATATAAAATAACCAGACCGAACCAAACCGAAATTGACCGGTTGGGTTTTGATTTTTAATTTAAAATAATTGAACCGAACCGAAACCAGTCAGTTGGAACCAGTTTGGTTCGGTTTCGGGTTTTGTTTTTTATAAAATTTCAGTTTAGTTGTTTTTAGGTAAAAACAGAACCAAATCGAAAATGATCACCTCTATTAAATGATATTGGTCCTGCTTGAATTGCAAAAAACTAAATGAGCCTATAATATCCATGAAATTAAGTCCTAAAAGTATATAAAAAATAATAATAAGGGTGATGCTTAAGTACCAGAGGACACATATCACCACGAAAAGAAAGTTGTTAAAAAGCTAATTGTTTAAACTTAATTTTATAACAAGTATTTAATAATGAAAACACGTATTTTTTTTTTTTACAATTACTCATTATCTTATATTATCAATAATTACTCATTACTCTTCAACCTCATTAGTAAACTCTGAAATAAAAGAGATATAATAAAATAGCTTAGTAAATTATAACTTAAAAAGTTTTTCAAATTGATAATAAAATAGCTAAACTAGTAAACTCTTTATCTAATTCTAGTTTTTCAAACTTTTCAAGATTATTTATTATTTATAAAATATTTTTTTGATTATAAAGAAGAGCAACTTCAATTTTAACAGCAGATGAGAGCTTCAATAGTTGTTGGATCCAATGAACTTCTAAAGGAATCTAGTATACTATCCTTATGCTAAAAACTAATTTGAAATAACTGTTGAAATATGAATAATTAAGGATAATTTTTGCAACCATAGAGAGTATTGGATACTTGGAGCTGTTAGCTTTCCACCATGTTAAAAAAATCAAGAGAAGTATCATTTTGATCTTCACATTCATGTGCCGAATGCTTCTCTAATTTAGTTTTAATCTCCTCATTATCCTCCTCCATTAAATGCTTCTTGAATTGGAAGGCTATAGCTTGAAATGCATCTTCCGCCACCTTATTATCATTCAAATATTGAGAAAGATTATTTATAATAGAATATTATGCCACTTTTCTATTATCTTAGCTGGAATAAAAGTAAAAAACCCTCACAATTTTATCTTTCACCTTTTTAATCAAATCTTTCACCATGAGAGCCAACTTATACTCTTAAGACAAACAAGACTTCACATATTTTAATTTATAATGAGGATCTAAATTAATTACTACAAATAAAAAAGGATTTATATCCTCAAACTTTCTCCAATATTCATCAAACTTGCATTTCATATTGGATGTCATTTCATTTGTTAAGAAATCTTTATTTTTGGATAATTTTGAAATTTGTGTTTGTATAAAGACTAGTTCATGAAAGAAACAATTGCTCATGACATGCAAAGGCCTTGAAAATCTCAAAGTTACCCCATAGAATAATCTCAAGAACTTTATAAAAATTCTTGTATTTTTCCAATCTATATTGTTAGGAGGTCCTTTATGTATCTTTTTACCTTTTGAATCTACCTCTAAAAAGAACATCAAATATCAAGGATTATCTTCATCTTATCTATCAAACACTTTCTTTAATTTTATAGTTGTATGTAACATCAAATAAATGGAATTCTAATGAGTTAGGACATCTAAACAAACCTTAATTTTACTTTTAACTTTCAATTTCTCCATACATTTCTTAAAATACATAAGCCTATTAGAAAAAGATCTTATAATTTTAATAGCATTTCTAATTATAATAATTGACTCATCTACTTCTTTAACCCATCACGAACAAGAAAATTAACAATGCAAGCACAACACTTAACATGGATAAACTCATTATCTGGAACTATAAACTTTCAATCCTTAGTCCTTATTTCTAAATAATTAATGACATTGTTATTAGAACTTGTATTATTTAATGTGATTGTTAAAATTCTATCAATGCTCCAATCAGCCAAGCAACTCTTTATTGTTTTCACAATGGTCTTACCCTTGTGATTAAAAACTTGATAAAAGTTTTAAATTCTTTTATGCAAGTTCCAATCACTATCCATCTAATAACTTGTGACACATATGTAATTTATATTTTGTTCGCACATGTAAAACATATTGTAAACCCCCGTAAAAAAAAATAACAAAAAAAATAGGATTGAAGTAATGAGGTCTCGATGAGTAATGGAGATTCGGTATGAAAGAAATGAATAAATAGTAGGAATGATAATAAATGTGTCATGTAAGAGAGAATGATCTCTATAAACAAATTTAAAGGCATTGTTGAAGTCAAAATGAGGGTTATGATTTTAGTTTAAAACTTGTAACGTTGGTGAAACTAGTGACGAGTTTCAATGGATAAAAGAATAAAAAAAATGATAAGACATACACTTATTCTTAATGGTTTTCTTTAACTTTGTCTTCTTTTCAGCATAAAAGGTTCAAGCAATCCTTTGTGATAGTGATTCACGAGGGGATACAAAATCTGGGTTATATAGAGTTACATGGCTTGAAAAAACTGTTTAAATCCTAAACCTTTTACAATCCTAAAAGAAAACTCATCATAAATAATCATCCTAGTAAGTGTCTTTCTATAAGTTTCTTAACTAAAATTAACAGCTTTAAAAGTACCCTCAGTTCTATCTTTAACCCCTTTTAAAGTTTTAGTCAATGTTTTTTGTTTTTTGTCATCAAACTTAAACCTACTAGAAAACTTTTTACACAATCTATTTAAGCATGTCTATAAATTACTAGCTTCATGAGTCTTTAAAGCATATGTATAATCTTGTTGATAATACTTATATACAGATCTTTTTAATAATGGATTGCAACCCTTTTATATATCAAAATGATGCTAAACTTCAGATATAGTTATAGAGGTCACATTTATTTTCTTGTTACCTTTGTTGCAAGTAGCATTTGTAGAAGTGGTTGAAACAAGATTGCTCTTTGTTGGAGCAACAACATCATTCTCCGGAGTATAAACATCATTATTTGCTAGAAGAGCATTAACATTGATGTCTTAAATAGAAGGTCTTTTATTATCCATCTAAAACAAAAAGATTTAATCAATATAATATTTTAGATTTATTAAATAAAAACAATCAATGCAGCTGCATAAACATTTTGTTAGTTAAAATATGATATTCAGGCCAACTTGGTTATTTGAAATTTTAGTGAGCATTTCCATAGAAATAAGTGATATCTCCACATGAAATTATTTTATGGGTCAGTTTAATATACATGTTATCTGACACGTACCTATATATTAGTTACATGTATTCCTCATACCCCAGTTTATAAGAGCAGTTGTTTTCTTTTATAAGGGAAAGAACATAATATTATTGTTCTACAAACTTTATCTTTCCTTTATATTAATTAATCAAATATAATTGAATATTAAAGATAAAAAAATCCTTATTTATAATAAATATAAAATCATTACTATATATAACCAATCGATTGACTACAAGACATATTCACTAACACATCCTTCATGGTTCGGTTCACTTGAATGCCAGTTCCGGCGCACCGTGTAATGGTTGCCTAGCTGCGACACTGCTCTATAGTCATGTGCCAACTTGTGGCACTGCCAAGAGGTTACAAATAAGCTCTTGTTCATAAGTTCAGTGCACCTGTGCAAGCAAGCAGGAGCTGGATACACAAGAAATCTGTGTGCTGTTGTAATTTGAAGGAAAATAAATGCACTGATTACTCATAATGAGGCAACAAATGATCACTTTATTGTTTATGATAATATATTAACCAATCTTATTTATGATCCATACCCCGCACAGTAAAGGCAATACTCATTATTATTGATTTGAATGTCAATGACCTATCTTTTACCCTAATGAAGAGAACATTTAATATATATGAGAAAAAACCCGTGATGGCTAGGGCCGGATACAAGATTCATTCCAAAATCACTGTATAATTTGTAAAAATCGGATTGTGCTGTGAGCTCTTGGGGTCCATGCACCTGCCTTCGGACCAGGTCACGGACATGGAACTTTGTAAATCTCTTAGCCAGGATCTATTATTCTGGCTGGCTGGCTGGTGGTTGGCACTGCAAACCAAGTCAACAAAGATCATATCAAACTTAATTTGAATATGTCTCGTGCAAGCAATGCTATCCTTCCAAATGCAAAGCACTACCCATGTCCTCGCCGAGCTGAGATTTGGAGTATTGTATTGATTTATATTTCATGTGCAAGGATGATTTATTTTATTATGCAATTTAATTATGCGACATCCTTGCTAGATGTGCTTGTGCTCTTTTTTTTTCTTTTTTTTTAACTGTGGATATCCGGACCAGCTTACGTGCACATCGACTAATCCCCCTGAGACCCTAAAGTTAACGACCATGTAAGCTTCTAGTGGCTCTGAGGTTTGCGGCACTCGAATTGATGACCTCTGGAAAGCAAACTCAGGGCCTGAACAGTTGAGCTACACCTCTCACCCTCAACATCTTGGATTGCTATTGCAACGTTAAAGTGCGGCTTCTTTTCTCTCGATGTAGGTCACGAGAAAAATTAAGATCTTGTTTGTTTTTAAGTTTTTAATTTTTTTTTAAAAAATAAATTTTTTATTTTTATCCTTTTGTTTTAAATTTATTATTTTATATTTTCATATTATTTTAATATGTTATTATAAAAAATAAATAAAAAATATTATTTTAATATATTTCTAAATACAAATATATTTTAAGAAACAATCAATTTCACACCAACACCTTTTCATTTCAATCACAAGAAGCGTTCTTTAAAAAAAAAACAAAAAAAACCAAGATATGATGGCTAACTATCTAGGCCAACCACTGGCCTAATGGGATGTGATTCGGGATTTAATAATTGATGGAAAAAAAATTAAGCATTCTCAGATAGCAAGTCTTTGCATCATACCAAGCTTGTACGAAACATAAAACAAACCTCTCAATTTGAGAAAAAAAAAATTGTAGGTTTGAAAATAAATTACTCTGTAATTAAAAACTCTTATAAAATTGATAGAAGGAGGGAGAAAGTTAGGAGGATGTTGATATAAAATATATTAATAATGTTTCATAATAATGAACGATCTTTTTGGTAAGTCTTCAATTTGAGGATATATTTAAAAATATTAAAATTTCAAGACTTAAATGAAAAGGTTGTCCAAGTTAGGAGGGTGTCACGATCCTGGACGAAGCGGGTCATGGAAAGAGAACTAGGGCCTTATTTTATTATTATTATTATTTACCCTCTCTTGTTTTTATTTAAATTTTAGCTGCAATTCTTTTTAAAAAATTAAAAAATTGCTACTAAAATCTAAATAGGATCAAGAGAGGGTTAAAAAAGAAATTGCAATGACATTTCTATTTTTCTTTAACGTGAACATTTAAGAAATATATATGTGATTTGCGGGTTTTTTTTAATGTGGATGTCCGAGCCAATTTACGTATACTTTGACTAATTCCACGGGTCCTAAAATTAATGACCATGTAAGCCTTCAGTGACCTTAAGATTTGTGAGACTCAAACTGATGATTTTTAGAGAGCAAATTTAGTACCTGACCAGTTGAGTTACACCTTTTATAATTATATGATTTGCGGTTTTAAATCTTAGAAAATCAAAGTAAATATTTAATTAAGGAATAATTTGATATTGAAAAAGAGATTATAGAAGGTAAATCCTTGGCCTAAAAATATTGGAAAATAACCATAACATTATAAGAAATAATCAAATAAAATTCAGAGAGAATAAAGATAATCAAGGATCAAATATATGATATTTTAAATAGATTTACTCGTATCATTCCAGTTATATGAAAAGAATCTAATCTAGATAAATAAAAAAGAAGGGGTGAAATTGTTTTTTTATTTTTATTTTTAAAAGGAACCTTCCGTGGATTGGACACAGACGGGAAGCGCGTGGAGGAAGAGTTCCCTAAATGGGGAAATAAATCCAACAATCGATTAATTGCACAATAAGCTGCGGTGACAAAGGGAGCAAAGATATAAAAAATGAGGTCGGAATGAAATTCAAATTCACACTAAATTCAAATTCAATACAAACTCTTATTAACTTCACGCGTCTCTCTCTACCGTCATAAAAAATAAAATCCGGGGGGTCGTAGTCTTCGCCATCGTAAATAATAATAATAAAAAAACCCTCACTGAAATCACGCACTCCCTTTTCGTTTTCTCTTTGAGAGAGAACAAATTCTAGAGAGAGGCGCGCACACAGAGCCCTCTGCTTTGCTTGTTTTCTTTGCCATTTCCGCCTTGAAAAACAAAGTGAGATAAAGAAAATCTGTGAGAATTTTATTTGTTTATTTAATTTAGCAGTCTCGCCGGTTGGTGTCATTTTGTGGAAATGAACGTTTTGAGTTAACGAGGTAGTCTGCTCTTTACTTATTTAAGTAAGAATTATGTGCGCGCTCTCATTTCTTTTTATTTCAGTATTCTACTATTTAATTTGTTCTTGTTCCTATCTCTTATTTTTGCAGATTTTTAAGGGTTTGCCTGTTGATTTCGTCGAGTTTTGGTGGGAAGTGAAGTGGGTTAATCTTGAAATTGGGGCTTAAGTCTGTTAAGAGTATCAAGCTTTCGAAGTGGCATTAGTGAAATATTGATTGCCGGTTTAGAGGTAAGAGAAATGGGTGATACTGAGGAAGCAAATAGTGAAATGATTCAAAGGTTGCAATCTTCTTTTGGAACAACGCAATCATCATCTACTACCATGGCTAAGCAACCCTTTTCTTTGATAAACCAAATAGATGTGTCTCAGTTGAGTTTGAACCCAACCCAAATGCGGGCGAGGCATTTTACGAATTTTTCTCAGAATTTTAGCGGGGATAGTAACAAAAGAGTAGGGTTTCCGCCTTCCCATCCTAATCAGATCCCACCCATTTCGCCTTATTCCCAGATCCCAGTGTCCAGGCCAGTGAACCAGCAAATGGGTCCGCAGAGTTTTAGTCTGGGGCCTACTCATTCGCGATCTTTGTCGCAGCCATCATCGTTTTTCTCCCTTGATTCCTTGCCCCCGTTGAGTCCGGCCCCTTTCCGGGATTCCTCTTCGCCTTCGGTTTCGGACCCTATTTCTACTGACGTGTTCATGGAGGAGAAGGATGGTGGTTCTCATTCGTTATTGCCTCCCTCGCCTTTTAATAGGGGCAATGCTCCACGGGTTGTTGAGAGTTTGCCTCCACGGAAAGCGCATAGAAGGTCTAACAGTGATATTCCATTTGGACTTGCTAATGTGTTGCAATGTTCACCGCCCCTTATTCCGTCGAGGGGTTCAAGTGGGTTGGAGCGGTCGATGTCTGGGAGAGAAAATTTAGGGATGGCTAAGCCAGCACAATCGGTGAAAAAGGAATGGGAGAGAGGTGGTGACAGCAATGCGGAGGGGATGGGTGAGAGGAAATCTGAAGGGGAAGTCGTGGATGATTTGTTTTCTGCTTACATGAATTTAGATAACATTGACGTGTTGAACTCCTCGGGTACTGATGAGAAGAATGGTAATGAGAATCGTGAGGATTTGGATAGTAGAGCTAGTGGGACCAAGACGAATGGTGGTGATAGCAGCGATAATGAGGCAGAAAGCAGCGTGAATGAAAGTGGTGGCAACCTGCCAAGAGCAGGATTGAGTTCTTCAACAGAGAAGAGGGAAGGGATCAAAAGGAGTGCTGGGGGTGACATTGCTCCTACCACCAGACACTACAGAAGTGTGTCAATGGATAGTTTCATGGGCAAATTGAACTTTGGTAACGAATCTCCAAAGCTGCCACCCTCCCCAGGAACTCGTCCAGGACAGCTATCACCCACCGATTCAATAGATGGGAATGCCTTTAGCTTGGATTTTGGAACTGGTGAATTTAGTGGTGCTGAACTGAAGAAAATTATGGCGAATGAGAAACTTGCTGAGATCGCTTTAGCTGACCCAAAACGTGCAAAGAGGTACGTTCAATTTGGATCGATCACTAATTAACCAGATACATGATGTTATAATCCTTTGCCTCATTGTTTCATGTTCCTCATTTGTTTTCCAATTTCAGGATTTTGGCAAATCGTCAATCAGCTGCCCGTTCCAAGGAGAGGAAGATGAGATATATTTCAGAACTGGAACACAAGGTTCAGACTTTGCAGACAGAAGCTACCACATTGTCTGCCCAGCTTACTCTTTTACAGGTAGCGATGTGAAATATTGAAACTTGTTTCCATGTAATTGTAGCGTTATCTTTTCTATAATCTTTCACTATTTTCTTCTACATATCCAGAGAGATTCTGTTGGTCTTACTAACCAGAATAATGAATTGAAATTTCGCATCCAAGCCATGGAGCAACAAGCTCAACTCCGAGATGGTATGGATTCTCCCACCCCGTTTTTTTTTGCATATTTTCTCATTGCATTTATATGTTCTGTTAGTGTGCGAATAGCGTCAGTGCCTGTTGTGTGAATGTACTATCCTTGGTTATTTCCTGTTCGTTGTTGTATGAAGAACTTGCGTATCCAGAATTAAGCCTTATGGTGAGTAAGTTTTGTCCATGGTGATTAGCTCTCTTGTTTGCGTGGTCATGCTGCCATGGACATTTCTCTATTATTAACTTGTGTCCATGTAGTTAGGTGAGCAATCACTTGCGTTGAAAGTCTTATCTGTTAGTGTATGATGTAACTCCTCTTCTAACATATAGTCACAGTGTGCAACTGGTGAGCGTAACCTGTTGAAAGAATTACATGGCTAATATTCTTTGGTAGATTTGTTGATGGAAAAAATATGGGAGGCCTTCATTTCATGAATTATTTACTTATTCTTTGACCTTCAGCATGTTTGGTAGATTTGTTGGTAATTGTATTCAACTGTAACAGCTTTAAACGAGGCATTAACTGCTGAGGTCCGACGGTTGAAGATTGCGACTGCGGAGCAGGGTGGGGACTCTGATCCATCCAAGAGCATGGTTCAGCAGCAGCTTTCTATAAACCCTCAGATGTACCTGCAGCAGCCACGACCTTCACAATTTGGCATGCATCAATTGCAGCAGCAGTCATCAGCCTCCCAATTCAACATGCATCAACGGCAACAGCAACAGCAACAGCAACAGCAGTCCTCCCAGCCACAGCCTCAACAAAATGGAAATACTGCCCCAAAGCCAGATTCAAATCAATAGGCTGGGAAGAAAAAGATGGCTATGTTGATTATTAATCGTCTCATCAACTTCCGGTGCTTTACATTTACTACTTACAATGCATTCATTCATTTGTTTTCCATCTCCAAGCGACGTCTCTATGGTTTGGTAGTTACAAATTCAACCGGCATCGCATATCTCCAGCTCGGAATTTGGTTTAAAGTGATATATATACAGGCCTTTATATATATATATATGTTATTCATGATTATGATTGTTACTTGTTTCTGGTAGATATTTAATCCATAAAGAGAACATTTCTTAGACGTGACATGTTTTGTTAAGACGTTTAAAGAGTTGAACTGAAAACTCTTATTTGTTTATTTCAGTAAAGAATGGCTGATTCCTTTATAATTACTTGTGCTTTTGCATGCCTTTAGACTTGTTATTTTGTGTTTAACCCAAACAAGACAAATCAGGAGCTGCTAATTAACAGAAAGGGGTTGATTTTTAAAGTGTTTTTTATTTAAAAATATATTAAAATAATAATGTTTTATTTTTTAAAATAATTTGAAAATATAAAAAATATTAATTTAAAACAAATAAAAAATAAAAAAAATATTTTTTTTTAAAACTAATTCAAAATATAAAAATAAATAGATCTTATATGGTTTGGGAGTTTCACTGTGATTAAAAACACTATTTATCTTTTGACTGGTGTTTGTTTTTTTTTCCTTGGTATAATTAAAGCTCAATTATTGTCACAAATGATAAGATTGAAAGGAGGACAAGCATGAAAAGAACGAAAATAGATGGTTGTTTTGAAATTTGATTTAAAAAATATACTTTATCCTTATATTTTTTAATTTATAAACTTTTGATCCATCAATCTTTTTTAAAATTCCTTTTTTATTCAAAATTTTATTTTCTATAATTTTTTTATTCTCGGTTTAAGAGATGAGAGAGAGAGTGGCTGGATGTATTAGTTAACATCAATTTCAACTATGAAAAAGATATATTTTGGTGTCAATAAGTTTCATTCAATGAACGAAATTTATCTGTGTTTCTTGCCCTTAACTTTACTTGAGATGACAGATCTGGACTTAGAAAAATTTTTAATTTCGAGTTCATTTTGAATTTTTGGATGAATTTTTAAATTGTTTAAAGTCACATACAAGTTTATCAATGTGTTGTTTTTTAAAAGAGGAGGGCGGCAAGTTGTCAACCCCATAAAAAACAATTACACAAAGCCAGCGTATTTGGGCCTTTTTTTCTTATTATTTTTTTTTATATTTTTTTTAATTTGATCATTCTTAATGGATACTTTATTGATTTTTCTTCATTTCTTTCTAATCCTAAAAATAGGACAGCGAAATTTATTTTGATTTGATATTTATAGGTTCATCGCAATCTCAAATAAACAATCTAATTTTAGGTGGTTTTTAATTTTACAAACGTCTCTTTTTCTTATCATATAGTTAAATAAAAAATTATAAAAAATTTATTGAACTCGATTGAGTTCATGACTCGGGTCATAGATTTGGTTAGTTGACTTATGTTGGTTATGAATCAGGCTTTATGATTTATTTTGGTTATATAAATAATTCTTAATTTATTTAATTAACTGTATGACGATGGAGATTTTTTATGTTAAAAGAACGTGTATAAAATGCCATCATATTCATTTTTTTATGTTGAAAAAAAAGTTTATCCGTGGCATGGTGAAGCCAAAGTCAAATAGCAAGTTCTTGCTATGTTATGTTTCTTGTTTTGAAATATGCAAGAGAATAGAGGTGCAAAACAAGCCAACTGGTTTAAGTGTGTTTAATATTATGATGTAGAGTGTTTTTTAAAAATGTTTTTACTTAAAAATATATTAAAATATTATATATGTGTGTGTTTTATTTTTGATATTAATAAATCAAGACTATTAAAAAGTACTAAAAAAACATTAAATTGATATATTTTTAAATGAAATATATCTAAAAACAAAAATTACCGAACTTTAAGCACTCGTTAAATTTGGTAGATATATGTTCAAGATTATAGACTGTTTAAAACTCTCTTAATTGTGAAATGAATTAAATTCAGATGAGCCGCCTTAATTAAATTGAATATCTCTTAATAAAATTTCATGTTTGAAATAAAATTTTCTTAGTTGTGGATGATTTGGTTAAATTTAAGACGAACATTTTTTTTTTATCATAATTTCCTGTTGATTATATAGGGTCAAAGTTCAGAATGGGCACTCCTGAGACGTCTCGAGGATTTGTTTGGTGTTCAAATATGTGGAGCTTATCCAGATACAGTTGCACGTACTGTTGAGCTTATAGACCAGGAATGTAGTGGACTTCATTAACATAAAAATGGGTTGCCCGATCGATATTGTTGTCAGCAAGGGTGCGGGGTCAACTCTTCTTACAAAACCAATGCGGATGAAAAGCATTATAGAAGCTGCTTCTGGTACATTGGAAAAGCCTATAACTGTCAAGGCAATAATCAATATTCATGCCAACCCCTTGCTGATGCTGTTATGTTGTTCTGCAACTTCATAGCTCAGCATATTTACCATTAGGGAAATGCAGATTCTCGTGTTTGCCTTGTGTTTTTTCTGCTTGTGTTTCTAGAGCTCAGCCTGTGTTACTCTCATGCTTCTCTGAGTAAGCTTAATTTTGATGGCTCATGCTGCCATTTCATTATGTAGGTACGAACAGGTTATTTCGAAGGAAAAAATCGTGTTGACTCATTAATTGCGGATATTGGAAACTGGGAAGCCGGTGCTGTGACTATTCATGGCCGATCATGTCAGCAACACTATAGCAATCTTGCTGATTGGGATTACATTTACCAATGTGCTAGAAAGGGCCCGGAATATTTGCAAGTTTTTGGAAATGGGGATGTTTTTTCACGTGTAGATTGGAACAAGCACAGTCCGACTGCCCAGAGCTTTCTTCATGCATGATAGCTAGAGGTGCATTGATTAAGGTCAGGAGTCTGGAGCTATGACTTGTAGATTTCAACATTTTAAGTAATTGTTATTGGACCAAGTCCTTGTTTCCTCAAAATCAAGCTTTGTTGCCTGAATAATATTCACTGTGTTTTTCAGCCTTGGATTTTACTGAAATCAAAGAACAGAGGCGCTGGGACATCAGTTCTGGAGAGCGGTTGAACATTCTAAAGGATTATGTGCGTTCTGGCCTAGAACATTGGGGCTCTGACACCAAAGGTATATGTGTCAAACAAGTAATTTTGTACCGAAGGGTGATTCAAAAGAGGTTCCAATGTAACAGCAATTCCTTGTTTCAACAACTGCAGGAGTGGAGACAACCAGGCATTTTTTGTTGGAATGGCTGGGCTACACATGCAGATACGGACCAGTTGGTCTTTTAGATGTCATCCCAGATGGCTCTACATGTGCACCGAAACATAAATCATACATGCCATTTAACTTGCATCAGACCGAGCAAATCTGTATTCCATGTCAGTAACTCACTTTATTTCAGTGCCTTCTGCACCTGCAAGGGCTCTGTGGTGCTAGTTTCTTGTAGCATCGCCAGCACAAATTTGAGAGTTAATTTTAACGTGGTATTTTGAGAGGAACGAGGTGATTATCTTCACCTGAATTTTGTATCATTTGTTTTTCTATAATGTCTGAAACAGTGTATTTTAAAGATAAAAGTTACATGATTTACACAGGGTTTTGTTGCGAGTTGTTTGGCACATATGAGAAGGTTTAATGCTGCCAATGATTTTACTGTTGGATGTAACACGAACAATGACTAGTTATTTCAGGCTCTCCATTAGAAAATAAATGCCATACGCAGAAACAGAAAATCATTCAGCATCATCAATTATATGACCGAACTAATTCACTCACATTCATCCGAAGCAAATGTAACCAATCATGTAAAATTTCGAGTGATTGATGCACGGTGAGATGCTGAGTTTCTTATAAACCAAAAAGGGAAATGTTAACAGGGAACTAAAGATTAGAAAACTCCCACAGATAGAACTTTGATGGAGCACTTATCCCTGTATACAAAAGCCCTGTCGATGCCGATACACCATTAAGAAAAAATAATAAAACCAAGCACTTTTAGGATTAAATCTTGCAAAATTTAGAATACCAAACAAAATTGTGTAGCTTCTACTTTTGGAACCTTTATTAATCCAAGGCAGCACACATAGATTGTACTGAGATCATTAGATAAGTCATCTACCACCTGACCACATCACATAATAAATAATAATAAATCCTGCTGTCATGACCCAAAATCCATCAATTCTGCAAAGAAGACAACTTCCCGACTTCACTAACTTTATGCACCTCCTGATTTAGGGGTGCTTGCACCCAGCTCCCATCAATGGACTCGAGACTTCCATTCAATCCATCATCCATAAAATCACCGACCCTTTTCACCTTAACCTCCTTTGGCTGAACAGGGTAATTCCCAGAGAAGCAAGCATAACAAAAGCTCGGAGACTCATCACCTAACAATTTCTTCAAGCTATCCAATGGTAGAAATGCAAGCGAATCGCATCCAATAAACTCCCTAATCTCCTCCACGCTCATTCTGTTAGATATCAACTCCTCGGAACTTGGTGTATCTACTCCATAGTAGCAAGAAGCTATAATTGGTGGACTAGCAATCCTCATATGGACCTCCTTAGCCCCAGCCTCCTTAAGCAACCTAACAATTTTCGACGAGGTAGTTCCTCTCACAATTGAATCATCCACAACCACAACTCTCTTCCCCTCCAAGACTCCCCTCACTGGAGATAGCTTAAGCTTAACACCAAAGTCCCTAATCTTCTGGGATGGCTCAATAAAAGTCCTTCCTACATAATGCGACCTTATCAACCCTTGCTGAAAAGGGACACCAGCTTTCGCGGCATAGCCAAGTGCAGCCACCACCCCAGAATCTGGGACTGCAATCACCACATCGCAGTCAACAGGAGCCTCGGTAGCCAGTATTTCCCCAAAAACGTGCCTTGACTCATAAACAGACCTACCAAATACTACTGAATTAGGCAAAGAAAAATAAATATGCTCAAATATGCACTGTTTCGGTTCAGGGTGGGGCATTAAGCAAAGTGATTGAACCCCATCTTTATCCACCACTAAAACCTCACCAGGATAAACCTCTCTCTCATATGTGGCCTCAATCAAATCAAGAGCACAAGTCTCAGAAGCAAACACAACAGCACCGTTACTCCTCCTTCCCATCACCAAAGGCCTAAAACCAAAAGGGTCCCTTACAGCCACCAACTTATCCTCGGTGACAAACACCATAGAATAAGCCCCTTCTAGCTTCTCGCAAGCATCAACAATCCTCATAAAGAAAGGTCTAGCCTTTGATGTAGCAATCAAATGCAGAACAACTTCAGTATCAGAACTAGTGTTAAAAATTGAACCATTATCTTCTAGCGTAGCCCTTAATTTCCTATAATTCACTAAATTCCCATTATGGGCAACCCCAACAGAACCAAACCGGTAACCAGCAACAAAAGGTTGCACATTTTTAAGCATTGAAGACCCGGCAGTTGAATATCTAACATGACCTATAGCTAAATCACCAGGTAATTGGTCAAGTTTTGACTCATTAAACACTTCAGAGACTAAACCAACACCAGTAACAGATTGCAAGACCTTATTTTCATTAACAGCAACAATACCAGCTCCTTCCTGACCTCTATGTTGCAAAGCATGAAGGGCTAAATAGCAAAGACGCGAAGCTTCAGGGTCACCATAGACACCTACAACACCACACTCTTCGCGAGGCTTATCGTCATCATCGTCAAAATAAGAAGACAAATCATCTGGGCTCTTTTTGTTTGTGGAAACAAGGTCGGAGATTGGATTTTTAGAGGAAAGAGTGATGTGGGTTTTGTGGGTGGTGTGAGAAAGGCAAGGTTTTTGAGGGAAAAGAGAGGGTTTTTGAAGGGTTTTGGGGAGGATAAAAAGAGGGGCCTTTTGGGGTATTTGAGGGTTAGGTTTCAAGGAATAAGAAGGCTTTGAAAGAGCAGAGAAACTAGTGGTGTCTGCCATGGATGGAGGAGGAGAAAAAAGAATGGTGCGTGCGTGCGTGTGGGCGAGAGAGAAAGAGAGAGGCTGAGCGGAAGACCGAAGGAAGAAGTTTGCGGAGCTTTAATAGTGGCTTGCAATTTGACTAGGTTTTGAGAGACTTATACTTGATGGGAGGGTATGGAAGATGATTTATATGAGTATTTTTTTTGTTTTTTTAAGTATTTTTTATTTTGAAAAGTATTAAAATAATATATTTTTTAAAAATTTAATTTTTATATAGCATATTAAAATAATTTAAAAATATATAAAAAATTAATTTAAAATAAAAAAATAAGTTAAAACTCACTGTCAAATATGCTATTTGTGGTTACCGCACGCCTAGATTCCTAGAAGGTTATATTATTAGACACTACAAAGAAAGAAAGGGTTATTATTGGAAAAGGGTTATTATTGGAAACTACAAAGAAAGAAAGGGTTATTATTGGAAACTACAAAGAAAGAAAGGGTGGAAATTGCAATTTAATCATCTTTTCCCAATTACATGGAGTTATGGAGAAATCCTCTCTTATTCGGGGATTTCTAGTGCCCGAACCCGTGCGCTACTTGTGATTGCATCTCAATTCTCATGCATAAATAATAATAATAATAATAATAACAATAATAATAATAATGACTTTTAGAAAAAGCAGTTTGCAAAATAATATTACTAAGTAGGAGACTCCATAATATTACAAAATAATTTATTTTATTTCATCCAAAAATTATTTATTTTTGCATTTCAAAAATGTTTTTGAGAAAATTTAATTTTTTTTATTTTAAATTAATATTTTTAAATTATTTTGATATGTTGATGTAAAAAATAATTTTTAAAAAATAAAAAAAATATTATTTTAATATATATTTTTAGTAAAAAAAACTTTAAAAATTAACGCTGCTATATTCTCAAACCCACTCACCAAACTCCACCAAATCTTGGTTGGAGATTCCATATATAATTTCTTAAGTGTTCATATTTATAAAGTAACAATATTCTTGATTGCAGTAGTTGGGAATGCAATTAAAAATATTTTTTTAATTTAATTTTTTTAAAAAAATTAATTTTATTTTATATTTTTATATTGTTTTAATATGCTAATATCAAAAATAATTTATAAAAAATAAAAAATATTACCTTAATAAATTTTCAAGCAAAAACTATTTTTTCTCAAACACACTTATTTAATGTTATGATTGGGCACTCACCTACTCCCTGGGATTTTGCTCAAGTGGGCAACTTCATATGGACAGTAACTCTATTTAATTTCCACCATTTATGGTAATAAAATTTGTCATAATTACTGTTCGATGCTTCCTCACGTTACATGTGCCAGTAGAAGATGGCTGAATCTTTTGCCCGTTTTTCTTTTTCAAACTCTGAACCCACCCCGTTTGACATTGCGGTTCAGCCGTGTTTTAAAAAAAAGATAAGTTTGCTAATACCAAAGCAAGTTTGAATAGCTAAAGTGCATGCTACAAGGATGGAGGCAAGTAGCAGGATTGCATGTTATTGCAATACACGAAGTGAAGCAAATTAAAAATTTTCAAACAAAAGCTTTATGCCTGAACATATGGAAATGGAGAGAGGTGCTCCAAGCTTTTGATGCAAAAGTGAGGATAGAGCTGTAATCGCCGCCGTAGCAGTTGATCCAACATGCATGCTGCTATGAAATCAGTCATCCTGTATAATAGAAATGGTAAATGTCATGGCATTGGGAGTTCTTGCAAAGTCAGTGTTGTGAATGGCTGTAATTGTTAAAAATTGCCCTAGCATAGGAAAAATGATATTTCTTTAAACTAGCAATCAATGTAAGCACACTGCCCTGCCAAATGGAATTTAATAGAACAAAGGCAGAAAAGGTTGCTTGGATGGAAGATCATCATTGAAAGAAAACGTAGGGTTTGTAGTAGTGTGCAAAAGGCAGCTACCTTGATAGTGTTTCACAGTGACCTTGCACAATATTAACAAAATAGGATGGTAGTAGCAAGGGAGTAGGCTGGAATCTTTTCGTAGCATCATGATCATAGCAAGGAATGAATGCAACTACTATGAAACTGTAATGATCTTGGTAAGTAAAGGAGAATGTCTGGAATTTTTCTTTTACTTTTATTATAGCTTTTCTTGGACTTGAGCCTTACAGGTTTAACAAAGAGGAAATTGATGAAACTGAAATAACAACTGAAACAAAATATCTTAAGGAACTTGAATTGAAAGAACAATGCAATTTTGATAAACCCTAATCTAGATTTACGGGCGGCTCGAGGTAGCCCGGGCCTCCTGGGTGAATGAGATTTGCTTCAAAGCAATTTCCTGCCTCTCTGCTGCTTCTCCCTCTCCCTTTTATTGTGACTCTTCGGTTAATTGAAATAACAAGGTAATAGATAGAATTGATGACTTTGTTTTATTTATCGGTGTTGTATTTGGACTCTTTTTCCTTCTCTCAACCGTGCCGTATTTGGACTCCTTCTCTTCTCTCAAACCGTGTCGTTTTGCCTTTGAATTTACTCCCTTGCCCATTTGTCGGGTGCGGGGAGTTCATCATCTCAGCCATCCACGTAAGTGTTTCTTGTCCCATCTTGACCATACACTTGCTCACTTTATTTCTTTGCTTTGCAGGTAAGTCTTCTCCCATACGCTTCCTTCATTTCTTCCCCGGCCTCAACTTGATCTTGCTCCCTTAGGTCTTTGTCGGGTATTACAACTCTCTCCCCCTTAAAAAACCTTGCCCTTAAGGTGAGGGTAGGAACCTTCTAACCACTCTTCATCGACCCAAACGGCGTCTTCTTTGGGCTGTCCTTCCCATCTTAACAGCACCTCTTCCTTCTTCTTCCCCCTTGAGACTTGGCTCCTTCGGTCGATTATCTCTGTTGGTTCTGGCTGAGATTTCAGCTTGGTTTCGAGACTGGGTAGCTTCGGTTCAGAACGATTCCCTTTCCAACCCATTTCTTCAACAGTGAGACGTGGAAGGTGCTATGGATTCGGGTTTCCTTGGGAAGATCTAGCTGGTAAGCCACTTCTCCCACCTTTTTTAAGATTTGGAACGACCCGAAATATTTATAAGCTAACTTCACATTTTTATTTCTTGGCATCTTGGATGTTGGTATGGCTGGGAGCGGAGGTAAACCCATTCCCCTTCGTGAACTGGATTTCTTTTACGCCTTTATCTCGCTTGTTTCTTTTGTCTCTCCCGAGCTTGAGATAAGTTATGTTTGATTTCTGCAATCTGCTCTGTTCTGTGTTGTAAATGTTCTTCTGCTGCTTGATTTTTGGTTGAACCGGGGATGTAATCTGTGAGACTTGGGGGAGGGTAGCCGTAGGTCGCTTCAAACGGGGTAGATTTGAGGGATGAGTGGTAGCTGGTATTGTATTGTATAAGATTCAGCCATGGTTAGCCAATTGGACCAACCTTTCGGGTTATCACCTACATAGCATCTCAAATACCCTTCCAATGTTTTGTTGGTGGCCTCGGTGCCGCCCGTCGGTTTGGGGGTGGTAGGCTGTGGACATCGTAGCTTGACCCCTTGAATTTGGAATAATTCCCCCCAAAACTTGCTAGTGAAGGTAGGATCCCGATCGGATACTATGTTGTTTGGGAGCCCATGCAGCTTTACCACATTTTGTGAAAACAGTTTGGCGATTTTTTGTCGCTATTGTAGGGGTGGGATACGGGAATAAAATAGGCATATTTGGTAAGCCTATCCACCACTACCATAATTACTGAGTATTGATTAGATTTAGGGAGCCCTTCTATAAAATCCATAGATATGGATGACCATGGTCTGCAGTGGGTATAGGCAAAATGTAGGAGCCGAGGAGGGTTTTGTGTTTTCTCCTTTTGCTCTCTGACAGACTTCACAGTGTTTTATATAATTTTGTATGTCTGATTTCATCTCTACCCAAAAGAAATCTCTCCTTGCCCTTTTTTGTGTTCTCTCAAACCCTGTGTGCCCTGAGGTTGGACTGTCATGAATATAATTCAATATGTCATTTTTTATAGGGCTGGATTGGCTTATGTAGACTCTGTGTTTGTAGTATAGTATCCCTCCCCTAAGATGATATTTCAAGGAACCTATAGTCTCTTGGTCTAGTTGTTGCATGATATTTTGAATTTCCGGATCAGTTTTATAACTATCCTTCAATCGGTCAGCCCAGTTAACAATCGGGGTAGAGATAGCCCATAGTGTACCTTTTTCTATAGTATCCTCATGTCTAGAGAGTGCATCAGCTACTAGGTTTTCCCTTCCTGCTCGAAATTCGACCACAAAGTCATATCCAATTAATTTGGACAACCATTTCTGTTGTGTGGGTGTCCCAACCCGCTGCTCCAATAAATACTTGAGGCTCTGTTGGTCTGTCTTAACTTTAAAGGCTTGGCCCAATAAGTAAGGCCTCCACTTCTGAAAAGTAGTAACTAGTGCCAAGAATTCCTTCTCATAAGTGGATAATGATAATTCCCTCCCCTTTAGACTCTTCTTGAAATAGGAGATGGGTTGGCCCTCTTGCATTAGCACAGCTCCAAGTCCTATACCTGAGGCATCACATTCTATTACAAAACTTTGGTTGAAATCTGGTAGTGCTAGGACGGGGGGGTTGATATGGCCTTTTTTAATTGCTCAAAAGCTTGGTCTGCCTCTGAATCCCATTTAAAAGCCCCTTTTTTTAGCAGTCTAGTCAATGGACCTGCAATCTCCCCATAACCTTTGATGAATCTGCGGTAGTAGCCTGTTAACCCTAAAAAACCCCTTAGTGATTTGAGTGTGTTTGGTTTTGGCCACTTGATCATTGACTCTACCTTCTTGGGATCGGCATGCACCCCCCGGCCCGATACGATATGCCCCAAATACTCAACTTCACTGCTTGCAAATTTACATTTGGAATGTTTGGCAAATTGCTTATGTCGGACTAGAGTCTCAAATACCATCCTTAGGTGTCTCTCATGCTCTTCCACATTATGGCTGTAGACTAGGATGTCGTCGAAGAAAACCAGCACGAATTTTCTGAGATAGGGTCGAAAAATATCATTCATCAAACCTTGAAAAGTGGAAGGGGCATTTGTGAGGCCGAAAGGCATCACCGTAAATTCATAGTGCCCTTCATGAGTCCTAAAGGCTGTTTTAGGGACATCTTCTTCCTTCATTCTGATCTGGTGGAAGCCTGATCGGAGGTCTAGCTTGGAAAAAACTTGAGAACCATGTAGTTCGTCTAATAGTTCTTCCACAACTGGTATGGGAAACTTGTCTTTCACAGTTTCCTTGTTGAGGGCACGATAGTCCACACACATTCTCCATGACCCATCGGCCTTCCTAACTAGTAGGATCGGCGATGAAAAAGGGCTTTGGCTGGGTCTTATGGTACCCATTACCAACAACTCCTTAATGAGTTTTTCTATCTCAGATTTTTGGTAGTAAGGGTATCTGTAAGGACGTACACTTATTGGGGAGGTACCTTCTTTCAACACTATAGAGTGATCATGTGATCTGCTAGGTGGGATTCCTTTCGGCTCTTGAAAGACTTCCATGAATTCTAGCAACAGATTCTCAATCTGTTCTGGAATTTTATTCTGGACTGCTCCCAGCTCCCAAATTTGCAAAATCAGTCCTTCTTCGACTCTTCTCAGTTCTTGTAAAAAGGTTGGGTCATGAGTCTACTTCGATCTCTCCACTCCCATTCCACAAATCGAGACCTTCTTCCCCTCCTTTTGGAATTTCATTTTTAAGGCTGAAAAGTCCCAAAGAATGGGTCCTAAACTTTTGAGCCAATGGATTCCTAACACCATATCGCATCCTCCCAGTGTTGTATGACATAAGCCCGAGTGACAAACCGATTTCCTTGAATCACCAGTTTGAGATCTGAGCAGCTTCCCTCACTCCACAGCTTAGATCCATCTGCAATGTTCACCCCAATAGGCTTGTGTTTTAACACTTTCATCCCTACTCTCCTTGCTACCCTGGGATGTATGAAATTATGAGTACTTCTTGTGTCAATTAAGGCCACAAAATTATGGCCACTTAGCTTAACTGACACCCTCATAGTTTTAGGATTGGGATTTCCGATGATGGCATGAAGGGATATGCCGATTCCTTCCCTGCCTTCTTCCTGAGAGTCTCCTAGATCAATCAGGTCTTCAGGAACAAAATTTTTATCCTCCATCTCCTCCTCTAATTCCTCTATTAAGAATATCTTGGGTCCTCCACACTTATGGCCAGGTCCCCACTTACTGTCACATTTAAAGCAAAGCCCCTTGTCTCTTTTTTCCTTCATCTGTGCAGGGGTGAGTCTTTGTACCGGAATTGGTTTGTTTTCAGCCCTAGGCTGAGTTGGTGTTGGGTTTCGGCCTTGAAACCCCATGGCACTAGGTCTCCATGATTTCCTCATGATTGTCAGATTTTCCTCCTGCATTCTTGCTAGTCCATAGGCAGCCACTAGATTCTGAGGGTTTAGCATTCGTACTCCCATTCTTATCTCCTCCTTTAATCCACCTAGGAAGCAGCTGAGCCTGTGAGAGTCAGACAACCCCCTGACCCGGTTCGAAAGCATCTCGAATTGGGTTTTGTAGAGCTCTACTATTGAGGTCTGTTTGATACTTATGAGGGCCTCCATGGGGTCATCGTAAGATGAGGTTCCAAAACGAATTTGGAGGGCTTTAATGAAGGCCTCCCAACTGGTGAGAATTCCAGTTTCTTCTAGTTCCTGATACCATGTTATGGCCTTTCCTTCCATGTGAAAACGGCTATAAACAATCTGTGTTGGGTGGAGTATTGTGAAAGTTAAAGAATTGATTGGCTTTGTACACCCAACCAATAGGATCATCTTCATTGAACCGGGGGAACTCCAGCCTGATTGACTTGAGCTGAACCTGCTGAAATCCTTCCTGTGGTACTACTTCATGCCTGGTAAATCCATTGTGCGTCTGGTGGGAGAATTAGGAGGGGAGCCCATGGGCCTTTTCCCTTGGGCTTTAGCCATCTGATCCATCCTGGTAGACATGTTTCTTAATTGCTGGACTATGTCTTCCAATATTTGCTGCTGATTCTGCTGGTTTTGTTGTTGCGCCTCCTGTTGTTGTTTCATTCCTGATACTGTTTCTATCAATTGTGAAACTCTTGTTCCTTCAGCCATCCGAGAATCGTGGCTCTGATACCACTTGTAATGATCTTGGTAAGTAAGGGAGACTGTCTGGAATTTTTCTTTTACTTTTATTATAGCTTTTCTTGGACCTAAGCCTTACAGGTTTAACAAAGAGGAAATTGAGGAAACTAAAATAACAACTGAAACAAAATATCTGAAGGAACTTGAATTGAAAGAATAATGCAATTTTGATAAACCCTAATCTAGATTTACGGGCAGCTTCGAGGTAGCCGGGCCTCCTGGGTGAATGAGATTTGCTTCAAAGCAATTTCCGCCTCTCTCTTTGCTTCTCCCTCTCCCTTTTATTGTGACTTTTCGGTTAATTGAAATAACAAGGTAATAGATAGAATTGACAACTGTTTTATTTATCGGTGTTGTATTTGGACTCTTTTTCCTTCTCTCAAACCGTGCCGTATTTGGACTCCTTCTCTTCTCTCAAACTGTGCCGTTTTGTCTTTGAATTTACTCCCTTGCCGCTGTCAGCTGCAGGAGTTCATCATCTCAGCCATCCACGTAAGTGTTTCTTGTCCCATCTTGACCATACACTTGCTCACTTTATTTCTTTGCTGCAGGTAAGTCTTCTCCCATACGCCTCCTTCATTTCTTCCCCCGGCCTCAACTTGATCTTGCTCCCTTAGGTGCTGCCGGGACTGTTACAGAAACAAATGGCATGTTTTCTCAGCAATCCAAGAGGTGCTAAGACCTTTTTTCCATCCCCCTTTTATTGCCAAAGAAGTTGGCTTTTAGGCAATTTATTTCAAATCATCTGTGATTGTTTTTGTTTTGCTATCAAATCTATAGCATGCCATGTAAGTTAGGAATGACACTTGTATGTGGGATGACCCACTATTCTTCTATGTTCTTTTTAGAGGGTCAGCAGCTGTGTGAAGTGCTTCATGCTGAGCAGAGTCATCTGAGAGTTCATGTGCTTGTGAAGTGCTGCGAGGAGCATTCCAAGTTATGTTGGAAGTGGGAAACAAATAATTAGTAGTGTAATGAGCTGTGAGGGAGAGTGAAAATGTGTAGAAAAGCAGAGCATCAATTTTACTGAAGTTGAAGCCTTTGTAAACAGCTAGTCATCGAATAATTGTCCATGGATGACACAGAATAAGCAAAGCACTGTTCAATTGTTTTTGAAAGATAGTAATGCAAAACACAGAGGGAAATGAAGACCATATAAAAGAATCAAGGGAAATAAACGAGTAATGTGCATAATACTGCGGCAAGTTTGAAAAAAAAGCATGGTGTTCCCACCGAGACACCTGCTGATTAAAGTGAAGAGAAAGCAAGTTTGAAAAATGACTTAATGGCTAAAAAGCAACGACACAACAATTGAGGCAACGGCGACATCACCAAGCCGAAAAAGGACCAGCACAATTTCTGGAAAAAAGAAGGGCAAAAACAACATATAAACAACTCTCTTGCAAAAACAACGTATAAACCAAAAGGAAGGTCTTGGAACCCGTTTTCTGGAAAAAAGAAGGGCAAAAACAACATATAAACACTGAACTAATAAGTGACTCTCAAGCATAAACAACTCTCTCAGATAGCAGAAAAAGACCGACAGAAAAGATCCAAAACCAACCTAATTGCAAAGAAACCAAACCAGAAGGAAATAGTTAGCTTATCTAGCAACTCAAGTTCAAACCAGACGACAGGTAACAAAGGTGGGGCAACAACGAACCAAAAATATGATCAGAAACCAACTCTGCAGTAAATCTCCCATAAAAGCCTGGTCTCTCTCAATTAATAGGAATTGAGCAAACATGGCAAGTGGGGTTTGTATTTAATGCAAAATCATTGCACACCCACTAACCATTCGAGAAAAAAAGCCCACCAAAAGACCTCAATCTCGCGCCAAGTACTAGCAACAAAGACAATAGCTCATAGCCACCCCCAAGCAAGTTGCTACTGCCAAGACATCCCAAGAGAGAAGCAGACTAAAACTGATGTGCAAACTGATCCCAAGCCATAGATCCAAAAGAAGATTTGTAAATAATATAAAAAATTATTGTAATGGTAGTTTTAAGTTAGATTTATTGACGTCTTAATATTCATGTTATATTTGACAGTAACGCCAAAATTCAAGCGTCAAATTATAAAAATATTTTTAAATATAATCTTATTTTTGTTGAAAATCATGGATAATTTCGTATTTAAATTGTTCTAGTAAAAAAAAATGATGAAACCTCTCATATGTATATTTTTCTCTTTCTCTCAAAAGCATGAATATATCTTTTTTAAAAAACAAAAGAAGCCTACAATCCAAAACTTCAAATTTTATGCCCTAATAAATAAATTAATATCTATACTATAATCTAAAAAACTCGAACAAACCATGTTATTCCCTATCATTCTTTCATCAAATATATCTAGAAAAGATAATCTTATTTTTAATTGCATGTTTAGCAAGATTTTTTTTTTTGACAAATATATTTATATCATTATACTGTTTTAATCTATAATATTAATATATGTGAACAGTAAAAAAGAGAGCAGTAATACTTTTAAGTTTTTGTTAGAATTATAATTATTATAATATAATAGTTGAGATCCACGGCTTGAACCCACGGCAAAATGTCTCACAAGCCACGTGGATTTTTTATATCTTTTAGTTATTTTTTAATAAAAAAACCCCCTGCAATTTCCACTCCAATTGACTGCCCGTTGTCCAGCAATCCCAACCTTCCAATAAGCTTACATCCAACGACTGGCGCTATGAAATGTACTTATCTGCACTGCAGAAGAGTGCACTGGATTAAAGAGGCATTCATAAAGCAATCACAAAATAAAAAGGTCTAACATCAGTCCAAAAGAAATCAAAATCTAGGGCTCTGTAAAAGAAAGAAAGTTTCCATTAATTTGCAGTTGTAGGCTCTCTCTTCTTCTCTAATGGCGCCGCCTCCTGGACCTTACTCTGGTACCAGCACTCTCGCTTTGGTAATCTTTCTCACCCACCACTCTGTTTGTTTCCCTCGAAAATGCAAGAAAATCGAAAGTCAAAATCACCCCGATCTTAAAATTGATCTATCGTAGTCAATATTTTTTCATTTAATTATTTTTTGGGTTTTTTCAGGTGGCTCGTGTTTCTGCTTTCTCTTTAGGTCTCGTCTACGGGAGTGTGAAGCTAAAGTATCTCCAGGTACCTTTTTGTGTGTAGAAAGTCAACAATCGGATGATTAAGAATGGTTTATTTCTTGGCCAAGATGACTGCTTTACCATGAATTATCTACTAAAATATTGGGAAGTGATAGTTAGCTTGAGAAATTGATGGGAAATGTGTTAATTAGATAGATAAGATAGTCTTGGATTTGTGAAAATGAACTCATTTGACCACTGGATTAAGATTCCAATTGCTATGCATCCAAGTTAGTTTGAGGGCTTGGTGGAATTTTTTATTTTTTCCAGTGAGAATTATAGGTTGGAAGACTCATTAAAGAAACAGCATGTTTCACTGGATGGAAAATCAGGAACTTTGATTTTGTGTGGGCCCCACAAATTTAACGGCGGTGGCTATTCCTCTTCTGGGTCATATGCCCTGCTCAACTAGCTGTCAGCGTTGTTAAATAGGACAAAGGGGATGGATACATGGGTGATTGCTGGACTGGCAAGGATAGAGATAGTAAAAGATAATGAGTAAAACATAATGGTGGAATTTCTTTGGAAGGATAAGTCTGATATTTTTCTCCTCATCTGTTTGAGCCCCTTGTTTTGCCTGAGAGGTGTTTTCTCATGGTTGAAATTCTCTTCACATACAGCTTTAATGTTTCTGTTGGTAAAGATGATATCTTTGTCTTGCTACATGCTGTTGTTTTTTCATTCTTTTGCTCAGGAAAACTCAGTAATATTTCTAAAGGCTGGAACAGGATTCTCTTGTGAAATGCTTCTAAGCTTGTTGTGTTTTTCATCATTTTATTGTTGTTGGTTTATATTAAGTAACTCTTTCACAAGGACATTCAATCTTTGCCATTTTCTTGTATATTTGATGTGGTGTTTGCGACACTAGCACATTCATTTCACACCACACTGAATCATGATTGGTTTCATCTGTAAATGCTTATATATTTGATGTGGTGTTTGTGACACTTGCACATTCATTTCATGCCACACCGACTCTGTATCATGTTTGATTTTGATCTATAAATGCTTACCTAGTGTCGTATTATTTAAAATGCAGTCCAAGGCAAAGTCACAAAAGAAAGCTGAAGCAAAGGCTCATCATTAAAAGAAAGAATTTTGTTGAATGTTGGGGTTGAGATTAGCTGAGTTGACAAGAAATAATGCATATCAACGGCACTGTACCAGTCTTTCATCCTGGTGTAAAGCTTTTATGCACCTTGGCGCACTGCTTTTGTTTCTTTTAAGATCTTTTTCTACACAAGTTGATGACTTAGTCTGTGAGATTTATTTTCTTGATCAGCCCGGTTCATTATAGAACGATGATAGTTTTGAACTGCTCCATAACAATGGGTAAATGTTGGAAGATTGAATCATCCATTGATTAAAATAATGATCTGTGTCTTTGGGTATCTCGGTTCCTTTTTTTTTCTTTGTTTTGACAAAAGTTTTGATCCACTCTGTAGCTGTCATATTGATCAATGGAGTTGAAGTTAGAGAATGCCCCCTATTCTCTTTGATGTTTTTCAGTTGGCCAGGAAAAAAAGAGTTTGATTCCTCTGTTTCTGAACAATTGCCTGGCGAGTTGTTTTTGCACCAGGCAAGACTCTGCGCTCCACACTGATAACTGTACGCTTTCTTGCTGGAGGTGGACTTGTTTTGGGTGGTGCAAAGTTCAGTGCCCATAGCAGATGATCTGGGGTCTCACTGGCAGGCCTGGAAGTATCTTTCCTGTTATGAGAGGAACAGAAATGCAACGCGTTTGGTTCGTTAGATTTTTTCATCGGGACCCATTAGGCATTGATAGGAATTTGTATCGCGTCGAAAGGAAAAGTTACAGGTGCTTGCCAGTGAAATAGACTGGTCTTGTTAATTTGAAGCAAATCCATAATTCGAGGAGTGCTCTCCAGCAGCAAATCTTCAGCGTAGAAAAGGACCACCGGTGCTTTTTTTTTTTAATTGATAGACAGGACCATTGGTACATGTTTCAACTTCCAAATGAATTCGCCAGGACCATAAGCAAATTGATCATGCGATGCAAAATCAACTTCAACTATAAAGGAAGAAGTCATAAGCATAACCGAAAAACAAATTATATCGCTCAGAATGATTCATTATCGAGTTAAAATTTGATTTAATCAATAGGTAAAGTTCTTAACTTTTAACCATGTATTCTATTTATACCATTTCAAAAATAAAATAAAATTGCTTTAAATCAGTTTTATCAAATCTGCTTATAATTTCAAGTCATTCAAGCTTGTTTTTGTTTAAAATTATAATTTAAACTTGAAAGCCACTTTTCATAAATGATGTTAAATGTACTTCAACTTAACCTTAATTTGCCATCAAATGAAAACACCGATGAAAGCAAAATCATTGTATTCTCACGAGGCAAACACGATAACTAAACTTATTTTTCCAAATCACAATGTCTCTTAAGACAAATCAATGATAACGAACCCTAGTAGTGGTGGCATTTGATGAGCTAACAAAATGAGTTTGGTTACTGTTGCTTTTCAAAGTGTTTTTTACTCGGAAATGTATCAAAATAATATTAAGTGTTAAGAATGAACATGAATCGGATTAAACATGAATCGGTTCTAGGGAAGCTATGGTCAGATTAAGTACAAAAGGTAAATCATATTCTTTATCATACAAATAAATTGCAGAGGAGTCCAGCATGAAAAAATCTCAGGCAACTTCACAGGAGAAAAACATCGTCCAACTCTTTGACTCAGTTCAAAATCAATGATGCAAAAGCACCAGAAATCAAAAGCGTTAAGCATGCAAGACGTGGTATCATATGCTGGGGTAGACTTTAGTATCATGGATTGATGCAACTCCCAGGCCATGAACAAATGCATAACAGAAAATGTACATTTGACACATGCATTACAATTTACAACTATGCTCGCTATCCTAGATGATGCTAATTTATCAAAACCCACATTACTGCACTTGTGTTCTAAGTTCATCCATCCAGTCATCACTGGACACAAAAGCTAAAGGGCATTCCAAAATTCCAATCACATCGGGCATTTGTGATTCTTCGAAGTAATGAAATAGATTCTTAAATTGAGTCTTACGTTTCAAGGAAGTCTGCTCTTGATTTGCCATAAAAACAAAGATCTAATCCCTATAAAAGTATCCATTTCAGCATTGGTGAGCAAAAATCATTATGCTTTAAGTTGAAAATCAATAAATAAAATGTACCCAGCTAGAAGTATCATCCTTCATAAGGAAATCACAAGCTGTGGGAAACTAACCTGGGATAAGCTTGGCTGCCTAAATGATATTACTGTAATAAATACATTCATCTACAGAAGCAACTATTTGACATATATAATGTCTTCATCCGGATCATCACCCTCCCAATCCTCATCATATTGGATTGAATTGGAAGAGTCAGAGAGCTCGTCAACTTGACCTTCTGCATTATCTTTCTCAGCTTTTATCCTATCTAAAATTGCAATCACCTGAAAGGGTTAATTCAACCTATCAGTATCTGATGAGAACACGTCAGAAGAATTAAAAATTTATCCATAGAGACCATGCTCTGACTCTTAAATTGCCTAGATAAATACAAAACTTTCTGCAGCAAGAACTGTTCATTCTCCCCA
Source organism: Populus x sibirica (assembly GCA_019202695.1). Taxonomy (NCBI): domain Eukaryota; kingdom Viridiplantae; phylum Streptophyta; class Magnoliopsida; order Malpighiales; family Salicaceae; genus Populus; species Populus x sibirica. Next base: position 2,678,849 of record JAGMVL010001134.1, read on the forward strand.
AATTGATTGGAGAAAGAAATAGCTACAAATCCATTATCACAATTACCATTGCAGTATTATTAAGGAAAAGGCAACATGAACACAGAGAATAAACACTGAAAGACGTTCACACTTGAATGTCACAGGAGTATTTTCCACATTAATGTTGCCTAGCCTACTCTGAGAGCTTTATTTAAACTTTAAAGCAACATTATAGATAAGACAGAATGAGACTCCACTTGATCAATCAGGATAATACAAAGCATTTTCCACTTTACCAGAACAATATTAGAACCAAGAGCAGAATGAATGCATCAACATTCATGAATTACATGTGCAAACATGGACCTGGGTTGACTTTTACTGACAGTGGAGATTTTTTTTTTCGAGAGAAGTTGCTAAACTATACAACATTCCTGTTATACAATTATGACCCTATAAAGTAACATTGATAAAATGAAAAACAAGATATCGCAAGCACTTACCCTGCTTCCTCTCTCCAAGCCTTCATCTTCTATAAACCGTATCTCAGGCGTCAACCGCAACTTCATGCGCCTACCCAACTGACTCCTCACATACTTAGCTTTCGACTTCAAACCGGCAATCGCAACCTCCTTCCCTCTATCATCTCCAAAAACAGAAACGTAAACCTTAACCACCTACAAAAAAGAACACAAAACTACAACTTAAATCCGAATAAACAAAACCTAATACAGCAGTACACCTGAAAAATCTCACGAAAGGAAACAACCAGAGCAGAAAAGGTAAATAACATTCAACATCCCTCCTGGCAACACATTAAGTTCTACAACTCAAACTCACAAATTCTTGTATACACAAAGGGAAACTCTCATTAACCCATAATTTCAAAACTACCAAGCTTTGCAACTGATATTTGTTACCACCAGAAACAACCCAACTCAAAAAAAAAAAAAAAACAAAAACAAAGAAGTCCTCAACTTTACCACACAACACACACCAAGACACAAACTTTCTTCCAAAGCAATAATTTTCCACACAAATTAACAGAAACCCATTTCACATAAACACAAAATAACCAAAAATTTACCTGCAAATCAGCAGAAACTTCAACATCACTGATGGTAGTGAGAGAAGACAGGTACTTATCAGCACCTAAGGCAGCTTCAGGCAAAACAGCATACTGTAACACTTTATCAGTTAAAAGCATATCAGATAGCTCTCTCTGTATTTGTTTAGCTACCATTTTCACTCTCCTTGGATTTGCCATGCATTTTATTGTTGTCCCATACATAAATGGCTTTTGAAGATGAATTGGGACCGTTGATTTTGGTGACTGAATTGGGAATGAAGTGGAATAGAGGGTTGTGATTGGTAGGAAATTGGATTGGTAGGTTAGGAGAGGCTGAGGTTGGTGTAGAAGGTGACGGTGTACATTGATCATTGTGTCGAGGATTGTGGCTCTTCTCTCTGTGATTTTGCTGATGATTTCTTATTCTGTCTTTTGGGTTCTTTCTTTTTCTTTTTTGGGATATCCAGTGTTCATGTCCAAGGGCATTTTGGGGAAGTCGTTGAGAGGATATCACAAAAAACAAAGTTATAAAAAAAAAAAGAAAAAAAAAGAAGAAGTTATCACTTACGTTCCATTTCATTTGAAATGGACACTATATATTTCATGGTCGTTTTAATTATTTTAAAAGTTATTTTTAAAATGTTTTTATTTAAAAATATATTAAAAAAAATAAATTTTTTTTTTAATATTAGCATTTTAAAAAATCAAAAAATATCAAAAAAAAATTAATTTAAAACAAAAACATAAAAGAATTTCAAATTTTTTTAATAGTATTTTTAAAACACAAAAGATAGTACCTTACAAATTAAAACAAATTTTATATTCTCTTAATCTCAATTTGTTTCAAAAGTTCTGTCCAAATCATGATTGGAAATCCGGCTAAATAATGTTTTTTTTTTTTAAAAAATATATTATCTAATTTTACAAAATTTATTATATCTTTCAATTCAATTTTTTGATTAAACTGAAATTTTACGAAGAATCTCATAACATATTATTATATCTTATATTAAAATTTTAGAGCAATTAGAGTATTGATGATATTTTTATAATTTTGTTCAGAAAAATCATTTTATTGTGTCATTTTCTTATATTGAATTTTTTTTTTAATTTCATTATTCAATGAGTTTATTGGAAATTGAGTTTTATAATTTGTTTTGATTTGTTTTATTTGGGGGTTATTTTGATCTCAAAACCCAAATTCAAAATCTAAAAAGTTGACCCGAGTTGATTCAATATGTTGTCATCTCAATATTTTTATTTTTAAATATCATTTTGAATTTTTTTGAGTCAAATTATATTTTTATCAATCATCCAGATTATTTTTGGACCCGTCAAGTCGATCAAGTCATATTTGTTTAACTTCTATTTGTTTTCTTGTATTTAAGATTTGAATGATATAATTTTAAGTTAGTTTATTTTAGATTTAAATTTAAATTTTATAACCTAAAATATTACGCTAAAACACTTCAAAACCAAAATATATTGTTGTAATTAAAAAAACAAAATATCAACCGGACCAGAATTAAGAACCCGGGGTATAACGGTTCCGTTTCAAGTGGTAGGCACTATGGGCTATGGGTATAGGCCTTTGGAGGCAAGACTAGCCAGTTGCTGGCTAGCAACTAACAAATTAATTAGCAAAGGCAAGTCATTTGTTGAAGAAGCACCATGGGCTATGGGTACTAGTCGGGCACAAGGCAACACATAGTTTAGGTCGGCCCACAGGCCCACACGAGAGATTGGTCCTGAGACAGGAATCGAATGTTGTTGCAGTTGAGGTTTTATTGTTTTTTTTTTTTTTTACAATTATTCAGTACTTTTAAGAATTAATAATAATTATTGTTATATTTAATAGCTTTATTTTTGCAATTTTTACAATTATGCACAACATCCTAGTAAATTATCTTCATAAAAACTTGAACTTCGTACGGTGTCGGGAAATTAATTGAGTCTTATAACTCATAAGGTGAAAGGCAGGCAGCATATCTATCAGGAGTTTTGCATGGTTTGATCTTTGTCTGATTACCGCAGCATACAAGTGATACTTTGCAAAGAAAGTAGTTTTTGATTTGTGAGTGTCAAGCAGGTTTGCTAGCTTCTGTTTTTTGATATATTTTATTTGAAAAATATCAAATTGATATTTTTTGTGTTTTTTCTTATGGTTTTAATGTATTAATAATAAAATTAAGAAAATATAATAAAAAATCATTTTAATATATTTTCAAATAAAAAATAATTTAGAAAAACACTCTCCCCTACAATATTCATTACCAAACACACAGTCATTTGTTGCCCTCAACCAGCAACTGCCAAGTGCTAATAGGTTGCTCCTTAGAGTGGAAGTATTTAGATTTTTTAGGCCTGACCAGTCACCTATTCACCAATGAATGGAGGAGCACTCGTTGCTAAACCATCTATCTTTTAGGAGATCAAATTTTCAGTACTTTCATTGCGGTATTTCAAACTTTCACCACTTTAAGATGACGATTTGTTGGACTGTGATCATCCCAAATTAAAAGTTGTATGTCAGTGATGCATCAACATATTTTATTATCGATTCATTTACTCAAAAAGATCATTTATAGAAGTCCCGAGAGAAGGATGACTCATCATGCACAAACGCTCAATACAAGTCAAGCCCAAGAAATGAGAGCATGACTTCTTTTCAGGCCCAACCTCTTCTAGTTCAATTAAGCGCTGAATCCAATCACAGATGGGCTGGTAAGACGCTAGGCCCACCCCATTGCAAAACAACCCCAAAAGCATATGGGTCGGGCAAGATGCCAGCTCGACTTTCTTGGACTCAACTAGGTGCTAGGCTTGAGCTTATGTGGATCTAACAAAATGTTGTATCCAACTTCTTTGGGTTCAATTACACACTAGGCTTAGATGCACGTGGGTCTGAAAAATATTCCAAACCTAATGACCTTGGACTCAACTACTCGCTGAGCTTAAATGTCTTTGGGCTTAGGAAGACACTAGGCCCAACATATGCGGGGTCTAGAATCATTTGAGGTCTGCACATATAATTAATTACTTTTATTGACCTCATGTTGGGTCATGAGGCTATCCCTGCAAACGCTTAACATTGAGTGATAAGATCCTAAGATGATCATCTCCCTACCCCCTAGTTGAGTAAAAATCTCATAAGAGCCGAATATATGTCAATCAACATTAATACTAATTATAAGGGTTCTTCCCATCAATATCAAGTTGTGTACGAGATAATGTATGAAAGTCTTTTGTAGGCATATAATATTCCCATCAATATTAATGCTATATAAGAATACATTTCTATCAAAATTAATGTTGATGTAAGATACTCTTTCCCCGCTAGTATATTCGAAAGGAAAAGACTTTCGACCCCTTTAGTGAAAACAAGAAGGTTCAAGGTAGAATGATTATAAATACTCTCTGAATCACCTAGGTAAAAAGTTCACAATCTTCACTCTCTATTACATATATATTTTTAAAGCATCTCTCTAAAATATTATTGCACTTTCTCTAAAAAAAGATACTTACTTAAGCATCAAGGAGTTCTTAAATACACATAAGAGAATCTTTTGTAAGTATCAGCCACTTGTTACTTTGGCTGACCAAACACCGGACACCAAACACCTAACACTTTGGTTAGAAAAAATGAATCAAATTGTCAGAACCAAGAGATTGACTGATTATCCAAAACCTAAGCATTGCCTTTAAGCTAATTGAATATCTTAGGACATCATTAGTTAGTAATAGAAATAAATGTCTCAGTACTATCAAACTGGTGGCAGAGCTTCCTCCCATCCTTGTGCAATTCCATCTCTAAATCTTATAAAATGCATTGAGTTTTTAAATACTATAGTTTGATTATGCATGTATTGAAGAAAAATCTAGTTGGAGCTATTAGTGTTATCATTATAATTTCCTTTTCATAGTTACAAGAACTAGATTAAGACTCAAGTTATAAGTTGATCAATTGATCGAATTAACCTATAAGTTGGCATCTCAACTCAATTTTTTTTTAATGTAAACAATGTTATTTCATTTTTTCAAATAAAACATTGCCACTTTCATAAAAAAAAAAAAATGTTTGAAATGAAACCCAATCAACTAACTCTGAATTAACTAGTCACTAGGTTAAATTGTCAAGTTAGTCTGATTTCTATATTACATATCTACATTCTTAGTTTATGGAATAATACTTGAAAAAAAATCTTTAGTTTTGGTCTTGAAACTCTTAAAATTGTATATGTACTCCCAAGTACTCAAAATAATTACACTTTCACCTACAAGCTGCTGTCCCAATCTCAATTTTCATAACCAAATGCCTAAATTATACAAGCAAAAGAATATTCGTTTCTGACCAGTACGAAATAAAAAAGAAAAGAGTACTCTCTTTTTTCTAACAGTAACGTGGCATCACATTTTGAGTTTCTTAAATTTTCCAAGCAACTAACATGTTGCGAAGCTGAGTTACATTACTTCCATTTGGACCAGCCACGTGAAGGCAAAATACTACAAAATAAAAGCTATCAAAAGCTGATGAGATACATTTATTATAAAATAATATAAATTTTAATTTTGAGATTTTAATTCTCTGATATAATATTAAAACTTAATAATTAAATAGTTATAAGTTTGAATCCCATCATTTTTATTTATTTAATAAAATTTAAATATAAAATATTATAAGTTGATGTAAATTTCAAGTTCGAAGGGCTTTTATTTGAGATAATATATTAGAGAATAATATAAATTATATATTGAGATCTTATCTAAAAATTTAAACTTTAGAGTTGAATTGATTATTTGATAACATTTTGGGCGGGATCTTGGAAATTTAAAAATTACATCAACTTAATAAAAAATAAAAAATAAAAAATAAAAATATTATTGCCTCAGTTCCTGCAAGGGACAATTAACCACCAGGCGTGCAGCGAACATCCAAAGCGATGGATATTTAAGATATTGTGGTTTAAACATGCCAGTCGTCAAATCTTGTCATTATTTTAAGATTCAACCCAAAATATATTTCTATAATTCAGATTGCTAATAAAAAAATCACTTCTAGCAATAAAAACTAATAAAGCCAACCAATAATAATAATAATAAAAAAGCTTCAAACCTGACAGGGTAAGACAATAAATACATGTCTTGTTCTATTTTATTTATTTATTTATTTATTCATTCATTCATGTAAACCAAAGTGCACTGCCTTGTCTCTCGCCAAGCAATGCTAGAAGGTGGAAGAACACTACAGGTATTGATTGCGCTGTATTTCTGCCTCCTGCAATTTTTTAATGAATTGAACTTGAAGTTACTTAAAAGTGGCTTTGTTTTGATTCTCATGTATAAAATAACAATAAACATCGATTATATTCCATTTATCAACTGTATCTGCATCCAGTTTCTTCAATTCCTGTAGTTTGTGGACTTTGTCATCTTATATCCTGTCGGTTTATCAGTAAACACAGCACTATTGTTTAGCTTTTTTGTCAGAAAATTACACTAACTTTTTTAGAAATAAATCTACATGAGGATATGGGCTTCGATATGATGTTCTTGAACTACCCTTAAAATATTTATTCAGAGAATATACCCTTGAATTATCGAGGCATAATCTTTATTCATAATATTTTATAAATTATAAATAGACCGATGCATTCAAGAAAAAATTACTTGGAACTAGTTGTTTTTTTTTACACGCTTACTTGAGACCCAGACTGACAACATCTAATCAGTTCATAAGCAGGCCCCAACAAATATCCCCCAAATCTTGGACTCTATACTATTTTAATCAGGATTGCTGTGTGTAGAAGATACTGGGAGACAAGGGATCATGGGAGCACAAGAAATTAACTGCAGCAAAAACAATACGTATATATGTACACTTTATTTATGTTGTGATAGACACTAACAGCTAGATACGTGGTATAATATATACGCATGCATGCCCTTTTCACCTTCATCTTTCGGCATTTCGGCATTCAAAGAATAATAAGCTTAACAATTAGCAATTCTTCAATTCAGCATTAAATAGCTAGGAGCAGATCGTAAAAGCTACTCCATGCCCTTTATTATTATTATTATTTTTTTATGATTGAAATGTTTTTTTTTATTAATGTGGGTGTTCAGATTAGTTTGCACGTATCTCAACTAATCCCACAGGTCCTGAAATTAATGACCATGTAAGCGGCCCTGAGATTTATGGTAATTGAACTGGTGACTTATAAAAAATAAACTCTAACCAGTTGAAATACACTTTTTATAACAACTTCTATTATATTAACACTTCAGGATGTATATCGACTGTAAAGATATTGATTGCTCGCATACAGAACAAATCTGTAAACTTCTCGTATTACGTCTATTTTATATTACTCCAAACAGGAAGAAAAGCTAATAAAAAAAAGAACTCCTCCACCGAAAAAAGGAGAGCACGTACTGGCTCAAAAGCTACCAAAATGATTGGCATGCATGGACTTGCAACTTGTGCCTTGATTGCTGCTCAAATGAAGCATAAATTTAGGACGTGATATGGAAGAGATCTGGGGCTCCAAGTTTTTCAAACTGGCTGCAGGATCTTGTGGTCAAATGGGGCTCTGCAATTCGAAGACAAGAAGAATCTAATCAAATCTTGTCATTCTAATTCAAAAGGAACAAGAAGCACGAAACTAGGGTAATTTATATTGCCTAACATGTCACGGAAAAAAGGTAAATAGCCATCTTTGAAAACTTCTGTACATTGAATGAATGCTTTTCTCCAAATAAATATAGCGTTGTAATCTCGATAAAATTGCATATATGGGTTAGCTAGAAAATGTCTTCAATAAATCGCGAACTAATTAGGATGCCTTTTATACCATATTAATATTAGCAAAATGATACACAGATAGCCATATATGAATTCATTAGATTAAAACTCGCCTTGGATAGTCCTCTTGTTAGTTAATTAAAGCGACTCCAAAAATAATTTTAAGAATAAGCTCAAATTATTAATTCTCTCGGTTATAAACTATAAAACAAGTTTGTTTGAGAAAAAACTATAAAACAAGTAAACATCCAAACAAAATACATATACTATAAAAATATACAAAAAAAAAATTAGCATTTTAAAATTGTGTTCAAATAAAAAAAAATGACAGATTTACTTATTTAAGATAGAGAATCTTTGATAAAATTTGAATCAGAACACGAATGTTGTGGTAGTTGAAGTTGAATTGTGTTGAGATTGGAGAGGGGGAGCTATTTGTTACAGAAAAAAATGCACAAAGAAGAAGTAGAAATGGGGGAGGGTCAAGCGTCAGGTCATAAATTAAATATTACCGACAGATTAACCGACATAATTATTCTGATGGTAACTCCGTCGGTAATTCTGTCGGTATAAATATCACGTCACCATACAATTTGCATTCTTGAATCCCACTGTAATACCTTTTGTAATGTTGTCGGTATATACCGATGAAAGTTTTCATCAGTATATATTTACGGATGAATTTTACCATCGGGTTAATCTCGTCTGTAACGTTGTCTGTAAAACTTACACGTCATCGAACTGTTTGACTTTTTTTTATTCCTTCTTTTCCCACTACGATTCCCTCGGTATATACAATGAGAATATTCCTATCTATGTTTACCGATGGATTTAGCGATGAAAAATTCGATCGGTAAATGTCAGTTAGATTGTTAAAAAAAATAGTCTTCAATAAATTATACAATATACTAAAAGGGCTTAGTGCCCCTCTCCTTTGTTTACCAAGACACAGATTACTGTGGATTGGAGCAGTGTAATGACAGAGTTGTCCTTGCCAAAAAAACTTGTTAGGCATGCGGTGGGGGTGGGGTTGTTTTTTTCACGGGATGCATTTGACATTGAAAAGGATGATTAGAGACAAAATAGTCAGTTCGGATTTTGTTGAAGCATGGTAAGGTTGCAGGCCCCAGGTGCTGGGGCATGGCTGCCCGACACCTTGCGCTAGGGCCAGACTCGCCCGCCTGGCTGTAGACCCGCTCACCTCTAGAGACAAGCGCTTGGGTCTGCAGACCCGCTCGCCCTCGTCTGACCCAAGTCTCTTGAATGGTAAAATTAAAAAATATTATTATTATTATTATTATCATCATCATCATCATCATTAATAAATTTGAAAAAAAAATATTACTATCAAAGAAAAACCATAAATAGTCAGTTCGGATTTTGCTGAGGCATGGTAAGGCTGCAGGCCCCAGATCTTTGGGGCATGGCTTCCCGACACCTGGCGCTAAGGTCAGCGATGCCCTAGGAGCTAGGGCCAGACCCGCCCGCCTGGCTGTAGACCCGCTCACCTCTGGAGACAAGCGTTTGGGTCTGCAAACCCGCTCGCCCTCGTCAGACCCAAGTCTCTTGAATGGTAAAATTAAAATATTTGAAGAGATTAAAAACTATAAGAACTTGGGCCAGACAAGTTAAATATTATGATAAATATTATAAATTCATTAATATTATTAAATTTGGAATAAATATTATTTCTATAAAAAAAAAACATAGATTTCATTTGAAGAGTAAAATCAATTATTATTGTTGTTATTGTTGTTGTTGTTGTTATTATTATTATTATTAACTTAGATCGACATCCCCTTCCGGACCGAAGAAACTTAAGGCTGGAAAGGGGCTCCCGGCTCAAGTTGCTTGGGTGTGGCGGGCGCCGTGACCCGGGTCTTCAGGTCTTCGGCCCTGACGTAATGCTAATGGATCTGATATTATAGCCAAACTCAAGGCTCTTAAATCTGACGTTCAAAAAGGGCTCAAAGCTCTTGGATCTGGTGTTGCAGGTAGACCCACTTAAACTTAGGTCAGCAAGTTTAATTTTATTATTAATATTAAAAATTTTATTATTTGTGTTATAAATTGTATTATTTTTATTATAATTAATATTTAAAATATTATTATTTTTATTATACTTAATATTATTAATATAATAATTAATAAATTTGAAAAAAAATATTAATATTGAAAAACAACCATAGATTTGATTTGAAGGGTAAAATTAAAAATAATAATAATAACAATTATTATTATTATCATTAATAAATTTAAAATAAAATATTATTACTATTGAAGAAAAATCATAAATTTGATTTGAAGGGATTAGAAACTATAAGAACTTGGATCAAACAAGTTTAATATTATTATTAATATTATAAATATTATTATTGGTATTATAATTAATATCATAAATATTACTCTTGCGTCAAGCGTTGCAGCCAAACCCAATGCTCTTGGGTCCGGCGTTGCAGACAGAGGCTCTTGAGCCTAGTATTGCAGCCAGACCCAACGCTCATGGATCTCCCTCTGTAGATAGATCTAACGCTCTTGGATCTTCGGTTTTTTTTTTAATATTTTTTAAGAAAAAAATTAACTGTCGATGTAGCACGGGCCACCTAACTATCTGAAACTAATATAGGATGCCTTTTATTATGAAGTTAAAAAAAAAATGGTTGTTATACCATATTAATATTATCAAAATGATACACGGATAGCCATATATGAATTCATTAGATTAAAACTCGTCTTGGATAATCCTCATGTTAGTTAATTAAAGTGACTGAAAAAATAATGTTTAGAATAATCTCAAATTATTAATTCTCTCGGTTATAAATAGTGATCCCAAACTGTCTTTCAAAAAAAAAAAAAAAATCAGCCGGAATAACAAATTATTGAAAAATCTCTCATGCTCACTAATAATAGTTATGTAATGGGTCAAATTTTCAAGTGTTTTTACAAGGCACCATCGGATTTAGATGTATAATTTTTTTTTCAGGAATCCAATAAAAAAATATAATAAAGTATAAACTAAGATAATGATTCAAGTCTTGATCTAAAAATTGATTTAAACCTAACGATGCTTTGTATATGACAAGTGTAAATTCAAAAGCAACATTAATTCCTGTCAAATGGAGGATGCCTTAGAAATGTAATTCGGAATCTTTAAATTTTTCAAAACCCCATTTAAATGCATTGAAGGTATGGTTGGAAATTCCATGCTAACTTTAGGTTTCCACCATCTACCTAGATGTTCATACCTAGTCTTCTCCTAGATGTTGGCATGGAGCATCACACTTTTCTCTAGAAAGATAAATTTCTCAAGTTTTTACCAATTATGGGCCCGAAATATATCCACGGTATCTTATAATGATTTTAATCCTTTTTTCTAAAGTCCATTAAAATGCACATTTATAAAGAATCGAAAGCATATGATAAAAAAAAAAAAAAAAGAGTAAAGTAATCTAATGTTAGTGGTCTGCCCTTCACATGGTATCGACAACACACACAATCTCGTAATTATCTCCAAAACCTAGCCCATTTCTCTAACTCAACATCCTTATATACACCCGCATCACTTTTATCCACCCTTACCTTGCTTTTTATTCTAGCGCTCCCTGTTCTCTCACTTCCTCTCACTTCCTCTCACTTTCCGGGAAAATATGTCCAAGTGCAACAAAATCCGGCACATTGTAAGAATCCAGCAAATGCTTAAACGGTGGCGTAGGAAGGCGAGAGTGACTGGAGGAGCAACGAGTTCACGCACCGCTGCACCATCTGATGTCCCAGCGGGCCACGTGGCAGTCTGTGTTGGAGCCAGCTGCAAAAGGTTTGTTGTACGTGCGACGTACCTTAACCATCCCATTTTCAAAAACTTGCTCGTGGAAGCCGAGGAAGTGTACGGTTTCAAAACCGCTGGGCCGTTAGCTATCCCATGCGACGAGGCTGTCTTTGAAGAGATTCTCCGGGTCGTATCGAGATCCGACCCCAGCAAAATGGGTCGTTTTTTAAATCTTGAGGATCTTAAGAGATGCTGCCACGTGGGCATGCGGAAAAATATTAAGCTTTTGGGTGAATCAAGACCGTTGCTTCATGGTTAGCGGTTCGGGTTGACTCGGTGAGTCAATGAGTCAAGTAGACTAACAGTATCGGTAATTTTTAAACTATTATTTTGAGGGAGGCAGTGAGGGTGTGTGTGTGTTTTTTTTTTTTTTTTTTATTGGAGATGGCAAGGAAGGGTTGGTTTTTTTATTAACCGAGTCATCCCGGATTAAACCAAAAATGGGATGGAGAATTATTATTGTAATCATATTTTTTTAATAGAATTATTATTAATATAAGTGTAAATCATGACTCTTTGGACTAATTATTGAAAAGAATATGGCAAAATTTGTATTCAATCAATTCCATAATTAATGAATATATAAAAATCTGCTAAATGTTCATTATGCTCTCCTAGTCCTAGCAAAGTAATTAACTTTTTTTTTCCTGTTAATTTTACTTTTTCTTTAGAATGACATCATAATTCCATGTATAAAACTTTGTATGATTTTTTTAGTTTTAGTATTTGTTTGTTAATGCAGCATACAATATTTTTATAAGAATATTTTTTAATATAAAATATATTAAAATAATATTTTTTTATATTTTTAAATTTATTTTTATATTAAAATGATTTTAAAATATAAAAAATTAATTTTAATTTTTTTTAAAATTCAAAACTTTTTTTAAAAATAATTGTTTTCAACAAGATTAGAATATGCTTCTGTTTGTTTGTCAGGATAAGGTGGGTATTTATGAAAAGGCAAAAGTATAGGGTGGCGCCGGTACTTTGTCATCATGTCATATGGGGCCGGCTACCAATTCATGTTATTTGGCCCCCTCCATCATAAGCTTAACGTCCCCGAGCCACAATTTAATGTAACATCACATCATATTTCCTTTTGCTTTGTTGGTTTTAATGGTATTCTTTTATTACAAACTAAATCTCTCGAATTATGAACAAATCGTTTCTAGTTAGATTAATGTATTTATTATAAATTTTAATTTCGGAAATTACTTTTAGATTTAACATAAGCCAACTTATCAACCAAATTTAGATGTTTCTCAAATAAAAACATTATTACATAAAAATGTAAACATGCATCAAATTTGATAAATCACCTTCTGTTCTTTCTTTTGAAGGTAATGTTTAAGAGTGAGGTAATTATTGCTTTCCAACGTTTTTTTTACTTAAAAATATATTAAAATAATATTTTTTTCAACAAAAAATTATTTTTAACATCAGCATATTAAAACGATAAAAAACATTAATTTTTTTTTTTTAAAATTTAGTGAAACGCCGTACATTCTAAATGGCTTCTAAAACATCAATACAAATTAGAGAAGCTATGATTTGGTCGGTCGAATAGACACATGATAGATTCAACATTATCAAAGAAAAGGACATGGTCTGGTTTGAAAGGAAAGAAAAAAGTTGGTTGGCTCGTTGTGTAAGAAACATCTCAATGAACCGATATTTTTTACTAGTATTTCACAACTAAGCCCAAATCTAATTGCTTAGGAACTTCGTCTTCATTTTGGAATGCGACCCAAATAAAGATTTATTTGGTCAAAATTTATTTATTGTTTTGTTTAAAATTATTTTTTTTAATGTTTTTGAAAGGTTTTGATGTGCTAATATCAAAAATAAATTTTAAAAAATAAAAATATTATTTTAATGTATTTCTAACTCAAAAACACCTCGAAAAACAATTGTCACCATACTCTCAAACACTCTCTTCAACATTAAAATTAAAATTAAAATTAAAATGATGTTGAATGATTAGAGTAGTGATAGTAGTTTGCCTTTGCAATTAATATCCAAAACCGTCTGAAAGTTTAGTATGATTGCCGTGCAAATGCTTCTTGATAGACCAAAACTAACGAAAATGACAAGGTTCTCCACAGACCAATTGCAGTGTTCATCAATGGAGCTTGAGGGCTATGAAAGATGTATTATTATACAAAGAGAGCTGCTGATGTTAACCTCTGTCCAGGGGACGCTGTCCCAGTATGGAACTAGATGTTAAGGGTTGCCTAGCCCCCTAGTCTTTCATACCTTCATCTTGGTCCGTTTTGTCAAACGATAGACCAATCATATTGCTACAAAAAGATTAGGCAAGGGAATCGTCTTAACGAAGAGAATTATTCTGGACATCATGATCAAATACGGCTGTGTGGAAGCAATCCATGCCTAGCTTCAGAGGAAAGGAAAGTGTACACGAAATATGTAATTATTGACGCTTGTTGTCGACCATATTTCATACGGCAGGGCTTATTTCCGGGTTTTCGAAGGTGTTTAGGATTGCAATTATGGTTGTATTATGAGTTTTTAAGTGTTTATTTAGTTTTAAATTATTTTTTTCGGTACATTTTTGGATTGTTTTAATATACTAATGTTAAAAATATATTTTAAAAATTAAAAAAATTATTTTAATATATTTTCAACTAAAAAAGCATTTTAAAAAATAATTTCTACCGCACTACCAGAAACTTCTGGCTTGGCTTGGGTGTGAATGATGTATTACCATGATTATACATTGCTTATCACTCCCAATTTTCATGTATTCCTATTAAAAGGATCTGGATTTGAGTCTTTTTTGTAAAAAAACAAAAAGAAATTGAATTGTTTGGTATTATTTTCATTTTTCATCTTTGTTTTAAGAAGCATTAAAAAAATCAATAAGTTAATTTATTTTTTTCATATCTAAGCGAAGTGGTCTTCAAAAATTTAGGCAGAGTGATGAAGTTTTGCCCAGCTTAATTTAGGCAGAGTGCATATGCAAGGAGCCCCACAAACAACACAACGTCCAACCAAACAAGTATTGCTCAATGCTCAGGCCTCGTGGTAGATAGCAAAGTTCTTGAGGGTCGAATTAGTTTGATGGAGGGTTAGAATATATGGAGCCCATAAGCCCAAGGAATCCGGACAGACTGTAATTTCTTGATATTTAATTATATTATTTAAAAAGAGTTGGGGAATATTTTTCAGTAATTTACTCTAATATAAAATAATATATTAAGAAAATAAGAACCAAATATAATAGATAAAATTAAAAGCAGAATCATAAATTATTTAAAATAAAACAAATAGCAATCAAACGATTGTGATTTATATTTAAAACAACTTATTAAAGAACCTATTGAGTCATACACATAAGAATCATTGGTCAAAAATTGAATTGAGATGATTAATCAAGTGTGACTTGATTGTAAATAAGTTTTAGAAATTAAGGATTACAATATAATTAATAAACGAGATTACAATTCTAGATCTATAAACAGTCAAGCAACCACTTGATTGAATAAGTTTCTAAAATTAACCTAAAATAATATATGTGATATTATTTAAATGACTAATTGATATTTTATCATCTATAAGGTTCTTAGATTTTCATATAAATAGAATGTCATGCCTCTTATTTTTTTATAAAAAGGTGAGTAGAGTACAATATAAAAACATCTAAACATAAAAGAAAAGAGTTAGCACTCAAAGGTATAATAATTTTTCTTTTTCTAAAAGGATTTATAAGATTTTTTATTGGTAGTTTGTATGAATTACCGTTAGAGATTGAATATTTAAACGACTTGTAGTTTATAACAACCACCTTAAAGTAAATATTCAAATTCAAAAAATATATATAATTTTTGAATAATTTGCATATATATATATATATATATAATTCTAAATTTATCTAAAAAAATCCTTAGGTTTGATATCTCTAAACTCAAAAGGTAGTCTTTTCATCAGGTGATCCTTAATGATTGATTGATTGATCGTAGTCATGAGGGACAAGGAGGGTTGTGAGATTACGAAAATCAAGGCGGATATTATGCAAAACCTTGTCCTATTGTGTCAATGACAACCTAGAACGGACATGGATGTTAGTCATGGCAAAGGTAACCAAACTGGAAATGTCTAATCAATGGCGAAAACTGTTAGCATTAGAAATATAATGAGATCATCATGGAGATGACTGGATAACACAGAGGAACATTCCTTTTGAACTGGCAAGAACATTTTCAAGTATGCAAAGCTTCGATGACATGGTGATCTGGGATATGTCTTGCAGTTAGATGCAGCACAGACCAGTAGCTTTTGAAAAAGGTAAATACAAATCTGGGTTAGAGAAATGTATTTCGAGGATTTAATTTGCTGTGCTTGCAAGTCATAAATAAAAAAGAAAAAGAAAGAGAAAAAACTGAGCTCTGATCATGTAATCACGTGCATGTGTATTGACGGCAAAGCATTGCTCTGTAAGTATAACATGGGCCTGCCATGCCAAGTGGGCCCAAATCTTATGCTCCACTAGCTTTCCAAAGGGCCCATGTGTGGGGCAATAATCACATGCTTCTCGGCCCGAAACTTGTAACACTCGGGCTACCCCAAAGCAATATCTCGACCAACCCACAAAGTTCGCATCACAATTTCGAGTGTCGTTTTCGGATTCCCCCCTTCAGTTATTTTAATTAATGTGTGAGAGGTGATATTATCATGTCCTTACTAAAAAAGAAAAAGAAATTTAATGTAAAAGGAGGCACGGGCACCACCGGTACGGGTTCGTACTTTTGGTGTAATAAGACAATATTGTCCTTATCTTTTGTACAGTCTTTACTCCTGGCCTCAGAAATTGCACGGGATGTTTTGGGTTAAAAGTGGAATGAGAATATTCTCAACTCCTTGATAATGATGTTGCTAGAACAACTTGCTTTTGGGACCAAGGTGTTTTCTTTCGTTTTAAGATTTCCAAGTCTTCAATTTTTCTCCCCCCTAATTTTGGTTCTTGAAAATTATTATATAAAACTACATTTTTTTTTCATGGTAAGGACGTGTTTGGATCAACTTTCATCTATCAATTTTTATTTTTCTTTTTTTAAATCAGGACATACAATTTGATTATACTTTCGTGCTCTAAATTTTTAATATTACAACCCACTATTTATAGTTTTGATGTTAATGTCGTTTAACTCTTTATAATTTGTAATAGTTTATCATGACCTATTTTCACGAGACCCCATTTAAAAAAGAATATTATTATTTTTTAATATAAAACTACCATTACACATACGATTTTATATTTTCCATTTTTAATGTAAAAGAAACGCTTACAATGTTTAAAAAATAGAATAATAATATTAAATATTAAAAAAAAGCTAAAAGACCTAGAAGTTTCATTATGCATAGTTTACTGTGGATTGCTATAATGAAATTATTATTTTACCATTGAGTAAGAAAAATTTAAGTATGAAGCTGAGGTTTGTTGGTCTTTTCCATTAGCTCATTAGTCATTAAAAAAATATTTGAGGGTATATGCGTCTTTTATATTTTTTATACATTAAAGTTTTTTTTATACAGTCAAAATACCCTTTTACGCTTAGAGTAAACAAAATTTATAAATGTTGACTAAGGGTTTTCTTGACTTTTCATAAGCTTCTTGAATGTAAAAATATTTTTTTGCTCTTGAGATAAAAAATTTGTTGAGCTGCTAGGCAGGAGTGTTTACGGTTTTTCCATGATCCATCTACAATGAAAGCACGTTTTTAACCTTAAAAAAGACAAAAACTAAACTTTGCTTTTGGCGGTATTTTGATAATTTCACACGAGCATTTTGTGTAATTAATAGGGTCATGGTGGTGTTTTGATATTTTCATGCTTTCTCATTAGCTAATGATAGAAAAGTGAGAGTGAAGAATCATTTAAAATCATAAATGTTACTTAATTTGTTTGACATGTGATACGTGGCACCATAATTAACTACCAAAGATCATGCAAATTTACAAGTTGTAATGCAGTCATAAAAGCAATTAGAATACATTGATTATTTTTAGGGCCTGCTTCAACTAAGAATTCAACAAAATGATTGAGAAGGGAAACCGACTGCTTCTGTTCTTGACTAGTAGCTTCATCATGCATTTTTCTTTATCCATGCCTGTCTTGCAGGTAGTTTGCAAAGTTAGTTATCAACACTATAGGATTAACAAAGAAGCTCTTGGTGGAATGATTAGCAAGGTATGGCTTATGATTATTGACTTGTCTTTGATGTCCTTTTTGATTCTTAGCAAACTTGGGCTTAATTTATAAATGAAGAAGCTAACAATGATTTGCTAGATGTCCAAGATTGTGACAATAATGACACTTTAAATCAGACCATTTCCCTTTATAGGACTTGGAATCAGAGAATGGTCTAGATTGACCTTGATCAGAAGGTCCGAGATTAATATCATATAACATTGTTTTGGCTTGATAAGCATAAGCATCAAGGACTCTAGGATTAACATCATAGGTCATTACTTTCCTCGCGTGTCTTTTCACGTTAAATGGTAGTGCAGACTAATTGCAAAGATAATAGTTCTGGATTCATCAGGATGTGACTTCGTAGGTCTTTAAAATCTAGGCTAAGACTTGCCAACAACTGAAAAAATTGATCCTCATTAGTTCTTTTTTGTAATACAACCACATCAACAATGTGTGGGTGATATATCTCCAGTTTATTTCACAAGCTTTTTAGGCTATCCAATAGCTGAACAAAAGGTCTTTCATCCTGATGTAGACTTGTGATCTCGTGATAGATTGAAATATCATACCAGAATTGTTTTGGCTGCTATACATGTTATGAATGACATTTCAAAGATCCAATGAAGATTTTGAATAGCTAAAAATCTCAACAAGATTCCGCTTATTTGAGTTAAGGATTCAGGACATAACCAATTGGTCTTTGGACAACCATACTTCATATTCTAGATCATCCATATCTGGACGACTAGTAGAACTGTTTATAAAACCTAGTTTAGATCTTCTACCAAGGACAATAGTAATAACTCTTGATCAAAGAAAATTGAATTCATTTAATAATACTGAACTCAATCTTTATGAGGTGTTGGTATCATCAAAACCATTTGTTAGAACATGGACTTTTAAGCCTACATATATAGTATTCTTTGAGTGGTTTTCCATGACAAGAACAAAACAAACTGTCATGAAATAAATCACAGTGCAGACTAGGAACATAGAAACTAAAGCTCTAATACCAAGAAATTTTTTTAAGAGTAATAATATTGTCTTGTATTCAAACTTCAGAATTGTACAAACTATATATGGAGTACATGAAGCAAAGAAATCATATCTTGCCCGCAATCTCTTCTACAATCTTTGCCATAACTATATACTAATAATTATGATACAATCATATCTAAACTAGGTAACAAATAACCTATTCTAGGCAATGATATAATTACATATATTTTTAGAATATTTTTGGGTAAATATATATTGAAGAATATATACCCACAAATCATGACTAAATTTAGATAGTTTTTAATAACTTGTGGGAGAAGATTTTTGTTGCTCTCGTTGCCCATGTTTGTTTTGGTTTTTCTTATATAAAGCACGTGAGAAGCATGTTCCTTTCAAGCCAAGCTTTTCAAGTGCTACCAGCAAGCGTCGTGTGGATTACACACACCAATAATGTTTCAATTACCTATTTCAGTAATTTGTTTTTGATGTTATTTAGCTACATGAAGGTCAATTTTGATCCTAGTTTTTTTTTTAATTATTTTCTTTTGTATGCTTTATTTTTTTTTGTAAACTTTGTAATAATGGACAATAATAATAATAAAAAAATATAAATAAGCATGTGGGGATTAAATTCATGTCCGATGCATGGATACCCTTGGGGATTTATAATTGTTATAAAGTTTCATGTGCATAGAGTGATAAGGAGAATTCAATCCCCCTTGTTGGAATTGAAAACTAAAGGATCTTGTGAATTTTTCTTTTATTTCATGATATCCTCCTTTCAAAAATAAAATGTTTTTTCTAATAAATTAAGTAAGAATTTTCTTTTATAAAAATGCTTTAAATTGTTTTTTTTATAAAAAATAAAAATAAAAATTAGTTTTCAAGGAATTAGATCCACAAGTCAAGGGTGCTTTAGAGCAATACCCTCTTACTTACCTTTCACATCATATAGTAAATCGACCTACCAATGGAGTTACTCTAGAGGTGACTACATTATTAAAAAAAAAAACTAGCAAATTTATTTTTTGTTTTTTTATTTATCTTTTATTTTATTCTGTTACTTGGATTTAAAAATAGATTTTTATTTTATTTTTATGTAATTTTAAAATTATTTATTTGTAATTTTTATCAGAATTATTTTTTTTATTGTTGAAGGATTTGGACTGAGTCAATATGACCCCAAAAGATCCATTGAGAGTTAGTGATGGGTCACGAACCTAATTTGGAGCATAATGAAGAAAATTGGCTTTAAAGCCATTTCAATATTCACCATCTTCTCGGGTTCAATGCCCATGTTTCAAGAAGTGAGAATTGTGCTTTTAGACTAGGTTTTGATTCTAAATTACTTAAGAAAACCCATATTGAGTTTAGGAAAATAAGTAGAGAGACTCGATAGGTAAATTAGCATAACATAGAAGTAAGATGTGTCTTTCTTTTAATATAACTAGTTTTTTATTTAAAAATCTTTAAAGACTAGTTAAGGCCTCTTTATTCATTTATCTATTTTCTAATTTTACCATAATTTCAGTTGCGACAATTATTATTATTATTATTATTATTATTATTATTATTGATGAAAATATTGTAGTTTGAGATATTTTTTTGAGAAATAAGAATTTCTTATATCTAATTTAAATTAGCAGGTTTATCAGGAGATTTCAGTTTTGTACGCAGGCTATATATGGTGAGGAATGTTTGTTGAATAAAAGAGGAGCTAGCGATCATGGAGTAAGGCAAAAACGTTGAAAATGAGATGACGAGTGAATAGCAGACGGTCTGACAAAACCCACTCTCATATTGGTATCTCTTCAAATATATTTAGGAGCCCAACATGTTCTCCCCACAGCACCACCCACCTTCTCCAAACGATCAGTGGTTCTCCTTGTTCTTCACCGATTTCATAGAAGAGACATTACCTCCATCTTTTATGATAAATAACGACGCCGATCCAAACATTAACAATGACGAAAGCAAACACATACAAAGAATTGGACAAGGTACTGTAGATCCATGCTTGTTCCCAGTTTTGTTTTTGGACATGAGTAAGGATCCAAAGGGTTGGCAGCTTCAAATGAATTTCTCCATATTTTATGAACACACGCTTCTCTAAGTCTCTGTGATGTTTATCTTCAACATGTCATCATACTGTGGGTCGCAGGGCTTCTGATCCATTCCGGGACCTTCTTGCTGTACCAGAAGAGGCCTTATTAATGGCATTCAATAGCGTCCTATCATGTTTGTAATGGCCGCGATACATCATATATATGATACATTGTATATCAAATGCATCTTCCTTGGCAATGGTGACATGCAAAGCTAGCGCTTTCCAGCCGTTTATTTCATAGCCATGGACCGAAGCTCTGGGCAAACATACATGGTTTGAGAGCTAAGAGCAAATATTATGTCAACATACTTATAGCTCATTGTTTTTTTTCCCTCTTACAAGCAACAAAGTTTATGCCAAGAAACGACTAAACACCTCATAGGGCTATCAAAGACCAATACAAAAGAAAAACACAAATAAGTTAACAAGAAAATAAAACTTGGAGATCAGCGTGCTGCAAGTTGGGGCACCAAAGGTCCAAAACTCCATCTCCTGAAATAAAGCTATCACAAATAATCAACTAAAGCTGTCATTTTCATAATAACAACCGTTGGTCGTAAGTCCCCATCTTACAGAGACATGAAAACAAAAACCTGTTCAATTGAAGCTTGAAAAGCAATAACTCATTGTTCTCTTTTTTTAGATCAATGATGCATGGATTTATGCATGTATTCTCATATCCATCATGAATTGAAGCTCGAGCAAAAGTGGTATGACAAAAAGAGGGAAAGTCAACATTACTGTGCATTGATGTCAAGTCATAATAAACACGGCCATGAATTAATGTCATTTCAAAACCACGAAAACATTATAAAAATTTAAAAAAATACATGAAGAAAGTAAGTTAAATGAAGAAATAATTTAAATTGTTAGATAAAATCTTAAAATATATTTTATATTATTGTTTAATATATTTTTTTAAGTGAAAGTTTTTTGAGTTTGAAATTTGTACAGACCCACACTATCTTGTATTTAATTTTTATTAAATAATTGAGAATGATGAGATTCAAACTCATGACCATTTGATCATCAAAACTCTGATACAATATCAAAAAACCATCTCAATTTAATAACTTAAATTGTTATGTGAGATCCCAAAATATAATTTATATTATTCTCTAATAGTAAACAACAATATTAAACATCGTCAAGTCAAGTACGTAGACGCTTACAATGAATAGTAAAAAAGTATGTCTAGTAATAAAGATAAATAGTATGATTATATTTGTGTTTTAATTGAAAAAGTTTAGTTTTTTAATATTTTTTTATTTTAAATTAATTTTTTTAATGTTTTTTAAATTATTTTTATATGTTAATGTTAAACAAAAATTTTAAAAAATAAAAAAAATATTATTTTGATAATTTTTTTTTATATTTTATAAAATAACCGATACCAATCATGCTTGAAATACAGATTATTATCTCTTCGAAAATTCATTAGTGTATTATTAGTATTGCATGCTAAAGGGAAACATTAATTGCCACACACTGATATGAGAAAACACACATATGCGTGTGAGGGGAAATGATTAATAAAGGAAATAAAGTCATTATCATAATTAATGAACTGGATGCCATCATTTTCGTTCTCTTACTATACAATATACATGCAGTGAAAGTAACAACAAACTCATTTGATTTTCGGAGAAGAAAAATACGGAGGCACTGGAATTTGACAGACAAGGTTCCTTCCAGGAATTCGCTCTGAATGTGGGGTGGGACACCAGGGACAAAATCCTGAAGAAACATGTAGCAGCCAACTGTGAACTTGTGCCCATAGATTTGAATCTCCAACTCATTTTTTCTGAAAATTGATTTGAAAGACGCGACAATTTTCGCTGTTCAATCGATATTGGGGGTACATGTGAATTATGTCTCCATCACAGTAGATGGGTTATGTTATAATGAATCAGGGAAGGTATTCACCATTTAGTTTAAGTGTATAGATATTCGTATTCGTTTTTTTTTTTTTAACTTCAAATATGATGGGATACTTTTATTTTGGTTGGTACTGGTGTTTACTTTTTGACCAACAATGCAAAGGGACAAAGGGTCTGAATTAACTGAAGGTAGGTAGAGCATGAAGAGGCACACGGGTGCTGTTTTTATGTAGGGCTCATCTTGGGAATGTATGAACTATTTGTAGATCAAAATAAAGCTTCACAGACTAGTAAACTATAGATACCACAGGTAAGCGAGACAGATGCTTGGATTTATTACAAGGAAAAAACATACTTTCAGGTGAGAAGTACACACTAAAATTGCGATACCTCAGTATTTTCTCAATCTCTCCCAATTGAGGTAATTGCATAATACACGAGTAACTATCGGGCTTGAGCAAAAAAGAGTTCCCAAGTTATCAATTCATTTTTTAAGTCCAGACAAATATGACCCATTATAGAGAGAGGTGGGAGAAAATGGGTATCAAACAGCAATAAAGGGGGTCGATATTTTTTCTGAGGAGGAAATTCTATGTGGATTTTGTGTAACAGAAGATATTCATTCTACTGTGCGTACAAATGTGATTGTCAGGCTTGTTTTGTGGCTGAAATAAAAAGATGGCAAACACTGCATTAAAAGAAAAGGATGAGAGGACCAGCTATCCGTAGGCAGCCTGTGCTCCTCTCTAATGGTCCTGCTATGTTAAAACCACTGGTTTTTTTTTTTTAATGAAAAAACTACTTAATGTTAGAGATTACATAAACATGAGCTCCAATGGGTTAGTGATAGATTGATAATTTTCAAGACTATATATACAGGTCACCAAAAATGTCTCTTTATAGTTTAGTTGTGTATTAGCAGAGACAGGGAAGGAAGAGTAGTGGCAAGAAAGACGCAATATCCATGCATTGCTTCGTTTTATCCTTTTCCAAACATTGAGGTGGAGGAAGAGTTTCATGCAAGTCATGGCTTGATTATTGTTGTTATTATTATTAATTTCCTTTTGTCCAAGACGCACTAAATGTAAGGCTTATTGTTCAGCTGACGACTTCATGGATATCTTCTGGGGCTATATATAAAGGACCATCTAATATGTATACATGCACTATCATTTTCACCGACAACCTCATTACAATGGTAGGACTGGCCCCATCATCTCCAACGGAGCACCAAACCAATTCTCTGCAAATCATATACATATTTTATTAATAATACTCATTGTTTTCATAGAGTAAAGGCTTGAAGGTGACAACTGAAAGTAAAATTTGGCTTTTCCATTGAAGAAGTCGCTAAGTAGATTTGCAGTGGATTAAAGGGTTGCAAGTGTCTAGCTAGGTAGTAGTTCAAACGAATAATTAACAAAGCGGCCTTGAAGCAAGAGAGTGATGGACGACATACATTTCAGGAGGATAAGGTAAGGGTGATGATGGAGTCTTAGAGTGATCATGGAGAGTATCTCATGGTCATGCGATTTGAGTATTGAACGCAAATTCAATCAAATGCAAACAATATAGAACCCTACCTTGATCCGTGGGCTGCAGCATCCCAGCAGTAAAATAATATTATTCCAAGAGGCTAGCTACAGCAGCATACTCGTATACAATGAACTTCGATGATAATGAAGGCCATATATGCAAATAATTTTAGTTTACAAACAATGAAAAATTCAAGAAGAATTTTTATGAATATAACAGTCTAAATGTAACATGTATCTAAAAATTCCAACTGGAGTTGTTGTTAAAGGAACATTTCAACAAACACTTGATTATCATGAAAGTGATCGTAACATTGACATTTTTAGCTACTGATCGTACCACTACTTTTCTTTTTGAGAAAGGTACGATTAATACTTCTAATCTTTTATCGCTTGTTGAAGTGAAACAGAAGCCAAATCAAGTCCAATGATCCGTCACAAAATATAGGTTCATGCATTTCACTTTTGCTAGTGGCATATAAAATGCAACGTATAACGGCAGGAGTCTTTCGTAGTTAGATTTTGTGATTATTTTTAAAGTTTTTTTTATTTAGAAATAAATTAAAATAATAAAATTTTAAATTTATTTTTAATATTAACATATCAAAATATAAAAAATAAATTTAATTTGAAATAAAAAAAAACTTTATATTTTTTAAAAATTCTTTTTAAATGCAAAAACAGGCTCTTAATTAATCTCCCTCTCATTCCCTAATCCATTTTCCACAGAATTCAAAGAAAACGTTGGAGTTCTGTTTCTTATTAAACTCTCAAATCTCAATTCGAAGCAAGCTCAAAGGAAATTTAGTTCACAATAATGTGTCAGCTCTTCTGTTCACTCCCGACAACATTTCAAACCCCACTATAATTACATTAAATGATGCTGTCTTTGACTAAAGCAAAAGGGAAAAGAAAAAGAAATCGACAATCTCCACCATGCACGGGTAATTATATTAAGCATTGAAAGTTGAAACTACTCATAACTGTGGAGATTAAAGCACTTGATTCAATAATTGCTAATAATAAAACCTGATACAGAGCTCAAGGTTGCAACTGTCAAACTTTATTAGCATGCTCAAGTGCGCTACTTTTTTTTTTTTTTTTTTATAGTAATCAAAAGAATTATATATAAAACAGTCCCATTAATTAAATGGGGGCTAAAAAATAAAGGAAAATACAAGGAAAACCTGAAATAGAAAATTAGACAATGAGGGATCAAACTAGTTAATCTAGTTCATTTAAGATTTCTAAAAAGATCGAAGCCTATGTAGTTAAAATTTCTAACTGAGAACTTCAACAAAAAGGCCAAACGGTAAAAGTGAGGTAAAAAATCATATCCCAGTCTGGTGCCTTGGACTCGAATATTAGGTAGTTGCGCATTATTCAAATTGACCAATACAAGCCTTTACAGAGAAGGGTAATGGCACAATACTAAAAATTTTCTTTGACCATGCCGAACCATTCCTGAAGGTTATGATTTAGGTCTTTAAGCGGGACAACCAAAACATCCAAACTAATTCAAGAATCTACCCCAGAGAGACCATGTTATTGTCTCAATCTCCTTATAGCAAAAAGGGCAAAGAGCTTCCTTATAATTAATGATCATCCTCTTAGCTAAAAAAACCTTTTGTATTGAGACTGCTATTTAGAAGGAGCCATATGCACACATCCACTTTTGGAGGGGCATACTCTTTTCAAAGTAGAACGGGGGAGGGATGATCCTTTGATCGAAGCAGAGAGTTTGTAAAAAAAATGGCAACCTAAGTAAACTGAGTAGACACCGGAGCTATAGAATTTTCATATCTTGATGTCTTCACCATCAGAGAAGATTGGACCACACTTCACCTCTACAATTAAGCTCTCCTACATGCAGAGCTCGCGGGGCCGAATAGATCTTCTTTAAGACAGGTTGAGCGAAGTATCAGTCGGGTTATATACATCCGCAAGGCTTATTGATTGTTGCGGGGAGAGGTTATAAAGTCTGGAAAACGGGAGAGCTGGAGAGGGGTTGTAAAGCCTAGCCAAGAGTCGGTCCAGAACTTGATATTTCTCCCATCACCCACCTTGAACCCAACATTGGGTTGGAGAGGAATGACTATGAGGAGATCGCCGATACCATGCCACACCAAGTTGGAGATAAAGAACCTGTAAACACAGGAAGATCATTTGCAAAATGAGGTCGATATTTTTGAAGGATGAGATCTTGCCAACCTCCTGCCACTCCTTTATTAAGATTTTATAGCCATTTAAAAAGTAGAGCCAAATTTTTATTATGGAGAGATCCCAACTCAAGACCGCCAAAGGATTTACTCTTGATTACTTTACGCCAAGCCACTTTGCAGATGCCATGAGAATTTGGGGTACCCTTTTAGAGAAAAGAGCGATTGATAGAGGAGATGACTTTAGTAATGCCCTTTGGCATAGGAAAAACAGACATGTAGTACAGAGGTAGAGAGTTTATAACCGATTTTATCATACATATCTTCCTAGCCATACTAAAAAACTTTCCTTTTCATGTGCTTAGCTTTGCTCTGATTGTGGACAACACTGGTTTCCAAATGGAGAGCCTACTTGGATTGGCACCAAGAGGTAGCCTAAGGTTTCTGACCGGGAAAGTATTTCAGTGTGGTTTGAAATGCCAAAAAACATCATTTTGGTGATTTTTTAATCATTTGAAATCACATTATCAAATACATATTTAATTAATGCTTTCTAAAGACTTGGACGTTAAAACCCCAAAAAAGTGAAGATTTAGAAACTAAACAAATACTATCTCCAATTCATATGATTCATAACATGTTATTTGAAATTTGCAAAAAAAAATAATAATCATAATGTTAACTGTTTTACATGCCTTCCTGAATAGCGTTTGATTAGTATTTTAAAATAAAAAAATGAAAACAGTGAAAAATATTTGATTAAAAAGACAAAAATAGATCTAGCAATATTCTGTTTCATTTTATCGATGGAAAATGCGATAGAAGTTGATGGATTAACGGTTTTATTTTTTATCTGGAACAACCCTTCAAAAGGTTGACTATAGAGGGGGTTGTGACCTATCATCTTTGGGCTCATCCAAGGTTGTCAAAACGTATTTTTGACACAATATGAAAAATATAAAATAAACTCGGATCGTAAAAACAAATTGTAAAATCATAATAAATTTTTTTTCATACATAGTTCAAGTACCTTAAAATACATGGTTCAAATAAAAATTCATATATAGTTCAAATTAACCCTGTAATCAATCCAAACATAATATGATTCTAATTAAATTTTTGTTAAAAAATAAGTACCATAATACATGTGTTATAGATAACAATTTATATAATCCAGAAGCATACATAAAGAACTCGCAAAACTAAATCAGAGATCACAATTTATATATATGTGTTTACCAAATCTGCAGTTCTAAGCTATCCTTTGATCTTCTTTGAATTTTTGCTTCAGTTCTATTTTATGAATATAAGGTATTACTCCAAAAAGATAACAAAACTCATTATAATATTCTCATTCAGCAACTAAACAATTAAAATCCATGCATGACAGTCCCTAAAATATACTACTACCTAGATTAAAATTTGCAAATTACATGTTGTATGGACAATCAAGTGAATGGTGGATTCGTGGAAATATTGAATCACTGATCAAATATCTTCAGATGATTTTTAAATTGCGGATCATTACAAAAGGCAACCTCTGGAAACATATCAAACAATTTTTACCAATAAACAAACCAGCAGCATCATAATATGACAAGAAAATGTTTTCCTTCCCATTTCTCTCGGCAATTCTGTTTTTTCTTTCTCTGTTTTCCTCTCCATTTTTAAGAGCATAAAACGAATTTATGAATAAATTGAACAAGAGCCGCCGTGTAATTACTTTACTACCTTGTTTGAGTAAGGATGCAATTTTTTTATTGGTGAAGACCCTTTTTCATGCTAAATGTATTAAGACCAACTTCAGGCCGCCATCGTAACCAATATCTATCGTCTTTTTTCCTCTCGATAGTAATTATTTTTTTAAAATATTTTTTATTTAAATATATATTAAAATTCTTAAAATATTTTAAAGAAACAAAAACAAACAGCTTTACTGCTGCAGATGTACTTTTTTGTTTTTTTTTATGTCAAAGTTTTTCAATATAACTGGCCCTACAAGCTCATGGCTAGAGTAGAAGTAAAGTCTAATGCAAAAAACCTAGTCAAATTCGTAATCCATGACTTACCAACAACGGACTTTGGCTCTTCCAAAAAG
Organism: Populus x sibirica; assembly: GCA_019202695.1. NCBI lineage: Eukaryota > Viridiplantae > Streptophyta > Magnoliopsida > Malpighiales > Salicaceae > Populus > Populus x sibirica. Next base: position 2,707,501 of record JAGMVL010001134.1, read on the forward strand.
GCACTTTAACATAAAAAATTAGATATGCTGCTGAAATCATAAAATCAGTATTAAAATCGTGTTTGTCGGCGATTTTATCCGATTTTATCGATTTCACTCGAATTCAACTCGATTTTATCAATTTTCGAGTTTTTAAGACGATTCTACACATAAATTAACTCGTAAAATCATATGATTTTACGAGTTAAATTGTTATTTTAACAACCTTGGACTCATCCAAGTTTTAAGCCCATGTGTACGTGGGTCTAGCGAGATGTCAGACTTATCATCTTTCATGGATTTAATCAAGTGTTGAGTCCAGACGTTAGTGGGCCGCGCTGAGCTTGTGCTCGTTTTAACTCTAAAAGTATCTTGGGCTTCATGGTGAGACCGTAAGTTAGAGATATTTTATCCTAAGAAATCAAAGATATTTTATCTTAACAATAAAAAGATATTTTGCTGATATGTGAACTATTTTCCCTTCCATGAAGAAAGAGACCTCAAGGGCTATAAAATGAACGAATGTAACCTTCTCTAGCGGGCAAGTTCAGTTTTTCTCTACTACGAATGACACACACACACACATGATTTTCTTCTAAAAGAAAACTATTTTTTTCTTATATGATACTGATTTAATTATCAGAGAGTTCTTAAACTCGAAGAAAATGATTTTTTCTAGATATCGAACATTATCTATCAGCCATTTTGTCAAGAAAAGATGGACTACATTATTAAAATAATGAGATTAACAATCTTATCCTACACATCTCTTGTCCTTTAAACCCATATGATAGAATTGAGTTTCTATAATAATTTCTGATATAAATGGTTTTTTCTCTTGTATCTCTATTATTTTTATATTTGTCTTTATTATAAGATAGTAAATAAATTAACTTCACATTCGAGATAGTCTCCACAGCATCTTTTAGAATTCCCAGGGCTTCTCCAATGAGAAAGCTATACGAAGAGCTAAAAAAAACTATAAAAGTAGCTCTTTATTTATTAATTTTGGAGCTTTAAAGTAGTAAACTATATGGGATGCTATTTTTTTTGTCAAAATAAATAGTCATTCTTATATATAAAATAAAGGAAAAATTTAAACTAACTTTTCTCTTTAAACTTCACTTGTTTTTTCCTCATTCTATGCAAAATATAAAATAGTTTATTAAAATGCTTTTTTCTTTGGACCATCTAACAATGTTTGTTTATTTACCATGATATTAAATTATTTTCAAGAACAAGCTTGCTTCGTGCAGTGTGTCTTAAAATTCAAACCCCAACAGTAAACCGATGATCCGTACATGGCAATGTACCCCCACATTCTCTGACAAAATTATGCTGTTGGAGTGTGCTAATGGATGCAGTTTTCTAAAGTCATACATGTACTTGATGTTATTTGACCGAATGTCTTGCTTTACCCCTATGATTTTCAAGCCATGCACAGATCTTAACTAGCAGAGAGGAAGAGAGAAATTTGTGCAGCTAAACAGGCAAATCATCCTTTGCATTAATCCTTGCTTCTCTCACAGTGGTTTTAACAACTAACTTCTGTGAGGAAAACCAGACTTTATACATCTCAAACCCATGCATTCTTTTCATGGGTTCTAAGTTAGTAATTAATTAGACATAAGAACCCAGCAGGGTTTCAAAGAGAGAATACATGAAAAAAAAAACAGGATCACGAATCACAATTGAGAAGATGTTAAAAAAAGAGAAGCTAAATATAGTGTAGCTTCATCTTAAGCCATCTTCTCCAAGCAAACACGCGCCGCCATCACCCTACTGATCATCGATCTTTTCATCTGAGCATTGATGTTAGAGATCGAAAAACTACTTCTTCACAAGGGATAGTAAGGCCCATGTCATGATCAAAGCCAAATTCCTCTTCTGCTCTTTGAAGCAAGGATTGAAACTCAGGGTGGCTCAAAAATGAGATTGGAACAATGTATCTACTTCTGTTTTCACCAACATACACAGCAAAGTGCCCTTTTGGCACGTCAAGAGGGAGGCCATCATCATCATAGCCATGTTTCTTGCCTAAACTCGAGCATCTCTTGAGGATTTGCTTGAGGACTGCTGTTTGAGGTAGTTTGTGTGATTTTCTAATAGCCATTTGGAGTTTGAGAGAAGATGTGGTGAGAAAGGGTAAGTTTGAAGAGAGATAAGAGTGTTTACTTGTAGTAAAAGGTGATGGTGGTACTGATGGGAGGATTGCGGGTGATGGGGGTATTTATGAAGAAGTCAAGGGGGAGAGAAAAAGAGAGATGGTGTGAGATAGATAGGGAGAGGGGTCATGTGGAGTGTGGGGGATAAGGACATGCCACGGGTGTTTTGGGGTATGTGTATAAGAGGCAAGGACATGGTGGGAGCAAGCTTACTGGGTTTGCAATTCTATGTTGGCCTTCCTAATGACACTATGGACCCCCCCCTCTCGCTCTCAGCTTTAATTTTCAACTTGCCTTGTTGAAAAAAGGAAAAAAAAATATAAAAACTTGCACTTAATTAGATGGAAGACGTTTAATCTGCTTGTGCTTCTCTTATTTTCATATTTTCAGCATTTTCAATCACGGTTCAAGTTCGAAGTCCAATCCTTCATGCAAATTGCTAGCAACCCTTTCAACTCACCTCCACTTCGCAATTGATTGCCATCTCTTACACTCTTTCAAGTTCACAAAAACCCAGCTCATTTTGCTTTGTAGTTTTCATTTCCATTTCTAGTGAGAACTCACATATATCATCTTCGAGGAATCTCCGTCTTCTCAACTGCTTTGTCCACGATACCTTGGTCTTATGTCCTTGGTTCACTTAAGACAAGATAATGTATCGAGAATAGGGCTCCTCGGTTTTTCAATCTCTACCTATAAGAGTCTTCACTCTCAATCTTCCCTACATATATACAACCATAAAAAGACATCTCTACCTATAAGATTAATGTTTATTAATCTCTCTCTCTCTCTCTCTCTCTCTCTCTCTCTCACACACACACACACACACACACACACACATGAAATCACGTACACACAATAAGTGTACTGGAGAGTACAAGCCTGTTGACGCTTTGGTTTCTTGTGGTTGTAGGGCTTGTGATTCTGTGGAGCGTGGACTCAAACAACAGCTCCTACACAGTACAGTTCGTGCGTCCAAATATTCGAAAACCCATGTGTATATCACCGCAAGCTATTCAGTTTTTTTGACCTTTGCATCTTTACCCGCATATTGTAGCATAACACCTGTAACGGGGTTAAACTTGTAAGGGGTATGCGGATGAAAACAATGCTGGAACGATACAGTGGACAATGATATATAGCTCGTCGAACAATGTCAAACTCGGTAGTATTGACGAAATCGATATCTTCGACAGAATTAATAACAGGGTTAACATTAAGTATGTACGATGGATAGTTCAAGACTTAACGAAAACACTACTAGCATGAATAACAATATATATAAATAGTGACAGTGTGCATGAGCAGTGGTAAATTCAGTAACAGTGTATGTTTAATGATTCGACAGAACATGGGTTAATGTTCGTTGTAAATTTTGACTTGAACTACAGAGAGTCCAAGGCATGCAGACACATCTATTCTTGCAACTTGTGAGTTGGCACAATGAACAACTAGTTTGTTAGGTGGCAGGCCAGGGTGAGAAGCAACAATTGGGGAAGTTTTTGGCAGTTGATTGTTTTGGGAAAAACTGATCAGGTGTGATCTAAGTCTTGGGGAATGATTTTTGTTATAATTTTCCATGTTATTACTCTTTAAATAGGCTACATATAAGTGTGTAGCATGTAATTTTTGTGTGTAGGTAGAACCATTGTGCATAGCACACATACGGATTGGTATATTTCTTTTGTTGAGATTAAAAAAGGTTATTATGGTTTCTGTATTTAAGTGTGTTAAACTATGCATATCCTCTCTACTTGTGTATTTCTGCTAGTGTGAGAGAAATTTTTTGATGAAGAGAAATACTTAGTTAATAGACAAACACAGGTGGATTAATAAAAAAAGGGTTAACAGGGAGCTGGGCTGCCGCATAGAAGTTGAGATTTTGATGAGAAAATCGACCCTGTGACAACACCCCTTTATTCTTGAGTATTCGATCTGTAAGTAATCTAATCTCCATATGATTATGAGAAAGGTCATTAGCTGAACTTTTATAAAATATTGGCAAGTACAACTGGCTTCTATGAATCCTATATAATTGCAATGAAATGATTTGACGGGCATGGAACTGCAGCGGAACAAGAGTTGAACTGTCGTTCCATCATATGTTAGATACTAAAGCAGCAGGACATAAGCTTTGGTTTCTGAAAGATCCACCATGCGTACTTAAGCTTGTTTTCCATGATAATCACGATTGTTGCAAAGGGAATGAAGAAGCCAAGGCGGCTCTAGATGGCCTGATAATAATGGAAGTAATTGTGCCTTCATGCTAAATTTGCAAACCTATCTATCAGATTATCCAGAACAGAAGTACTGTAATGCTTGTAGAAAAAAACAAGGGCTAATATCTCAACAATAGAAGGCTTCCTACATGGTCCAGCACAAACCACCATCACTAGAATAGGAGGTATGTATAAATCTACTTAAAATCTGTACCACTGGTTTTTTCCTAGCCTGGCTCCGTTTCAGAAAAGTTGTGTCTCCATGTTCTAAGGCTGAGAAAGCGATCTGCAAAGAACTACGTTTAATGCACAATACGGAAATGTCCAGTATATCTGTCACTCTCTCTTTGTTTTCTGAACCTCCCAATGTCCATGACAGTGTCTTAACTCTCAATTCACCAACTAGAACTTTATCGTCGTTCGAATCCCATACTTAGAACCATCAAAATTTCAAAAAGTTCTCACACAAAAAAAAGAAGGAAAATCAACCAAAAAGTTGTAAGTCAAAACTCAAAAGGTAATAACCAGGGAATAACATTTACCACTGTCCATTAGTAACGTGAAGGCCGAAACCAGCATGAAATTTTTTCCTCTGAATGGACCACTTGAAATAAATCATAAATACCCACATAGAAATAACTGGCGTGCACAGTACACCGCATGCATACTATATATGTGTGACACATACTGTACAAATATAATATACACGAGTGAGACGGAAAGATTGTTGTACAGCCAAACCAACTAATTAAGAGAGGGGGAAAAAAAAAAATTACCCTTAACGTCGCCGTCTTTGAGAGAAGCTCTCCCATGTTCTGTGAATGAGATTGATTGAGAGAATGGACAATGGAAATATGCGACTGCAAAGGCCCACCATTCTCACTGAAATGCGGTGCCCCGCTAAACCAAGAGACTAACGTATTTTATTTATAGTTGATAATGACCTTGCCTTTTTAGGAGCACATGAAGGCCATGTTACTCTTGGCCCCAAACTCCTGTAAAGACAACATAATAAGGTCTTTTAACATCATTTCAACTGCTGCACACGGCTACTTTACCAAGCAAATCATGTCTCAAACTGTAACTGCCTAGTGCCCACTTGGGATCTTTTATGAACAAACCCAAATTACGTTAATTCCTTTGTTAGTTGCATCAGTCCTCTCTACTAGCTATTGCCAGAAATTTGGCGAGACCTGGAGTCATGACAGTAAGAGAAACAACTATATAAGATGAAACCGTTCATCTCCACATCCACATGTTATTGGCATCTGATAGCAAGTAGCATAAGAATCGAATGGCATTACATCAGTTTATGCGATCAAGATGTGAAAAGGGGAAAACAACTGACCCTGATATGGAATGGAAGAAAATGCGATTATAAACTTGAATAATCATGTCAGCACGCTCAGGATGGTTCTTTAGTAGAAATTTTATTTAACACAGCAAGTTAACCTGGTTCATAAGAACAACAATATCAGCTGAAAAATTTCTGTGTTGTCCTCTTCGTTCACGTACTCTGTGGTCAGGAAACCGATGGTGATGCAATGGAAACGTCAACACGCAAAACTAATTACAGTCACATGGGTTGTAAGGAAAGTAGTCAGAAACAAAGGGCCCAAGAACGCAGACGTGCAAGTAATACCCAGCTAAGATTATCAATCAGATACATATTGAGATATTGATCGGTGAAAGCTAAGGACTTCAAGTATGACAACCAATTAAAAAACGATTGAGCAAGCATTAATAATTAGATTAGGCCCTTGACTGCAGAAACCTAGATAGAGATGGAACGTATGGGTTTAGGTGAGGAGAATATTATTTAGCCGGGTCCGCTTCAGAAGAATTGAAAACAATTGCAAGAATTAAGGATATGCTTGTACCTGGTATGCTAAACCAAGGTGAGAGTGACAATGGAATTGAAATCACCACGACACCGTATGTACGATCAACCCAAAAGCCATAATGGATGCCCATTTTCACATGCCTTGCATTATAAAGCATCAAAAGGACAGATAGAGGTGGTTTTGATTAATGCTTGAGAAGGGCTCTCAGCTTCATTAATATGCATTATACAATTCATTTGAGAAGAGTTTCAGCACAAGAATACTCTGAACAAATCCGATAATCATTGAAGTCTCAAAGCCAAATTCAGCCGAGTACCTCATTGTTGTCAGGTTGATGTATTCAGTGGTAAAATCCCAAGGAACAGTGTGATACAAACACAAATCAAACATGAGGAACAGTGCTTGAAAGTAACATCAAGTTGATAATTTGATAACAAAATAGTTGCAAGGCCAGAGATAACCTAATCAGCATACCCTTGCTGTTACCCAAAATCTGACAGTATAAGAAAAGGAATATCAGACATTGGCAGGAGATAATCTAAAAGCTGTTCAAACAGCAAAAAACGTCGTTCTTTTCTCTATATTAATTTAAGAAAGATAAAAAATGATTGTGTATCTCATTACAGCTAGTAATTTACTCGCCAATATGGTGTTCTACGCATATGTATTAAATCATAAATTCTAATCCTATATATGCCTTCTGTGCACCACAAATCTGATGAATCGAAAGGCATCTATAAAAATCTAGCTCATGTTCTCAAATCAAAAAAAGCAGAGAAGTTTCATGCCTGTTTGGAGTTCCTGCATATTGCTTGGAACAAATAAGCACTAGTCAATGTGCTAATACACATATCAAATACACTTCTGAAAGCACTTAATGCAGACAACAGATATCTGGAGTAAACTTAATTCTTAATAATAAAATTTAATCAATTGATACATCATTTTTGTTAATTGATACCGAACTACATTTTCATGTATAAGCACAAAAAGGGGGAAGATGGTAAGAAGGAAAAAAAAAAGAAAAAAGAAGGGGGGGGGGGGGCGTGTGTGTACAAAACTACCCTCTGCTGAGAAAATAAGTATCATTGCTACATGCCTATGCCACTGTGTGCTTCAGCCTAAGCCAATGTGAAGTAGAAATCTCAAAACTCTGCATAAGTAAAGTGCATTCACTGGTCGGAGGGAGATTTCAACTGTTGATTCTGCCCATCTATCAAGCTTATCTGTCGTCGGAGTTTTGCTATATGAGCTTGCACCTAACACATTGAATCCAAACTGTCAAAGAATAGCTTTACAGTTTTCCATGCAAAATGTGACTCATTGGGAATTAGTGAAATTAAAAAACACGCTGCTAATGCAAAAAAGAACATAGAATTCAACAGCTCTTAAATGTTCAAACATAACACCCATCCATCAATGATGGAAAAAGTTGGGGTTCAATCCACAATCAATTCCAATTTATTTTTTAATTCAATTGTAAATAAACAAAAAAGGACAGCAGTTCAGCACAATTGAATAAGAAATTGTAGAGTGAGAAAGCAATGGATGGCGAGAAATATTCTCTATATGTTTGCTTCAAGGACTAGTTTCTGATCCGCAGAAAAAAGGTTATTAATTAGCTTAGTGAAAATTGTCTGTGACTGAGAAACTATAGAGGTTATCAAATAAATTTACTATTGCTCGCCAACTACTTAGAAGTTCAGGAAATTGTTAGAACTTTTAAGATAACCATATATCTGAATTATGCTTTCTTTTCCACTAATTCCCAGCTCCTACAAGATCAAAATTTCCATGAGGTATTGATCTACCAGTTTAATGTATTTACTCTGTAGTAGAGAGCCATTATTGCAGGAAATAGTGCCCTTGTACTGTTTTTTTTTCATTCCTTCTGTCCCAGCTGACAGTTTATTACTAGTTCAAATCCTTCAAACAGGCTAGTCCATTAATATGGCATGTCTTACTCCAAGCCACTGTTGAACAAGCATCAAAGAAAGTGATACTTCGCAAATATTACCACCAAGACATTTTTTTATTCATACATAACAAGCCCGAAAGCTAGTTCACATACCCCTGCTTGCATTATTATATTCCTTTCTAATTATTTTTTATATATAAGAAAAGAGAGAAAGAAAGAAATTCTTTCTGACCTGCTGACGAGCTGCGGCAAGCTGTAGTAGCTCGTCTGCTTCAGAGAAATTCATAAACCACTGGGATAGAGGATGATCTTTAGTGTCACCTCTCTTCCTTTTACTTGTATCTTCAACTGGCACTGTAAGAAAACAGAAGTTAATTTATTCATCCAAAGCAAGGTGAAGAGCATTTACTGGCAGAAGACAGCTAAAATACAGACCAGGAGGCGGCAAAGTAAAACCAGCAGGTAATCTGGGCAAGTTTACGGCTGGATGACTCTGTATGCGAGCTAAGAAACCTTCTGAAGGCTCAGGGAATACAATCTCATCGTATGATTCTACAACAACTGGCTTCTTCATTGACAAGGAGCCAGATTCATCTTCTGGGTACAACTTCAAGTGATGATATCTGTAAAAAACTTAAACTCTTCAACAATGCAATTCGAAAATTTGACCAATTTTAAACTTTTCATTATATTAGAAAGCACAATATTTTTTGGTTCTAACTGACTAGAATTCATTCAATTGAATCACCACCAAAATACACTGTCTCACCACATATTTCCACTATCAGCAGCCATCACAGTCATTAAACTGGAAATCAATTCAGTTTAGATGTTCGGTCAACTATTTGATTATTCCCAAACAAGTGATTGGAGAAAGGAACATTGGTTTAAGCTACATGCCACTAATACCTTGCAGCTGATCAATCGACCATGTCCAAGGAGACAAACACACACACTTTCGGTCTAAATTCCCACAATTCAATCTGAACTGCTTGGTCAGAAATTCCATATCTTTTGACATGTAACTGAGCAATCTCCCTCATATGGCAATGCTCTCTCTCTCTCTCACTTAAATATGTTATGGTGAAAAAGGGAGGTGCCAAATATGAAGCTGAGTGGGAGTTAATTTACATTATATATGGCTTTATCATACCTTTCCATAATTTTACATCAGTTCATTTTAGCTATGTACTCCAATGACACACAGAATGTCTTGTTACAAAATCATCTGGCCAGGTCACTAGCTTCTGAAAACATTTTATACAGAAATCAGAACCACATAATAGAAAAAGGAACTCACAAGTTCAAAGGCTTATCACAAACATCACTGTGGAAATACAGAGTAATGGCAATCTCAAATTCACCCCAGCCTGCTTCTGATAACTCAAAAGGTGGTGCCTCGATGACTCTTGTAGGATTATTGAAGCTAGAATGAAGCTGAAAAACAGCTCGTTTTATTACTACACCAAGATCCTCATTTGTGGCCCCACGTACATATACAGTCCACTTATGAGATTGATACCTGATTAACAGAATATTGAAATCATGATCCAAGCACACAACAGACAAAAGAATGGGCATTATCCTGAAGATTATTTAACAACTTACTCGTTTGCCTTTTTGCCAAGCCAGAATGCTATGTTGCCGTAAACTATTGGAACGCTAATCTCAACATCTTTGAGCTTCTTATTCAAAATCTGTGCCAGACCATATACGATAACACAAAGAAAGTAACAGAACTAACAATGCAATGCCTCATGATTCCTAGTTTATTATTACAAGTATAATGATAAACAACACATCAAGCATGCACTCGAAACCAAATACCGTTAACATATACCACCCAAAATTCATGACCATACACAACACCCAATTGAGATAAAAGTTAAAACAACAAAGTTTAAGGCTGGGATAAAAAAGCAGCCTTTGCTTTCTTAGTACGATCATTAATTTAAGAATAAGCAACTGTCATTTCACATATGCAATAAAATTTGACACTAACATCTCCTATCACCACTCAACCAGTCATAGAAAACAGAGCTTTTTACAGAGTTCCAAAAACCTGCTTTCTAAGAAAACAAATTTTACCTTTCTAGGAAATTAAGTAACGGGAAACAAAGAATTCACATTCAATCACTACACAAACCCCATTAACACTAAATTAAGCAGCAGTCACAAAACAGTGTTCTTTTCATTTGGTTAAAAAACTACAAAACAAACAATTTTGAGCTTTTTTTTCCCGCAACAACTGCAATAAAATTTACACTAACAAATCCTGTCCACACTAAAAAACCAATCATTAAAAAACAGAGCTTTATTTTTTTTATGGAGTTTCAATATAGAGCTTTCATAAAAACAAGTTTTACCTTTCTGGGCTCAATTATTTTACTAATTGCAGTAACTATAACTATCCAAATCAAAATTAAAACAAAAAAAAAATCACATTCGATCATGACGAAAGGTTAAACCCTAATTAAGCAAATCAGAAAACAAAATCTTTCAATTGGGTTACTAAAAAACTGCATCAAGAAACGATTCTGAGCATCCGGGCAACATTATTTCATTGATTCGAGAGATGGATGGTTGTCAAAATTGGAAAAGAAGATCACAAAAAAAGTTAGTACCTTCTTTTCAGTGTTCTCTTCAGTTTTGCTCATTTTGATTCTCTGTGATTTTGGTATGGGTCCACTAATTTCAACAGGATGATCTTGACCGTTCTTTTTTGATGACGATGAACTGTTTGTCATGCCCCTTTAACACCACCTTCTTGTTACTAATTTCAACATTGGTGTTGTTGGTTCAATAAAATTAGGGTTTTGTTTTCGGCTCAGTTACAGTGATCGATTGGTTGAAGAAATAAGATTGCCTACTGCAGGTTTTAATTATAGATCTATTCCCAGCAAATCAGATGGAGAGGTATGATGTTAGTGAGGGGTAATTATGTCAATCAAGGAGACATTATTAAGTAAAGTTACTAACGAGCCCTTCTTCTAAAGTCGTGGCAAGTTTGATCTGGTGGTTTTTACAACTGTATGTTAATGTAGTGTATCTGATTCTTAAGTCATGTTTGGCTTGTTGGATCGGGGAGACAAAATGAGGAGGATTTGTTTCCAACCCTGAACAGAATTTTTTAGCATGGTGACATCATAAACTGATTTAATAATATTTAATTTTCTACATGTCTAACTCTACTCAAATTTATAGCATAGTAATTGATTTGAACAAATATTATTACTAATATTATCTTAATCTAATCTTATTTTATGTGTATTTTTTTTTAACGTGGGTGTCCGGACCAGCATGCATGTACCTTCACTAATCCTATGGGCCTTAAAATTAACGACCATGTAAGCCTCTAGTGACCCTAAAGTTTGTAGATCTCAAACTGGCGATCTCAGTTGCTATCCAATTTTTGACCTATACTTTTGATAAATTTTCAGAAAAAATAAAAAATAATAAAAAAACAATAAAAACCCTAAAAAATGCATCGTGACGCCACACAGGGAACATGCAACAATCTCTAGAAAATAAATCTAAAATTTCACCAGTTAAATCACACACCTCAAAATTTTATTTTCCGTGTACTTGTATCATATGTTAGTAGCTTGATTTAACGGTTTTTGTTTATTTATTTAGCAGAAGAATCTTCTATATTCTGATTTTGGTATGCATAGCATTTCTTTTTCTTTTTCTTTTTTTTATTCGTGAGAGCTTCCCAGTAGTCTGTTCCTCGTTTTATGAACTGTATTTATTGGGTTTGTTGTATATATTTGTTTTTAGCTATAGCTATGCTATTATGAAAGGTTTTGGATTATAAATTTTGATATGTAATTTTTTTTTAGGATACAGGCATGTAAAATACAAAATACACAACTCAAAAAAATAAAATAAAATAAAATAAAAAATAAGACACACAAGAATTTACATGGTTTACTCAAATTTAGCTACATTTAAAGACAAATATAGAAAGATTTTACTAAGTAATGTAGGAATTATAATCACTCTCTATTAATTAGAGAACAATTAAAAATCTCTCTATTAATAGGAATAAACACCTCACATTCTTTCTCACAAATACCTTATAATTTAGTGGGATTCCTCTTCTTCCCTTTACATTTTTTTCTCTCACACACTTGTGTTTTTCTCTTGAATGGCATATATAAAGGCTTCGGATGCAGCCTATTTATAGGCTGAACATCCTAGACTCTTCTAATTTAAAAATGAGTACAAAAGAAAATGGTGCACTGAAATTTGTCAATTATTAGGTAGCTTTTGATGCCAACCATTTAATTGGGATGACATTTAATAGGATGACAAACTCTATATTTTCCCACTTGATGACTTTGATTTTAATCATGTCATCACACTTGATCATTTGTAATTTTTCTATTCTTTTTATACTTGTCATTTTCATGTTGCATGCATTCTTACTAAGCCATATGAGGATCTACACCATATGTACATGTCATTGTTGACTGGTTTGGTCAAAACATCTACTAGGTTTTTTTTGGTGTGAATCTTTTGAAAATCCACACTTCCATCTTCCATCATTTCATGAACAAAATGATACTGAACATCTATGTGTTTTGTTCTTGAATGAATTGTTGAATTCCTTGCAATATGCAAGACACTCTAATTGTCATAATACACGAGAATCTCTTATTAGCCATATTGCTTAATTACAAGCTTATGTAGCTACTATGAACTCAGTTTTTATTGTGAATAAAGCTACAATAATTTGTAGTTTAGAGACCCAACTCACAACTTTTCCTGTAATTATGACATAACCTGAAATTGATTTTTTTTTTCTCAAGGTCACTTGTAAAATCTGAATCAACGTAACCTCTAACTGTCAATTCTGATCCTCCATAATATAATGCAACATCCGAGGTACCCTTGATGTATATCAAGATCCTCTTAATAATGTTCCAATGCTCTTTACCAAGTATTGACTAACTATTCTCATTACTTGTGCAATGTTGCGTCTTGTATATATCATGGCAAACATTAAACTTCTCACTAAAGATACATACGGTACTTGATACATCTCTATCCTCTCGGCTAATGACTACCTTATGGGTAGTGAGATCTAACAAGTAATAGCCCTTCATTCCCTTAGCATATCCCAAGAATATACATTTTTTGGATTTTGAATCCAATTTGATAACTTCTTGTGTATTGCACATCACATACACAAGAATTCCAAATATATGTAATTAAGAATAACCAATCAGCTTTCTAATCCACATCTTTATTGGTGTCTTCAAATCAATCGTGGTTGATGGAGACTGACTGATCACATAACAGACGGTTTTGACTACATCTGGCTAGTATGGCGTTCCTAAGAATGCAGCCTTTAACATTGCTCTTGTTATTTCTAAATGAGTTTTGTTCATCTGTTTTGCCACTCTATTTTGTTGTGGAGTGTATGTTATTGTGAGCTGTCTTTTAATATCTATTTGTTGACAAAAGTCATCAAATTCATCACCGGTATATTCTCCTGCATTATCTATCATCGAAACTTTATCTTTTTTTTTTTTTTTTCGGATTCAAGTTCTAACCACGCTTTAAAGGTTTTAAAGACCGAAAGCACACATGCCTTGCTTTTGATTGGATACACCCAACATCTCTTAGAGAAGTCATTTAAGAATGATACAAAGTATCTTGCTCCTTCTATAGATATAACCAATGCTCGCTAAACATCAAAATGAATTAAGTCTAAGATATAATTACCTTTAGTCGTTGATGTGCAAAACTTCAACTTGTGTTGTTTACTTGTAATACAATGCTCATAAAAGGTAAAGAAATCTTTGTAAGCCCATGGAGTAACTTCTGATTAAAAAGAATTTTCATGCCTTTCTCTGACATGTGGCCTAGCTTTTGATGCCACATCATTTTCTTATCTTTTATAGAATTGGCTGATGCAATTGATGCATCTACCTTATGATATGTTTCTCCTATTAACATAAACAAGTTTGCAGCTATCTTTCTTGCCTTTAATACCACCAACGTCCTTCTGACAATTTTGATGATGCCATTGTCTGTATGAATCTTACAACAAAGACTATCAAATTGTCCTACCGAAATTTTTTTTTTCTTAAAGCCTTTCACATGTTGTATTTCTTGAATGGTACAAATTGATCCATCGTGCATTTTTAGTTTCATGGTGCCAATGCCAACAATCTCTAAGGCATGATCATTACCCATAAATACCAAGCCTCCAAAGATGGGTTCATATGTATAAAACAAATCCTAACGAGGAGTCATGTGCCATGTTGCTCTTGAATCCATTAACCAAATCTAAGTGAGCTTTATTCTATCTTTAAAGACTGTAGCTATGATAAAATTTCTCCATCATCTGAAGTGTTTGCAACAAGTTCTTGAGGTTTTGATGACTCAGTATTGTTCTCTATACCTTTTTTATACCAACAATCCTTTTTATAATGCCTTTTTTTTTGCCATCATTATAGCATTTCATAGTCTTTTTACTTCTTGATTTGGAACTTCTTTGCCTTTGACTTCATCTGGAGCCACGTTCCATTTATCTTCCTCTTGACATCAATAAAGCCTCTGCTTGATGCGAATTATTAATTCTGTTTTCTTTATTCTTGTGCCTATTTTCTTCTTCTAATATAGCGTCTGCAACATCATTGAAGACTAGATAGTCTGTGAGGATGTTATTGGTCAAGTTGATAATGAGTTTATCCTATGAATAAAGAAAAATTCAACGTACAAGCTCTTCACGTTTATTTTCCTCTATTTGCTGACCTAACGTAGTGAGTTGTGAAAATAAAATTCTTATTATATTGATGTGGTCAGTCACCAATGTGATTTCTGCCATTCATAGGGTATAAAGTCTCTTTTTTAAGAAGAACTTATTATGCAGAGACTTAGACTCGTATAACTTTGTCGGAGTATCCCAAATCTCCTTTGCAATTTTCTTCTTTGCCACACTTGTAATACTTTGTCAGTTAATGCTAAATGTATGTTAGCAATAACATTGTCATCCATCTCAATCCACTTGACATTATCAATGATTTCCATGGGCCTATCTCTAATTGCTGCAGACAATTGTCTTCTCTTAAAATTGCTTTTATTCTCATTTTTTTCATAATGAGAAATTGTTCCCCTTGAACTTTTCAATCTTGTACTTTGTTGCCATTTTATTCACTATGATCTATTCAACTATCATTGTTTCACTTTCGAACTACAACATATATGGAAATAGAATTGTATGAATAATATTTCTACTAAGTAAGTTCCCATTAAAGATTGGAGAGATCACAAATAATCTCATTTAAAACTCAATCTTCTTAGATAAAACTTTCTAGACTGTATTTATTCACCACATTGACTTTCCCTATATATAGACAGTAATGTATATGTGAACAATGCTGTATATAAACAAAAACAACCAGGCTACTCTGATACCACTCTTAGGATCCCAACATGCAAAACAAAATACACAACTCAAGAGAATAGAGAAAATGAGAAATGAGACACATGAGAATTTATGTGATTTACTTAAATTTGTCTACATCCACAGGCAAGCATATAAGGGTTTTACCAAGTAATGTCAAAATTACTACCATTCTTTATTAATAAAAGAATAAAAGAACAATTGAAAGTCTCTATAATAATAAAAGTAAAAACCTCACACATACTCTTACAAATACCTCACAATTTAGTGATATTCATCTCTTTCCCTCTACCTCTCTTTCTCTCACACTCTTGTGTTTTTCTCTAGTATGTTATATATGTTGTAAATAATAAAGACTAATTCAAAAGATTTTTATTTCACATTGAAAAAACACGACTTACTTCTTATGAACATAGAGTATATATAGAGCTTTTTATCCCACATTAAAAAAATAAAACCTTCATCTAATGTTTATATAGTGAACTTTGAAATGAGATAGTAATCAACAAGGAAATGATAGTGGGCTGGCGCATATAAGGTTGAACCGAGCAAGAGGAAAACCTCTGATTATCCCTCCTGCGCGCAAGACAATGCTTGTACTTTCTGAACCTTTTGTTTCTAGGAATAATTTTTTTTGGCCCTTAAATTGAAACCATAATTTTTAAACACTTGGAATTAACTTTCTAAAAGTCACAAAATCCTAACAACTCTTTTATTTTTTGAACTGTTGTAATAACTCTTTAATTCTCTAATTTATTTCCTGCCTAGCTGTTACATATTAGCAACCTATATATACCATGCACTTGTACAATCAAATAGTGCTGAAAACCATACTGTTTTTTTGTGTTTACAAAACTTGCTAGTATTTCCTTTAGCTCTTGGTCTGACTGTTTCTTTTGTAACCCTCGTTATAGACGAGGAACTTATTGAATCTTGGAGGATAACCTTGTGTTGAGGAAATATCTTTAAGAACAATGTATATCATGTCCCAAGTTTTATTTTGTTTATGCTCTTCCTTGTATTTTACTACAACAATATAGAAATGCTTGGGATACAACAACATCTCAGCCTCACCTCATTTAAAAATGAGGATAAAAGAAAGTGGTGCACCAAAAGTTATTAATTATTGGTAAGTTTCGATACCAGCCATTTAAATGGGATGACATTTAATAGGATGGACATTTTCTATTCCAGTTAAATAGGATTTAGTTTCACTTTTTGATTTTTAAACTTATTTTAAAGATCTGTTAGTATTTGTATAGGTTACAGGCGAGGGGTGGACAAGGTGGAGCATAAGCTTACCTTGGTCTTGATTTTTGGGTCGTGACGAGGACAATGGCAAAAAGAGAAGATCTCAGTAAAGAATGTGAAGGTTTGAGTTGAGATTGTTTAGTGTGACCCAAGAATATGGGTAATATACAGATGAAAGGATCCTCTAAAATCTGGATCAGTTTATGGCGAAGAATCATCAGCAGGGCTTTCCTTCAGACATGGTTCATGTAATATCACATGGTTCTGTCTTCCAACTACTTGATGAATATAGAAATTTTTTATAAAAACAACTTGCCCTACATGTACAGAGTTAGGCTAATCGAGGACTAGCTAAAAAATGGAAATAGACAGTTGGATTTGGATTTCAATGCTGATATAAAAGCAAAAACTAAGTGACCCCATTGGATATGGACTTGTTTGAGACGATCAGCCTGTGAGATAACAAGTTAGTCTCTCTAGGATTAGGGACATGCTTTGGACAACTGAACAAGGGTGTGCTCTCAGAAGAAGGAAGAAAAATCAAGCAATTGGATGTGATGCACAAACTGGCTGGCATATACACGGTTTTTTTTTTTAATTCTTTTCCAAGTTATTTCCTATTTAGTTTTGATTTATGATCCGATCCTAACAAATTACAAAGTTTTATATCCTCTCAAAATTTTCTTTCTCATTTTACAGGTTAAGCATGGCATAGAATAGAAAAATAGTTCTGACATCTCAAAAGTCAGAGTTGGAGGATCTCTAAGGGGAAATTTTACGCAAAACCGTCACATTATCAATCCCCCAATTCCTTATACAGTGAGGATTTCCAGTTCTACGTGATTAGCAATGAGGAGGTGTTTCAGAGTGATAATAGTTATCAATCCCCCAATTTGAAGATTTGACAGGAAGATTGGAAAAAAGTATTACTTTCTAATCTTAATTTCCCAAACCATCTCTGCCTCTGCCATAAGTTACAGTAGAGGTTGCACATTAATTTACAAAATTGTCAGGACTAGTCAAATTAAGGTTGGTGTATTATGATCCCCTCAACTGGGATATAATATTAATGAAGATATCTTCTCTGCAAGGAAGTGTAATCGTGTAACACCGCCCACTGGATTAAACCCAAATTCTTCCTCAGCATTTTCTCCACTATATATATGGAGAAGGAGCGAAGGATCTCTAATGTCCAGATTGATCATACAACTTGAAATTAAAGCAGAACTTCTTTCTTTTCTTCTTTTAACAGATATATATATATAACTGAACAGGTATAAGAATATTCTATTTGGAACAGGGTTAGTATAAGACTGCAATTTAATTAGCGATTAGGAACATGTTTTTTCATAGGAGGGGAATAGGAAACTAAATAGGCCATTCACTTTGTGACAGAGCATTGCAGAATATGAGGGTTGAAGCAACAACTTCTGTGTAAAAATATTTTTCTTTTGGTAACATGTAGTCAAAAAATATTTACACTGAATCGGCAATTCCTGCCTATACAGAATTGTTTTTCTTTGATTAGTTTTGTTGCATCTTATTATCTACTCAAGCTAGTAGTGACATCAAGGAAAGTATCTTCTGCGCGGGGAATCGTCAATCCTCCCATTGGATGATCAAAGCCGAACTCCTCTTCAGCTCCATGTAGCAAATCTTGAAATGAAGGCTGTTTCAAATAGGATGTGGGAACCAAAAATCGCTTCTTCTCAGCTTCCCCAACGTAAAATGCCAGGAAACCTTTTGGAACATCTAAGGACCTTGAAGCAGCTTTATTGGCGCCGGAAACAGACCGAGGGAGACTTTGTTTAGCAGGAGCAATGGGCAAACGAATAGCCATTGTCGCTTTGTTGACGTATCTAAGGAAGAAGAAACTTGCTGCAACCTGCTTGATTCTGCGATTAGAGACATGATTGCAACAACTAATTTATAGCTCGTAATCAGATGGGACGCAGATTAGAGAAACTAGATGTAAGATGTTGCTATAGAACCTAGTAGTTGTACAAGCAAAAATTAGCAAGAGGAAAAAGGTTGAATTGCTAGAAGTTGTAGCATATAGTATTGTGATCCAATTGAATGGAAATAAGCTTTCAACCTGTCAAAATAAGTGCAAAACAGAATGCATCATTAGCAGAGCTTTCTTTTGACCAAATAATTACTACGTTCAAGGAAATGATCAGCCTGTCACCAATGTCCCTCTCCCCAAAGCTAAAATTAACCTTTTTGTTCAATCATTTAATTCCCTACTGGAATTAATGCAGAATAACGTCTTGTTTCTCTACTTGGAATAATTTGAATCCCCATGAACAAAGATTCTAGTTTTCAAACATTGACAGAGATTCATTTTGAGAAATTAACTCGGACTGAAATTACCAAGAAGAGAATCTTCAACAGGAACAAAAGTCACCAGCTTACATATCATAAATTTAAGTACGAGAATGAACAATTGGCTAATGACATTTGTCTATAAAAAAGCAAAGCATTAGCAAACATTAAAAATACAGCAATCCTTCTGACGGCATATGAACTTCAAGTCTGTGCATGTTTGTACATCTTGCATGTTATACAGCTCAACAAGGGCGATAATTATCATCATAACTATTATAGTGGATCATGGGATTAACCGGATGCGATGGTGGAGCTGGCAATGACGTCCCATATGGGGGCAACATCGGTGGCCTTGGCATATGCATAGGATAAGGAGGTACAGGTTCCATACATCGATGGTATAAGGAATTGACCTCCATTAAATGGCCTCATGTATCCAAATCCATTCATAACCACTTGGCTTCCATAAAATGGCATCGATGATCCAAATTCTTGCATAGCTAATTGGTTTCCATAAATTGGCTTATTTTATGACCCGAATTCATTCATAGGTGTCCTTGGAAACTGCCACTTATTGTCAACAGGAGCTTTTCGAGCCAGAGATCTAGGCCTCTGCTTGTTTCCAAGAAGTTTTTTACCAAGCCAACTGCACCAGTTACCCTTCTTGCTGTCTCTTGGGACGTACTTATTAGAGTTATAATCCAGAAACCCGTTGGCGGGTGCGCCGCGATCTGAATCTCTCTTCCTATAATAATTTTTATTCAAAACAGTGTTATCCTTGTCGTCACTCTCCATGAATTCTTTTCGGGAGGATAGAAGTTCTGCCCTTTTGCCCCACTTAGTAAACTTCTCTAGAATTACCTAAGGCTCTACGCTGCCCGAAAGCATTACCAAATCTTTTGCTGTGTCGATGGTAATAGAATCCACCCCTGGCAAGTATTAGAGACAATTTTTAAAAAGGGAAATTTTGCAAAAATATTTTTATGAATTACAGATAAAAAGCCATGCAACTGTAACAAAACAAAACAAAATATAACCTTTGATTTTCTGCAGCTGTTCCTGGGTTCTCGACGGCCATTGTGAACAGAAACTTATATGCACTTTCACGTTGAATATCAATGTTTATAATGATTTGAAACTAAGTGATAATAAAATGCTCAGGATAATTAGTTGATACTCTCACCTCTTAGAGTCTATTTGTTTTTGTGTTTTAAAAATATTTTAAAAAATAATTTTTTTTCTTTAAATAATTTTTTTTGTGTTTTAAAATCGTTTTGATATGATGATGTCAAAAATAAAAAATAAAAAATAAAAAAAAAATATTATTTCGATGTATTTTTAAACAAAAAAATACTTAAAAAAAAATTATTACCAAACGTGATCTTAATCTATATGACTCTTTGTTTGAAGGATATCTTTGATCTGGTGTTCTCACACCCTTCTGCCGTCTTTCTAGATGTGTCACCTTGTGTCCTCTTTTATTTTGAGTGGTGTGTGGCGGTTTATGGTGATTGGATTGTCGCCGATGATCATTTGATTTTTTTTCTTTTCTCTCTCCTGACAGGTAATGTATACCTTTATCTTCTTTGTTTCTTACTTTTCAATTTCAGTCCTCATTATATTAATTTCTTATTTCATTCATTTTTCATTTATGGAAGTTTTTATTTTTTTCAATTTATTCCTTCGATTGCAATTACTCATATGTTTGGTTTTTCATTTCGGTCCTTATTTTTTTTAATTTTTAATTTTTTCTTTGGCACTTTTGTTGAAGTTTTTTTTCTTTCAATTTCATCATTCAATCAATTTTTCTGTTATTTTTTTTTTTAGTTTGATTGCCATTCTTTTGATTTTTTCTTTTATTAAAGCTATTTTTCAATTCAATTAAACCCTCCAATTGAAAATTTTTATCTCTCAAATTAGTACTTTTTCTCACCCTCGTTTTTTTCAATCCTTTTGTGTAATTTTTTTTCCTGTTTTATCTTTCAACATTTAATTTATTGGGAATTCAACTTCGTATGATTTTATTGTTCTACATTAGTTTTTTTTAATATTGGTTTTGTGATTATTTTCAAGTTTTTTCTATAAGTTTATCCTGGTCTCATGACCTAGGTCATGATTTTTGCATGTCTTTTTTTAATATAAGTTTTTTTTAGTTTTTCCATTTCTATTTCATTTTTCAAGGTATTATTCTAATTCATCTATAATTTTGTTTTTTTGATACAAATGAAGTTTATTTTTTTTAAAATTAAAAATATTCATTTTTAAATTATATTGCTGATGTGTTCGGCTTTGTGTAATATTTTTTATGGCAAGAGTTTATCCAGTTAGTTTTATTTGCGTTTATCTTTTAAGTCGTGAGTTTTTTTAGGGTGTGAATTTATCTTTTATTTATTTAAATAAATAAGTTCAATAAACACAATCGGATACATGTCTCATTTTATGTTATGGAATATCTTGATCTTGCTTGCATAAGCTTTTCAATTAACACTTTGAATTTTTTATGTAAAAAAAAAAACATTAAACTAACCTACATACCCATTATTTGTTTTTTAAAATTTATAACTTGCGAGTAAAGCGTGGGTTAAATGACTAGTAAAGATATAAAAGGTGTGTACAAAACACTACCCACTTGCATTGTTTAACCTCTCACATTTTACTATGGATTCACTATTCAACTTTTTTTTTTGAATAGTGAATCCATAGTAAAATATAAAAGCCGAGGGTCGATCCTCCATCCTCAGTTTTAGGGAGCATAACATAGACTATATATATTTATGAAATATTATTGGATTAATCTAGTGTTGTAATTTCTAGATTAACCATTGTATATTGCCCTACGTATATAAATTAATAGGAAATGTTGGCTAACTAATAAGTGAAGTTTTCAATTTCTCTTCAACTGGTAGTATTTATATTTCACATAAAATCATAAAATCTACCATGTTTTAAGTGAATTTATTTAACAATTTACTAATTACCGAGCAATTTTTATTCTAATGATTGATTATCCATTTGTTTAAATTTATGAGTGGTCTTATAGTTTTTTCAGCATAGGTATCAAGATTTTTAAGTCAGGATCATAGATCTTTGAGACAATTTTCTAATTTTGAATAATGATATTGAGAAAGTGAGAGCAACTCTGCAGATCTGTATTAATAAATTCTCTCATGGGTGGACATTTCCCATCCCATTTGTCTCTACCAAAAGTAAATGATGTACAAAAGTTTTGAAGCAAATTAATTCCTGCTCTGTGTTATGATAAATTCAAGCCTGAAATGATGTCAATAAAGGTATCTTCTCGGCAAGGAAGTGTAAGACCGCCCATCGGATGATTATATCCAAATTCTTCTTCGGCTTTTCTTAGCAATTCTTGGAATGAAGGTTGATTCAAGAATGAAATTGGAACTGTGAATCTTTTCTTTTGGCTCTCTCCAACATAGACCGCAAAGTAGCCTTTAGGAACTTCGGTTGCTTGGTTAGCAAGCAAATTTGATCGACGGAGAATTTGCTTAGCATTCATGATGCCCTTAAGAAGGATGGCCATTGTGTGCTCTGTGTTCTTCGGCTAGAAAAAGATGATCTTAGAGTAATGTGGAGGAGGATTTGCTTTCTATGAGAGAATGTGAGGACTTGATATGGTTGTGGGGAGATGCATTTATATATATAGATGGATTTAGTACGTGGAAAATCTATGAAGTGTGGATGAGAGGAGAAGCAGCCTAAGTGGGGTTTGCTTAGAGACATAAGCAGCTGAAGGATCACATGGTCCTGTCTTGCAACTCATCATCAAGAAAATTATAGTGAATTAAATCAGTATACTTCGTTGGTATGGCTAAGCAGTTCTTGGAGACAATCACAAAAGAGTGCCCCACTTCAAATTCATAAATTGCAGAAAGAGGATTTTTTCTGTGGAAGAAATTAGAATGTAGGACATGCTTCAGACATCTAGTTTGTTATTGTTGGTAATGATGTGAAGGGGTCCCCTGGACCAAATTTGTCTTGTTAGAAATTTCCATTGAGATGTGTGGTTAAAAACAGAAAGGTTTGCCTTGATAAATCTGCAACCTTCACCAGCATTTATTGCTTTAGCAAAAACTCATACATGGATCACCAGAAAAACAAAAGGAAAAAAATAAAAACAAAATCTTGCTAGACAAGGCCTTGTGAAGAGCATGTGAAGCCGGTGGCAATGCCCCTTCCTTTTAGAACCTAACCCACATTTCAGAAATCTTGTTGGGGCTGCAGATGATTAAATTAATGCCGGTCACTGACAATATAATTGTTTCTAGCCATCAACTATCATAAAAAAAAAAGAAAAAAAGAAAAAAGAAATGTGGTTGCCACCAAGAGAAACTTTTTCCTGTATGTTGACAGAAAGCAACAACGCTAACCCCAGGAAGATTTATTTGGCCAAATATGTTGAGCCTTGTTGTGTATTCATTGTGGTATTGGCCATATCTATTTAAACATGAACTTCTGAACAGTGTTAGAGAAATTAAGACTAACCAAGGTTAAACAAACATAAATAAAAAAGGGCGTGAGAAGGGCAAGGCAGAGTTTAAACAATCAGTGGCGACATGGAATCTTATAGGTCAAACCAAATAAATATTTGATTTCATATTTTCGGGCCATTTCTATCAGTTAATGCAATCATCATATTGATAACATTCAATGATATTGGATTGATGGTGTATATAAGTTTTATTAAAAGAAACTGGGGAATTAATCAAAGAAGGTTTCTCATTTGTTGTTGATTCTATAACAGAAAGTATTTACATCAAATTGGCAATTTATGCCATACAAATTTGTTCTATCTGGTTAGTATGATTGCCTCTATTTATGATCTGCTCAAGCTGGAAAGGACATCAATGAATTTATCTTCTCTGCAAGGAATTGTCAAACCACCCATTGGATGATTAAAACCAAACTCCTCTTCAGCTTTAGGAAGCAAATCTTGAAATGAAGGCTCATTCAGATATGACACTGGAACTACAAATCGCTTCTTCTCTCTTTCGCCAATGTAGACAGCTAAGAAACCTTTCGGTACATCGAAAGATCTTGAAGCTGGTTTACTCGCATTCCATACAGATCGGCGTAGGATTTGTTTGGCTAGAGCAGCAGCCAGATGTCTAGTCATGGTGTTACTGTTGATGTATGTTTTCAGAAAAGAACTTAAGAGAGTCTGTCACTTGAGGAAAAGATATCAGTGGAGAATGTGATGACTTGGTTGAGACACCATTACGTATCTAGGTATATATAGAAGAAATAGCATGAATAAAAAAAATAAATCCTTCAGCATTTGGAGTGGCTAGAAATCATTTGCGAGGGTCTGTTAGGACATCTCATGAGGGATCATGTGACCTTGCCTTCTAATTAATCAACAACAATAGGGTAGTGAGGATTCATCTCTCCTACTATGTCTACACGTCTAAACACCATAATGCCCTACGACCACATAGATAAGCCTGATTGAGGTCCAGGCTAAAGATTGTAAATTGGATGGTGGGACATTAAATGTTGACACAACGCAAAACTGACTTTTGGAATAGGGACATATGCTTGAGAGACATGTTCAGGACATTCAATGAATGAATGATATGTGTAGAAATAAAGATTATAGACGAGCCGTAGTCAAGCAAGATACAGCCTACACGGAGAAGGAAAACTCCTTAAATGAATAGGATGAGTTTCTATTGGTTGAATATAACGTGGGAGGCAGTGAAAAAAGCAATGGTTGTGACTTGTCATGTACTAACTAGTAGTCCACAGCTTGTCTGATAATCGAAGGGTTAATTGATTTACCAAACTTCAACTAATTGTATCCAGCATATACCTAATCCGAGATCACTTGGTTTTGCATCTCAGTGAGCATTAAATGCCCTTTCCGGTCCCAGTTTAGTTTTTGTGGAGGTCATCTTGCTTCCCAACAATACGTCGGAACAATATTGACGGTATGAATCACTATCGGTCCCTATATTTCTTGACCAGTTGGAAGACCAGACCATGTGATGCTCTTAAGCTATATCATGAGCAGACCCCAGCAAATGATTACTGTGCACTCACCATATTATTTACAGGATTTTGTACAAATGTTTTCCTCTATATATACCAGCACATTTTATCACAACAGCTCAAGCATTTGCATTGTATATTGATATAAATTCCCTTGCTCTTACATAGTTACGTTTCTTCAGAAAAAATACCTCAGCAAGAAGACCATGGGTGTTCGCTTGCCTACTGCTACCGCTAAGCGAGTTCCTCGACAATCTACAGCTTCCACATCATTGGATGTTCCAAAAGGTTCCTTGACAGTTTATGTTGGAGAGTCCAAGAAGAAGCGATTTGTTGCTTCCATATCCTACTTGAACCAGCCTTTGTTTCAAGATTTACCAGTAAAGCAGAAGAAGAGTTCGGTTTTGACCATTCAATGGGTGGTTTGACCCTTCCTTGCGATGAAAGAAACTTCTAGCTTCAGGAAATAATCACCGAAAACAATTTTGTAGGCCAGACATTGCCAGTCCCATGTAAATATATATACTTTCGTTATGGAGAACAAAACAAGTTTGCTAAATGAAAATTCATTTCATGCGAACAATTTTTTTTGTGGTCACTAGACAAAGCATTGCTTCAGTTTCCTCTCAATATTTAACTGAATGCCGCTATTACTGTACTTCTCTGATGATTGTGTCAAATGATTAGATGGACAATCTGAATCACATCAAATTTTTCCAAACAAAATAAAATATTCATATTCAGACAATGATAGCAATTTTTAAATTGAGCAAGAAGAATCTAGGATTAGGATCCGGATCATTTATATATATGAATGAATTCAATAAATTTAATTAATTTAATAATATAATTATAAAAAAGCCAATAATATTAAAAAATAATAATGACTAATCAAAAAATAAATAAATACTTGTCAATATTATAAAAACATACCTCTAAATATTCATACAAAATGCTTGACTCTCCAATTATTCAAATATAGACATATACAACACCGACCTTAGGAATGTATGTAGTAGGTTAGCATTAATTCTTATACTGCCGACTATAACAAAAGAGTTGCTACGATACAAGTAGCACCCTCTAATAGATTCAATCCACATCATAACAGATGTTTTAGCTGAATATGTTGGTTTAAATGGAATTATCCTGCTATTTACTTTTTATTTTTTACTTACATCGTAGTAACACAATGAATTGCGCATAAGAGAAAGGGTAAAATTAGTTTGCTTAGATTATAATATGATAATGCTGTTGAATTGAAAACAAAAAAAACAGCTTCATAAAAAAGAGTGGGGAAAACTACAGAGTATTGCTTGCATGTGTAGGGAGATTTTTCGTTTGCTGAAACTGTTTGATATTATAACAGAGAAGAGAAATATTTACATTCAATTGGCAGTTTTGGCCATACAAAATTGTTTTCTCAGATTAATATGGTTGTGAAGTCGACTTATGATCTACTCAAGCTAGAAAGAATGTCAATGAAAGTATCTTCTCTGCAGGGAATTGTCAAACCACCCATTGGATGATTAAAACCGAACTCCTCTTCAGCTTTACTTAGCAAATCTTGAAATGAAGGCTCATTCAGATAGGATACTGGAACTACAAATCGTTTCTTATCCATTTCGCCAACGTATACAGCTAAGAAACCTTTTGGTACATCTGAAGATCTTGAAGCTGATTTATTTGTAATCCACACAGATCGGCATAGAATTTGTTTGGCAAGAACAGCATGAAAATGTCTGGCCATGGTGTTTATGTTGAGTGTTGTTGTATCTCTTTGGAAGATGATTAATAGAAAGAAAAGATATTTTGTTACTTAAGGAAAGGATACGAGTGAGAATGAGCTGACTTATGTTGGTTGTGCCTTGTGATTCCAATAACTTGATATATATAGAAGAATAGCAGGTAGAAAAGAAATCCTGTACTATTTGAAGTGAGTGGCCAAAATCCATTCGCTGAGGTCTGCTTAGGACATCTCAGTAGAGAATCATGTGGCCTTACCTTCTAACTAATCAGCAAATATAAGGTAGTGAGGATTCATATCCCTCCTACCATGTCTACATGTCTAAGCGCTAGCATTCCCTATGACCACATAAAAGATAGTAAGTTGAAAGGTTGGAAAATTCAATCTTGAGACACATGGAAAACTGATTTTTGGATTAGGTACATGCTCGAGGGACATGCTAGGGACGTCCAATGTTTGATATATTCAATTAAAGCTTAGTTAGTCACTTGTTTTTGTAAGACCCATGTTTTGACATATCAGACCTAAACCCAAGTGTAGCCTAAATCTAAGAACCCAACCTAGCCTATGTATTGAAAGATAATTTTGCCAGATAACTGATTTTCCCTTCTCCTTTTCCCTCCCCTATCGTTTGATACATAATAAAATTTCCATCATTTTTTACCGACAGACGGGTTGATTCGATAATCAATATTCCCTTTTTCATCAATTCTGTAAGAGTTAAATATTTTTGAATCATTAGAATATCTAGACTCAGTTTTCCCCTTTGAATAGAGGATATAATAATTTCTCATGGATTTGTCAATCTAAGCAGGAGACAATATATTTTTATATTATTGATTATTTTTTGATTTAAAGAATCATCCCATCTTAATTGAAAGCATAAATACCTTTTTAGCAAGAAATCAAGTTCCGCTTCCGTATTACTTTTGTATTGCTTTTTCTTTCTACGCTCTTTCCTGTCCGATCTTACATAATCTTCTTCAACATCTTTTTCTTGGTTTACTAGAACTGATTCAAGATCTACTTGATCCTCGGACTCTTTTTCTTCATGATTTTGATTCTTTAATTGAATGGATTTTGTTTCATTCGATGATATAGATATAAAAGGATCATTATTTTTCTTTTTGTTGATTTTTTTATTTTCACTAACATTTTTAGTTCCATTAAAATTTAAAAAAAGTAATTTGATTGGTATCACCCATGATTTTATCTTATATGCGTTGCAAAGTATCACAAATTTTGGAAAGAACCAAAATTCTAAATTTGATGTGGGACGATCTAGTATTTCTTCATTCATTCCCATCCAATCAAAAAGGTTTTTTTTTGTTTGGTTCCGGTATCGATCCAGGATTCAATATCGACTTTCTTTCTAAGACCAAAATGGAGAATTCTCCAATCCAAATATTTTCTATGCGAGCTTTTTTCCGTATCGATAATATCATCTTCTCGCTAGATGCTTATTGACAGGGATACCTCCCGACATATCAAATAATTTCCTTTTATTGTAATTATAAAAAAGCTCTTGCTTATTATTTAATTGGAATGGTAATTCATAAATAGATGAGTCTTTTTTATCTTCATAATTAATGGATTTATATAATAAAATATTATATCTATAGTATTTTTTAAAATTATCTTTTTGGTTCGATAATGAATCTACTTCAAAATTATTTTGTCTCCCAAATACACTAAAGAATTGACTTTATCTAAACTTAAGCTTTTGGGTTTTAAGAAGGGTTTGAAGAAACAAGTATCATGACTCCCTCTTTTATTGTTTTTGAATAGTGATTAAACATCATATCTTTAGTAGCTTTTGAATAGGTGAATAATCAGTATATGGATGATAACATGTGGGTTAAAGACAATATGAATCGATTCATAAGAAGCATGTTCTAGGATGATTTTGATAGTTTGTGGATTAAAGAAGTGTTTTGGGATTTTATGATGTTTAATATGTTAATTTGATAATTGGATGGTTTGAGATGTTTAATTGATGTTTTAGGGTGTTAATTTATCTTAAAAGAAACTGATATTAGAACTAGAGTTATGGGTTTTTAAGGAAAAGGTTGAATTTTAAGGGTTTGCATTTTGGAAAACTAATATATTAGGATTCTGAAATCCTGATCAGTCAGTCAACTGGTTTGTTTGAACCGATCAATTGGTTGGCCTGATGGTATCGGTTGAGTGGTTGGTCAATTTCAGTCAACTAGTTGACCAAACAGTAGGGATTGATCAGTTCTTTTAGGTTTGGTCAGTTTGGGAAATGTTTGGGATTGATCTAATTGATATGTTTTGGTTTTATAATTATGTTTTGGTCTCTAGTCTTAGATTGTAATATTTTATGTTATTTATTTCGAGTTTTTTTTTAGTATTTTGTGCATTCGTTATAGGTTTTGTTGACATTTCTTCTAGCGATCCTTAGTGGTCTCTAGTTCTACATCTATTTGTCTTTTGCCTTTATTTTTTAGGTGAGTGAAATAATTTTTAATATACATGTAATATAAATAATTTATATATGTTGATTATATAATGAGTACATATGACATTCTTGAATATCTATATATGTTGGTTTATTTTCCAGGTACTCATCATTTTCTTGAATTTGTATTTGTATTTTGTCGATTTAATTTTATTCGGTGCATTCTTTGTGTGCTTTGATATACATATATATTCGAATATCTATTATATCTGGATATTGGGATAAGTTAAGAATAATTAGGAGGTTTAACCTATTGGTTAGCCAACCCTTTCTATATATATGTGTAGGGCAATATACAATAATAATGGTAGAGGTTACCACACAAGAGTATAACTACAATATTTCCTATATAGTTATATTCTATAATAGGATACGTGTTAGAAACTCCATACTAACAGAGTAGTTAGTTAATATGCACATAATAGTCTATATACCTTGTAGGTGAAAGAGGCACCAACTTGTAAAGACCGAACCTTAAGGTTTTTTTTTTGTTACTCGAGCCTATGATTTAGTCTCGATGTCTAACATGTATACCACTACCATACTACTGTTATACTTAATTTATGTGCGTGTGTATTTTAGTTCTTATACTTCTATTACATCATAATTTATGGCTTATAACTTATAAATATATATAATGTATATTAAATGATATTTCATCACTAAGTTAGTTGAACTCACCCCTCTATTCTAACATTATTTTCGGGTTCTTAGCTTTTGTTAACAAGTTGACCTTCGCTTGAGAGTTTACGCTACTTTATTTGTTTGTCAATAATGTATATTAAATGATATTTCCTAAGCGATTTGGTTGAACTCACCCCTCTATCAAAATTAGATGCACTACTTGAATGGGGAGAACTTTTCATGAATTACTCTTTAGATTTGGAGGCACTACTTACACAGGGAGACATGCGAGATATTTTCAAATCATAAGAGTCTCCAAGTATATCTTCCACGAGTAGGATCTGAATTTGAGACAGAGAAGGTAGATAGAACTGTTAAGTGATTATGATTGCTCGATTCAGGTATCACTTGAACAAGGTGAATGTTGTTGTCGATGCCTTAAGCAAAACATTTATGGGTAGTTTGGCTCATATTCAAGAGGTAAGGAGACCTTTAATTAGAGAGTTACACGAGTTGTTGGATGAAAAGGTCAATTTTGATATGGGTGAATCATGAGCATTGTTGGTTCACTTTCAAACTATATCAGACTTGGTAGACCAAATTAAAGTAGCTTAGATTCAAGATGAGTCGATATGCAAGATTCAAGATGAGTTGGAATTAAGAAAAACATCGAGTTTTGTTGTTAGTAAGGATAATGTGTTGAGATTTGGTTTTAGGTTATGTGTGTCTAAGGTGGATGATTTGAAAAGAGATATGTGATTGAAGCACACCAAATTGCCTATACCATACATCCTAGTTCTAACAAGATGTGGACTTGAGAGGGTGTTCTTGGTGGAATGGCATGGAGAAAGACATTATAGAGTTTGTATCTCGATGCTTGACTGTTAAAGGATTAAGGGTGAGTATCGAAGCCACCAAGGATTTTGCAATCATTATAGATTCCTATATGGAAATAGGAGAGGATCACTATCAATTTAATGTCAGGATTACCACAAAGTTAGGAGGGTTATGATTTGGCTTGGATGATAATTGATCGTTTGACTAAGTCGAGCTCATTTCTTTCCAAGTAAAGATAACACATGGGTTTGCAAAGCTATCAAAAATATATGTCAATGAGATTATGAGGTTATATGATGTGTTGATCTCCACTGTGTCGATATAGGTCTATAGTTCACTTCTCGGTTTTGGGTGAACTTTCATGAAGCAATGGGGATTAAGGTTAAGTTAAGCACGCTTTTCATCATCAAACCAATAAACGATCTCCGATATGACTATACAAATTTTTTAGGATATGCTTAGAGCTTGTGTGGTTGATTTTGAGGTCGGATGGAGCGAGTATTTGTCTGTGGTAGAGTTTGCATATAACAATAGTTATCACGTGAGTATTGATATGGCTCTATATGAGGCATTGTATGGTCGAAAGTCTAGATCACCCATATATTGGTATAAGGTTGGTGAGAAGAGATTGATGGATCCTGAGTTAATACAAATTACTTTGGGTAAGATCAAGGTGATCCGAGATAAGCTTTGAATAGCTTAGAGTATGCAAATTACATAGGTTGAAGGAGGTATAATTTAGAGTTTTCGGTGGGTGACAATGTGTTCGTGAAAGTCTCTTCCAACAAAAAGAATATTCAGATTTTGGAATAAAGAAAAATTAATTCCTCGTTTATAGGGCCCTTTGAGATTTTGGAAAGAGTAGGGGCAATGGCATACATGCTTTTTTCTCTCTCCTATTTTTTCCTTCATACATCCGGTGTTCCATGCTTCGATGTTGAGGGAGTAATTGCAAGATCTGTCTCATGTTCCGAAGTTCAACTGGTTTAGGTGAGGAAGGATATGTCATATAAAGTACAATCAATAGGAGTAATGGATCAACAAGTTAGAAAGCTTTGGTCGAAGGAAATTGCATCATTTAAGGTTGTGTGAAACGAAATTCCATGCAAAGAGGCAACGTGGGAGCTTGAGTAGGAAATGAGTGGCAAGTATTCGTACTTGTTTGATCATGATGGGAAGACTTTTGTTCTTAAAGTTTAAATTCAAGGATGAGTTTTGTATAACGGAGGGGATGTTGTAAAACCCATGTTTTAGCCTATTAGACCTAAACCCAAGAACCCAACCTAACCTATATATTTAAAGAGATTTTTGTTTCTAGAGAATTGGTTTTCCCTTCTTCTCTTTTTCCCTCTCCCCGCGATAACTTTTCTCCCAAATATACCAAAGAATTCAACTCTATCTAAACTTAAACTTTTTGGTTTTAAGAAGGATTTGAAGAAACAAGTATCATGACTCCCTTTTTTGTTGTTTTTGAATGGTGATTAAACATCATATCTCTAGTAGCTCTTGAATGAGTGAATAATCAGTATATGGATGATAGCATAGGGGTTAAAGACAATCTGAATCGATTCATAAGAAACATGTTCTAGGGTGATTTTGATAGTTTGTGGATTAAAGAAGTGTTTTAGGATATGTTGATTTGGTAATTTGATGATTTAAGATGTGTAATTAATATTTTAGGGTATTAATTTGGCTTAAAGAGAATTGATTTGAGGACTGGAGTTATGGGTTTTTGAGGAACACGTTGAGTTTTAAGGATTTGTAATTTTGAAAGACTAACAAATCAGGATTTGAAAATCCCGATCAACCAGTCCTCTGTTTGTTTGAACCGATTAACCAATTGGCACGATGATATTGGTTGAGTGGTTGATCAATTTTAGTTGACCGATTGACCAAGCGCGAGAGTTGATTGGTTCTTTTAGGTTTGGTTAGTTTGGGAAATGTTTAGGATTGATTAGGTGGATCTGTTTTGGTTTTATAATTACATTTTGGTCTCTAATCTTATAATTATAATCTTTTATGTTATCTCGTTTCAAGTTGTTTTAAGTATTTTCGTATTCGTTATAGGTTCGTTGACATTCTCCCTAGCAATCTTTAGTAATCTCCCGTTTTACATTTGTTTGTCTCTTGCTTCTGTTTTCCAGGTGAGTGAGATAATTTTTAATATGCATGTAACATAAATAATTTATATATGTTGATTATATGACGAGTACAAATAACATTCTTAAATATCTATATAAGTTGATTTATTTTCCAGGTTCAAATTTGTATTCGCATTCTATTGATTTAATTCTATTTGGTATATTATTCGTTTGCTTTGATATACATATATATGCGAATATTTGTTTTATCTGGATATCAGGATACCTGTCAGAAATTTCATACTAATGGAGAGTAGTTAGTCTGTATACCTAGTTGGTGAGAGAGACACCAGACTGTAACGATTAATCGTCCCATAGTTATCGAGATCGCAAACCTTTTCTCGTTATAAATATATGTTTCGGTTCTTAAACTTCTATTATATCACAATTTATGGTCTATAACTTATAAATATCTATAATATATATTAAATAATATTTCTTCACCGAGTTGGTTAAACTCACCTCTCTATTCTAATATTATTTTCGGGTTCTTAGCTTTTGTTAGCGGGCTAATTTTTAGATGAGAGTTCCTCCTACTTCATTTATTGGTATGCATTGTTTGCTTCCACGAGATTTTTTTTCCTTATTCTTTTTATTTGATATCTTAAACACTTTATTATTACGCTGCTTTTATTCAAGTTTGGATTTTTATTTCAAAGATTAAAATTTATTTAATGTAATAACACTTATTATGATTTTTTTTTTGTTTCTATTTAATGATGAGAAATTTTGATGTTTTTATCTAAAAAGATAACAAGACAGAGAGCGCTTCAATTAGCCATGAGTGCAGTTTTTATCTAGCTAGTAGGCATTGCCGATTCAATCTAAATATATTTTGTACTAATATAAAAAAGATTGATGATAAAAATCATTTCATGTGAACTGTTTTTTCATTCTTTCATCACATCAAAGCAAAGGATAAATCAAGAAGAGATAATAAAGCTGACAATCAAGAAAATCAATTTCTATATATTTAATATTTATTAAATAGTTGATTGCTCCATAATTATTCTTGATAGTTGATATTTATCCTCTAGATTTATTCAAAAGGCTCCATAATCTTTTCCTCATATTATCTAATATAATCTTAAGATCGAATTGAATGAATTGAATATTGCTCATTAGACTGACAATGATGCGGGAAAAGAAATCCTGTATGATGTGGTATTTTTATGATTTAATTTAGATCAATTACTTTATTGTGTTGAATTTTATTTAACATGCTCAAAATTTGAAAATTTTTGTAAGAACGCATTTTTCTAAGAAGTCAAATATTGCTTGGCAGTGTTTTCTTTGAACTTGTTTTCTTTTAATCTTCGGTGATAATCTTTAAAGCAGTAAATTTAATTTCTTGATACATAGTAAGCTTAGCCATGAAATCGTGGAAACTAAATGAATAAACAAATCGAAGAAGATGAAAAGATTTGTGAAAGTTTAAAAGATTTCATAATAAATAATCTCTTGAGACACTGCTTACAATCTGTACATGATATGTAAAGTATGCTACAAAATTGTTCTCTCTAATATATGTTCATCTGTCCCCTTTATGACGCATTTAAGCGAGAAGTGAGATCGATGAAGATGTCTTCCCGACAAGGAATTGTGAGACCACCCATTTGATGATCAAATCCAAATTCCTCTTCAGCTTTACTTAGCAGCTCCTGAAATGAAGGCTGGTTCAAGTGTGATACTGGAATCACAAATCTTTTCTTCTCTTCTTCTCCTACATATACTGCAATATGATAAGCTAGCAAGAATTGTTACAGAGATGAACAAGAAGCAAATAGAAGTAGAGAAAGATGCTGCTGTAATGCAGAGGAAGAAGAAAATGTTTATATGTATTATTCACTGCTTACATTCCCAGCACTGTTACATTCTTTTTATATCAACAGAAGGTGAGAAGCTTGGTTACGCATTCTACTCAACAGTAACAGAATTCATTAACTATGTAACCATATTAACAAAGTTGTTAACCATTATATTCTCTATTCTCTTTGACAGGTGGCTGAAGCAGAGCCTTTGATATCTTGACACAATATAGCCTTTTCGAACATCCCTAGCTGGAGATGATCCTCGAAGAAGATTTTGCTTAGCTTGAAGAATACGAGGCAAGCGAATAGCCATCATTTTGTTTGGATGTAAATGTAAGAACAACAAGAAGATTGTTAGGATTTTAGTAAAGAACAGAAAACTCTGATTCTTGATGAGAATGTGAAGGCTTGAGTTGGATTGACAAGGTAATTGTGTGCTGTATATATAGAGGAAAGATCACAAAAACAAAAGAAGACCACCATAGTGGATAATGGATCTACTGGTATGGTCATTTGGTTGGGGTCTAATGAGAGACATGAAGTAGTGAAGGATCACATGGTATTGTCTCAAAAGCAAGACTGATAACATAATGTCCCCAGCATTTTTTGAGAAAAACAATCTACTCAGGACCCACTTGAAATTCAAGGAGTTGGCTATTATGAAGTCTATCTTAAGTTGTGACCACTTGAACACTGCAGACAACCTTGAGACATATACCCTCTTGAATTAGAGTTGTACGATATAGAAGGATCATTTCTGTGGACGACCTCTTAGAGTTCAGGGCATGCTTCAGACGTCTAAGTTCTTTTTTTTGTTGTTGTAATGATGGGTAGAGGTCTTATGGACCACATTTGTCTTGTAAATTATAAAGCTTTTCTAAATCAGCAGTATGAACATGGATTATCAGCATTTATTGCTCTAGCAATATATTCGAACATGTATCACCAGGAAAAGTAAAAGGGACAAAAACTTGGTAGACAAAACCATGTGAAGTGCATATGAAGTGCGTGGCACTGCTTCACCCTTTTTAGAACCTATCCTGCATTTCAGAATATCTTGATGCAACTGCAAATGACGAAGTTAATGTCGGTAATTGTTTCCAGCCATTGAATTTGAAATGTGGGTGCCACAGGAACAGAAAAAGAGCATCAATGCTATCCTCAGGAAGATCTCAACCTGTGAGGCCAAATATGTTGCGAGGCCTTTTATTTATTCACTTTGGTAAAGCAAAATCTCCATTTATTTTATGCATTTCTTGAACAGTGTTAAAAGAAAAATCAACCAAGGTGAAAAAAACATAAAGTGAAAGAAGGACTGAAAAGGGCGAGGCGTGCATGCTCAGCTGAAAAAAATAAATGAAAGAAGAATATTCATTTGCAACCTTATAGTTGAATAGACCATGATTGCAGTATTTTATATGCTGGAAAAACAGCAGTTTCGCAGCTGATGTTTTAGCTAAACTTGCAGGTATTCACAACGAAGTGGTTCCAATGGAATGTCCTGATATCTACTTTCTTTTCTTGTAGTCATAGAACACAGTGACTTACTGTACATAGGAGATAAGGTGAAATAAATTTCATTTGATGATTTTAGACACTGAAATCAGTCAATTAAATTATTACTGGGATATCTGTTGATTTTAAAACTGCGCAGGTAAAAATTTCCCAGCAAAGAGGCTTTCTGGAACTAATTTTGATCATTTCAGATACTGAATACAAGTGTATATATATAGAGCTAGAAATACTAGAAGTTTCATGGAGATACACTTCACCTAAACTCACCTAATACATACATCCTACCCCTCAACTTATGTCAGTACACAACCCATATTTTCTGCAGAAAATCACTGCAACAAAATCTCAGCAGCTTATACACAATACAGAGGAACTACATTTTTGGAGTGTCTAGCAACAGTGTCGTTGCATCAACTATATCATAATAATGATACTGTATTGAAAAATTCAGGTTCAATAAAAAGGAGGAAACTACACTCTAAAAGGAATGGTCAAACCACCCATTGGATGAACAAAAACCAAACTCCTCTTCAGCTTTACTTAGCCTAGCTTGAGATGAAAGCTTGCTCGGATAGGACACTGAGACTAAAATTGCTTTGCCCTCGAAAAAGTCCTTGAAGCAGTAAATTTCTTGATGTTGAGTTTTGGCCACGACATTGTAACAAAACAAATATAATAACAAATCCTGTTTTATCTATGCATATAATTAATATCTATGAAAACTTCAGTAATTTGCTTATGTAATGCGACCCAATTGAGAGAGAATAAATTCTGTACATGTTGGTAATGTATGCTACAAAATTGTTTCTTCTAATCTATTTAATCCATCCCTTCAGTCATAACTCATTTATGAATTATTCTTCAAATTCATCTTTTTTCTTTTCAAAATAAAAAAAATCAAAACATAAAATAAAGATTGACATTTTAGCAAAAGCAAGATGGGAGGATTTCACATATAGAAAAAATCAAGCTGCAATTTGGATGGAATCAAGAGCCTAATTGTACTTCATTTTACCCAAAACTAGAGAGACAAAATAAATTCAAGGTCAAGTTACATGATTATTGGACGAATATGCATAAAAATTAAGCCTAGGGATATAATTAGATTTTTAACAGATCAATTTGATTTAATCATGGGTCAAATTAAAGTTTAATTATGTTTAAGAATTTTTTTTGGTCCAATTGAATGATTTAATTAGGTACAAGGACTAATTATACTTTAAATTGGTCAAATTAATTTTATTAGGGGCTTAATTGGTGAAAAATTAAGCTTGGGGCCCAATTTGAGCTTAATTGAGAAGATTGGAATTTTAGAAGACCAAATTTAATTTTTACCAAGTTAATTGGTTCAAATGAGAGGTAAAATTGCAAGAAAATCAAAATTTTGGGGTTAATTAAGGGTTAAATTGAA
This sequence comes from Populus x sibirica, assembly GCA_019202695.1. NCBI lineage: Eukaryota > Viridiplantae > Streptophyta > Magnoliopsida > Malpighiales > Salicaceae > Populus > Populus x sibirica. Next base: position 2,745,205 of record JAGMVL010001134.1, read on the forward strand.
GAAATTCATAATCAAGGATTATTTTACAAAACGTTTCAAAGAATTTAGAAATGAAGTCGAAATATAAATTAAAAAGAGTATTAATATACCTTGATCAGATCAGATCGAGATGATGAAAACTTCACCTAAGATTTTCAAAGAACCTGAATTGGTAATTGGTCAAAAGTCCAAAACTCTGAATGAGATTAAGATATTTAACTGAAAATGTTCAAGACTGGAAGTTCATGTTTAAGCACATCATGTGCCTTGGCAATGATCATCATAGCAGATGATCGTTTTCAAGTAATTAGCCTCAACATCTTTTCTATAAGAATTGTAACAGCTGGAGGAACAGAGATTTACAGCTACTCTTTCCCTGACAGTAAATTTTCCTTACTTGGTTTTGAACTATACAGGGATGGACGCAAGTTTTTGATTTTTAACATTATACAAGCAAAAAAGAACTTGACGGCCTTTGTCTATGATGAGCTGATGCTGACACCTTAAAAGATAATTACTTAGTTGTTAAAGTGTGATCGGAATATAGTGTTCATTTGTTTTCCTTTGAGGACAACGTCTACAGCAACATGAAAGACTGCTAAAATCCATTTTCAGATGAGGAATTTTCATTTCTGGTGCTGGACGAACACAATTCGAGTAATGATCATGGCGTACCGCATTTAACAAAAGTAAGAACTCACAAGCGAAGTTTCCGAGAGGAAAGTATATAATATATGAGAAAAGTACTCATTGAAATACAATTTGACAAAACAGCAATAATGCTGTGAAGCATGTTCATTTCCTTGAAGAAAAAAGATATCCGAGAAAAGGTCTGTACGTGTTACTCATAAGTGTCTTCTTTACAGAACTGTGTTAGAGTTGCTCTATCTTACTCTCTGCTTTTATGATTAACTTAAGCAAGAAATGACATCCATGAAAATCTCTTCTCTGCATGGAATAGTGAGACCGCCCATTGGATGATCATAGCCGAATTTTTCTTCAGCTTGACTTAGCAAGTCTTGAAATATAGCTTGGTTCAAGTATGATACTGGAATTACAAATCTCTTCTTCTGTGTTTCTCCAACATAAACTGCCAGGCAGCCCTTTGGCACTCTTGAAGCTGATGGTGATAGCTGAAGCATTTGCTTAGCACGTACAATAGCAGACAAACGGAAACCCATTATTTCAAATGGATGAGCAAGGAAAAGAAATCTAAGCAGACTTATTGCACAGAGGAATTTTGATTCTCAAGGATGTGAAGGTTTGAGTTGCTTGTGAACCTAAACATGTTGGTATTTATATATGTGAAGATTTACAAGATAGAAATCCCCTTATGCAAGAAGCCGGTCGTCAAGAGGCCCTTGGATGTGGTCTAGTCAAGAAATTAGCTCGAGCCATCACATGGTTCTGTCTTCAACCTAATTATCAAGAATACAGGCCTGACTGACCATTATTATTTTCTATGAAACATTATGACCCCACTGCTCTATTAACTATAAAGTTGTAGTTAAATTTGAAGTTATTTAAAGAGGATAACACTAATTATCCAAATCACAATAGACTGATAGTTTCTTTTTCTTTTTTTTTGTCATATCAGAGACCTGCTTAAGTCGTCTGCTATTTCTTTTATAATATTCAGACAACATGTCCACTGAATTTCTTCTATTCATATTATCACATATTTATCACATTCAAAGATGTGAGATGAGCCTGTAAAAAAAAAACAATTTAAAGTAAAATTTCGTGGAAATTAGCTGACATCCTCAATTCACAGTCTATACAACCAAGTCAGGTTTCCTGCAATAAGTGATATAGAACCAGAAAGTGATAGCTAAGAACCTTTTCTACAGGTAAGAGAAAATTCATCTATAGCAGAACTTGTGTAGCAACTTACAACCATATCATATCTGACTCACTAATTTTCATATCAATGAATAGACTTGCTGGACCGGACACCATGAAGTTCACATGGCCTCGCCCTACTGCCAGTACTGATGATTAGCCACCTCAATATATCATCGAACGGACATGCTTTTACTTTGAGGAGCGGACTTGCTGGACCGGACACCATGAAGTTCACATGACCTTGCCCTACTGCCAGTAATGATGAATAGCCACCTCAATATATCATCGTACGGAGATGCTTTTCCTTTTGAGGAGCGATCACCAACAACAGTCTCTATATATGATAATATTTGAATGCGTCAACTTTCCAGACTAGATTTTCCCTACTCAAGTCTCCATCACCACTTTCTTTGCACGACTAATGTACGAAGCAGTCTCACTGTAAAATTATCAGTTGTCAAAACAAATTTTAGTGGCAAGCAATAATTTCAGGGGACCATTGTTGAACAGTTGCTGTAGATGCTCTCCTTACTAAATGACCCATCTATATCAGATGTTACTAAATTGGACCTGCTTTAGCCTGGTGGTCTTACACGACCTATTTTGTGCCACATATTTAGATGGGGATAAGATGAAGACTTCCATGAGAGCAGTTTAAAGCAGAATCTGTTCCTTTAGGCATAAGTAATGGGTTCAGACTAAGTTGATGCTTACAATAATAGAAGAGACAGTATTTTCCAATACAATCTGTATGTTTTGATCATGTATGATAAGTATGATTAACGAAAATCTATAAAAGTAAACCTTAACAAACATTACAACATGTTATCTAGAGAAGTATGGTTGAAGATGGCACCCGAGTGATTCCAACCTTAGCATCATTTAAGTCTATCATCTCATTGGACAAGCCTCCTGAAGCTGTGTTCCCTACTTAAAGAGCATTTATCACCATTCACCTTCAGTGTGTGATGTGGATAGACAACTCTTACCCCAAAGCAGTTTCAGTTAGCAGGTGATGGCAATTCTGTTGGAAGAAGGATAGGTTTGGTAGAAGATAAAAAAACAGTAGTGCAAAGTTGAAAACTCAAGAACAAAAAGAAGATTGAGTGTTTTTTCTAAACTCTCTTAAATATTCTCTCTTTGTATTACTTAATAATGCTGAATTATAAGCTTTTTAATAGGCATAAAGTCCTAGAAAATCAAAGAATTAAACTAATATAAGGAAATCCTAATCTAAACATGAATTGTTCTTTTCTTCTTCGAACCGTCGATCGGGTCAACTAATTTTCAGAAATCGGTTCACTTTCAATACCCCCTTTAAACTTGATTTCTTCATGACTCCCGATATATCTCTCATCTCGATAAAAATACCATATTTGAGTGGCTTTGTGAAGATATCCGCGAATTGGTCTTGTGTATTCACATACTTGAATTCAATTTCCTTGTTTGCAATGCAATCTCATAGGTAATAAAATATTGTGTCAATATGCTTACTTGTATCATGAAATACTAGATTCTTTGCTATTGCAATGGCTGATGAGTTGTCCACATAAATTTCAATAGGCATCTCTTGTGGCATTCACAATTCCTTCAATAATCTCCTTAGCCATATGCAATTACAAACACATGATGTAGTAGCTACATATTCAGCTTCACATGTTGACAAAAAGACTATAGATTGCTTTTTTAAACTCCCATAGAGAAAACAAAACTCGTAGTGCTCTTTCTATCATCCATATCTCCAGCCCAATCATTATTACTATAACCCACAAGTTCAAAACTATTAAAATAACTGTAGAACAAGCTAAAATCAACAATACCTTTGATATACCAAAGAATTCGCTTCAATGCTTTAAAGTGTGTCATAGTTGGTGTCTCTATAAATCTACTCACAAGTCCTACTCCAAAAAGAATATCCGAATGAGTGCATGCCAAATATCTCAAACTCCTAACTAAGCTCTTAAATGTTGTGAAGTTTATCTTCTCTCCTTCATCATTCTTTGACATCTTTACCCCACACTCAACCAGAGTATTTATTTTTGCACAATCCTCCACATTAAACTTCTTGAGAACATCCCTTGCAAACTTCTCTTAATTCACAAAGATTTCATCTTCTTCTTGTTTGATCTTAATCCCTAGGTAGTAAAATATGAGACTAATATTTGTCATCTCAAACTCTTTGATTATTGCTTTCTTAAAGTCTTAAAACATCTTTGGATTATTTTATGTAATGATCAAGTCATCCACATACAAACATATAATAAGAGTGTCACCACTCTCTTTGATCTTTACATAGATAGTATATTCATAGGGGCATTTAACAAATCCATTCTTTAAGAAATAGCCATCAATGTGACTACACCACGCTCTTGGGCTTGCTTCAATCCATGCAAGGTTTTGTTCACCTTTAATACCTTATCTTTATGTCCCTTCACTTCATATCTCATATGTTGCTCAATGTAGACCTTCTCTTTAAGGATATGATTAAAAAAAGGCTGATTTGACATCCATTTGATAGATTCTCTATCTATGTTTGGCAACAGTGGCAATTATTAATCGAATGGTCTCCAATCTAGCAATAGGAGCAAAATCCTCATCATAGTCAATCCCAAGCTTTTAACTATAGCCTTTTACCACTAACATTGTCTTATATCTCTTCACCTCTCCTTTGGAATTCTTGTTTTGTTTGTAGATCCACTTGGAACCTAATGACTTCTTTCCTCTTAGTCTAGGAACCAACTTCTATGTGTCATTCTTCTTAATTGATGCAATCTCCTCATCTATAATAATTCTCCACTTTTTGTCCTTTATATTTTCTTGAACCATTATAGGATCATATATAGCAAGTTGACAATATAGTGTTACATCATCATCAATAGAATTAGTTACCTCATACAAGTTATCAATGCTCCTTATCTTTCTTGGTGGACTAGGTGGGCTGCCACTACTAGAACTTCCACTAAAAGAAGAAGATGAATGTGAATTTCAGTTCATTGGTGATTGTGGAGGTGTAACTATAGGTTCTAGATGATCTTTATATATCTTCTCCTCTTCATCAAGAATTGGTAGAAACTCATATTTCCTACCATCATCTACCTTTCAATTTAGTGCTCCTTCTTTATTAAATTCAACATCTCTATTAATCACTATATTTCCTTCATTAGGAATGTAAAGCTTGTATCATTTAGACTTTTGATCATAGCTCACAAAATCTTTTTGCTCTTGTCATCTAACTTGATCCTTACTTGATCATCTACATACATATAACCAATGCTTCTAAATACTTTCAAGTGGGTAGCACTTGGCTTTCTTCCATTTCATGTCTTTTATAGAGTCATGCCATTCAAACCTTTAGTTAGAAACCTATTTGACAACTAGATAGCACAATCTAAAGCTTCAGCCTAAAAATCCCTTGGCATCTTCTTAGTTTTGCGCATGTTTCTCGTCATATTAAAGATGCTTTTATTCTCTCTCCACCACACCATTTTGTTGTGGTGATTTAGGCACAATTAGGAGTCTTTTTATATCATGATGTTCACAAAAACTCATTAGAATCATTAGAAAACAAATTCACCCTCTATTTGTCCCGAATGATTTTATAGAATAACCACTTTTTTTATCAACTAATGCCTTAAACTTTTTAAAACAACTAAACACATTAGACTTTTCTTTTAAAAAGCATACCCAAGTTTTTTTACTATAATCATCAATAAAGAGTACAAAATACAAATTTTAATCATACAAACATGGATTGATAGGACCACAAACATCTGCATGTATCTCTTAAAGAAGTTGAGTTGCTCTAAATGTAGACTCCTTTGGAAAGCTCTTGCGGAAATGCTTGCCCACTAAAAATCATTCACACAATTGACTTGGATGTATAATGGATGGTAGTTCTTTCAACATCTCCTTTTGTGCCATATCTTCAAGCTATCATAGTTTACATGCCTAAGTCTTATATGTGAAAGCCAAGTTTCATCTTTCACACATGCGTTTAAGCATTTAGGCACATCCGTCTCTATGTTTAACAAAAACATTTTGTTCTTTGTCATGGTTACATTTGCAATCATAGCTCCATGAGTATCAAGTAATGTAAATGTACAATCTTTCATCTTAATCTCATAACTCTCTTCCAATAATTTTCCTAAACTTAATATATTGCTTTTTACAGTAAGGATATAATAGACATCATTAATAAATGGATGACTTTCATTTTTTAATTTTATGAGAATCGTACCTTTTTTTATAGAAACCTTTGAATGATCTGCAAAGATGACATTACCTTTAATTGATTTATCAAGCTCCATAAACTTGTCTCTATCTCCACACATATGATTACTGGCACCATTATCTAGATAACACATGTTCTCTTTAGCTTGCATTCATTCATCATAGACTAATAATACAGTGGCTTCTTTCTCCACTTCTATAACAAGATTGACATTCTCCTCAACCTTTTTGGTTGGATTCCAACAATCCCTGACATAATGACCTACCTTTTAACAATTATAACATTTAACCTTTGTTTCGTCAAACTTAGATTTTGGATTGCCATTGTTAGTGTAACCGGTCGACTAGTTTGCTTCATATGGTCGACCAATTGACCTGTTGAGGCTGCCATGACTTTCTCTTCCAAATCTGCATTTTCCTCATCTTCTTCTATATTGTCCACGTCCTCTACCCTCTTGGGTATATCTAGGGTCATCTTGCTTTGAAAAAAGTGATTGTGCATCCCTATCTTATTGAATTTCATTGACTCTTTCCTCATGGGCTTGTAATTTTTGCATGAGACCATGAATTGTAAGAAAATCCATATTTTGTGACTCCTCTATTGCAACTACAACATAATGGAACTTCTTTTTCAGCGAGCATAGAATCTTCTTTACCACACGTGTTTCTTCCATCTTCTCCTCATATCTCTTCATTTGATTGTATATAGCCAATACTCTAGTAAAGTAATTCTGAAATATTCTCTAATTCTAGCATATGTAACTTTTCAAAGTCACCACATAACTTTTTATAGAAGTACATTTCTTACATTGTTAGCTCCTTGGTTTGATTCTTGCAAAACTTCTTATGCTTGCTTGACGATGGTTGTGTTGACCACTATCTCAAAAGTTGTATCATCCGAAATTGGTGGATGATTATAAGTGCTTATTGATCCTTTCTTCGTGCTTTTTGCACAGCTCTCCCTTTGGGTTGAAGTCAACGTTGCTCCATCTATAGGCTCCTTAAAACCTTTTTCAATCATCTCTCATACATCTTAGGAACCTAGCCAAACTTTTACTCAAATACATCAAGTTTCATAGTTGTTCTTTGTCAACCTAGGACATTGAAGTGGGAAGTTTGGATTCACCATGTCAAATAATCAAACTTAAGCTCTAATACCACTTGTTGGAAGAAGGATAGGTGTGGTAGAAGATCAAAAAGCAAGTAATGCAAAGTCAAAAACTCAAAACAAGAAGAAGATTGAGAAAAAGGTATACTTTTATTAAATGCTTCTCTCTAAACTCTCTTAGTTATTCTCTTTCTTTGTACTACTTAATAATGTTGAATTACAAGTTTTTTTATAAGCATAAAGTCCTAGACAATCAAGGAATTAAACTAATACAAAGAAATTTTAATTTGAACAGGAATTGTATTATACCGACTGAACCAGTCGACGACTTCAACTTATTCCAACCATTACTCTTGTCTCAACCGGTAGACTGTTCCCAACCAGTTGACCGGGTCAACTAATTTCTAGAAATTAGTTTACTTTCAACAAATTCTTCTATAATTGGCATTGTGAGATCTAAAGTAAAATTGACTAATTTCCGCTATTCTCTGTGATGAACCGGTACTAATAGCGGAATCAAGTTTGCTTATTTGGTTAACTAACAAGAAAATCTCTACAACGTCCAGCATATATGGCAGGAAAGGAGTACTGGCAAAAAATATAAAACCCAGTTCTGAAGATCATTTTTAAAAGGAATATAATTCAAACAAAATGGAACTAATACATATAAAAGAAAGTAAAATAATTAATGCAATGGAAATAGACAGAGAACAATAGAGTATATATCATGAGGACAAAATTCATTGATTAGTGCTTTGCAATTTTCTAAATTGAATTACAGTTCGACAAAACGGTAATAACATCCAGTTCTGTGTTATACCATGAAACAAGTTCATTTCTCAGCAGAAGAAAAGATATAAAGAAAAAATGTTTGTACATAGAACTCATTACAAAACTGTGTTAGAGTTGTTGTATGCCATTATCAGCTTTCATGGCTGATTTAAGGAACAAATGATACCATGGAAAATATCTTCTTTGCAAGGAATGGTGAGACTGCCCATGGGATGATGATATTCGATTTCTTCTTCATATTGACTAAGCAAATCCTGAAATATTGGTTGGTTCAAGTATGATATTGGAATTATAAATCGATTCTTTAGGAAAGATCAATTATCCTGACAATGATGCGGGAAAAGAAATCCTGGATGATGTGGTATTTTTATGATTTAATTTAGATCAATTACTTTATTGTGTTGTATTTTATTTAACATGCTCAAAATTTGAAAATTTTTGTAAGAACGCATTTTTCTAAGAAGTCAAATATTGCTTGGAAGTGTTTTCTTTGAACTTGTTTTCTTTTAATCTTCGGTGATAATCTTTAAAGCAGTAAATTTAATTTCGTGGAAACTAAATGAATAAACAAATCGAAGAACATGAAAAGATTTGTGAAAGTTTAAAAGATTTCATAATAAATAATCTCTTGAGACACTGCTTACAATCTGTACATGATATGTAGAGTATGCTACAAAATTGTTTTCTCTAATATATATATATGTTAATCTGTCCCTTTTATGACGCATTTAAGCGAGAAGTGAGATCAATGAAGATGTCTTCCCGACAAGGAATTGTGAGACCACCCATTTGATGATCAAATCCAAATTCCTCTTCAGCTTTACTTAGCAGCTCTTGAAATGAAGGCTGGTTCAAGTGTGATACTGGAATCACAAATCTTTTCTTCTCTTCTTCTCCAACATATACTGCAATATAGCCTTTTCGAACATCTCTAGCTGGAGATGATCCTCGAAGAAGATTTTGCTTAGCTTGAAGAATACGAGGCAAGCGAATAGCCATCATTTTGTTTGGATGTAAATGTAAGAACAACAAGAAGATTGTTAGGATTTTAGTAAAGAACAGAAAACTCTGATTCTTGATGAGAATGTGAAGGCTTGAGTTGGATTGACAAGGTAATTGTGTGCTGTATATATAGAGGAAAGATCACAAAAACAAAAGAAGAGCACCATTGGGGATAATGGATCTACTGGTGTATGGTCATTTGGATGGGGTCTAATGAGAGACATGAAGTAGTGAAGGATCACATGGTATTGTCTCAAAAGCAAGACTGATAACATAATGTCCCCAGCATTTTTTGAGAAAAACAATCTACTCAGGACCCACTTGAAATTCAAGGAGTTAGCAATTATGAAGTCTATCTTGTTGAATACTAAACTCAATCTAGAAGGTCAAGGAAGGCAACCACCGGCCAGCCGGCCACCACCGTGGACCGACCAGCCGCCACCACCGGCCCGCGGCCCGTACCGCCTTCACACCACCGTCCACAGCCGCCTTCACACTTGAAGGTTGAATTTTCTTGTTTTGAATTCGTGTATAAATAGCAAGCTGAGCTTATGCTATTATGTGTGGGAGACTAGAGAGAGACACTAGAGAGAAAGAGAGAGGGCGTGTATTGTAAGCTTCTTTGTGTTGTTGTAAGCTTTTGTTGTTATAATAAAACCTTGTGTTTTATCCCCTCTGAGTGTTTCAAAGCCACCACCAGTGGTTCCTCCCACCAACAATTGGTATCGAGCCCCGTTCGTCGGAAAACGAAGTATTTTCTCGGGATAGCCGAATTTTCAAAGTTGTCAAAAACAAGTTTTGATCATTCCACCGTGTAGAGCTCATCCATACGAACTCACCGCCGCAAAAATCAGCTCAATCGGACACCGGGGGTGAGCCACACGCGCCGCCCGAAGATCCGGTGACCGTAGCCCGCCGCACCCACGCGCGCGAGGAAGAAGACGAGTGACGTCCACGCGCGCCATATTCAAGCCGTTTAAGCCGAGCCGCGCCGAGCCTCCAGCCGAGCCGAAGAATATTCCCGAGAATATTCCCTTTTCAAGCCGAGCCGCTAAGCCGAGCCGCTCTTAGCCGAAGCCGAGCCGATAGAATATTCCACAGAATATTCCCGGTTCAACCCAGCCGAACCGCCCGACGCCTGAATTGGTTTTTGGACCGGTTCACCCATTTTCGGACCTGATTTCTACAAAGTCAGACCGGTTCCCGACTATTTCGACCATTCCGGATCGATCTACAGTGTCCGTTTAGCCAAATTCAATTCCCGAAGGAGATATAGTCATTCCAAGAGCAAAATGACTACGAAAGTACACAAACACTCATCCCGAAGCCGACCAAAGACAACTATGATAGTTGGTGCATCAGATTAAAGGCATTCCTTGGTTCACAAGAGTGTTTAGAGATTGTACACTATGGTTATGATGAACCGAGTCCAAAGAAGAAGAAGATGCTTTACAAGAGGCACGAAGCAAGCCCCGAAAGTCAACAGAAAGAAGGACAACAAAGCGAAGACCATCATCTACCAAGGTCTTGATGAAGATACATTCGAGATCATAGCTTCCATTGAAACATCACATGATATATGGGAGGCTCTCCGGCAAAAGTACAAAGGTGCGACAGAATCAAGAAGATTCGTCTTCAATCTTTGCGAGGTGAATTTGAGTTATTACAAATGAAGTCCTCGGAATCTATTTCGATTATCACACAAGGATTATGGTGATAGTCAATCGGATGAGGAGAAATGGAGAAGCCATCGTCGATTCTCGACATCGAGAAAATTTTGAGATCCCTAGATCCAAAATTTGATTTTGTTGTTGTCGCCATTGAAGAGTCCAAGGAAGTGGACAAGTTGACAAGTGGATGAACTTATGAGTTCTTTGCAAGCTCATGAGCAGAAGATTGTAAAGCGAAATGGAGATAAGGCCATCGAGCATGCCTTACAAGCAAAGCTGTCTCTCAAGGACAGATATGAGCAAGGGGAGACTTCAACACGTGGATATACCACTCAAGGAGGAAGTCAACAATCCGGAGGAGGATTCCGAGAGATTCCAAGGAAGAGGTTCTTGGAATACAAGCTTCGAGAGGAAGAGGTGGTAGAAACACCACCAGAGGAGGTCGAGGACAAGCAAGCATTCACTCCTAGAGGAAGAGGAGGCGGTTACAATAACCGTGACAAGAGGAATATCCAATGTTATAGTTGCAATCAATTTGGGCACTATAGCACCGAATGCGAGAATGAAAGCTCCGTTGGAGATACGTGAGCAAGCCAACTATGCGAGAGAAGGATGACAGAGATGAAGCTGCATTTCTTGTCCAACAAGAAATTGGCGAGAAACGGGAAAATATATGGTATCTAGATACCGGAGCCAGCAATCACATGTGCGGCTACCAAGAGTTATTTAGTGATCTAGATGAGACCAAGCAAGGTCTAGTTACTTTTGGAGATACCACAAAGGTTCCATTCAAAGGTAAAGGCAACATCCCAATTAAGTTGAAGAACGGCGATTCCAGCTACATCGCCAATGTTTATTATGTCCCGGCCATAAAGCGGAACCCGATCGGCTTAGGTCAACTTTTGGAGAGAGGGTACACTTTTTACTCGAAGAATTGTCATCCGACAATTAGAGACAACAATTGGAGATTAATGGCCTATGTGAAAATGTCCAAGAATAGGATGTTTCCTTTGAACATCCAAGTATGATGCAACAAGGTGTTTGAGTGCCATCACCAACGGTGAAGAATGGCTTTGGCACCCGAGGCTTGGACATCCGAATTTCACGAGCTTGAAGATGCTAGCAAGCAAGAAGATGGTCAAAGGTATGCCTCACATTGATCATCCGGATGAAGTCTGTGAGAGTTGTGTCCTCGGCAAACATCACAGATCCGGTTTGCTAAAAAAGTCAACTGGAGAGCAAAGAGGCCATTGGAGTTAGTACACACGGATGTGTGTGGCCCAATTACGCCTATGTCGATCGGAGAATAGGTACTTTCTCACTTTTATTGATGATTTTAGCAGAAAGACGTGGATATACTTTCGAAGAGGAAGTCGAAGTATTCAATTGTTTTAAAGATTTTAAAGCAATTGTGGAGAAGCAAAGTGGCTACATGATCGGAACCGTGAGATCGATCAAGGTGGAGAATATCTGACAAATGACTTTGAAGCCTATTGTACACAACAAGGCATCGGACATCAGACAACGCCGCTTATACACCACAGCTGAATGGTGTAGCTGAAAGGAAGAATCGCACGATTCTTGACATGGCAAGAAGTCTCGCTCAAAGCAAAGAAGTTGCCCAAGCAATACTGGGCTGAAGCTGTATCATGTGCAGTGTATCTATTGAATCGCGCCCCACCGGAAGTCTGCAATCTGTCACTCCAGAAGAAGCATGGAGTGGTCACAAACCAAGTGTTACTCATCTACGAGTATTTGGTTGTGTGGCATATGCAAAGATCCGCATGCAAGAAGGAGAAAGCTCGATGATAAAAGCGAGAGATGCATCTTTGTGGGATATGGTGAAAGAAGGATGGGATACAAGCTGTATAATCCCATCACAAAGAAGGTAATCATGAGTAGAGATGTTATCTTTGAAGAAGATAAATCTTGGGAATGGAAGAATGACCAAGAAGCGATCAAATGGATCACCACCTGATTTGATCCTTGAAGGTAAAGAAGTACCAACAGTACTTGTCGAAGAACCGATTGTGCCAGCAGATGAACCACAAAGTCCGGTACACAGATTCCCTGTATTCAACAGGAGGAACTCACCAGGAGCATCATCATCAACACCAGCATCAACATCCTCATCGTCAGAAGGACCAAGAAGGATGAGAAATCTTGACGAGTTGTACGATGCCACGCAGTCATCGAAGATACAACTCTATTTTGTTTCTTTGCAGATAATGACCCACTTAGCTTCAACAAAGCTATCACAGAAGAGAAGATAGAAGCAATGGATGAAGAAATACATGCCATTGAAAAGAATGATACCTGGAAGCTGGCTTATCCACCAGAAAGCAAGAAAGCAATAGGTGTCAAAGGGGTCTATAAGACAAAGAAGAATGCAAAAGAAAAAGTGCAAAAATACAAAGTCATTGAAGAGGGAAACATTTATCAGAATGAAGTTCATGCTTGGCATGACATCCCTCGATTGAGTTTAAAGGGAGATTTGTTGAATACTAAACTCAATCTAGAAGGTCAAGGAAGGCAACCACCGGCCGGCCAGCCACCAGCTGTGACCGACCAGCCGCCGGCCACCAGCCGCGGCCGCCGACCGCCTTCACACCACCGTCCACGGCCGCCTTCACACTTGAAGGTTGAATTTTCTTGTTTTGAATTCGTGTATAAATAGCAAGCTGAGCTTATGCTATTATGTGTGGGAGACTAGAGAGAGACACTAGAGAGAAAGAGAGAGGGCGTGTATTGTAAGCTTCTTTGTGTTGTTGTAAGCTTTTGTTGTTATAATAAAACCTTGTGTTTTATCCCCTCTGAGTGTTTCAAAGCCACCACCAGTGGTTCCTCCCACCAACATATCTTAAGTTGTGACCACTTGAACACTGCAGACAACCTTGAGACATCTACCCTCTTGAATTAGAGTTACACAATATAGAAAGATCATTTCTGTGGACGACCTCTTAGAGTTCAGGGCATGCTTCAGACGTCTAACTTCTTCTTTCTTTTTTTGTAATGATGGGTGGAGGTCTTATGGACCACATTTGTCTTGTATATTATAAAGCTTTTCTAAATCAGCAGTATGAACATGGATTGTCAGCATTTATCGCTCTAGCAATATATTCGAACATGTATCGCCAGGAAAAGTATAAGGGACAAAAACTTGCTAGACAAAACCATGTGAAGTGCATATGAAGTGCGTGGCACTGCTTCACCCTTTTTAGAACCTATCCTGAATTTCAGAATGTCTTGATGCAACTGCAAATGACGAAGTTAATGTCGGTAATTGTTTCCAGCCATTGAATTTGAAATGTGGGTGCCACAGGAACAGAAAAAGAGCATCAATGCTATCCTCAGGAAGATCTCAACCTGTGAGGCCAAATATGTTGCGAGGCCTTTTATTTATTCACTTTGGTAAAGCAAAATCTCCATTTATTTTATGCATTTCTTGAACAGTGTTAAAAGAAAAATCAACCAAGGTGAAAAAAACATAAAGTGAAAGAAAGAATGAAAAGGGCGAAGCGTGTATACTCTGCTGAAAAAAATTAATGAAAGAAGAATATTCATTTGCAACCTTATAGTTGAATAGACCATGATTGCAGTATTTTATATGCTGGAAAAACAGCAGTTTGGCAGCTGATGTACAAAAATAATATTCTAAAATTTAATTATATTCAAACTGTGCTATTTTTCAAGTACATTTTCAGTATGTGTTATTGTCCCAAAACTTTTAACAAACTATGCTATTTTTCAAAAATAAACAAATCCTTAAAGAGTGATCACAAACATATCTAGTATGATGCATGAGTAATAACTTTCAGGCACTTTTTCCCTGTGTACGAAATATAGCCGTATATGATCTACAGGATATTAAGCCGTTATCGACATATATAGACCTGCAGGTACATTCCAAGTACTTACAATGGTATGAAGGTAAACTGGTAATCACTAAAAGTTTTTAAGATAGAGAAAAAAAAACCAATTGGTGAGTGAAGCTGACATGAATTTGAGCGATAATGCTTAGCAGAAGATGATTAAGCTTATCAGATTTATTTGTAATTGAGTACCCTAAAGTAAACCAAAATGAAACACATGTAACATGTCAATTCTGCAATGAAAAAGATCTATTTCAAATGGCATATCTATAGAAACACCTAGTGCACCATCTTTCGTGACTATGCTTATCCTACTTTTGGTCTCCATCACCACTTGCCTATAGGAGCAAAGGACTATCGTACTAGGGACCCTTACGGTAATGAAATTATTAAAGTCATCGGTTGTGACAGCGAATTTTGAATTATATCAGATGTTACAGGACCTGCTTTAACCTGGAGGTCACTCTTACAACTAGCATGTGCCAAGATTGAAAAAGAGATAGTCCAATTAAGTAATGATCCAGGCTTCGATGCTTCTGGATATTAATTTAACTTCTTTTTTTATGAATTAACCACAGTAGTCTAAACTTGAATTTGCGCCTTTTCGCTGAGGTAATGTCCAGACGGACTTAGTTAATGCTTCCAATGATAAATGATTTACTATTTTCCAACATAATATGTATGTTTTGATCAGGGCTTTCCAGTACGTTGATAGATATTATGAAAAAATTCAGCGAAGATCAGGATAACTAACGTAGAAGGGAAAAAAAAACAAGCTAGAAGGATGTATTTTATATATTGACGGAATAACTCCTTTTAAATAGAGTTTTAGTTTAACTGAAAATCAACAAAATCTGATAAATACATGGCATGAATAACAACTTCCTAATAACAAGTCAATAAAATAAAACAGCATCTTATTCCTTGGTTTTCATTCATACGTAGAAATCTTCTAGTTGACCTACTGCCATAATAGCTGCAGACACCTAGTTTGCTTCTTAAGGCTTCAAAACTGGCTTTTGAGAAAGCTTTGATGAACACATCTGTCTGATCATTGGTTCTACAATAAAGCAGATTGACTTCACCCTCTTTCTACACTTCTCTTGAAAAATACAACTTAATCTTGTAGTGCTTAGTCTTTCCATGGAAGACATGGTTATTTGCAATTGAAATTAATCTTGTAGTGCTTAGTCTTTCCATGGAAGACATGGTTATTTGCAATTGAAATTGTAGTCTGGTTGTCCATATAAATCTGTGTAGGCTCAAGTTGCTTCATATATAAATCTGCAAGTATTTTCTTATCCAAATTGTTTGATTCACAGCAGCAGTGGCTGCTACATATTTAGCTTTTGCTATGTTTTGAGCAACCACATCTTATGTCCTTAACACCATGAAAACACTCTTGATCTAAATCTAAAACAATAACATGCTATACTTCTCATATCATTAATAGAACCAGCACGTATCAGAATAACCATGAGCATAAAATTCTGAAGATGAGAATATCTGATACCTTAATTCATTGTGTCTTTGATACATTTTACAACCCTTTTAGCAACTTGAAGATGTATTTCACTGGCATGATGCATGAATCGTGAGAGTAAGCTTACTGTAAAAGTAATGTCTATTCTTGTTGCTGTAAGATACATTAAACATCTAATTAGCCTCCTGTAATAACCTTTATCAACTCTGTCTATTCCACCATCCTTACTGAATTTCTCCTTCTTATTCATAAGAGTGCTTTTACTTTTGTAGTTTTCCATGTGAAACTTTCTAAGTATTTCTCTTGCATACTTCTTTTTTCATATGAAAATTCTATGATGATTTTTCTTCACTTCCATTTCTAGAAAGTAGGACATCAAACAAAGATTTGTCATCTCAAATACTTTGAGCATTTCAACTTTAAGCTCTTTTGTTAGCTTCTCATCACTTCTTATTACACGCAAATTATCAACATAAATAGATACTATAAGCAAATTAGCACCCTTTCCTCTTACATATAATATGGCTTCACTTGGACTTTTAACAAAGCCAAGTATGTGAAGATGTTCATCAATGTTGTTTTACCTGGCCCTAAGAGCCTGTTAAGACCATATAATGTCTTCTTTAACAAATAGACCTTCTTTTATTTCCCTTTGACTTAAAAACCATTAGGTTGTTCTATAAAAATCTTCCCCTATAGATAACCATTCAAAAAATTAGATTTTACATCCAACAAGTAATTTTTTCATCCCTTATGTGCTGACAAGGCAAGTAGTATTATGATTATATCAAGTCGTGCTATATGTACAAAAGTCTTTAAGAAATCTACTTCAAACACTTGAGCATAACCCTTTAGAATTAATCTAGCCTTGTATTTGTTAATTTATAGAACCATCTACATTAAGTTTGGTTCTATACACCCATTTAACTCAAATGGCCTTTTTATGTTGAGGTTTGTTGATCAACATTCACGTATCATTCTCTTCAATCATTTAAGCTCCTTTTTTTATTTCTTCAAACCACTTGTCATTCTCCATTGCCTCCTCAAACTCTACATGTTCATAAACAACAATGCTACTTCTTTCACAAATATTAAATAATTGTTAAAATAATTAAGATCAAATACAAAAAGGAGACTACAATTCTCAATAATCTGTTTATTATGAGTGTATAGTGTTAACCTAAATATAAAAAAAGTATATATAGGTTAAACTGAAAATACTATTCTACCCTTAATAAATAAAGCTACATAAATATTATTTAACAATAATAACCTTGTACATCTAAGCGGCTCATCATCTATGTTGTCATTAGCATTTTGTTAAGCGGGTGATTTATGCTTCTATTCTAGTTCCTCCCATTTACATTGTTTATCCTCCATAAAATTAACATCCCTGCTTACTAAAGCTTTCCCATTTTATGGTTAAAAAATTCAATTAAGTTTGGATGGGCTGAAGTATCCAATAAATACTTTAGTTTTTACATTTCTATCTAACTTGTCTTTTTTAACCTAAGGCACATAAGTGCAACAAAAGCAACCAAATTAAGGTCTTAAAATGTTACAGGTGTGGTTTGTATCCAAACCATGCTTCAAATGGAGTTCTTTTCTACAAAGCTTTGGTTGGCAACCTATTCATCATATAAACTAATGTGTTTGCAGCCTCAACTTATAGTTTCTTTGACAGCTCCTTTTCATGCAGCATACATCTAGTCATCTTCATGATGATCATATTTTTTCTCTCACTCACACCATTTTGTTGTGGTGTGTATGGTGTTGTAAGTTGGTACTTAATGCTAGCTTCATCACAGAACTACTGAAAGCTTTCATTGGTGTATTCCTTCCCATTATTAGATCTTCTAATTTACATTTTGCAGCCTTTTTTATTTTCCATTCATGTTTTTTGCTTCCAGAATACCTTTGCAACTTCATATTTGAATTTAAGAAAATAAATCCAACATAATCTAGAATAATCATCAATAAGGGCTATATAGTATCTATTACCATTTAGTGAAGTCGTTCTCTGAGGGCCTCCAATATTTATGTGCACCAGTTGAAGTTTGTGGGATGCTTCCTATATAATTTGAGGAAAAGGTTTTCTAGATTGCTTTCCATATTGACAATCCAGTCTATTAACATGTTCTCCATCCATGGAACACCTCTCATTAAGTTGTGTCTCTACATGTATAATAGTCCAGCATGATAAAAATACCCAAGCCTTCTATGCCATAATTCTTCATTGCCTATATTGATAGAAAAAACTATTTTCTCCTCCTCTATTAGGTTTAGAGCAAATGAAAACTGAAATTCTCTCCATGTGTCCTATCTAACCATATTTTTTGCATTTGACATTTGATCTCCACCAACACTTTTTTTATAGGTGATTTTTTTCAGTATGGACATGATGGATATGATTCCTCATTGTTTCTATCATTTTCAGTTTTTTTTCTTTTTCTTATTGATTCTCTTGTCTTTGCCTTTTCCCTGAGTTTTGTGTCTTTGCTTGAAAAGCACCTGCACAAATTCCTCTTGTCTCATCAATCTTATTTGTTTATGTGCTTGTAATGCATTCACCAATTCTCATAAGGATATACTGGATAAATCTTTTGACTATTCTAATGATTAAATCTTAGACTCATATTCATTAAGAAGATTTTTATCAAGCAATCTCGGATTGTTTATTATACTCGACAACTTGTCAATGTGGTCTTTGATGTTTTTTGTCTCCTTCATCTTTTGAATTTCAAATTCTCTCATCAAATTGAGTACCTGTTTTTTGTTCTTTCATTTCTCTGGTATTCCTTTTTTAGATAGTCCCAAATGCCCTTTGCAGACTTCAGGTTCATGATTCTTGTAAATATTGTACTCGACATGGCATCATATAAGCAGGCTTCAGCTTTAGACTTTCTTGTATTCTTTTCCTTATGAACCTTCAGTTGAGTCATCGTACGATTTGCAAGCATTTTAGTAATGATGTAATCTTCCTCTCAGCTACTACCAGATTTAATAGTTTTATCGATATAATTTTTTATGCCAGTGTTTACCGATAGATACAGGGATGGAAAATTTTGTCAGTAAAAGTCATCACAATATACCGATGGAAAAATTTCATCAATGTTTATGTTAGTATTTGTTAATTTTCTGGTAGTGAGCCACCCAAAGATCTAATGCTTCAAGATCGATGGACTGTCATTCTAATAGCTCAGGCTTCATAGTTATCACCATCAAAAATTGGTGGTGAAACATGTGAGTTGGTTTTTTTGGTTTTCATTGCTTGGTGTTTTTGTTTTTATATTTGTGGTTTGGTTTGTGTTTATGGGTACTTTCGACTCACAAATCCCTCGAGATAAATGCTCGATACCATTTTATTTAGAGAGATTATGAACAAATTGAGTAAAGAAGGATAACTAACATAGAAGAAAAGAACTAGCTAGGATAAAACAACATCTTATTCCTAAAGACTTGTCTTTATTCATACGTAGAAATCTTCTAGGTGACCTCCTCCTTAACAACACTTCGGATCATGTACAACTTTTTTAGGCATTCTTTCAACACAGTATCATCAACCAAAAATATGAGATAAGCAAACTGTAGCGAACATTACAACCTGTTATGTACTAGCGAGCAGATTCCACTATTCCAGCCTTTCATAATCATTAATTGCGTCAACTTACAAGACAAGACCCCTGAAGTTCACATGACGCTCTCTACCTGTACCTGTCCCCATGACAACCAAACTTTTCAATCTAGTGATAAGCAGTGCTGAAGCAGAAATCAAAACTTAATAACCTACAATTATTGTCTAGTGTATAGTTCTTAATTCATTTGTTGGAGGAGCAACGACCTGTATGGTGCAAATTTAGCTTCTGAAGTGTCCTCATTTGACAACTCTTGCCCAAATATAATTTTGAAATGGAAGTAGGCGAAAACAAATCGATACCGAAAGACATCACCAGGTCAGTTATCTTCAATGAATGCATATATTTTTTACTGTACACGGTCACAGCAGGCTAACTGTGTAATGCGGTGAATGGATTCAAAAGAAGAGAGATCTAGATTATTTTGTGGTGGAGAAACACAATTTAAGCAAGGACAAATAATATCATATTTGACAGAGGATCATGCACAATCGAATTGAAGCTGGTAATTTATAATAGAGCAGAAAATGAATTAAAAAATCATTGATTAATGCTTGTCAATTCCCTTTCCAAATTGGAAAACGGGTTTGACAAAACTGCAATAACACAATTTTCAAAAACTGTGAAACATATTCATTTCCCTGAGGAAGAAAAAAGGTATGCACAGTACCAGTAGTCTGTACATGATGCTCATAAATGTCTAATTCAACAGTGTTCTCACACGATAAAAAAAAGCGTTAAATTTGATCTTTGCCATTGACTGCTTTCACGACTGACTTAAGCAAGAAATGACAGCAAGGAAAATGTCTTCTCTGCAAGGAATTGTTAGACCACCCATAGGATGAACATATCCGAATTCTTCTTCAGCTTGACTTAGCAACTCTTGAAAATTAGGCTGGTTCAAGTATGATATTGGAATGACAAATCTCTTCTTTTGGATTTCTCCAACATAAACTGTAGGCAGCCCTTTGGGACATTAGAAGCTGCTTGGCTTGTTGCGGATGGAGAAAGCTGAAGGAATTGCTTAGCACGCACAATTGCTGACAAACGGAAACCCATTATTTGATATGAATGAACAAGAAAACAAATCCTCAAAAGACTAGTTGAGCAAGAGAGTTATCAGAAACGTGAAGACTTGTGTTGCTTGTCAACCTAAATATACATGTATTTATAGATGCAAGGATACTACATTGCTAGAGGTTCCCAATGCAATAAGCCAGTTGTGATGAGCCCTTCATGAAGTGTCGTCAAGAGATTAATTAGCTGATGAGACCATCACATGGTTTTGTCTTCAATCTAATAATCAAGAATACAGGTCTGATTGATCTCAAGTATGCGTTTATGTGGAACATTATGCCCCACTGCTTCTAAGTACCACGGAGGTTCACTTAAATTTGAAGTTATTTCTGAGGATAACACTAATTATATAATACACAGATTTAAGGGTACGTACTACGTGTAGTTTTCTAGCATTTACTCTATAATGTTAATACAGTCTGTCGTATCTTCTATGAATTCTTCTATTCAGTTTGGCTTATGTTTCGTCAAACTCAAAGGTTTCAAGGCCTTAATATTTTCTTGAATGACTATATAGAATCAAATTAAATTGAATTAATCTGGTGCCCTCAATTTAAAGTCAACAAAAGCATGCCAGATCTCGCTGCATTAAGTAGCAAAGGACCAGAGAGCAGTAGCTAAGAACCTTGCACTACAGGAAATGGACAACAAAAGGGGTATTATGACTGTTATTGCAGCTAGAAACACAGTTTTCCTAATTAGGGTATTAATGGATAAATTGTTCAAAGTAAACCAGATTTTGATTTTTCTGAAAAATAAAGGAATCGGTCGACTGGTTGAATTAAATGAATCGGTCAGCTGGTTAAGTCGACAGAATACGTTTACTTTCAGATTAGGATTTCCTTTGAAGTAGTTTAATTCCTTGTTTGACTACGGCTTGAGACCTATAAATAAGCTTGTAATTAGAAGCATAATTCAATGTGTAAAGAGGAATACACAAAAGAAAACACTTAATAAGATTGCCTTCCTCTCAAATCTTCTTCTTGTTCTTAGTTTGGTATCTTTTTTATCTTGTTGTCCATAAACTCTTACCACACCAATTTCTTCCAACAAATGGTATCAGAGCTTGTTTTGATTGTTTGACGTGACCAATACAAACTTCTCGCTTCAATGTCCTCGTTTGACAAAGGACAATTATGAAATTTGGTATATTCGTGTGAAAACTTGGCTAGATTCTCAAGATATGTGGGAAAAGATTGAAAAAGGCTTTGAGGAGCCTATAGATAAAGCAACATTGACTTCATCCCAAAAGGAGGCCGTGCAAAAAGCACAAAGGAATGATCAACAAGCACTCACAATCATCAATCAATGTCTGGATGATGTTACTTTTGAGATAGTGGGTGATGCAACCACTGCCAAGCAATCATGAAAATTTTTGCAACAATCCAACCAAAAAGCTGACAATGTCATAAAGGTATGTCTATAAAAGTTACAAGGTGACTTTGAAAATATACATATGCTTGAATCGAAGAGTATTTCATATTATTTTGCTAAAGTATTGGCCATATACAATCAAACAAAGAGATATTGGGAGAAGATAGAGGAAACACGTGTGGTTGAAAAGATTTTATGCTCACTGTAAAAGAAGTTTCATTATGTGGTGGTCGTGATAGAGGCATTATAGAATATGGATTTTCTTACAATTCAAGGACTCACGGGAAAACTACAAGCCCATAAAGAAAGAGTCAATGACATTCAAGAAGACATAGGAGCACAAGCATTCTCACTACAAGATTTCACGGTTTTACCGACGGATCAATTCCGTCGGTGTGTGATTAGAAGTTCGTCGGTGATTTTTTTACCGACGTCATCACCGACGGATTACGTCCGTCGGCTTTTCCTTTGTCGGTGATTCCCCCTTCCATCACTATATCGGTCGGAAAAACAAAAAAACCATTTGCCAATGGTTTTACGTACGAAATTTGAGCGCCAAAAAGAAAAGATTCCCGCTTGAAATATACCGGATGATTTTTATTCCGTCGGTGATATTGTGATTGACCGACGGAATATATCCGTCGGTAAATCCATCGGTGAGTATATAAAATACCGACCAAATATATCCGTCTGTAAATTCGTCGATGCTGGTGGCAACTTATCGTTAAATGCCGACGGATTAAATATTCCGTTGGTAATTACGTCGGTGAGTGTTTAAAATACCGAGCAAATTCATCCGTCGGTAAAATCCTTGGTAATAGTTTTTTTGTTAATTTGTTTTTAAAAAATTATTTAGGATATATAATATAAAACTATATAAATTAATTGTAATACAAACCAATTATGCAAATAAAATTTATATTAAACATAAAAAAAAGTTAAATAATATTCATTACAAACTGAATATGTTTCAAGAAAAATATTAAATGAAGTTTTAAAGGTAAATAATGTTGATTACAAATTAATATAAAGGTGGAGCTGGAGGAGGAGGAGGAGATCCTGGAGGAGGCAGGTGGTTATACGGCCAAAAAAGATTAGGCGCACATGTTCCACTATTTGCCATGTTCATAATCATTTCGCGAAGCTGTTCATAAGCCGCTTCATACTCCGCTTTTTGTTGTGCTTGAGACGCTTTGATTTGCTCAGACTCCGCTCTTTGTTGTGCATGAGACGCTTTGAGTTGTGCGTACTCCGCTGATAGGTTATCGTATTTCTCGATGAGATGAGCCGTGTGTTGCTTTGCAAGGTCACGAACTCCTTAGATTGGGAGCTCCCAACGGTTGAAACACTACGGGTCGACCGCAAGTTGTTGGTCGTAGTGTTGGAGAGCCCGTACACTGATTTTTTTCGGGTCCACCCGACGAGCCAACCTCCATCCACAAATCCGGATCGAATTCCGGATGGGTCAAAATATCATCCCCATATCTCTCCCTCAACCGATTATTATAGGTCTCCGAAAATAAAATAAAAAAGTAATCATCATATTCAATACAATAAACATAATAACTTACAAAATAACTTACAAAATAAAATGGTTGAACAAACATACCACGAAATGTCGAGCACGGTTATCAACGAACCGTTGCGCCCCCTTCCGGCGGTCTTGACTCCGCACGTGCGTCTCCACAAAGAGCTCCATCGGGCTCGGCTCACGTCCAAGAGACGCAGCCTATAATGAAAAAAAAGATATATTAACAACAACTGAATTTAACGATATATTTCATTTAAATTAATCTTACCATCCGTTTCGCATGTGCAGTAAACGGAACGGAGCCGCCAATGTGCGTTGTCACCCCGCCATGAATTGGCCTATTCGGTTGCCGCACCGGACTGTGAGCGTCGTGTGAACCACTCAGACGTCACGTGCTCAAGATAGTGCGGCCATATATCTTCTGGGATGTATATCAGTTTGAAATCCCTCCAAACCGCAACATCATTCCAGCCTTGGAAACCCCTATCCCTCGCGGTTTTTTTTGCCTTTTTTTGTGCTTCATACCAAAAATCACGTAACCTACTTCACGCAACCAAAAATTACATTTTGAAACATAAATTTTTGTCTAAAAAAAATCCTGTATTGTTTTCGATTTTACCTAGTTGCCGCGTGATTTTCCCATACCCTCCTCACAACAGTGTTATGCTCACTGTCCCAACAAAATTTGTGCTGTGTATAAATAAACAAGTTTAAATAAAAACAATAATTTATTTACAATTATATTAATAATTTATTAGAAATAAGCTGAAAATTATAAATTAACACCAACCCGAAATCTGTCAAACCATGCATTGATTTGAGGCATCCATTCAGGATGCTTGGATATCGACTCTATTGAAACAATAGAATCTCCATCGACGATTTAAACGCCGATGATATTACTCAGGCGACTTCAATGTTTGTGAACTTGAAAATAAATGAAATAAATTCAATAGTGATTACTTCATAAATTATGTTGTAATTTAAAAAAAAAACTAAAACCTTAACAAAATTACATTGAAAGGTTGTCCTTCCACTGTGCCTCGTACTTGCGGCTAAATTGATTCCGCTGCGAAGGCACGCCGCCTCTAGCGCTATGAAGTACCGCGGAAGAGGCAGCATCGGTTGGCTGACGCGTAGTGGTGTAGGTGCCTCTTCTTGAGCGGCACCTAAGGAAATATCATCTTCGCTGCTAGACGAACTAGCTGCGACCTCACTTGAGCGACCAGCTCTGGTTTTCGTTCTACGCATCTACACAATTTGATACAAATAATTTGATACAAATATCGGATACTACCCAAATCCACAAAGCTGCACATATTAACAATAGCCACAACCCCCAATCTATACTAATATTCCAACATATTCAATTACTAATCCTAAGGTAAATTAAACATTAAGAATTACAATTCAAGTAATTATTCAATAATTATGCCAATACAACAAAACAATAAATTAAAAAACAAAAAAACTCTAGAATAACAATCAAAATAAATGGAAAAAATTAAACACAAATCATGCAATAATAAAGTAAAATTAATAATTATTCCAACATATGCAATTACTAATTCTAAGATAAATTCAACATTAACAATTACAATTCAACAAATTTTCAATAATTATGCCAATACAACAAAACAATAAATTAAAAAAAAAACTCTAGAATAACAATCAAAATAAATGGAAAACATTAAACACAAATCATGCAATAATAAAGTAAAATTAATAATTATTCCAACATATTCAATTACTAATTCTATGGTAAATTCAACATTAACAATAAATATTCAACAAATTAACTAATAATAATTATGCCAATACAACAATAAAAAATATTCAATAAATTCAAAAACAAAACTATAGACTTTAGCAATGAATTATGCAGAAAAAACTATAGACTTTATCTACATTACAAAAAATACACCAAAACAAAAAAAATAACCAAAAAAATAGCCAAAAAAAACCATTAAAGTAAAATGAAATAGAGGAAACACTAACCTTTTAAACTGATGAAGATGATGAAGAAAACTTGCTAAAGATTGGAGGTGAAAGCTTTGAAGAATGGAGAGGGAAAAAATCAAAATCTTAAGGTGAGAAACGAAGGAGAAGAAAAAATGAACTGAACAGGCGGTCACTTAAACTTATATGGCAGTGTTACCGACGGATTCACCGACGGACATAAAATTAATTATTATTTTAATTTACTCCATCGGTGAAGTGTCAAATATCCGTCGGTAAATTTTGAATTTCGCACCAAAATTTTTAATGACCCTCCATATTTTTCATGGTCCGTCAGTAATGTCGCACGTGAGCGACGTCGCGGTGATCGTCCACCCTTAAATGGCTGGATATATATATTTGGTAAATATAGGGAGACAAGGAATTCCTTGTCTCTTAGCAGTGAAAAATGGAATGGGAGTCGCCACATAGTATTTTGGTCACTAGGAACCCTAACTGGTCTCGGAGATCGAGCACGGGGACTGGTTGCGTAAAGGGAAGGTATTAGCACCCCAAATACGCCCTACCTAAGGTAAGCTGCATTGTTTATTTGTCTGATAAAAAAGCTAAGGTGTTATTGTATTTCTAGTTGTTGGACCATTGATGGTTCAAGAAAAGTCCTCCTCAATAAGGAGGTCCTTATCTTATCGGGTAAAACCTAACCGTTCTAATGTCTATGTAAAAAAAAAACATATTTTTAATATCAGGAATATGTTTTATGTATAAATTCGTAATCCCATATACTAAAAGAAGACAAAAAGATTTTTTTAGAATTTTTGACATATTGGCCTAGTTCTCATGGCTTGAATAAACTGGTTATTAAAGCCAAAATGCATGCTAATACATATATTGTTTTCGAAATTTTCTTTTGTTGTGTGAAAATATGATGTTATAATATTTATATATATATATATTGGAGAGACTAGGCCGTATGCATAAAAACAAAACATTTTTTTGAAAAAAAACTTGACAAAAACCGGGTATTTTAATACCGGATTTGTATCTTTACAGTATAAAAATACAAACCGATATTGATAAAAATACAATAATAAAATTACAACAAAATCACATATTTTGAAATAATTTTTGCAGAATTTTTTTAATTTTTTTCATATATATATATATATATATATATAATATAATATTAAATCAGTGGGCGGGCCGGGCCGACCCAACCAACTGGGCCGGACTCAGCCCAAAAGTGTTGGGCCGATTTCAGC
Source organism: Populus x sibirica (assembly GCA_019202695.1). Classification (NCBI taxonomy): domain Eukaryota; kingdom Viridiplantae; phylum Streptophyta; class Magnoliopsida; order Malpighiales; family Salicaceae; genus Populus; species Populus x sibirica. The sequence continues at coordinate 2,772,021 of JAGMVL010001134.1, forward strand.
CCAAATGGATCGGCCCAACAAAAAAACTAATATCCCCTTCTGGGCCAGGACCGGCCCCGGAAGGCGGGATCCGCCCGGCCCAACAACCAAAACGGGCGGGGGAATTATTTTCCCCCACCCCCGCATGTAGAATGCTATTCGTTACGCATGCGAGAGAAGGAAAAAATAAATGCAAGAATGAGGGGGAGGAAGAGTTACCTGGCGCGGGGAGGCGGTGGCTTGCTGCGTTTCTGGCGGTGCTGTGGCGAAGGCCGGTGGCGGTGTCTTGGCTCACGGACGGCGGCTCCAAGCGGCAGCGGTGCTACTTTTTCAGTGTTTTCCCATGATCCTCCCGGTTTGTTTTCTTCAAGTTTTCAACTCTTCCTTCCTCTCACTATGTTTCGGTCTCTCTCTCTCTATATATTCTTACTGTCCTCTGCCTCTCTTCCCTCTCCTCGTTTTTTCTTTTCCCCTGTTTTTTCGTTTCTTCTCCTTCTCCTCTCCAACTTTCTTTTCTTTTTGTTCTATTTATAGGAGCGAAAGGGCGTGGGCCCTTCATTAGTGCGCCTGGGGAGCGGGTTTCGCGGCGGCTGGTCGGCCACCACCCGCGACAGCAAGGCGCCGCTCCCTTGCTTTCGGCAGGGCGAGCGGCCGGTCGGCCAGTGGCTTCGGTTGGTGGTCCAGAGCGTGGGGCTTCGGGTTGGTGGCCTCGAGGAGAGAGAGGCTGGTTTAAAGAAGAAAAACCATTTTTCTTCCTTCTTCTGCATCGCGTCCAAGGAGGAAGAAGAAAGGGGAACGATCTTTGTTCAAAACGGTACCGTTCGGTCCTCTTTTTTTTGTGTATGAAACGGCGTCGTTTTGGATAAAACGCGTCGTTTCAATTAAAAATGGCGCCAGAACACGCCAAATTTCAAATCAGCCCTCAATTATCTTTTGTTTATTTCAATTATGTCCCTGCCAATTTCGGTCTCTGCCCCTCTTGTTGGCCGCGTTTTTCACTTTAGTCCTTGGCCTCTGATTTATGCAATTGAGCCCTCAATTGATTAATAAACTTTCAATTTCTTCAATTAGGCCCCTGAACCGAATAATTGCAGCCCCTCCATTTACGCGCCTCTTCCAATTTGGTCCCTGGTTTCGGATTTTCTCAATTAAGTCCCCAATTGGCCCTTAAACTTCAATATTTATGCAATTAAGCCCCTGATTTGACCTAATAAATTCCTAAAAAATATATTTTGGCCCCAGAACTTAAATTTCTTCTAATTAAAGCCAAATTGACTAAAAAATCAATTTTTCTGGCAATCAAATCCCCTATAAATTCATTTCAAAATCCAATTAAGTCCATAAACATCCAAATTTGGGCTTTTCTCCTCAAATTTCAAATTTTCCTTCTCAATAGAGCTCTCCTCCTTCAAGAATATACTGTAAAAAATCCAATCTTTGTATTTTTAACCTCATTGACCAATTTTCCGACCATTTTCTGAGCGCTTCTGCCTCCTGTTATTTTTCTAACCTCCTTTGGCTATATATATATATATATATATATATATATATATATATATTTTGTGGGGACCCAAAAATGGGTTACAACGAGATGCCCCCTCTTTATAATGCTTACGGAGCGGGGGGTTTTGCGCAGTAAGTTTTATAAAGATAGACCCAAAACGAAACTCCCGAAACGATCCGGTTGAAGCTTGATTGATCTGAAACTTGTCTTTTACAGCAATCCTCCTCAACCCCAAAAAAACTATGATCAAAATTTAGTTATCTTGAGATCCCTTCTGGCGATCTCTTTAAACCAAAATCTATAATTGTTGCTTACTCAACTTGGAATCCCATCTGGCGATTCCTTTTAACGAAAATGAAATATGAGGTCCCTTCTAACGACCTCCTTTGACCAATATCGAAATACGAGATCCCTTCTGGCGATCTCCTTTAATCAAACTTGGAATCCCATCTAGCGATTCCTTTTAACCAACATGAAATATGAGGTCCCATCTGGCGACCTCCTTTAACCAATATCGAAATACGAGATCCCTTCTGGCGATCTCCTTTAAAAAAAATCTTAGAATCCCATCTGGCGATTCCTTGTAACCAATGTTGAAATATGAGGTCCCTTCTGGCGACCTCCTTGGATGAATATCAAAATACAAGATCCCTTCTGGCGATCTCCTTTAATTAACTTGGAATCCCATCTGGCGATTCCTTTTTTAACCAACATGAAAATGAGGTCCCATCGGCGACCTCCAAATAGCGAAACACGAGATCCCTTCGGCGATCTCCTTTAATCAACTTGAAATCCCATCGGCGATTCCTTTTAACCAACATGAAATATGAGGTCCCATCTGGTGACCTCCTTTGATGAATATCGAAATACGAGATCCCTTCTAGCGATCTCCTTTAATCAACTTGGAATCCCATCTGGCAATTCCTTTTAACCAACATGAAATATGAGGTCCCATCTGGTGACCTCCTTTGATGAATATCGAAATACAAGATCCCTTCTAGCGATTTCCTTTAATCAACTTGGAATCCCATCTGGCAATTCCTTTTAACCAACATGAAATATGAGGTCCCATCTGGCGACCTCCTTTGATGAATATCGAAATACGAGATCCCTTCTGGCGATCTCCTTTAATCAACTTGGAATCCCATCTGGCGATTCCTTTTAACCAACATGAAATATGAGGTCCCATCTGGCGACCTCCAAATAGCGAAATATGAGATCCCTTCTAGCAATCTCCTTTAATCAACTTGGAATCCCATCTGGCGATTCCTTTTAACAACCATGAAATATGAGGTCCCATCTGGCGACCTCCAAATAGTGAAATACGAGATCCCTTCTGGCGATCTCCATCAACTTGGAATCCCATCTGGCGATTCCTTTTATTCAAAGCTAAAATACGAGATCCCTTCTGGCGACCTCCTTTGACCAATATCAAAATACGAGATCCCTTCTAGCGATCTCAAACAACTTGGAATCCCATCTGGCGATTCCTATTACCAAAGCTGATATCGATGTCGTTCTTCCTGATGGCAGGGTTCAAAACTTTTCATTTTCTCTCTTTTTCTTGTTCTTCTCGTTGTTCCAGAATCCACTATGGTTCAAAATCGTGATTCTTTCCTATCATCCACTATGATTCTTTCTTCGTCTCCAATCTTGTTGGAATGCTTTAAGGAGTCCTCCTGTAATGATCCAAAAAACATATATGCAATGATTTATGATTAGATGCCATGCATGCATTCGTACCTGGTTTTGAAACATAGGCCCCATCATCTTCTTCTAGTTCATGAAGCTCTCTCTTGCTTTTGAAGTCGTATACTGGATTCCTTATCAAGTTGCCTTGTTCTAAAAAATGTATGACTTGCCATTGCCCCTTTGTCATGCTTTTGTCAAATGATTTAACTTGGTTTTCAAATTTATAGGCTTCCGTCCGATTTTAAACACGTAAAACTTTTCATAAAAACATCCCGTATTGCCCCCAGTGTAGGGGTGTGATCCTAGCCTGGGCTTTTATATAGAGGAGAAATTCCTTCAGCCAGTGATAAAATTTTTAGTGAGTGATGCGATAATAAACAGAAATGCACTGTTGGGATTAAAAAAAATGATTGTTTGTGAGATCAATGCAGAAAGAAAGAAGTCAAAGGCCAAACTTTGCTTTATTGATTTAGGAGCCTACATCAAGCATAATATCTTTTTCTGAGTCGGAATTCACAGGTCGAGCTAGGTCTTCTCCATCCATTCTAGCCAACTTCAGCGCTCCTCTTGAGAATGCCTTCTTTACTACGTAAGGACCCTCGTAATTCGGTGCCCATTTGCTTTGAACGTCTCCAGGTAGTGACAATATTTTCTTCAATATTAAATCCCCTTCTTGAAACAACCGCGGTCTAACCTTTTTATCATATGCCTTGGCCATTTGTTTCTGGTAAAGTTGGTGATGACATATTGCAGCCACCCTTTTTTCACTGATCAGGTTCAGTTGCTCATATCTCACTTTGGCCCACTCGGCCTCTTCTAATTCGAAATCCATCACTACCTTTAACGACGGGATTTCCACTTCCAAAGGCATCACTGCCTCCATACCGTACACCAGAGAATATGGGGTAGTCCTGTCGAGGTCCTGACTGTAGTGCGGTATGCATGAAGAGCGAATGACAACATCTCATGCCAATCTCTATATGTGACTACCATTTTCTGAATAATCTTCTTGATGTTCTTGTTGGCGGCTTCTACTGCGCCATTCATCTTTGGTCGGTATGGTGAAGAATTCGAATGCTTGATTTTCCATTTAGTACACAGCTCCGCTATCATTTTGCCATTGAAATTCTGTGCATTATCTGTCACTATCTTTTCCGGAGGACCATATCGACAAATCAAGTCCTTCTCTATAAACCTCTTCACTACGTTCTGTGTTACGTGGGCATATGAATTAGCTTCCACCCATTTTGTGAAGTAGTCAATAGCTTACGAGGATGAACCTATGACCATTGCTAGCTTTTGGGTTAACAGGACCGATCACGTCAATTCCCCACATTGCAAATGGCCAAGGGGATATTAGATTAAATAGAGGAGCTGGTGGCATATTGACCCTGTCACTATAAACTTGACATTTATGACATTTCCTGACATAGTCGATACAGTCTTTCTCTAGTGTCATCCAAAAATAACCAGCCCTTTGGATTTTCCTCGCTATCATATGCCCGCTAGCATGGGTTGAGCAAATCCCCTCATGGACTTCCCGTAATGCCTTTCTAGCATCTGCCTTATTCAAACACCTTAACGGGGTTCCATGAAATGATCTTTTGTACAAAATCTCTCCATCTAAATAGAAGTCTATAGCCAACCTGTCATTTCACATATGCAATAAAATTTGACACTAACATCTCCTATCAACACTCAACCAGTCATAGAAAACAGAGCTTTTTACAGAGATCCAAAAACCTGCTTTCTAAGAAAACAAATTTTACCTTTCTAGGAAATTAAGTAACGGGAAACAAAGAATTCACATTCAATCACTACACAAACCCCATTAACACTAAATTAAGCAGCAGTCACAAAACAGTGTTCTTTTCAATTTGGTTAAAAAACTACAAAACAAACAATTTTGAGCTTTTTTTTTCGCAACAACTGCAATAAAATTTACACTAACAAATCCTGTCCACACTAAAAAACCAATCATTAAAAAACAGAGCTTTATTTTTTTTTTTGGAGTTTCAATATGGAGCTTTCATAAAAACAAGTTTTACCTTTCTGGGCTCAATTATTTTACTAATTGCAGTAACTATAACTATCCAAATCAAAATTAAAACAAAAAAAAAATCACATTCAATCATGACGAAAGGCTAAACCCTAATTAAGCAAATCAGAAAACAAAATCTTTCAATTGGGTTACTAAAAAACTGCATCAAGAAACGATTCTGAGCATCCGGGCAACATTATTTCATTGATTCGAGAGATGGATGGTTGTCAAAATTGGAAAAGAAGATCACAAAAAAGTTAGTACCTTCTTTTCAGTGTTCTCTTCAGTTTTGCTCATTTTGATTCTCTGTGATTTTGGTATGGGTCCACTAATTTCAACAGGATGATCTTGACCGTTCTTTTTTGATGACGATGAACTGTTTGTCATGCCCCTTTAACACCACCTTCTTGTTACTAATTTCAACATTGGTGTTGTTGGTTCAATAAAATTAGGGTTTTGGTTTCGGCTCAGTTACAGTGGTCGATTGGTTGAAGAAATAAGATTGCCTACTGCAGGTTTTAATTATAGATCTATCCCCAGCAAATCAGATGGAGAGGTATGATGTTAGTGAGGGGTAATTATGTCAATCAAGGAGACATTATTAAGTAAAGTTACTAACGAGCCCTTCTTCTAAAGTCGTAGCAAGTTTGATCTGGTGGTTTTTACAACTGTATGTTAATGTAGTGTATCTGATTCTTAAGTCATGTTTGGCTTGTTGGATCGGGGAGACAAAATGAGGAGGATTTGTTTCCAACCCTGAACAGAATTTTTGAGCATGGTGACATCATAAACTGATTTAATAATATTTAATTTTCTATATGTCTAACTCTACTCAAAGTTATAGCATAGTAATTGATTTGAACAAATATTATTACTAATATTATCTTAATCTAATCTTATTTTATGTGTATTTTTTTTTATTAATGTGGGTGTCTAAGCCTACTTGTATGTATCTCGATTAATCTCACAGGCCCTAAAATGAACGACCATGTAAGCCTCTAGCGGTTCTAAAGTTTGTAAAACTCAAATTGGTGATCTCTAGAAAGTAAATCTAGAATCTCACCAGTTAAACAACACACCTCAATATTTTATTTTGTGTACTTGTATCATATGTTAGTAGCTTGATTTAACGGTTTTTGTTTATTTATTTAGGAGAAGAATCTTGTATATCCTGATTTTGGTATGCATAGCATTTCTTTTTTTTTTATTCGCGAGAGCTTCCCAGTCTGTTCCTCGTTTTATGAACTGTATTTATTGGGCTTGTTGTATATATTTGTTTTTAGCTATAGCAATGCTATTATAAAAGGTTTTGGATTATAAATTTTGATATGTACATTTATTTTAGGATACAGGCATGCAAAATACAAAATACACAACTCAAAAGAATAGAATAGAATAAAATAAAATAAAATAAAAAATAAGATACACAAGAATTTATATAGTTTACTCAAATTTAGCTACGTTTACAGACAAGTATAGAAAGATTTTACTAAGTAATGTAGGAATTATAATCACTCTCTATTAATTAGAGAACAATTAAAAATTTCTCAATTAATAGGAATAAACATCTCACACTATCTCTCACAAATACCTTATAATTTAGTGGGTTTCCTCTCCTTCTCTTTATATCTTTTTCTCTCACATTTGTGATTTTCTCTTATATGGCATATAGAAAGGCTCTGGATGCAGCCTATTTATAGGCAGAACATCCTAGACTCTCCTTATTTAAAAATGAGGACAAAAGAAAGTGGTACATTGAAATTTGTCAATTATTAGGTAGCTTTTGATGCTAGCCATTTAATTGGGATGACATTTAATAGGATGGCAAACTTCATATTTTCCCACTTGATGACTTTGATTTTAATCATGTCATCACACTTGATCATCTGTAATTTTTCTATTCTTTTTATACTTGTCATCTTCATGTTGTATGCATTCTTACTAAGCCATATGAGGATCTACACCATATGTACATATCATTGTTGACTGGTTTGATCAAAACATCTGCTAGGTTCTTTTTGGTATGAAACTTTTGAAAATCCACACTTTTATCTTCCACCATTTCATGAACAAATTGATATTGAACATTTATGTGTTTTGATTTTGAATGAAATGTTGAATTCCTTGCAATATGCAAGGCATTCTAATGGTCACAATACACGAGAATCTCTTCTTAGCCATATTGCTTCTTTACAAGCTTGGGTAGCTACTATGAACTCAGTTTTTATTGTGAATAAAACTACAATAATTTGTAGTTTAGAGACCCAACTCACAGCTTCTCCTATAATTATGACATAACTTGAAATTGGTTTTTTTTTCTCAAGGTCACCTGTAAAATCTGAATCAACGTAAGCTTTAACTGTCAATTCTGATCTTCCATAATATAATGCAACATCCGAGGTACCCTTGATGTATATCAAGATCCTCTTAATAATGTTCCAATGCTCTTTACCAGGATTTACCAAGTATTGACTAACTGTTCTCATTACTTATGCAATGTCCGTCTTGTATATATCATGGCAAACATTAAAATTCTCACTGAAGATACATACGGTACTCGATACATCTCTATCCTCTCTGCTAATGACTACCTTATGGGTAGTGAGATCTAACAAGCAATACCTCTTCATCCCTTAGCATATCCCAAGAATATATATTTTTCTGGATTTTGAATCCAATTTAATAACTTCTTGTGTATTGCAAATCACATACACAAGAATTCCAAATATATATAATTAAGAATAACCAATTGGCTTTCTAATCCACATCTTTATTGGTGTCTTTAAATCAATCGCGGTTGATGGAGACTGACTGATTGCATAACAAACGGTTTTGACTACTTCTGGCCAGTATGGCTTTCTTAAGAATGCAACCTTTAACATTGCTCTTGTTATTTCTAAATAAGTTTTTTTCATCTGTTCTACCACTTTATTTTGTTGTGGAGTGTATGTTGTTGTGAACTGTCTTTTAATACCTATTTGTTGACAAAAGTCATCAAATTCATCACTGGTATATTCTCCTGCATTATCTATTATTAGAAACTTGATCTTTTTTTTCCGGATTCAAGTTCTAACCACGCTTTAAAGGTTTTAAAGACTGAAAGCACACATGCCTTGCTTTTGATTGGATACACCCAACATCTCTTGGAGAAGTCATTGAAGAATGATATAAAGTATCTTGCTCCTTCTATAGATATAACCAATGCTCGCCAAACATCAAATTGAATTAGGTCTAAGATATAATTACTTTTAGCTGTTGATGTGCAAAACTTTAACTTGTGTTGTTTACTTGTAATACAATGCTCATAAAAGGTAAAGAAATCTTTGTAAGCCCATGGAGTAACTTCTGATAAAAAAGAATTTTCATGCCTTTCTCTAACATGTGGCCTAGCTTTTGATGCAACATCATTGTCTTATCTTTTATAGAATTGGTTGATGCAATTGATGCATTTGCCTTATGATATGTTTCTCCTATTAATTTAAACAAGTTTGCAGCTATCTTTCTTACCTTTAATACCACCAACGTCCTTCTAACAATTTTGATGATGCCATTGTCTGTATGAATCTTACAACAAAGACTATCAAATTGTCCTACCGATAAAAACAATTTCTTCAAGCCTTTCACATGTTGTATTTCTTGAATGGTACAAATTGAGCCATCGTGCATTTTTAGTTTTATGGTGCCAATGCCAACAATCTCTAAGGCATGATCATTACCCATAAATACCAAGCCTCTAAAGATGGGTTCATATGTAACAACCCGGTTTTTCAAGCCCAAAACAATAGTAATTTTTTTTTATATATATATACCTAACACACATGGTGCCGGTAATCAGCGAACCTGATCCCTCATATCATCAAGATACAATCCATACAATCAACATTTCATTTAAAAGTGAATCTTACATAAACACGTAATATTATGGTTGCACGATTAGAAGTTCATATTAAAAATATACATACATAGACATGAGTTTGCATTCCTATCCTACTAATAGCCATTACAAATTTAAACAAAAGGATCTAATAAAAGTTAAACATTTAGTACATTGATTCATACAAAATACATTGTGATTTAGAATGCATCTACATGATTCCTTGCAAAAGTAGGTCCCGTGTATCGGGTTTCCTAAACGTCTCGTTGGTGTGACATCCCTGCAGCAGTACAAAACATTTAAGAGAATGTAATTACTTAATAATAATAATAATAATGGTAACTAAACGGTCTGGCAGTTAAATGAAGCATTAACATTTATAATTTCTTCATGTACTTGGTATAAACAGCTTGTAGTACATATAGATGCACCAATTTTTGGCAATCAACCATAATCTTAAACCCGGCTATCCTCTTAAGGCATCATTTGTTGAGGTTAACCGTTCACTCACCCTGGTCATCCACTTCGGATGCCATTAGCCGAAGCTAATCATTCATTTGTCCCGGCCATCCATTCGGATGCCATTAGCCGAAGCTAATCATTCATTGTCCCGGCCATCCATTCGGATGCCATTAGCCGAAGCTAATCATTCATTTGTCCCGGCCATCCATTCGGATGCCATTAGCCGAAGCTAATCATTCATTGTCCCGGCCATCCATTTGGATGCCATTAGCCGAAGCTAATCATTCTTTGTCCCAGCCATCCATTCGGATGCCATTAGCCGAAGCTAATCATTCATTTCTCAACATTTAAGCGTTCGACAATCTAATATCGGTTCTAACATAATATGGTAATATTCATGTTAAAGTATTTCGTTATTCAACGTATGAAAAAGGAAGGTGCAAGTCACCTACCTGCTCCACCTGTGGGTTGTTCTTGTCTTGACGATGGTCTAATCCCGACCGCACCACCTAAGACATCAATGGTCACAAATCAGTACATTTGTATTTTTGAATCACATTCGTCACCACACTTATTTCAAGAGTTCATATGTTCACATTCAAGTGTTTCATATTGTACACCATCATACCATGAAATTGTTACTAGCATTTAAGTCATTTTTGCCTAGGAGGCTTATTGTAGAAATCGGCAGCGAGAACTGGTTCGCTGCAGGCCCAATTCGGCAGTGAAAACTGTTTCGCTGTAGGTAGCCAATTCGGCGGCAAAAAGCTGTTTTGTTGTTAGCGAAAACTGTTCGCTACATCGGCGCCACAGTTTCGGCAGCGAATCACAAATTCGCTGCAGACAACTCAATTTCGGCAGCGAATCACTGTTTCACTGCACAACACATAATTCGGCAGCGAATACTAATTCGCTGCAGGAGACTCAGTTGCGGCAGCGAATCACAAATTCGCTGCAGATAACTCAGTTTCGGCAGCGAATGCTAATTCGCTGCAGCCGACCGATTTCGAGCGGCGAATCACGGTTGTTTGCACAACACATATTTTGGCATGAACACACACCACACATGCTGTAACAACCCCAGCATATACACTGTCAGTAAGTTCCAGCAGAACACACACATTGAAACCATCAATTCCAGCACCTAATCGTTCAACAAAATCCCAGCAGAACACACACATTGAAAACCATCAATTACAGCATATAATCTTTCAATAAATTCCAGTGAGAACACACACATTGAAACCATCAATTCCAGCACATAATCCTTCAACAAATCCCAGCAGAACACACACATGCATGCTGGCCAACCCTATAGTTAAAGCCAGCCTTCTACCATGATTTGTTATTTCCATTTTATTCATTTTTCTTTGTTAGATGTTCTAAAATTGGCTTCATTTCATTTCTGTTTCCTTGTTCTCCTAGTTAATTTCGGTTTCCTTCACGGCTAGCTTAGGTCTTAGGTCAATTTTCTTAGGGTTTTCTTCTTCATTTCCATTTCGGGTCTTACGGAGAAGAGGAAGGGAGTTTCATGACCCATACCTTTCGAATCTAACTAAGTTTGAGGAAGGTTTGACACTATTCTTCCTCTTCTCCTGCTGGTTCTCCTCCTTCTTCTTCCTCTCACGTTTTCCAGCCCTTTTTTTCCTTTCCTCTAGGCAGCTCACCAATCTTCTCTCAAGGTCTCATCTTTCCCTCACACGTTCACAAAGCACTCTCTACTAGTTTGGTTTAGGTTTACGTTGCGAAAGAAGAAGGGAAGAACGACATACATTCGTTGTTTGGGAAGAGGATGGATCATCCCTCTCTCTCCTCCTTGTATTTATACTCCCCATGAAATGAGGTGGGTTGTTTGGGGGTTGGTTTAGATGTGTTCTTATCCTTATTTTGGTCTATGTAAAACCGGTTTTACCCCTCCCTCCTAGCTCCTTAAGTTAATAATTTTTTTTTAAAACAAAAACTGCGTTGCTGCCGATGCAGAAATCGGCAGTGAAAACTGCGTCGCTGCTGATCACGAAATCGGTAGCGAAAACCATGTCGTTGCCGATCCAGAAATCGGTAGTAAAAACTGCTTCGCTGCTAATGCATAAATCGACAGCGAAACTGCGTCGTTGCCAATCATGAAATCGGCAGCGAAAACTGCGTCGCTGCCGATCACGAAATTGACAGCGAAAACTGCGTCGCTGCCGATGCAAAAATCGGCAGCGAAAATTGCGTTGTTCTGCCGATCACGAAATCGACAAAGCGAAAACTACGTCGTCAATTTATATATATATATATATATATATAGATTTTTTTTTCTCTTAGGTGTTTACATCATATGTATAAAACAAATCCTAACGAGGAGTCATGTGCCATGTTGCTCTTAAATCCATTAACCAAACCTAAGTGAGCTTTATTCTATTTCTAAAGACTGTAGTTATGATAAAATTTCTCCATCATCTGAAGTGTTTGCAACACGTTTTTGAGGTTTTGATGATTGAGTATTGTTCTTTATACCTTTTTTATACCAACAGTCCCTTTTATAATGCCTTTTTTTTCGCCACCATTGTAGCATTTCATAGTCTTTTTACTTCTTGATTTGGAACTTCCTTGCCTTTGACTTCATCTGGAGCCACGTTCCATTTATCTTCCTCTTGACATCAATAAAGCCTCTGCTTGATGCGAACTATTAATTATGTCTTCTTTATTCTTGTGCCTATTTTCTTCTTCCAATATAGCGACTGCAACATCATTAAAGACTAGATAGTCTGTGAGGATGTTATTGGTCAAGTTGATAATGAGTTTATCCTATGAATAAAGAAAAATTCAAAGTAGAAGCTTTACACGTTCATTTCCCTCTATTTGCTGACCTAACGTAGTGAGTTGTGAAAATAAAATTCTTATTGTGTTGATGTGGTCAGTCACCAATGTGGTTTCTGCCATTCATAGGGTATAAAGTCTCTTTTTTAAGAAGAACTTATTATGCAGAGACTTAGACTCGTATAACTTTGTCGGAGTATCCGAAATCTCCTTTGCAATTTTTTTTTGCCACACTTGTAATACTTTGTCAGTTAATGCTAAATGTTTGTTAGCAATAACATTATCATCCATCTCAATCCATTTGGCATTATCAATGATTTCCATGGGCCTATCTCTAATTGCTGCAGACAATTGTCTTTTCTTGAAATTGCTTTCATTCTCATTTTTTCAAAATGAGAAATTGTTCCCCTTGAACTTTTCAATCTCGCACTTTGTTGTCATTTTATTCACTATGATCTATTCAACTATCATTGTTTCACTTACGAACTGCAACATATATGGAAATAGAATTGTATGAATAATACTTCTACTAAGTAAGTTCCCATAAAAGATTGGAGAGATTATAAACAATCCCGCTTAAAACTCAATCTTCTTAGACAAAAATTTCTAGACAATAATGTATATGTGAACAATGTTGTATATAAACAAAAACAACCAAGCTGCTCTGATACCACTGTTAAGATCCCAACATGCAAAACAAAATACACAACTCAAGAGAATAGAGAAAATGAGAAATGAGACACATAATAATTTATATGATTTACCTAAATTTGTCTACAACCACATGCAAGCATATAAAGGTTTTACCAAGTAATGTCGAAATTACAACCATTCTTTATTAATAAAAGAACAATTGAAAATCTCTATAATAATAAAAGTAAAAACCTCACACACACTCTTACAAATACCTCATAATTTAGTGATATTCATCTCTTTCCCTCTACCTCTCTTTCTCTCACACTCTTGTGTTTTTCTCTTGTATGTCATATATGTTGTAAATAATAAAGGCTAATTCAAAAGATTTTTATTTCACATTGGAAAAACACGACTTACTTCTTTTGAACATAGAGTATATATAGAGCTTTCTATCTCACATTAAAAAAAAAGACCTTCATCTAGTATTTATATAGTGAACTTTGAAATGAGATAGTAATCAACAAGGAAATGATAGTGGGCTGGTGCATATAAGGTTGAGTCGAGCAAGAGAAAAAACTTTGATTGTCCCCCTGCGCGCAAGACAATGCTTGTACTTTATAAACCTTTTGTTTCTAGCAATAATTTTTTTTGGCCCTTAAACTGAAACTATAATTTTTAAACACTTGAAATTAACTTTCTAAAAGTCACAAAATCCTAACAACTCTTTTATTTTAAAACTTTTTTTTAACAACAATAACTCTTTAATTCCCTAACAATTCTTTTATTTTTTGAACTGTTGTAATAGCTCTTTAATTCTCTAATTTATTTCATGCCTAGCTGTTACATATTAGCAATCTATATATACGATGCACTCTTACAATCAAATAGTGCTGAAAATCATACTATTTTCTTGTGTTTACAAAACTTGCTAGTATTTCCTTTCGCTCTTGGTCTGACTGTTTCTTCTGTAACTCTTGTTATAGATGAGGAACTTGTTGAATCTTGGAGGATAGCCTTGTGTTGAGAAAATATCTTTAAGGACAATGTCTGTACATGCCTCAAGTTTTATTTTGTTTATGTTCTTCATTGTATTTTACTACAACAATATAGAAATGCTTGGGATACAACAACATCTCAGCCTCACCTCATTTAAAAATGAGGATAAAAGAAAGTGGTGCACCAAAAGTTATTAATTATTGGTTACTTTCGATACCAGCCATTTAAATGGGATGACATTTAATAGGATGGACATTTTCCATTCCAGTTAAATAGGATTCAGTTTCACTTTTTGATTTTTAAACTTATTTTAAAGATCTGTTAGTATTTGTATAGGTTACAGGCGAGGGGTGGACAAGGTGGAGCATAAGCTTACCTTGGTCTTGATTTTTGGGTCGTGACGAGGACAATGGCAAAAAGAGAAGATCTCAGTAAAGAATGTGAAGGTTTGAGTTGAGATTGTTTAGTGTGACCCAAGAATATGGGTAATATACAGATGAAAGGATCCTCTAAAATCTGGATCAGTTTATGGCCAAGAATCATCAGCAGGGCTTTCCTTCAGACATGGTTCATGTAATATCACATGGTTCTGTCTTCCAACTACTTGATGAATATAGAAATTTTTTATAAAAACAACTTGCCCTACATGTACAGAGTTAGGCTAATCGAGGACTAGCTAAAAAATGGAAATAGACAGTTGGATTTGGATTTCAATGCTGATATAAAAGCAAAAACTAAGTGACCCCATTGGATATGGACTTGTTTGAGACGATCAGCCTGTGAGATAACAAGTTAGTCTCTCTAGGATTAGGGACATGCTTTGGACAACTGAACAAGGGTGTGCTCTCAGAAGAAGGAAGAAAAATCAAGCAATTGGATGTGATGCACAAACTGGCTGGCATATACACGGTTTTTTTTTTTTAATTCTTTTCCAAGTTATTTCCTATTTAGTTTTGATTTATGATCTGATCCTAACAAATTACAAAGTTTTATATCCTCTCAAAATTTTCTTTCTCATTTTACAGGTTAAGCATGGCATAGAATAGAAAAATAGTTCTGACATCTCAAAAGTCAGAGTTGGAGGATCTCTAAGGGGAAATTTTACGCAAAACCGTCACATTATCAATCCCCCAATTCCTTATACAGTGAGGATTTCCAGTTCTACGTGATTAGCAATGAGGAGGTGTTTCAGAGTGATAATAGTTATCAATCCCCCAATTTGAAGATTTGACAGGAAGATTGGAAAAAAGTATTACTTTCTAATCTTAATTTCCCAAACCATCTCTGCCTCTGCCATAAGTTACAGTAGAGGTTGCACATTAATTTACAAAATTGTCAGGACTAGTCAAATTAAGGTTGGTGTATTATGATCCCCTCAACTGGGATATAATATTAATGAAGATATCTTCTCTGCAAGGAAGTGTAATCGTGTAACACCGCCCACTGGATTAAACCCAAATTCTTCCTCAGCATTTTCTCCACTATATATATGGAGAAGGAGCGAAGGATCTCTAATGTCCAGATTGATCATACAACTTGAAATTAAAGCAGAACTTCTTTCTTTTCTTCTTTTAACAGATATATATATATAACTGAACAGGTATAAGAATATTCTATTTGGAACAGGGTTAGTATAAGACTGCAATTTAATTAGCGATTAGGAACATGTTTTTTCATAGGAGGGGAATAGGAAACTAAATAGGCCATTCACTTTGTGACAGAGCATTGCAGAATATGAGGGTTGAAGCAACAACTTCTGTGTAAAAATATTTTTCTTTTGGTAACATGTAGTCAAAAAATATTTACACTGAATCGGCAATTCCTGCCTATACAGACTTGTTTTTCTTTGATTAGTTTTGTTGCATCTTATTATCTACTCAAGCTAGTAGTGACATCAAGGAAAGTATCTTATGCGCGGGGAATCGTCAATCCTCCCATTGGATGATCAAAGCCGAACTCCTCTTCAGCTCCATGTAGCAAATCTTGAAATGAAGGCTGTTTCAAATAGGATGTGGGAACCAAAAATCGCTTCTTCTCAGCTTCCCCAACGTAAAATGCCAGGAAACCTTTTGGAACATCTAAGGACCTTGAAGCAGCTTTATTGGCGCCGGAAACAGACCGAGGGAGACTTTGTTTAGCAGGAGCAATGGGCAAACGAATAGCCATTGTCGCTTTGTTGACGTATCTAAGGAAGAAGAAACTTGCTGCAACCTGCTTGATTCTGCGATTAGAGACATGATTGCAACAACTAATTTATAGCTCGTAATCAGATGGGACGCAGATTAGAGAAACTAGATGTAAGATGTTGCTATAGAACCTAGTAGTTGTACAAGCAAAAATTAGCAAGAGGAAAAAGGTTGAATTGCTAGAAGTTGTAGCATATAGTATTGTGATCCAATTGAATGGAAATAAGCTTTCAACCTGTCAAAATAAGTGCAAAACAGAATGCATCATTAGCAGAGCTTTCTTTTGACCAAATAATTACTACGTTCAAGGAAATGATCAGCCTGTCACCAATGTCCCTCTCCCCAAAGCTAAAATTAACCTTTTTGTTCAATCATTTAATTCCCTACTGGAATTAATGCAGAATAACGTCTTGTTTCTCTACTTGGAATAATTTGAATCCCCATGAACAAAGATTCTAGTTTTCAAACATTGACAGAGATTCATTTTGAGAAATTAACTCGGACTGAAATTACCAAGAAGAGAATCTTCAACAGGAACAAAAGTCACCAGCTTACATATCATAAATTTAAGTACGAGAATGAACAATTGGCTAATGACATTTGTCTATAAAAAAGCAAAGCATTAGCAAACATTAAAAATACAGCAATCCTTCTGACGGCATATGAACTTCAAGTCTGTGCATGTTTGTACATCTTGCATGTTATACAGCTCAACAAGGGCGATAATTATCATCATAACTATTATAGTGGATCATGGGATTAACCGGATGCAATGGTGGAGCTGGCAATGACGTCCCATATGGGGGCAACATCGGTGGCCTTGGCATATGCATAGGATAAGGAGGTACAGGTTCCATACATCGATGGTATAAGGAATTGACCTCCATTAAATGGCCTCATGTATCCAAATCCATTCATAACCACTTGGCTTCCATAAAATGGCATCGATGATCCAAATTCTTGCATAGCTAATTGGTTTCCATAAATTGGCTTATTTTATGACCCGAATTCATTCATAGGTGTCCTTGGAAACTGCCACTTATTGTCAACAGGAGCTTTTCGAGCCAGAGATCTAGGCCTCTGCTTGTTTCCAAGAAGTTTTTTACCAAGCCAACTGCACCAGTTACCCTTCTTGCTGTCTCTTGGGACGTACTTATTAGAGTTATAATCCAGAAACCCGTTGGCGGGTGCGCCGCGATCTGAATCTCTCTTCCTATAATAATTTTTATTCAAAACAGTGTTATCCTTGTCGTCACTCTCCATGAATTCTTTTCGGGAGGATAGAAGTTCTGCCCTTTTGCCCCACTTAGTAAACTTCTCTAGAATTACCTAAGGCTCTACGCTGCCCGAAAGCATTACCAAATCTTTTGCTGTGTCGATGGTAATAGAATCCACCCCTGGCAAGTATTAGAGACAATTTTTAAAAAGGGAAATTTTGCAAAAATATTTTTATGAATTACAGATAAAAAGCCATGCAACTGTAACAAAACAAAACAAAATATAACCTTTGATTTTCTGCAGCTGTTCCTGGGTTCTCGACGGCCATTGTGAACAGCAACTTATATGCACTTTCACGTTGAATATCAATGTTTATAATGATTTGAAACTAAGTGATAATAAAATGCTAAGGATAATTAGTTGATACTCTCACCTCTTAGAGTCTATTTGTTTTTGTGTTTTAAAAATATTTTAAAAAATAATTTTTTTTCTTTAAATAATTTTTTTTGTGTTTTAAAATCGTTTTGATATGATGATGTCAAAAATAAAAAATAAAAAATAAAAAAAAATATTATTTCGATGTATTTTTAAACAAAAAAATACTTAAAAAAAAATTATTACCAAACGTGATCTTAATCTATATGACTCTTTGTTTGAAGGATATGCTGTGACTGGTGTTCTCACACCCTTCTGCCGTCTTTCTAGATGTGTCACCGTGTCCTCTTTTATTTTGAGTGGTGTGTGGCAGTTTATGGTGATTGGATTGTCGCCGATGATCATTTGATTTTTTTTCTTTTCTCTCTCCTGACAGGTAATGTATACCTTTATCTTCTTTGTTTCTTACTTTTCAATTTCAGTCCTCATTATATTAATTTCTTATTTCATTCATTTTTCATTTATGGAAGTTTTTATTTTTTTCAATTTATTCCTTCGATTGCAATTACTCATATGTTTGGTTTTTCATTTCGGTCCTTATTTTTTTTAATTTTTAATTTTTTCTTTGGCACTTTTGTTGAAGTTTTTTTTCTTTCAATTTCATCATTCAATCAATTTTTCTGTTATTTTTTTTTTAGTTTGATTGCCATTCTTTTGATTTTTTTCTTTTATTAAAGCTATTTTTCAATTCAATTAAACCCTCCAATTGAAAATTTTTATCTCTCAAATTAGTACTTTTTCTCACCCTCGTTTTTTTCAATCCTTTTGTGTAATTTTTTTTCCTGTTTTATCTTTCAACATTTAATTTATTGGGAATTCAACTTCGTATGATTTTATTGTTCTACATTAGTTTTTTTTAATATTGGTTTTGTGATTATTTTCAAGTTTTTTCTATAAGTTTATCCTGGTCTCATGACCTAGGTCATGATTTTTGCATGTCTTTTTTTAATATAAGTTTTTTTTAGTTTTTCCATTTCTATTTCATTTTTCAAGGTATTATTCTAATTCATCTATAATTTTGTTTTTTTGATACAAATGAAGTTTATTTTTTTAAAATTAAAAATATTCATTTTTAAATTATATTGCTGATGTGTTCGGCTTTGTGTAATATTTTTTATGGCAAGAGTTTATCCAGTTAGTTTTATTTGCGTTTATCTTTTAAGTCGTGAGTTTTTTTAGGGTGTGAATTTATCTTTTATTTATTTAAATAAATAAGTTCAGTAAACACAATCGGATACATGTCTCATTTTATGTTATGGAATATCTTGATCTTGCTTGCATAAGCTTTTCAATTAACACTTTGAATTTTTTATGTAAAAAAAAAAACATTAGACTAACCTACATACCCGTTATTTGTTTTTTAAAAATTTATAACTTGCAGTAAAGCGTGGGTTAAATGACTAGTAAAGATATAAAAGGTGTGTACAAAACACTACCCACTTGCATTGTTTAACCTCTCACATTTTACTATGGATTCACTATTCAAATTTTTTTTTTTGAATAGTGAATCCATAGTAAAATATAAAAGCCGAGGGTCGATCCTCCATCCTCAGTTTTAGGGAGCATAATATAGACTATATATATTTATGAAATATTATTGGATTAATCTAGTGTTGTAATTTCTAGATTAACCATTGTATATTGCCCCACGTATATAAATTAATAGGAAATGTTGGCTAACTAATAAGTGAAGTTTTCAATTTCTCTTCAACTGGTAGTATTTATATTTCACATAAAATCATAAAATCTACCATGTTTTAAGTGAATTTATTTAACAATTTACTAATTACCGAGCAATTTTTATTCTAATGATTGATTATCCATTTGTTTAAATTTATGAGTGGTCTTATAGTTTTTTCAGCATAGGTATCAAGATTTTTAAGTCAGGATCATAGATCTTTGAGACAATTTTCTAATTTTGAATAATGATATTGAGAAAGTGAGAGCAACTCTGCAGATCTGTATTAATAAATTCTCTCATGGGTGGACATTTCCCATCCCATTTGTCTCTACCAAAAGTAAATGATGTACAAAAGTTTTGAAGCAAATTAATTCCTGCTCTGTGTTATGATAAATTCAAGCCTGAAATGATGTCAATAAAGGTATCTTCTCGGCAAGGAAGTGTAAGACCGCCCATCGGATGATTATATCCAAATTCTTCTTCGGCTTTTCTTAGCAATTCTTGGAATGAAGGTTGATTCAAGAATGAAATTGGAACTGTGAATCTTTTCTTTTGGCTCTCTCCAACATAGACCGCAAAGTAGCCTTTAGGAACTTCGGTTGCTTGGTTAGCAAGCAAATTTGATCGACGGAGAATTTGCTTAGCATTCATGATGCCCTTAAGAAGGATGGCCATTGTGTGCTCTGTGTTCTTCGGCTAGAAAAAGATGATCTTAGAGTAATGTGGAGGAGGATTTGCTTTCTATGAGAGAATGTGAGGACTTGATATGGTTGTGGGGGAGATGCATTTATATATATAGATGGATTTAGTACGTGGAAAATCTATGAAGTGTGGATGAGAGGAGAAGCAGCCTAAGTGGGGTTTGCTTAGAGACATAAGCAGCTGAAGGATCACATGGTCCTGTCTTGCAACTCATCATCAAGAAAATTATAGTGAATTAAATCAGTATACTTCGTTGGTATGGCTAAGCAGTTCTTGGAGACAATCACAAAAGAGTGCCCCACTTCAAATTCATAAATTGCTGAAAGAGGATTTTTTCTGTGGAAGAAATTAGAATGTAGGACATGCTTCAGACATCTAGTTTGTTATTGTTGGTAATGATGTGAAGGGGTCCCCTGGACCAAATTTGTCTTGTTAGAAATTTCCATTGAGATGTGTGGTTAAAAACAGAAAGGTTTGCCTTGATAAATCTGCAACCTTCACCAGCATTTATTGCTTTAGCAAAAACTCATACATGGATCACCAGAAAAACAAAAGGAAAAAAATAAAAACAAAATCTTGCTAGACAAGGCCTTGTGAAGAGCATGTGAAGCCGGTGGCAATGCCCCTTCCTTTTAGAACCTAACCCACATTTCAGAAATCTTGTTGGCGCTGCAGATGATTAAATTAATGCCGGTCACTGACAATATAATTGTTTCTAGCCATCAACTATCATAAAAAAAAAAAGAAAAAAAGAAAAAAGAAATGTGGTTGCCACCAAGAGAAACTTTTTCCTGTATGTTGACAGAAAGCAACAACGCTAACCCCAGGAAGATTTACTTGGCCAAATATGTTGAGCCTTGTTGTGTATTCATTGTGGTATTGGCCATATCTATTTAAACATGAACTTCTGAACAGTGTTAGAGAAATTAAGACTAACCAAGGTTAAACAAACATAAATAAAAAAGGGCGTGAGAAGGGCAAGGCAGAGTTTAAACAATCAGTGGCGACATGGAATCTTATAGGTCAAACCAAATAAATATTTGATTTCATATTTTCGGGCCATTTCTATCAGTTAATGCAATCATCATATTGATAACATTCAATGATATTGGATTGATGGTGTATATAAGTTTTATTAAAAGAAACTGGGGAATTAATCAAAGAAGGTTTCTCATTTGTTGTTGATTCTATAACAGAAAGTATTTACATCAAATTGGCAATTTATGCCATACAAATTTGTTCTATCTGGTTAGTATGATTGCCTCTATTTATGATCTGCTCAAGCTGGAAAGGACATCAATGAATTTATCTTCTCTGCAAGGAATTGTCAAACCACCCATTGGATGATTAAAACCAAACTCCTCTTCAGCTTTAGGAAGCAAATCTTGAAATGAAGGCTCATTCAGATATGACACTGGAACTACAAATCGCTTCTTCTCTCTTTCGCCAATGTAGACAGCTAAGAAACCTTTCGGTACATCGAAAGATCTTGAAGCTGGTTTACTCGCATTCCATACAGATCGGCGTAGGATTTGTTTGGCTAGAGCAGCAGCCAGATGTCTAGTCATGGTGTTACTGTTATGTATGTTTTCAGAAAAGAACTTAAGAGAGTCTGTCACTTGAGGAAAAGATATCAGTGGAGAATGTGATGACTTGGTTGAGACACCATTACGTATCTAGGTATATATAGAAGAAATAGCATGAATAAAAAAAATAAATCCTTCAGCATTTGGAGTGGCTAGAAATCATTTGCGAGGGTCTGTTAGGACATCTCATGAGGGATCATGTGACCTTGCCTTCTAATTAATCAACAACAATAGGGTAGTGAGGATTCATCTCTCCTACTATGTCTACACGTCTAAACACCATAATGCCCTACGACCACATAGATAAGCCTGATTGAGGTCCAGGCTAAAGATTGTAAATTGGATGGTGGGACATTAAATGTTGACACAACGCAAAACTGACTTTTGGAATAGGGACATATGCTTGAGAGACATGTTCAGGACATTCAATGAATGAATGATATGTGTAGAAATAAAGATTATAGACGAGCCGTAGTCAAGCAAGATACAGCCTACACGGAGAAGGAAAACTCCTTAAATGAATAGGATGAGTTTCTATTGGTTGAATATAACGTGGGAGGCAGTGAAAAAAGCAATGGTTGTGACTTGTCATGTACTAACTAGTAGTCCACAGCTTGTCTGATAATCGAAGGGTTAATTGATTTACCAAACTTCAACTAATTGTATCCAGCATATACCTAATCCGAGATCACTTGGTTTTGCATCTCAGTCAGCATTAAATGCCCTTTCCGGTCCCAGTTTAGTTTTTGTGGAGGTCATCTTGCTTCCCAACAATACGTCGGAACAATATTGACGGTATGAATCACTATCGGTCCCTATATTTCTTGACCAGTTGGAAGACCAGACCATGTGATGCTCTTAAGCTATATCATGAGCAGACCCCAGCAAATGATTACTGTGCACTCACCATATTATTTACAGGATTTTGTACAAATGTTTTCCTCTATATATACCAGCACATTTTATCACAACAGCTCAAGCATTTGCATTGTATATTGATATAAATTCCCTTGCTCTTACATAGTTACGTTTCTTCAGAAAAAATACCTCAGCAAGAAGACCATGGGTGTTCGCTTGCCTACTGCTACCGCTAAGCGAGTTCCTCGACAATCTACAGCTTCCACATCATTGGATGTTCCAAAAGGTTCCTTGACAGTTTATGTTGGAGAGTCCAAGAAGAAGCGATTTGTTGCTCCCATATCCTACTTGAACCAGCCTTTGTTTCAAGATTTACCAGTAAAGCAGAAGAAGAGTTCGGTTTTGACCATTCAATGGGTGGTTTGACCCTTCCTTGCGATGAAAGAAACTTCTAGCTTCAGGAAATAATCACCGAAAACAATTTTGTAGGCCAGACATTGCCAGTCCCATGTAAATATATATACTTTCGTTATGGAGAACAAAACAAGTTTGCTAAATGAAAATTCATTTCATGCGAACAATTTTTTTTGTGGTCACTAGACAAAGCATTGCTTCAGTTTCCTCTCAATATTTAACTGAATGCCGCTATTACTATACTTCTCTGATGATTGTGTCAAATGATTAGATGGACAATCTGAATCACATCAAATTTTTCCAAACAAAATAAAATATTCATATTCAGACAATGATAGCAATTTTTAAATTGAGCAAGAAGAATCTAGGATTAGGATCCGGATCATTTATATATATGAATGAATTCAATAAATTTAATTAATTTAATAATATAATTATAAAAAAGCCAATAATATTAAAAAATAATAATGACTAATCAAAAAATAAATAAATACTTGTCAATATTATAAAAACATACCTCTAAATATTCATACAAAATGCTTGACTCTCCAATTATTCAAATATAGACATATACAACACCGACCTTAGGAATGTATGTAGTAGGTTAGCATTAATTCTTATACTGCCGACTATAACAAAAGAGTTGCTACGATACAAGTAGCACCCTCTAATAGATTCAATCCACATCATAACAGATGTTTTAGCTGAATATGTTGGTTTAAATGGAATTATCCTGCTATTTACTTTTTATTTTTTACTTACATCGTAGTAACACAATGAATTGCGCATAAGAGAAAGGGTAAAATTAGTTTGCTTAGATTATAATATGATAATGCTGTTGAATTGAAAACAAAAAAAACAGCTTCATAAAAAAGAGTGGGGAAAACTACAGAGTATTGCTTGCATGTGTAGGGAGATTTTTCGTTTGCTGAAACTGTTTGATATTATAACAGAGAAGAGAAATATTTACATTCAATTGGCAGTTTTGGCCATACAAAATTGTTTTCTCAGATTAATATGGTTGTGAAGTCGACTTATGATCTACTCAAGCTAGAAAGAATGTCAATGAAAGTATCTTCTCTGCAGGGAATTGTCAAACCACCCATTGGATGATTAAAACCGAACTCCTCTTCAGCTTTACTTAGCAAATCTTGAAATGAAGGCTCATTCAGATAGGATACTGGAACTACAAATCGTTTCTTATCCATTTCGCCAACGTATACAGCTAAGAAACCTTTTGGTACATCTGAAGATCTTGAAGCTGATTTATTTGTAATCCACACAGATCGGCATAGAATTTGTTTGGCAAGAACAGCATGAAAATGTCTGGCCATGGTGTTTATGTTGAGTGTTGTTGTATCTCTTTGGAAGATGATTAATAGAAAGAAAAGATATTTTGTTACTTAAGGAAAGGATACGAGTGAGAATGAGCTGACTTATGTTGGTTGTGCCTTGTGATTCCAATAACTTGATATATATAGAAGAATAGCAGGTAGAAAAGAAATCCTGTACTATTTGAAGTGAGTGGCCAAAATCCATTCGCTGAGATCTGCTTAGGACATCTCAGTAGAGAATCATGTGGCCTTACCTTCTAACTAATCAGCAAATATAAGGTAGTGAGGATTCATATCCCTCCTACCATGTCTACATGTCTAAGCGCTAGCATTCCCTATGACCACATAAAAGATAGTAAGTTGAAAGGTTGGAAAATTCAATCTTGAGACACATGGAAAACTGATTTTTGGATTAGGTACATGCTCGAGGGACATGCTAGGGACGTCCAATGTTTGATATATTCAATTAAAGCTTAGTTAGTCACTTGTTTTTGTAAGACCCATGTTTTGACATATCAGACCTAAACCCAAGTGTAGCCTAAATCTAAGAACCCAACCTAGCCTATGTATTGAAAGATAATTTTGCCAGATAACTGATTTTCCCTTCTCCTTTTCCCTCCCCTATCGTTTGATACATAATAAATTTTCCATCATTTTTTACCGACAGACGGGTTGATTCGATAATCAATATTCCCTTTTTCATCAATTCTGTAAGAGTTAAATATTTTTGAATCATTAGAATATCTAGATTCAATTTTCCCCTTTGAATAGAGGATATAATAATTTCTCATGGATTTGTCAATCTAAGCAGGAGACAATATATTTTTATATTATTGATTATTTTTTGATTTAAAGAATCATCCCATCTTAATTGAAAGCATAAATACCTTTTTAGCAAGAAATCAAGTTCTGCTTCCGTATTACTTTTGTATTGCTTTTTCTTTCTACGCTCTTTCTGTCTGATCTTACATAATCTTCTTCAACATCTTTTTCTTGGTTTACTAGAACTGATTCAAGATCTACTTGATCCTCAGACTCTTTTTCTTCATGATTTTGATTCTTTAATTGAATGGATTTTGTTTCATTCGATGATATAGATATAAAAGGATCATTATTTTTCTTTTTGTTGATTTTTTTATTTTCACTAACATTTTTAGTTCCATTAAAATTTAAAAAAAGTAATTTGATTGGTATCACCCATGATTTTATCTTATATGCGTTGCAAAGTATCACAAATTTTGGAAAGAACCAAAATTCTAAATTTGATGTGGGACGATCTAGTATTTCTTCATTCATTCCCATCCAATCAAAAAGGTTTTTTTTTGTTTGGTTCCGGTATCGATCCAGGATTCAATATCGACTTTCTTTTTAAGACCAAAATGGAGAATTCTCCAATCCAAATATTTTGTATGCGAGCTTTTTTCCGTATCGATAATATCATCTTCTGCTAGATGCTTATTGACAGGGATACCTCCCGACATATCAAATAATTTCCTTTTATTGTAATTATAAAAAAGCTCTTGCTTATTATTTAATTGGAATGGTAATTCATAAATAGATGAGTCTTTTTTATCTTCATAATTAATGGATTTATATAATAAAATATTATATCTATAGTATTTTTTAAAATTATCTTTTTGGTTCGATAATGAATCTACTTCAAAATTATTTTGTCTCCCAAATACACTAAAGAATTCAGCTTTATCTAAACTTAAGCTTTTGGGTTTTAAGAAGGGTTTGAAGAAACAAGTATCATGACTCCCTCTTTTATTGTTTTTGAATAGTGATTAAACATCATATCTTTAGTAGCTTTTGAATAGGTGAATAATCAGTATATGGATGATAACATGTGGGTTAAAGACAATATGAATCGATTCATAAGAAGCATGTTCTAGGATGATTTTGATAGTTTGTGGATTAAAGAAGTGTTTTGGGATTTTATGATGTTTAATATGTTAATTTGATAATTGGATGGTTTGAGATGTTTAATTGATGTTTTAGGGTGTTAATTTATCTTAAAAGAAACTGATATTAGAACTAGAGTTATGGGTTTTTAAGGAAAAGGTTGAATTTTAAGGGTTTGCATTTTGGAAAACTAATATATTAGGATTCTGAAATCCGATCGATCGATCAAGCTGGTTTGTTTGAACCGATCAATTGGTTGGCTCGATGGTATCGGTTGAGTGGTTGGTCAATTTCGGTCAACTAGTTGACCAAACAAGTAGGGATTGATCAGTTCTTTTAGGTTTGGTCAGTTTGGGAAATGTTTGGGATTGATCTAATTGATATGTTTTGGTTTTATAATTATGTTTTGGTCTCTAGTCTTAGATTGTAATATTTTATGTTATTTATTTCGAGTTTTTTTTTAGTATTTTGTGCATTCGTTATAGGTTTTGTTGACATTTCTTCTAGCGATCCTTAGTGGTCTCTAGTTCTACATCTATTTGTCTTTTGCCTTTATTTTTTAGGTGAGTGAAATAATTTTTAATATACATGTAATATAAATAATTTATATATGTTGATTATATAATGAGTACATATGACATTCTTGAATATCTATATATGTTGGTTTATTTTCCAGGTACTCATCATTTTCTTGAATTTGTATTTGTATTTTGTCGATTTAATTTTATTCGGTGCATTCTTTGTGTGCTTTGATATACATATATATATTCGAATATCTATTATATCTGGATATTGGGATAAGTTGAGAATAATTAGGAGGTTTAACCTATTGGTTAGCCAACCCTTTCTATATATATGTGTAGGGCAATATACAATAATAATGGTAGAGGTTACCACACAAGAGTATAACTACAATATTTCCTATATAGTTATATTCTATAATAGGATACGTGTTAGAAACTCCATACTAACAGAGTAGTTAGTTAATATGCACATAATAGTCTATATACCTTGTAGGTGAAAGAGGCACCAACTTGTAAAGACTGAACCTTAAGGTTTTTTTTTGTTACCTGAGCCTATGATTTAGTCTGATGTCTAACATGTATACCACTACCATACTACTGTTATACTTAATTTATGTGCGTGTGTATTTTAGTTCTTATACTTCTATTACATCATAATTTATGGCTTATAACTTATAAATATATATAATGTATATTAAATGATATTTCATCACTAAGTTAGTTGAACTCACCCCTCTATTCTAACATTATTTTCAGGTTCTTAGCTTTTGTTAACAAGTTGACCTTCGCTTGAGAGTTTCTGCTATTTTATTTGTTTGTCAATAATGTATATTAAATGATATTTCCTAACTGATTTGGTTGAACTCACCCCTCTATCAAAATTAGATGCACTACTTGAATGGGGAGAACTTTTCATGAATTACTCTTTAGATTTGGAGGCACTACTTACACAGGGAGACATGCGAGATATTTTCAAATCATAAGAGTCTCTAGTATATCTTCCAGCAGTAGGATCTGAATTTGAGACAGAGAAGGTAGATAGAACTGTTAAGTGATTATGATTGCTCGATTCAGTATCACTTGAACAAGGTGAATGTTGTTGTCGATGCCTTAAGCAAAACATTTATGGGTAGTTTGGCTCATATTCAAGAGGTAAGGAGACCTTTAATTAGAGAGTTACACGAGTTGTTGGATGAAAAGGTCAATTTTGATATGGGTGAATCATGAGCATTGTTGGTTCACTTTCAAACTATATCAGACTTGGTAGACCAAATTAAAGTAGCTTAGATTCAAGATGAGTCGATATGCAAGATTCAAGATGAGTTGGAATTAAGAAAAACATCGAGTTTTGTTGTTAGTAAGGATAATGTGTTGAGATTTGGTTTTAGGTTATGTGTGTCTAAGGTGGATGATTTGAAAAGAGATATGTGATTGAAGCACACCAAATTGCCTATACCATACATCCTAGTTCTAACAAGATGTGGACTTGAGAGGGTGTTACTGGTGGAATGGCATGGAGAAAGACATTATAGAGTTTGTATCTCGATGCTTGACCTGTTAAAGGATTAAGGGTGAGTATCAGAAGCCACCAAGGATTTTGCAATCATTATAGATTCCTATATGGAAATAGGAGAGGATCACTATCAATTTAATGTCAGGATTACCACAAAGTTAGGAGGGTTATGATTTGGCTTGGATGATAATTGATCGTTTGACTAAGTCAGCTCATTTCTTTCCAGTAAAGATAACACATGGGTTTGCAAAGCTATCAAAAATATATGTCAATGAGATTATGAGGTTATATGATGTGTTGATCTCCACTGTGTCTGATATAGGTCTATAGTTCACTTCTCGGTTTTGGGTGAACTTTCATGAAGCAATGGGGATTAAGGTTAAGTTAAGCACTGCTTTTCATCATCAAACCAATAAACAGTCTGATATGACTATACAAATTTTTTAGGATATGCTTAGAGCTTGTGTGGTTGATTTTGAGGTCGGATGGAGCGAGTATTTGTCTGTGGTAGAGTTTGCATATAACAATAGTTATCACGTGAGTATTGATATGGCTCTATATGAGGCTTTGTATGGTCGAAAGTCTAGATCACCCATATATTGGTATAAGGTTGGTGAGAAGAGATTGATGGATCCTGAGTTAATACAAATTACTTTGGGTAAGATCAAGGTGATCCGAGATAAGCTTTGAATAGCTTAGAGTATGCAAATTACATAGGTTGAAGGAGGTATAATTTAGAGTTTTCAGTGGGTGACAATGTGTTCGTGAAAGTCTCTTCCAACAAAAAGAATATTCAGATTTTGGAATAAAGAAAAATTAATTCCTCAGTTTATAGGGCCCTTTGAGATTTTGGAAAGAGTAGGGGCAATGGCATACATGCTTTTTTCTCTCTCCTATTTTTTCCTTCATACATCCGGTGTTCCATGCTTCGATGTTGAGGGAGTAATTGCAAGATCTATCTCATGTTCCAGAAGTTCAACTGGTTTAGGTGAGGAAGGATATGTCATATAAAGTACAATCAATAGGAGTAATGGATCAACAAGTTAGAAAGCTTTGGTCGAAGGAAATTGCATCATTTAAGGTTGTGTGAAACGAAATTCCATGCAAAGAGGCAACGTGGGAGCTTGAGTAGGAAATGAGTGGCAAGTATTCGTACTTGTTTGATCATGATGGGAAGACTTTTGTTCTTAAAGTTTAAATTCAAGGATGAGTTTTGTATAACGGAGGGGATGTTGTAAAACCCATGTTTTAGCCTATTAGACCTAAACCCAAGAACCCAACCTAACCTATATATTTAAAGAGATTTTTGTTTCTAGAGAATTGGTTTTCCCTTCTTCTCTTTTTCCCTCTCCTGCGATAACTTTTCTCCCAAATATACCAAAGAATTCAACTCTATCTAAACTTAAACTTTTTGGTTTTAAGAAGGATTTGAAGAAACAAGTATCATGACTCCCTTTTTTGTTGTTTTTGAATGGTGATTAAACATCATATCTCTAGTAGCTCTTGAATGAGTGAATAATCGTATATGGATGATAGCATAGGGGTTAAAGACAATCTGAATCGATTCATAAGAAACATGTTCTAGGGTGATTTTGATAGTTTGTGGATTAAAGAAGTGTTTTAAGATATGTTGATTTGGTAATTTGATGATTTAAGATGTGTAATTAATATTTTAGGGTATTAATTTGGCTTAAAGAGAATTGATTTGAGGACTGGAGTTATGGGTTTTTGAGGAACACGTTGAGTTTTAAGGATTTGTAATTTTGAAAGACTAACAAATCAGGATTTGAAAATCCTGATCAACCAGTCAACCTGTTTGTTTGAACCGATTAACCAATTGGCCTGATGATATTGGTTGAGTGGTTGATCAATTTTAGTTGACCGATTGACCAAGCAGCGAGAGTTGATTGGTTCTTTTAGGTTTGGTTAGTTTGGGAAATGTTTAGGATTGATTAGGTGGATCTGTTTTGGTTTTATAATTACATTTTGGTCTCTAATCTTATAATTATAATCTTTTATGTTATCTGTTTCAAGTTGTTTTAAGTATTTTCTGTATTCGTTATAGGTTCTGTTGACATTCTCCCTAGCAATCTTTAGTAATCTCCCGTTTTACATTTGTTTGTCTCTTGCTTCTGTTTTCCAGGTGAGTGAGATAATTTTTAATATGCATGTAACATAAATAATTTATATATGTTGATTATATGACGAGTACAAATAACATTCTTAAATATCTATATAAGTTGATTTATTTTCCAGGTTCAAATTTGTATTCGCATTCTATTGATTTAATTCTATTTGGTATATTATTCGTTTGCTTTGATATACATATATATGCGAATATTTGTTTTATCTGGATATCGGGATACCTGTCGAAATTTCATACTAATGGAGAGTAGTTAGTCTGTATACCTAGTTGGTGAGAGAGACACCAGACTGTAACGATTAATCGTCCCATAGTTATCGAGATCGCAAACCTTTTCTGTTATAAATATATGTTTCGGTTCTTAAACTTCTATTATATCACAATTTATGGTCTATAACTTATAAATATCTATAATATATATTAAATAATATTTCTTCACCGAGTTGGTTAAACTCACCTCTCTATTCTAATATTATTTTCAGGTTCTTAGCTTTTGTTAGCAGGCTAATTTTTAGATGAGAGTTCCTCCTACTTCATTTATTGGTATGCATTGTTTGCTTCCACGAGATTTTTTTTCCTTATTCTTTTTATTTGATATCTTAAACACTTCATTATTACGCTGCTTTTATTCAAGTTTGGATTTTTATTTCAAAGATTAAAATTTATTTAATGTAATAACACTTATTATGATTTTTTTTTGTTTCTATTTAATGATGAGAAATTTTGATGTTTTTATCTAAAAAGATAACAAGACAGAGAGCGCTTCAATTAGCCATGAGTGCAGTTTTTATCTAGCTAGTAGGCATTGCCGATTCAATCTAAATATATTTTGTACTAATATAAAAAAGATTGATGATAAAAATCATTTCATGTGAACTGTTTTTTCATTCTTTCATCACATCAAAGCAAAGGATAAATCAAGAAGAGATAATAAAGCTGACAATCAAGAAAATCAATTTCTATATATTTAATATTTATTAAATAGTTGATTGCTCCATAATTATTCTTGATAGTTGATATTTATCCTCTAGATTTATTCAAAAGGCTCCATAATCTTTTCCTCATATTATCTAATATAATCTTAAGATCGAATTGAATGAATTGAATATTGCTCATTAGACTGACAATGATGCGGGAAAAGAAATCCTGTATGATGTGGTATTTTTATGATTTAATTTAGATCAATTACTTTATTGTGTTGAATTTTATTTAACATGCTCAAAATTTGAAAATTTTTGTAAGAACGCATTTTTCTAAGAAGTCAAATATTGCTTGGCAGTGTTTTCTTTGAACTTGTTTTCTTTTAATCTTCGGTGATAATCTTTAAAGCAGTAAATTTAATTTCTTGATACATGGTAAGCTTAGCCATGAAATCGTGGAAACTAAATGAATAAACAAATCGAAGAAGATGAAAAGATTTGTGAAAGTTTAAAAGATTTCATAATAAATAATCTCTTGAGACACTGCTTACAATCTGTACATGATATGTAAAGTATGCTACAAAATTGTTCTCTCTAATATATGTTCATCTGTCCCCTTTATGACGCATTTAAGCGAGAAGTGAGATCGATGAAGATGTCTTCCCGACAAGGAATTGTGAGACCACCCATTTGATGATCAAATCCAAATTCCTCTTCAGCTTTACTTAGCAGCTCCTGAAATGAAGGCTGGTTCAAGTGTGATACTGGAATCACAAATCTTTTCTTCTCTTCTTCTCCAACATATACTGCAATATGATAAGCTAGCAAGAATTGTTACAGAGATGAACAAGAAGCAAATAGAAGTAGAGAAAGATGCTGCTGTAATGCAGAGGAAGAAGAAAATGTTTATATGTATTATTCACTGCTTACATTCCCAGCACTGTTACATTCTTTTTATATCAACAGAAGGTGAGAAGCTTGGTTACGCATTCTACTCAACAGTAACAGAATTCATTAACTATGTAACCATATTAACAAAGTTGTTAACCATTATATTCTCTATTCTCTTTGACAGGTGGCTGAAGCAGAGCCTTTGATATCTTGACACAATATAGCCTTTTCGAACATCCCTAGCTGGAGATGATCCTCGAAGAAGATTTTGCTTAGCTTGAAGAATACGAGGCAAGCGAATAGCCATCATTTTGTTTGGATGTAAATGTAAGAACAACAAGAAGATTGTTAGGATTTTAGTAAAGAACAGAAAACTCTGATTCTTGATGAGAATGTGAAGGCTTGAGTTGGATTGACAAGGTAATTGTGTGCTGTATATATAGAGGAAAGATCACAAAAACAAAAGAAGACCACCATAGTGGATAATGGATCTACTGGTATGGTCATTTGGTTGGGGTCTAATGAGAGACATGAAGTAGTGAAGGATCACATGGTATTGTCTCAAAAGCAAGACTGATAACATAATGTCCCCAGCATTTTTTGAGAAAAACAATCTACTCAGGACCCACTTGAAATTCAAGGAGTTGGCTATTATGAAGTCTATCTTAAGTTGTGACCACTTGAACACTGCAGACAACCTTGAGACATATACCCTCTTGAATTAGAGTTGTACGATATAGAAGGATCATTTCTGTGGACGACCTCTTAGAGTTCAGGGCATGCTTCAGACGTCTAAGTTCTTTTTTTTTGTTGTTGTAATGATGGGTAGAGGTCTTATGGACCACATTTGTCTTGTAAATTATAAAGCTTTTCTAAATCAGCAGTATGAACATGGATTATCAGCATTTATTGCTCTAGCAATATATTCGAACATGTATCACCAGGAAAAGTAAAAGGGACAAAAACTTGGTAGACAAAACCATGTGAAGTGCATATGAAGTGCGTGGCACTGCTTCACCCTTTTTAGAACCTATCCTGCATTTCAGAATATCTTGATGCAACTGCAAATGACGAAGTTAATGTCGGTAATTGTTTCCAGCCATTGAATTTGAAATGTGGGTGCCACAGGAACAGAAAAAGAGCATCAATGCTATCCTCAGGAAGATCTCAACCTGTGAGGCCAAATATGTTGCGAGGCCTTTTATTTATTCACTTTGGTAAAGCAAAATCTCCATTTATTTTATGCATTTCTTGAACAGTGTTAAAAGAAAAATCAACCAAGGTGAAAAAAACATAAAGTGAAAGAAGGACTGAAAAGGGCGAGGCGTGCATGCTCAGCTGAAAAAAATAAATGAAAGAAGAATATTCATTTGCAACCTTATAGTTGAATAGACCATGATTGCAGTATTTTATATGCTGGAAAAACAGCAGTTTCGCAGCTGATGTTTTAGCTAAACTTGCAGGTATTCACAACGAAGTGGTTCCAATGGAATGTCCTGATATCTACTTTCTTTTCTTGTAGTCATAGAACACAGTGACTTACTGTACATAGGAGATAAGGTGAAATAAATTTCATTTGATGATTTTAGACACTGAAATCAGTCAATTAAATTATTACTGGGATATCTGTTGATTTTAAAACTGCGCAGGTAAAAATTTCCCAGCAAAGAGGCTTTCTGGAACTAATTTTGATCATTTCAGATACTGAATACAAGTGTATATATATAGAGCTAGAAATACTAGAAGTTTCATGGAGATACACTTCACCTAAACTCACCTAATACATACATCCTACCCCTCAACTTATGTCAGTACACAACCCATATTTTCTGCAGAAAATCACTGCAACAAAATCTCAGCAGCTTATACACAATACAGAGGAACTACATTTTTGGAGTGTCTAGCAACAGTGTCGTTGCATCAACTATATCATAATAATGATACTGTATTGAAAAATTCAGGTTCAATAAAAAGGAGGAAACTACACTCTAAAAGGAATGGTCAAACCACCCATTGGATGAACAAAAACCAAACTCCTCTTCAGCTTTACTTAGCCTAGCTTGAGATGAAAGCTTGCTCGGATAGGACACTGAGACTAAAATTGCTTTGCCCTCGAAAAAGTCCTTGAAGCAGTAAATTTCTTGATGTTGAGTTTTGGCCACGACATTGTAACAAAACAAATATAATAACAAATCCTGTTTTATCTATGCATATAATTAATATCTATGAAAACTTCAGTAATTTGCTTATGTAATGCGACCCAATTGAGAGAGAATAAATTCTGTACATGTTGGTAATGTATGCTACAAAATTGTTTCTTCTAATCTATTTAATCCATCCCTTCAGTCATAACTCATTTATGAATTATTCTTCAAATTCATCTTTTTTCTTTTCAAAATAAAAAAAATCAAAACATAAAATAAAGATTGACATTTTAGCAAAAGCAAGATGGGAGGATTTCACATATAGAAAAAATCAAGCTGCAATTTGGATGGAATCAAGAGCCTAATTGTACTTCATTTTACCCAAAACTAGAGAGACAAAATAAATTCAAGGTCAAGTTACATGATTATTGGACGAATATGCATAAAAATTAAGCCTAGGGATATAATTAGATTTTTAACAGATCAATTTGATTTAATCATGGGTCAAATTAAAGTTTAATTATGTTTAAGAATTTTTTTGGTCCAATTGAATGATTTAATTAGGTACAAGGACTAATTATACTTTAAATTGGTCAAATTAATTTTATTAGGGGCTTAATTGGTGAAAAATTAAGCTTGGGGCCCAATTTGAGCTTAATTGAGAAGATTGGAATTTTAGAAGACCAAATTTAATTTTTACCAAGTTAATTGGTTCAAATGAGAGGTAAAATTGCAAGAAAATCAAAATTTTGGGGTTAATTAAGGGTTAAATTGAAGAAATTCATAATCAAGGATTATTTTACAAAAACGTTTCAAAGAATTTAGAAATGAAGTCGAAATATAAATTAAAAAGAGTATTAATATACCTTGATCAGATCAGATCGAGATGATGAAAACTTCACCTAAGATTTTCAAAGAACCTGAATTGGTAATTGGTCAAAAGTCCAAAACTCTGAATGAGATTAAGATATTTAACTGAAAATGTTCAAGACTGGAAGTTCATGTTTAAGCACATCATGTGCCTTGGCAATGATCATCATAGCAGATGATCGTTTTCAAGTAATTAGCCTCAACATCTTTTCTATAAGAATTGTAACAGCTGGAGGAACAGAGATTTACAGCTACTCTTTCCCTGACAGTAAATTTTCCTTACTTGGTTTTGAACTATACAGGGATGGACGCAAGTTTTTGATTTTTAACATTATACAAGCAAAAAAGAACTTGACGGCCTTTGTCTATGATGAGCTGATGCTGACACCTTAAAAGATAATTACTTAGTTGTTAAAGTGTGATCGGAATATAGTGTTCATTTGTTTTCCTTTGAGGACAACGTCTACAGCAACATGAAAGACTGCTAAAATCCATTTTCAGATGAGGAATTTTCATTTCTGGTGCTGGACGAACACAATTCGAGTAATGATCATGGCGTAGCGCATTTAACAAAAGTAAGAACTCACAAGCGAAGTTTCCGAGAGGAAAGTATATAATATATGAGAAAAGTACTCATTGAAATACAATTTGACAAAACAGCAATAATGCTGTGAAGCATGTTCATTTCCTTGAAGAAAAAAGATATCCGAGAAAAGGTCTGTACGTGTTACTCATAAGTGTCTTCTTTACAGAACTGTGTTAGAGTTGCTCTATCTTACTCTCTGCTTTTATGATTAACTTAAGCAAGAAATGACATCCATGAAAATCTCTTCTCTGCATGGAATAGTGAGACCGCCCATTGGATGATCATAGCCGAATTTTTCTTCAGCTTGACTTAGCAAGTCTTGAAATATAGCTTGGTTCAAGTATGATACTGGAATTACAAATCTCTTCTTCTGTGTTTCTCCAACATAAACTGCCAGGCAGCCCTTTGGCACTCTTGAAGCTGATGGTGATAGCTGAAGCATTTGCTTAGCACGTACAATAGCAGACAAACGGAAACCCATTATTTCAAATGGATGAGCAAGGAAAAGAAATCTAAGCAGACTTATTGCACAGAGGAATTTTGATTCTCAAGGATGTGAAGGTTTGAGTTGCTTGTGAACCTAAACATGTTGGTATTTATATATGTGAAGATTTACAAGATAGAAATCCCCTTATGCAAGAAGCCGGTCGTCAAGAGGCCCTTGGATGTGGTCTAGTCAAGAAATTAGCTCGAGCCATCACATGGTTCTGTCTTCAACCTAATTATCAAGAATACAGGCCTGACTGACCATTATTATTTTCTATGAAACATTATGACCCCACTGCTCTATTAACTATAAAGTTGTAGTTAAATTTGAAGTTATTTAAAGAGGATAACACTAATTATCCAAATCACAATAGACTGATAGTTTCTTTTTCTTTTTTTTGTCATATCAGAGACCTGCTTAAGTCGTCTGCTATTTCTTTTATAATATTCAGACAACATGTCCACTGAATTTCTTCTATTCATATTATCACATATTTATCACATTCAAAGATGTGAGATGAGCCTGTAAAAAAAAAAACAATTTAAAGTAAAATTTCGTGGAAATTAGCTGACATCCTCAATTCACAGTCTATACAACCAAGTCAGGTTTCCTGCAATAAGTGATATAGAACCAGAAAGTGATAGCTAAGAACCTTTTCTACAGGTAAGAGAAAATTCATCTATAGCAGAACTTGTGTAGCAACTTACAACCATATCATATCTGACTCACTAATTTTCATATCAATGAATAGACTTGCTGGACCGGACACCATGAAGTTCACATGGCCTCGCCCTACTGCCAGTACTGATGATTAGCCACCTCAATATATCATCGAACGGACATGCTTTTACTTTGAGGAGCGGACTTGCTGGACCGGACACCATGAAGTTCACATGACCTTGCCCTACTGCCAGTAATGATGAATAGCCACCTCAATATATCATCGTACGGAGATGCTTTTCCTTTTGAGGAGCGATCACCAACAACAGTCTCTATATATGATAATATTTGAATGCGTCAACTTTCCAGACTAGATTTTCCCTACTCAAGTCTCCATCACCACTTTCTTTGCACGACTAATGTACGAAGCAGTCTCACTGTAAAATTATCAGTTGTCAAAACAAATTTTAGTGGCAAGCAATAATTTCAGGGGACCATTGTTGAACAGTTGCTGTAGATGCTCTCCTTACTAAATGACCCATCTATATCAGATGTTACTAAATTGGACCTGCTTTAGCCTGGTGGTCTTACACGACCTATTTTGTGCCACATATTTAGATGGGGATAAGATGAAGACTTCCATGAGAGCAGTTTAAAGCAGAATCTGTTCCTTTAGGCATAAGTAATGGGTTCAGACTAAGTTGATGCTTACAATAATAGAAGAGACAGTATTTTCCAATACAATCTGTATGTTTTGATCATGTATGATAAGTATGATTAACGAAAATCTATAAAAGTAAACCTTAACAAACATTACAACATGTTATCTAGAGAAGTATGGTTGAAGATGGCACCCGAGTGATTCCAACCTTAGCATCATTTAAGTCTATCATCTCATTGGACAAGCCTCCTGAAGCTGTGTTCCCTACTTAAAGAGCATTTATCACCATTCACCTTCAGTGTGTGATGTGGATAGACAACTCTTACCCCAAAGCAGTTTCAGTTAGCAGGTGATGGCAATTCTGTTGGAAGAAGGATAGGTTTGGTAGAAGATAAAAAAACAGTAGTGCAAAGTTGAAAACTCAAGAACAAAAGAAGATTGAGTGTTTTTTCTAAACTCTCTTAAATATTCTCTCTTTGTATTACTTAATAATGCTGAATTATAAGCTTTTTAATAGGCATAAAGTCCTAGAAAATCAAAGAATTAAACT
Source organism: Populus x sibirica (assembly GCA_019202695.1). Taxonomy (NCBI): domain Eukaryota; kingdom Viridiplantae; phylum Streptophyta; class Magnoliopsida; order Malpighiales; family Salicaceae; genus Populus; species Populus x sibirica. Next base: position 2,810,275 of record JAGMVL010001134.1, read on the forward strand.
AATATAAGGAAATCCTAATCTAAACATGAATTGTTCTTTTCTTACTGAACCAGTCGATCGGGTCAACTAATTTTCAGAAATCAGTTCACTTTCAATACCCCCTTTAAACTTGATTTCTTCATGACTCCTGATATATCTCTCATCTCGATAAAAATACCATATTTGAGTGGCTTTGTGAAGATATCCGCGAATTGGTCTTGTGTATTCACATACTTGAATTCAATTTCCTTGTTTGCAATGCAATCTCATAGGTAATAAAATATTGTGTCAATATGCTTACTTGTATCATGAAATACTAGATTCTTTGCTATTGCAATGGCTGATGAGTTGTCCACATAAATTTCAATAGGCATCTCTTGTGGCATTCACAATTCCTTCAATAATCTCCTTAGCCATATGCAATTACAAACACATGATGTAGTAGCTACATATTCAGCTTCACATGTTGACAAAAAGACTATAGATTGCTTTTTTAAACTCCCATAGAGAAAACAAAACTCGTAGTGCTCTTTCTATCATCCATATCTCCAGCCCAATCATTATTACTATAACCCACAAGTTCAAAACTATTAAAATAAGCGTAGAACAAGCTAAAATCAACAATACCTTTGATATACCAAAGAATTCGCTTCAATGCTTTAAAGTGTGTCATAGTTGGTGTCTCTATAAATCTACTCACAAGTCCTACTCCAAAAAGAATATCTGAATGAGTGCATGCCAAATATCTCAAACTCCTAACTAAGCTCTTAAATGTTGTGAAGTTTATCTTCTCTCCTTCATCATTCTTTGACATCTTTACCCCACACTCAACCAGAGTATTTATTTTTGCACAATCCTCCACATTAAACTTCTTGAGAACATCCCTTGCAAACTTCTCTTAATTCACAAAGATTTCATCTTCTTCTTGTTTGATCTTAATCCCTAGGTAGTAAAATATGAGACTAATATTTGTCATCTCAAACTCTTTGATTATTGCTTTCTTAAAGTCTTAAAACATCTTTGGATTATTTTATGTAATGATCAAGTCATCCACATACAAACATATAATAAGAGTGTCACCACTCTCTTTGATCTTTATGTTGCGATGTCGCGGTCGCACAAATTAATTACCCTAGCTTCAAACACAACACACAAGATAGTATAGAGCAAGCAAGGGGTCGATCCCACAAGGAAGTTTCAAGTCAGATTTTTATGTTGTACATTATGTAATTGGGGGGATTTGGTTTGTGATTATCTAAACTATGGCAGCAATTAAAGTAGCAAACAAAATCAATTAAAACCGAAACTTATCAAGAAAACGAACCTTGGTCGCAAGCACACATCCACCAACGGAAATTAGAACCGATCCTTGAAACGAAAATTGCGGTTTATGTTCTGAAATTTTATCTTTTCTTAACGTTGATTAATTAACGGATCCGCCGTATAACTAATCCTAACCAACAAACAATCAAAGTGTCCGCACTAATGATTCAATTTAATGGTAGCTTTAAGAACTAGATAATTTCATCAAGATTAACATACAAGCTGTCCGCGGCTTGTGTCACTTTGTTCAAATGTTTTCCCTAAGTTCAATAACGTAGTTCCGCCACAATTATCAAGCTTAGTTGCTTCACAAGTTCATATATCACAACTCCGGTTTTGATATTAAACTTAGCAATAGATTGTTCACAACAATAACTTAGAGTCCGCTCTAGCAATCATCAACAACAATCATAGGAAATATGCATAGGAAAACAATCATACTCATTCATAACATAAACTGAAAATAAAAGGAAGAATAAATCTCACGGTTCTTGAAATCCGAAGGTTTGTTGTGTCCTTGCAACCAAGAAAAGAGCTTAGCCTTGCATAACTATTGAACAACTACTTCTAAAGAATGAAAAGAGCATGATTTTTGGGTTTGTAGAGGAGAGAATTTGTGTTTATTCTCTGCTGGCTGCTGCCTCCTTCTGCTCTCCCTCTTTTCTGCTGGCTGCTGCCTCCTTCTCTCTTTCTTTTTATATGCTAAGAAACCCTAGTCTCTATTTTACAAAGTAGTCCTCCCTTGAGTTGGCAGTTTACATTTAAGTACTTCAATAACTATTTTTCCTAAAAGGAGAAATAGCCTTGCATGAAATCTTCAAGCTCGACTTAGAGGAGCTAAATTGCTGATATAAAAACTTGGATGACGGTTTAGATGCTTCGGAATGTAATTTGGACTTGTTCTTCACGAAACCTGTTTGCTGGCAGAATTCAGTTGTCATCTTTGAAAAATCATATCTCCCTCGTATGACATCGTTTGTGGCTGAAACTTGGAGCGTTGATAGGTATTTAAGTCAGGAATCCACGCAAATTGAGTTTGCATCAATTGGAGTTCTGTAGCTCCAGATATTAAATTTTGAATGGCCAAAGGTCAACATTGGCAGAATGCGAGATTTGACTTTGCAGGATGTGATTTCCATGATCTTTCTCTTTTTATTTTTCTTGCATTACATTTCCAGAAAGGTATGGATGTTAGCTTTTTAGTGCCACTGGAATCACTTCATTTCGATCTCTAGAACTCACGCTCTGCAGAAAACATTGACTGAACGTCAAATCTGTCAATTACCTCCAATTTACTCCTTTTTGCATCTTTCATCCAAAAGTGCCTTCAAAACATAAAACAAAGAATATCAAGGCATTTTATATATAAAACATGGACAAAACATTAGGTAGATATGGGTGAAACTATCGAATAATATGGTTACATCAAATACCCCCACACTTATCTCTTGCTCGTCCTCGAGAAAGGATAAATAAAATCAAATTGAAAATAACTATGATCAATCTCTTAATCTCCCATCAATGTCCAAGAATATATGCATTATAAACAAGAATACAATCAAGAATGATAAATAGTATATTTCTCATGAATTCATTTACATGCAAACTTCAAAACTCAATTAATCATCGGGATTTAAATGAAATCTATGCCATGCCAAAGTGATAGGTCCTCTCATTGATATACACTCCAACACTCATGTGTTTAGGGTTTATGTGTTTAAATCTCTCAAATTCAATCAAAGAGTATGTTCTACCATAAGCTTGCTCTTCAATCTCATCTCCATTACTAACATATTACAAACAATGCATGAATCAAAAGGTCTTATTTTACGGTTGTAATGGGGCTAAGGTTAATGGTGAGGTAAAAGAGAGTAAAAGAAAAGGTTCAAACCAAAGAAAGTAGAGCATTCTAAAAAATGATATTTCAAACAAGATATTTCATCAAAGCACATAAATTTTCCTTCTTTAATCACCAATGCTTAGCTTCTTTTGATTTCAAGCTTTTTCAACATAAAATCTCAAGAACATAAAGGAACACTTTTTCTTTTTCTTTGTTTTTTTTTCTTTTTTAACCTTTGGCAACTTTGCCCATCTTTTCATCAAGCATCACTTCTTCTTTCTTTTCACATAATTTCCAACCATAATTCCATGAGATATCATAAGTATATGCTCTACTAATCCTTGGCCAAGGGAAAAGGAAAACATATAAAAAGTTAAGGCTTATACATGGATAAAGCAAAGAAAAGATAAACAAGCTCAAAAGGGGCTCACTAAGGATAATATGCTTTAGGTTGACTTTTTGGTTCAAGTGATTAAAATTCCTAATGCCTTTATCATCTTCATGTATATTTGTAATGGAATATAATCTCAATAAGATATGAAGCAAGTTCTAGAGATACATATCATTGAAAGAATGCACACTCAAAGAATATAATGTTGAAGGCTCAAAAGCTTGCATTGGTATAACACTATAAAGTCAACATGGCATATTCTCAAAGTCAATCCCTAAACCAATTAAACCTTAAAATTTGCATGCATACTTCTTCATTTGATTTATATCTTCATCTATCTCAATTAATTCTCATACATAATACTCATATTCTCAAAAACCAATGGGAGTTAAAAAGATCAAACACAAAATTTTTTTTTTTTTTTTAGAACAACAAAGAAAACTAAAATTCTCCCAATACCCCCACACTTAAAACACAACATTGTCCTCAATGTTGAAATAAAAAGCAAAGGAACATAAGAGAATGACAAAAAATAAATTAAAATGCGAAAAAAAAAAAAAAAAGATAAGGAAAAAGAAAGCAAATCTGATTTTTTTTATCTTTGGGTTGCCTCCCAGTAAGCGCTTTTGTTTTATGTCATTGGCTTGACATGTGGCATGCTCATTCTTCATAGATTGGTTCAGCTAACTCTACGAAGCGGTGAGTTACGCCGTCCAACCTTCATAGAAAGGTTTTAAACGATGCCCATTAACCTTGAGTACTTTGTTGGTTTCTAAACTTGTAATTTCAAGCTGCACCATAAGGAAAAATATTAGAAACAACAAAGGGTCCAATCCAACGAGAGCGCAATTTTCCGGGAAAAAGTTTCAAACGCGAATGATAAAGAAGGACTTTGTCTCCAACATGAAACTCCTTTCTTGTAAGCATTCGGTCATGAAGATTCTTAGTCTTTTCTTTGTAAATCCTTGCATTCTCGTAAGCATCATTTCGAATTTCTTCCAACTCTTGCGGTTGTAGTTTTCTTGCAATCCACCTGCGGCATCATAATCCATGTTACATTGTTTAATGGCCCAAAAAGCTTTGTGTTCAAGCTCCACCGGTAGATGACATGCTTTCCCATAAATCATTCTATAAGGTGACATTCCTATAGGTGATTTATAAGCGGTCCGATAAGCCCAAAGTGCATCTCCAAGACGTAGACTCCAATCTCGCCGGTTAGGTTGCCTTTGTTTTCTCCAAAATGGACTTGATTTCTCGATTTGAAATTTCAGCTTGGCCATTCGTTTGAGGATGATATCTTGTGGAAGTTCGATGAGTCACATGATATTTGCGTAGCAATGCTTCCATGGAACGATTACGGAAATGAGTGCCACGATCACTAATGATAGCTTTAGGGATTCCAAACTGTCAAATATATGAGTCCGACAAAATCTAAAACAACCTTAGCATCGTTAGTTCGTGTGGCTTTCGCCTCAATCCATTTGGACACATAATCAACGGCAAAGAAGAATATAAAGATTGCCAAATGAAGAAGGAAATGGACCCATAAAGTCAATACCCCAAACATCAAAAATTTCACTTACAAGAATATTCGTTAAAGGCATTTGATTCTTATGAGTGATATTACCTGTTCTTTGGCATTTTTCACATGATTTGCGAAGTGATATGCATCTCTAAAAATAGAAGGCCAATAGAAACCACTTTCAAGTACCTTGTGGGGTGTTCTTTTTGCTCCAAAATGCCCACCACAAGAATGAGAATGACAAAAAGTGAGAATGGAATGAAATTCATCTTGTGGTACACACCTCCTAACTACTTGATCCGCACAAAATTTCCAAAGGTAAGGATCGTCCCAAAAATAATATTTAGCATCGGCTCGTAACTTATCTTTTTGGGGTTTAGACAAACCTGGAGGGAATTCTTTGGTGACTAAATAGTTTACCAAATCGGCATACCATGGTCTTGTAGAGGAATGCAACATATACAAGCTGCTCATCGGGGAATGTCTCTCTTATTGTTTCGATCTGTATATCCTCGGTCCTCGGTCGGCTCAAGTGATCGGCCACATGGTTTTCGGGCACCTTTTTTTATCTTTGATCTCAAGATCGAATTCTTGTAAAAGCAAGATCCACCTAATCGGTCTTGGTTTGGACTCCTTCTTCTTCAAAAGATACACGAGAGCTGCATGGTCGGTAAAAACAATGACTTTTGTACCAAGTAGATATGACCTGAATTTTTCAAGAGCAAACACCCTTTGCAAAAGTTCCTTTTCGGTTGTATGGTAATTGCATTGTGCTCCATCCAACATGCGAGAAGCATAGGCGATAACATGCAAATTCTTCCCAATTCTTTGCCCAAGCACGGCTCCTACCGCATAATCACTCGCATCACACATTATCTCAAAAGGTTCATCCCAATTTGGTGGTTGGATGATAGGGGCAGATGTGACACGTCTCTTAAGCTCATCATGGGCATCTTTACATGCTTGATCAAACACAAAATCCACTTCTTTGGCTAATAGTTTGCACAAGGGTCTTTGTAATCTTCGAGAAATCTTTGATAAAGCGTCGATAGAAACTGCATGGCCTAGAAAAGAACGAACTTCCCTCACGCATGAGGGGTAAGGCAATGATGAAATAACATCTATCTTAGCTTTATCAACCTCTAATCCACGTGAAGACACAACATGCCCAAGAACTATTCCTTGTTCTACCATAAAATAACACTTTTCATAGTTCAAGACAAGGTTAGTTTCAATGCACCTTTTCAAGATTAAAGATAAATTTTCTAGACATTTATCAAAAGAATCACCATACACCGTGAAATCATCCATAAAAACCTCAATTATTCTTTCAACATAGTCGGAAAAAATACTCATCATGCATCTTTGAAAAGTTGCGGGAGCATTACGAGAGACCAAAAGGCATTCTTCTATATGCATATGTACCAAATGGACATGTAAATGTAGTCTTTTCTTGATCCTCGGGATTAATAACAATCGATTGTATCCACTATATCCATCAAGAAAGCAATAAAAAGACTTACTGCTAGGCGTTCAAGCATTTGATCCATGAATGGTAATGGGAAATGATCTTTGCGTGTAGAAAGATTGAGCTTTCTATAATCAACACACATTCTCCATCCACTCGAGATGCGAGTAGGAATGAGCTCATCATTTTTGTTTTTCACCAATGTGATTCCGGTCTTTTTGGGCACCACATGGATTGGTGCGACCCATTTCTTGTCGGTGATGGGGTAAATGACTCCTGCATCTAACAATTTCAAAATTTCAGCTTTCACTACCTCCATCATAGGCGGGTTCAACCTCCTTTGCATTTCCCTTGTTGGTTTTGCGTTGTCCTCCAATAGTATGTGATGCATACACATTGAGGGACTAATACCCTTGATGTCGGCTAAAGTCCATCCAATGGCCGTCTTGTGATCACACAACAACTTCACAAGTTTTTCCTCTTGCATACTTGTCAAACCTTTTGCTATGATAACGGGAAGTGTATTGTTGTCGCCAATGAATACATACTTCAAATTATCGGGCAAAGGTTTTAATTCTAACTCGGGGGCTGTAAAATAGATGGCAAAAGCTTTTTATGTGAGAGTACTAAATCAACAAAGACATTACCATGGGGAACGGTTTGCAAAGCTTGTAAGGCCAATCTTGATTCGTGCACGTTTTGGGGAACACACACGTGCCTCTCCATCTCTTCTATCTTGGTGAAATCATAGCCATAGCTCAAAGCTATGCTTAATCCATCTTCGCAATCAAAATCACAAACTTCTTTTGCACACACTTATCAATTTGGTCATAACATGTGATAGAATAAACATTGCTATAAGGATATTTCATTGCATCATGAAAATTGAATTCAATTTTTTCATCTCCTACTTCCATAGACAAGGTATCCTTACCACAATCAATCTTTGCGTTGGCGGTTTTCAAGAATGGTCTCCCAAACAATATAGGAGTCTTTGGTTGATGAATCACAAGAATCATGTTCCATATCAAGAATATAAAAATCACATGGAATAACCAAACTATCAATCTTGACTAGGACATCTTCTATCACACCAAGTGGGTAAACAAAACTACGATCCGCAAGTTGTATTACAATGCTAGTTTTATTCAAAGGCTCAAGACTAAGAGAATCATAAACATGTTTGGGCATAACACTAATGGATGCACCTAAATCGCATAAAGCTCTTTTAAAACTAGCATTACCAATAACACATGGGATAGTAAACGCACCTGGGTCTTTTTGTTTCAAAGGCGGATTCTTTTGAACAACGGCGAGATACAACTTCACCCATACTTACCGTTTCATGACCTTTCGGTTTGAAAGCTCTCTTGGTAGTACACAACTCCTTCAAGAATTTTGCATACTTGGGAATTTGCTTGATAGCATCAAGCAAAGGAATGTTGAGTTCCACTTTCTTGAAAACCTCTAAAATCTCTTTTTCTTTGTCTTCTTTCTTTGACCTAGAAGAACTCACGGGAAAGGGTGGAATTGTTTTAAAACTAGAATTCATTGAGTGAGGAGTTACCTTTGGAGTGTTGGTCTTTATTTCGGTTTGTGGAGGAGGAGGAGGATGTTTGTTCTTTGTACTCAATTCGGTTTCTATCTCTTCTTCTTCCTCCATCTCAATTTGTTTCGACCTTTTCTCTTCAATTTCTTTCCCACTTCGCAACATGATCGCACTAACATTCTCTTTTGGATTCAATGCTTGGGAGGGCAACTTTCCATTCATTTGTGCTTCCAATTTCCCTACACTTGAAGCTACTTGCCCCATTTGCTTTTCCAAGTTGTGAATACTTGACCTTGTTTCTGTTGAAAAGACATGACATTTTGTTGCAAGGTAACGGTATTAGAAGCCAAAGTTTTCATCATCTCACGAAGATCATCATTGGATGATGACCCCATAACATTGGAGTTTGTAAATGGAGGGGGTTGTCTTGCTTGATAATTTTGTTGGGGTTGAAATCCATGGGGATGGAGCTGTCGGCCTTGATTGCCTTGTTGGGATGGGTTGCCATAGCGTAAGTTGGGATGATCTCTCCATCCGGGATTGTACGTGTTGGAAAAGGGATCATATTTACTGGTTGGGGCTGTCCGTTGAATGTTCCATCAATTGCATGAGCTTGTTCAATGTAATCTTCTTGCATTGTTGGGCACATATCCGAAGCATGTCCTTGTAAGGAGCATATGCTACAAACTTTCACCTGTTTGCACATTTCCACAAGCCAAAGAACGCACAAGAGAAGTAAGATCATTAACTTTATTTTCAAGGTTAGAAATACTTACCTCATTTACTCGTTTGTTGGAGAAGTCTCCACGAGTGCCAAATTGTTTTGAGTTGGTTTGCCATGTTTGAGATCAATTGGCGTGCGGCCTCGGGTGTCTTATCCACCAATGCGCCTCCACTTGCGGCATCAATGATATTACGGTCGGTAGGCATCAATCCTTCATAGAAATATTGAATGAGCGGTGATCGGGTATTTGATGATGAGGACATTGAATGCGAGTTGCTCAAATCTTTCCCAATATTCGAGAGAGTGTCTCTCCATGAGATTGCCGAATCCCACATATTTCTTTCCTTATGTTGGCAACTCGAGATCTTTGGGAAATACTTCTCAAGGAAAATCTTCTTCATGGCATTCCAAGTTCCAATAGATCCTGGAAGAATAGAGAAAAGCCATGCCTTTCTTTGCCCCCTTCAAAGAGAAAGGGAAAGCTTTCAACTTAACTTGTTCTTCATCAACTCCATTCGGTTTCATGCCAACACAAACCATATGGAACTCCTTGAGATGAGTATGAGGATCTTCTCTGCAAGACCATTAAATGTTGGTAACAAATGTATAAAACCAGATTTGAGCTCAAAGTTTACATTATTGTCAATGTTTATGCACAATGGTTGATTTTCCACATTAGGAGCGGCAAGCTCCTTGAGTGTTTGTTGTCGTGCAACCGCCATGGTGTTGAGGCGAGCTTCCTTTCTTAATCTGCGTAAAGTGCTTTCTATTTCAAGATCAACCTGCACTTGAATTTGATTAGTAGAACGGGTCACGAGGCATAAATTGCTAAGGAAACTCAAAAGAAGGTAACCACACAAGAGATCGAAAACAATGCAAATTGTACGAAAATCCTACGGTAGAAAACTAAAACTGTCTAAAAACACTAGAAAACAGCGGAATTTGGCCACAATAGGGTGGGGCTAGTGATTTATCACTAGTCCTGTTCAGAACGTCGTTTCCCTTCAGGAAACAAAAGGCCAATACCTAATTCCACCAAAAACTCTGTTTTGAACAGTACCGTGCCGCAAGTGAACAGTACCGTCGCAAGCAAAAAATCTGTTTCTCTTTTTTTTTTTTTTTTTTTTTTTGAATCACAGCAAATAAAAATAACAGTACAAGCACAAGAATCAACTAAAATTACTTCCCCGGCAACGGCGCCAAAATTTGTTGCGATGTCGCGGTCGCACAAATTAATTACCCTAGCTTCAAACACAACACACAAGATAGTATAGAGCAAGCAAGGGGTCGATCCCACAAGGAAGTTTCAAGTCAGATTTTTATGTTGTACATTATGTAATTGGGGGGATTTGGTTTGTGATTATCTAAACTATGGCAGCAATTAAAGTAGCAAACAAAATCAATTAAAACCGAAACTTATCAAGAAAACGAACCTTGGTCGCAAGCACACATCCACCAACGGAAATTAGAACCGATCCTTGAAACGAAAATTGCAGTTTATGTTCTGAAATTTTATCTTTTCTTAACGTTGATTAATTAACGGATCCGCCGTATAACTAATCCTAACCAACAAACAATCAAAGTGTCCGCACTAATGATTCAATTTAATGGTAGCTTTAAGAACTAGATAATTTCATCAAGATTAACATACAAGCTGTCCGCAGCTTGTGTCACTTTGTTCAAATGTTTTCCCTAAGTTCAATAACGTAGTTCCGCCACAATTATCAAGCTTAGTTGCTTCACAAGTTCATATATCACAACTCCGGTTTTGATATTAAACTTAGCAATAGATTGTTCACAACAATAACTTAGAGTCCGCTCTAGCAATCATCAACAACAATCATAGGAAATATGCATAGGAAAACAATCATACTCATTCATAACATAAACTGAAAATAAAAGGAAGAATAAATCTCACGGTTCTTGAAATCCGAAGGTTTGTTGTGTCCTTGCAACCAAGAAAAGAGCTTAGCCTTGCATAACTATTGAACAACTACTTCTAAAGAATGAAAAGAGCATGATTTTTGGGTTTGTAGAGGAGAGAATTTGTGTTTATTCTCTGGCTGCTGCCTGCCTCCTTCTGCTCTCCCTCTTTTCTGCTGGCTTTGCCTCCTTCTCTCTTTCTTTTTATATGCTAAGAAACCCTAGTCTCTATTTTACAAAGTAGTCCTCCCTTGAGTTGGCAGTTTACATTTAAGTACTTCAATAACTATTTTTCCTAAAAGGAGAAATAGCCTTGCATGAAATCTTCAAGCTCGACTTAGAGGAGCTAAATTGCTGATATAAAAACTTGGATGACGGTTTAGATGCTTCGGAATGTAATTTGGACTTGTTCTTCACGAAACCTGTTTGCTGGCAGAATTCAGTTGTCATCTTTGAAAAATCATATCTCCCTCGTATGACATCGTTTGTGGCTGAAACTTGGAGCGTTGATAGGTATTTAAGTCAGGAATCCACGCAAATTGAGTTTGCATCAATTGGAGTTCTGTAGCTCCAGATATTAAATTTTGAATGGCCAAAGGTCAACATTGGCAGAATGCGAGATTTGACTTTGCAGGATGTGATTTCCATGATCTTTCTCTTTTTATTTTTCTTGCATTACATTTCCAGAAAGGTATGGATGTTAGCTTTTTAGTGCCACTGGAATCACTTCATTTCGATCTCTAGAACTCACGCTCTGCGAGAAAACATTGACTGAACGTCAAATCTGTCAATTACCTCCAATTTACTCCTTTTTGCATCTTTCATCCAAAAGTGCCTTCAAAACATAAAACAAAGAATATCAAGGCATTTTATATATAAAACATGGACAAAACATTAGGTAGATATGGGTGAAACTATCGAATAATATGGTTACATCACTTTACATAGATAGTATATTCATAGGGGCATTTAACAAATCCATTCTTTAAGAAATAGCCATCAATGTGACTACACCACGCTCTTGGGCTTGCTTCAATCCATGCAAGGTTTTGTTCACCTTTAATACCTTATCTTTATGTCCCTTCACTTCATATCTCATATGTTGCTCAATGTAGACCTTCTCTTTAAGGATATGATTAAAAAAAGGCTGATTTGACATCCATTTGATAGATTCTCTATCTATGTTTGGCAACAGTGGCAATTATTAATCGAATGGTCTCCAATCTAGCAATAGGAGCAAAATCCTCATCATAGTCAATCCCAAGCTTTTAACTATAGCCTTTTACCACTAACATTGTCTTATATCTCTTCACCTCTCCTTTGGAATTCTTGTTTTGTTTGTAGATCCACTTGGAACCTAATGACTTCTTTCCTCTTAGTCTAGGAACCAACTTCTATGTGTCATTCTTCTTAATTGATGCAATCTCCTCATCTATAATAATTCTCCACTTTTTGTCCTTTATATTTTCTTGAACCATTATAGGATCATATATAGCAAGTTGACAATATAGTGTTACATCATCATCAATAGAATTAGTTACCTCATACAAGTTATCAATGCTCCTTATCTTTCTTGGTGGACTAGGTGGGCTGCCACTACTAGAACTTCCACTAAAAGAAGAAGATGAATGTGAATTTCAGTTCATTGGTGATTGTGGAGGTGTAACTATAGGTTCTAGATGATCTTTATATATCTTCTCCTCTTCATCAAGAATTGGTAGAAACTCATATTTCCTACCATCATCTACCTTTCAATTTAGTGCTCCTTCTTTATTAAATTCAACATCTCTATTAATCACTATATTTCCTTCATTAGGAATGTAAAGCTTGTATCATTTAGACTTTTGATCATAGCTCACAAAATCTTTTTGCTCTTGTCATCTAACTTGATCCTTACTTGATCATCTACATACATATAACCAATGCTTCTAAATACTTTCAAGTGGGTAGCACTTGGCTTTCTTCCATTTCATGTCTTTTATAGAGTCATGCCATTCAAACCTTTAGTTAGAAACCTATTTGACAACTAGATAGCACAATCTAAAGCTTCAGCCTAAAAATCCCTTGGCATCTTCTTAGTTTTGCGCATGTTTCTCGTCATATTAAAGATGCTTTTATTCTCTCTCCACCACACCATTTTGTTGTGGTGATTTAGGCACAATTAGGAGTCTTTTTATATCATGATGTTCACAAAAACTCATTAGAATCATTAGAAAACAAATTCACCCTCTATTTGTCCTGAATGATTTTATAGAATAACCACTTTTTTTATCAACTAATGCCTTAAACTTTTTAAAACAACTAAACACATTAGACTTTTCTTTTAAAAAGCATACCCAAGTTTTTTTACTATAATCATCAATAAAGAGTACAAAATACAAATTTTAATCATACAAACATGGATTGATAGGACCACAAACATCTGCATGTATCTCTTAAAGAAGTTAAGTTGCTCTAAATGTAGACTCCTTTGGAAAGCTCTTGCGGAAATGCTTGCCCACTAAAAATCATTCACACAATTGACTTGGATGTATAATGGATGGTAGTTCTTTCAACATCTCCTTTTGTGCCATATCTTCAAGCTATCATAGTTTACATGCCTAAGTCTTATATGTGAAAGCCAAGTTTCATCTTTCACACATGCGTTTAAGCATTTAGGCACATCCGTCTCTATGTTTAACAAAAACATTTTGTTCTTTGTCATGGTTACATTTGCAATCATAGCTCCATGAGTATCAAGTAATGTAAATGTACAATCTTTCATCTTAATCTCATAACTCTCTTCCAATAATTTTCCTAAACTTAATATATTGCTTTTTACAGTAAGGATATAATAGACATCATTAATAAATTGATGACTTTCATTTTTTAATTTTATGAGAATCGTACCTTTTTTTATAGAAACCTTTGAATGATCTGCAAAGATGACATTACCTTTAATTGATTTATCAAGCTCCATAAACTTGTCTCTATCTCCACACATATGATTACTGGCACCATTATCTAGATAACACATGTTCTCTTTAGCTTGCATTCATTCATCATAGACTAATAATACAGTGGCTTCTTTCTCCACTTCTATAACAAGATTGACATTCTCCTCAACCTTTTTGGTTGGATTCCAACAATCCCTGACATAATGACCTACCTTTTAACAATTATAACATTTAACCTTTGTTTCGTCAAACTTAGATTTTGGATTGCCATTGTTAGTGTAACCGGTCGACTAGTTTGCTTCATATGGTCGACCAATTGACCTGTTGAGGCTGCCATGACTTTCTCTTCCAAATCTGCATTTTCCTCATCTTCTTCTATATTGTCCACATCCTCTACCCTCTTGGGTATATCTAGGGTCATCTTGCTTTGAAAAAAGTGATTGTGCATCCCTATCTTATTGAATTTCATTGACTCTTTCCTCATGGGCTTGTAATTTTTGCATGAGACCATGAATTGTAAGAAAATCCATATTTTGTGACTCCTCTATTGCAACTACAACATAATGGAACTTCTTTTTCAGCGAGCATAGAATCTTCTTTACCACACGTGTTTCTTCCATCTTCTCCTCATATCTCTTCATTTGATTGTATATAGCCAATACTCTAGTAAAGTAATTCTGAAATATTCTCTAATTCTAGCATATGTAACTTTTCAAAGTCACCACATAACTTTTTATAGAAGTACATTTCTTACATTGTTAGCTCCTTGGTTTGATTCTTGCAAAACTTCTTATGCTTGCTTGACGATGGTTGTGTTGACCACTATCTCAAAAGTTGTATCATCCTGAAATTGGTGGATGATTATAAGTGCTTATTGATCCTTTCTTCGTGCTTTTTGCACAGTCTCCCTTTGGGTTGAAGTCAACGTTGCTCCATCTATAGGCTCCTTAAAACCTTTTTCAATCATCTCTCATACATCTTAGGAACCTAGCCAAACTTTTACTCAAATACATCAAGTTTCATAGTTGTTCTTTGTCAACCTAGGACATTGAAGTGGGAAGTTTGGATTCACCATGTCAAATAATCAAACTTAAGCTCTAATACCACTTGTTGGAAGAAGGATAGGTGTGGTAGAAGATCAAAAAGCAGTAATGCAAAGTCAAAAACTCAAAACAAGAAGAAGATTGAGAAAAAGGTATACTTTTATTAAATGCTTCTCTCTAAACTCTCTTAGTTATTCTCTTTCTTTGTACTACTTAATAATGTTGAATTACAAGTTTTTTTATAAGCATAAAGTCCTAGACAATCAAGGAATTAAACTAATACAAAGAAATTTTAATTTGAACAGGAATTGTATTATACCGACTGAACCAGTCGACGACTTCAACTTATTCCAACCAGTTACTCTGTCTCAACCGGTAGACCTGTTCCCAACCAGTTGACCGGGTCAACTAATTTCTAGAAATTAGTTTACTTTCAACAAATTCTTCTATAATTGGCATTGTGAGATCTAAAGTAAAATTGACTAATTTCCGCTATTCTCTGTGATGAACCGGTACTAATAGCGGAATCAAGTTTGCTTATTTGGTTAACTAACAAGAAAATCTCTACAACGTCCAGCATATATGGCAGGAAAGGAGTACTGGCAAAAAATATAAAACCCAGTTCTGAAGATCATTTTTAAAAGGAATATAATTCAAACAAAATGGAACTAATACATATAAAAGAAAGTAAAATAATTAATGCAATGGAAATAGACAGAGAACAATAGAGTATATATCATGAGGACAAAATTCATTGATTAGTGCTTTGCAATTTTCTAAATTGAATTACAGTTCGACAAAACGGTAATAACATCCAGTTCTGTGTTATACCATGAAACAAGTTCATTTCTCAGCAGAAGAAAAGATATAAAGAAAAAATGTTTGTACATAGAACTCATTACAAAACTGTGTTAGAGTTGTTGTATGCCATTATCAGCTTTCATGGCTGATTTAAGGAACAAATGATACCATGGAAAATATCTTCTTTGCAAGGAATGGTGAGACTGCCCATGGGATGATGATATTCGATTTCTTCTTCATATTGACTAAGCAAATCCTGAAATATTGGTTGGTTCAAGTATGATATTGGAATTATAAATCGATTCTTTAGGAAAGATCAATTATCCTGACAATGATGCGGGAAAAGAAATCCTGGATGATGTGGTATTTTTATGATTTAATTTAGATCAATTACTTTATTGTGTTGTATTTTATTTAACATGCTCAAAATTTGAAAATTTTTGTAAGAACGCATTTTTCTAAGAAGTCAAATATTGCTTGGAAGTGTTTTCTTTGAACTTGTTTTCTTTTAATCTTCGGTGATAATCTTTAAAGCAGTAAATTTAATTTCGTGGAAACTAAATGAATAAACAAATCGAAGAACATGAAAAGATTTGTGAAAGTTTAAAAGATTTCATAATAAATAATCTCTTGAGACACTGCTTACAATCTGTACATGATATGTAGAGTATGCTACAAAATTGTTTTCTCTAATATATATATATGTTAATCTGTCCCTTTTATGACGCATTTAAGCGAGAAGTGAGATCAATGAAGATGTCTTCCCGACAAGGAATTGTGAGACCACCCATTTGATGATCAAATCCAAATTCCTCTTCAGCTTTACTTAGCAGCTCTTGAAATGAAGGCTGGTTCAAGTGTGATACTGGAATCACAAATCTTTTCTTCTCTTCTTCTCCAACATATACTGCAATATAGCCTTTTCGAACATCTCTAGCTGGAGATGATCCTCGAAGAAGATTTTGCTTAGCTTGAAGAATACGAGGCAAGCGAATAGCCATCATTTTGTTTGGATGTAAATGTAAGAACAACAAGAAGATTGTTAGGATTTTAGTAAAGAACAGAAAACTCTGATTCTTGATGAGAATGTGAAGGCTTGAGTTGGATTGACAAGGTAATTGTGTGCTGTATATATAGAGGAAAGATCACAAAAACAAAAGAAGAGCACCATTGGGGATAATGGATCTACTGGTGTATGGTCATTTGGATGGGGTCTAATGAGAGACATGAAGTAGTGAAGGATCACATGGTATTGTCTCAAAAGCAAGACTGATAACATAATGTCCCCAGCATTTTTTGAGAAAAACAATCTACTCAGGACCCACTTGAAATTCAAGGAGTTAGCAATTATGAAGTCTATCTTAAGTTGTGACCACTTGAACACTGCAGACAACCTTGAGACATCTACCCTCTTGAATTAGAGTTACACAATATAGAAAGATCATTTCTGTGGACGACCTCTTAGAGTTCAGGGCATGCTTCAGACGTCTAACTTCTTCTTTCTTTTTTTGTAATGATGGGTGGAGGTCTTATGTGTTGGTGGGAGGAACCACTGGTGGTGGCTTTGAAACACTCAGAGGGGATAAAACACAAGGTTTTATTATAACAACAAAAGCTTACAACAACACAAAGAAGCTTACAATACACGCCCTCTCTCTTTCTCTCTAGTGTCTCTCTCTAGTCTCCCACACATAATAGCATAAGCTCGGCTTGCTATTTATACACGAATTCAAAACAAGAAAATTCAACCTTCAAGTGTGAAGGCGGCCGTGGACGGTGGTGTGAAGGCGGGGCGGCCGGGTGGTGGTGGCCGGTTGGTCGGTCACGGTCGGTGGTGGCCGGGCCGGTGGTTGCCTTCCTTGACCTTCTAGATTGAGTTTAGTATTCAACAAATCTCCCCTTTAAACTCAATCGAGGGATGTCATGCCAAGCATGAACTTCATTCTGATAAATGTTTCCCTCTTCAATGACTTTGTATTTTTGCACTTTTTCTTTTGCATTCTTCTTTGTCTTATAGACCCCTTTGACACCTATTGCTTTCTTGCTTTCTGGTGGATAAGCCAGCCTTCCAGGTATCATTCTTTTCAATGGCATGTATTTCTTCATCCATTGCTTCTATCTTCTCTTCGTGATAGCTTTGTTGAAGCTAAGTGGGTCATTATCCGCAAAGAAACAAAATAGAGTTGTATCTTCGATGACTGCGTGGCATCGTACAACTCGTCAAGATTTCTCATCCTTCTTGGTCCTTCGACGATGAGGATGTTGATGCTGGTGTTGATGATGATGCTCCTGGTGAGTTCCTCCTGTTGAATACGGGGAATCTGTGTACCGGACTTTGTGGTTCATTTCTTGGCATAATCACCGGACTTTGTGGTTCAATTCTGCCGGCACAATCGGTTCTTCGATAAGTATCTGTTGGTACTTCTTCACCTTCAAGGATCAAATCAGTGGTGATCCATTTGATCGCTTCTTGGTCATTCTTCCATTCCCAAGATTTATCTTCTTCAAAGATAACATCTCTACTCATGATTACCTTCTTTGTGATGGGATTATACGGCTTGTATCCCATCCTTCTTTCACCATATCCCACAAAGATGCATCTCTCGCTTTTATCATCGAGCTTTCTCCTTCTTGCATCTGGGATCTTTGCATATGCCACACAACCAAATACTCGTAGATGAGTAACACTTGGTTTGTGACCACTCCATGCTTCTTCCGGAGGACAGATTACGTGAGACTTCGGTGGGGCAGCGATTCAATAGATACACTGCACATGATACGGCTTCAGCCCAGTATTGCTTGGGCAACTTCTTTGCTTTGAGCGAGACTTCTTGCCATATCAAGAATCGTGCGATTCTTCCTTTCGACTACACCATTCAGCTGTGGTGTATAAGCGGCGTTGTCGATGTCCGATGCCTTGTTGTGTACAATAGGCTTCAAAGTCATTTGTTGTATATTCTCCACCTTGATCAGATCTTACGGTTCGATCATGTAGCCACTTTGCTTCTCCACAATTGCTTTAAAATCTTTAAAACAATTGAATACTTTCGACTTCCTCTTCGGAAAGTATATCCACGTCTTTTCGCTAAAATCATCAATAAAAGTGAGAAAGTACCTATTCTGTCCAGTCGACATAGGCGTAATTGGGCCACACACATCTCGTGTGTACTAACTCCAGTGGCCTCTTTGCTCTCCAGTTGACTTCTTTAGCAAAACTGGATCTGTGATGTTTCTTTGAGGACACAACTCTCACAGACTTCATCTGGATGATCAATGTGAGGCATACCTTTGACCATCTTCTTGCTTGCTAGCATCTTCAAGCTCGTGAAATTCGAGATGTCCAAGCCTCGAGTGCCAAAGCCATTCTTCACTGTTGGTGATGGCACTCAAACACCTTCTTTGCATCATACTTGGATGTTCAAAGGAAACATCCTATTCTTGGACATTTTCACATAGGCCATTAATCTCCAATTGTTGTCTCTAATTGTCGGATGACAATTCTTCGAGTAAAAAGTGTACCCTCTCTCCAAAAGTTGACCTAAGGCGATCGGGTTCCGCTTTATGGTGGGACATAATAAACATTGGCGATGTAGCTGGAATCGCCGTTCTTCAACTTAATTGGGATCTTTGCCTTTACCTTTGAATGGAACCTTTGTGGTATCTCCAAAAGTAACTAGACCTTGCTTGGTCTCATCTAGATCACTAAATAACTCTTGGTAGCCGCACATGTGATTCTTTGGCTCCAGTATCTAGATACCATATATTTTTCCTGTTTCTCGCCAATTTCTTGTTGGACAAGAAATGCGGCTTCATCTCTGTCATCCTTCTCTCGCATAGTTGGCTTGCTCACGTATCTCCAACGGAGCTTTCATTCCGCATTCGGTGCTATAGTGCCCAAATTGATTGCAACTATAACATTGGATATTCCTCTTGTCACGGTTATTGTAACCGCCTCCTCTTCCTCTAGGAGTGAATGCTTGCTTGTCCTCGACCTCCTCTCGGTGGTGTTTCTACCACCTCTTCCTCCGAAACTTGTATTCCAAGAACCTCTTCCTTGGAATCTCTGGAATCCTCCTCCGGATTGTTGACTTCCTCCTTGAGTGGTATATCCACGTGTTGAAGTCTCCCCTTGCTCATATCGTCCTTGAGAGACAGCTTTGCTTGTAAGGCATGCTCGATGGCCTTATCTCCATTTCGCTTTACAATCTTCTCGCTCATGAGCTTGCAAAGAACTCATAAGTTCATCCACCGTCAACTTGTCCACTTCCTTGGACTCTTCAATGGCGACAACAACAAAATCAAATTTTGGATCTAGGGATCTCAAAATTTTCTCGATAATTCGAGAATCTACGATGGCTTCTCCATTTCTCCTCATCCGATTGACTATCACCATAATCCTTGTGTGATAATCGGAAATAGATTCCGAGGACTTCATTTGTAATAACTCAAATTCACCTCGCAAAGATTGAAGACGAATCTTCTTGATTCTGTCGGCACCTTTGTACTTTTGCTCGGAGAGCCTCCCATATATCATGTGATGTTTCAGTAGGAAGCTATGATCTCGAATGTATCTTCATCAAGACCTTGGTAGATGATGGTCTTCGCTTTGTTGTCCTTCTTTCTCGTTGACTTTCGGGGCTTGCTTCGTGCCTCTTGTAAAGCATCTTCTTCTTCTTTGGACTCGGTTCATCATAACCATAGTGTACAATCTCCAAACACTCTTGTGAACCAAGGAATGCCTTTAATCGATGCACCAACTATCATAGTTGTCTTTGGTCAGCTTCGGAATGAGTGTATGTACATTTTCGTAGTCATTTTGCTCTTGGAATGACTATATCACCTTCTGGGAGTTGAATTTGGCCAAACGGACACCTGTAGATCGATCCGGAATGGTCGAAATAGTCGGGAACCGGTCGACTTTGTAGAAATCAGGTCCGAAAATGGGTGAACCGGTCAAAAAACCAATGCGGGCGTCGGGCGGTTACGTTGGGTTGAACCGGGAATATTCTCGTGGAATATTCTATCGGCTCGACGCGGCTTGGATGCGGCGCGGTGTAGCGGCTCGGCTCGACAGGAGAATATTCTCGGGAATATTCTTCGGCTCTACCGGAGGCTCGGCTCGGCTATCGGCTTGGAAGCTCGGCTCGGCGCGAATATGGCGCGCGTGTGGACCACTCGTCTTCAACCTCGGGCGCGTCGGGCTGCGCGTGGTCAAACAGGCGAGAATCTTCGGGTGGCGCGTGTGGGCTACCTCCGTCTCCGATCAAGCTGATTTTTGCGGCGGTGAGTTCGTATGGATGAGCTCTACACGGTGGAATGATCAAAACTTGTTTTTGACAACTTTGAAAATTCGGCTATCCCGGAAAATACTTCGTTTTCTCGACGAACGGGGCTCGATACCAATTGTTGGTGGGAGGAACCACTTGGTGGTGGCTTTGAAACACTCGGAGGGGATAAAACACAAGGTTTTATTATAACAACAAAAGCTTACAACAACACAAAGAAGCTTACAATACACGCCCTCTCTCTTTCTCTCTAGTGTCTCTCTCTAGTCTCCCACACATAATAGCATAAGCTCAGCTTGCTATTTATACACGAATTCAAAACAAGAAAATTCAACCTTCAAGTGTGAAGGCGGTCGTGGACGGTGGTGTGAAGGCGGCTGGCGGCTGCGGTGGTGGCGGCTGGCTGGTCGGTCACACTGGTGGTGGCTGGCTGGCCGGTGGTTGCCTTCCTTGACCTTCTAGATTGAGTTTAGTATTCAACATTATGGACCACATTTGTCTTGTATATTATAAAGCTTTTCTAAATCAGCAGTATGAACATGGATTGTCAGCATTTATCGCTCTAGCAATATATTCGAACATGTATCGCCAGGAAAAGTATAAGGGACAAAAACTTGCTAGACAAAACCATGTGAAGTGCATATGAAGTGCGTGGCACTGCTTCACCCTTTTTAGAACCTATCCTGAATTTCAGAATGTCTTGATGCAACTGCAAATGACGAAGTTAATGTCGGTAATTGTTTCCAGCCATTGAATTTGAAATGTGGGTGCCACAGGAACAGAAAAAGAGCATCAATGCTATCCTCAGGAAGATCTCAACCTGTGAGGCCAAATATGTTGCGAGGCCTTTTATTTATTCACTTTGGTAAAGCAAAATCTCCATTTATTTTATGCATTTCTTGAACAGTGTTAAAAGAAAAATCAACCAAGGTGAAAAAAACATAAAGTGAAAGAAAGAATGAAAAGGGCGAAGCGTGTATACTCTGCTGAAAAAAATTAATGAAAGAAGAATATTCATTTGCAACCTTATAGTTGAATAGACCATGATTGCAGTATTTTATATGCTGGAAAAACAGCAGTTTGGCAGCTGATGTACAAAAATAATATTCTAAAATTTAATTATATTCAAACTGTGCTATTTTTCAAGTACATTTTCAGTATGTGTTATTGTCCCAAAACTTTTAACAAACTATGCTATTTTTCAAAAATAAACAAATCCTTAAAGAGTGATCACAAACATATCTAGTATGATGCATGAGTAATAACTTTCAGGCACTTTTTCCCTGTGTACGAAATATAGCCGTATATGATCTACAGGATATTAAGCCGTTATCGACATATATAGACCTGCAGGTACATTCCAAGTACTTACAATGGTATGAAGGTAAACTGGTAATCACTAAAAGTTTTTAAGATAGAGAAAAAAAACCAATTGGTGAGTGAAGCTGACATGAATTTGAGCGATAATGCTTAGCAGAAGATGATTAAGCTTATCAGATTTATTTGTAATTGAGTACCCTAAAGTAAACCAAAATGAAACACATGTAACATGTCAATTCTGCAATGAAAAAGATCTATTTCAAATGGCATATCTATAGAAACACCTAGTGCACCATCTTTCGTGACTATGCTTATCCTACTTTTGGTCTCCATCACCACTTGCCTATAGGAGCAAAGGACTATCGTACTAGGGACCCTTACGGTAATGAAATTATTAAAGTCATCGGTTGTGACAGCGAATTTTGAATTATATCAGATGTTACAGGACCTGCTTTAACCTGGAGGTCACTCTTACAACTAGCATGTGCCAAGATTGAAAAAGAGATAGTCCAATTAAGTAATGATCCAGGCTTCGATGCTTCTGGATATTAATTTAACTTCTTTTTTTATGAATTAACCACAGTAGTCTAAACTTGAATTTGCGCCTTTTCGCTGAGGTAATGTCCAGACGGACTTAGTTAATGCTTCCAATGATAAATGATTTACTATTTTCCAACATAATATGTATGTTTTGATCAGGGCTTTCCAGTACGTTGATAGATATTATGAAAAAATTCAGCGAAGATCAGGATAACTAACGTAGAAGGGAAAAAAAAAACAAGCTAGAAGGATGTATTTTATATATTGACGGAATAACTCCTTTTAAATAGAGTTTTAGTTTAACTGAAAATCAACAAAATCTGATAAATACATGGCATGAATAACAACTTCCTAATAACAAGTCAATAAAATAAAACAGCATCTTATTCCTTGGTTTTCATTCATACGTAGAAATCTTCTAGTTGACCTACTGCCATAATAGCTGCAGACACCTAGTTTGCTTCTTAAGGCTTCAAAACTGGCTTTTGAGAAAGCTTTGATGAACACATCTGTCTGATCA
The DNA here is from genome assembly GCA_019202695.1 of Populus x sibirica. Taxonomy (NCBI): domain Eukaryota; kingdom Viridiplantae; phylum Streptophyta; class Magnoliopsida; order Malpighiales; family Salicaceae; genus Populus; species Populus x sibirica. Next base: position 2,833,439 of record JAGMVL010001134.1, read on the forward strand.
TTGGTTCTACAATAAAGCAGATTGACTTCACCCTCTTTCTACACTTCTCTTGAAAAATACAACTTAATCTTGTAGTGCTTAGTCTTTCCATGGAAGACATGGTTATTTGCAATTGAAATTAATCTTGTAGTGCTTAGTCTTTCCATGGAAGACATGGTTATTTGCAATTGAAATTGTAGTCTGGTTGTCCATATAAATCTGTGTAGGCTCAAGTTGCTTCATATATAAATCTGCAAGTATTTTCTTATCCAAATTGTTTGATTCACAGCAGCAGTGGCTGCTACATATTTAGCTTTTGCTATGTTTTGAGCAACCACATCTTATGTCCTTAACACCATGAAAACACTCTTGATCTAAATCTAAAACAATAACATGCTATACTTCTCATATCATTAATAGAACCAGCACGTATCAGAATAACCATGAGCATAAAATTCTGAAGATGAGAATATCTGATACCTTAATTCATTGTGTCTTTGATACATTTTACAACCCTTTTAGCAACTTGAAGATGTATTTCACTGGCATGATGCATGAATCGTGAGAGTAAGCTTACTGTAAAAGTAATGTCTATTCTTGTTGCTGTAAGATACATTAAACATCTAATTAGCCTCCTGTAATAACCTTTATCAACTCTGTCTATTCCACCATCCTTACTGAATTTCTCCTTCTTATTCATAAGAGTGCTTTTACTTTTGTAGTTTTCCATGTGAAACTTTCTAAGTATTTCTCTTGCATACTTCTTTTTTCATATGAAAATTCTATGATGATTTTTCTTCACTTCCATTTCTAGAAAGTAGGACATCAAACAAAGATTTGTCATCTCAAATACTTTGAGCATTTCAACTTTAAGCTCTTTTGTTAGCTTCTCATCACTTCTTATTACACGCAAATTATCAACATAAATAGATACTATAAGCAAATTAGCACCCTTTCCTCTTACATATAATATGGCTTCACTTGGACTTTTAACAAAGCCAAGTATGTGAAGATGTTCATCAATGTTGTTTTACCTGGCCCTAAGAGCCTGTTAAGACCATATAATGTCTTCTTTAACAAATAGACCTTCTTTTATTTCCCTTTGACTTAAAAACCATTAGGTTGTTCTATAAAAATCTTCCCCTATAGATAACCATTCAAAAAATTAGATTTTACATCCAACAAGTAATTTTTTCATCCCTTATGTGCTGACAAGGCAAGTAGTATTATGATTATATCAAGTCGTGCTATATGTACAAAAGTCTTTAAGAAATCTACTTCAAACACTTGAGCATAACCCTTTAGAATTAATCTAGCCTTGTATTTGTTAATTTATAGAACCATCTACATTAAGTTTGGTTCTATACACCCATTTAACTCAAATGGCCTTTTTATGTTGAGGTTTGTTGATCAACATTCACGTATCATTCTCTTCAATCATTTAAGCTCCTTTTTTATTTCTTCAAACCACTTGTCATTCTCCATTGCCTCCTCAAACTCTACATGTTCATAAACAACAATGCTACTTCTTTCACAAATATTAAATAATTGTTAAAATAATTAAGATCAAATACAAAAAGGAGACTACAATTCTCAATAATCTGTTTATTATGAGTGTATAGTGTTAACCTAAATATAAAAAAAGTATATATAGGTTAAACTGAAAATACTATTCTACCCTTAATAAATAAAGCTACATAAATATTATTTAACAATAATAACCTTGTACATCTAACTGGCTCATCATCTATGTTGTCATTAGCATTTTGTTAAGCAGGTGATTTATGCTTCTATTCTAGTTCCTCCCATTTACATTGTTTATCCTCCATAAAATTAACATCCCTGCTTACTAAAGCTTTCCCATTTTATGGTTAAAAAATTCAATTAAGTTTGGATGGGCTGAAGTATCCAATAAATACTTTAGTTTTTACATTTCTATCTAACTTGTCTTTTTTAACCTAAGGCACATAAGTGCAACAAAAGCAACCAAATTAAGGTCTTAAAATGTTACAGGTGTGGTTTGTATCCAAACCATGCTTCAAATGGAGTTCTTTTCTACAAAGCTTTGGTTGGCAACCTATTCATCATATAAACTAATGTGTTTGTGACCTCAACTTATAGTTTCTTTGACAGCTCCTTTTCATGCAGCATACATCTAGTCATCTTCATGATGATCATATTTTTTCTCTCACTCACACCATTTTGTTGTGGTGTGTATGGTGTTGTAAGTTGGTACTTAATGCTAGCTTCATCACAGAACTACTGAAAGCTTTCATTGGTGTATTCCTTCCCATTATTAGATCTTCTAATTTACATTTTGCAGCCTTTTTTATTTTCCATTCATGTTTTTTGCTTCCAGAATACCTTTGCAACTTCATATTTGAATTTAAGAAAATAAATCCAACATAATCTAGAATAATCATCAATAAGGGTTATATAGTATCTATTACCATTTAGTGAAGTCGTTCTCTGAGGGCCTCCAATATTTATGTGCACCAGTTGAAGTTTGTGGGATGCTTCCTATATAATTTGAGGAAAAGGTTTTCTAGATTGCTTTCCATATTGACAATCCAGTCTATTAACATGTTCTCCATCCATGGAACACCTCTCATTAAGTTGTGTCTCTACATGTATAATAGTCCAGCATGATAAAAATACCCAAGCCTTCTATGCCATAATTCTTCATTGCCTATATTGATAGAAAAAACTATTTTCTCCTCCTCTATTAGGTTTAGAGCAAATGAAAACTGAAATTCTCTCCATGTGTCCTATCTAACCATATTTTTTGCATTTGACATTTGATCTCCACCAACACTTTTTTTATAGGTGATTTTTTTCAGTATGGACATGATGGATATGATTCCTCATTGTTTCTATCATTTTCAGTTTTTTTTCTTTTTCTTATTGATTCTCTTGTCTTTGCCTTTTCCTGAGTTTTGTGTCTTTGCTTGAAAAGCACCTGCACAAATTCCTCTTGTCTCATCAATCTTATTTGTTTATGTGCTTGTAATGCATTCACCAATTCTCATAAGGATATACTGGATAAATCTTTTGACTATTCTAATGATTAAATCTTAGACTCATATTCATTAAGAAGATTTTTATCAAGCAATCTCAGATTGTTTATTATACTCGACAACTTGTCAATGTGGTCTTTGATGTTTTTTGTCTCCTTCATCTTTTGAATTTCAAATTCTCTCATCAAATTGAGTACCTGTTTTTTGTTCTTTCATTTCTCTGGTATTCCTTTTTTAGATAGTCCCAAATGCCCTTTGCAGACTTCAGGTTCATGATTCTTGTAAATATTGTACTCGACATGGCATCATATAAGCAGGCTTCAGCTTTAGACTTTCTTGTATTCTTTTCCTTATGAACCTTCAGTTGAGTCATCGTACGATTTGCAAGCATTTTAGTAATGATGTAATCTTCCTCTCAGCTACTACCAGATTTAATAGTTTTATCGATATAATTTTTTATGCCGGTGTTTACCGATAGATACGGGGATGGAAAATTTTGTCGTAAAAGTCATCACAATATACCGATGGAAAAATTTCATCAATGTTTATGTTAGTATTTGTTAATTTTCTGGTAGTGAGCCACCCAAAGATCTAATGCTTCAAGATCGATGGACTGTCATTCTAATAGCTCGGGCTTCATAGTTATCACCATCAAAAATTGGTGGTGAAACATGTGAGTTGGTTTTTTTGGTTTTCATTGCTTGGTGTTTTTGTTTTTATATTTGTGGTTTGGTTTGTGTTTATGGGTACTTTCGACTCACAAATCCCTCGAGATAAATGCTCTGATACCATTTTATTTAGAGAGATTATGAACAAATTGAGTAAAGAAGGATAACTAACATAGAAGAAAAGAACTAGCTAGGATAAAACAACATCTTATTCCTAAAGACTTGGTCTTTATTCATACGTAGAAATCTTCTAGGTGACCTCCTCCTTAACAACACTTCGGATCATGTACAACTTTTTTAGGCATTCTTTCAACACAGTATCATCAACCAAAAATATGAGATAAGCAAACTGTAGCGAACATTACAACCTGTTATGTACTAGCGAGCAGATTCCACTATTCCAGCCTTTCATAATCATTAATTGCGTCAACTTACAAGACAAGACCCCTGAAGTTCACATGACGCTCTCTACCTGTACCTGTCCCCATGACAACCAAACTTTTCAATCTAGTGATAAGCAGTGCTGAAGCAGAAATCAAAACTTAATAACCTACAATTATTGTCTAGTGTATAGTTCTTAATTCATTTGTTGGAGGAGCAACGACCTGTATGGTGCAAATTTAGCTTCTGAAGTGTCCTCATTTGACAACTCTTGCCCAAATATAATTTTGAAATGGAAGTAGGCGAAAACAAATCGATACCGAAAGACATCACCAGGTCAGTTATCTTCAATGAATGCATATATTTTTTACTGTACACGGTCACAGCAGGCTAACTGTGTAATGCGGTGAATGGATTCAAAAGAAGAGAGATCTAGATTATTTTGTGGTGGAGAAACACAATTTAAGCAAGGACAAATAATATCATATTTGACAGAGGATCATGCACAATCGAATTGAAGCTGGTAATTTATAATAGAGCAGAAAATGAATTAAAAAATCATTGATTAATGCTTGTCAATTCCCTTTCCAAATTGGAAAACGGGTTTGACAAAACTGCAATAACACAATTTTCAAAAACTGTGAAACATATTCATTTCCCTGAGGAAGAAAAAAGGTATGCACAGTACCAGTAGTCTGTACATGATGCTCATAAATGTCTAATTCAACAGTGTTCTCACACGATAAAAAAAAAGCGTTAAATTTGATCTTTGCCATTGACTGCTTTCACGACTGACTTAAGCAAGAAATGACAGCAAGGAAAATGTCTTCTCTGCAAGGAATTGTTAGACCACCCATAGGATGAACATATCCGAATTCTTCTTCAGCTTGACTTAGCAACTCTTGAAAATTAGGCTGGTTCAAGTATGATATTGGAATGACAAATCTCTTCTTTTGGATTTCTCCAACATAAACTGCTAGGCAGCCCTTTGGGACATTAGAAGCTGCTTGGCTTGTTGCGGATGGAGAAAGCTGAAGGAATTGCTTAGCACGCACAATTGCTGACAAACGGAAACCCATTATTTGATATGAATGAACAAGAAAACAAATCCTCAAAAGACTAGTTGAGCAAGAGAGTTATCAGAAACGTGAAGACTTGTGTTGCTTGTCAACCTAAATATACATGTATTTATAGATGCAAGGATACTACATTGCTAGAGGTTCCCAATGCAATAAGCCAGTTGTGATGAGCCCTTCATGAAGTGTCGTCAAGAGATTAATTAGCTGATGAGACCATCACATGGTTTTGTCTTCAATCTAATAATCAAGAATACAGGTCTGATTGATCTCAAGTATGCGTTTATGTGGAACATTATGCCCCACTGCTTCTAAGTACCACGGAGGTTCACTTAAATTTGAAGTTATTTCTGAGGATAACACTAATTATATAATACACAGATTTAAGGGTACGTACTACGTGTAGTTTTCTAGCATTTACTCTATAATGTTAATACAGTCTGTCGTATCTTCTATGAATTCTTCTATTCAGTTTGGCTTATGTTTCGTCAAACTCAAAGGTTTCAAGGCCTTAATATTTTCTTGAATGACTATATAGAATCAAATTAAATTGAATTAATCTGGTGCCCTCAATTTAAAGTCAACAAAAGCATGCCAGATCTCGCTGCATTAAGTAGCAAAGGACCAGAGAGCAGTAGCTAAGAACCTTGCACTACAGGAAATGGACAACAAAAGGGGTATTATGACTGTTATTGCAGCTAGAAACACAGTTTTCCTAATTAGGGTATTAATGGATAAATTGTTCAAAGTAAACCAGATTTTGATTTTTCTGAAAAATAAAGGAATCGGTCGTTGGTTGAATTAAATGAATCGGTCAGCTGGTTAAGTCGACAGAATACGTTTACTTTCAGATTAGGATTTCCTTTGAAGTAGTTTAATTCCTTGTTTGACTACGGCTTGAGACCTATAAATAAGCTTGTAATTAGAAGCATAATTCAATGTGTAAAGAGGAATACACAAAAGAAAACACTTAATAAGATTGCCTTCCTCTCAAATCTTCTTCTTGTTCTTAGTTTGGTATCTTTTTTATCTTGTTGTCCATAAACTCTTACCACACCAATTTCTTCCAACAAATGGTATCAGAGCTTGTTTTGATTGTTTGACGTGACCAATACAAACTTCTCGCTTCAATGTCCTCGTTTGACAAAGGACAATTATGAAATTTGGTATATTCGTGTGAAAACTTGGCTAGATTCTCAAGATATGTGGGAAAAGATTGAAAAAGGCTTTGAGGAGCCTATAGATAAAGCAACATTGACTTCATCCCAAAAGGAGGCCGTGCAAAAAGCACAAAGGAATGATCAACAAGCACTCACAATCATCAATCAATGTCTCGGATGATGTTACTTTTGAGATAGTGGGTGATGCAACCACTGCCAAGCAATCATGAAAATTTTTGCAACAATCCAACCAAAAAGCGACAATGTCATAAAGGTATGTCTATAAAAGTTACAAGGTGACTTTGAAAATATACATATGCTTGAATCGAAGAGTATTTCATATTATTTTGCTAAAGTATTGGCCATATACAATCAAACAAAGAGATATTGGGAGAAGATAGAGGAAACACGTGTGGTTGAAAAGATTTTATGCTCACTGTAAAAGAAGTTTCATTATGTGGTGGTCGTGATAGAGGCATTATAGAATATGGATTTTCTTACAATTCAAGGACTCACGGGAAAACTACAAGCCCATAAAGAAAGAGTCAATGACATTCAAGAAGACATAGGAGCACAAGCATTCTCACTACAAGATTTCACAGTTTTACCGACGGATCAATTCCGTCGGTGTGTGATTAGAAGTTCGTCGGTGATTTTTTTACCGACGTCATCACCGACGGATTACGTCCGTCGGCTTTTCCTTTGTCGGTGATTCCCCCTTCCATCACTATATCGGTCGGAAAAACAAAAAAACCATTTGCCAATGGTTTTACAGACGAAATTTGAGCGCCAAAAAGAAAAGATTCCCGCTTGAAATATACCGACAGATTTTTATTCCGTCGGTGATATTGTGATTGACCGACGGAATATATCCGTCGGTAAATCCATCGGTGAGTATATAAAATACCGACCAAATATATCCGTCTGTAAATTCGTCGGTACTGGTGGCAACTTACTGTTAAATGCCGACGGATTAAATATTCCGTTGGTAATTCTGTCGGTGAGTGTTTAAAATACCGAGCAAATTCATCCGTCGGTAAAATCCTTGGTAATAGTTTTTTTGTTAATTTGTTTTTAAAAAATTATTTAGGATATATAATATAAAACTATATAAATTAATTGTAATACAAACCAATTATGCAAATAAAATTTATATTAAACATAAAAAAAAGTTAAATAATATTCATTACAAACTGAATATGTTTCAAGAAAAATATTAAATGAAGTTTTAAAGGTAAATAATGTTGATTACAAATTAATATAAAGGTGGAGCTGGAGGAGGAGGAGGAGATCCTGGAGGAGGCAGGTGGTTATACGGCCAAAAAAGATTAGGCGCACATGTTCCACTATTTGCCATGTTCATAATCATTTCGCGAAGCTGTTCATAAGCCGCTTCATACTCCGCTTTTTGTTGTGCTTGAGACGCTTTGATTTGCTCGAGACTCCGCTCTTTGTTGTGCATGAGACGCTTTGAGTTGTGCGTACTCCGCCGATAGGTTATCGTATTTCTCGATGAGATGAGCCGTGTGTTGTTGCAAGGTCACGAACTCCTTAGATTGGGAGCTCCCAACGGTTGAAACACTACGGCTCGACCGCAAGTTGTTGGTCGTAGTGTTGGAGAGCCCGTACACCTGATTTTTTTCGGGTCCACCCGACGAGCCAACCTCCATCCACAAATCCGGATCGAATTCCGGATGGGTCAAAATATCATCCCCATATCTCTCCCTCAACCGATTATTATAGGTCTCCTGAAAATAAAATAAAAAAGTAATCATCATATTCAATACAATAAACATAATAACTTACAAAATAACTTACAAAATAAAATGGTTGAACAAACATACCACGAAATGCTGAGCACGGTTATCAACGAACCTTTGCCCCCCTTCGGCGGTCTTGACTCCGCACGTGCGTCTCCACAAAGAGCTCCATCGGGCTCGGCTCACGTCCAAGAGACGCAGCCTATAATGAAAAAAGATATATTAACAACAACTGAATTTAACGATATATTTCATTTAAATTAATCTTACCATCCGTTTCGCATGTGCAGTAAACGGAACGGAGCCGCCAATGTGCGTTGTCACCCCGCCATGAATTGGCCTATTCTGGTTGCCAGCACCGGACTGTGAGCGTCGTGTGAACCACTCAGACGTCACGTGCTCAAGATAGTGCGGCCATATATCTTCTGGGATGTATATCGGTTTGAAATCCCTCCAAACCGCAACATCATTCCGGCCTTGGAAACCCCTATCCCTCGCGGTTTTTTTTGCCTTTTTTTGTGCTTCATACCAAAAATCACGTAACCTACTTCACGCAACCAAAAATTACATTTTGAAACATAAATTTTTGTCTAAAAAAAATCCTGTATTGTTTTCGATTTTACCTAGTTGCCGCGTGATTTTCCCATACCCTCCTCACAACAGGTGTTATGCTCACTTGTCCCAACAGAATTTGTCTTGTGTATAAATAAACAAGTTTAAATAAAAACAATAATTTATTTACAATTATATTAATAATTTATTAGAAATAAGCTGAAAATTATAAATTAACACCAACCTGAAATCTGTCAAACCATGCATTGATTTGAGGCATCCATTCAGGATGCTTGGATATCTGACTCTATTGAAACAATAGAATCTCCATCGACGATTTAAACGCCGATGATATTACTCAGGCGACTTCAATGTTTGTGAACTTGAAAATAAATGAAATAAATTCAATAGTGATTACTTCATAAATTATGTTGTAATTTAAAAAAAAACTAAAACCTTAACAAAATTACATTGAAAGGTTGTCCTTCCACTGTGCCTCGTACTTGCGGCTAAATTGATTCCGCTACGAAGGCACGCCGCCTCTGCGCTATGAAGTACCGTGGAAGAGGCAAGCATCGGTTGACGGCGGAGTGGTGTAGGTGCCTCTTCTTGAGCGGCACCTAAGGAAATATCATCTTCGCGCTAGACGAACTAGCTGCGACCTCACTTGAGCGACCAGCTACGGTTTTCGTTCTACGCATCTACACAATTTGATACAAATAATTTGATACAAATATCGGATACTACCCAAATCCACAAAGCTGCACATATTAACAATAGCCACAACCCCCAATCTATACTAATATTCCAACATATTCAATTACTAATCCTAAGGTAAATTAAACATTAAGAATTACAATTCAAGTAATTATTCAATAATTATGCCAATACAACAAAACAATAAATTAAAAAACAAAAAAACTCTAGAATAACAATCAAAATAAATGGAAAAAATTAAACACAAATCATGCAATAATAAAGTAAAATTAATAATTATTCCAACATATGCAATTACTAATTCTAAGATAAATTCAACATTAACAATTACAATTCAACAAATTTTCAATAATTATGCCAATACAACAAAACAATAAATTAAAAAAAAAACTCTAGAATAACAATCAAAATAAATGGAAAACATTAAACACAAATCATGCAATAATAAAGTAAAATTAATAATTATTCCAACATATTCAATTACTAATTCTATGGTAAATTCAACATTAACAATAAATATTCAACAAATTAACTAATAATAATTATGCCAATACAACAATAAAAAATATTCAATAAATTCAAAAAAAAAACTATAGACTTTAGCAATGAATTATGCAGAAAAAACTATAGACTTTATCTACATTACAAAAAATACACCAAAACAAAAAAAATACCCAAAAAAATAGCCAAAAAAAACCATTAAAGTAAAATGAAATAGAGGAAACACTAACCTTTTAAACTGATGAAGATGATGAAGAAAACTTGCTAAAGATTGGAGGTGAAAGCTTTGAAGAATGGAGAGGGAAAAAATCAAAATCTTAAGGTGAGAAACGAAGGAGAAGAAAAAATGAACTGAACAAAGCGGTCACTTAAACTTATATGGCGGTGTTAGCCGACGGATTCACCGACGGACATAAAATTAATTATTATTTTAATTTACTCCATCGGTGAAGTGTCAAATATCCGTCGGTAAATTTTGAATTTCGCACCAAAATTTTTAATGACCCTCCATATTTTTCATGGTCCGTCAGTAATGTCGCACGTGAGCGACGTCGCGGTGATCGTCCACCCTTAAATGGCTGGATATATATATTTGGTAAATATAGGGAGACAAGGAATTCCTTGTCTCTTAGCAGTGAAAAATGGAATGGGAGTCGCCACATAGTATTTTGGTCACTAGGAACCCTAACTGGTCTCGGAGATCGAGCACGGGACTCGGTTGCGTAAAGGGAAGGTATTAGCACCCCAAATACGCCCTACCTAAGGTAAGCCGCATTGTTTATTTGTCCGATAAAAAAGCTAAGGTGTTATTGTATTTCTAGTTGTTGGACCATTGATGGTTCAAGAAAAGTCCTCCTCAATAAGGAGGTCCTTATCTTATCGGGTAAAACCTAACCGTTCTAATGTCTATGTAAAAAAAAAAACATATTTTTAATATCAGGAATATGTTTTATGTATAAATTCGTAATCCCATATACTAAAATAAGACAAAAAGATTTTTTTAGAATTTTTGACATATTGGCCTAGTTCTCATGGCTTGAATAAACCGGTTATTAAAGCCAAAATGCATGCTAATACATATATTGTTTTCGAAATTTTCTTTTGTTGTGTGAAAATATGATGTTATAATATTTATATATATATATATTGGAGAGACTAGGCCGTATGCATAAAAACAAAACATTTTTTTGAAAAAAAACTTGACAAAAACCGGGTATTTTAATACCGGATTTGTATCTTTACAGTATAAAAATACAAACCGATATTGATAAAAATACAATAATAAAATTACAACAAAATCACATATTTTGAAATAATTTTTGCAGAATTTTTTTAATTTTTTTCATATATATATATATAATATATAATATTAAATCAGTCGGGCCGGCCGGCCGACCCAACCAACCGGGCGGACTCAGCCCAAAAGTGTTGGGCCGATTTCAGCCCAAATGGATCGGCCCAACAAAAAAACTAATATCCCCTTCTGGGCCAGGACCGGCCCAGAAGGCAGGATCCGCCTGGCCCAACAACCAAAACGGGCAGGGGGAATTATTTTCCCCCCACCCCTGCATGTAGAATGCTATTCGTTCTGCATGCAGAGAAGGAAAAAATAAATGCAAGAATGAGGGGGAGGAAGAGTTACCTGGCGCGGGGAGGCGGTGGCTTGCTGCGTTTCGCGTGTCTTGTGGCGAAGGCCGGTGGCGGTGTCTTGGCTCACGGACGGCGGCTCCAGCGGCGAGCGGTGCTACTTTTTCAGGTGTTTTCCCATGATCCTCCCGGTTTGTTTTCTTCAAGTTTTCAACTCTTCCTTCCTCTCACTATGTTTCGGTCTCTCTCTCTCTATATATTCTTACTGTCCTCTGCCTCTCTTCCCTCTCCTCGTTTTTTTCTTTTCCCCGTTTTTTCGTTTCTTCTCCTTCTCCTCTCCTTCTTTCTTTTCTTTTTGTTCTATTTATAGGAGCGAAAGGGCGTGGGCCCTTCATTAGTGCGCCCGGGGAGCGGGTTTCGCGGGGGCCGGGTCGGCCACCACCCCGCGACAGCAAGGCGCCGCTCCCCTTGCTTTCAGCAGGCGAGCGGCCGGTCGGCCGGTGGCTTCGGTTGGTGGTCCAGAGCGTGGGGCTTCGGGTTGGTGGCCTCGAGGAGAGAGAGGCTGGTTTAAAGAAGAAAAACCATTTTTCTTCCTTCTTCTGCATCGCGTCCAAGGAGGAAGAAGAAAGGGGAACAGTGCTGTTCAAAACGGTACCGTTCGGTCCTCTTTTTTTTTGTGTATGAAACGACGTCGTTTTGGATAAAACGCGTCGTTTCAATTAAAAAATGGCGCCAGAACACGCCAAATTTCAAATCAGCCCTCAATTATCTTTTGTTTATTTCAATTATGTCCCTGCCAATTTCGGTCTCTGCTCCTCTTGTTGGCCGCGTTTTTCACTTTAGTCCTTGGCCTCTGATTTATGCAATTGAGCCCTCAATTGATTAATAAACTTTCAATTTCTTCAATTAGGCCCCTGAACCGAATAATTGCAGCCCCTCCATTTACGCGCCTCTTCCAATTTGGTCCCTGGTTTCGGATTTTCTCAATTAAGTCCCCAATTGGCCCTTAAACTTCAATATTTATGCAATTAAGCCCCTGATTTGACCTAATAAATTCCTAAAAAATATATTTTGGCCCCGTAACTTAAATTTCTTCTAATTAAAGCCAAATTGACTAAAAAATCAATTTTTCTGGCAATCAAATCCCCTATAAATTCATTTCAAAATCCAATTAAGTCCATAAACATCCAAATTTGGGCTTTTCTCCTCAAATTTCAAATTTTCCTTCTCAATAGAGCTCTCCTCCTTCAAGAATATACCGTAAAAATCCAATCTTTGTATTTTTAACCTCATTGACCAATTTTCCGACCATTTTCTCGAGCGCTTCGCCTCCCGTTATTTTTCTAACCTCCTTTGGCTATATATATATATATATATATATATATATATATATATATATATATATATATTGTGCGGACCCAAAAATGGGTTACAACAGATGCCCCCTCTTTATAATGCTTACGGAGCGGGGTTTTGCGCAATAAGTTTTATAAAGATAGACCCAAAACGAAACTCCCGAAATCGATCTGGTTGAAGCTTGATTGATCCGAAACTTGTCTTTTACAAAGCAATCCTCCTCAACCCCAAAAAAACTATGATCAAAATTTAGTTATCTTGAGATCCCTTCCGCGATCTCTTTAAACCAAAATCTATAATTGTTGCTTACTCAACTTGGAATCCCATCCGGCGATTCCTTTTAACGAAAATGAAATATGAGGTCCCTTCTAACGACCTCCTTTGACCAATATCGAAATACGAGATCCCTTCGGCGATCTCCTTTAATCAAACTTGGAATCCCATCTAGCGATTCCTTTTAACCAACATGAAATATGAGGTCCCATCTCGCGACCTCCTTTAACCAATATCGAAATACGAGATCCCTTCTGGCGATCTCCTTTAAAAAAAATCTTAGAATCCCATCTGGTGATTCCTTGTAACCAATGTTGAAATATGAGGTCCCTTCTGGCGACCTCCTTGGATGAATATCAAAATACAAGATCCCTTCTGGCGATCTCCTTTAATTAACTTGGAATCCCATCTGGCGATTCCTTTTTTAACCAACATGAAAATGAGGTCCCATCTGGCGACCTCCAAATAGCGAAACACGAGATCCCTTCTGGCGATCTCCTTCAATCAACTTGAAATCCCATCTGGCGATTCCTTTTAACCAACATGAAATATGAGGTCCATCTGGTGACCTCCTTTGATGAATATCGAAATACGAGATCCCTTCTAGCGATCTCCTTTAATCAACTTGGAATCCCATCTGGCAATTCCTTTTAACCAACATGAAATATGAGGTCCCATCTCGGTGACCTCCTTTGATGAATATCGAAATACAAGATCCCTTCTAGCGATTTCCTTTAATCAACTTGGAATCCCATCCGGCAATTCCTTTTAACCAACATGAAATATGAGGTCCCATCTGGCGACCTCCTTTGATGAATATCGAAATACGAGATCCCTTCCGGCGATCTCCTTTAATCAACTTGGAATCCCATCCGGCGATTCCTTTTAACCAACATGAAATATGAGGTCCCATCCGCGACCTCCAAATAGCGAAATATGAGATCCCTTCTGGCGATCTCCTTTAATCAACTTGGAATCCCATCTGGCGATTCCTTTTAACAACCATGAAATATGAGGTCCCATCCGGCGACCTCCAAATAGTGAAATACGAGATCCCTTCCGGCGATCTCCATCAACTTGGAATCCCATCTGGCGATTCCTTTTATTCAAAGCTAAAATACGAGATCCCTTCTAGCGACCTCCTTTGACCAATATCGAAATACGAGATCCCTTCTAGCGATCTCAAACAACTTGGAATCCCATCTGGCGATTCCTATTACCAAAGCTGATATCGATGTCGTTCTTCCTGATGGCAGGGTTCAAAACTTTTCATTTTCTCTCTTTTTCTTGTTCTTCTCGTTGTTCCGGAATCCACTATGGTTCAAAATCGTGATTCTTTCCTATCATCCACTATGATTCTTTCTTCGTCTCCAATCTTGTTGGAATGCATTAAGGAGTCCTCCCGTAATGATCCAAAAAACATATATGCAATGATTTATGATTAGATTCCATGCATGCATTCGTACCTGGTTTTGAAACATAGGCCCCATCATCTTCTTCTAGTTCATGAAGCTCTCTCTTGCTTTTGAAGTCGTATACTGGATTCCTTATCAAGTTGCCTTGTTCTAAAAAATGTATGACTTGCCATTGCCCCTTTGTCATGCTTTTGTCAAATGATTTAACTTGGTTTTCAAATTTATAGGCTTCCGTCCGATTTTAAACACGTAAAACTTTTCATAAAAACATCCCGTATTGCCCCGGTGTAGGGGTGTGATCCTAGCCTGGGCTTTTATATAGAGGAGAAATTCCTTCAACCAGGTGATAAAATTTTTAGTGAGTGATGCGATAATAAAGAAATGCCACTGTTGGGATTAAAAAAATGATTGTTTGTGAGATCAATGCAAAAAGAAAGAAGTCAAAGGCCAAACTTTGCTTTATTGATTTAGGAGCCTACATCAAGCATAATATCTTTTTACGTAGTCGGAATTCACAGTCGAGCTAGGTCTTCTCCATCCATTCTAGCCAACTTCGGCGCTCCTCCCGAGAATGCCTTCTTTACTACGTAAGGACCCTCGTAATTCGGTGCCCATTTGCTTTGAACGTCTCCGGGTAGTGACAATATTTTCTTCAATATTAAATCCCCTTCTTGAAACAACCGCGGTCTAACCTTTTTATCATATGCCTTGGCCATTTGTTTCGGTAAAGTTGGTGATGACATATTGCAGCCACCCTTTTTTCACCGATCGGGTTCAGTTGCTCATATCTCACTTTGGCCCACTCGGCCTCTTCTAATTCGAAATCCATCACTACCTTTAACGACGGGATTTCCACTTCCAAAGGCATCACTGCCTCCATACCGTACACCAGAGAATATGGGGTAGTCCCTGTCGAGGTCCTGACTATAGTGCGGTATGCATGAAGAGCGAATGACAACATCTCATGCCAATCTCTATATGTGACTACCATTTTCGAATAATCTTCTTGATGTTCTTGTTGGCGGCTTCTCTTGCGCCATTCATCTTTGGTCGGTATGGTGAAGAATTCGAATGCTTGATTTTCCATTTAGTACACAGCTCCGCTATCATTTTGCCATTGAAATTTCTCGTGCATTATCTGTCACTATCTTTTCCGGAGGACCATATCGACAAATCAAGTCCTTCTCTATAAACCTCTTCACTACGTTACGTGTTACGTGGGCATATGAATTAGCTTCCACCCATTTTGTGAAGTAGTCAATAGCTTACGAGGATGAACCTATGACCATTGCTAGCTTTTGGGTTAACAGGACCGATCACGTCAATTCCCCACATTGCAAATGGCCAAGGGGATATTAGATTAAATAGAGGAGCTTGGTGGCATATTGACCCCGTCCTTTGTAAACTTGACATTTATGACATTTCCGACATAGTCGATACGGTCTTTCTCTAGTGTCATCCAAAAATAACCGACCCTTTGGATTTTCCTCGCTATCATATGCCCGCTAGCATGGGTTGAGCAAATCCCCTCATGGACTTCCCGTAGTGCCTTTCTAGCATCTGCCTCATTCAAACACCTTAACAGGGTTCCATCAAATGATCTTTTGTACAAAATCTCTCCATCTAAATAGAAGTCTATAGCCAATCTTCTCAAGGTTTTCTTATCCGTTTTGGAAGCTCCCACCGGATATTCATGATTTTGCACAAGGTTTTTGATATCGTAATACCAAGGTTGTCCGTCTATCTCTCCTTCAACTAAGCAATAGTGAGCTGGGTCATTTCTAATATCAATGTGTACCGGTTGTACCTTGCACTTGAGATCAATGGTAGTCATAGCAGCTAGCGTGGCCAAAGCATCCGCAAAATGGTTCCCCTCCCTTCCCGAGATGGGTGAATCTAATCTCTTCAAATTCCTTTGCTAGCGTGGATAGGTATTCACGGTACGGCCTCAACTTTTCCTCCTTGGTCCGCCATTCCCTTTTAACACGACAAATAATCAACATTGAATCTCCATATACATCTAACTTCTTTATCTTCAACTCTAATGCCGCTTCTAAACCGAGGATACAAGCTTCATACTCAGGTTGTATTGTTGGTGCACTCGAAATGTAGTTTAACCGAAGCTGGATCTTGTTTCTTATCGGGAGAGATTATTACCGCACCGGCCCCGTTACCATATACATTCCTTGCACCGTCAAAAACATCATCCACCAATCTGTCTTCTCTTCTTCTTTCTCTATTGACAATATATCTTCATCAGGGAAGTCAAAATCCAAAGGTTTGTAATCTTCAATAGCATTATCGGCCAGATGGTCCGCGATTGCACTTCCTTTTACGACTTTCCTTGTCATATATACTATGTCATATTCTGCTAAAAAAACTTGCCACCTTGCAATTCGACTTGAGAGAAAGGGCTTGTTACAAATATACCTCAGAGGATCCACTTTTGAAATCAACCAAGCGGTATAGTATAACATATAATGTCGCAACCTCTTTGCCGCCCACACCAATGCACAACAAAGCCTTTCTATATCCGTGTATCTAGACTCACATTCAGTGAATTTCTTACTTAAGTAATAAATAGCTCTTTCCTTCCTTCCGGTTTCATCATGCTGATCCAAAACACATCCCATGGTGCTTCGATTCTTGTTAGATATAATACTAGAGGTTTTCCCGATACTAGGAGGAACTAGTAAAGGTGGATTTTGTAAATAATGCTTGATTTTATTGAATGCCTCCTCACACTCCTCATTCCGGGTTCCAGGATTCTTTTTCCTTAGTAGTCGGAATATAGGTTCACACATCGTTGTTAGGTGAGCTATAAACCGAGCAATGTAGTTTAACCTTCCCAAGAATCCTCTTACTTCTTTCTGTCTTAGGGGATGACATAACTTGGATGGCCCTTATTTTATCCGGATCCACCTCTATACCTTTATCACTTACCACAAATCCTAAAGCTTACCCGATTTAACTACGAATGAACATTTTGCGGGATTGAGCCTTAATTCATACTTCCTCAACCTCTCAAACAACTTCCTCAAAACTTCAACATGATCCTCTCCCCTTTTAGACTTGGCAATCATGTCGTCTACATACACCTCAATTTCCTTGTGCATCATGTCGTGGAACAAAGTCACCATTGCTCTTTGATAGGTTGCTCCTACATTCTTCAATCCAAATGGCATGACCTTGTAGCAGAACGTCCCCCAAGGTGTGACAAAAGTTGTTTTTGCCTTATCCTCCGGAGCCATTTTTATCTGGTTGTATCTTGAAAAACCATCCATAAAGGAATATGTGGAACTTCGGGCAGCGTTGTCCACTAAAACATCTATGTGTGGTAGCGGAAAATCATCCTTGGGACTAGCTTTATTCAAATTCCAAAAATCCACGCATACTCTAATCTTCCCCTCTTTCTTAGGCACCACAACAATGTTAGATACCCATTGTGGATATCTAACTACTTCTAGAAAACCAGCATCCCATTGCTTCTCGAGTTCTGCCTTGACCTTGATCCAGACATTCGGGCGGGCCCTCCTTAGCTTCTGCTTGAGCGGCTTACAACCTTTTTCCAACGGTATCTTGTGTACTACAATATTTGTATCCAAACCAGGCATATCTTCATAGGACCAAGCAAAGACATCTGAATATTCTTGTAATAAGGTGATCATTTTTATCCTTTGTTCCGAAGTAATTAAGGTACCTATTTTCAACTCTTTCTTGAGCTGATCGCTGCCCACATTGATGGTTTCGAGTTCCTCGGCGATAGGCTTCCAAGTCTGTTCTGTTGTTCTACTAGCCTGGTGAATTCACCGATATTGCTTTCATCCCACTCTTCTTCTTCCATAGCTATCACATGCTCGTTCAAGTTTGGCCATTTATTCTTGATGCTAAATGTATGTGATGTTGTAGGAGATCCGCTTTCAGGATTCCTGAAAGCGGGAAGTGTTTGGTGTAAATGTATAAAAAAGAAGGCAATTTGTGAAAAGGGCATGATCTCACAATTTATTTAAAGAAAAGGGTGGGCTCATGACAAACATAAAATCTAGCTGACATCATGAGCCTTGATTGTCAACTAGAGGAAATAAAAGCAAACATAAGCAATGACAAAAGCATGTTAAGGCAAACAAAGTTGGTTTACATTTTGAAAACCACTGGAGCTTCTTAGGTCACCCAGTTCTGAAACTTCTCGTCTTGAGCCAACTTGCGCACAAAGGTCTTGGCGGAGACTTCTTCTATGGTGTAGACCGTAAGTTGTAGGAGTGCTTCATCTCCCTTTCTTGCTACTATCTTCATGTCATCTCCTTCCACCTTGTTTTCCCCCAAGGTATTTATGCCCATGTTTGACAGTTCTTGACCAAGGCTTTCGGCTCCTTTATCATGTTGCATTATGTATGTGGCTTTTGGGAATGACACGCTAAGGGGAGGGATTTCTAGCTTTTCTTCCTCACGCTCTCTTCCTTTAATTCTAGCCATCCTTCTTGCCCTTCTCCGACCCGGCTGGCCCACCGATAATCCTCTTGGTTAGGTTGATACCCTAGCCTAAATCTTTGAGCAAAGACTTTTCATCCTTGCCGGATTAACCCCTTCGGTATCCCGATAATAAGGTTATACCGAAATGGGATCCCACGGTCCAAGAAGCATAGACTTGCCATCCTTGCTGCTTCTGAGATCCTTGGCCTTCTTAGCACTGTGTTCTCCGGCACCCAGTCAGTGTTCACAATCTCAAAGGCATGGATATTGTTATCCTTGCAATCATCTCGCTTCGATAAAAGGCACGACCACATTCTTTATCATGGATACTGTCTCCTCGGCCTTGACGAGTTACCAACATCCCATTCATGATATACTTCGGGCATTGGTGCAATGACGAAGCTATCGCCCCCCGCATGAATCCAAGGTCTTCTTAACAACATACTATAGGAAGGGTGGATATCCATAACCTCGAAGTGTTACTAGGAACATTTGTGGTCCTACATATAGCTCCACTTCTAAAGTCCCAATTATTGGCCTAGGTGAGCCATCATACGCTTTGGCCATCATAGTACTCGGCTTTATATGAGATTCATCGATCGGCATTTCTTCCAGAATGTGCTTTGGCAACACGTTAAGGGCCGAGCCATTATCAATGAGTACTTTTCCTATGAGGCGGTCCTTGCACCTAACCGTAATGTATAAAGGATTGTTATGTCCGGTACCTTCAGCATCAAGCTCATCAGCCGTGAAGTACAGGTAATTAGTTGTGTGGATCCTCCCCACGAGATGCTCCATGGTTTTGTGTTCAATGTCTTGGGGTACATACGCCTCATTCAATACTTTTTGCAAGGCATTTCGGTGCGGTTCGTAGCCGAGTATCGGAGACATAAAGGAGATCCTAGCTTGAGTCTTTTTTAGTTGATCTACTATACAATATTCGCTATGCTTGATCAACTTCAAGAATTCATTTGACTCCTCTTCCGTTACCGGCTTATTAACTTCTAGTGCTTTGTCCAGATCTACCACTTCTTTACCTTTTTCCTTCCTCAACTCCTCAGGCGTAAAGCAACGACCACTCCTGGTCAAACCACTTATCTTAGTCTGGAACAAAGGAAGAGGAGCTCGAATGTTGGAGGCATAACCATAATTATAAGGCATGGCATTGTGATTCCCTTTTGTGTAGGACGGTTTAACCAAGATTAGCCTTGGGGGCCCATTAGCTGTTTGTTGGACCCTGCATACTCCTGTCATCTCATCTTGACCTTCCATCATACTCACCTCACCCCTGTTTTCCACGGGTTCAATTCTCAATTGCCCTATTTTTAACATTTTTGCAATCTTTTCGCAAAACTCGATGCAATCCTCAATATGGTGTCCATCTCTTCCATGGAACTCACAATAACCACCTCCCTTCGAATGGCTTTCCACATTTGCCTCTAGAAATCCTGATCGTACTAACATATCGTACATCTTTTCCATAGACACCTTCAACACCTTGCATTGATTTCCAACTTCTATCATGCCTATTCCACTATTACTTGAGGCATGTTTAGGCAACGGGTTTGAATTAATATTGGGCTTGTCTTCAAAGGATACCCATCCTATCTTAATAAGCTCCAACAATCTTTTCTTGAAAGCGTAACGAGGTTTCAATCCCATGCCGGGATTACCCGCATGGTACTCACAAGTCAACTCGGGCTTGTACCAAATTGGGAATGGTGGTTGTAATGGTAGTGTAGGGATAGGAGCTATGTGCCCAATGCTCAATAGTTTGGCGTACATGTCCTTCAAAGGCATGGGTAGCGGCGGTTGTTCGAAGTGTATCTTGTATAGGGTCTTTGGTAGTGATTTTGGTTGTTTGACAGGTTATTTGTTCGATTAGGGGAAAAAGATTGGTTAAAGTTCATGTGTGAGAATTGAGAGGTAGGTACTTGTGGATTATGGGAATCTACTTTCTTGCCCTTATACCCGTCTTCCAAGTTGTTAATATCGCCTTCTCTCTTTCTTCCAATAAAACCCTTCTTTTCCACCGGCACCGCTATACGCCCAGCTTTAATCCCTTGCTCTATCCTTTCAACTATGCGTACCGCATCGTAGAAATGTTGAGAGGAATTACCCATTAGGTGCTCATAATAAGGTGCCTTGAAGGTATTAGCAAACAAACTCACCATCTCTGTTTCTATCAAAGAGGGTTGGACATGCATTGCCTCATCCCTCCACCTTTATGCATAGGCCCTTACTGACTCTTGGCTCCTCTTCTCCATTGACATTAGACTTGTCCGATCCGGAGCAATTTCCAGGTTAAACTTGTCTTGTTTAAGAAAAGCCTCCACCAAATCTCTCCAGGCTCTTGATCCGATCTTTGTCTAACCTCATGTACTAGCTTAAAGCGGATCCGCTAGGCTATCTTGAAAGAAATAGATTAGCAATTTATCATCACGAATTACTTCCGCCATTTTGTTGCGTAGGATCGAAGGTGAGTGTTTGGGCATTCCAAACCGGTATACTTAATGAATTCGCGGTATCCGAAAATCTTTTGGCACCATGATGTTTGGTACCAAACATACTTTCAACTTTGCTCGCATAGGGTCAAACCAGTCATTACCCTCAACTGCCCTTAATCTTTCTTCCAGAGCAAATAGCTTGTCTTGGTCTATCAAACTAGGAGACCTATTATCCGGGACTCCCTCCGTTGTTAAGTCCACAGTGATTGGAGCGTGAATTGGCTGGATAGGGGTGATAGGCACAAAATGTTGTTCATTGGCCGAGTTTGCCCCCTGGTTTTGAGATGCTTGAGGGATGTGAGGCTGGCGCTCCTTCAGCCGTTGTTGCCGATCTTCCCTCCCCATTCTTAGCTCTTAGAAGTTGCTCAAGTAAGTCGGTTAGCCGAGAAACTTCATTTTTTACGGACTCCAACTCGGTCTGATAATGTGACTCTAAGTGAGCTCTCTCTTCGTTCTCCATTCTCGCTCGAGACCGGGTGTTGTGGACTTTGGATGTGGGACCTATGTTTCACGGTGCGGGATGCATGGAAAAATGTAAATGAATGTATGATAAAGAAACAATGCATGAATGCTCTTAGAAGCTTGTTTAAAAAAAAAAACGATCGATGGCCAACATTCCTCTTGTGTAATGGGCATGGACTCTTTTTGTCACGTTCCTTATCAAGAGTAGTTCTGCTCAAGCTGCTGCTTTGGTAGGCTTATATTTTTTTATAAAAGATGGGTCAAAGCCCCTTTTCATTAATATTGGCTAATACATCTCTTGAAAAAAGGGTACAAAATAATAAAAAGAGAAATACATCAATCTTCCTCTTCATCCATATCTCTAGCCACTAGTAGGAAAGCGAGGCCTCGATTCTCAATTTTCTCTAAGAAGGCATCTGTCTCAGCCAAGCTTTGTCGATAACGAAAGATGTCCCTTCCCACCCTTCGAGCATTGGCTCTAATAATCCGTGCGTGAATGACAGCTTCATCCATTTGCTCATCTACTTTGGCCATCTTCTCTATAAGCAACATGTTGTTCCGATTCAAGGTATTGTTGTTGGTGTCAATCTGTTCTTTATGTTTTTCTGAAACTTCCAACTTTTTGGTCAATTGTTTCACCTTTTCTCATTCTTTGTCAAACTTCACCTTCGGCGTTCTAATTTTAATTTTCTTAGCGCCAAATCTCGCCTTCAAAACCTCCTCTTCATTCCCCTTTCTTTCGAACTCTTGCAATTCAGCTAGGCGATTTTCTCTCGTCATATATTTCTTGTTTAACTCATCATACTTCTCAATTCGGTCCAACAACTCGCTTGAACATGCAAGAATTTGTCCTCGACATTCTCTTGATAGCCGTTGAAGTCGGCTTTCAACGCTTCCAATTCAGAGCTGTTTGCATCCAATCCAAAATCAATCTTCCTCTTTCTTTCTCAGACTCTTCTATTACGGTCTTTCCTTTGCTCAATTGCAGCTCCAACATCCCTATTTTCGCATCTCCCGGATTCGAATTTGTTCGTTTAGAAACACTCGCTTTTATCTCCTTCCATCATCATCCTTTCTAATGCTACTTTATCTCCCTTACTCTTTCCCAATTCTATTTGGAGCCTTTCTAATTGCTCCATAAGGTCTTCCTCATTATCGACCTTTTTTCTTTTCAATGACCCTTCTTCAATTCGTGAAGGCCCATCTTCGGGACATGGCTTTTTCGGAGCGGCAATCGGGGTCAAATTCCTCCACTTTTCATATCCTTCACTTGAGCTAGGGTCTCTCAAACTTTCGACTCCTTTTGAATTACGGTCAAATGGCACCAATCTTGTTTGATGGTTTCAAGAACTTCTCTCGCGGATTGATCCTTGAAAAACCCGAAAAATTCAGCAAGTCCCACAGTTCTTGGGATGTGTTGTATGCCACCTAATTGTCTTATCACCGGAGCTGGAGCATAGCCGACATAACCTTGTGATCCCAATTAAAGGTACCCAGCATTTTTGTCCACAACTTACTATGACATCAACCGATTTAACCCAAGGGGCCTTCCAACTAAAGCCGCTACTAGGTAACTCTTGCAGTTTTTTCATCCAACCCTGATAACCCAGGATTCCCCATTCTTCTTCCTCCACCATCTTCAAGGGTTTTTGGTTAAACCACCAAAAATTATTAAAGATCGGCTTCTTGGTTTCAACATGGCTTACCATCCGGATGTATAATAACCGAGTACAACATCTTCTTGCGCCTTTCCCCGTCTTTCTAAAATGGTTGAGGGTCGCAAGGTCTCGGCTAATATGGCGGTTGTAGGGTTGACATGAGTATTTTCATATTCCACGAATGCAAAGCAGCAGCTTCTAGACTTATAACCCCTTTTAAGCTTGGAAATAACACGAGACCATAGATCCCCAAAGCGATTAACCTATCTCTTTCTAGCATTGAGACGTATTGCTCTTTTTTCCTTTCTAATTCAACTTCCAGAAATTTCCACTTTAAACCTGTTGCTACCCAATTTTTGACCCATGTTTTGATAATTTTTCAGAAAAAAACCAAAAATAGCAAAAAACCATGAAAACCTAAAAGAATGCATTTTTGATATATTTACATCGTTTTTAGCATTTTCAACGTCATCTCAAAAGAATTTAAATTTTCAAAGGTATTTGGAACGTGTTCAACTTTTAACGCGTAAATTTTATGATCACCGATTTTTCTTGTTGAGTTGATGTTGATATTGCTCGCTTTCAAAAATACAAAAAAATAAGAAAAATCAAAATTTACAAAAAAAGAGGAAAAGAGAAGGAAGGGAAAAGTTGAGGGACTAGTTTGAAAACCTAGCAAAACTTTTCCTATAAATACCATGCTATACTGATTTTGTGCGGGGGGCATTTTGTAATTTGAGCAAGGCAACACAAAGAGGGAGGGGAGAAACCCTAAAGATCACAACATTTTCTTCTCCCTCAGGAGACCCGGCCGCCAGCGAGGAGCCTTCTATTTTTGATTTTTTTTCTCAGACGCAGCCCCTATCTCCAGGCAGGAGCCCCTCTCCACGCCGTTTCACCATTTCCTTCCCCTCTCCACAGCTGCCCAACACCACTTCCTCCCTCTCGGCCACGACAGATTTTCCTCCTCCCTTGCCCTACGCCAAACACAAACCAGCCACGGATCCACGGCCTCCATCTTCTCCAAGCCGCGGCCCCCTCCTTTTTGAGACCCAAACCGAGCTTTGCTTTTTTTTTCCGCCCACGCCATGCCCTTCCTCTCTTTCATTTGAACACCACGAAATAGCGCCGTCCTTCTTCCCTCTCTCGGCCGACCCGGCCTCCAAGCAACACACCACAGAGCCGTCGACCGAGACACGCCCAAGACACCTCCGCCCGCTTCCTCCGAGACCAGCCCAAACACAGCGACGCTCACAGACCTGGATCTGTCCGCCGTCTTCCTCCAGCTCCTGCACAGCGCCGTCGCCGCCCAACCACCAGACCTGCGCCGGTTGAAGGAGGAAAGAACGGACGCCACGAAGACAAAAAAACCCCTAGAAGAGCCGATCTGCAGTGAAGCGAGATCTAAAGGAAAAGAGAGGAGGCAAACCGAAAACCGTGAAAAAGGATTGAAACAGTTTGCCTGTTGTGTCTTTTTGATAATTTACAGTCACAAGGCGAGGAAGGGAAGGAGAAAGTAAGCCGTTCCCGATCCCACCGTTTCCGGGTTCTTCCTCGAGGCGGCGCGTGGAGAGGACGCACCGCCACTGTTCAGTGTCCCAGGATTCACAGAATGCTTCCCGAATTGTTCCCTGAATGTTTTTTTGGATTATTTTGTAATTTTCGAGTTGTTTTGTTGTAATATTTATGTAATTTTTGTCTAGTGTTGAATTTTGTTAATTTGTAATGTGATGTATAAAAAGAACAAAAAAAAGAAAAGGAAAAGAAAGAAAAGAAAAGTATAGTGAAAAGTAAATGTGTGATTTGAATTTTATTAATGAATGTTTTTTTTGTATGATAAAATTGCAAGAATAAAGAAGAATTTAAGATTTTGATTTGTTCACGGATAAAGAATTATGAACTTACATGGAAGTCGTATTTCTAAAATTCGATGAAAGAACAGAATTTTTAAAACTTCTTTAACACATCAAGTCCATGAAGCGCTTACCTCGGGTAGGGTGCGTTAGGGGTGCTAATACCTTCCCTAACCACAACCAGTCCCTTACCCGCGAATCTCTAATAAGACCAGTTCATCCGGTTTCCTAGTAGCCTTCAATTAAATACTAGGTGGCGACTCCAACGAACCAATCAAATCAACATAACGATACAATCGCCGCCGACGCCGCGGATTTTTTTTGACACCGAACTTCTACGTTGCGAGCTCTCTCGTAGATATTTGTTTGTGGATCTCGCCGAGTGGGGAATGCAAGAGGGGTTGTAGTAGTTTCATATGCTTTGAAACTTTCTCCCACCAATGGCACCAGACAAAACATTGTAGTAGGCGGTAAGAGTCGGACTGGTCCGAAAATATTAGCAGTCGTCAAACTTCAATGTGGCGAGCTCTCTCTACAAAAATCCATTTATGGCTCTGCAAATTGGGAATGTAAGAGGGGATTTATTAGTTGCATATGCCATAAAAATCTCTCATCAGTTTCAGCACAAAGAGACTATGGTAGGTTGAAGAGCCAGACCTGGTCTGAAAAACATAAGCGAGACATCAAACTTCTATGTGGCGAGCTCTCTCGTAGAGATTTGTTTGTGGATCTGCAAGTGAGGAATCCAAGAAGGGATGCAGTAGTTTCAGATCGTCTACAATTTTCTCCTACCAGTGTTGGAATTAAAACACAAAAGTAGGGAGAAGAGACAGACATGGGCTGAAAAACGGGAATAAGACTCGAAACTTCAATGGAGCGGAACTCCCTCTACAAGTGTCCGCGTTTGTCTGACCGTCGGTGAGGGATCGAAGAGGAGACAAAGGAGTTTTAGATTCGTCGGGTTCTCTTCCAATAAAGACAATGCGTGATTCCACACGTCGGCAAAGTGGCAATGCTTTGCAAGTTTCTAGGCGCCGCCAAGATTACCTAGGCCGGTGGAAGTTTTCCAACAACCCTCAACCAACCACAACAACATTGGAAGAATGACATGATGTTGTGAAGATCATCGAAAGAATTGAGCGAGCTATGAAGAAGTGAAGGATTGAAGGTTATGCCACGGATTCCGTAAGCTGTGAAGAGAGTTGAATCGAAGATGACTCTCAATTGAGAAACCTCAGTTATTTTGCCTAGTCAAGTCTCGCTCAAGCATCAACTACTCCAATGTCTTTGCCAAAGATAGACATTTCTTTGCCATGAGAGTTTATTTACCAGCATCTGCCAGATTCCAGACTTTTTTTTACTCCGACAAATCCCATGCAACCACCGTTTTTTAGGTGGTATAATCCAGACAAGAGATGTGATGTCATGGTGAAGTCCTCGTCTATTTCAATTGAACAGTTGTAATAACTTCAAGAAGCGAGTCTGGAAGTTGGTGGGCAAGAGACGAGTGGAGTCTGTGAAGGAGGGTGTCATTGGCGATATTGTCCCCCGAACATCTTCAGAATGACATGTGATCGAAAATGTTTGGCAAAACACAGATACTTCCAGAAAAGCTGATGAATTTTCAATCATATGGTTATGGAATTTTGCATTTTGTTTTGGGATCACATCTCATCTTTTAACGACACATGTTTTGTTTTTGTCTCTTTGTTGTTTTGAAATCAACAGATGTTTAGCATTTTATTCTGACAAAATATTTTTGATCAAACTCCAACATACGATAAAGGTTAATCAATCCTGAAGATTAAAAGTGTTTTGATTACAGAAATGACTCGATGACATGATAAATGACATGAGGTGGCCGAACAAATTTTGAGCTCACATGCAAAATTGAACCACATATCATATAGCTAAGTTTTAGCAGTATGCATAATGACATATAGTGGATTCGGTAGTTATGGACTCGTGAATCATGATTCTTACAAGTTCCAATCATTACACATGGATGAGGTCAAAATTTATCGGTTCTAACCGACTTGCTTGAAATGAGAAAAGGCCATCTTTGATATCCCTTCACTTTCTAAAAATTATATCCCTTGCAGTCCCATTTTGAGCCTAGTAAAATATTTTCTTTCAAAAAGAAACCACGACTAGGATCACACCCCACACCGGGGGCAATGAGAGATATGTTATTAGGAAGGATGAAGACACTGATAGAATCAATGATAAAAGAAAGGCTTAGAATAATAGCCCAATGATTGAGAAAGGGAGAACAAGAAAAGCCATAGATTGAGGGCCATCCAAGAAAACTTAGAGGAAGGTTATGTAAAAGCAAAAAAAGTGGAAATGAAGGAGAATGCCTATCAATTCTAAGAGGGGCAAAAGAGGTTTCAATGGAAGAAAGACACAACAAATGCCAAAAGTCAACACCAAAAAAATCAAGTTTCATGTCTTTTGGTGTGTCTAGGATAAAGCCTTTAGTGTCTTCAAAAAATTTTAGATTCATTATTCATCAGAGAAAAAGTTGGATTAGCATTATGACCTATGTTAAGAGAATTCTGAATTTGATATTAACAAGGTTATATGTCACTTTCTCTACAATGACAATAAGAAAAGTTGATGAATAGTTGATATTGATCCTAGGGCTTTGAAACCCTCAAACACCTTTTGAGCCTTTGAAATTCCTTTCTTTCATAGCCATGAACCATAGCCTACATTACGTGCTTTTAAAAGCCCTTTTTGATCAGGTAAGCAATTTGAACCGATAAATGGTGCTCTCAAAACTTGAAGAGCTTTTCCATAAGAGTCGTGGCTTCATGGATTAAGCTACTTGTTATTATGCATGCTAATAAAATTGGTGCTAAAAAAAAGAAAACAATCTTTCTTGATGAATCCTCAAGTTTTGACTTTGAGTCTTTTATTTTCCTTGAAATTAACAGAAGGTCACCTCATCACAGACCATCAAAAGATATACCCAAGATCAAAGATTAAAAGCGATACAAAGAACCATGAAAAAAAGTCATTTTAATCTTACAACGGGTCATTTCTGCTTTCAAAATACAAGACAGTGAAAAGATTACATTGAATAGTGTGTGTTGGGTCTTTGACCAAAGAAGCTTGATTTCCAAAAACACTTTAAAAAATTGACATCTCTTTGATATCATTTCAACAATTAGACTTGAATAGACATTGTTGTTACTCATTTTAGGACCCCATGTTTGCTGGAAGATTGACAAAAGCAAATGAAAGAAATATTTTTTTTGAAACTCTGTTTGAGCTGTTTTTCGCTCTTTTTATCCTTCCCCTTTGCCGCCAAAATCATCGGGTTTTCTTAGGCGATCGAAGTCTTCATAATGCCAAATTCATTCTTTTTTTATAGGGTCTTTAAGGGTGAATAAATCCCTCAAAAGTGGAAATAAAAAACACCGGTTCTTCCGCCGCCGCAATCTTTTTTGTTCCAACTTAGGCCCCGATTCCGACTTGGTTTCGTGCAATATCCGACCATCCCAACTATATTCTGTCACTCATGACATGTTGAAGAATGGTCCCGCACCTTTATGGGGTCCTAGAGCTCACTGTTCTTATGGCAGACTCTCAGTCAAACTAAGATGCTTGGCATTGTTAGTTTCCTGAATTTAGATCGGGAGACCCCTTTTGACCAACCAGATTGCGGCCCGTTTCGTCCTATAAAACGATTATATCTCACCTTGAATCCTTCGTGAAAGTCGTAGTCCTACACGCATAGGTGAATTTGGGCTTTCGAATCGCTCGATTTCGATATCAAAAGCTCAAGATATGCACGCTTGAACATTAACCGAGGAACTGAAAATTCTGCCGCAAGTTGCAACCCAAAACAGTGTCGTTTTGAGACACTATTCCTCCCGCCCCACATGCCGCCGCCCGAAACCCCGTGAGTGGAGAGCAGCGCAGGCGCGCCCGCAAGGCCACGCCTATTGGAGACCTCACCCGATGTCCATGCGCGACAGAGCCCGCTCCACTTGTGCCTATAAATACCACTCACAATTAATTAACAGGGGGAGAGTTTTTTTTGAAACGGGAGAGAGGGCTGGAAACTAAAAGAGGGGGAAAGTTTTTGAACTAAAGAGATGGCGGTTAAAGGAGGAAAACGAGAGGGGAAGGGAAGAACGGTAACCTCTCTCTCTGCTCTCTCCCTCCACCGTTTGGAAGCACACCGCCACCTTCCCCGACCACCGTGAGACATCGTCGGCTTCCTCCCAACACCACCAGATTCTCCCCCACGATCCAGTAGCTTCTCTTAAGACCAGCCAAAATCGTGAGCCACAAGAGCGTCGGGAGCTTTGCTTCACATTCCAAACAGACAGCTCTTCTCTCGAATCCCGCACCAACGCCCTCATCATCTCCACCGAACCCCACAAAGCGAAGCAACCATTTTCGCTCGGTAGTTCCATCTCCTCCGGCGGTGCAACGAAGCGGCGGCCCACGGGAAAAGCGAGAGAAGGAGCGGGGAACAAAAACAAGAGGGAAGAACGCCATCGTCGGCTCATCATCTCCTTCGTCCCAGCGGCCACACCGGGGGAAGAGCGGCCCGCAGCAACACCACCAACCGCGCCGGCAGCACGCACGTACGAGGAGGAAAGGCGGCCCGCGGCAACGGGAAGAGGAGGAAAACGGTTCCAGCTGCGATTATGCACTCCCTCCCGCCGACTACGGGATTTCTGGCGGGGAATGGAGTAGCACTATAGCCGATAGCCAACGGATAGGCGATGTAGCCCAACAACCCATCCCCGCCGCCAACTTCTTCCCGGAGCAAGGTGGACCTTCTGTTTGAATGGGGTACAGCTCACGCTCCTGCGCCAGCCCTTCACTCTCCTTTCCTCTTCGCTGCTAACAGCGGCTCATTACGGAGAAGATGGAGACATAAGAGGGGGAGGCCAAGGGACAATGAAGAAGGAGCGGAAAACCGAGACGCCTAGGACGCCGATCTTTTGCCATGCCGGCGGAATACTTTTCTTCCACTGTGAACGAGAAGACAAAGCACGTGAGCGGCAATAAGCAAGAACAACACGAGTAGTCGGATCCTTCCTCCCAAAGCGACAAACAACGGTAGTAACATGACAACAGGATATCCTTCCCGACCACCATCTTCGCAAGCACCGGCACCGGGGGAACCCGAAGGCGAGAGAAGGAGGAGGAAGCAAGAAGCCGAGAAGAGAACGACATCACCACCAACTTCCCCTTCTCCAAGAACCAGGAACCGGCCCGAGCAAGACAGGGAATGGCATCATAGTTTCTTCCCGAGAATCCCAGCGACAAGCTCGGGAGGGATTTCTCCCACGGCCGCCGTGAACCGGGTAAGCTTCTCATTTCTTCTCCTTCCGTTTATAATTGCACAAACACCGTGCACTTAGAATTTAATTACATGGTGGTGTAGCAAGCGTGCGTGGCTTATTCACGCACGCTGGCAAGAATGAGTCCAAAGGTCACTGGTTTGGCCAAGTGACCCTAAGAAGAAAACAATTACCCGATGCTTGTGCATGTGTACAAGAACCGGCTAATTAATTAACGTGTTACTTGTGCGGGTGAATAGTGACACGGGTTCTTGTCTGATGAATAGTACCAAGTCGGTGGTTTTGGGTCAATTTGAGTCCGACCGTAGAAAGTAGGCCCATTTTATTTTTGGGCTGATTTCGGCCCATTTTCCTTTTGGGCCGGGTCTGGCCCATTTAAAAAGTTTTCTTCAAAGATGTATTCAAAAAATCTGTGATTTTCTGCAAGGTTGTATTTTTGTACTATAAAGATACAAGTCCGGTATGAAAATACCCGGTTTTCGTCGAGACATCAAAAAAAAGATATAAAATGAAAAAATGTTTTGTTTTCCTGCATACGGCCAATACCCTAACATTGTTTTTATGTTTTTTTTATATAAAAAACAAATATTTGAAGTTTTGAAAATGTGTTTTCGCATGGATTTCTTAAACACAACAAAAATCTTTTTTCTTGCATTTCTGGATTTTACAACATGTTTGTAAAACTCCAAAGGGTATTGGCCAATATTCCAAAAAATATAAAAATCTTATTTTTGGGGGGAATTCATCTATTATTCACCGCTAATGTTTGGATAAAGAAATCCTTAAAGGACGAATATCCAAAATATTATTGGGAATAATTTGTTATTATTCACTCGTTAATATTTGGATAAAGAAACCCGAGTGGTGAATGTCCAAAATAATTTTATAGGAATAATAAATCCGCACAAATCCTTGAAAGAAGCCTTGATTATAATCGATGACATTTCAATTCTTTTTACTCCACGGTTTACGAGACGAAAAAATAGGTTTTTAAAGCACCCTAGTTTTCGTTCATCGGAGCGTAGACTTATCCTAGGAAACCGATGGGATTAGAGAACATCAACACCATAACAATTATAAGGCAAATCAAACACCAAGCAGCTTACCTTAGGTAGGGCGTACTAGGGGTGCTAAAACCTTCCCTTTACGCAACCAGTCCCTTGCCTTAGAATCTCCGAAAGACCGATTAGGTTTCCTAGTGACCATAATACTAGGTGGCGACTCCCTTTTTCACAACAGAAAGACCCCAACATCAAATCTTCGCTACGAAGGAAGTGTCGCCGCGACGTCGAGCTCTCGGGAGGGTGCGACAGACATGACCATTGAAATATGAGATTTGATTCCAGAACAAGGAAGATTTGTCAAACAAAAAGAACATCGATTGAATTTGCAAAATCCCTGACAAGAATGACATCAACACTTCTCGACACTCCTTGAAAAATTGACCACCTGGGGGCAATACAATGGACCCTGAGAAGGAAAAACAAGCAATATTCAGATCAGCTATGAGGTAATGAAAGATGATTGAATGATGAATCAGTGAACTGAAGACAATGGTGTCCAAAAAAAGATAATCATTGAACGAGCACATTCAGATCAGATTAGGGGCAATGTTGTTCAAAAACATTCCATGATCTAGTGAACTTCGGCAGCAATTGATGAGCAACGCTGCACTTGAAAGACATTTTATTATCGTCAGCTTGGGGTTACCCTTTAAAACATGGCTATGACAGATGTTATCGTATAGTTGCATTGGAATGGATGTCGGAAAGATGCACCCACCAAGACTGACCGTGGGACCATTTGTTTTGAAGCTCAAATGCGCACTTCACCGCATGAATATGGGTGATGAACATTATTGATGATGCCAATGCATTTCCTTTCATGATCTGATTTGACAAGCCGAGAGGAACCCATGAGAAAGAACATGGAGCATACAACGATGAGTCTTTCATTGTAAGCTATGAGATGCATGTCTGGATGACTTGGCAGTTCAAGAAGGCTTGTGATAACATATACTTGAAGAGTATTGTTTCAATTGGAGGCAAGTTCATGACTAGTTGACCATCTTGATGGGTGTTGGCAAAACACACGCAACACCACACTTGGAGGTTAAACACCAAATCAGATGACAATTCTTGAGAGAATCTAGGAGATGGATGATTTGATCAACTCCTTTAAGATGAGTCGAGCAACACCACACTTGGGGGCGAGTCAAGGTTGATAAACAACAAGAGCGTGTCGTCATGGACAACCTAGGATGGGCACGCACTTACAGGTGAGTGGATGGCTAGCACATGAATGAGCCAGTACATGGGAAGAGCAAAGAAGGCTTTGGTTAGCAACAAAGGCACCCTATCACATCAGGTAAGGATGCATGCATGTCATCTAACCTCAAAGCATTGCACATACTTGTGATTTGTTACAGAAAGATCCTCAATGAAGTCCAAGCAAGATTGTGGACAAAGAAAGAATCATTGAGTTGATGATGACAAAGAATCAGTTTAGATCCTGGAATGAGAAGAGAATGAGATGAACCCCGCCGGTAGGAGAATCTCAAAAAAAAAAAAAAAAAAAACGAGGAGATTAGCCCCGTCATCAAGAGGAGTCTTCAAGTCAACCCGCAACCGAGAAAGTGCCAAGTTTGTCGGCCTTATCCTGCCAGGACTTGCTCCAACAAAGTCTTTTTGTCGGGTAAGTCACATTCTATCTTTGGGTAGGTCACCCATAACAATGAGACCGTTTCACATTTTTTTCTATCTCCCACCTGGGTAGGTCACCCATAACAATGAGACCACTTCACATTTTTTCTATCTTCCATCTCGGGTAGGTCACCCATTATAATGAGACCGCACTTCATATTCTTTCCATTTGGGTAGGTCACCCATCATAATGAGACCGTTTTTCACATTCTTTCCCCTGGGTAGGTCACCCGTTACAATGAGACCACTTTTTACACACATTGTTTTAGTTCTAGTTTAATGAGGTCGCCAGATGGGATCTCATGTAGCTTTGGTTAAAGGGAATCGCCAGATGGGATTTCAGGTTGACCGAGTTACTCATTTTTTAGTTTTGATTTAATGAGGTCGCCAGATGGGATCTCATGTAGCTTTGGTTAAAGGAAATTGCCAGATGGGATTTCAGGTTGACCGAGTTACACTTTTTTAGTTTTGACTGAATGAGGTCGCGGATGGGATCTCATGTAGCTTTGGTTAAAGGGAATCGCCGGATGGGATTTCAAGTTGACCGAGTTACACATTTTTTAGTTTTGATTTAATGAGGTCGCGGATGGGATCTCATGTAGCTTTGGTTAAAGGGAATCGCCAGATGGGATTTCAGGTTGACCAAGTTACGCACTTTTTTAGTTTTGATTGAATGAGGTCGCGGATGGGATCTCATGTAGCTTTGGTTAAAGGGAATCGCCGGATGGGATTTCGGGTTGACCGAGTTACACATTTTTTAGTTTTGATTTAATGAGGTTGCCAGATGGGATCTCATGTAGCTTTGGTTAAAGGGAATCGCCAGATGGCATTTCAGGTTGACCAAGTTACGCACTTTTTTAGTTTTGATTGGATGAGGTCGCGGATGGGATCTCATGTAGCTTTGGTTAAAGGAAATCGCCAGATGGGATTTCAGGTTGACCGAGTTACACTTTTTTTAGTTTTGATTGGATGAGGTCGCCAGATGGGATCTCATGTAGCTTTGGTTAAAGGAAATCGCCAGATAGGATTTCAGAGTTGACCGAGTTACACATTTTTTAGTTTTGATTTCATGAGGTCGCCGGATGGGATCTCATGTAGCTTTGGTTAAAGGAAATCGCCGGATGGGATTTCGGAGTTGACCGAGTTACACTTTTTCTAGTTTTGATTTAATGAGGTCGCCGAGATGGGATCTCATGTAGCTTTGGTTAAAGGGAATCGCCGAGATGGCATTTCAGAGTTGACCAAGTTACGCACTTTTTAGTTTTGATTGGATGAGGTCGCCGGATGGGATCTCATGTAGCTTTGGTTAAAGGAAATCGCCGAGATGGGATTTCGAGTTGACCGAGTTACACTTTTTTTAGTTTTGATTGGATGAGGTCGCGGATGGGATCTCATGTAGCTTTGGTTAAAGGAAATCGCCAGATAGGATTTCAAGTTGACCGAGTTACACATTTTTTAGTTTTGATTTCATGAGGTCGCCAGATGGGATCTCATGTAGCTTTGGTTAAAGGGAATCGCCAGATGGGATTTCAGGTTGACCGAGCTACACACATTCTTTGGTTTTGAAAAAGGAGATCGCCGAGATGGGATCTCAAGTTAACGAAAGAAAGAAAGAAAGAAAGAAGAAAAAAAAAGAAGAAAGAAACATTTAGAGTTTTTCTTTACAAAGCTTACTATGCGAACCATTGAGGAGTCTTGCTTCGTAAGCATTGTAAAGAGGGGGCATCTGTTGCTACCCAATTTTTGACCCATGTTTTGATAATTTTTCAGAAAAAAACCAAAAATAGCAAAAAACCATGAAAACCTAAAAGAATGCATTTTTGATATATTTACATCGTTTTTAGCATTTTCAACGTCATCTCAAAAGAATTTAAATTTTCAAAGGTATTTGGAACGTGTTCAACTTTTAACGCGTAAATTTTATGATCACTGATTTTTCTTGTTGAGTTGATGTTGATATTGCTCGCTTTCAAAAATACAAAAAAATAAGAAAAATCAAAATTTACAAAAAAAGAGGAAAAGAGAAGGAAGGGAAAAGTTGAGGGACTAGTTTGAAAACCTAGCAAAACTTTTCCTATAAATACCATGCTATACTGATTTTGTGCAGGGGGGCATTTTGTAATTTGAGCAAGGCAACACAAAGAGGGAGGGGAGAAACCCTAAAGATCACAACATTTTCTTCTCCCTCGGGAGACCCGCCGCGCAACGAGGAGCCTTCTATTTTTGATTTTTTTTTCTCGGCCGCAGCCCCCTATCTCCGGGCGGGAGCCCCTCTCCACGCCGTTTCACCATTTCCTTCCCCTCTCCACACCGCCCAACACCACTTCCTCCCTCTCGGCCACGACAGATTTTCCTCCTCCCTTGCCCTGCGCAAACACAAACCGGGCCACGAGATCCACGACCTCCATCTTCTCCAAGCCGCGGCCCCCTCCTTTTGAGACCCAAACCGGAGCTTTGCTTTTTTTCTCTCGCCCACGCCGCATGACCCTTCCTCTCTTTCGGTGAACACCGGCAGCTAGCGCCGTCCTTCTTCCCTCTCTCGGCCGACCCAGCCTCCAAAGAACACACCACAGAGCCGTCGACCGAGACACAGCCAAGACACCTCCGCCTGCTTCCTCCAGACCAGCCCAAACACAGCGACGCTCACAGACCTGGATCTGTCCGCCGTCTTCCTCCAGCTCCCCGCACAGCCCGCGCCGCCCAACCACCAGACCTGCGCCGGTTGAAGGAGGAAAGAACGGACGCCACGAAGACAAAAAAACCCCTAGAAGAGCCGATCTGCAGTGAAGCAGATCTAAAGGAAAAGAGGGAGGCAAACCTGAAAACCGTGAAAAAGGATTGAAACAGTTTGCCTGTTGTGTCTTTTTGATAATTTACAGGTCACAGCCGGCGAGGAAGGGAAGGAGAAAGTAAGCCGTTCCCGATCCCACCGTTTCCAAGTTCTTCCTCGAGGCGGCGCGTGGAGAGGACGCACCGCCACTGTTCCAGGTGTCCCAGGATTCACAGAATGCTTCCCAGAATTGTTCCTGAATGTTTTTTTGGATTATTTTGTAATTTTCGAGTTGTTTTGTTGTAATATTTATGTAATTTTTGTCTAGTGTTGAATTTTGTTAATTTGTAATGTGATGTATAAAAAGAACAAAAAAAAGAAAAGGAAAAGAAAGAAAAGAAAAGTATAGTGAAAAGTAAATGTGTGATTTGAATTTTATTAATGAATGTTTTTTTTGTATGATAAAATTGCAAGAATAAAGAAGAATTTAAGATTTTGATTTGCTCACGGATAAAGAATTATGAACTTACATGGAAGTCGTATTTCTAAAATTCGATGAAAGAACAGAATTTTTAAAACTTCTTTAACACATCAAGTCCATGAAGCAGCTTACCTCAGGTAGGGTGCGTTAGGGGTGCTAATACCTTCCCTAACCACAACCAGTCCCTTACCCGCGAATCTCTAATAAGACCAGTTCATCCGGTTTCCTAGTAGCCTTCAATTAAATACTAGGTGGCGACTCCAACGAACCAATCAAATCAACATAACGATACAATCGCCAGCCGACGCCGCGCGGATTTTTTTTGACGTGCGACAAAACCGCTGCCATTCTTCTCTAAAAATCTGCTCAGATGTGGAATCTTCAATAATTTTGACAACTCAGGAATCACCTTGTCATTTCTCAAAGGAAAATAAACCCGGTGTAGGTGTTTGGGAAACTCCGTCAACATTCCATACTCCTCTATAGTGGGACACAAATCCACATTTCCAAAGGAAAAGCATACGTAATCGGGATCCCAAAAGTTAATCAAGGCTTTGATTGCTGGGTTCAATACTTCTATCTTTGCAATTTCCAAACAATCGCCCATACTTCCCAAAAAATGCCGCCTCATCAATGTTCTGACTATGGCCCAATATTCTCTTCATCTCATATACTACGCAATTCAGGTCTTTGACTACCTGGAAGCTTCCTTGCATCATATCTAGAGCAATCTCCCTCGATAGTTGTGACAATTCGAATTCGCCCATATTCCACAGTAGTAAATTTGGTAATGATGGCCATCTTATCGTTTCAAAAGACCTGAAAACCAAATGCTTTATGGTTTAGGTTGTTTTATGCAAAATGTACTTTGTGGAGCATACACCCTATAGCCGGTTCTAAATCTTTTATGCTTGACGAGGGTAGGTTGGCTATTGAGTCTCTAAAAAGGGTCTCTTGTTGTCCCAGTGATTGCCCTCGTGGAGGCAATATGGGGGCTTATAGGCAATGAGATGGCACATGTACCAACTATTGCCAGTCTAAGCACTCAGCGAAGAGTTGGGGTTTACACAAACTTAAACCTTGACTAACAGTCGTAAGGTAAGTTGCTAATCCCCCACTTAACTTAAAGTTTGTGTGCTCTCAATAATCAAAGTATGTGATGCATGAGACAGTTCTATATAATGCATGAACAATATGTGTAAAATATGTGTAAAATATTTAAAGCATATACGCATGAGACAGTTCTATCTTTAACAATAAACACACGAAAACAAAAACAAATCAGACAAAAACAAAGCTTAGTCCACAAGGTCCCCAGTGGAGTCGCCATTCTGTCGCACGTGAGCGACATCGCGGCGATCGTCCACCCTCAAATGGCTGGATATATATATTTGGTAAATATAGGGAGACAAGGAATTCTTTGTCTCTTAGCAGTGAAAAATGGAATGGGAGTCGCCACCTAGTATTTTGGTCACTAGGAACCCTAAGCTGGTCTCGGAGATCGGGCACGGGGATTTGGTTGCGTAAAGGGAAGGTATTAGCACCTCAAATACGCCCTACCTAAGGTAAGTTGCATTGTTTATTTGTTTGATAAAAAAGCTAAGGTGTTATTGTATTTCTAGTTGTTGGTCCGTTGATGGTTCAAGAAAAGTCCTCCTCAATAAGGAGGTCCTTATCTTATCGGGTAAAACCTAACTGTTCTAATGTCTATGTAAAAAAAACATATTTTTAATATCAGGAATACATTTTATGTATAAATTCGTAATCCCATATACTAAAAGAAGACAAAAAGATTTTTTTAGAATTTTTGAAATATTGGCCTAGTTCTCATGGCTTGAATAAACTGGTTATTAAAGCCAAAATGCATGCTAATACATATATTGTTTTTGAAATTTTCTTTTGTTGTGTGAAAATATGATGTTATAATATTTATATATATATATATATATTGGAGAGACTAGGCCGTATGCATGAAAACAAAACATTTTTTTGAAAAAAAACATGACAAAAACCGGGTATTTTAATCTTTGGATTTGTATCTTTACGGTATAAAAATACAAACCGATATTGATCAAAATACAATAATAAAATTACAACAAAATCACATATTTTGAAATAATTTTTGTAGAATTTTTTTAATTTTTTTTCATATATATATATATATATAAAATATATATATATATATATATATAAAATATATATATAATATTAAATCAGTTGGGCCGGCCCGGCCGGCCCAACCAAGCTGGGCGAGACTCGGCCCAAAAGTGTTGGGCCGATTTTGGCCCAAATGGATTGGGCCGATCTCGGCCCAACAAAAAAACTAATATCCCCTTTTGGGCCAGGACCAGCCCAGAAGGCAGGGCTGGGCCAGGATCCGCCTGGCCTAGCAACCAAAATGGGCGGGGGGAATTATTTTCCCCCCACCCCATGCGTAAACGAATAGCGTTCGCATGCAAAGAAGGAAAAAATAAATGCAAGAATGAGGGGGAGGAAGAGTTACCCGGCGCGGGGGAGGCGGTGGCTTGCTGCGTTTCGGCGGTCTTTGTGGCGGAGGCCGGTGGCGGTGTCTTGGCTCACGGACGGCGGCTCCAAGCGGCAGCGGTGCTACTTTTTCAATGTTTTCCCATGATCCTCTCGGTTTGTTTTCTTCAAGTTTTCAACTCTTCCTTCCTCTCACTATGTTTCGGTCTCTCTCTCTCTCTCTATATTCTTACTGTCCTCGCCTCTCTTCCCTCTCCTCGTTTTTTCTTTTCCCCTGTTTTTTCGTTTCTTCTCCTTCTCCTCTCCTTCTTTCTTTTCTTTTTGTTCTATTTATAGGAGCGAAAGGGCGCTGGGCCCTTCATTAGTGCGCCTAGGGAGCGGGTTTCGCGGTGGCTGGTCGGCCACCACCCGCGACAGCAAGGCGCCGCTCCCTTGCTTTCGGCAGGGCGAGCGGCCGGTCGGCCAGTGGCTCCGGTCGGTGGTCCAAAGCGTAGGACTTCGAGTTGGTGGCCTCGAGGAGAGAGAGGCTGGTTTAAAGAAGAAAAACCATTTTTCTTCCTTCTTCTGCATCGCATCCAGGGAGGAAGAAGAAAGGGGAACAGTGCCATTCAAAACGGTACCGTTCGGTCCTCTTTTTTTTATGTATGAAACGACGTCGTTTTGGATAAAACATGTCGTTTCAATTAAAAAAGGGCGCCAGAACGCGCCAAATTTCAAATCAGCCCTCAATTATCTTTTGTTTATTTCAATTGTGTCCCTGCCAATTTCGGTCTCTGCCCCTCTTGTTGGCCGCGTTTTTCACTTTAGTCCTTGGCCTCTGATTTATGCAATTGAGCCCTCAATTGATTAATAAACTTTTAATTTCTTCAATTGGACCCCTGAACTGAATAATTGCAGCCCCTCCATTTACGCGCCTCTTCCAATTTGATCCCTGGTTTCGGATTTTCTCAATTAAGTCCCCAATTGGCCCTTAAACTTCAATATTTATGCAATTAAGCCCCGATTTGACCTAATAAATTCCTAAAAAATATATTTTGGCCCCAGAACTTAAATTTCTTCTAATTAAAGCCCAAATTGACTAAAAAATCAATTTTTCTGGCAATCAAATCCCCTATTAATTCATTTCAAAATCCAATTAAGTCCATAAACATCCAAATTTGGGCTTTTCTCCTCAAATTTCAAATTTTCCTTCTCAATAGGGCTCTCCTCCTTCAAGAATATACTGTCAAAAATCCAATCTTTGTATTTTTAACCTCATTGACCAATTTTCCGACCATTTTCTGAGTGCTTCTGCCTCCTGTTATTTTTCTAACCTCCTTTGGCTATATATATATATATATTTTGTGGGGACCCAAAAATGGGTTACAACAGGTAATTCCGTCGGCAAGATGACCCGGTCAGAAATGCATTTAATGCACAACCCTTTGAAATTCGCGCGGTCCGTCGGTAATTTTGTCGGTAAAATTGACCCGCCGACAACGTACCGACGGATATAAATTCGTCGGTGTGGCCGTCGGTGATGTGGTGGCATTTCAAGTAATTATTTTTAAACTCTCTGTGAAATGCCGACGGACTTAAGGCCGTCGGTGATGTGGTGGCATTTCAAGTAATTATTTTTGAACTTTCTGTGAAATGCCGACGGACTTAAGGCCGTCGGTGTGGCCGTCGGTGATGTGGTGGCATTTCAAGTAATTATTTCATGTTACAAAATATATCATCCATGATCAATAATTATATCAAGTAATTATTTCGTAATTGTGGTATTTCAACTAATTATTTCTAGTAATAAATATTTTGTGTTTCAAAATATATCATCCATAATCTAAATTACATGAAAAAAAGGGTTTTACATAGGGCTTCATTTTGGTAGTTAGTCAGAATTTTCTTCTTCTTCGTCATCAATTGAATTGTCATCACCTTCATCGCAATCTTTCAACAAATCAAAAAACCTAGCTGCATCTGCATTAGGTTCTTCTTCTACGATTGGACATTGACTGTCATTACATTGATTCATTCTCATTGCATC
Source organism: Populus x sibirica (assembly GCA_019202695.1). NCBI lineage: Eukaryota > Viridiplantae > Streptophyta > Magnoliopsida > Malpighiales > Salicaceae > Populus > Populus x sibirica. Next base: position 2,874,624 of record JAGMVL010001134.1, read on the forward strand.
CATAACCATATTTCTGTAAGGATTAGTGTTGTCATTTGCCGCTTCATGCACGTTGCTAGCACTAGAAGTAGACCCAACCACCGTTTCTTCCATTCTCCTCTCACTCTCGCTAACAAATACTTCTCCATGTGCATACCAACACCGGTAATTCTCTATAAACCCTTTGTGTAGAAGATGCATCATTACAACATCCGGATGCAAATACTTTTTATTTTCACACTTCCTGCATGGACACCTAATACCGCCTCTAGTAAAATTTCTGGGAATAGATGTTGCAAAATTAATAAAACCTTGAACCCCGTTACAATAATCCATCCTCCGCAATCCTTGGGGTGAATCTCGATACATCCATGAACAATCATCCATGACTTATATCGAACCTCTATAAAATTATGATGACATCATGTATTAATTAACTAAGTTAGGTAAATAAACTTGCAAAAATATTACTTTACCTCGAGATTATCCAACAAACCAATCACAACTTCTCATAAATATTAAATATTCATTATCATTTATCAACGTCCATATGAATTAAAATATATAAATTTACAGAAATTACCACTCCTCAATACCATTGATAAAACTTTAAACGGACCCATTAAGCAAGCTATTAATTATTTCAAAATAGCACATGTAATTCGGTAGTTCCATAAAGTTTTAACAATTTACAAACAAATACAATCTTATAAAATCTAAAACAAACCATAATAGGTATAAAATTATACATTCATATACTACAAGTTTGTTTGAGAAATAACAATAAAACATGTACATCTACCAACAAAATACATATACTAAAAAAATAATAAAATTGACATTTAATTAAATGTCAAAATTTTAAAAGATAGAATTACTTACAAAAATTGATAAAATCCGTTGGAAAATCAGAATACGGATGTTGTGACCACAAAACTTCAAGAAATATAACTTGTTGTCTTGATATGAGGAAGATTTTTTTTTTTTTGGGGGGGGGGGGGGGCTGGTTGTTTGTAGATGGGGAGAGTTGGGATTAGGAAGAAGAAGGAGAAATAGGGGAGGAGAGGGTCGGCAGAGCTGACATATATTAACTTTTTCTGATGGTTTCACCAACGGTGATTCCGTCGGTGATTCTGACGGAAACATAGAAACGTCATCGTACAGATCTGCCATTTCATATCCCTCGGTGAGTCCGTCGGAAATTTAAACGGCGAACCGGTCACGTCACCGTACGGGCTGTCGTTTTGAATTCGTCGGCGATTCAGTCGGAAAAAAATAACCCGTCTATTTTTTAATTTGGAAACTTTTTCGTCCGTAATTCAGTCGGTAACTACCGACGGAAATTTTCCGTCGGTACTCACCAACTGAATTACGGACGGAAAATCATCCGTCGGTAGTTACCGACTGAATTACAGACAGAAAAGTGTATGTCGGTAATTTCGACCTCAAATTACCGACAGAAATATTTCGTCGGTAAATCTGTTGGTATTTAGCGAATTTCTGGTAGTGTCTTTTCAAAAAAAAAACTATTCAAGAGATAAGGAAGATGGTTATGGATATACCCAATGAACTAGAGGACGTGGACAAGGCAGAGGAAGAGGCAGATTTGGAAGAGGAGACCAAGGTAGCTTCAAGAGGTCAATCGATCAACCAAATAAAGCAAACTAGTCAACTGGTTCATCTAACAGTGTGATAAGGGAAATATTAGCATGTATGTTTTCCACTATTCATACTTGATTTTGAAATATTTTGGAGGTGTTGCACAAGTTAATTCGAATTTTGGATCCCTTTTTGAACTACTGGCCTCGTGGAAAATTAATGTGTTTTCAAATTTTTGATTACTGAGTAGGCAAAATCCGACAGTAAAACCAAACATTGATTGATTTTGGCCTGCAAAGAAAGCTATACAACTCAGTTTCAGGCGTTCATCACCATTTTCAACCAAAAATGGTCGACCAGTTAAGTCGACATATAATACTTTTACTATTTATATTATGATTTCCTTTGAAGTAGTTTAATTTCTTGTTTATCTAGAATTTAGTGCCTATAAATAGATTTATAATCATAAGTATAATTCAATATGTATAAAGGAATACACAAAAAAAAAACAATTAATAAAATTGCCTTCCTCTTGTTCTTGTTCTTATTTTGGTATCTTTCTTTTGCTATCCATGAACTCATACCACACCAATTATTTTTCAACATAAACTTGCTGGACCAGCGGCGACGAAGATCACATGTTCGTGCCCCATCACCAGTCTCCATCATCAGGCACCTAGAGTGTATTATTGTACGGAGAAGCCTTTTACTTTACGGTGGGGTCTGAACAGTATCTGGTATGATAGATGAATATCATTTTCAGGAGATCCCCCTTCGCAATTAGAACTGCTACTGGTAAAGACCTGGTGCATGCCTTTTAATAACTTGCAGTCAGCCAAAGAGGGGCCTGTATCATTGGATTGTTTGAAATTGGTTATCAGGAAAGGTTTGAAGATAAAGTTCTGCAGGATTTCTACTTTTATGAAGAAACAACTAGCATAATTACCCACTAGTTATTGCGGGTAACCTTATAAAATATGTTTTAATATTTTATTAAAAGTTGAAAATCTAAATGAATTAAATCAAAACCAATAGATGTTAATTTTTATTTTTTTTAATTTAAAATATATTTGTAATGTTTAATATCATATGTGTGTTTATTATTAAGTACAAGTATATTTTATTAATAGATTTGATTTTGACAAATAAAAAACAAACATGCAATTAATTATTTATATTATGTAAAAATTTAATTAGAAGAGTTAATGATCGAAAGAAGGCAGGAATTGATATGGAAATGGTGTTCAACCAATTCATGTGTATATTCGAATTGCTGAATTATTGCTGGATTGAGTTTAATAACTTTGATTTGATTAGATGTAGACTTAAAAAAATTTAGCTGAGGTAATTTTTCCATTGTTATTTATGATGCTTTTTGTAATGAGTTTTTATTTTCCAATATAATTTGTATGATTTACCAAGAATTACAAGAACCATCATTGAAGGTGTCATAAGAGAGAATCCAGCCTTTCACCATTAAAGTGTGTCAACATAATTACAAGACAACACCCGCTGAAGTTCACTACTTGTGTCCCCATTACAACAAACCTTTTCAAGCTCACTAGTAAGCAGTGTTGGATAAAATAACACGACTTCAAAGGATAAATTAATACCACCTGCAATGTCTAATGTAGATAATTTTAAATCTTATTTTGGGGACCCATGACTTGAAAACTTTACTGGATATATACTGCTGCAAATTTTAGCTGCTGAAATGTCCACATTTGACAACTCTGACCAAAATGTAATTCTGACCTTTGATACAGACAAGAACTGAGAAATTGATATGGAAAGACATCAACAGCTCATTTGTTCATGAATGAATTCTTTTTCAATGTTGCATTCAAGCTGATCGTGAAATGGAGCTAATTCGGCAAAATCTTTTCGGCTGGTATGAACACAGCTTCGTGTAAAATACTTCTGTTGTAAGCTGCCATCATAAATACAGGATTCGTGGCAACGAACAAAGAGAAACTGAGATGTTAAGATTTGTAGAATTGGCTTCAAATTAAAAACACATAAATATGAAGATTACATGATGTTAAGTGTTAAAAACAAAGAACGAAGTATATTGCTTTCTATCCTTAGTCCAAAATTGCTGCAGAGGCTACTTCAGTTACGTAGGAGTTTTGAGCTGTGCTATATTTGGTATCCGTCATAAGAACTACATGCTTAAAATGAGACCTGTGAAGACTTCTTCACTGCATGGAATTGTGAGTCCACCCATAGAATGATCAAATCCGAACTCTTCTTCAGCTTGACTTAACAAGTTCTGGAATGAAGGATGCTTCAAATATGAAATCGGAACGGTAAATCGCTTTTTTTGAGTTTCTCCAACATAAACTGCTAAGTGGCCTTTAGGCACATTAGAAGTATCCTCTGACAAGAGAATTCGCTTCAGAATTTGTTTAGCATTGACAATTCCAGGCAAGCGGATACCCATTTTGAAATTCTTTTGAAGGTATTGAATTAAGCTGAATGATGTTTAAGACTTACAAAGCAGAGAAGAGGTTGCACTGGATTGCAATCTTTGGTAGAAGGTATATATAGGGCCACAACTCTGTTGCAACAGGGCCCCTTATGGCCAGATGCCCCAAGGAATCACATGGTTTTGCCTCCTAACTAGCAATAGAATTTTGATAGATTTCATTCCTTTTCTTTTCCTTACAATTCATTTTGGCCTACCACTCAACAAACTTAGAAAGCATTATATCATGGCCTGCTTGTTAAGACACATGCCCAGCAGTCCATTTAAAAGAAATATTGACTACTAAATCAGTGGTACAATGAATCAAATTTGGCATTTTCGTTTGGAAAACAGCACATCACCATGCAACATGTTAGTGGAAGCTTGTTCTTGACCAATTTAACATAATGGCCATCGTCACCTTATCTGTAATGGCACTAACAAACACAAGAAATGAACAAGCTTTTTTTTTATATATGATAATGTTTTCGGCACTATAAGAGATGCATATTCGATGATTGTATGGAAATAGGGCCTGGATTTGAAGAAATGATAAGTTGAATGGAAGCACCCAACAAACCGAGCAAATGAGCTCAACTATAGACCATAACTGAATTAAAAAGGATTAAATAATTGAAAATTCTCTTTCTAGATAAAACATAGCACTAGTTGAGCGAATATATTCAATAAATTCTCGAGACACCAAATACTTTTATAGCTACGAGTTACAATGAAAATGTTATTTCTTGTTGAGTGCCAAATAGTGCCAAAGTCACTGGAACCAAATTTTATTTGGTGGGCTGTCTGAAACAAAACTACAAATAAATGACTAGTGAAAAAATGATAAAGGTAGGAAAAAATGAGGAATCTACAGCTGTGATATGTCCTGGGGATAAAGTTGCCTGGTTTGTGCTCCTGAAATGCATCTACTTGCAAGACAGGAAGCACAGTCAAACTCACATGAAGCAAGCTGTACACTTTGTCGGCATCACTTTTAAACCTCTTTTAAGATATCCAAATGCTTCCACAGGATATGCTGTACAGTAGTGAGAGTTGTTTGACTACATTCAGGGTACCTATGTTTCGCTAAAATGATCAACTGATGCTAACCGAATCATCCACATATATATGTCTGAAGATTATATTCAAATAGACCCCGTTATTGAATAGTTTTTTTCTCCAAAAGAATATTGAAAACTTGGTAATCATGTAAAAAGAAAGGAAATGAGATTTTATCTGCCAACAAGTATAGGACTCAAGAATTAACTTCCTTTGCTTTTTTATAATTGATCGTAAGAGATTGGTTTATTCTTGGGTTATAAAGATTAAGACAGAGCACAGGACAATAAATTGGTAAAGGATGATTAATTTTCTATTATAAATAAAATTGCAACAGAAGGATAAAAGATTTGCTTCTGATAGAGTGGAATGATTGCTTCAGGTTCACGTTTTCCATTGCATTATTCTCGTATTCGCATCTATATCGGGATAGTGAAGACAAATTGTTCTTCAGCCTGATTCAGCAAATTCGGAAATGAAGGATGCTTCAAGTACGAGAACGGAACAACAATTCTTTTCTTTTGAGTTTCTCCAACATAAAGGGAAAGTGCCCTTTAGGCGCCGTAGCATTCTGTGGCGAAAAAAGAACGCGTCAGACAATCTGCTTAGCATTAATAATTCTAGGCAAAGGAAAGCCCATGATTTTTATGTAGTAGTTCTTTAAGATATATATATATATATATATATATATATATATATAGCAAGAGATGAATATTTTTATGGAATATGGGCATATATAAGAGTAAGAAAAAGTTTCCAAATCTGTTGATGCTAGTTCTCTTTAATGGATCAAATGATAAAATTTACGAAGTAGGGGATCTGCTAAAGACGTACATCTTGAGCAATCACAATATGGTTTTGTTTACCAACTATGGATAAGATTTTGATAAATCTTGTATCTAAGTTTCGGTTAAAAATCAGCATGGCCTACTTGCAACTCAACAGACAACAGTGTACAGGCTGAATTATTGAATGAGATTGACCATCCGATTCAGAGACTAGCTAGTACTTAGATAGGAGAATATAGGTGCCAGAGACTTGTATGTATGAGCAGCATATTGCTTATATTCTAATAGGAAGCCTTATGCTTGAACACTGCTTGTTTGTTGAATCTTTGATCAAGCAAACAATAGGCAGCAGAAATATGTGTCAGAAAACAACATGACACAAGACAAAGAGGATAATAGCTAATAGGAAGATGTGTCGTTGACATGTACAGCATAAAAGTGGCTGGGGACGTCTGAAGTTGGGCTTGTAATTGAAGAAGTGATAGGTAGAGTGTCAAAGGAACCCGCCTCGTGCATGTATGATAGTTTTCTATTATGCTAATGTCAAGAACTTCACCAAATGAAAGAGAAGGACCAAATTATAGGATACATCTCCTTGATCACATGCAATTTGAGACTGTCTATTAGATGATAAATTAATCCAAAATTTATTTTGAAACAAACTCATAACTGTGAAAAAGGCATAGAGGACCCATGGTACCTTTTTTGAACTCAGGTCTGTCCTGCAATAATTACTGCTAAAGCTTTCAGGAGCTGGCAATGGCAGTCAGAGCTAGAGACTGGGGATCAAATAGATTACTGGTAATTATCACCATATGCAGTGAGTGATAATGAAGAAATGGAAATGTAATTTCTGCAATGCAAGTGCTAATCAAAAGCATCAAACTTCCTGCAATAATTCTTATGAATTCCTCTAGTAGCAAAGAATTAAAACGGAAATGCAATATTTTTTTTTTCATTTTACATATCAATTGATGAAACTCTTTATTATTAAAATTCATTCCCGTTTATCAACAAATAAAAATAGCCACAATCGAATCAGCAGCAATGAAGTATAATAATTGATTTGAACTGTCTTAGCAGAAAGATGTGTACAACAAATTAAAGAATAAAAAGATTGGGAATTAACCCTGAGAGATGTAGTTCAACTGGTCATGCTCTAGATTTGCTTCTTAGAGATCACTAGTTCGAATCTCACAAACCTCAGGGCCACTGGAGGCTTATATAGTCGTTAACTTCAAGGTCCGTGGAATTAGTTGAGGTGCGCGCAAGCTGGCCCGGACACCCATATTGATAAAAAAAAAAACAAAAGATTGGGAATTTGAATAAACTATAATGACGATGATTACTTTGCTATATATTTAGTATCTTCCCACATCTTTCCTAGAACATTCTATTCTATTTATCATAAGGCCGTAAAGAGCAAGGTAAATTAACAAGCAGTCACAATCAATGTCCTTGTTTTCCAAAGAACAATTACGAAATTTGATGTATCTGTGGGAAAGCTTAACTAGGTTACCAAGATGTTTAGGAAACAGTTGAAAAAGGCTTTGAGGAGCCTATAGAAGGAGCAATGTTGACTTTTCCTAAAGGAAGGTCGTGCACAAGGCGGGAAAGAATGATCAACAAGCAGTCATAATCATCCACCAATGTCTGGATAATATCACTTTTAAGATAGTAGTTAATGCAACCACCGCCAAGTAAGTATGAAAAGTTTTGCAACAATCAAATCAAGGAGCTGACAATGTCAGAAATGTACGCCTACAAAAATTATGAGGTGACTTTGAAAAGCTACATATACTTGAATCAAAGAGTATTTCAGATTTCTTTGCTACAGTATTGACCATATATAATCAAATGAAGAGATATGAGGAGAAGATGGAGAAAACATGTGTGGTAGAAAAGATTTTACGCACGCTGCCAAAAAAGTCTCATTATATGATAATTGCAAACAAAATCACAAAATATGGGCCTTTTAATTATTCAAGGACTTATGGAAAAACTACAAGTTCATTAAGAAAAAAGTCAATGATATTTAAGAAGACGTAGGAGCAAAAGCACTCTTTTCAAAACACTATTCAAAAGAGAAGCAAGATGGTTTATATGATAGTGGCAATCCGAGATCCAAATTTTATAAAACAAAAGTTAAATGTTACAATTATGAGAAGATGAGTCATTATATCTGGGATTGCTGGAATCCAGTCACAAAAGTTGAGGAAAATGTCATTCTTGTTGTAGAAGAGGAGAAAAAAACCATCATATTATTAATTCATGATGAACGAATACAAGCTAAAATGAACATATGATATCTAGACAATGATACTAGCAATCAAATCAAATATGGGGAGATAAAGAAGAAAGTTTACAAGCTCCCTGTTTACTATTTTTGCAATCTTCCATGGGTCTGTAAGTCTTTTTGGTCTTCTTGTGCGCCTACAGCTAGGTGTTTTCCATGTATTTATATGCTTATCAAAAAGAAAAGAAAAAAAATAACGAAGGATGAGTCAAGAGAGAATAAAAAACTAGATAAATAAATAGCAAAGTAAGAGGGGGGAAATTACAGTATAGATAAACAAATACCAAAAAAAAAAATCTTTTGTGCTAAATTCTTTTTAAACACAACATGAAATTATATCGGCATCTAACACTTACGGTAGAATAATTCTTTTTAACTTTGAATTAGCGGTTTATTGAAAACACGCTATATGGGCAATGGGACTGACTGGCAATTCAATTGTAAGCTTATTAATAAAGAGGACAATAATTTATGTTCAACTTAATATATCATCCTTTTCTTTTCCACGTTTCTCTCTTTACTCATAAAATTCTTTGAGCCAGCTATATAGTCTAGCTTTTCTATTCCTTTGGTGTCGTATATATACAAAATAATTTGTGAAGAAGTCATTGATTAAATACGATACAATATGTATAATTATGAAACAATTAATCCCTGTATTTTAATACTTGTTTAATTATCTTACTCTATATATAGTTTTTCTTACGATAATCCATCGATTACCATATCCTGTAGTCAAACACTGTTTCTTACGATAATCACCTTACTTGTAAGCCAAAGTCAGTACTTATTAATGAACTTAACAATCAAAATACTGCCGGAAATTCATTCAAAGACTAATGAAGAAACTTCTTGACCCATTCGTAATTTATCAAGTCATGCATATATGAGTTTTAATTCATAGATGCCAATGTTTTTGTCGATCGGTTATGATAATAATTCGATCGTATAATTAATGGGCATTACGTACATTAATACCAAGTGATATTCCTATCTCAATTTGAGATGGAAAAGAACACTCTCCAATTTTGAGACCTTGTTTTGGATAAAAACTCGTTAGATGGCCTACGCTTCGTCATGAAACGGACATTTTTTTGCAACGCAAAAAAAATTTCCTCAAGTGCTGTTATTGTATTTTAAAAAACAAAAAAATACCCACTACCCGATAATGATCGTCGATAATCAAGAATCAAAATGTAGGATAATGAAATCAAGAAAGAAATCAATGAAAAAAAGTACTAAAAAACAAAACACCAGCAAAACCAAGTGAGGTTGTCAAAACTCGCGAGTAGGATCGCTGACAGGTTATCAAATAGAAGGCAAAATAGGAAAAAAAAAACAAACAAAGTTTAATTTTAAAAAGAATTGAATTTTGAAGGACCAAATAAAAAAAAGGATAAAAAGGCGACTTCAAAAGAAACCTAGGCCACCCGGATAAATGAAGCTCTTTTTTTAAAATGAACAACTTCAAAAGATGTAATCGAGAAAAAAAACAATATCAACCCATGTAAACTTTTCAAACCCATGACCCTAAGTACTGACTATACTGGGAGCATCGCATCTGGAAAGCAACTATTTAAAAACTTGGCTTGACCCAACGGTTTGACCCGTGACTAGCCCAAGCTTCAAAAGAAATTGGGGGAGAATTGATCAAGTGTAAGACTGTCAAAAACCTAGGTTGGTCTATGTTTTGGTTAGCCCGAGGAAAATCTAAACAAAACTCGTTGACTATTTTTTTTTTTTTTAAATGGTATCATTTTGATTTTTTTTTATAAAACAAAAGGATTTGGTTGGCTTAGGTTAACTCGAGTCAACTCACCCGACCCGTGACTTGATCATTGTCCTTGATTGACTCCTGGGCAGGGCTTATAAACAATGGAAAAAACCTGAGAGACCAAATCCCAATAATTGAAATATCGAATGATAAAATAAAAAAATAAAGGATAAGGAAATAAGGGCCTCATTTGAAAAAATAAATTGAGAGGACAAACAAAATTCTTGAATTGAAGGGTTAAATTAAAAAAAATCAAATTAACAAATGAATCCCAAACAAAAAAAACAAAGAATACTAATTTCCAACGAACTCGATGATGGTGGATGAAATTAAAAAAAAATAATGAAAAATGATTGAAGCCAACCCGATCCAACCAAATAACTCAATAAATAACTCAATGCCAAATACATTGCAAGCAAAAGAATGAGGACATAATTTACAAACAAATAACCAGACTTTCTTGTTTTTTTGCAATGGACAGCACGGTTTTCTAGGAGGAGAGAGGGGAAAGAGGGAGGGAAAACCTGCCGACCGGAGCTCCTCCATGTGCCGCCTTAGCACATGTGCCTCGTCACCGTGCTTGGGGTGGCAAGGCGCATCGAACACCGCCCGATTGGTGTGAGCAGTGCCCACCTGCTGGCATGTGCCTAGTGGCAGAGAAGCTCTTCAATACATGTATATTTTTTCTCTCTCAAGGACATGGTTGTAACTTCACTGTTTAACTTTTTTTTTGAAAAGATAAAAGAATCCCCCATCCAAAGATTAAAAATTTGTGCCTTGAAGGGCAAATCAGTATTTATACTGTAGCAAAACAATAAATGGATCATTTTGCCCCTAATCATTCTTTCAATAGCAAATGTATCTTATGGAAAAGACAATGTTATCCCTAATTGCATGGTAAGCTAGTTTTTTTGGCAAGAATAAATTTGTCTTTTCACTGTTCTAATCCATAATAATTTGTGTCTTGATGAACAATGAAAGACTGAGCTGATTTAGTTTTTTTTAGTAATGATGGGGACCTAACGTCAATCAAAATAACCCGGAATAATTGGTTCATTAGCTGGTCTAGCAAAAGACCAAATAACAATACCATATAGGTCTAAGTTCAATGACTGAGTGAATAAGCAACAGGAATTTCCTTGTAGGATTTTTGATCGAGACGAGTCCTTGAAGCCATAAACATGTCTAGGATTCAAAAATTCATCATTGCTTTACTAGTTATTTAACAACATAACACTTTGTGTATGTATATATATAAATTGCCAAGTTGCGGCTCTCTTTCGTTCTTAAAAGAAGGAAGGTCATGCTATGTCACTATCAACGAACAAAACAGACCATGTGAAACTTCAGCTAGCCCTTCACCTGCTATGTTTCTTAATATTCCTTTATATATATATATAAAAACCTCTCTCGCCCTTTTACTATTTTTGGAATGTTTGAGCCTCCCCTCTATATATATGTAGTTACCAAGAGATGTCATCCAACCCATGAAGTCTCTAGTCTTAATCAACCCTAAAGCTTATTTCCTTTGGTTAATCAACCCTTTACAGGAAAAAAAAAAAAAAAAAGGGTCTGTGCCTCTTTCTTTCTCTCTTCAAAAATGGGAATTCAATTGATGGGGATTACTCATGCCAAACAAAAACTCCAAAGAAGTCTTTCAGCAAAAATTGCTGGTGTTTTGGCCACTTCTAATGTTCCAAGAGGCCACATTGCTGTCTATGTTGGAGAAGGCTACAGAAAGAGATGTGTTATTCCAATAGCATACTTGAACCATCCTTTATTCCAAGGCTTGCTAAATCGAGCTGAGGAGGAATTTGGATTCGATCATCCAATGGGTGGTCTCACAATACCTTGCAGTGAAGAGTGCTTCGTTAGCCTCACTTCGTTTCTAAGTAGCACTTCATAAATGTTAAAGCCACAAAATCACTTATTATATATGGTTTTTCTTGGCTCATTCATCGCTCTTCCCCACGTAAGTTTAAGCAATTCGAGACAACAAGCCTGTCTCTTCAATTTTTTGTAAATGCGTGCTTAATTTCCATGGAGATATTCTGTAATTTGGACAACAACTCTTTGTTATAAAACTTGAACTGCAATCAATTTCTTTGCTACAAATGCAGTGATCATTACTTCGCCTTAATCGCAAAAGGTTATTACTTCATTTCAGCTTTTTTGCGGTAAAAATAAAATAAAATAAAAAAGTTCGATCAGAAATATAAGCTGGATTTTAAGTTTGCAACTATCACTCATCTAATTTAAAAAAACAAATATTATGAAATTGGCCTTTTAGAATGGAATTGTTCCATTTCCTTGAAAAAGAAAGAAAAAAGAATAGGGGAATGCTATCCACATGAAATTGGTGTGTATTATATAGGGCAAAAACTATTCATTTATGATTAATAATTGGTGAAGACACTGTTGCAGAACATGTAGGTACATATGTCGTTTGAATTATCCTGCATATGGATAAGATCTACCTAGAATTTTCGTGTGATACCTTTTACGTTTCAAATTATCATGTCCTCCTATTTCAAAATTACGAAACTATGTTGGCCCAGATGAAATTGCTCGGACGCGGCATGGTAGCGGACACCTTGATTGCTGCTAGGGACTAAAGAACGGATTATTAATGATCCACATTCTTTTAGGAATTGATACGTCCTAGTCCACCGAGGTTTTCTATTTTCTACCGAATCAGTCAAGTAAATTCATGATCTAATCAATCAACCGTCACTAGCTTCTATATTGTTTTAAGAAAGCGAGAAAAAGTACACGCATGTAGAGCCAGCTAAACTTGTGTAATTACTTGTCTTGGTGTATGCGCTTCGCAATGAAGCTAGACTAATTTTTTATTGCAAAAGGTGATGTTTAGATGATGAAATGGGGGTAAAAAAAGAAAAAACAAATCACGGACAACTGCGTTAATTAAAATCAAGATAACTTGAGATATCACTTTAAATTTATAATTTAGATTATTAAATTGGAATAATTGATATAAAAACATAAAGAAAATTATAAAGTTTAAAAAAAATTGAGTTAACTTTCAAACTCGTGACCTTAGTCATTAGACCTGAAACACCCATTCTAGAAAAATCATAAAATTAAATTCTCAATTAATCAAATATTGAATGATGAAATTGAAAAAAAAATTAATTATATAAAAGAATTCAAGAAAATATCAATTAAAAAGAATGAGGATCAAAATTAATATACAAAATAAATTTTATATTTGATTGAAAGGTGAAGTTGAAAAGAAAAATCAATTTAGCAAAAGGAAAAAAAAATCAAAACAATGAGTACCAAAATGGAAAACATAATATCATCAATTTGAATTGAAGGATGAAATTGAAAACCAATAAAAATTTTACAAAAAGACCAAGGCAAAAAATTAGAAATCCAAAGAATAAAGACCAAATTGAATAATATAATATTTGGTAAATTGGGATTTAATAATGAAATTGAAAACAAATAAAACTTCTACAAAAATATCATAACACCCAGTAAAATTATGAGCGTTTTACATCTTCCATGGGCTTTGAACTCAAGAAATACCGGGGGAAAAAATTATTTTAACTGAGTTTCCCTTATTAATTAGTACCAAGTTATTAGCAACACATTGACGTGTCCATCATAATCATAACATATCCAAGTGTCCTAAATTTTATCCAATCCAACATATAACATGATTAGATTATGTCTAATCTCACAATTCCAACATTTTGCATTCGTTTGATGCATACACAATACAATAATTAAATATGTTAAGCAATGCAATCAAATTCATGGAAAATATGAAAAGGCAAAGTCATGATATATTATAGCTAAGCTAATTAAATATGTTAAGCATGTGTGGAGGGATGACCGTCAAAAAAAAGTGCAATAACTTATAGATAATCGAGCTCAGCACTTTGTGGTATGTTGGTTTTCAACCATCTTTTTCTTAAATTATTGTTTTTTTGAATTTGCTGATCCTTTTTTTTTTCAGGATACATATAACACCTGGTTGAAGAAGAGATACGGGAATGATCCCTCTACCCATCCAAATCTCAATTCAGATTTGTGGTTGGAGACAGGATCATCTAATGAACCCGATTGAAATCGGGTGTATTATCTCTCTAACACTACATCCGAGGACTTGCGGATGGCTTGTAGTTTTCAACCATAGGATTCTCACAATCGATTCCGAGCACTCAAACTTTGAAGCTCGAGGAGATTTTAGACCAACAAATTCAAGCTCGGACGACATATCTTGATGCTAATTGTGAACGACTCGGTGCTGAGATGGCCGAACTTCTCTGATTGGTAATGAAGATGAAATCACAGATGGGTGGTACATGCGCTTCTTTTTATTGGCCTTACGATCCCGACGAAAACCCACCTTATCCTCCTCCAACGCCTCAATTCTAGAGTAAATTTGATTTTTATATTATTTTAATTATTTTCTACTTCTGTTTAATAGATTTTTTATAAGAAAATATTTTTAAATTATTACTGATGGGGTTACCAACAGACTAAGTCCGTTGGTATATTCCAGAGAGTTGAAAAGGAATTATTGCAAATGTTACTGCCACTATTTACTCACTTATAGAATTACAAACAGTATGTTTGATAGTTACATGTTGAATTCATTGTAGGGAATACCAACAGACAAAAATAAATCACCGATAAAATTACATACAGTTTTTTTTGTCGGTGATATGTTATATTTATTTATGGAAATACCGACAAAATAAAGCTGGTAAAATATTTTTGGCATGTTTTTTCCATTAGTAAATCCATCAGTAAAATTATTAACGATAGACCACAAATTACCTACGAGAGTTTTTCTAATAAGGTATTGTCGTCCGTTAGCCCGTCGATAAAATTCATGTCGACGGACTAAGAGTATAAATACCGACAAAGAATTTCATTGGTAAATCTAAAAATTTTGATAGTGAGCATGTTTTCCATGGTTAAACACAAACCAAGTACAATCATCCATTAAAAGAAACAACACAAGAATAATTTCAAATCTTCGATAATACCAATTGAGGTAACTAATTTAATCTTTCTAAATCTTTCACTAATACTGAAAACCAAAGCTAAGATCACTTACCCAATGTTTTTTTATGGTATCAGAGAGAGTTTTTCACATCAATTCTTTCAAATATCTTCTCTCCCTTATTAGCTCCAAAGCTTTCTCTCACTATAATTTTTCTTATTTCATCGGTTGTTTTTCACTCCCCAAAACCTTTTTTTGATGTTTCTCTCTTAATATTGATAAAGCTCTCTTTAATCTTATCTATTTTTGTGAATTTCCTTCAAAATTTTGATGAGAAGACCTTTTTCTAAGTTGGATTGATCAGCCTCTTGGTTGTTTTAAAGGCAATTTTGCCATTAATTACAATTTTGTCCCTCATTTATGCCATTATGTATTTTTCGCGTAAACTATCTGATTTTCTGCTTAAATCACGAGTCCTTCCTAAACTCTTGTTGAGCTTAAATTTTACATCCAAGTAGGACAACATATCAATAGACTCCATGCAAAAATTTTAATCTCCTCTGATGGTCGAATTGAGGACTCTGCTATTTAGCGTAAAACAAATTAGTTCGTGATTTTTCATCAAAAACATGAAATTTCATGTTCAATCCTCACATAAATCATATTAATAATCCTTATAAACCCTTAGGATCATTTTATTATTTCAAAATATATTTATTTTATATTTTTAACTTTTATTTATTTATCAAGCTTATTATTATTTCACTGCAATGTTATCGATTTTTAACTAGGACTTGCACCTTCACTCCTTCCTTTTCATTGCACTGTCCTTTATTATAGTTTATTATTTATTACCTCAATTATTACTTAGAATCTTTTTCTCATTTTCCTTATTATTACCTCAATTATTACTTAGAATCATCTATACCTAAGGTGTATAGATTGGGGATCCAATTGATAAAAATTATAGTTAGAGGACTCAATTAAGAAACTACATATAGTTAGGAATTGATATGACATTTGTCCCCAAAAAAAATGGTTATAGATCACACTCGAGGGATGAGATTAATAAAGGGGGAGGGGGACTATTTATATCCATATATACCTTGGTTTGATCGTAAGGAGGAGGAGAACTATCCCATGTTTTTTCATATATTTTGATCAATTCTTATCAAACCAACCGTTGGATTTATTAGGAACAAAAAATGAAATTTTGATCTTCCAATACAATTTATTATTAGTTCAGAGCTCCGCATTTATCATGTATTTTGGGCGGTCTTTTAATTATTTCACCTAATTAATATCGTTGATATGTATAATCACGTTTTAAATATATCTTTCCTAGGTTTTATAAGATATGCCTGCGAAAAGTAAACATAATTTTTTCTATATAATATAATAGCTACATAAGCTAGCTGGCATCATCCTAATTAATGTTCTTTCTTCTATATTTATTTGAAGGATGGACCAAAGTGTCAAAGAATTAAGGGAAAAGGTATACATATTTAAGATCAATAGCACCAACCAATGAGATTTCTTTTAGGTCCAAAAATTAATCGCAGGCTGTGAGACTGGTGAAGACTTCTTCACTGCATGGAATGGTGAGACCCCCCATTGGATGATTAAAGCCGTACTCTTCTTCAGCATGACTAAGCAACTTTTGGAATGAAGGGTTCTTCAAGTAGGAGATGGGAACAACAAATCTCTTTAGAGTTTCTCCAACATACACCACAAAATGGCCTTTCGGCACTACACTGGATGTTTCTGGAGACAAAAGAATACGCCTCACGATCTGCTTAGCATTAAACAAGCGAATACCCATTACTTCTATGAGTAGTAAAGCAATAGTACAGTGTGCTTGGTGGGGAAAGATGACTGCTAGCTGAGCTAAGAAGATTTGAAGAGAGGTAAATGGAGAAGCTTGTGCACTGAATGGTTATGCACGTATGGAATATGTGCTTATATAGGGGCAAGAACTCATGAGGTTATAATACGAAGCTAGCTGCTCAAAAAAAGATTGATAATTAAAGGGTGCAAATAGTACTGTTGATGTGGGATCAGTACTTTAAGGACATGTTCTTGAGGAATACACAGTTCCGCGTTGGATAAGATCCATCTTTAATAGATTTTCCATGTATACGTTGAGTTGTAATATCATGGGCCTACCAATTCATAAAATATTATATGCTGGTTCCCCTGCTCATACAATTTGTAAAACCAGCAGACCCATTTGGATGGAGGACTAGCCACTACTCGCTAGCCACCGGGATATGGATATGGATATGGAATCCATCATATTCTCTTAGGAATAAAGTTATACTTCAAGTCGATCTAAAAAGAAAAAATTCTAAGAGTTCATATGCATTATTATTATTATTATTATTATTAGAATTAGTATTAGAACATAATTTTAAAGTGTGTATATATATATAATGATCATAAAACAATATGGAGATGGTTTTAAGCGGTTAATCTAATATAATATCATACTTATAATTAAGAGGTGTAGAATTCAATAATTTTTAGGTAGTGGTTTGATATGAAATTAAAAAATTAAGAATAAATTATTACAAAAGTAATTATTACAAAAGCAATATTAATTAGATATATAAAAGCTGATTTTTAAGGATGTTCGATGTGTTTATAAATGAAAGAGTTAAAAATTATTAGAATAGAGAGAAAATAATTTATTTATTAGTAATAATTGTTCCGAGATAATAAAAAACTGGTAATTTAGTGTGCATTTTTAAATAAAAAAAATGAAAGAGAAAAAATAATAATAATGTTTGAAAGATAATAATTCCCCTCTAAAAATTAAAACAATTTAGCTAGGAGATAATCATTACCCCTTTTAATAATTCTATCTCCTAAAAAACCAAACACTCAAATCTTATTCTTATAAAATTTGACCCCATTAGCTTCCTATTAAACATAACCTTAGTCACAAAATCTCAGGTTGGCTACCGGCTCATATTATAAGGATGGTAATTATTTGAGCTACTGCAAAAGAGTTCTAGCCTTAATACGATGAATTATTGTTTGTAATTATAATAATGATTGTTTTTTAAAGTTTTTTTATTTAGAAATGTATCAAAATAATATTTATTATATTTTTAAATTTTTATTTTTTACACCAACATATCAAAACAATCCAAAAAAACTATAAAAAATAATATTAAGCAAAAATAACTCAAAGTTTAGGAAAATAGCATTTTAACTGCAATGTCAAACACAATCTTGGTGATTGTTTGTCATTACATTGGCTTTTTTAAAAAAAATTGTTTTTTATGTGGGAAAATATTAAATTTATTTTTTTAAGTATTTTTTAATAATTTTAATGTACTGGTGTTAAAAATTTTAAAAATAATCTAAAAATAATTATTTTAATATATTTTTAATTAAAAAAATTAAAAAAAAAATACATTACACTGTAATATCAAACACAAAATTAAACAAATGATATGATTACACCTTGGTATAAACAAAGGGGGGTCTCACGTCACCACCATATATATATTATAATTTCTCTGAATCAATCAGTCATATATATTCTTTGGCAAATAGAATGTCACCATCTTCCAATATATAATATTCTTTAATTACTGAAGTCATTTCGATAAAACCATATTCCTATTCTTTCAGCAGATGGCAAATCATGTCCCCACGCTACTTGTTTCTTATTGAAGCTCCATTTCAATAAGAGAACTTCAAGTAGCATAACCTTCGTTTTGGCCTAGCAAACAGAATATCCCTTATGCGTAGGGTTTTTAATTTCTCTTCTTCCCTGAGACACGGGAGCGTAGGGTTTTTTCTCTTCTTCCCTGAGCCACGGGAGCCCCATGATTCATATCCCTAATGAGTCCATGGCCATTGGCGAGGGCATTGCATTACAGATCAAGTGGCTCTAGCCACTCCAACATTGCGGGTCAAGTCATGAGGAAATAACATAGGATTCCATGTATCGAATCCTCGTCTCATTTCCTCTCCAGACTTGATGGAAATGTTCCAAAACAAATCATTATCAGTGCTATTCCAAAATAGCGGTTGTTCTTCTATCCTTTTTTTTTCTTTTTTTCTGGAGAATATCCTTTTATTCTTGCTTGAGATAAGAACAGATCATATATAAACGAATAAAATGTTAACAGTGTCATAAATGAGGCTAACAGCAGCGATAAATAACCAGTTAATTAAAGCCAATTTCAACCTGTATATTAGAAATATTCCATTTGATCAATTAATTAATAGAAGGGGTTGCATATATAGCTGAAATATTAGCATAAATGCATTTTATACGAAAAAAGAGAATCATGTAGCTAGCCAACGCTATCTTTCTTAACTTTTCTTCAAGCTACAACTTCAGAAATTCGGCATCTAGCTAGCTCTCATTTCTTTTTTTCAATTATTTGTAACTATTTTGGCTCATAACACGCCATTTGGTGAAATTTAACTGATTTTTTTTCATATTTTTACTATAGCACGTATATATGATTATTATAATAATAATTTATCTTCTAGAATTATCAAATCTTATTAGTCAAACACGTTTCTAGTTGAAGTTAGCAATAAATGTAGTCTAGATATCTAAACTAGACTCTCTTTGCAAGTCAAATTAGTTAGATATTAAACTATTTGAAAATATATTAAAAAAATATTTTTTTATTTTTAATATAAATACATTAAAAAAATCAGAAAATACTAAAAAAAATCAATTTAATATTTTTTTCAAGCTAAAACACATTTGAAAGCACATAAAAATAAAAACAGAAGTTGAGATTGTGTGAAATACCCTCTTAATTAAACTGAAAATGTATGGTGTACCAATCAAACCACTGGAATTCTTATTAATCAATCCATACATAGGCTCGCTTGAAACACTCTTTTATTCTTTCAATATTAATGCCTAATATTTAGTCTAACTCTACAGCTCAATAAGTCATGATTTGACAACAGCTTAATGACTTGAGAAATTACACATACAAGCTAAAAATGGGATGGGTAAATTCAAGCAGCGCCTTTACCATCTCCAGCTAAAAAATGGCAATCTACAAATTATTGGGGACACATTTGTTTTGGATAAAACGGTGGGGATTCAAGGTCATCAAAATGAATACCATCAATGGTTAATGAACAAAATGAATCCGGATAGACTTTTACTTTCTTATTGACAATCTCCCTAAAATCTTTAATTGTAGCCAATGTGGTTTTTCCAAATAAAAAATAAAAATCTCAAACATAAAGAGGGTGGTGAATTCACTATGACTCTAAACATAATGCATTGTGGACGGGAACATTATATTTATTGTATTGCATGCCCTTGCAAAAACAATAAGGTTAAGGCAAGTGTTTGGGGGTAGGACTGTTTTTGTAATGGGATCATTTTACAATTGGGGTATTTACCTTTTTTTTGCATGGTAAAATTACATTGGTGCCCTTAAAAGAAATAAATTGTTGGGTTGTAATGTAGAGGTTTTTTTATTTTCATTTGGTTGTGCACAATAAAATAATTAAATTACCCTTAGAATTAGGAAATAATTGAATCAAAGCTGGGGTTTTTTTTGTCTTTTTATTTTTATAAGCATAGTAAAAAGACTTAATTGCCCTTGGAGTTTATATTCTTAAGCTTGGGGTTAAAGGGTATTTATGTCATTGAGCAACTAGTTTTTTGTTGTTATTGTGTTGGGCTAGGGGTCGTTTTGTACTTTAATAAATGAAAAGAAATATAAATAAATTGTTGATGTGTGTTGAGTACGTGTCAGCCACTCTGCCGTCTTTAGACTAGGCATGCGGCTAATTTCAAAGGCCTAAAAGGTTGTTCTAGGGGTCGCTTCTGCTTCATCTCGGCGTCTCCTACATGAGAATATGATGCATGTAATGAAGAACTCTAGTTTGGCACCGATAGCCATTTATTTTTTTCTACTTTCTTTCCTCTCTCTTCCTCGGTGTTTGCTCCTTGCCCCCTAAATTTTCAAGTCAACCCTAAGCTTCTCTTTATTTTTTATTTAGTCCATGTTCTTTGGTTATTATTTATTTATTTGAAATAATTTATGAAATAGAAGTTTTGCTTCTAATTCATCCTCATTCAATTTTTTATTTTGTCAGATTTGATCTTTATTTTTTTAATTACTATTTGTTTAATAATCTGAGATAATTTTTAAAATTGAATTTTTTTTCCATTACATTTACTATTTGTTTAATAATCTAAGATAATTTTTAAAATTGAATTTTTTTTCCATTACACCCTCCATCAATTTTGTTCCTATTAGATTTTATCCTTATTCTTTTGATTGTAGTTTTTTTTTCTTTGCAATTTTTTCTAGATTGGTATTTTTTTTACCTAATTTTATTCTTCAATATTTAATTGGTTTGGATTTGAGTTTCTTAGTTAAGGTCTAGGATTTTGAAAGTTGCAAGCTTTGAAAATTAACCCAACTTTAGGAGACTTGTCGAGGATTGCTTTGATTTTTTTATTATTTTTTTAAGCTAATAGTTTTTTTTCAATTTCATGTTTCAATATTTATTTAGTTGGAGATTGGGCTATGGGGTTTTTTTTCCTGATTTTTATGACCTTTTTTTTATCCTTTGTTTTTTTTATTTAATTGGGTTATCTCGGATATTTTTATTTGTTGTTCATTTTAAAATAAATTTTATTCCTAAATTAAATAGAATTGGTTGATTGAATATAGGCAAATGCTCACTTCATTTTGTTTTGTTCGGTTTGCTTTTCTATGACCTTGATCTAGCGGCCCATGCAACTTCTTCTCATATCGTCATCTAAACTTTTGTGGTGGGTTTGAACTGTCTCAGCAAACTCTTTTTGTGATGTGTGATGTCCACAATTGAGTGACAATGGATCTCCAATGATTTTGTTTCTTCTCCTTCTAGGTATGATATTGGTAGTTCATTTATTTTAGTTAATTGTTGGAAATTGTTCTTTACGGTCAATCTGCTATTGTTGCCTATAGTTTAAATCAAATTTTTAAAATATTTTTTATTGGATCCAATCAAGTTGATAACTCAAATATCATATTTTTCTTGATTCCTTAAAAATATTGTCATCATCTAAGCATTTTTTTATACGTTAAAAAAATTATAATCAGTCTATAGCATAACAAGGGTCACCAATTTATTTTGTTTATTATAGTTTAAGGAGGAGTAGCCACCCCTAACTCAAACATGAAGTTATTTGAACAAAACAGTAACCGGATTATCGAAACATCTTTTATTAAAAAGATGGCCCAAAATACTGGTCACAATTTTGTCCAGTCCTTAGCAACATGGAAATAAAAGTTTGTTTGTTTATGCGGTGTGACTGTATTTTTTTTTTAAAAAATAATTTTTTAAAATTAATTTTCTTTGTATTTTTTTTATATAATAATATTAAAAAATATATTTTAAAAAAAATTAATACATTTCCATATAAAATTTTTTTTGAAAAATACCTGAGCCTCGTAATCCCATTCCTGTTATCTTGCTGTATATATATATATATATAAACTAGTCCCAACCAATCCCTAGCTTGTCTTTCATCGAATTAAAGAAAGAGGCGTACTTAATGGTGAAAAAAGATATGGAAATACCACCTAATTGTAAAATTCAGAAGAAAAAAATAATCATCCACATAAGGTACCAACAAAAAAAGGGTGAGAAAATCTCAAAATAAATTATTCCTCTAATAAAAATATAAAATAGATAAATTATTGGCATATTCGGTCATTTTAATTATGCATAACTATCTAGAAGCCATTCAAAATATAAACATGGCTGGATTGCTAGCTGAAAATCAAACATATATTAAGTGAGAAGTAAGAACAATGAACTCATCATCTTCGGCACATGGAATTGTAAGGCTACCTATTTGATTATCAAAACCAAACTCTTCTTCAGCTTGACTTAACAAGTTTTGAAACAAAGGATGCTTCAAGTAGGAAATTGGAATCACAAATCGCTTCCTTTTCTTCTCTTCCTCTCCAACATAAATTGCAAAATGGCCTTTTGGCACGTCTAGCCTTGTTGATTTTGTATGTTGATGATGATCCGAGGTAGAGCTTCTTCGAATCGTATCTTTAACATGAAGAAACATCTCTTTCAATCGAACAGCCATGATCATGATTTTGTTCTGGTGGTTAAGAAAATGTTGGTAGGGTGAAAAACATAACTAGCTCAACACCATTGTTTTTCAATGTTAGAACTACATATTCTTTCTCTAGTGACCTTCAAAGCGTTGAGAAACATTAAATTTAATTTGTTCCAGAAAAAAAAAACATTAAATCAATATAGGAAATAAATGGAGTAACGATATGGTGTAGCAAACTTGTACTTTGTCCTTGCACTACAGAAACTGGATGAGTCTAGAATACCAAGAAGATAACTTGGATACGTAGGGTCCATTGGTAATATATCTGAAGATAGTAAAAAAGAAATCTTTCTATAGCCTTTTAATTAGGGCATGTTCTTGATGTCAGTGTGGGTCAATTGATTGGCTGCTAGATCCAAGAAATGATCATCAAACGCATGGTTTTCTCTTCTTTCTTTCTCTTTGTCATATTGCTGTTCATTACTGCGGCCATTCCTTCTCAGACCATCTCGGGTGCACATATGCTTATCCTGAGTCTCGTTTTTCACCAAAAACTATAAAAAAGAAGCAAATCTTGTAACCCAAAGAGAAAAGAAAAATGTACCCGGAATCCAGATAACTGAAACAATAATGAAATATAATAGAACTAGCTTGTCAGAGTGATCAATCAGTCTCCCAAGTCCAACGCATGTGGCTATGAATTCATGATTGCCCCAGAAAACTGGCACAAACGCGCAACTTCAATTTGCTTCATATCAAGCGGCATTGATTGAGCAACCACATAAGAAGATATACTTCTTTATTTAATTTCCTTTTTCCCAAAGCTACCTCAAGCAGTGATTCATGACAAGTCTTTGATGAACTACTTGTAGAATAACCATTGCAGCCCTGGGTGGAAATTACACTTTTGAAGGGCATACCAAGCGTTCTGCTTTTAACTCAGACTAATTTTTGTCCGAATTGACTTTGTCCACCAAGTTATTATTTCTAATTGGAATTTAAGTTGAGAAAGAATTTCACAAATATATATATATATATATATATATATATATATATATATATGTTTTACTATAAATATCTCTTGCCACCCAATCCGATTTCTTCTACTGTAAATGTTTCAGATTTTAGCAGATGGGATACTTAGTAATTGAGATTTGAATATATTTTTTTAGAAAAGATTTGAATTGTTTAAATCTTCACCGAAAAATAGTATGAGTAGTGCTAAATTACAAAAAAAAAAAAAAAGAACACATGGAGCATTGAGTCGTAATTTTAATCAACTATTTTTTAATATATATATTCAAATCTTTTAACTATCAATTTTATTTCGTTTCACCTAAAATGAGTGGTATATCTTGTTTTGTTTCAGTTTAAAAAACAAAACAAACCAGGATATAGATTTCATCTTATTCAATATCTCGGCCCACTCTAGAAATTTCATTCAAATTCTGCCTAAAATGCTCTGGTTCTATTCCAGTTGTTTTGTTCCGGCCAAATAGTATTTTTTTTTTTGCTTTTATTTTTAATTTTATCTTTTAATACTTGATTTATTTAATATTAGATTTTATAATTTAATGTGATTTGCTTTTTTATAGTTATTTTAATTTTATGATTTTTGTCAAAAACTGGATGGATTAACCTCAAAACAACATACTGAAATATTTTAAAATCAAAATATACCTTTCCAATAAATAAATAAAAAAGATAACATTGTATTTTTCTGAATATGTAGGCCCTTTTTAATTTGTTAACTGTCATGGGCTTAATTCCATTTCATTCTGTCGGAGAATGCATCTACATTCGATTGGTCTTAAAGAATAATCACGCAAGGATGAAGTCCAAGATAGAATATTAATACACACTTTTGTTTTTTCCTTCTTCTTTTTTCCAGCACTTGTATTTATCGGGACAAAATAGAAAATACTGCGTAAACTCTCTACAAAAACTTGAGGAGGAGAAACTGTGGATCTTCGATGTTGTAGCACCAAAACACTATCCATTAGCCAATCTTTTTTGACAACTCGAAAATGTTGCTCTCGACTCACAGTTACCGGTGTACGGCCCTCTATTTTATAAATCAAAAGCCTTTAGCTAAGCCATGTGAACCTTTGTTGCCATGGGTCCTCCTATAATACCCAAAAAAAACCCTATAAATACAGACTCAAAACAGCCTTCTCATTCCACAAGACTTTCACAACTTTCAACACAAAAAAAAAAAAAAAAACCTCAAATCATCCTTTTCGAGCTCAAAATCAAATTAACATGGGCATTCGTTTACCATCCATGATGCACAATGTCAAGCATATAATCAAAGGCAAATCTCTTCACTGTAGAAATCAACCAGATGTACCAAAAGGACATGCAGCGATATATGTTGGAGAAATGCGAAGGAAGAGGTTTGTGGTACCAATATCTTACTTGAGCCATCCTTCATTTCAAGACTTGCTTAATCGAGCCGAGGAAGAGTTTGGCTTCAATCCTCCAATGGGTTGCCTTACAATTCCTTGCAGAGAAGAAGCCTTCATTAATCTTGCCTCTAGATTGCAGGCCTCATCATGAATTAAAAAACGAAGAAGAGAGCAATCTTTTACAATTTTGTCATTGTTTATCTTATGTATTTATTTTTCTAATAGAATATATAGTTGTATTGATCTATGCATAGAAGTATTTAGTCTATGCATAAATGAAAATTAAGTTCCTAGTTAGCCTACTTCATTTTTATGGCTCTCTTTTTTTCAATATTATGTTCTTATTAGCTTAATTATTGCTAAAGTTTAGAGGGAGGACTCGAACTTATTTAATCAAAACTTTTAAGGAAATTAAAACAGCAACCATTGTCAAAGCTCCTCCAAGTCCAATAATCATAGCAAGCAAATATGTGTGTGTGTGTGTGTTTAATTTGCAAGTATATCATTGAGATTTTAATATGGATGAACACTAAGGTTTTTGTACATGTCAATTGGTCATTATGAATCGGACAATTAAGACTTGAAATTTCTATTTAAAGGTATATATCGGATTTAGATAAAGAATTGAAGGTAGGTTACAGTGTAAGGATCCGTTGGACGTCTTTTTGGACCTAAAAAGATTATATCATCCTTAATCATGGATATAACTTAATTGATCAGATCCTGAGTTTATTTTTTAAAAATCATCACTTCGAGTGTCACAAATTTTAGCGCTAATGGAGACTTACATGGTCATTAACTTCAAAGCCCGTAAAATTAATCGAGGTGCGTGTAAACTAACTCGAACACTCACGTGAATCTAAAAGTTAGTGTATGATAAATTCTTGGGTGGTTCATGTTTCTTAATTCCTCCTTAATTTTCGATCTTGCTCTCTCAATCCACCATGACAGCATGGAACCTTAAACAATCGAAGTGGCCTTATATTGTTCATGGCCAGCACCCATAACTCCCCATGTGTAGTCATGTGATGTTCCTAGCTAGATATTCTTCAAACAAATCATCAAATAATTTAATTTATGATAAATAAAAAAAGGCGAATTGAAAGCTTTTAGCAATTTAAGGTGCTAATAAATGGCACATGCATGAAGAGGAGAGTTCGTTAATTTGTCAGTCAATCATTGCACGTGCCAACTGAAGAGAGAATCACATCAAATATTTTCATTCATAAGAATATTTTATATTTTTTAAAAAAAAAAATTTAATATCTCTTTTTTTTATATTCATCTCTTTTAATTGAATTATTATTAATAATTATAGTTTAAACACTATAAAACTTTTCCTATTCTGAGTGGCGAGATCGCCATATGACCCAGGTGGATAAGGTGTGGGGAGAGCTTTCTTGAGAAAAGAACGGGCATGGTTCGATGAGTTGGGTCCCGTGGTAACTCGAGAGCCCAGCTGGTTGTCAAAAGACGTAATTGCTTGAAGTTACCTGGCCCATTTTTCCATTGTTGCTCCCCTCGTTGGCTCCTCCTTTTCTGTCATCTCACATTGGGCTCAATGATTTAATAATTCCCTCGACTAATTTTTTTATAAGAAAAAAAAACAAACAGGAGCAATCAATGATCCCACCACCATTATGTTAGGTTTTGCATTTAAAAAATGTTTTTGAAATTTAAAAAAATATTTTTTTATAATTTAAAATCATTTTGATGTGTTGATATCAAAAATAAATTTTAAAAAATAAAAAAAATATTATTTCAATGAATTTTCAAACAAAAAACATATTAAAAAATAATCGCTACTATAATACCAGAAATCATCTACCAAAAAGACAAATAAAAGGAACGAATGTCCAAAGAAAAATGCGTACATAGAATTCGGGTCAAGTCCTAAAAATTTAACTTCAACAATACATTTTTAATCTCAAAAGAAAATAAAGAAGAGATCTGATTGTAATTCACTGAAGAAATTCCTTTTTAATTGGGTCCTTAGAATCTCTAAAACTATATCAATTAAAACTTGTCTCTTAAAACTACCATCATAATTATCCTATTTATTTTTTCGTTTCAAAAGTATTTTTAAAAAAAATTTATTCTTTTATTTACTTTAAATTAATATATTTTTAATATTTTTATATTATTTTGATGTGTTGATATTAAAAATAATTTTAAAAAAATAAAAAATATATTATTTTAATATATAATATCAATCATATTTTCAAACACGCTTAAAACAAACAGATGACGGGAGACCCAGCGCTTGGATTGGCCATACATCAAGCCTAGGAGCAACACAACCTGAATATGCAGGCCAGACCGGCCCGGGCACCATCTTAAAAAGATTTGTGCTGGGCTTTTAAGGCTTTGAGTGTTGGAAGTTATAATTGATCAATAATCATTTGTTGATTAGATATCACATGCATTTGTTGGGCCATCATGAAAATCATATTTGGACTCGTATGATTATTTGTTTTCACTATCTTAAGCTAATTTTGAAAGCTGGCTCTTGCATTTTATCAACAGCTAGCAATGTCAGATCTTTTGCTGCTGTATGGCATGCCGTTAGATTATCTAGTGCGGCGATAAGTGACGTGAACTTTCCGGCGAAGAGATGCTTACCTTGTTATTTTAACATCATCTCTATAGGCCCAGCTTCACGTACTATTCTCTTTTCCACCTTGTGCCTACGCGTTTATGCTCTGTGAAAAGTGGTGGATACGTTCTCAATATTCTCATGATTTCCTAGACCACAGCCTAATTCCTCAACAATTAATGTATGCTAGCTCGCTCTTTACTTCCCGTCCTATAAGAGTAGGCGCTAGGCACTCCCTGAGATCCAAAGTTTGCCTGAAAACTTCCACTTGGACAAGATGAAGGGCAAAATGCAACGCAACACGCAATCCTCTTTCCATTTGACATATCCTGTTACTTGTCTTTAGAATGACTCTTTTTAATTAATGTGTGCTTGCATGCATGCATAGGCTAGTTGGTTACTATACTCGGCTTTCACTGGGGGGACTGGGTTCAAATCCTGGCATTGATTTAGAAAAGAAATAAATTTATTTATTCTATCAAATTATATTTATTCTTAATACTATTCTTTAAATAAAATTAATTTACAATGAGATATTTGTTAATTCATCTAGAGTGATGAATCCTCTCATGATTACTTAAATATCTTCATATAGTTCATGTTTATCCAATATATATTCATTTGTTACCCTTGATTAGAATAATATGTAACAAGATCAAAACATAACACTTATAATATAAGATAAATTAGTAATCTCAAGTCTAAGGATCACTTACATAACTGTCACATGAGCCTTTTCATAAATACAGATGATCTTTCTATATGAAATTCTCATGCGGGTCAGTTCAGTATACATGTTATCTGACAAGCACCTATATATTAGTTCAAAGTATCCCTCATATCTCATTTTATGAGAATAATTACTTCTTTTCATAAAGGAAAAAACATAATATATATCAATTTCAACAGCTCTAATTAATTAATGTTCGGTCTTAATAAAGCATTAACTAGAAATATTTAAGGATATTTAATGCAATAGGAATCTCATAATTATAACAACTTTATAATTTTATTTGCATCCAGTAACTTTATATTTACTCTAGATTCATTAATCAAATACTTGATGAATATTAAAGATAAATAAGTTATTATTAATAAATGATATATATATATATGAACAAAGTCAGTGCTACGTATAATCAACCAATTGGTTACAGAGCATATACACTAACACAAACAAGATCGTAATTGGTTAGGAGTTTTATTCGGGGTTAATGATGACCTTGTTGGGTAGTCTTTCAATATGTACTTAGAATCGTCTCGTTAAAATCTTTCTAACGGTAACAGTGAGTCAAAAATAAATTTTTGATGTGTCCCTAATTAATGACTCATTCTTTCTTTTTTTCTTTCTTCCTATTTTCCTTTACAGTCACATCACCTTATCTTCTTCTTTTTTTCTTAGCTATTAGATTTTAAATATTATTTTTTAGTCGTTGAATCTTCATAAAATTTTAAGTTAACTTTTGTTAAGGTTAATTAATTTACAAAAAGCATATTTTTTGAAACATGACTAAATAACCACTATTATAATAGCATTAATATTAAAAAAATGATTGTATTCTAACTGTATTATTTTGTGAGAACAATTGCTTCCTTTCATAAAAAAAAACATAATATATATCAATTTCAATAGCTCTAATTAATTAATGTTCAGTCTTAATAAAGCATTAACTAGGAATATTTAGGGATAATGCTTTGATACAATAGGAATCTCATAATTATAACAACTTTATAATTTTATTTGTTTTCAGTAACTTTATCTTTACTCTAGATTCATTAATCAAATATTTGATGAATATTAAAGAGAAATAAGTTATTATTAATGAATGAAATATATATATATATATATATATATATGAACAAAGTCAGTGCTACGTATAATCAACCGATTGGTTACAGAGCATATACACTAACACAAATAAGATCGTAATTGGTTAGGAGTTTTATTCGGGGTTAATGATGATCTTATTAGGTGGTCTTTCAATATATAGTTAAAATCATTTTGTTAAGATCTTTCTAATGGTAATGATGTGTCAAAAATAAATTTCTGATATGTCCCAAATTAATGCCAGGAAAATCCTCAGGCATCAGTCTCTTCCTAGTAGAAATCACTCGGATGTCCCAAGAGGCCACATTGCAGTGTATGTGGGGGAATTCCAAAAGAAGCGGTTTGAGGTCCCAATATCATATATTAATCATCCTTCTTTCCGAGCTTTGCTCAATCGAGCTGAGGACGAATTTGGCTTCAGTCATCCAATGGGTGGCCTTACAATTCCTTGCAAAGAAGATGCCTTCATTGATCTCACTTCTCGGTTGCATGACTCGTGAACAGAATCGAAGAAATCAAAGTTAGTTGCAAACTTGCAATCAATACAATTAACACTCCTAAAAGAAAATCAAAGTTCCGGTACCAACATAATTAAGAAAATAAGTAATTTTCAAAATATAAAACTGTTTTCACGTCTCAAAAACATTTTAAAAAAAAATTTATTTTTTTCTTTACTTTAAATTAATTTATTGTTGATGTTTTCATATTGTTTTAACATATTAATATTAAAAAATAATTTTAAAAAATAATTTCAAAATATTGTTCCATCAGCCTCCTGTAAAGTAAACAAGGCACCAGGTCCTTGTCACCTCACCCGTGGCTCAGGTCCAAGTTGGTCTTGCAACAAATCTTGGCTGATGTGTTTTGGTTTTTTTTTTTATTAACATAAATATTCGGGTTAGTTTGGGCGTATCTCGACTAATTTTATGGGTATTGAAGTGAATGACCATGTAAACCTCCAGTGGCCCTGAGGTTTGTGAAACTCGAACTGGTGACTTTTAAGAAACAAACATATGATCTGACCAGTTAAACTATACTTCTCAGGGTTATGTGTTCCGGCTTCCTTCTTCTGTAACTGGCATTTAGGATTTCTTTGAGAATTTTTTTTTTTTATGGTACGAACAAATGGTGATTGAAGTTGGAATCCTTATCTCCCAAATTATTGTGAATCAAAAGAATATCGTGTGTGGATTTATTAAGAATGATCCTTTTTCCTAAAAAAAAGAAGAAATAGAGAATTTCCCATTAATTATTGAGTACTTTCCATTGCGAGGTGGCAACTAAATTTTTGGTTTTATGATTTATTTACCATTTTAGTGCCTAGATTACTCATTTCTCTAATCTTTACGTTTAATCTAAAATTTAATTCTGTAAATGTATCCCGGAAATATTTGATAGATTTTGATATCTTGTTAGAATAAACTTCACACTCCCAGCCCAAAAACCCTAGTTTCGTTTTGATTCGAGAGAAAAATAAATCCAGCAACCATGTCTTGCTTCAGACCTGAAAAAAAGCGTTCAGCCCCTAACAAGTTATGGAAAGGACTCGTATCTACCCTACAAAAGAAACTAAAAAGCCTTGAAACATCCAGGTTTCGCTCCAACAAAACCTGTCAATACCGCCTCCAACACCACCACCACCACCTTTACGACTGTCATTTTAAACACTCCTTCCATGACCAAAAGGAGGACGACTATGGTATCCATACCATAAACATGGCGGGGCCTCTTCTGATAGAATCAGCCCATGCCAGGTACTTGGATATGGAGAGGAAAATCAACAGAGCGGTGTTTGTAACAAATGATACTGTAAGGGGTTATGAAGGCTGCAACAAAGAGGAGGGGGGTGTTGCCATGGTGGAGACTGGGGATGATGAACAGGAAGCTGGTGAGAAGAGTGACGATGGCACCTCTTTTGCCTCGTGTGAGACTACGGAACAGCATGGAGTGGATGCGTTTGCAGAGGAGTTCATAAGTAAAATGAAAGGGATTTGGAGGCATGAAAATCAGAAATCAGAAGAGGATTGTATTGAGAGCTGGAAGGAGCATAGAGTGGATGCTATTGCAGAGGACTTCATAAATAAAACGAGAGGGAGCTGGAAGCTTGAAAAGCAGAAATCGGTGGAGGAGTATATTCAGAGATGGGCTCGGCTCCATGAGTATTATTAATTAAAACGTTCCATGCATGATTTTCTAGTGTAGAACCTAAACAAAATCATAGAATGAGATTGATTATTTCTTGGTTCCATCTCTTCTTTCTACGATCCGTAATAGCAATTGAGACTGATTTTTATTTTAATCTATACCATTGGTTTCCTCTCCCTGTAAAATTAACTTTACAGGGAAACAACTGCAGCTGCACCATTACTGCTGCATTAACAGCGTTATCTACAAAAAAATCATTATTCCTACAAAAATAAATATCAGTTGCGGTGAAGATTACTGTTTTTGTCTTCTATGCCTGCATATTCCATATCAGAGTCATATGCACAAAATAAGAGCACTCTGAGACTCCATGAAATCTGAAAATGAAGTTTTACCATTCACATGAACTCAATAGAGAAAGGACGTGCCATTCAATTGCTGTCCTTTCAAATCCTTACTGCTATTATTCCAGCTCCCAATACAACAATTCCCATCTGGCCATGTAAACACCCCATTCCCTTTCGGCACTTCATTTTCCCATTGCCCATCGAATCTATTCCCATTAGCCCCAACAAAAGGATTGAAATAACGTACTCCAAAGAAAGATTAGATGAAGCTTGCTGAGATTTTTGAGAAATCACCATAGCTTTATATATATATATATATATATATATATATATATATATATAAATGTATGGCTATGAGATTATGAGCATGTTTGGGATCGCGGTTTAACTTGTGTTCCTAAAAAATTTGAAATTTTTTTTTTTTTGCTAAAATATAATATGATTTGTACGTTTTAGATCGTTTTGATATGCTGATGTCAAAAATAATTTTTAAAAAATGAAAAAAATCATTGACATGCATTTTAGTACGAAAAGTTATTTGAAAAGTACCCGCAACCACACTGCCAAACAAACTCTATATGAATAAGGAAATTATCAAAGCTTGCTAGTTTGAAACGTGGAACCACAGAGCTTGGAAATCAACTCAGAAACTCAAAACCATTAACTAATCAAACCAAGAAAGGTCAGATGAGTTAAACCAAAAAATTCAAATGAATTGAAAACTAATTTCAACCCAGAAAATAGAGATGAAGGAATGGTGAGATTGAAGAGTCAGTTTAGCATAGTAGAATAACTTGTAGTAAAATCAAAGCAATTAGATGTATTACTGATGAGATCTCATAACAACAACAATAAGCTAAAACAGAGAAAGCAAAGTGAGTGAGGAGAGCCGAGAGAGTTGACAGCGAGAGCGGGACAGTTCTTTTTTTTTTTTTTTTTTTTACGTTGAGGGAAAATGTTTTACTTCCCTTCCTTTTTCAATATTACAGTTGACAGAAAATATTTTCCTTTTAACTTGTTTTTTACTGAGAAATAAACACCGTAAAACACAAAATATTTATGATTATTGAAAATCTATTAGGTGATTTGGGGCGCTGGGAAAGCATTCTAGAAGTGCAGAAATTGTCTGCAACAACTTACATTCCAGTCCCTCTCCTCTTGAAGAAGATATAGTTTCGTCCTGGATCTTAACTCTGGTTTTTGCTAGTTTTCACGGCAACACAACAACTGAACAGCAGTCAGCGCAACAATTTAAGGGCTGGGTAAACTTGCTGGAGAAAGAAACTGGCAAGAATGATGCTGACACAAGCAATGATCGATCATTGCAGAGAAAAAGAAGCAAAACCCGTACACGAGGAAGAGGAATAAATATTACATCATTACTTGAGAGCACTGATCCTTATATCGGACTAATACAGAGTTCTAGGATTTTGTAAAGATTTTCTAAGTTACTACTTCAAAACGAATGACCAGTAATCACCAGGCTGATTTTAAAGTAGTAGTAGTAGTGTAAAGCTCAATTTGCAATCAGTTGTATATCCATCTCTTAGCATGGGGACTGTAACCACCGGATACCTTTGGTGGATGGTCCTTTTGTTTAGCAGGTAGGCCAGTTGGGTAGAGAGGAGCTCTGGTAGTTTTGAACTGGTGTGCCTTCTTCTTTGTCTCTTGGAAATCTACTGTTTTTTTCTGAATTACCGTCCCCCCTCATAGCATGCAAGAAGAGGTACTCTCTTGTTAACGTAATCTGGATAGAAAATCAAAAGCTTAATAGTTAATATAAACAGTGTAATCGAGAACGTTATACACAGTAAATGGTGAATGAGAACATGAGCTTGAAGCATATGGGCAAAACGTTAATGGTAGCAAGGCACCTGCAGAACTGTAGTCTCATGCTAAAATAAACTCACTGTATAGGCCATTCTTCTAACCTGTTTCCGTTGGTAGAAAATTGTGTCCTTTTTATTCTAAAGAAAAATCACCAGTGCGAATATTGCGTTGCTGGAAGCTTATTCCTTTTCCTAGTCGTGACAGGGATGGACTCCATTCTCCTGGTTTTCCACTGAAAGGAGAATCAAGCTTTGGCTGAAGCCATCTTCTCAAGGAAATCCCATTGATTCTAATTTTCCCGTATGATTCATTCCCTTGGTAAGGTAGTCCTAGCCTTCTCAAAAGGGATGCAACTGCCTGGCTGATCCTGATAAACAAAACATTTGCATTTAACTTGTTATATGCAATTCATCTATTCTCATTCCTTGCATAAATTGCTTTCTCTCTCTCCGTGTGTGTGTGAGTGTGTTATGAATGTCCTGTACATTTCTTTCATTCCCTTGCATTGCTGAAGACTCTTATTAAATTCCACAATGCAACATACTTCCATGGACGTTGGTTTGACAGGATGCAAAATGCCTATTGGCCTAACTTTTTTCTTTGGGAGAATCCTATTCACTTTGCTTATCCTGATGGAGACATTTGGTTTTTCAAATCGACAGCTACTTTGCTGGTTTAATTAGCCAGGGAGCATGACAGCTATCACAGTTATTAGCTCTATTTTCCATTTTCTTTTTTCTTTCTTCCTTTCTTTTTCTTTGTTCTTTTGTTTCATTGAATGAATCTTAAAAGCAGCACGCAAGGGTGTGATGGGGGTTATTATTGCATATGATGCTTATAAGGAGTACTTCTCACCGTCCTGCTACATTGATTGTTTTCTCTCCTTCAAGGGTTATGACTTGTGCCTTCTCTACGGGCAGTAAAATGGTTACGTTCGGTAACTTTGCACCTGCAGTAAAATTTTGAAGATGGCCAAGTAATCAAAATTAGTCATTGCTTTACAGACTGAACAAACAATCTATAATCTGCAACTGTGCCATCTCTGTAGGTGCATGAAGTACAAGATCAGTAAAATCGATAATAGGTGCACGCTTTACAAACATTTGTTCAGTTCAATAAAATATCAGCAACTGAAACTAAAGGATTAAACCCTTACCAGCAGCAAGCCGATGTTTCAGACCTTTCAAAATTGTTAAGAAGTACACCTGCAAAAATTTCACAGAAAGCAATGAAGTCCTGAACAAAGACAATTTACTCACAGAGGATTGTTCTTCTTTTTAGTGGGTGCTGGGGGAATGTGGCGAGGATACTATAGCTCATTGGCACACCTTATATCACAAATAAAGTGCTGAAAAATCTTACAGGAAGAAAAGAAAATGAAAGCAGAGACTCTTTTCTGCACAGGATCCGTTCATGAATCATGAGGCTAAACAATCAACATATAAAAAGTTTTGGATATTTACAATAGGTAATTGTACAAAATCATGAAGCGCTTTGGACACTAAATTTAGAAATTTACATCCTGTGAATGTGCTTTGAGAAAGCTTAGAGCTTGGGCAGAGATAAGAAAACCCCCTCAATTATAATTAGGTAAATTACCATAACTGCCACCACAGCAACAACTAGTTACAATAATGAAAACTCACCTCGGCAATATGAATTTGCAACTGTTTAGCATCCATGGTAATAGGACTCTCTTTGAAGGATACACATGGCACAATTCCAAGAGAGGCAGCTTCCTGTAAATGGCAAATCTTGGCTGACTTCCCAAATCAAATTCATAGCAAAGCATGAAGTTGGAATACTGAGAAAATAATTTCAGCTGCCTACTGACCTCAAGTAATGAAAAAGCACGAGGATCATACTCTCCAAACCCATCCACCAATGAACATAGGTTAGAGTATCTTGACGAGACAGCAGTGACACCCAGATTTTCTACAAGTCTGTTTTTCAGTGTGGCATCACAAGGGATCTGCAGGCATCCCAAAACCTGTGAGACAAGTTCGATTGTAGGCTTCTCACCAGCTGCAATTGTTCCACGGTAGACCATTAACGCCATTGATGTCCTAGATAAGAAACAAATATAAGACTTACTCAGACAAGTACTTCTGCAGCACGATAACATTACTCTGGAAAAAAATTAACCCTCAAGAGTTTTTTAAAGGAAATGCTACTTGTGACATCAGACGAAGAACTGTTTAACAATTCCAATTTTCTGACCCCCCCCAATAAAAATATATCAATGTGAACATATTCATATATCCATGCTTGTATGAGAAAAACCTCCTATATCATAACATGAAACCAAACATTGATAGGTGATAGGTGGATTTCAACTTCCAAAAGAAAGATGCATGTCTAACAGAATATTTGTCAAAGAGGGGAAAAGGTACCATTTGTTTTCAATTTGTGCCCTTCCTGAGTTGAAAGACAAAACAGCCTCGCCAAGGGTACAAGCACTCTCAAATTTCCGCAAGCACATGCCTTCAAAATGATAATGTTTCAGAAAGATTTTTCACACCATTTGACAGAAGATGTACATTTAAGAGAATAAATTAACTAAAATCATCGCCAAGGTATTTCAGTTCCACTAAATTCATAAATGTTCACAAGATATGGAATCAGTTCAGGCACAATCAGACGAGGGAATGTACAAATGTTCCGTGTAAAATATAGTAGAAATTCTATTCCATTCAACTTACTAATTATGCATTTACTCATAATGAGGGTAGGGGCAACACAATCTTTTTTGGCTTGAGAAAGAAGCATGAGGCCAGCCTCCAGATCATCCTTTCTGCAAAAGAGAGAAAATATAAGTGAAAAGGGGAATAGTATGGGGAGATAAAAACAAGAGCAAACATTCACAGGATCCGAAATTGTGAAGGAATTTAAACAATGATGTTCAAAGAAAATAATCAACAGCACGCTTACCTCTCGCTTGCCACTGAGAGTATGGAGTATGTGATGGTATTTGGGCGCAGGCCCCATGCCTTCATTTCTGACAACACTTCAAGAGCCTTGGGAAGTTGATCTCCATCACCTGCAGCAAAATATCCCCATGCCTTTTCTTAATTTTTCAACTGTACAACTATATTAGGACATGCATATTGCTGAAGAGTTCCAAATTATCTGTGTCTCCCATCAAGCTCTGGTATTAAGGTAATGCAACCTTTAAGAGAAACTAGCATTACAAGCGTACATGAGGAACAAATCACAACAATAGTGCTGTGATTTTCATGTTCTGATAATTTTGCAGATTATTCTTTGTTTATCTACAAACTAGAAAGCTTGGAAATAAAATCTAAGGAAGCATCAAAAGCACTTTTTGCATTAATTCAATAATCATTTGTTTCAGTCTCCCAAAAATTCTAGTGTTGGAATTTTACAGTATTCTAGGTATAAAAACAAACATGATTATTATAATCTATGTGTATAAATAAACGTTGGATTGTTTTGTGCATGCATTTTTATTAATTTTCGTAACCTCTATTAAAACTTGCTCCTTTCAAAGAGTAATCCAGAAAAGCGACCGCAAATACTGCAATTTACAGCAAGGGGATTTGGCATGGGTATGTGATCAATTTGTCATTTACCACAAAGTCCGAATAAATCACTAGGTCCACAGAAAAATGTTCACCTGGAATGTCAGGGACGGTAATCATTTAGTAATAGGCATGTAAATTAAGTCTGTCTTTATATTATTGGACCTTTTTTATCTGGCTTTACACTTGAACAAATTATTTTTGTACTTCCTAAAATGAAAGAACATGACACAGTAATTGAACTGGTTATTGCTGATTGCTCCTTAAATATTTTATTCTCCTCCAAGCAATATATTTAAATTTAACCATCAATAATAGAAGCATTAAAATAAGAGAATAAGGTAGAAATTATTTGACACAGAATAGAGTACAAGCCATACACCAAAATTGTCAGATTAATTTCAAACCAAAAAAAGCAACAGATACTGACTTACACAAGGCAGTGATCAAAGCATTCATGGTTGCGACTGTTGGCTTTAGTTTCATGGACTTTATATCCTCATAGAGCTCCAGTCCCTTCTGCCAGTTTTTGGCCTGAAAGCAGAAGGAACTTAGATCAATACCACGCAGGATCTCCAATCTAAAAAAAATCCAGATTATTATACAAGGAAAAAATAGCATGACCTCAAAACAAGTTGTTGACTTTTCATATTTTTCCATTTTATGGCTCTCTATTTATTAGAGAAAGTCAGATCAATAAGAAATCATCAAAAATATTAATTGAGTTAGGGAAATATGCGAGGGAGATTACAATTTGAGCCAACCAGGAATCTCTAATGACCATTACCCTTAATGTCAAAATAAAACCAGGGTTTCCTATTCTCTAGCATTCTATACTAAAGAATGATTTATATTTGTGGAGTTTCAGAAGAGGTTTCTGGGCTACTACTGCAAGACATGACTTTCAACCCACAACTGAACCATATTATACGTACCAGAGAACATTTTACAATAGGAATTACTAGATGAGACATACATTGCAACAAGCTCCCATTAATGAGCTATATGGTATAATTCCAAGTTGTGCTCCTTTAGCCTTGGCTACTTGTATGATTTCAAATGCAGCATCCATCTTTCCAGCATGGCCTGCTACATCTATCAATGCACTGAGAAACATCTGGGTGAAAGAACAAACATGAGTAAGATTTCTTCGAGCTTCAAAATCAAGGTATCCTTAACAACCACAATAAATGTCAAGTCCATGTGGCCTATTAAAAGGCAGCCTGCTTCTAGCAAACAGGTGATCGCACTATTCACACAAGAGAACTACAAATCTCTTCTTTCCTTCCATGAACCATTATTAAGCCAACTAAAACTAATATTATGCTAACCCATCAGCCTCAACAATTACAGATCTTAAAAAAGTAGTGAATATTTGAAGGACAATCTAATGTATATAAAGAGACCTCATCGGGGACCACGCCTTTTCTTGTCATGTCATCATACACCTTGCACGCAAACTCCCAATCGCCAATCTGGCTGCAAGAATTAATGGCTATTGTATAAACTTCAGGAGTGCCCTTAATGTTATATTTATGGACCATGTTGTACACTTCCTGTGCCCGATCAACCTAAAATCAAAGCAAACTCTGTATCAATCCAGCAAAGTTATCGAGGAAATATGAGTAGAAAAAATATACTCACCTGACCAGCATTTGTGCAAGCCTTTATCAGTGCACCAACAGTGATGTGATCAGGATCAATAGGCTGTGCCTCACCCGTCATTTCCGCTAATACATCAAAGGCACGATCCACTGCTCCTGATTGACCACATGCAGTGATAAGTGCATTGAAGACTACTCGGTCTGGCTTCACATTCTACTGTATAAAGCATCTTATAAGTGCGAAAATCACTTTAAAATTAGGATGCAAAACTAAACAAGAAAGTGAAACAGCAGCCAAATGCAAAAACTTTTCTCACAGTAAGGGAAGTATTGATAGGATAATGCAAAAATTTTCTAAGTGATACCTTAGATCTCATTATCCCATATGCACCAAATGCCTTGGCAACTTGTCCTGCTCTGGCACAACCATCAATAAGTGCTCCATAAGTATGAACATTTGGTTCCACACCAGCATTAACCATCTCATGAAACACCTAGACCAATTAATTACCATCAGAGCACTTGCAAGTCATCCATAATCATAATGAATACAGATTTTAGACATCCTCTCTTTGATGGAATCAGGGCAAGCCCATGGGTAGTTCATTGTCGCCACCCTTGTATTGTACTGGATGGTGCCAGTTAAATAACCACGAGAAGAGCAAATTTTCCAGCCTTAACTAGTGGAATAGCAAGAACAGGACAGGGATGAAAATAGAATATCCATTATTACCTTAATATAAATAACCGTGATAAGAGCAAATTTTCCAGCCTTAACTAGTGGAATAGCAAGAACAGAACAGGGATGAAAATAGAATATCCATTATTACCTTAACAGCAGAAGCATATATGTCTGAAAAACTTAGAATAACGATATTGAGCAATCTAAACCAGGAGAAGCAAGGAAGTTACCGTACTTCAAACATTGCATCAACTTTTCCACTCTTAGCACATGTTGATATTAAAGTTGTGTAAAGTTTGCAGTCAGCTTTCAATCCAACAGCTTTGGCAAGTTGTAGAACTTCAAAAGCCCCTGAAATAACAATAGAGACATCAGGATCTTGAAGCACATGGACAACACATTAAGCAGAGATTCTGGCAGAGTACTGAGCAATTAAATATGGGTCTACCCGCTGAATTTTGTGAAGTAGCACACACAGACATTAGCATGTTAAATGTACTCAAGGTTGGGTTTTGAACCAGCTTGCAGAAACGAAAAGCTTCCTTGACAGCCGTTTGACTTCTGCAGAGTTTGAAAAACTTCACATGGTAAACCTGGATCAGAAAAAAAAGCACATATATATCAAGATGTTATCCAAGAGCTTGAAGTCAAGAAGAAGAGAGCAATTAGAAACAACCATAGGATGCAGCATTACCTTATTCATGTCTAACAAACCCCTCCTTTCCATATCTTCAAGCAAATCTAAACACTCAGCTAACCTAACAGATAATGGAAGGATAAGCTCAAAGTTTCAAAAAATATCAAAGGAACAAGTCATGAAGGTAATTATCATGATAGTCAAGTTTCCACTGCCCACAAAAATATTCAGAATTTTAGTTCTACTGGCCTTTGATTCTAAATCAAACTTTTGATTCATTAGCAATTGTCTCTGCCATTTAGTCAAGAAGACAGTTAAACAGAACAGAATGTGGAAAGATGAATGTTGAGAATCACCTCCCCTCTCTTAGCAAACGATTGTAAGCATTGTATTCCTCTGGAGGATGGTCTTTTACTTTAGAAGGAATGCCATTTGGGGAGGGCAGCTGTCGGAGTTTGGAATGGCTATCTTGAATCGGATGTTTTCTTTCCTTGCTTCTTGGAAGGTTTTTACTTTTATGGAAAGACCCTCCTTCATAATGTGCAGGTGGCATTGTTTTTTGAACATGATCTGGATGGCAGACCAAAGCTCGAGTTAATGATTTAACAGTTTGATATTGGTATCATACTCAACAAATTGAAAGTAAACTAGCTATATGCTTTTCTGTGGCAGAACCTGCAGCTTGAAGAGGCTGCTGAGAAGATAAATCTTCCGTCTCTAGTCCAGTATTCATTTTCAAGGAAGAAAATCTTTTGCTTTTAAGCAGGGAGGCATGAGAAGATGTTTCTTTTAAACCTAGATTTGATGCAGATTTTACCACTGATCGGTTCGCCCCATAAAAGGTGTAAAGATCTTCTCTAACAGATTGGCTAATGGCACCGTTATAGCTAGAAAGCTCAGCCTTTTCAATAGACTCGTTATCTACAGGAACCAAAACAGCATTAGACTTCACCTTTTCCACCGATTCAGACAACTCAGAACCAAACTCAATTTCTTCTCCACTTTTTTCCCGTGTCAACTCAGTCATTTGTGTTGCAAAAATAAGAGGTAGTGCAGAGCCTGATTCACTGAGCACGGAAGGTAAAGGAGATACCCTTGCATCACCAACTTCAGATTCTTCAACAACCACAGTATCACAAACATTAGCGGCAACCAAATTAGCACCAGAAGACTCCACTGCTTTTATCAAAAGAGAACTGCCATGCAATGACGCAGTCTCCTGAAATTGTACATGGGTCTCTTTTTCCTCAAACTCGTGGCTATTTTCACTTGCCTTCTCCACAGATCCTTGGCTTTCTACTTCATGGGCCTCTCTTGGAAGACCTCCAAAATGCAAAAACTGGCTTCCAGTAATCTGGTTCACAATGCTTCTTCCTAATTGAGAGAATGCAAAACTTGGAGAACCTAACACCTACATCATTGGCAAGATATTAGAATTTATTTTTCCACGAAAAGAAATTAAAACTTCGCTAAATCACAAAGTTTACCCAAAAAGGTAAGTTTGACAAGTAGTAGCATAAACTAATTTCAACTGATTCCATTTCTTAAATTCACCTAAGTCATAAAACAATCCTCCCCAAACAAATTGTACCATTCGCAATTTATTTCCTCCCAAAAAGGCAACTTGAGAGAGTTACATAAAAGGAAAATTAAATTAAATTAAAAATTAAACAAATACACTACTCCATATCTTCTAACTCCTACAAATAGATGATGCTAAAAATTAAACTTACATTATTAGACAAAAAAAAATATGCGCTCAACTGTAACTATCAATATTTATCGGAGAAAGATAGACAAGAAAGAGAGAGAAAATCACTTATCGAAAATTTATAGAAAAATGATAAGAATACATTTATTTCTCAAAAAATATTTTTTTAATTCTTCATTCCTTGTTTCTCCCTTCTCCTGTGCCTATCTTTTATCTATGTTATAATTATTCCCACTAAAAAACACAAAGAGAAAGAGAGAGGCTCTGAATTGTTTAGTCTTACCTGAATAGAGCTAGAGGTAATCTTTTTGCTGTTCTTGATGTTACTATTTATATATCGATTATAGTAAGCAAGAGAGAGAGCAGAGAAAGCAGTGACAGCAACAACGACCAGAACTGAATTGGCATCCAAAGACGCCTTAACTACGAACCTCTTATCTCCATTTCTTTGAACACGTAATTTCCTTCCACGGTATCGAAGTAGTAGGCCGGCACTAGAAGGAGGCCTAACCAAATTGTGGCCGAAGCAACCAATAAATTGACGGTGACCTCTTTGATTTATTGAAGTGAGAGTGGAGATTTGAGTTAGGGTTAGGGTTTGCGATTTTGCAAGCTCCATTTCAAATTTTATCAGAGAGAGGATGGGAGGAGGAGAGGAAAGGGAGG
Organism: Populus x sibirica; assembly: GCA_019202695.1. Lineage (NCBI taxonomy): Eukaryota > Viridiplantae > Streptophyta > Magnoliopsida > Malpighiales > Salicaceae > Populus > Populus x sibirica. The sequence continues at coordinate 2,917,637 of JAGMVL010001134.1, forward strand.
TGGTTGTCTTCAAGAAACGATGATAATTTGAGTTGAAATGGAGGTTCTTGGTTAACTGGTATGTGGATATTGTTGCTTACGTGGCGTTATGGCACTGATTCTTTTTCAACGCCTTCCGATAATTTGTTACGAATATTGGGCTGCAATCTTTTTACTTTGGGCCTATTGTGGGTCTGAATTTCAAATCCTGGGTATGAGAGTAGGTTCCCAGCTTTTGTAGGGAGGTTGTTTTTATTTTTATATTTTTTTAAAAAATGAATTTTTAAAAAAAATATTAAATTGATATTTTTTAATTTTTATTTGATATTTTTGATATGTTAATGCTAAAATATTAAAAAATTATTTTAATATGTTTTCAAATATAAAAACATTTACATCACGATATTAAATATACTGAAAATTGAACTCTAAAAAAATAAAAATAAAAATATTTGAGTTTCCTACTAAAGAAAATACTTATGATGATAATTATAATAATTATAATAGTAAAGATAATAATAAAAATAAAAATAATAAAAAATTTAGTGGTGGTTGAATATTTTGTTTATGTTATGACAATTATATCTACCTTTTTTTATATTTATCTTGTCGGTTAATGAAGCTTTTTATTGAGATGTCTCAACAAATCTATAGTATTTATAAAAAGCATATTTAATATTTTTTTAAAAAAAATTATGGTACGAAGCGGAGCGGAGTAGATGTACGTATAAGATTTGGAAATCCCACTCCCTTTAAGGCTTCCATTGTCCGACGTGGTGTAGCAGCTCTTAAAATTGAAAACAACGAAAATTGAGAAGAACAAAAGCATATTCTTCGAGAGTACTGCGAATGACATGTCAAACAGCATGCTAAAGCCACGAATGAATTAAAGTAGTTATTTCCTCAAAATCAGTGCCCTACTGTTATTGGGAAATCCAAACGTCACACGTCATGCATCACTTCTCTTACAATTTTTATAAGATGATTGAGATTTTACCGTTGATTGTTTCTGTTGAATTAGTTTTTTTTGGAAATGTAATAAAATAAAATAAAATTTTTTTTTTCTTTTTTTGAAATTGCTTTTAAAAAAGTAAAACAAATATTTCATTTAGCAGTGTTTGGTACTATAGTAATAGTAGTTTTTTATTTATAAATATATTAAAATAATATATTTTAAATTTTATTTTTAATATTAATACATTAAAATAATTTTAAAAAACTCAAAAAAAAAATTAAAAAACATAATTTTACGGCAGGAACAAACGTAACGCTACCTGAAATTTGAGCTATACTTGTTTTAGCCAGTCTCCCAGCCCTCCTACTACTTCAAAATGCCCAATGAAAAACGTGGCTTACTTAACAACTGTCATATCTAAATTCAAACCAAAGGATACATTCGTGCCGATTCGTGACCAAAGCAGTTTTTCTCGTACAGTCGAGTTCTATGTGCTATCTATATATACATATATATATATACACACACACACACCTACTGCATCTTCTGAGCAGCTTTTTTTTAATCATCATTCAAAAACCAGGTAAGACATAATAATAATCTTATGTGATATAAGGGTACTTCTAAGATTACTTCTCCTATGTCTTGTGGGGTGTTGTGTTGATCTCTTTCTAAGAAATCCAGGGATACATATCACATACAACTGAATCTCTTGCTCAGGATGCTGCCTTCGCTGTATGTCTAGTAAATAAATAAAATCTCAAGAATTATATCTAAACTTAGCAAAAGACTCACTTCATTTCTCTTACTTTTTCGGGCAATTAATTAATATAGTGGCTGCTGTTCTGGTTATGTTTTGGCTTGTAGTATACGAACTCCATTTATTTTAGGTCTCTGTGGGTTTTTGATCGAACCCATGTTGTATTTACTTTGGCATTAATTCAAGGTTGATCAAGAAAAAGAGTTAGAGGGTGGGCATTACTATTGTACGTTTTTTCTGGATAAATACTCCTATTTACGTTGTTCAGGTGCTTGATTCTGGGTGATAGATCACCTTTTCTTCTGTTTATCTAGTGATTTTACTCATATTGTGCCTGCCTTGGATTTCAGATTGGATTGTGTGACAAAATCGACAGGAAGAATTGCTAATAACCATCTCGCGGTAAATGTTAAGCAAACAAGATGATTGGATCATTTCTGTCCAGAACCCTTCTGTATGAAACTAAACTGATTTAATTCAACATTATCCATTCTATTACAACTTGACTATCTTTTCGGTGTTAATTGGGGTGCTGATGTATGATAATTTGACAGTATGGTTTTTGGTTATGCCTATCCGGCTTATGAGTGTTTTAAAGTAGCGGAGAACAACAGGACAGATATTGTGCAAGTCCTGTTTTGGTGCCGGTACTGGTAAGCATTTTCACGCTTCATTAGAAAAATTCTAGTGTTTAAGAAATTAATTTACAGTTCTGAAATGGTTCTTTCAATTTTTTCTGTAGGATTTTAGTTGCAATGCTTACAGTTTGTGAGAGGGTAGGGGATCATCTAATCTTTTGGTATGGTGTCTTGAAACTTGGGTTGTGTTTTTTTTGTGTGTGTGTGTGTGTATTTAATTCATGCTGTTGTGTTATGGTTATGATTCTGTTTTTGGTTTCTGTCTTGGAAGGCTGCCTATGTACAGTGAAGCAAAGCTGGCATTCTTTATATATCTTTGGCATCCGAAAACGAAAGTATGTATTGATCACCCTAAATTTGTGAAGCAGCATCATCCGGCCGGTTATCCACCTTTGAATTAGTTATATCCTGATTAATATGTTTCTTTTTTAACTGCTTCAGGGAACGGAATATGTTTATGATTGTTTTTTCCGGCCTTTCGTGGCAAAACACGAGACTGAGATCGATCGTAATATGTTGGAGATGAGGGTGCAGGCTGAGGAGATTGCCCTTATTTATTGGCAGAAGGCAGCAGCTTATGGACAGACGAAGTTTTTTGAAATTTTGCAGTGTGTTTCTTCTCAGTCAGCATCAATGCCTCGTTCTGATCAGGTAACCTCAACCAATTTTAATTCGGTTGATGACTTTTTCAACCTCATAGTTTCTCTGTTCTGGTATGATATGACAGCAGAAGGATTGTTTCGTCTCGATCATTATTCTAGTAATGTTTTAAACCACACTAACTGATTCCAAGATGTCAATTCTTTTCCAGCAGCAAGTAGAGCTAAATGCCAAAAATGGAGAACCTAAGGCATCCAGTTCAATTAGCGAGGCTACAACAGAAAAACAGCCCAAAGAACCTGATCAGTTACATTCATCTAGTAGTGCTTCTTTGTCCCAGCAGTCACACGAGCCGGCAAGTGAATTGGAAGAACAGCCAGGTGAACCGATGCAATCCTTGGAGAATGGAGATATAAATTCCCCACGGCAAGAAACTGTTCCAAAGGAATCTGTCCAGCTAAAACATGGAAGATGGAAACTATTCCAGAGCCCGCAAAAACCGTCAAATTCCTAGGTGCTTATTACCTTCACGTAAATACTGGATATATATCCTGGTCTGGAGCAAATTTTGCTAGCCTCATCTGTTCCCGTTGCGTAAATCTTAGACACAAACATTAACTTGTCATGGTAGATAGGAACATGCAAGGAGAAATGTAGACCGAAGTTAAGTTTGAGGTGAGTACTATGGCAGCATCAGGTATATTGCTGCATGCCTTGCAGGGAACTTGCAATTGCATGACTAATTAAATTAAGGATAATTAAGACCATGGCAACTTCTAATTTCTGTACAAGATAATACCAGCAAGATTGCATGATTTCTTGCGCATGTTCTTGGAGCTTAGATTTTAAGTTCTTGCTCATGTCCACTGAATCTATGGCAGGCGTTTTGGAATTGTTACATTGCAATGCCTGCTTCAAAAGACCAAATATCCATATGTTAAAAGGAAATGAATCTCATTAAGGAGAAAATTGTGGATCGGGATCAATGCACCAGATCAGCCTAGCATGATCTTAGGATCATTTTAATGTATAGTTGACATTCCTAGAATAGTTCGAATCTATCTCTATATAATGGCTAGCCATTTTGTACAAACATACTTACTGCAATATACAACCCCCTTTTTCATTACTCTGTTATTTTCAATTATCATTCTGCTATTTCGTTTATGGTATCGAGCGCTGGTTCTAGTGTCTCTAGCCTAACATCTTCCGCTACAACCAAATCACAAACACCATTGTATTGACAACATGGCCAACACAGGAATCAACACAACTGAAATCCTAGACAAATCCACAGATTTCACATCACAAAACAAAGAAGAGAGAGGGATTTCCTTACCTGATCCTTTGGCTCTACATCATTCAGACACACCAGGACTCACCCTGGTCAGCACACTTTTGAATGGAGCGCAACTATGGGGAATGGTGTCGTTCAATGCGTCGCGACCTCGGCGCCAAAAACAAACTTGGTCTCATCGATGGATCCATAGAAGCTCCACCAACAAATGATGCAAAATTCCCATTATGGCAATGCTGCAATGATCGGTGGTGTCCTGGATCCTCAATTCTGTTCAACCGAGAGATAGCTCGTAGTGTCATCTACTCGGATACGGCGGCCGTGATTTGGAACGACCTCAAAGACAGATTTTCCCAAGGAGACGAATCCGGAATCTACCAAATACGACAAGAAATTGTTGAATGTCGTCAAGGGTCCCTCTCCATATCTGCCTATTATACGAAACTCAAAGGGCTTTGGGATGAATTAGGGTCTTACCGGGAACCCATCCCTTGCTCTTGCGACATGCTTTGAAAAAAGCTTGCGACGGAGAGAAGAGAAGGAGAAGGTGATGCAATTTTTAATGGGGCTTAACGAACCCTATTCCCAAATCCGTGGGTCGATCTTGATGATGAACCCCCTACCCGATACACGAAGAACCCATGGCCTTATTCTCCAACAAGAGAGGCAAATGGAGGTAGCAAGCACGCAATTCCATCGTGCCGGCCTCCCATGCGATGCAGGTTGCACGACGGGGAGGATCACGAGACGGTGACTTCATTTGGCGGCAGGAAGTTCTGCACTCACTGTGAGCAAGGAGGACATTTGGTTGATCAATGTTATTATCTAATTGGGTTTCCAATTGGCCACAAATGGCATGGCAAAAACATGAAGCCAAGAAACAAGAAGACAACAATCAATAACATTGAGATGAAGAGGGAATCGACTAATGAAAGCCCAACCTTCACAGTGAAGAGTATAAGCAAATCATGGCATTACTGAAAAACGGTAACAATCAACCATTTGCAAACGCAACAGGTATCGCTACACCCAATTGTGATAATTTTAATACACATTCAACTTTATATTGGATAGTGGACAGTGGAGCAACAGATCATGTATCACAATTACCACCAACGCACAACAAAAAGAAATTGATTCATGACTTTGTTGGTTTACCTAATGGAGAACGAGACACGCATCAACGGTATAGGGTCTATTCAATTGTCATCGAGACTTATCTCTTGATGGAGTCCTCCATGTGCCTAATTTTCGTGTGAACTTAATATCTGTAAGCAAATTGACACAGGCTTTGAGATGTATAGTGATATTTTACCCAAATTTTTGTGTTGTGCAGGACGTGGATACGAGGAGGACGATTGGCCTGGGCAAGCATTTTAATGGCCTTTACTATCTCACCCCAGCCCAAAATCCTTACCTCATCAATCACATCACTTGCACTTCAAACCTTTGGCATCAACGACTCGGACACCCATCTGCTGCTCCCCTCCACCATTTATCTCAATCTTTCCCTGATATTGTTTTTAATAATAAGCATGTCTGCGAGATTTGTCCTCTAGCAAAACAAACTCGTTTATCTTTTCCTACAAGCTCAATAAATACCATTGCACCATTTGATTTAGTTCATTGTGATGTTTGGGGACCACACAAAATCCATACACATTCCGGGGCTCGTTATTTTTTAACAATTGTTGATGACTTTACTCGTTTCACCTGGGTACACCTCATGAGTCTTAAATCCAACACCCAATCATTGATAAAGTCCTTTTTCTATTGGGTAAAAACACAATTTAATAGGGACATCAAAATTTTACGTGCAGATAATGGGGGTGAATTCACTTCACTACGTTCTTTTCTTGATGAACGTGGTACCATTTTCCAACACACATGTGCTTATACCCCTCAACAAAATGGAGTGGTTGAGCGCAAACACCGTCATCTTCTAAATGTAGCCCGAGCCCTTCGCTTTCAAGCCAATTTACCACTACAATTTTGGGGGGAAAGTGTCCAAACATCTTGTTACCTTATCAACCGTCTACCTACTCCCCTGCTTTCTCACAAATCCCCATATGAACTTTTATACCACACTCCACCCAACTACTCTACTCTTCGGGTTTTTGGTTGCCTATGTTATGCCACAAATCTCACCCCTGATCATAAACTTGATTGTCGTGCTCGCCGTTGCATTTTCATTGGATATCCTCATGGCCAAAAAGGATATCGTGTTTATGATCTTGAAAGCAAGAAATTTTTTACCTCACGAGATGTCACTTTCCATGAACATACATTTCCCTTCACTAAGCTACCACCGGAAAATCTAGACGACAACCCGGTTTTGCCTATCCCCGGTAGCCTAGCCACATTACCCGAGACCATCACCCATCCTCAACCCACACTATCTAATCAGCCTTCCACCCAACCAAATCTTGAACCACCTTCCCCCTCCCACAATACATCTCCTCCTCTTGTTTCCCCTCCAACGGTTGCCACTCCTCACCCAACCCCACTCAAAGTTTACTCTCGTCGCCCTCACACCACAACCACTGTCCCATTAGAACCTCCTGTGACGACACCACAGTCATCCGTCCCGTCAACATCCATTGATCCGTCTGTGTCCTCCTTAACCAACGTCACTGAACCCCCCATGGTCGACCCAATACAAACCCTCCCCGAACCTCGCCATTCCACCCGCCTTCATCGGCCTCCACCTTACCTCCAAGATTTCCAAACCTATCATGCTGCTGTCCTTGGCCCTGATGTCTCCTCTGCATCCATGTCTGGCACACGTTATCCACTCCAACGGTATGTCTCCTACTCTGGCCTCTCTAGTCCATATCGTTCCTTTGTGAGTAATATATCTCGCCTGGTTGAGCCAGCCACTTATGAGCAGGCTCGTCATGATCCCCAGTGGGTTGCCGCTATGACTTCTGAAATTACAGCTCTTGAGGAAAATCACACTTGGTCCACTGTTCCTTTACCCCCTGGCCAACGACCCATCGGTTGCAAGTGGGTTTTTAAGATCAAGTACAAAGCTGATGGCAGCATCGAGCGTTACAAAGCCAGGCTTGTTGCAAAGGGGTTTACACAACGCGAAGGTATCGATTACAAAGACACCTTCGCCCCAGTTGCCAAAATAACCACCGTCCGCTGCCTCCTCGCAGTAGCTGCTGTTAGGCACTGGCCATTACATCAGATGGATGTCCAAAATGCTTTCTTACATGGAGAGCTCAGTGAAGAAGTATATATGCTCCCACCTCCCGGTTATCGTCGACGGGGAGAATACGGTTTGTCGACTCCATAAGTCACTTTACGGCCTTAAGCAAGCATCTCGTAGTTGGTTTCGCAGATTCTCATGTGCAATCCAAGAAATTGGATTCCAACAATCTCGTGCCGACTATTCACTTTTTACACAGTCCGTGGGGATTCCATTACAATCATATTACTTTACGTCGATGATATGGTTGTTCTGGGAATGATGAAAAGGCTATTAATGATCTCAAGGCGTTTCTCAACAGTTGCTTCAAAATTAAAGATCTTGGACCATTAAAATACTTTCTTGGGATCGAGGTAGCACGATCCAAGACAGGGATTACGAGTATGTCAACGAAAATACACGTTAGACATATTAGAGGAAGCTGGGTTACTTGGAGCAAAGCCAGCTAAGGTACCCATGGAGCCTGACTTAGTATTAACAGATACAGGGAGTGCGGCACTTAAAGACCCTACTAGATACCGACATCTAGTTGGAAAATTGATCTACCTCACAATTAGCGGACCGGAAATCACGTACTCCGTGAACACACTCGATCAATTCATGCGGGAACCAAAACTACATCATCTCAAGACTGCTCATCGACTCCTCCATTACTTGAAAGCGGCCCCCAGGACAAGGGTTATTATTTCCTTGAGATAGCCCGCTCCACTTGATAGGGTATTGTGATGCAGACTGGGCAAGGTGTCCAATTACACGACGATCTGTAACAGGATATTGCACCTTCCTTGGAAAATCACTTGTGTCTTGGAAAAGTAGAAAGCAGACAACAGTATCAAGATCATCAGCGGAGGCGGAATATCGCTCCATGGCTGCAGCTGCTTGTGAGCTTACCTGGTTGAGGTACTTATTGAAAGATTTGGGAGTATCACACCCTGGACCAGCAAAGTTGTTTTGTGATAATCGAGGCAGCTTTACACATTGCCGCAAATCCAGTTTATCACGAACGAACAAAGCATATTGAACTAGATTGTCATACAATTCGAGAAAGAATTCAAAGAGGAGAAGTCAAGACAGCGTATGTTCAAACTGGAAAGCAAATTGCAGATTTATTCACAAAACCATTGAGATCGCCAGCGTTTCATACACATCTCAGCAAGTTGGGTGTCATAGACATTCATACTCCAACTTGAGGGGGAGTGTTAAAAGGAAATGAATCTCATTAAGGAGAAAATTGTGGATCGGGATCAATGCACCCGAGATCAGCCTAGCATGATCTTAGGATCATTTTAATGTATAGTTGACATTCCTAGAATAGTTCGAATCTATCTCTATATAATGGCTAGCCATTTTGTACAAACATACTTACTGCAATATACAACCCCCTTTTTCATTACTCTGTTATTTTCAATTATCATTCTGCTATTTCGTTTACCATAAACACTGTCCTGATAAGGATTCTATGCATAAGATTCCTCCTGATGCTACTTGTCATAAGAAATGAGACTGCTGATGCAGTATCAGAGAGAAGGACAATTTTGGGTTCCATGCATAAGATTCCTTGTTATGCTACTTGTCATGAGAAATGAGACTGCGATGCGATGCGTATCGAGAGAGAAGGACAATAATTAGGCGTCGATGTAGTAGCTAGTATCTTGATCGTGAGGGCATCTAGCTGTAGTAGCATGGTCTTGTGGTGTAATTTCGGCAGCCGCTTAACACTCTGTAAATCCATTATCTCATCCGAACCATACAAAGGCTTGTTTCGTGTGGTGATTTAACTGTGTTTTTTTTAATTTTTAAAAAAATTTATTGCAGTTTAAAATAATATTTTATATATTTTTAAATCATTTTAATATACATGTATAAAAAATAAATTTTTAAAAATAAAAAAATATATGATTTTAATCCTTAAAAAAAACTTATTTCTACATGAATATCTTGAAAAAATACAGACTCGAGCAGATTAGGCTGCCAAGTCCACACGTCTTGGAAAGACGGGCCGACCAAAGCGCAAAAAAGGACACTGAGAGGTAGTGACCTATAGATGTTTGGTGGGTGGGTCTGCTATCTATCATTTTATTTTATTTTGGAGGCTCCCTAACCGCCCCACGTGTCCTGTCCACACAGAGGATCGGTGGCTACGAGCCACTCTCTTGGTTTGACTGTTTGGTTCTATCCTCGTATTCCTACTTTTATGGTGTTCAAGGCACATCGTACATTTTTTTTTATATATATAAATTATAACTTTTTTTTTATTGGTATACATAAAAAAAAGTCATTTGGCCAAAAAAATGATATGCGATTTGTCTCGAGTAAAATGATTGAAAATTGTGAGTTGCTAATGAGAGCAGCTTGATGTCGCATTTCACGTTGTCTTTTTCATTGAAAGATAAGAAGAGACCTCAGAAATAAACTTTATATTAATATATAATTTTTGTAGTTATGGATGCTTGCCGAAATCACAAATTGAGAATTTATTTATTTATTTATTTAATTATTTATTATACAAGGAAATTAGTCTGATATTGAGAAAATATTGTTGTTGTTCAACAAATGACAAGTGGTTTTTTTTTTTTTTTTTCAAATCCTAATATAGTGGTTTATTTATTGAATTTAATTTTTAAAAAAAGATTAGTACATAAGGGATATAATAATCCTCTCTCATTATATAATAATTAAACAAATTATAATCAATACAATTCGAATTTATTTTATAAAAATAATATATTGAATGTATAACCGACATGCTACTTTTAATAATAAAAAAAATTAAGAAACTAATTAAAATATGTGTCTTGAAAAGGAAAGCAAACGTGCCGTATATCTGCCGCACCCAGCTCGTAAATGCACAAAAGCCATTCTGATCCCATTCTCTCGCATATTTAAAGGCCAAGAAGCAGAGAGAGCAGCAAAGAGAGACTCACCTACAGGCTACAGCAAACCTTCACTTTAGCTCGTGTGATTCACGAGATACACACACACAAAAACAAAGCCAAAGAATCTCACAAGAAAGCAATAGAGAAAGGTTAAGAGAGTTAATAATGGAGAAGGGTAGCACAAGCAAAGAAGAGATAAGAACGAGTGGAGGAAATGGACAGGTTCTAGACGGTTCAGATATAATGGAGTTGGTTGGGAATGAAGAGGTGTTTAGCAGTTTTGTGGATCATAAGTTCCAAGAGCTGGATAGGGATAGAGATGGTAAGCTCTCTGTGAAAGAACTTGAACCCGCTGTTGCTGATATTGGTGCTGCCCTTGGCTTGCCTGCGCAGGGTTCTTCTCCCGATTCTGATCACATCTACTCTGAGGTTATTTCATGCCCCCAGCTCTCTTTACATTTTTCTTAAGTTGGTAGAGATGCATGGTTAACTTCATAGGTTTTGTTTTAGGAGTTCTTTCTTTCTTTTTTATTATTGAAATTGAGGACAGTTAATCCAAGCTACACCAATCTAGTACATGAACATGATTCAAAGAATCAATCTATATAATTCTATAGTAATTATGCCAGCCATTGAGAAGATATTTAATTTTAATATATGAAAGTTGTTTTGATGATATTTCCAACCGTTAAAAACCTTGAGTTTTGTAGTTTGGAAATTAAAACATTGAGTTCTACAGCTGGGGAAAGGGGTGCCGTTAAACGGCTCATGCATGCTCATACTTACGTACACGCAATTTAATTTCTAGTTGCTCCAATGGCTGAAATGAATCGATTCCGAAGCAAGATGTTGGCCCTAGAGATATTTATTGTGTAGGAAAGTTGTAAATGTCCCCCGAGATAGTGGAGAGAAGTCTTGGAATAAGATATTTAATTATGAGTTTAAATATTATAAATTTTAAACTCATTAATTTTAAAATTTTAAAGAGTTAATAGAGAGATATGTATAAACTAACCCCATAATTAAAAAAGAAAATTGTATTTGGCTAGCTTGAAGCTAGCCGATGTAGGGGATGGACTTCGCAGCCCCTCGTGACGTTGCTTTCACCACTCTTTCGTGAGTTTTAATTAAGCTTGTGGCTCGAAAAAGTTCGTGGATGCACAGAGTGATTCGTTCGTTTTTTTTTTTTTTTTCAACGCCAATTTTCATTGTTTATTGCATATATTGATGTCTAACTTTCGAGTCTTAATAGCGATAGAAATCACTATGCTTGTCTTGTTGGGGGACATGATAAGAAGCAAATCGTCAAGATTTTCCATTTCTAGCTTACCTCGTTAAACATCCGAACTATCTTTCAATTTTAGTCGGTGTTGTCGGTCTTAGCTTTTCATTCGGCCTTTGCTTTTCCAATTGACTTTTGTCATCCTTTTCCTTTTATCATTGCATGCTGGAGACGCATCTGGAGATGAATGTTGTGGAAACTACTTGAATATTTTCCTTTCTTTAATGATGCATAAGAAATCATGAATATATATATATATATATTATTTTGCTGTGGAAACTACATGAATGTATTAATTAATATATTTTTATGTGTTTTTTAAATGATTTTAATATGTTAATATAAAAAATCTAAAACATATATATTTAATGTATTTAAAAAAAAAACACCATTAACATTAGTATGTTGAACACCTAATATATTTTTATCCAATTTTGATGCGACCAAAGTCAGGTAGTCTGACTTTTTGGGCTTACCCATATTTAAAAAGGCAGTGTTTTTGTAGGGACAAGACTCACTCCTAACATTTTTGTAGGGACAAGTACCAGCAACTGCTCCATTGATGAAATCATGCAAATGTATGCTCTAGATAATATTTTAATATTTACCTGTAATTGGGTGGGCATTAAAATATTACCCCATGCCTACAAGAACAGGTAGAACTGTCTAGCTAGGACCACCTTTGCACTTGTATATTGCGAATTTTCTAAGAAACCAAAAGGTTAGAGAAGTGACAAGTAGGGAACTCATAATAATGTTGTACTAAAGTTAAATTGGTAGGACGAATTGCTGGGAGAAAGGAACGCATTGTGGGATTTATCATGATAAACTTAATTGTAAGCTCAACAGTGAATTATCCTTAAAGATTAATGAAACCTTTCTCATACATATGTGCGTCAAATATCATGTTGTTATAGGTTCTAAATGAATTCACACATGGCAAGCAAGAGAAAGTGAGCAAGACTGAATTTAAAGAAGTTATATCAGATTTTCTTCTAGGCATGGCTGCTGGTTTGAACCGAGACCCTATAGTCATCCTCCGTATGGATGGGGATGACCTCTTAGAGTTCATTAAAGGACCTGGTTATGAAGCAGAAATGGTGTCCTTATTTTCCCAGTTGGAATCACCTGGTGGATCACTCCATCATCACATTGTCAAAGCTTTGGAACAGCTTACTGTTGATCAAGGAATGCCTCCATCTTCAGATTCCTGGGTATGGAGTTTTTATCCTTGCAATTCAATGATGTAACATTTAGTTAATATGGGGTTTCAGTGCAATCGTGGACTTATTTTCTGGTGTAGGTAATGAGTAACATTGTGGAACCAGCTTTACAATCTTGTGCTGGTCAAGATCAGGACAAGCCCCCTTCTCAAGAGACATTCTTGGTGGAGTTCAAGAAAGTGGCACAGTGTGTAGCACAACGTCTGAAAGAGCAGCCTGTGATCGTTGCACACAGTGAAAACACCTTTGATGGAAGTGGAATTAAGAGACTTTTATCCAACAAATTTGAATTGGACAAGGTTTGGCTCTGATCGCTATATAACCTCTCTTTTCTCGATATAATTAATTAGAATATGTATATATTCTTGGGAAAAATTATCATATTCTGTAATCCATTATTGGCTTGGCAGAATCTAAACACGGCAATAGAAAATGTGCCAAAAGATCGCAATGGGAAAATATCCAAGGAGTATTTGCGTGTGGCGCTAGATACGGTCGCTCCATCAGCTGACCTGCCTCCAGTTGGTGCAATTCATGAGGTAAGATAAAGCCAAACACAAACAATTCACAGTTGATCGATATTTAGGAGTAATGCTAATTTTACCAGGAAAAAAAAGGTTTATGTAATCATTTCCCGGACGATTTCATGGAATTTTTGTATGAAGTTCGTGGCTAGTATGCATTAATTAATCCATATCCAAGATTTATATGTATCATTTAACTTAATCTTAACTTACCCTAGTCTCAAATTGGATTAAATTTGTTAATGACTCCGAACTTCAATGTTTCAGATGGACAACGTAATAAGCGAGATGCTTAAGATGATGAACGCAGATGATGGGAAACTGGTTAAAGAAGATGAGTTTAAGAAGGTGTTGGCAGAAATCTTGGGAAGTATAATGTTGCAGTTAGAGGGCAACCCCATCTCAATCTCTTCAAATTCTGTTGTCCACGAGCCCCTCGCTAATTCCTCCTCTACATTTTTGCAGCCATCTTCCTAGTTACATAAATCAAATTACAAAATCAAACTTCTTGTCTAAATAAATCGAGGAAAATATATCTATAATTAACAAAAAGTGGAATAAATGTTTGTTTAATTAGTCTAAGTTCAGTGGTTTGGTTGTGCCCTCTGTTGGGCACTTGAGCCAAGAGTGTCGAGCAATATTGTCAATGATAATCACTCCTTACTTGGGTGTTCTTTGTTCTTACTCGATTTATTAAACTTTCGTGTTCTTTGTCTTGCACTGAATAGATTATATACACTGTAAGATTTATTTTTATTTTAGTTTAACATGGGTGTCCCGGCTAGTTTACGGGCACCTCGACTAATCCCACGGGCCCTGAAGTTAACGACCATATAAGTCTTCAGTGGTTATTATATGAACAATCACAGGGCTCGAACCTAAAACCACAAAGAAAAAAATCTTTTGATCCCAAGCTTTTATTACTGGCACCACCTAACCACCTAGATGGTTCACTGTAAGATTTATTTTGATTCTGGTAAGCGTGGATTTTGATAATGACATAGCAATTTAAAGCCATGCACGCAGCTAGCTAGGGATGATCAACGAGCGATTAGTATGAGTCAAGGACATGATGATCGTACGTAGGACTCATAGTGATAATTAATTAATGCATTGCAGTCAATGTGCAGCATTATTAAGATTTTTGGACAAATTAATAGCTTATTATTAGATCTTGATTCAGATACTAACATCTACAGAATTCAGTTTTCCAAAATGAACATCATAACCTTTCTTTTTCATGTTCTTGAGGAATTCATGAAAATTGTTCAAGTCTATGCTGTCTCGTGGGAATGTTCAAGTGGAGTGAGCTTCGTGTATGGAGCAAAAGCTGGTCCAACCCACAATACCCAATGCCCATTCCAAATAAGACACCCTCTAACAGTTTCTGGGCCCAGACACGTTGCTGGATTTGGCCCTGCCCCGCCATAGCTGTGACAGTGATCGAAATGAAACAAGAAGAGGCCCGATACAATTCCGACAATAATAAAAAATTTAACAGCACAAACACAGTCGGACCATGTGGATTGTGGCCCATGGTGAAACAGTTCAATTCGGCTGTTTACCACATCTAGCAGGTAATGAAAATAAAGCTTTTGAAAGGGAAATATGCAACAAATTCTAATATAAATGCAATTCCATGGTTTGTTCCTTCTTGAAGCAATACATCCCATATTTTGTTTTTAAGATTTTAGAGTTATTCTACGATACAAGCGGGTTAGTGCTTGAGAGGTTTTCGATTTCTTCATCTGTTGTTTTTCCCTCCGGATTTCTTAATGCAATAATTATTACAATTTTTTTGAAGCCTTTTTAGCCCCCGGATGGCTTCTAAAAGAGGGTAGAACTCATAGTAGACAACGAAACAAAATATTACAAGTTATTTTTTAATTGACAAATAAATGATACATTATTACAACCTGTTCAATTACTGAACAGGTGAACAGCATTAAAAGAATTTATCTCTCGGCATTATTTTCAAACTTGAACATAACTTTATGCCCAAGGAATCCTTGAGTTTCAGTTAGGTTTTACTCCATGGTGTGGGAAAGTTGGCTTGGAATGACCTTTGTGTATATGGCGAATGCCACACAAGCAATAGCTGGCCCTACCCAAAACACCCAGTGCCCATTCCAAAGATGCCCCCCTCTAACAATGGCTGGTCCCAAACACCTTGCTGGATTCAGCCCTGCCCCGGCGTAGCCTTTCGTAGCCGTGACTGTGGTAGAAACATACACGAGAAGGCCCAGTACTATTCCGACGATGATCAAAACATTAACTCTGCCCAAACCCTTGGCTTGGCGATGATCGAAGGCCATCCACACTGAAGCGAAAAGAAAAACAAACCCACAAATTATCTCTAGCCAAAGAGCCTGTCCTGTCTCCAGGCCTACCACAGTCGGCCCATCTGGTCCCGGTGCAACAACGGTGAGGGTACAGCCTCCTAGAGAGAAAGTTCGTTCAATTTCGCTGTTGACCACCGCTTTTAGTGCCAGTGCACCTACAATGCCACCAACGCATTGAGCCAAGATATAGATAAAAGCTTTTGAGATGGAAATAAGGCCAGTTAGTAAGGCGGCGAAAGTGACAATAGGATTAATGTGGCCACCAGAAATGGGATAGGTAGCAAGTAGGAGAATTGTGACAATGATGGCAACAAGGGTTGACAATATAAGGTTGGGTGTCTTTGTCTGAGTCTGAATTGTTGAAATGACTATGGTGTCCAGTGCAAAAACAAGAACAGCTGTGCCCAGGAGCTCAGCCACTGATGCTCTCCATGTCTGCGTGCACAGAAACATTTTGCATGGTAAGCGTTTTGGCGTAAATGTATAAGACATTATGTATACATACGTACACATACACACTTTATTTGATTGAAATCACAGTATTTACCGTCAAGGAAAAGAGGTCTTCCAAACCCAATATCTCTCTTAATGTCGGGGATTTCTTCTTCTGGATCCCTCCTTCGTTTTGAACTACCTCTGCCCTGCAAAATTACTTGGAAAACAAAGGGATTAATGTTTTATTCATTTGTTCTAGTTAATAGCAATATTTATCACTGATCATCTTGTGAATTTGAAAGGAGAGAAGCATGATTGTATGAAGTCTTGCACTGACATTGGAATTGTTGCAGAAGGCTGGGGTTTTTTCCCACTATACAGGCTCTCTTCATCCTCAACAGCCCCTGGATATCCAGCCATCCTTTTCTTCTGTCGTTTTCGTATGTTTTCAAGGCTCCCTCTCTTGCACACTATATATAGCCAGAAATCAGATTAGTCAAGGTTAGCAAACTGGCAGAGGTAATAAATTAATTGGTTCTATCGCTTTATTTCTACTACTTTAATCTGTTGTGGTTGCTTATAATTGATTTAGCTTCAAATTGTCAGTATCGTCCAGATTACCCACGATTTAATTTCTTATATGCCCACAAACTAAAATAAACAAAAGCAAATATATATATATATATATATATATATATATATATATATATATATATATTAAAGAGAAGTGCTTTCATCGTTATATATAATTAATTAAAGATCCATCAAGCTTATTCCAAAGAAAAAAAGAAACATTTTCCTTGAACTACAATATTGTTATAGGTTCGGGATCATTCCCTTCCTGTAAGATTCAAATCTCTAGACAAGTCACGAGGAATAAAATCTTTTTGGTAGATATATATATTGAAACAACCATATCACATATGTACTGTTTGGATTAATACGCATGATTCTGCAGTACCCCGTGCCCATTTAATTAGTGTTAGAGAATTTGTTTATATGTTCTTGGCTGGTTGATTTGTCAACATCACTTATGCTTATGAATTACTACTCAATTCAGAGGGAATTATTTCCATATCTTTACAATAAGGATCATAGCTTGATCGTAATCCCTTTAGTCTTGGGATCATAATCGTGTTGTATATAATTCCATTATGTCAGCACTAAACTTCAGGTGATTATTTTTTATTATTATTGTTGTTGCTGCTCCTGTTGTTGATCGAGTAAACGATGGGAAGAGGAGGTTGAAGGTTCTCTTTCTACAATGCTAGCCCTAAGGAGCTTACACGGTTCAAGATCAAGCCCGCCCCCTTCATGTCCAGTTACAGAAATGGACGCAAGAACTTCAAGTACCATGGCCTCTTCCAACGCGAGAGATTCAAAAGCATAGTTAAATCTAAATAATCAAATTCCAAATGATAAAGAAAAAGGCCAACACTTATTTTAGCATCCCATGATATATCACCAAAGCCAAGAGTAATAGAGGAAAAGAAGTAACAGTAATTTCACAATCCCTCGCGTCGGAAAGGCATTTTTTCCCTTCATTTCATAGTTTTTTTTTTCCAGTTCTATTTCCTTTACAGGATTTTTCCCATTCTGTTTTTCGCTATTCTTTGATAATTTGTTTCTTTTTTTTTTTCAAAAAAAAGAAGAATATGGAACCGCTCCACTTGCAAGGGACTGATGCGTGTCGCTATTGTCCTTGGATCAAATATCTTCAGACCTTCCGAATGTTTTCAGTTCCCATTAGATTACACTAAAATCAAGAATCTTTTGCTTACATTATTGAAAATAAAATTCAATATTATCATTTTATAATATCATGTTATATAATTTTTCACTTGATAGTATAGATAATACAACATACTTTTAAACTCTACCAACAAAAAAATCATTTATATTTTTTCAAAAAAAAAAAAGTAGAAGAAGAAGAAATAAGGAAGAGACAAAGAGGTTGTTCGTCAGGTTATAATTTAAATATTATTGAGAAATTTACCATTAGATATTAGCGATAAGTTTATTTCATCAGTAATACTATTTATAACAATGGCACATTATTATTATTTTTTATTTTTTTTTCACTATAATTCTCTTGATATACGCCTATAAAAAATTACTATTAATATATACAGAGAAAAATAGCAAAAAAAATAACAAAAAAATATTCTAATAGTAACATAATTGTTTCCTTGAGTATTTCTGTTTATAACAAGTGTGGTACGAAAGGTCAACCACATGTAGGGGCATTCCTTAGACTGCTGCAATGAGCAGATTAAAGCTATGTCGTTGGCTTTGATTGTTATTGTTGATATTATTGTACACGAGCCGGTCTATAAATGTTCCAAGAAAGTATGTCTTCTTCACTAGTTAGATCAGTCGCTAACGTTTTCTTCCTCTGCTACTTTCAGAGTTTTCTAGTCATCACTGTTAAATGATTGTACGTAGTGGTTCTTGCAGTCCAGATATCTGGTGGATTCATTTTATGTAGATAAACCAGGTGGTTGCTCCTTGTTCATCTGCCTGATAAGTCTTACGTTGTTACAGTCACTCCGTGTCGAATAACTGATCAAGTTCTTAATTCTTCAACCGAAAATCTTAGTTATAACTAGTAGGTGAACAGGGCTGGTCGGCAAGTGTGAACGAATAAATAAATATATGCATCTCTGGACAGCATGACAACACGTAAGATATTGAAAGAGAATTTCTTTCTTCAATTGTTTAGAGCCTAGGTCACTGTTGTTTCCTCGTGTTTCTCTTACATTAGCGAAGAGAAATTAATTTAATATAAAAATTTAAATTATTAAAAGATTTAATATATGATTTATATGATTTTTTATATATATATTTAATTTTTATCAAATAAATAAAAATAGTAAAATCTAAACTCGTTACTATTTGATTATCAAGATTCTAATACCACGTTAAATAATCAATTCAATTAAATAACTTTTAAAATATAATTTATATTATTTTTAAAAAAGAAAATTTTTAATGATTAATTTCTCAAAACAAAATATCCCTGCTACTTCAACAAATTAATTTACTAGATAGCAAGCTAGCTAGGAACTCTCATACGTACATGAACTATGCTTCGGATTTGAGAAATTCTTGTTGTCTACTATTTTAATTTTCAGGTAGAATAAGGGTGTCAAATGTTGAGCTGTTAGCAATATTGGCAAGACGCCTTTATTTTTTTCACTGAAATCTAGCTTCCATCAGTGCTTTAGAGAGAAACCCTGAAGCATGTGCTCTAAAGAACCATCTGATGTTACAGAATGATGGAACAACATTGCTTCGAACTGCTGTTTCTGGTTGTCAACACAGTGTTTTTCAGGTTTTGTCTTCCTATATATCTAGGTTATTGAGCGCAACATTGAAGTCGACCTAAGAGAGGAGATTGAGATAATATTACCAAGAATATCTTTCTGATCCCACATTTGCGACGATCACCACAAAATGGAATGAGAAGGGTTTTATGTGCCGAATACAGCTGCTTGGGCATCAGAATTTTAATTTGTCGTCCAAATGGTCTGCATTCATGATAAAAGCTAGAGTTTTCAAATCCTTGTTTGAATATAATTGTACTTTGTAACAGGAACACCTATTTTTTAAAAATTGATGACGTTGGTGTTAGGTTGGTTGCCATTAATGTGCAACAACCATTGACAATTGCAGCAGCCACCATTGTCAAAAAAAGATGGCTGCAATGGTGGGTTGTTGGTGGCAGCCAACAACCATTGTCTAATGTCAAAGTTTGGTAAGTTTGGCGAGCCACCATTATTGACAAAAAAGTAAGAGGAGCTGCCATGGATGCCTATAAATAGAGGCATATGTTAGAGAGCAAAATGAGAGAGTTAAGAGAAGGAAAGTAGAGCCAAAGATGTGAGAGATGTAGGAGAGAGTGGGCTGCCAAGGCGGCCAAAGAGAGCCGCCATTGCAAAGACCGAGAAGAGAGAAATAGAGTGAGGTTGAGAGTTGCTAAAGAGGGGATGATTCCTCCTCCTCTATTGTTGTCCTTTTGGGTATAACTCAAGAGCAAATCCATGAGGGCTTAGGCCCAAAGTGGACAATATCATACCAATGTGGAGATAGGTGGTGTCCATATTCCCTACAATTGGTATCAGAGCTGATGGTTTGAAGTGGTGTTTGATTTTTGCTCAAAAATGAAAGTTGTCAAAATTGTGTTTTGACCATACCACCATGTAGAGGAGGAAGAGACGAAGCCCTTTGGTGAAAACGACGTCAAAATCGGACGTCGGACATGGCCACACTCTCCATCACTCTCCACGCGTCTTCTTCACCCGGATGAGGTTGACCCGACCCGAATACCAGTTGACCCGACCCATGTGACTGACCCGGATAAAGATGATGTCAGCATGTACAGTAGACATGCCAGGGATGACGTCATCCTGATGTAATTGTGACATCATCATGCACAGTAGGCATGCCATGTCAGCGCCCAGTCAGCTGCCACGTCAGCATAGTGGGACCACCTGCCACGACATCAGCCGCGAGCCGAGCTGAGTTGAGCCAAGCCGAGTTGGAGCCGAGCCGCGAGACGAGGATAGGATCCAGCGTAGCTGATCCTACGTGCAACCGGATTTGAGATTGAATCTCGAGCCGTTAATCAAGGCCAGAATTGTTTTGATCAAATCTTAGCCGTCTGAAATGCGATTTGGATGATTTCAGACTTGTTTCCAGCTAATTTGATCGTTCCGGATGCAATGGTACAGTTCGATCGTTGAGATTTGAGACCGAAAATGGTGGTGGTGAATTATTGAAAGAGATTGCCCGATGAAGAAGCATCTAAAGGTCATCATGGTGGTCGATGGAGATGAAGAAGGAGAAAGTGCACATGTTTGCCCAATTACATGTGCTGAACCGCTAAGTGGGGAGAAATTTTAATTGCCTTGAAGAAAGGCAAAATTGGGATACTCTAAACACCCGATCATGTGGACGATTTGAGGTGGAGAGTGGAAATTGATGAAGACCAATCTTGACGAATCTAAGAACTGGTAGTCTCGCGGATGTTGAGAAATCAGGTATAAAACCGGGATACCCCAGATCACTTGTAAAGGACAGCCGCAACAAAGCTAGCAAATGGTTGTATATACGAAAAAGGCGATGACGGTGGATAGATACGTTCTAAGAAGTTCTGTCTAGGAGATTGGGTTTTAAGCGGGACCAATGTGACCCCTCCAAATCTTTCCTGGGAACTTGCTTAGTTGAAGGATCATCCACACAAGTACTATTTTTGTATATGTAACAGTTTGTAATGAAACTGTTGAAGACTAGCAAGATGACGGCACAAAGGAACAGTTGGGTTCCGTATATTCAAGGATCTGATGGAGTGGTGATTTCTCCAAAGAAGTTAGATTCGGTGACTGTAATTTCTCGAGGGGAGAATTGATGAAGACCCTGATAATGGAAGAGAAATACACAAGGAGATAAAGATTGGCACCCTATTTTGACTTGGACAGATGTTGTGACAGGATGAGCTGCTGTCAAACATAAAAGCAAAGAATAAGGAGAAATCTGGAGAACCAAAATTGCACAAGAGCACACGGAGATTGTGCAGGAGTACCCTATTTTTAAACATAAAATCTGGAGAACCAAAATAGTACTGTATGGTGGCGAAACTTAACAACCAACTGTAAGTTAAGTTGTTTAACCGTTTTATGTCATAATGCCTTCCGATCAATATGTGTTTGTGTTAGTCAGAATGCCAAGTTTAAGAAAGTTGCCTGAACTTGTCCTTTTTGTTTCTTGTAAAATTAGTAATTGAGAATAATTTCTGGGAGCTACCACATCAGAATCCTGATATTCCTAGCTGATAAAATTTGCAGGCAAGGGTAACTATACAAAATTTCTATCAGTATCGCCATGTTGATAAACCAGGTTGGAATATAGGGTGGTCATGGACCAACGAGGAGATCATCTGGTCAATGTTTGGTGCATGTGCCACTAAGCAAGGGGAATGCTCACCAGTGAAGTACGGAGGCGCTCACTCTTGCATGCCAAACCCTGTCATTGTTGATCTCATGCCAGACGCTCCACCAGTGAACATGTCCGAGAATTGCTGCCGTGGTGGCCTTATTTCTGCCCGGGCCATTGATCCTCTGAGGTCATTCTCCTCCTTCGAAATGACAGTTGTCAACTTGGATGGGAATTCTACTGTCTATCCACCTGCAAATCTTACATTATTGGCACCAGGTCCTGGTTACACTTGTGGTCCGGTTGTGGAGACGACACCCACAGTCTCTTCAGATTTGGGGGGTAGAAGACAAGTTCAGGTTTACAGTAAGTACTCCACACAAATACTAAGTTGCAAGATTTAGCCTGGTTTAACATAGACTTGCAAGGCTGAATAATTTGTTGATAAAGACCAATTAGAATGTTCATTTCTAAAATGCTTCTTCTCCGTAAGTTAAACGTAGATTGAAAGATGGTTCTGTAGTTCTTGATAGCTATATGTCTGCAGATAGACAGCAATCAGTATTTTGGAGTTGCCATGAAAAGATCTAATTTTTGTCTTTGTTTTTGAAATATGCTATGCTCGTGAGGATTCATTTTTCTTCAATGATGCGCTTGTCTTTATTTACACTATCACTAATTTCCTAATTTTGTTGTTTTCAGAAACATGGAAATCAACATGCACTTACTCAACTTTTTTGGCTAACAAAACACCTGGTTGTTGTGTTTCGCTTTCGACATTCTATAACCCTCAAGTCACAGCATGCCCTGACTGCAGCTGTGGATGCAGAGATGCAGACCAAAGTACTGTTTCATGCGTAAGGTATTTTTCATTAATCCACTGAATTTTATCATGAAAGCAAGTCGTCTGACCCGTTTTAGGAGCTTTCTAGTTATCGGCTCATCGTCAGCCTACATTTTATAGAACTCATCTCTCTCCATGGAATAGCAGTGAAGTTGATTCCTTGCCATTATCAGATGTGGAAAAGGCAGACATAGTGCAATGCACTGATCATATGTGCCCAATCAGAGTTCATTGGCATGTGAAGAACAATTATATGGACCACTGGAGAGTGAAAATGACAATCTCTAACTACAACTACAAGAAAAATTACTCAGACTGGAATGTGTTGGTACAGCATCCTGGTTTCAAGCAGAATTCAACTACATTTAGCTTCAACAGTACGCTGCTCCCCACTGCTGGGTTTGCAGGTAGTTACTGCCCTTAAAATTCTCTTTAATACTTGAAAATCATCTAGAAGAAAATTTGTATGGAAAATCAATATAGATAAGCTGCACTCTTTCTGGTTCAAGCCTGTAAATGGAAAATTACTTTGGGCTGAAATAAGCCTGGACTTAAAACTCAGAAATCATAGATTTGATGTGCTGCGATTATCTAAATGATATTGTAAATTTGGTATGGTTTCCTGGACTAACTTGGAGTCGAAGGGTGGTTAAAATGTAATAAATGGGATTGACTTAAATTAAATGAACTGCATGAATACTGTGATAACTGGCTTCCTTGCAGATGAGGTTGCCCTCTTCTGGGGTTTGCAGGCTTACAATAATGAACTTTTGCAAGCTGATCAGCGGCAACTGGGCTCGGTATCGACAGAGATACTCTTCGAAAAGGACTCAGGCATGTTCACATTAAGAAATGGATGGGCCTTACCTCGAAGAATATATTTCGGCGGCGAGGAGTGCGCAATGCCACTTCCAGACACTTTCCCAGTGCTACCAAACGGTAGCTCCTGCACAAAGCCCCCTCGTTATCTTTTCCTCCTACTCCTAACCTATATGACTTTCAAATCACTAGCTAGTTGGCTTTGAAAAATAACTTATGCAGATGCCTGCAATCCTCAAACATATGACTGTTAACCTTTTCCTGGATTAGTACGAAACCTTACGCACAACCTGTGACTCATTGTAATGTGTGGAATATGTTAATGTAAGGAGCACTGACTTATTTCGGACTGGATGCTGGATTACTAATAAAATCTTCTTGTTCATCAAGGAGCTAGCTAGGGAGTTTTTTTATTACTTTTAAGGAGCTTGCAATTTTGCAGGAAGTGGAAGTCTATTTCCTGCCTTGAAAAATATGAACACAGTTTCTGGATTTCATTTTTAGTTTTCCCCATCTCTCATCGCAAGATTTTCTAGCGATTTGCCGTCCATTCTTGTCATTTTGTAACACAAGGAACCAAAGGCATCACCAGCATTAAACGTTTAATCCGATTACCTGACAGGTCCAAGGTTCCTTCATTAATCTTCATTCTGTACAACTCAAAGCTACAGATGCCTTTTCTAGTTGAGACAAGCATTTAACTTCTAACATCTTGTCTAGGACAGGGTGAGAAAAGACATGAATTTTGCAGATCTGTTCTTCCCCTTGCTCGCTCCACCAGACAGCTTTTTGATAAGGAAAGTTCAGCACTTCAGCTTGCTAAGACTGAATCAACGACCATTAAGAGAACTCTATATTCATAGAATTCAGTATCCAATCATTGAGTGTGCTTGTGCTGACAGACTACGTACGTACATACATGGCTAATGGCTGCTCCCAAAGTAGCCAAAAAAATAAAAAACATGAATGTCTAAGTTGTAACTAAGTTGAAAAGACAGGCACTAAATAAATAATTTACTCGAATCTTCAGAAAATTGGAATGACTCTCATCATGACTTCACCATATCGTCTCAAGCACGAACGCACGCTTTCCCAAAAAAACCATAATTTTGGACTCTTGAAAGAAAACACAAAGCCGTGCGACCTCGTCCAGATAAAGTGACAGCGTGGTTTGGAGTCAATGGCTGCTCTTATGTTCAATGCCTACTACAGACACAGAAGCATATAATGATTATGGCACAACCAACATCCAAAGTTTCTCCCTTGAAAAGGTTCTTCTGATGCGCACACCGATTCCATTTGTGTCAAGAACAAAGCCAGAATTTGAGGCCAAAGCTTCTGTTAATATATTAATTTTAAAAAAAAATTAATATCAACCAATCAAAACAATTTTAAAATATTAATTTAATATTTTTTCACTTCAAATATATTTTAAAAAACACTTAAAAAACAAAAATAATCATATTCTCAATCACCCATACATAATTAGCTATCTTTTCACCTACTATTAATTATGTTTTTAATCACTATTTTTTTCATTAATTTTAAAAACAAGTTCTAAAATTTTAAAATATTTTATAAATTCCTTATTATTATTATTCAAAACCATGCGTAAATTGAAATATCATTCCAGTTCAGAATTTTTAACCGGGTTTTTATTCTTAATAATTAAGTAATATAAAAATATATTTATTTATTTGTAGTTGTTGATTCAAAAATATAAATTGAAAAAAATAGAACACTTTTTATTGCTGAAATAAAAAAAATAAAAAAACAAACAAGATCAACGCATGTATATTTAATAAAAAAAATATTTATTTTTTTCTTCAAAATAATTCACGAACAATCAAACCATTTAACAAAATAATATCATATAAATTTCAATTTAATAAATACCAAATGATCCTTAAATATGAATAAAGAAATTATATTAATCCGTTTTTTTCAAAAATAAATATATTATTAGACCAAAGTGGACATGTTCATGCTGTTCATGCTATTATCACCATTTGATTTTACGTCTATAATTATATTTGGATGCATTTATTTTAATAAAATATCAAATATTTATTTTTTTCAGTTTTTTTTTTAATAATTTTAATATGTTTATATAAAAATAAAAATTAAATTAAATTATTTTAATATATTTTCAAAAAAAAAATTAATAACCATCTTGCCGCATTACAAAATACACTAAATAAAGGCACAAGGGATTTTGGGCACTTTTCCTAGTAGGTTCTCTGTAAAGTTTGTAGTTCGATTCTAATATAAAACGACAAGTAAAAAAACAAGCACTGTTGTCTCTTTCTCCTTACAATCTACCTTTTTGTTCATTTCGCACAGAGACACCCACCAATCAGGCAGCTATGGCTCCTCACGGTGAGGGATCAGAGGAAGCCATGGTTGTTCAAGATGAGAATCGCAAACCCATTTCCTCCATCCTCATCGTTATCGGTACTTTACGCTCTTTCTCAGTCTTGTATTTTTTATCTATCTGGGTTGCTTTTTATTCATGTGTTTACGTGTGTTTGTGTCTTCAATAGCAATGCAAACAGAAGCCATGCCTGTTGTTAACAAATTCCAGCTCAAAGAAGACCTTGATCCTGTGTGAGTTGATATTTTCTTTGTTTGTTTATTTATGTTGTAAATGGGTTTTTGGCATGTTTGATTTGATTGTGGGTTGTGGTGATTGATTGTAAAGATAGTTTTGTTCTGTTCATTTCAATGTGTGATGAAGTTGCAATCTTTTTTGTGTTTATCTTTATATATGTTTGAGGATAATGAGATAGCTAAAAGATCTTTCCTGCCGTTGTTTTCCTGCGCAAGTTTCAATATTTTTGAGTTTGATTGTTTTTAAAAAGAATCAAGCACGCTCAGTTATGGTGGTATATGATAGATTACCAGATCAAGGAGTATTTTTGTTGAATATCAATGTATCAAGCACCGAAAGTTTTACCCTTTTCCTTTTGTCCCAAGTGATTTGGGTAATTCATATTTTATTGGCTGAATGAAGTTTGGCTCTTTTTTAAATTACAGTAAAGGGCTCTTTTTTAATTGTGTGGGGTCGTTATTTTGGCCTTCTTTTTTCAGTTTTTGGCTTGAAGGTTTTTATTTTAAGTTTGATTGTTAGTTGAACTTGCAAGTTTGCTTTCGGAACTTTATTGACTGGAGAAAGGTAGATACTGGGAGCGACTATTTTTTCATCGTTTGTATGCTGTGGCCTTGTGCTTTGTGCTTATTCTGATAAAAGTGATATTCATGGAGATGAAGGGATTTTTATTGGGTAGTTAAGTTTCTGAAAATGTGATGAGCTTTTGTTTTCTATTTGAAATTTTGAATACCATATGATACATGTGGTTGCCGTCAAGTCTTAATATGCCAATGAATGATGGTTCAGGTTTCCAAAAGGGGTGCCTTGGGTCAGATATCATGGCATCTACAAGGACCTCCATATCAACTTAGTTTGGCCTGGAAAGGATTTGACCCTGGGTAATTTTTTATGCTCTTGGGAGTTGTTTTCTTTATCATTTTCTTTTCAAATTATGTTTGAAGCATCTGTTCTACCTTAGTTGCACGATCATAATACCAGAGTACTGTGCTTATCAAATATTCATGTTTTGAAAGTTTATATTCATGCTGTTATGTAAATTCCTTAAAACTATAAACTCCCACCCCCATCAAATTCGCACTTTCCAAGACATACTTGATGATGTTCTTGGATTCACTTGTTTTGCACATGGATATGGGATATGCCTTCAATCTAGCTCCCCATTGTCATACAATAACTAATGTGAGTGTCAAGGAGTAGATGTTCTTTTATCTCTAGGTTCCTATGGCGTAATCATTCAAATATTTCTTAAACCATGTATTTTCAGGGGTTGATAGTGTAGGCACAATTTCTGCATCTCTTGTGACCTATGCTGCTATCCAAGCATTACAGCCAGACTTAATTATCAATGCAGGCACTGCTGGTGGCTTTAAGGTATGCCCTTCCCTTTCTTGTTTGAACTGCAAATTTAATTATTTTCAAAATGTTACTGGTCTTCTTGTATTCGATTTTCATTCATTTTTCCACTGTTAAGATAATTTTTTCTTCCACTTCAGCAAGGTTCATTCTTTTTTATTGTGCCTGTTTTTGTAGCTGCTAATTTGATTAGTTGCTAGTATTGAAAAGAGTGCACCCTCCTTTAATAAAATCAGTAAAATGCTGACAGCCATTTTGAATATTCATCTGAAATAAAATTATGCACTTTCTTTTAAATTTCGATCAAAAGCTGATTGATGGAGGCTTCCAGGTCAAAGGAGCATGCATTAGTGATGTGTTTGTTGTATCTGATGTTGCTTTCCATGACAGAAGAATCCCTATTCCTGTAAGTTTTCCGATCTTTTTGTTATTTGTCAATAATGTAAAGGAACCTGAAATTTTGTATTGTAAGTCTGCTCTGTGGAGGACTTTCTGATGGCCAAAACCTAAATTCGAAGGCCGTTAACAAAACCAACTTATTTTTGTTTGAATAAACACTCATTCTCGAGTGAAATCTGCAATCTAGAAGTAAAGTTGTTTGAATGTTAAAGGTTGCTGGAAGTCATCATGAGCTCTGGTATTCCCTCTGGTATAGCAAACAGACTCAAAACAAAACCATGAAAGCACATACAAATCCCTGGCAGATGGCTAGGTTGGGTGCATGTTTTTTATTTCTGCTTTATAAATGATAATTTCCTTTTGTCTGTTTGTATTTTTCAGTAGCACTACTGTACCTAATCTTTTTCTGCCTCTGTGTTTTTTTTCTTTTCCTGGTAGGTTTTTGATCTCTATGGAGTTGGTTCGAGGCAGTCTTTCTCGACGCCTAATCTCTTGAAGGAGCTTAACCTAAAGGTAAATTTATTGAACATTTCCATCCCTTATCTATATGTGCTGGATGCTTTCTTTTTGGAGTAGTGTTCAGTTTGTAGGCTCTTGCCAGTTCTGAGATTGAGTTCAAATAATCCTAAAAGTAACCAATAAATAGATTGTTTATTGTTTATGGAGCTCTCGTAATAGTCTTGTTTTCTGAACAAAGAAACCATGTTTTAGTGGGGTTTGACTGGAGAACTTGACAAAATTAGTTCTTAAAATTTCTAACATGCTTAATGATGCAATATCGTCTCATCAATAAACTCTAGCAAGAAGTACATGGTTTAGTTTATGCACCCACTTATTGAATACTCTGCCAGTGATGCTGTGCTAGTCTATCCATTTCTTTGAAGTTAAACTTGTGCTGCATTCTTCTTCACATAGGAAGGTTGATTTTCTGAAATAGTTAAAAATCATCTGCAACTGATGACAGTGAATGGTTGAAGTTGTTTTGAAAGGCATTTATAAATTCCCTATGCTGAAACTACTGCATGATATGGAAAATTTCTGTATTGTTCTTGAAGCCTGCATTGACCTTCAAAAATTTTTACATACAATATGCTCATGTTTCAGGCTGGGAAATTATCTACTGGAGACTCTCTTGATATGTCCCCACAAGACGAAGCGTCGATTGTTGCAAATGATGCTACGGTTAAAGACATGGAGGTAAAGTTGAATCCTTCCCTAATAACATGGGGGCTGAAACGTCTCTGTCCTCCATTGAACTGAGTTAATGGGCTAGAAGAACTTTAATTGATTGCTTGATGCATATATAAGACTAGACTTGCAAGGATAAGGTGCTTGTTTAAGATTTTTTTTATTGGAGTGTCAGTGTTACAAAAATGCAGGACTTCAAGTTACTTTCAATGTAATATCCTTACGTACGTTCTGATGAATCTTCAAAAGCAGCATGCTATATACAGCTATACATATCAAATCTTGAACACCTTCATGCATAATGAACTTGAACTTCATTTTTTCTTAGAGTAACGACCACCAAGATTTTCCTCTATTAGTTACAAAATGCATTTTTGGGTTTTCTCCAGCGTTAGGAATTTCTTGCAATTAGCTCATCATCCATGCAGCTCACTACCTTTCTCCTTAGATGATAGGGAGAATGACGCATCAAATGAAAATACCATTTTTATTCCTAAATTATATATGTTTCTTCAGTTCCTAATATATATGGTATCTTTGGTTTCAGGGAGCTGCTGTTGCTTATGTGGCTGATCTTTTGAAAGTCCCTGCAATATTCATAAAAGCTGTGACTGACATAGTGGATGGTGACAAGCCAACTGCAGAGGAGTTCTTGCAGAATCTGGCTGCAGTGACTGCTGCTCTTGACCAGGCAGTCGCCCAAGTTGTTGATTTCATCAGTGGAAAGTGTCTCTCTGAGCTTTGAAATGATGCGACCTTCACTGCCTGATTTTTTGGAAGATGCATGTCAGGAAGTATCCAATGAACCATTGTTTCACGAGATACAATATATGTTCGAAGAAATGTGATATTTAGCTTAAAACTGCCATAGTTCATAGTTTGAGAGGGCCCAATGTTTCTGGGTCTGATGGTTTGGTTATATATTTCCACGCACTCAACCGAGGTCCAAGCATTGGGACCAACAACACAATTTGATTAGGTATACCGTTATGCAGCCAAAAGGGTGATATGCTGTTCATCATCTATTCAACCCAACAGTTTGACTGGGTGATGGTTGTTGCTGGGAATCTTCTTGTAACAACAAAAAATGGCATAAGAACTTGGTCTGACAATCTTGTATAACGGAACCTGGTATGATAATCTTAGATTGCTCTGGTATGAATTTCAATAGTTTGGCAGTTCTCTTCTTTTCATTAAAAGAGATGACAGATTGCCTTTTTTCAGTTGCTAGAACTGGCATGTGCACACATATCCATGAAAATTTTAGGCAGCAATTCGTGGACTAATCTTTATTTCATGTCCACCTGTGAACCGTCCATTGCATTTGCTTCAACAGAGATTTTGACATTTAGATTTCACATTATCCTCGTTGCCCCAATTTTTGGTGCAGCTCATGTTAACGGTGCAGCTAGAGCTGAACGATGCAATAACACAAGGCTAGTGCTGCTTCTTTTTTAATTCAAGGATGTGGGGCTATCAACCAAGATCATTAAACATAATCTGCATGAAAGCCTTGTTTCCCAACTACTGCCTTTACGCTACATAAAAGAATACAGATTTATGGATATCACACTATACATGAACAAAAATACAATTATCCCCTGAACCTTATTTTAATACTTCAGCATAGAATGCAGCAGCTGTATATATGAGACTCCTGACCTTGCTTCATAGGGAAGTGAAGGGGTTACTGCCTAGCATCTTCTCCCAGCAAGAGTGTCAACATCTCTTCCAGCAGCGAAACCATGGGGAGCGAACAGATCGGACAAGGAGGCTTGACATCGAAGGCCAGTCCTGGCAAAGCTACAATTCTGGCTCTCGGCAAGGCATTTCCTCACCAGCTAGTCATGCAAGAGTTTCTGGTTGATGGGTATTTCAAAAACACCAATTGCGATGATCCAGAGCTCAAGCAGAAGCTTACTCGACTCTGTAACTCTGCAAACTTTTTTTCTCGTTTAGCTTTTCACGTCCAGATAAATACTAGGGAATGCATGCTATCCATTGAATCTAGAAATGAGAGGACATAAGGACAATACAATCTTCTTAGGCTTAATAAATCTGTTGCAGATAGCAATTTGTACCAAACAAAACCTTTGACAATGGGGGACAGGGTTAAAGGAGTATTCTTTTTTCTTATCACCTTTTTAGGTAGTTCATCTGCTAGAACTCAAAATTTAGGGTATTGATACTTGGGAAAATTTACAGTACACGGATATTAAATTTACAGTACACGGATATTCTATTAGTTATTTACTAACTTTAAAGAAAAGGACAAATGAGAGAGAATAATATTCATGAACATAAAAAGTGTTAAAAGAATATTTCTATTTAAGATCTACCTGAGATCTCTCTCCTACTTATTTTTATCTATTTCTTCAAAGTACATTCAGATATAATTAGTAATATATCACTAATTACTAACTGATATAACTCTCATTTTCACTCTATGGAAACTTGCAGGCAAAACAACCACCGTGAAAACTAGGTATGTGGTCATGTCAGATGAGATCCTGAACAAATACCCTGAACTTGCCATTGAAGGCATCCCTACCATCAAACAGCGATTAGATATCTGTAACGATGCTGTAACACAAATGGCCATTGGAGCTTCACGGGCTTGCATCAAGAAATGGGGCAGGTCTGTATCAGATATAACTCACATGGTCTACGTCTCCTCGAGTGAAGCTAGGCTACCAGGTGGCGACCTTTACTTAGCAGGAGGCCTTGGACTCAGCCCTGAAACGCAGCGTGTTATGCTATACTTTTCAGGGTGCTCTGGAGGTGTGGCTGGCCTTCGTGTTGCCAAGGATATCGCTGAGAACAATCCGGGAAGTCGAGTTTTGCTGGCTACTTCTGAAACTACCATTATCGGGTTCAAACCACCAAGTGTAGATAGACCATATGATCTAGTTGGGGTTGCCCTCTTTGGGGATGGTGCCGGAGCAATGGTAATAGGCACAGATCCAGTTCCGGTTACTGAAAGTCCTCTCTTTGAGCTTCACACAGCAATCCAGAATTTCTTGCCAAACACTGAAAAGACTATTGATGGCAGGCTAACTGAAGAGGGTATCAGCTTCAAGCTAGCAAGGGAGCTTCCGCAAATAATTGAAGATAACATTGAAGGATTCTGCCACAAGTTGATAGGAGTGGCTGGACTAACTGACAAGGATTACAACAAGATGTTTTGGGCAGTCCATCCAGGCGGGCCCGCAATCTTGAATCGAATGGAAAAGAGACTTGATTTGCTTCCTGACAAACTGAATGCTAGTAGAAGAGCTCTAATGGATTATGGCAATGCTAGCAGCAACACCATTGTGTACGTGCTGGAGTACATGATAGAAGAAAGCAGGAAGATGAAGGCAGGCGCTGCAAATTGTGATTGGGGCTTGATACTGGCTTTTGGACCTGGAATAACCTTTGAGGGAATTCTTGCAAGAAACCTAACTATCTAAATATGATATGGTGGTGTTTTGTTCTCCTACACTGGTGGCAGAAAAGTTCTAAATCCATTTTCTTGGCCCAAAACTGTCCTTGTATAACTTGATAGCTCTATCAATTCTAACTGTTTATCCAAATCTCATAGCCTACTCAAGAAGACAGGCTCTTGTATCAGCTTTGACAGGGATCACTCATGAAATATAAGTTTGCACGTCACAAAAGGTACTAGATTTGCATCAACTCTCACAATATAAACAAAAAAGAAGATTACAGCCAACAAATTAATTAAGTTAACCATCAATTAATTATGTGTTAAGTACAAAATTCCAACCAAGTTTCTGCATCCCCAACTTTACAAGTAAACCCACTTTTCTCCGGTCATAATTTGAAAGAGAAACTTAACTGGAGAACAAAACAGATCTCAACAGCATTGCCCAAGTCAATTTCAGGCAGCAATGTTGCTCATAGACTACACCAGAAGACGGCTTCAATTACACCACTCCAGAGGGAAGCCGAAGCACAAGCTGCCCTCCAAATACACTGCAAGAAAATCACAATCATATATATGTTGCAATAAAAATTGTACAGTGATGTTTCACATGCTCTTTGGATAAAAGAATGACATCCAAACATTAACAAACCTTTTCACATAATAATAACAGAAATCTGCTAAGATGAAAGTCTGGACAATTTCTGAGATAAGAACCATAGAAGGCCATAATCCGTACCCCAAGGCTACCAATAAGTGTCCACGAGTATCTAAAACCTGTTCACAAGATGCAAAACTTTAATGGTAAATTGCAACTCTAGTCAGTTAATAATTTAAAGGAAAATACTTGTATCAGCCAAAGATAAGAGAGAACGAGGGGGGTCAGAAAAAGAAGAAGTGTATTTGGCACATAAATTTCTTGAAGTGACTCCTACAAAAACAGTATTAACTTCAGGGGATATGAGTGATGATGCAATAGTAAATGGGATGAAGAAAAAGAATTTCTGCTCATTCCAGTATCATTAACAGCCACTATTCAACCCTCTTGAGTAAAATTGATTATTTTATCATAATAAACAAGATGCAGGTTTTGTGACGCCTGTTTGAGATGGAAATGTTCTGCATGACCTCTAATGACTCTGAAATCACTTCACGACATGGCTAGCTATCTGAAAGCATGAAGAGCATTTAGAGCATCACTAAAAACAGATTAAGAGTTTAAGGTTCGGCATCCCTTCCATAAGATGACAGAGACCAAACACAAACCCACAAGTAGAGAACCGAACGAGTCTAGCCCCACCCCAAATCCCCGGCTCATATATATATATATATATATATATATAAACCTCTAATCTAATAAGCTTAGGCTCCATGGTTCAGAAATTTTCCATACATTCCCTTCAGAAAACATTCTAAGAGCAACCATACAAAAGATTCAGATCTGCAAGAACAAACCTGGAGGACCCAATGGGCACAGCTCAAGAACCTTGCAACACCCAATGCAAATACATAATGAGCAGTGAATGGCTCAACAATCTACAAGTACAGCGAATGAAGACGTGAGTTTCAACTTTCAATTTGCAAACCTCCTAGACTAATACTTTCTACAATATAAAACCAAAGCACCAACCTTGGTGTTCTGCATGACACGCAACTGAGGAAGTACAGAAACAGCTTCCAGGTATACACAGAATGCCCAGAGGATCCGGTTCAGTAGATTGTGAGATGTTGATGGATGAATAAGCAAAGCTAAAACAGCACAAGGTGCCGCCTGCATCCAAATTCAATTGAAGGGCAAGAGTTAAAGGTATAATCATTATCGAGTAATCCATATCCCATATTCATTACATAGAGAAAGGGAACTAGTTAGCATGAAAGAAAGAATTTGAAGTTCGACAACCAGAAAATCTAAGGAAAAAACAAACTTAGTTTCATCCACAAGTATGTGGGTAGTATCGTAAGAGCATGTCATTGCCATGAACATGAACAAAGAAGCATAAAGGAGATATTACCGTTATATAGTGAATATTGATGGGAAGAAAAAATTGAGGAAAACATCGTACAAGTTCATTTTTTATAAGAAGTCTTTCCTATCAAGAAACCATAAATATAACTACATTTACAAAAAAAAAAAAAGTGTAGAGTTAATCAAATACTCACCACATAATATATTGCAAAGTTGTCTTTATCCTCCATGTAACTCGACTTCAGTTTAAAACGGATCGTATAAATAACCCACAGGGTTGTAGCCAACGTTGCCAAGTCCAGTACGGTATGAATATCATATTCCATTACAAAGCTGCAGTACAGCCTCACAGCTAAGAACATGGCTGTCAGCTCCTGAGTTTTCAGTGATAGCCCTGCAAAATATTCAAAATAATGTTACAAGCCAAAACTTTGAATCCAAAAACTGAAAGGTATAACCACAACAAGTTCCAAAATTTAACGGAAAAATCCAAACTCTCTCTCTAATTACATTAGTTCCCCGTCAAAAAAACAAATTTATCCACAGAAAACAAAATAAAATCCAAAATTTTACCAAAGATAAAGTCACAAAATCATTGAAACACGACAAAAGAAAACCCAAAATTTAGCACAATAATCCCAGCTCTCTTTAATACCATCAATTCCAAACAAAAGCAATAACAATGAAAGAAAAAATTCAATTCAAAACCAAGAAATATATAACCATTATATTATTGATCAACCAAAAGAGACCTGAAATTTAGCACCAGAATCCGATTTTCCCTCTATTGGAACATTTCCCATTAAACAAATCAATCCATTAATAAAAAAAATTACCATTATATCATTGAAGCACAACGGAAAAGATCGAAGATTTAACGCAAAAATTAAAAATTTCTCTCTAATTAATAACCCCCATGATAAAAAAAACTAAAACCCTAATAGTTTGAGATTCCGTTTAATTACCAGCACAAGTCTTCTCTTTCATTAACTTATAAATAAGCACAGAGATTCCAATGGAGTGAACAGCCTCAGCAGCAACAAAGAGGTTATCGTGATCGTGTACGATGAATCGGAGAAGCACCAGCGCTGTCATCCCCGCCACCACCGCCAAGAACGCCTTGACCTTCGGAGGCTGTCGTCGCACCCATGTTGTTACCGCTTGAATCGGTCTCTTCGGTGGTCTCATCGTAGAATTCGATTTGATTCTCCTGAGAAAGTGATGGCAATTGAGAAAAATTGAGGGGAAATTAGGGCTTGACTGCTTGATGGAGATTTTAAAGAGGCAGGGGATTTTTATTTTTATTTTTATTTTTTTTGGGGGGGTACGAAATTTTATTTTTCCCGTTATGTTTTGCATATTTATTATTTTTGTCAGAAGAAAAAACAGAAATCAATACAGTCACTTTAGTTTCAATAGTTGATCAAATCAACCCTTGTGCTTTAGTATTAGTCAACTTATATATTCTATTTCTAATTTAAGCTGACATGTACTAATTTTGCATGAATAAATATTGTACTAAAAGTTTTGTTATTCTCTTCCATGAATATTCAAACTTTTCTCGATTAATCTTATTAGATTTTCATCCAAACTCAATGAATTGTTTTGATTAATTGTTATTTTAAATTTACTATTTTCACCGGCAAAATTTACAGCAATTCAACATTATTTTATTACCATGAAATTGAAGTTACAAGTAGGGCTGAACATTTCCGGTTCGGTCCGGTTTTGAACCAAAATAAATAACCAAACCGATTTTATTTTTTTTAATTTTTTAAACCGAACCGAACTGAAAACCGGTTCAAACCGATTAATTTCGGTTCGGTTCGGTTCGGTTTTTTTCTCTTCCAAACCGGTTCAAACCGAAATCATTCCAACTTGTTCACAGTCCCATCCCTAATCCCTGCGTCGAAGAAGGCAACTAAAAATCTTCCTTGTTTGGGCATTTTAATGCTCTGTGCCCCAACCGCCCACAATTAAAACAAGAGCTTCCAAATCCAAAGCTTCTGCTACGCATAATAAAGAAAAGATGTCATGTTTGTTTGCTGAAACTTGTATGAACAAATTGTCCAAACCAAGACCACACAAGCCGACAAAAGATAACAGGGAAAAAAAGGGGGGGGAATGAAAGGAAAAAAAATCCACAACTTGGCACTTACCCATATCATGCATGCACCCCATAAAACCTGTAACTTTAGGTTTATAAAGAGTAAAGGGAGGGGAGAAAAATTAAAGCAAAGAAGAGTAAAGGAAAGGGAGAGGGATATGCAGAGAAGGGGGAGGGAGGAGGGCTAAAAGGGATATGCAGAGAAAGTGGGCTAAAGGGAGGGAGGGATATGCAGAGAAGGCGGGGGGCTAAAGAGAGGGAGGGATATGCGAGAGAAGGGGGATATGCAGAGAAGGGGAAGGGAGGGAAGGGGCGGCTGATGGCTAAAGTGATTTTAGGGTTAGAAAATGTTGTATTTATACTTACTTTTTTTTTAAGTGATGGCTGGTTAAACCGGTTCGGTTCGGTTCAATTGGTTTCAGACTTTAGAAACCGAAACCGAACCGAACCAGAATTGTTTTGTGATTTTTTAATCGGTTAATTCGGTTTTTTTTTCGGTTTGGTTTTTTCGGTTATTTTTTTTCCGGTTTTCTCGATTTAATCGGTTTATCGGTTTTTTTGCTCACCCCTAGTTATAAGCATATATAAAAGTTTAATTTTTGTAATCTTGAAAATAGTACATAGCAATCAAATGACCTTTGGTTAGGCGCGCTCTCGTCGCTTACGAGGTCTAGGGTTCGACCCCTCTCTTCATCTGTAGCTGGTCTTTTGGAGAGCACTTGCCACCCGGTGCGAAAAGGGATTAGTCTAGGCCAGCGCTCAGGATATCCTTGATTCTACCCAAAAAAAAATGACCTTTAAGATGCGTTATGAATGGTTTTAGAGCTAATAAGTGGTCAAAATTGGTGCAAAATTAGCCTTTAGTAAAAAAAAAAATGTGATTGTAATTTCATTATTCCAATAATGAAACCTAATAGAAAGATCGGTTGAGAAAAAAAATTAAATATTAAAAAAAAAACGATAAATTTTTTAGTTCAATGGCTAGTTTGGTTTTGACCAAATACTTAGGCGTGTATTGCCATTTAATTTTTAATGGATTTACGTGCTCTTACAAATTAGTGTCTAGATAGGTGTCCAGTACATGTTATGAGTTGAGTTAAATTTTTTATAATATAAAAATAAAAATATAAGTAATTGATAATAACCTGAGTCGATATTAATTAACTTAATAAATTCATTACCCGTAATATGAGATCGAGATAAAAATAAAAAAACTCTAAAAAATACCCAAGTTAAATTAATAAAAAAAACAATAAAAAAAGTTTTGTCAACACAAATTAACTTAACTAATGTGTGACCCGAGATATCCCAACATAAAAAAAAAGTGAGAAAAATCACAAAGATTAAGGCCCAATAACCTAATGTCAAATGATAAAATTGAAAAAAAATTAATTTCAAAAATAAAAACTTTTAAAAAATGAGTTAACTCAACTACTCCACAACCCGCAATATGAGATTTGGATTAAAAAAAACTATAAAAAAAAGGGCATGGAAAAGACCAAGGCCAAGGCTAAATCAATAAAAAATATGTTGGAAAACAACATAAGTTAACCCGAGTTAACTTGACTAACCTACCCTACAAAAAAGAAAGCATAAAAACAATAAAGTTCTTGGCCCAATTACCAAATCCCAAAAGATGAAAATCAAGAAAAAAATCAAGAAAAAAAAAAGCTCAATTTAATTTGAGTTACATCGACTAACTCGCGACATGCAATATAAGATAGGGATAAAAAAAATAGAGTTTTTAAAACAAAACCTAAAAAAAAGAAGATAAAAGTTAAATCAATAAAAAAACATAAAAAACCTCGGGTTAACTCAGACTAACTTAACTAACTCGTGACCTCAGATAATAACCCTACTAAAAGAAAAACAGAAAAATTACAAAGTCAAAGGTCCAATAATTTAATGTCAAATGATGAAATTGAAAGAAGAAACAAAATTTCAAAAAACAAAACATCGGGAAAAAAATTCAATTTAACTCAGGTTAACTTGACTAACTTACGAGCTAGGATATAATGATCAAATATGGAATAAAAGTAATGAAGCAAAATTCATAACCATCAAGAATTTTAAAAAAATGGCAATCAAATAATGAGGATCAAATCCAATATAAAAACCAAATAAAAGAAAATAATTGAGGATTAAATTATAAAAAAATAAGAAAATATTAAAAAAAATAACAATCAAAATAACAAGAACTAAAATTGAATATAGAAATTAAATCAAATAAAATGTTGAGGAACAAAATTGAAAAGTATAAATAAATCAAGAAAATGATTTAAAAAAAGTAGTAATCAAAAGAATAAGGACCAAATTTGAATGCAGAAATTAAATCCAATAAAATATTAGAGAAAAAATTGAAAAACATAAATAAATCAAGAAATGAATAAAGAAAATAACAATCAAAAGAAGAAGGACTAAAATTGAGTAAAAAATTAAATTAAATTAAATATTGAGGGATATAATTGAATAAAAAATAAATTTTAATAAGCATCAAAAGTTTGACAAATAGTAATGAAAACAACGAAAACCAAAATGGATACAAAAATCATATGAAATGAATCTTTTGTATTTTTTCAAGGAGAAGAGAAAAAAAAAAGAAGAAGAAAAAAACACATTGGAGCCACATCGACAGTTCTCTACCGCTACGCGTCTATCAATTAAAAAGAGCTTGATGAGTCGTTTCTAATGTCATCATGAAAGACTATATTTTGCCGCCGAAGAAGTCCACACGCGTTGCTAAAAAAATATGGGCTCCTCCCACTCACGTGCTAATAACTTTTAATTTTTTAATTTTTTATTAATTAAAAAGTCAAACTGACACTTAACTAGCTTGACAATAACAACAACAAAAAAAAAACTAGACAACAATTATGGATTTTTGCCTTGAGTAATTTAGATATTTTACTGTGTTTTTAAAATTAAAAATTAAAAAATTCCGTACATAAAAGTTAATTAAATTTTGCTTTTGAATATATTTAAGTAATTTCTCTTTGCAAAAGAAAAATAAAAATGATATGCCCTCTTTCAATTTTGTAATAGCAAATATCTAATGAAAAAAACTGTACTACCCCTCATGTTACTTGACTTTATTTAAGAAGGGTAAATTCATGAATTCATTATGGAAGTCCGGTGAGGGAATCCAAATATTGATCAAGTTTAGGTTTTCTTTAATACGTGGATATCAATTCCTGTTATGCAAGGGCTTCATTATTAATAAATTACAATGAGAGGTTTCAATTTGATAAAAACTTATTATAAATGTTGAATTAATCAAATACAATTACTTTTTTTTTTAATTTACGTGGGTATCCGGGTCAGCTCACCACGACTAATCCTACGACCCATTGAACACCCTGCAAACCTAATAGACATATAAAACATCACGGGAATGACAGGCATGCACATGAGAACTCGAACTCAAGAGCAGCGGAAGAAGACAAGCTCCTCCCACCACCGAGCCAAGGCCCTCAGTGCAATCAAATACAATTACTTGTTTCTTCGACAAGACGATGGATTCGACTCTTTGCTTTAAAAGCATGACAAAAGATGAACAATGAATATAATTCTCGAACATGTAACATGAATATTAATATGCATAGATTTTACCATCAGATTTACTATGTTTGAAGGTAATTACTCTTTAAATTAAAGTTGTCAACACCAAATTAAGTTTAGTTTTTTTTATTTATGTTTATTGATCTTAAAAATAAAAATAAATTTTAATCATCATAGACAGTTTTTGGGCCAAAAATTATGAAAAAAAACTGGTGGAGTAATGACCAATGATAAAAGAAACGATGACTCTGATTTTGTTACTTAATCAAATACATTTTAAAAATCTAGGTAGTTTTGTTTTAAAAATCAGATTTACTATGTTTAATTTTACAATTTTTAGCCTTTTGGAATTAATAATGATTAGATAGGTAGCATGTACTTCTCCACGGTTCTAGTCAAACATTTCATAACATTAAAAAAAAAAAAATTAAGGTAACGATAATCTAAAGTTAATTCAAGTTAACTTTACTAATGTGCAATTCAGGATATAAAATCAAGATAATTCACAAAAAAAAAATTACAAAGTTCGAGGCTAATAGCCTAATATCAAATGTTGAAACAAAAAAAAAAAAATTTAAAAAAATAATGTTTTAAAAAAAAAACCTAAGTCAATTTAGGTTGACCAAACTAACCAATTATTCATTATATGAGATCAAGATAAAAAAAATTTCTAAAAAGAAAAACCTAGCAAAAAAGACTAAAATTCAATAAAAAATACATTGAAAAAAAAAGAGCTAACCTGGGTGAACTTGCTAACATACACCTGGGATAACATCACAGAAAGAAAAGCAAAAAAAAAGGCAAATCTTAAGAGATAATAATCTAATATGAAATAATGAAAACAAAAAAAATCAATTTAATAAAAAAAAGATCGAGAAAAAAAACTAAGT
Source organism: Populus x sibirica (assembly GCA_019202695.1). Lineage (NCBI taxonomy): Eukaryota > Viridiplantae > Streptophyta > Magnoliopsida > Malpighiales > Salicaceae > Populus > Populus x sibirica. The sequence continues at coordinate 2,958,858 of JAGMVL010001134.1, forward strand.
CAACTCGGGTTAACTCCACTAACCCGTCACCTCGTGATAAAAAAAAAGACTTTTAAAAGAACAGCCTGGCAAAAAAGACCAAAGTTAGATAACAAAAATGAAAAAAAAAACAAGCTAATATGAATTAATTTGACTAACTCGCACTTAGGATAACCCCATAAAAAAGTAGAAAAATCACAAAATTCAAAGGCCAATAATATAATGTCAAATGATAAAATTACAAAAAATAATAACATTTTTTTTAAATAACATTTTAAAAAAAAACAAGTCAACCCAAGTTAACTTAACTAACACATAACATGAGATATGAGATTGGGATAACCGAACAAGAAAAGTGGAACAAATAATGAAGTTCAAGGCCCACTAGCCAAAATATCAAATGATGAATTTAAAAAAATTATTAATAAAAGGGTAAACAAATGAACTTAAATCAGACCTGAGTCATGAAACCGAGATTACCTTGTAGAAAAGTATAACAAAATAAAATAAAAAAATAAAAATTCCTATCACAAAACAATTTTAAATCCAAATTTTATGGATCAAATATGATATAAAAACTAAATGAAAGAAAATAATCAGGGATTAAATTGAAAAATAAAATAAATTAAAAAAATAATTAAAAAAAATAGTAATTAAAAGAACGAAGACCCAAATTAGATAAAAAAAACCAAATAAGATGTTGAGGGAAAAAAATAAAAGAAAAAAGATAAATAAAAAAAGAATAAGAAAATAGAAATCAAAAGAATGAGAACCAAAATTGGATTAAAAAATAAATATAATTAAATAATGAGGGACGAAATTAAAAAATAAATAAATCAAAAAAATAATAAAATATATATATATATATAAGAAATCAAAAGAATGAGGATTAAATTGGATATAATTAAATAAAATTCACAAGGATGAAATTGAAAAAATCTAGAATTAAAAAATCTTTAAAAGTAAAACAAATAGTAATTAAAAGAATAAGGGTTAAAATTGATAAATATACAAATTTGGAGGACACAAATATTTTTTAAAAGGACTGACGTAAATTTCTAAATAAGGAGATAGAAAATAAAAAGGAAAAAAAGAGTATATTAGAGGCCACCCATGCCTTATACCGCTAGAAAGAGGATATTAATCTGGGATCATTATAACTTCAATAAACAAATACTTGTACTGTTAACCAATTACTATTTAATTAATCTGTTGTGCCAGAATTAGGTTTAAAATATAAGCTTAAGTAAACTAAATATAAGTATAAAATAAAGGGTAAATCACAAAAAGTTTCAAAGATAAAAAGTTATTTTTTATTTTAATTTTTTTATTGAATTGTTTTAATTCCCCAAATAAAGATTTGGGATTTATGTTAGAATATTTGATAGAAAACATTAAAGGTAAACAATGACATCAGTTTTTACAGAGAAAATATAATTTAGATGAAAATATAGACAAAAAAGAAACTTAAAAATTAACGAAAGTCTTTAATTGAAAATTCAAAAAAATTAAGAATAAAAAACTGATTTTCAAAATTGTTTATTGAAAACATTATGAAAAAAAGTAAAGCAGAAGGATGTGATGTCTTTAAAACTATAGCTCTAAACTCATTTATATTATGAATTAAAATAATAAAATAATGATTTTTCTCTTAAAAATAACATAAAACCTGGCTATTAAAGATAATAGAGTCTTATCATATTATTATTTTTTTTTACAAAATAAAATTATTAATTTACTTTTGAAAAATGGAAATATTGAAATAACTTAAAATCACAAATTCTTTAACTAGTGCTTATGAGCCTTTTCATCTTTACATTTTAATTTTTTTGGTGTTATCAAGTTAAATAATGAGCAATTTTATAATTGAATAAATATAAATATTATTATACAAAAATGATTGATGCATATATTATACACGTCAACACGTGAGTTGAAGTCGTGTCATTTATGCAGCACGTGCAATGTGGTGTGGTGGTTAAATAGTGTCTTTCAGGACAGCATTCGAATCATCTCAATAGCCCCTTAGTTCTTGGGCAATGCTTGTAGCATATGGATCTCTAGAGCGATGCTAACAACTTTTTTTATTATTATTATTTTCTCTTTGCTCCTTAATTTTAATGCTTCAATCTCTGTATTGTCAAAACAACCATTTAATTTTACTTTTTCTTTAAATTTATTTCTTGTTCCTTTATTAATATTTATTTTATTTGAAATGATTTATAAAATTAAATTCTTTTTCAACTTCATCCTCCTTTAATTTTTTTATCTGTGAGATTTGGTGATTGTTCTTTTTATTACTATTTGTTTTGTTTTGAATCATCTTCTGAATTGAATTTATTTTTTATTTTCACCACTTGTAATTTAATTTTATTTTTTTATGTCAAATATGATCCTTATATTTTTTTAATTGTTATTTTTTTTTACTTTGGTAAATTTGTTAGATTTAATTTTTTTTATTTTACTCTTTAACATTAAATTAATTGGAAAATGAGCTTTTTCGTTTAACCTGGATTTAAGATTTCACGAGTTATAAATTTAAAAGACTAACCTAGGTACGAGAGATTGCTTAGTTTTTTTTTTCATTTTTTAATTTTTTTGTTTTAGTTTTATCTTTCAACATTTATTTTATTAAAATTAGGCTCTGTTATTTTCTTTTCTTACTTACTTTCTACAAGATTTTTCTCTAGTTTTGAAAATGACTCGGATTATCTCGGATCTTTTTTATTATTGTTCTTTGTTAAATTTAGCTTTTTAAAAATAACTTTATTTTTTAATTAAATTAAATTAATTGATTAAATATAAACATAAGATGCTCGTTTCATTGTATTTTACTTGGTTTGCTTTTCGGTCGTTGCTATGACGAAGTGTGCGATATCTTTTGATGTCATTGTACAACCTTTTACAATAGTGTTGTAACCATCTTGGTTAGTTTTTTTTTCTGGTGGTAGAGTGGTATCCACGGCGGAACGACGGGGAGTCTTCAATGAACTTTTTTTCACTCTTCTTCTAAATATAATATTGCCAACTCATTTTTTATAGTAAATCATTGCTAACTTTTTAATTATATTATTAAATTAATTAATTTTATTGAACTCACTCAAGCTAATGACTTTATTTTTTAAAAAAAACATTAATAACACCTAAATATTTTATTTACTCTAGAAAAAATTTAACTCCTCTTGTGGCACAACGTGGTATACCAATTTTTTTTCCTAGAAAAAATTAGCAAGCTTTGCTTTATATATATATATATATTATGAGTAAATGAGTTATATTATTTCTAATAATATATTGAATATTAACCTCACACAATTTTTTTTTATTCTTATATTAAAATGAGTGATAATAAATTATTATCTCTAATAATATTTTGGATATTAACTATTTTTAGGTTTTTTTATCCTTATATTATAAGTGAATATTGTATTCTTCTTTTCAAAAATAAATTTTAATATTTTTGAAATATAGACCAAGATCCTTTAAAATTTTACAAATTTGCTGTAAAATCTATGTAATATCTTTTTTAAAACATTCAAAAACACACATCCACCCTTCTTCCACTAATTACCCACTCACACGCCCAAAAATTACACATGTTTACAAACCATTAAAAATTCAAATTTTAACAATAATTTAAACACACATTAAACATCTAAAATTTATAAAATAGTCCTCATAAAAGTCAAAAATAGATTGGAGAAGTCGCTAGAAACTCAAGAATCACATTGAAAGATTCTGAAATTACAAGTGGTGACATGTGGGTTCATGCACCCCTACAAGTCAAACAAAGAAACAGTGGATCTAGACCACCTTAAAATGAGTTAATATAGATTTTGAATTATCAAAATATTTTTAACTTGTGATTAAAAACCAGTAAATTAGGTGACAGGTTGTCTATCGCAATAAACAACTTGTTATCTGTTAGAACTTTTTTAAAAGTGTATTAAAAATTAAAAAATAAAACCATAGTAGCCTAGGCTCTTTGATGGTTGACCAGACATGTAAGCCTCGCCTACCAGGCACATGGGCGCTTGACCCCTCTCTCTTTTTATTCATTCATTGCATTTTCCTATTAAAAATATTAATTAATACACTCTCTCTCTTTATTTCTCTTAGTTTTTAAATTGTATGGCTTAACTTCTTCTTTTTTATCGGTGATCGGTCTTTTTAAATATATATTTTTAATTTTTTAATGTTTCAAAGAAATTATTATAATTTGTTTGCAATTGTTTTTCTCTTTTATTTTATATAAATGAGTTGTATTTTAATGATGATTTTATAAAAACAAAAATGATTTGTTATTAACAATAAAAATTAACCTCTAATATAAAATAAATTAAAACGTGTAAAATGAGATAAACTACCAGTATAAAAAATTTGTATTTATATCTATTTTTTGCTTTTAATAAAAACATTAACTCTCTTCTTTATTATTCAATTAGAGTTAACACCTATTTTTTATTCATCATTTCATTTATTTTTTTATTAAGCATAAAAAATATTTTTTCTATTTCTCAATTAAAAAGAAATTCACAATGCCTTAAACACATATACATCACAAAACACTTTCTTATCTTACATTAAAAATTAATTATATTTGGAGCATTATTCCATTAAATACTGTTTAAATATTTTTGACCAATATTGTTCCAAATTTGACTCAATTCACCCATTTTCCTCGTCATTAATTATTAATTAGCCACCTTAGCAATTTATTAATGCCAACTAAATTAATAGGACTGCTGGCACCAGCAAAGCTTCAACTGCAAAATCCTCGAATTATTTAAATCTAAAAAACTTTTAAACACCACAACTAAATAAAAGAAAGGAAAAACAAATAAATAAATAAAAAAGAGGAGGTTGAATCGTTGAACAAAATGGCTATGATCTGGTGATGAGATGGACTTTCCATCAAATCACCCAGCTCACAAAACTTAATAAAAAAACCTTGAAAAAAAAAACCTTAAAAAATATTCTTCGTGTTCTTGAAGCCAATTTGCTTGGCCTTCCCTATCAAAATCTCCGGTTCTGTCCATATTTCTTGTGATTCTTTTATATAAAACTCTCTCTTAATTCTTGTGACATTTCAAATGTAATAATACTTCTGAAGAATAAAAATCTCTTTTCTCCTCATAAGCTAAAAAAAGCCTTCTTTTTTGTGGGCATAGCCTCCAAAAATCCCACCTTTCTTGCTCTCTGATTCTTTGAAGTTCCTTCTTTGTGTGATTTCATTGGATTATAAGCAAGAAAATGGAAATTTGGAAGTGGGTTTTTGTTGGGGTTATTTGGTATGCTGGTCTTGTTTTAAGTATCGGTGTTGTGGAGCTGGGCAGGAGTCAACGCACTGAGAGGATTTTAGGTTGGTTTTTCTTTAAATTATTCCTTCTTAAAGTTTTTAATTTTTTTTTGGGTTTATCTTGTTTTATGTTACTTGGGGTCTAATAAAGTTTTCAGTTGATTAGTAAATAGATTTATGGTAATTTTTGGTCTTTTAACTGTAATGTAGGTCTAAATTATTTGGACTGATTTTTTTTACTAGTTATATTACATAGTTAGGTTGATGGATTTTTAGGATTTACTTAAATTTAAGTAATAGTTAGGTTGGTGGATGTTTGGGATTTACTTAAATTTAAGTAAAAATTGATGATTTGCTGACTTCAGTTTGATTGCTAAATGTTTACTAGTTTAGTCCATATCTATCAGTTCGGTAGAAAAGTGATAGAATCTCTTTGTTGATGTATTGAAGCATTGAGGCTTAACATTTATTGTTGAAACTAACTAGAATGTACTGTAGTAATCTTTCTTTTTGATGTAGCAATCACGAGAAAAGTTAAGGAAGAGATAAATGTTATTGAAGCAAGAAAGATGAAAAGGGATAATATCATGATTGGTAGCTATTCTAGTAAAATTCAACTTCTCTAGGGCTTATTTTGAGCTTCACCTAGGTGAACATATCTGGTTGAGATGGTCTAAGCTTGTACTTCAATTGATCGTATGCTAATAAATACTTGGTCAAGGAAAAGTATGATTGAATTTTTTCAGGTTTCTAATTTCTTGAGTTTCCATGTTGGGGAAACAACTTGGCATGAAGATGGGTGCTAATGTATCTAGCACCTGGTGCATTTCTATTAATGATTACTTAGGTGGCCATAACATATGATGAAAGAGCTTCCTAATTATTTGTTTCTGTTTGTTCTATGTCCTTATATTATTACATGCACTATGAAGAGGAACTGCTCAAGTCTGGAAAGCTAGATCACATTGAAGGGTCAATTTCTCTCAAGTTAGAGATTGAAAAGTTAAAAATAATAATGCTTAAGCCATTGTAACTGTCCAAGTATTGTATATTAGACACACATGGAATAGGGACTCGTGGAAAACAATGTGAAAGATAATAAAAACAATTGGCAATATCAGATGTGATTTGGTAAATGTGGGGGTAAGGAAAGGGTAAAATGAAGGTTTTGTTCTTGTTGATTTAAATGAAACGTTAAGTTTTCTTTTATGAATAGTGGATTTGTTGAATCAAAATTTGATAATGTGTAGATTTCATAAACTAAAAAAGTTGTTTGGAGTTCAATGAATGAGAGATCTTTAAGTATGACTAGGCTATACAACATGCAGGTAGTGTCGGAGATGTTTTGGAAGATGATCCTGTTGGAAGGCTGAAAATTTTTGTCTATGAACTTCCAAGCAAATACAATAAGAAGATTTTGCAAAAAGACCCAAGATGCATCACCTACATGTTTGCAGCTGAGATCTTTATGCATCGGTTCCTATTATCTAGCCCTGTATGAACGCTCAATCCCAAGGAAGTTGATTGGTTTTATACCCCTGTATATATAACTTGTGATTTGACTCCAAATGGCCTTCCTTTGCCTTTCAAATCACCGCAAATGATGAGAAGTGCTATACAACTTATTTCTTCAAACTGGCCTTATTAGAATCGGACTAAAGGTGCTGACCACTTTTTTCTTGTGCCACACAACTTTGGTGCATGCTTCCACTATCAAGTGAGTAAACCTTTTCCTTTTTATTTACCTTCACCTGTTTCCCTTAGATTTTGTTGACAAATTTTTTTCATGCATTCTGATTTTTTAATCAATTGACCTGAATATGTGGTTTTGTGAAGAGCTGTTGAGGTTGCTATCTTTCTGGTATATCTAATTATTAATATATATTAGTAATAAAGTGTTGCATTCTGGAAATTTCTTTTTATTTCCATCAACTCTTAATTTATATTCCTCTATTTTTTATGCTTTTTGCAGGAAGAGAAGGCTATTGAAAGAGGAATTCTTCCCTTGCTCCAACGTGCCACCATGGTGCAAACTTTTGGACAAAGAAATCATGTTTGCTTAAAAGATAGCTCCATTACAGTTCCTCCATAGAAAATGCAAACCCACCTGATTCCTGAAAAAACTCCTCGGTCAATTTTTGTTTACTTTAGAGGATTGTTTTATGATGTAGGAAATGACCCAGAAGGTGGCTACTATACAAGGTAATTCTCACATAGTTCTCACATTTTTAAGAAAGTGATTAGATGTTCAATTACTTCAACAACCATAGAATGTGGGGCTTAAATATATTTTCAAACAAAATATCAACAGAAATGAAGCCTGTATGGTATAGGTTATGAAACTAGAATCATGACCCTTACATATTTTTCAATTAGAACGAAAGAAGTCAAATACAATATTTGGACTTCTTCATTCAATTGTCAAGCTAATTGGAAGGGAGAATAGATTTCATGTTGTAGCAATGATCCTATATCTGATAGAGGCTCAAGTGGAGATCACCGATCAATTTGTTTCATATGTTTACAGAGGTGCACGAGCAGCAGTTTGGGAGAACTTCAAGGACAATCCACTTTTTGACATTTCCACAGAGCACCCAACAACGTATTATGAGGACATGCAACGAGCTATTTTCTGTTTGTGTCCCCTTGGCTGGGCCCCATAGAGTCCGAGATTGGTTGAAACAGTGATATTTGGTTGTATCCCTGTTATTATAGCAGACGACATGACATTGTTTTACCCCTTGCTGATGCAATCCCATGGAAAGAAATTGGGGTATTTATAGTCGAGAAAGATGTTCTAAATTTGGACACCATACTCACTTCCATTCCACCTGAAGTGATATTGAGGAAGTAGAGACTACTTGCAAACCCTTCAATGAAGCAGACAATGATATTCCCACAACTTGCTCAAGCCGGAGATGCTTTCCATCAAGTTTTGAATGGACTTGCTCGAAAATTGCCTCATGATAGAAGTGTTTGCCTGAAGTCGGGCGAGAAGATCTTAAACTGGACCGTAGGCCCAGTCGGTGACCTGAAACCTTGGTAGCAGCTTTAACTCGATGCTTCTTGAAGAAATTCTTAGCAGCCTGCCTCTTAGCCCTGCCAACAAAGTTGGTTTAATCAAGTTGGTTGTTTCACAGAAAGTGTAAATCATGATTTTGCTTTCAATGTATCAGAAAAGATTCATTCTGCATGTTTAAGGGAGTGGCTATTAGTTGTAATTTGTCATGGATGAAGAAACTTCAAACATGGAACTGTTATATGTTTTAATCCCCTTGATGGACGACTTCATTGTAGCATATAATTATCTCATGCTGTGACCAAGTTTTAAACCTTGTCTAATTTGGTCTGGAAACTATTCTGTGTTCTGTTTCAAGTGACTTGTGGATTCACTCCTGCTTTGAAACATAGCTTAAATTCATTGAAAGCAATGGATCAGAAGCCATATGAGCTAAAAACTGGCATGATCTTTGAACTGGAGCATCGTTTGTCTCTTGAACTGCATGTGCTAAGACCTCCCTGACCTTTTACCTGAGCGGTCATGTTCAGTGATTGAAACAGTAGATCACATACCTTTTGGTTTTATCGGTAGAATGAGAGGGGACTCGTCGACCACCGGACAAATGAGTGTGTTGATATCGATTGGCGAATTCTTTTGAACTAGATTCCAATTTTTTATACCATTTAACCCAAAATAATAGTAGTGTAATATTCAATAAATCCTCTCAAAACAGTAACCTCCCAATAAAATATCTCATACTCAGACCTTAAACGTCCAAGAAATCTCTTTTTAAGAAAAATCCTCCAAAGAAAATCAAACCTCACAAAATTTCTTCGAAGAAACTAAAGCAAATTAAAACTGAGAGAGAAAGAGTAAGAAAAGTTATGGTATAATAAATTAATTTTACCAAAAGTTATGGTATAATAAATTAAATTGATCAGAAGTTGGGAAATGACTGTAATATTGGGTCATAGCTCGAATGCGAAATTTCCAAGTCTTTTAATAGGAGCTTTGATAGTGTACTTATTGAATTATTAAAAAAAATTCAATATTTTTGTTAAGAATATAGAAGAACCATGTTAACCAAAACTATTAGATAAGATTTCACGAATAATTTCACATGATTTTCAAACCTTTCAGGAATTCAATGTTCAAGCATCGTACTGCTAGAAATTCAGCCAGAAGGTATTATTACCTTATTGATATTCAGTTTTCCTTCTTTAAAGTGTTCGAAAAAAGAAAGCAAACTCTGTCATCAAGAAAAAGGATAGCCAATTCAATCTTGCAAATTGCATCTTTTTACTATTTAGCATCTCTTCTTTGCTTGATACCCAAAAAAGAACCTTAAAGTTAAAGTTTCCCAAAAAATAGAAGGCAATCTCTAACCTTCAGGAAATGAAAAGGCAACTAATTTAAAGTTTCCTTGTTCTTACAACCTTCTCTTATTTTGCTTCGTATCCTAGCCAACTACAATATCTTATGTAATAATGATTTGCAAAGTTGGCCACACATGCTCTAAAATAATAATAAAAAAAAACCTCTTTAATCACCCAATCAATCTCTTAAAATTAAGATGTTACGAAGACATGAACAATGCTAACAAAACTTTCTTTTCAACACTGTTTATTTAAATTATCCATATCATCATTAATTAATTTACTTTCCAGCAACACTAGTGTCTTCTTCTTCTTCTTCTTGAATTGTGGAAGCCAACTCATAGGGACAAGGCTAAATAAATATCAAAATTATGAGCCATATCTCAATTAAATTTATCTTCAAGAAATTGGATCTCTAAAGGTTAAAAACTTCACAATTGAGTTCTTCCATCTACATTTTCTAATAGATTTCATCGAGAACGCACATTCTATGCCATGAAAACGATATAGTTCATGTGAAGGAAACATGATGTTTTTCATTTAAATATTTTTCTAATTTCAGAGATGAAAGGATAAAATTTACAACTTTTTAAAATCCGGGATCCAATTGAAATTTTTTTTCATAGAGCATTCATTTGAAACCCACCATATAATTAGGAGTCTAATTTGAGATCTTTTCCTTTTCTTTTCATTGTAGAAGAATTACCACGCTTAAAGTCATATTGATTGAATATTGTAGTGTTATTAATGAGTGTTTCTAATCCTTTTATTTTCACTAATTTATCTTGTAATCTGATGATTAAATTTATAAATCCATCGCATATTTTATATCTCGATATATTTTTAATTGTGCGTTTTTAAAAACTTTACACCATGCATGCAATTTTTTTTTTATAAAACTGTTACACTCGAATTTTCGTACTTCTTCCAGCAAAAATTAATCAAATATAGCAAAATTAGTCATATTACCTCTGCATATTGAGGTGAAAATGAAATTGAAGTTCACGAGTCTCCAATTTTAAATAATTAAATATAGAAATCATTTGCAATAACTAAACAATAGAAATGATTAATAGTTTGTATATATGTCAAATAATAGATAAAAATCTTAATAGAATGAATTTTAAGGATGCAAAGTATAATTTTTAATACAACAAACTAAAGAGCAAGAGAAGAATATTAAAAACCAGGTACAGCAGCGAGAGTTCGAGTATAAAGAACAAGAGATTGTGCAGTTGAGATTTCTTTTAGCTGCTTTAACACAACATCAACAAGTGTATAGAGCGTTTCTAGGAGGTTTGTCGGCACAAAATGATTTGAGTATAAAGAACAAGGGATTGTGCAGTTGAGATCTCTTTTAGCTGCTTTAACACAACATCAACAGGTGCATAGAGCGTTTCTAGGAGGTTTGTCTGCACAAAATGATGATCAAGGGACAGATTAACCTCCATCAAACAATAATAAGAAGATTCGCTACAGTACTTGCTCCTGTTGTGTCCATAATTATTTAATAGTACTAGCTCCTGATTCTTTTACAGTAAAGAATAATACGACTACTACTTTATTGCCGTGATTATTGCCGCTGAAAATTTGCAAAACCTTTGCCTATCTAGCTTTGAGAATGAATAGATACTGGATAAACCCATTGTTTTAATCCTCGAGAGGATGACTATCGTTGAATAGGTTATCTATCCAAATTTCTGAAGTAAATGGTAGTCACATGTTCAAACCTTTGGGAAGTTTAGTGCTCAAACATCATATTGATATTCATAATTCCTTCATTGAGTGTCCAGAAAGCGATGTCTATTGTCTATCAAGAAAAGAAAAGAGGGGGAAAGCAACTAATTTAAAGTCTATTCATTCTTGCAGCATCTCTTTATTACTATTTAGCATCTCTTCGTTGCTTTGTACCAAATTCGAATTTATCTTACTTGTACATGTAACTATGGTTTGCAAAAGCTGGTAATGCAAGCTTTAAGTTAAAGGAGATATATCCCAGAATTCACTTCCATATATTAATTTGTAAGGCATAACAACAATATGCAGCAACTCCTATTTTATGATACCTTACCCAAAATCTACTGCAGAATTCTTTTCTCATAAGAGTCTTTTCGCTATTCATTATAAGAGATTTTTTCAGAGATATCCACTTTCACTTTTCATCTTACAAAACAGTTTCTTCAGGGGTTCATCGAGAGAACTAGTTTCCATTGCTGAGGAAAAGATACAATGCTTAAAAAATTGCCTGAAGAAGTCTTAAATTTGTGGAACAAATGGGATATTCGAGGAATGGTTCTGCTTAGTCTCCTACTACAAACCATCCTCATCATATTTGGTTCTCGGCGAAAGACCATTGCAAGTAGCTGGATCAGGATTCTCGTTTGGTCTGCATATCTATCAGCAGACATGGTGGCAACTGTTGCACTGGGTAATCTAGCAAGGAGCCAAGGAGATTCATCACGTGACGGTTCAAAGAAAGCAAACAATTCTATACAGGAATTTGGGCACCTTTTCTACTCCTGCACCTTGGTGGCCCAGACACAATCACTGCATACTCGATTGAAGATAACGAGTTGTGGTTAAGGCAATTACTTGGTCTTGTATCTCAAGTTGGAATGGCTTTTTATGTCTTCTCAAGGTCTTGGGGTAGCCGTATCCTCACATTCATAGCAATCCCAATGTTCATTGTTGGCATTATAAAGTACGCAGAAAGGACTTGGGTGCTCAGGTCTTCAAGCTCCGATGGCTTGAGAAACTCCATTCTCTCAAAATTTCGGCCTTTCTATCCATTAAGGGAATCATCAAAAAAATTTGAACAAGCTCTCAAGGGAAATTATCTTCTTCAAGCTTATACTTTTTTAGATATATCCATGTTTATGTTGCAGGATCTTGTTCCTGGCATTCCTGCACTAATGAACAGCCAGTTGCTGATTTCCAAAAATTTAGCAGACGATGCCTTCAAGGTGGTAGAGGTTGAGCTTGGATTAATATATGATATGCTTTATACTAAAGCACCCTTGGTTTACTCCCTTGTCGGAATCATTCTTCACTCTATCAGCTTTCTGCTCTCTTCTACTGCGTTTGTTACCTTCCATGTCATGATTGACAGACATGCATACTCAACGATCGACATTGCAATTACGTATTTATTGTTCGTGGCCGCTGTTTTTCTCGAGTTTTATGCCTTTTTATGTCTTGTTCTCTCTGACTGGACAATGATTTGGTTGATTGATGATGGAGGGAATGCCATAAGTAGTACTATTTATTCTTTGATAAGGAAGTTAACTAGAAGCGAGAGGTGGTCGAGATCCATAGCAAAGCATAACCTGATAAGCACTTGCTTTGAAAGGAAGCCACACAAATGTTTGGAATTGCTGGGAATCGATGAAACGATAAGGCAGATGTATGTGAATCGAGAAGATATGAATGTTGAACTCCGACGTTGTATTTTTGGACACCTTCAAAAGAAATGTGAGAAGATTAAGGAAAGTTTTAATTTGATTGATAAAAATTTCAGAAGTAAAGTAATTGGTCAGAGAGGAGATGGTGTTCTAGAAAGAGAGGGACTATTACTGCAGTTCAAGTGGTGCACGACAGAAGTAGATTTCAGTCGGAGCATTCTTGTTTGGCATCTCGCAACAGATATTTGTTATCGTGTTGAAAAAAACGCAAATAATGCCTTCTCAGAATATGAAACAAGCAGGTGCTCATCTGAATACATGTTGTATCTTTTGGTGATGAGACCAAATATGCTATCTAAAGGAATCAGTGATGAGGGATATCTGGATACTTTGCAAGACTTGCGGAATCTTAAATCTCGTGTTATAAGAGGCAACGAGGCAATGAGTAAGAAGGATTTTGCTGATCAAATTTTGCTTGATAATAAATTCGATGGTATTGATGATAAACAGTTTCAAAGACAATGGAAAATAGCCAAGTCAGTGTTAAATGGTGGGGTTTGTCTCACCAAGCAATTGCGGTCATTGGAATTTGAGAAGCGATGGAAGATGATAAATGAAGTTTGGATAGAAATGCTTGCTTATGCAGCAGCTCATTGTCCATGGAAAGAACACGCTCAAGAACTGAGAAGAGGTGGAGAGCTACTCACTCATGTCTGCTTTCTTATGCAACATCTTGGATTGAGCGAACAGTATGAATTCTCGCAATTTGACTACTACCAAGTTCATCAAGCGGATCTTCAGATATTACCATTGGTAAGTATATCAAAAATCTTTCTCAAGCACATTGCTAGATAGATACCACATGTTTGGGTCTCAAGATAAAATAATAAATCAGATTTTTTTTTTGTACATGTTGGCTTAATCCATTATTTTGGCAATTCCACTTGAATCTTCTCATTTCGTTTTCTTCATTTATTGATAAAGTTCTCTTAATTGGATGTTATTTAATTTAAAATTGTTGGTTGGTGGTTAAAAGGTTGTAGAAAAAATGAATAGACTAACAAGTTAGAAGAACAAACAATAAAGAGAGAAGAACTCAAAAAGTTTCTTAACTTATTTTCACTATTTTAATACACCTATTTATAAGAATTGATAACCAAAACATTAATTATCTATAATTCATGAATCTTTATTAATTATAATAAATTATTATAATTCATAAATTATTTATAATTTATAAGTATTTATTAATTCGATGAATTTTCATAATTCATAAATGTTGATAATTTATAATTCATAAATAAATTCATTATCATCATATAATTAATGTATTAGTTCATGTTTTAAGATATTTTAGAGAATAAAAAAAATTACTAATTATACAAAGACTTGATAACAAAGTATTTTTCACTAACCAAACCCAAGCTCAAACTCATTAATCCACGAGGTCATTATCAAATCCACAAAGTTATTTGAGTTTGAAATTTTTGTTATAAAATTATTTAAAAAAAAATATGGAGAACCAAGCACCCTGTTATGTTGTTTCTTTGAATGTGAATTTAATAACAACTTTCCCACATGATATTATGATTACCTTTAAATTTTTTTAAAAAGTAAATATTTAGCATCTTGTTTGTAGAGAGAAAAAAGGTTCAGTTTAAGAAATTCTCATATAATATTATGGTTATTAAAAATCCTAATTGATAAGCAGAAATTCTATAGTATAAGATTGATTATGCAAAAGAAAGATACTATTATCACTTAAAAATCCTACTTGAGGTAGATTGCGTTGCTTGTTTTGTTTTAAATTGATAAGAATTTGTTGTATTATGTTATTGATGGTCTGCTTATAATATTACTGACTCTAGTACCAGTAAATATTCAACTACAAATACTGTCAACTCTAGTATTGGTAAATATTACGTGATGAAAATATATGATATTCCTGACTTTGACGTCAATGAATATTGAGGTTCAAAATAATTTCCAATTCTAGTGTTTAATATTCATAACTCTAACGTTAGTGAATACCAAAAGTATTTCTAATTTCGACATTAGTAAATATGAATATTCTTTACTCTGACGCCAATAAAAATTTAGCTAAAAATTATTTTTAATTTTAATGCTAATACTCCTAACTTTGGTGTTAGTGATTATTAATTGTATTCTCAATTCTGACATTGATAAATACAAATGTTCTCAACTCTAACGTGGTAACTCGTGAGTATAAATTGAGAAAGAAAAAAAAAACTTTTGATAAAAAATATTTTTTTGTTGAAAATCTAGGAAGTGTGTTTTTGTTTTTTATTGTTCATGGTAGTAGCTCACTATGAGTCCATTGACCTCAAACAAGGGTAAAAATATTTTTTTATTTACAAAGATAGGGTTGAGGGTTTTATTATTTTGGAAATTTGGATATGTCAGCCTGACGGGTCTGTTAATTTTGGTCAAGTCCTAATGGGTAAAACACCATTAAAAAAAGAGAGAGAGAAATAGACCAGCTAATACTAAAAGGGAAACATAAGAGAACCTGTCTAAGAATAACCAAAAAAGTGCACTAGGATAAGAACACCTGACACTTAAACATAACCCACCACATTTAAGAAGGGGTATAAATGTATGGAGAGGAAAAAAAGATGACTTTTCCTCTCCCCCAAAACTGGCAACAACCCTAGCTATAGTAGCCCCCCTCTTGCAACGAAACTCTTTTCCAAACCACCCTTGTATGTAACCCCCTTTGAATACTTGAGTGAGAAGAGAGTTAAAGAGTGGAAAGAGAACAAAAAACATGAAGAAAGGAGTAAGGTAGAGGGCCAGCTGGAACAGTAGAAGAAATAGAGAAAAATCAAGAGGGAGAGGAGGGAAGCTACCAAAACCTTCCCCAAATCTTTTCTAAAAATCGTGTGGTAAGAGTAACCTCACTCTCCTACTTATTATTTTGAGATGTTGAAGCAAGATAAGAAGGAAACCTCAAATGGAATAACCTAAGGTTCTTGCACTTTTAATTTGGAAAAGATTAAATGAAAAGATTGGAAAAATAAGGATAAAAGGATGTAATTTTAGAACCTATAACAAAAGAAATTGATGCATGTTTAAGAACAAACCATAACTAATGGCTAACCTATTGAAAGAATGAAAAAAGGATGAAATGGAAAGATGAAATGTGTCAATTGTGATCTTGTTGTGCTCTTAGAAAAATACTTGAGCTGAAACAAAATTTTTACATATGCCAATAACTTGTTTTACATCATGAATTGAAGAACTTGCTTGATTATGGACTTAGAAGATTCATGTGTGAATTGATGCATGATAACATAGACATGTTTATTGTGAAAATTATGAATTACATGAGTAAACTAGAAGGGGAAAGGATACTATATTTGGTCAAGAGGAAAAAACAATGAAGGAAACATTTGTATGATGAACACCTTTACATAAACAAAATAAATGGTAGAAATTGAACTTATATGGAATGTTAAATTTATTATTAGCTTGTGTTTTATGATTTGGAATGGTATAATTAAAAATGATGAAATGAATATTTGATGTCAATGCCTCATGTTTCGACCATGGAAGCTTGGATAGGAGAACCCTTGAAAATATACATGTTTGAACTTAATTATATACTACTTAACAATATTAAGATGAACTTGATGAGATTAAAGAAATGAAAATGATTCTTGAACATACTTGATAGTATTTTGTAAGTTTAAATGCCTAGAACACCTTATGTCTTGTTATAATGAATGGGAATTGATGATACCATATGAAGAACTCAAAGTGTGCTTATTAGGGAAGTGACATGGGTTTGGGCCACCTTAGAAGAAAATAAGAAAGAGAGAGCCCCACGAAGATAATGATGATTAATAGGTTCTCTTTAACAATGTTGATGAATGTGTGATATTGTCATGGAATAGAAACATTACATGTTACCCTTGTTTCATAAGCTTTGAAAGTGAATTTGCTTGTGGTTTATGCCCAAAACTAGGTTGAAGTATGGTCTTAGTAGGAAAACTTGATTTTATCATATGCGTGAACTTAAGGAAATGAAACGTCAAAGTGACTTAATTTCATTGATGATTTTCAGTGTCAAAATGACTTAATTTTTCGTTGATGATTTTCAATGTTGGAATGACTTAGTTTTCATTAATAATTTTCAGTGTCATGATGATATAATTTCCGTAGATGACCTTCATTAAAATTAAAGATGAATGTCTTGTTACAATATTATCACTATACAAATATACAAATATTTGAATGAACATATGTGTGTTCTGGTATGTGTGTGAAAATGATCTTTGATATTACCTAAATAAAGATATATTAAGTAATGGTCATTTTGTGTATCAAGAGGCGCGATCGGGATTGGATCTTCGATCGAGCGAGGACACACTACAGGAGGGGCAGATAGTGGTTCCCACCCTTAACTAATTATTATTAAATTCTTGAAGTATTTATACATAATGTTGCTACTTGATTCCAATCGATTAAAAGTACTCATAAAACGCAACGAACAATGATGTGATTAAATTCGGCTAAAGATATCCATATTAGATAACCGGGATTGAATGATGTGATTAGCATCGATTAAAGGTATCTCTATTGAATAACCGGGATTGAATGATGTGATTAGCTCCGGCTAAAAGAATTCATTGCAGTTTCCTATTTAAATGTTAATTAATACACTATCTTTCTTAGTTTTTAAATTATATGGCATCACCTTTTTATATTGGTGATCAGTCTTTATATATATATATATATATATATATATATAATGTTTCAAATAAATTATTATAATTTATTTACAATTGTTTTTCTCTTTTATTTATATGAATGAGTTGTATTTTAATGGTGATCTTTAAAAACAATAATCATGTGTTATTAACAATAAAAATTAACCCCTAATATAAAATAAATTAAAATGTGTAAAATAAAATAGAATACTAGTATAAAACATTTGTATTTATATATATTTATTGATTTTACTATAAACATTAGCTCTCCACTTTATTATTCAATTAAAGTTAACATCTGCTTTTTTATTCATCATTTATTTATTTATTTAGTAAGCATAAAAAATATTTTTTTTATTTCTCAATTAAAAAAAATTCACAATGCCTTAAAACACATACATCACAAAGCACTTTCTTATCTTACATTAAAAATTAATTATATTTAGACCATTATTCCATTAAATATTGTTTAAACATTTTGTCAGAACCTATTTTTCGGTCTCCGCGCAAAAAGAAAAAATTTACAATAAATAAAATACAAAATAAATAAATATAACAGTGAATAGAGGATGCCAAAGCGCCCTAAAATGGTTAAAAATTGGTTGAGGAGGTTCAAAAATACAAAGATTAAAATTTAACAGTATTTTGTTGACTGATGAGAGTCCTGTTGACAAAGAAAATTCGATTTGAGAAAGAAAAGTCCAAAATCAGATGTTTATAGACTCAATTTAATTTTATTGAAGGTTTAATTGAAGTTATGAAGGTTTTGATTACAAGAAAAATTGATTTTGGAGTTAATTTGGGCTTTAATTGGAATAAATTAAAGTTCTGGGGTCAAATTATAATTTTTGAGAATTAATTTGGTCAAATTAGGGGCTTAATTGCATAAATATTAAAGTTTGATGGCCAATTAGGGACTTAATTGAAAAAATTCGAAACCAAGGACCAAACTGGAAAAGGCACGTAAATAGAGGGGCTGCAATTAAACCGAATCAGGGGTCAAATTGAAGAAATTAGAAGTTTATTGCTCAATTGAGGGTCAAATTGCATAAATTCAAGACCAAGGACCAAAGTGAAAAAAGCAGCCCATTTTATCGCATGCAAAAAAACTTCCGATGCCGTGCATGTTGCTAACTTGTTTTTCAAAGAAATCGTTCGTCTACACGGAGTCCCTAAATCAATCATTTCTGATCGGGACACAAAATTTTTAAGTCACTTCTGGAGAATCTTATGGCGGCGATTCGACACATCTCTGAACTTCAGCAACACAAGCCACCCTCAAAGTGATGGCCAAACAGAAGTGGTGAACCGTACTCTTAAAAATTTAATACGCTGTCTATCTGGTGAGAAGCCTAAACAATGGGATCTAACGTTGGCGGAGGCTGAATTTGCCTATAACAAAGATGATAAACAAGTCCACTGGAAAAACTCCATTTCAAATTGTCTACTACCAACCTCCACGGCATGCATTAGACTTGGCACCTCCGCCCAAACTTCCCGGTATGAGCATCGCCAGAGAGCATATGGCTGACCGGATCAAAGCAATTCGAGAGGAGGTGCGGACGAACCTAGAAGAATCTAATGCCAGATACAAGGCTGCAGCAGACCGTAAGCGGCGAGCTAAAATTTTTCAGGTAGGAGATCTCGTGATGGTGTATCTACGCAAATGGTGAATGTCAGCAGGGATGTATACCAAGCTGAACGATAAGAAACATGGTCCTTTCCAGATTCTACAGAAGATTAACGATAATGCATATTTGATGGACCTCCTGCAGACATGACCATATCTTCTACCTTTAATGTTGCTGACCTATTTGAATACCATCCTCCCGATGAATGTCCTTCTCACCTGATCAACTTGAGGGCGCGTTCATTTCAAGCAGGGGAGACAGATGTAGGACAGCTTAATAAATAAATCCTAGGCCAACTGGAATCCTAATTCTGCAGGGAAACATAACACAGGAGCAAGCAGCGCGTTCTCCCCTGTTGCTCTTTTCCTTATTTCACATGGATTCCCCTATTGAAGATTCCCTGCAGACTAATATTATTTGCTTAGAAATAAGAACTTTGAAATACGTCTTTAAAGTAGGACTTTTCCTGTTTTGCTATTTAATTTTATAAGTACTTTTCTTATTAGGATTAGGATTGGCAGCTTATAAATATAAGCTGCCCCTATCGTTGAAAGACACTCTTGAATTTATTGAATAAGAATTTCATTCAGAAACATTAAATTTTTACTCGTGGATTCGAGTGTTCTATTTCCTGCTCGTGGACTCAAGCAAATTCAGAGAAAAGGGACGGTGATCCTTTTTATTATTAGACTTCCGCTACGTCAGCTATACGTTAAAACTCCTAAATAAAATATGATAGGAAAACATTGAAGGATTAAGATTCATTAAGATTTGCATAGAACTACTACGGCAAGATTGAAAAAAAGTATTCCGGCATTGAACAGATGGAAAGGCAGAAGACATGATCAAAATGGGAAGTAGAACTGTAGGTCAGAAGAGACGATCTAGCCCTATCACCACCAAAGATCAGGTTACCATCTGAGAATAGACAGGGGGTTGTGTAGAAATGCTAGACAAGTTACATCAGAATGTCCATGAATGTGATCTTCTCATGGGAGGCTTCATTTGTTTGTCTTCTTCGAGTGCCACCATACCCAAATGAGAAGGGTCTTCCAACAACATTTTTGCAACCAAGTAACCTGCAATGGACCAGGTTTGGAATTTACGCGCCTGTTTCCCAACGAATCGACCAAGCTTTCCATCGTAATATTCTGGCCAGTTGTCTTTAACTAATCTTGTCTCCGCGAGCTCAATGGCACGTCTTGCAATTTGGGGGCGTCCAGTCTTGATGCATGCTGCAGTGAGAAGCCACAAGAGCACTGCATCCGTTGCAATAGCCAAAATGTTTCAAAGATAATAATCTCAACAAGGAAGTTCAAAGAGTTACACAGAAATGGACTTGGAATTGTTCATAAATACTTCAAAGAGTTCATCCTAGTTGGCAAAATATAATGATGACGATTTTAAGCAGGAATAGAAATGACATGAACAGGCTTTAATAGCATAGACACGGAATATACTAACTATTATTTCCATCCAAAGCCAAAACTCATGAAAAATTGCATAAAGAATAGTTAAAGCTCTCTGAAGAATTTACACGCACATCGGATAAGATTTTCCAACAATGTTGTTTCCAACAATGTACTTCCAACAAAAAACAGGGCACTCATAAAGCTTTTTCTTATTTTATATTTTTGCTCATAAGAACATGAAACTTTGGCTAGATGTATTTGGGATTAGCATTCAGCATTTCACCAGGGCAAATTCATGTAAATGCTGATTTGATAAAAATTCAAGCCATGGCATAGCAACAAAGTTAATCATTTCGGGCCTCGTTTTATCGAATGAATTATTCAGGCCTGACTCGCAATCAACCAAAAAAGCCATGGCAGTTTTAGTTACATTATGAATTTGTTTTGCGCGAAGGAAAATGCAGAGCAAGTAGCATACCTGGCCAGGATCCTCCATTGTGGTAACTCCATCTAGTATTTTTTGGATCACATCCTGTAACAATCCGCCATTCATGACTCTCTATTGCTGGATAGATTACCTTGAGTGGCATTTCTCCAACCAATTCCTCCCACCGTGATTCTATAAGATCCATTATCGCTGTCGATTGCTCAGGGGTTGCCAAGGATGACAAGATTGCAATACAGTTACCCAAGCAAAACCAACGGAAGTCCATTTTTGCAGGACTAACATTTCCAATAAAGTAGCCACCATGGACTGGCATAAAATCAAATATCCATTCTGGAAGAGAATCGGGAATTACATTAAACTTGTTAACTGCAGTATGAGAGTATTCCTCTGTTTTATAACGATATATATCATTAAGCTGTTTCAAGTCAATCCAATAATAACTCCTCATGTGAAAACTTAAGGCATGAAGGCGTTTAGTGATCCGCTCTACAAACTCTTTCCCCTCCTCATCTTGCTTCAGTAGAAGCAAAGCACATCTTAAAGCCATGAAGAAAAGTGCTTGAATTTCAATGGGATACCCATAAACACCCTGAAAGATACATAACCAAAGACACAATAAATGAATTGAAACTTGAAAAATAAACAAAGGATGAACATAGCAACAAGCACAACATTAAATATAGTCCAAGCAGACAGTAACCAATGAAACTCACCATTCTGCGATCAATCATGCAGCATCCATCAGCGCAAAGAAGAGTAGGGAATGTGTCAAACCCCTCTGAAAGGCATAAACTCAAAATTAGGCGCATACCCTTCTGACATTCTGGCATTTCAGCCAATGATGTGTCGCCTGTGGACTTGGTGTATGCTCGAAGTAAGAAAATCCACCAAAATCCAGAATCAACGGGAGCCACTCTTCCTATTGCACTCTCACCAAAATCTGCCATCAAAGTCTCACTGTTCCTGACAGGATCGTGGAGTACCTTAAAACTCGCAGGCATAACTCCTTCTCCAAGATGGAATCTGTCAATTTTTTTCTCCCATGATTGGAGGCGAAGAGTCTTCAAAATAAAATTCTTTACTATTTCAGGTTCCCCGTTCATCAGAAAAGCCAATGCACTTGGGACAAAATCTCTTACAAACACCTATGTAAATAGAGAAACTACGTTAATGTACAAGCTTTAAAGCCTACGGGATCCTACAATCCCAGTTACAGATGCAAGAAAGTCATTATCATGTTACAATATCGGAACATATATGGAAAAAGAACAGAGTGGTATGAAAGTTAACTTTGGAACACGAAACATAAGCACATTATAGACAAAGGGATAATCAAAAGGCAGAACCGGGAGAGAAAAAAAGGACACCCCAATACATCTCCGAATAAAGTTATCGGGTGAACGACCAAACAAAATCGGCAACCACCCACTTGCAACAAAAGGCCTGTCTCCAGTTAGTTAATACCCTAATAAACAAAATTTCTTGTCATATAACACAAAGTAACAAAAATCATGGAGCCTTCACCTGATCATAATTAAGCTGTTCGTCAGTATTATCCAAAGCTGCTATGGTTCCAACAGGTTGGCCACGAAAAACAACCAACGATCTCCTCAAAGCGTCCCAAGCTTCAGCCACAGCTGGATGTGTCTCAAACCCATATTGTGACCTTGGAGTATTGAATCCTGACCTTCTACCAGGGGGAATATAAACCATCAAGATGATCAATTAACCTGAAGTTACTCTCGGCTCTTGATGAGGGACGAGGAGAAAGCAAAGGCACCCCAAACAATTCATTTAGGGACCTCTCATCACATGATCTTTGCCTCTCCATATTCAAAGGCCTTGGTGGCTTATCCAAGATCCTTGAGAAATCCAAATCTTCTATTTCAGCCAAAGCATGATGGGCATCGACACTCTTCGAGCTCCCATTTTGAGACATATCTCCATCAAGACTGGACATTTGTCGGATGTTTTGCCAAAGACAAAACACACAACTTTGGGCTTAACGCCTTGTGCAAACAACCTGCAATGAAATTCACCAGAAACAACCAAACTCAATGCATGTAAGAGAATTTTGTAAAAACAGAGATGGGTTTTTCCCTCTTTCTTTGAAAAAAAAAAAACAAAGATTCAAGATTCAAAATTCAAGATTCAATCTTTCTATCAGTTTTGAAAGGTTTTCTCATCAACCAAACAAGAAGTCTTGAACTTTCACACACCTAACCCTCAAAAGCTTCAAGCTTTTTATTCAAGAACCACTGTAAAGCATAACATATTAAGATTTTAGAGAAAAAGTGTGACTAACTCTTAAGACAGCTTCAATTATCCAAAAACGGAGAGAGGGGGGAGAGAAGAGCAGGCTGACTTGGGAGAGAGTGATAGATGAATACAATCTTCGTTGAAGATGCAGTGGAATCAAGCGGGCCCAAAAGGCAAACTGTGATAGTAGATTGGTAGAGGATGACAGGCAGGTGAGGCTGCTTGTATGTACGGACGGTTAATAATAGTTTTGAGGGGTCCACGTGGGGAGTCTCTGATTTGACTGTGACAATCTGATGGTGATGTACTCTAGCATGAAAAATGGATCAGCGGCCTGTATAAGGAGGAGACGAAACTGAGAATCGGTCCCTAAACTATCAATACCTTATCATTTACATTCTCACACTGAAATCTCCTTAATCAATTCTAGAAATGTATTAGAAATTCCGAATTGCTATAACCATGCAATAATTCGATCGGTTTTTTTAATAATTTTCTCTACTAGGATGGCTAATTCATTAAACCAGTAAACCACGCGCTTGATGAGATTGATGGAAGGATCGAGTCTTACAGCAATTCTTAATTTTATGCAATAAAATGAAGTTATTTCGAGGAATATTTGCAGTAATAAGGAAATTCTGAGATATTGTACTTAATCGGGAACATGTTTAACTTAGAGACCAAACAAGAGAAGCAGACATGTTCTGGGGACTAACTTGGGCATCCCTGTAATGAGTGGGTGACCTTGCGAGCGTGAAAGAGCCTTGGGACTTGAACCATATGAAAATATGAAACGAACACTTGTCTGTGACAGTAGTAATAATGCAAAGGGATCTTTTCTCTGCAGAGCGGAAAGATATCTTTTTTGCCAGATCCCCTGGGAGCTGGTGATTGGTGATTGGGGTGTCATTTGGCACCCAGGATGAGCTGGGATCACAGTGGAATACACGGCTGCCATGAAAACTGGAAACGAAGAGTCTGTTTTAATTATCTTCCACTCTCGACATAAATTGGAATGTGTGATGGGAAATTGGTTTTACCCTTTCTTTTGTTTCTTTCACGTGTTGATTGTGAGTTATCGGTTGTATTCTTTATTTTATTTTATTTTATTATTTAAAAGTGTAGTAATTGTTGTTTTTTAAAATAATTTTTATTTAAAAATATTATAAAAAATATTTTTAATTTTGACATATTAAAATAATTTAAAAAAATAAAAAAATAATTTTAAATAAAAAAATTTAAATTTTATCAATCTTCTTTTAAATACAATACCAAATAAATAGTTAATCTTGTTAACTGAGTGTTAATCCCTTGCGAGAGTATTTGGAAACACGGTGTAAACTTCGTTCCTTAAAAATTTAATTTTTTTTTATTAAAAATTAATTTTTTATGTGTTTTGAATAGTTTTGATGCGCTGATCTTAAAAATAATTTTTAAAAAATAAAAAAATATCATTTTGATGCATTTCGGCACGAAAAACACTTTGAAAAGCAACCGCAACCACACTCCCAAACAGAACAACAAGAATCGGTGAAATCTTGTTACCCACGTGAACTAAGCTACGTTTGGTAGTTTTGATTTTTAATTTTTTTAAAAAAAAATTAAATTAATATTTTTATTATGTGTTTTTTATTATTTTATTGTATTAATATAAAAAAATAGATAAATAATAAATATTTAATTAAAAATATTTTTTTAAAATACTCTATATCACATTACTTAACTAGCACTTTTAATTACCTTTTTTTTTTTTCCCCAAGAGTGATCTTAAGCACTTTAATTTAGCAAGGTGGAATTATTATTATTATTATTATTATTACGAAAAGAGGGAGCAGTTAAAATCGACGCCGTGTGATGGCTGCATCCTTATGGTGAAAAAGCAATGCCTTTAGATGGATGTATAACGATATATACCAGAAGATTGTTATCCGTTTCCATCATGACAGTTACCGTTTGCAGATTTGGTTGAAAATATTTTTATCTTCTCTTATCATCTTTGAAATGGTGTTTGCTCTAACCTATTAATTACTTGCAAAAAGAAAATTCTCTATTTACGCACCTTATTTATAATCAAACCAATTGGATTCAAATGGTTACCATATTTGAATTCAATTATAACTTATTATAATTCTTATATTTGAAATAGTATATCAAACCATATAATTAAATTCAAATTTATTATTTGAAGTATTTATGGAGATTAATTAAATAATCTTGACTATTTTACCCTTGATTTAAAAAAAACATTATTGTTGTATAAATCAATACATAGATGACTCGCGTTACGCCGCGTGTCGGGTCAATTTTTTTCTAACTTTAAAAAAAGATCCCCATGCAATGATAATCCGAGTCAATCTGAGATAACTTAACTACCACGTGACCGATGATACGAGATTAGGATAACTCTATAAAAATATTTAAAAAAATCACAAAGCTCAAGACCTAGTATGTAACAACCCCAACACCCTACATCAAGAGTTTCAATGCTAATTCGATTTTTTTTACTAAACTTATTTTATATACACACACACATATATACACACGCACACGTACACGCTTTATTGCCAAAGTTTCGACAAAATTTCTTTTATTCTTAACGATACTAAATTATCAACAAATCTCTTATTATTCATTTATTTCTCATTTTCAACTCCGATTCAACTATAATGGATCCTATCACATCCTTGTATCGAATTCCACATACCACATCATATTGGTAATATTCTCAACATCAAATAAATATCAACATGTTAATTACAAAAATAGATCAAATAAATATCAGCACCTTAATAATAATTTTCAACATCAAATAAATATCATCTATTAATTACAAAAGCATAACATTCATTTTCATATATTTTTAGCACATGATATATCCATGTTAATATCACCTAATTAAAATTGATTAAGTGTGTGTGTGTATATTAACCACATTTGTCTTACATATTTATCAAAGTTCACAACTCTACTTTACAAGTAAATTACTTACATGTTTAACACACATAAATTACATTAAATTCCAAAAAGTTTAATATAAGTTACATTTGACAATACTCCAACAACCATCTATACACGGAACAACTAAACCTAATACTTCATTGCGGGTCTTGATGTAGCTATAAATACATAATTTTTTCAATTAATAAATTTAATATTAATTTATTAAAAACATATGACCACATTAAGTTTAAACAATAACTTATCATCATCAAAATAATTTATACAACCAAACCGATTTCGCTTTAATGATATTCACACAAATTTGATAATCCACATGATTACTAATAATTTGAATAACCTCTCCCGGTAGATAATAAATCTAATAATCCACACGATTACTAATAATCCAGCTAACCTCTCCCGGTAGCCAATAAATTCAGTAATTCACACGATTTCCAATAATTCAGCTAACCTCTCCTGCTAGACAATAAATAAGGTAATCCACACGATTTCCAATAATTCGGCTTACCCCTCCTGGTAGCCAATAAATTTGGTAATCCACATGATTACCAATAATCCAACTTATCCCTCTCGGTAGCCAATAAACCTAGTAACCCACATGATTACCAATAAGCTAACTAACTTCTTCCGATAGTTAATAAATCTGGTGATCCACACGATTACCAAAAAGCTAACTAACTTCCTCTAACAACCAATAAATCCATTTAAAATCTTAAAATAATCTTGTTTCCAAAAAAATCTTGTAGTTGTAAAAAGTATGTGAACTACATTAATCACAATCAACACAAAAAAGAATAAAATTATAAATATTCAAGTGAGGTGATGAGGCATCCACCTATCGCTCGCAATGCTCTAACTCCTTCTAGTTACGATCTCACGCCCACATGCTCTCTTGATTCAATAAAGTTTCATCATGTCATTCACAAATCAATGCTTCTAACCACAAGGCACATAAATCTTTAATTCAATTCAAAATATTTAATTTAATTCCACACTTCCCATTTAATTACTTATTTAGAATAACAATGTCCTTACATCTCCCTTGGTTTTAATTTTCATTAAATGCTCAAAATCATCACACTTAAATACATAAATTCAAATCCATTTTTATCACAATTACAATTATTAATCCTACACAATTTCACAAGATTCAAACACATTACTACAGTCTCAATTCTTTTTTTTTTTCTTTTATGGCTGGCCATATACCTAAGAAATTCACCATGATTTTCACTTCATAATAAAATTTATTCCTTTCTCTCATCATTTCTTCATCATTTACAACAATTATTAACTAATGTTAAGTTTCTTTAATTGCACATAAGAACCCAAATCCTTAAAACTTAACAAATCTATCAAAACTAAATCAAACTTTATAATAAACTGGTTAAGAACATTTGACATATCATACCTAGTAAGAATTTGATCTTTCTATGCTCACCAAACAAAGTTCTTTTTTTTTTTTTTCTCTTTTTCATCCCCTCCTTTCTTTCTTCTCCTCTCCCTCACTTGATTTATTCTATTTTTCTTGTGTTTAAGATTGGGGAATCTAAAAACTCAAGATTTCTTCTTAATTTTATGATTTTTTCTAAGTTTTTCCCTTCAAATCTCATGCTTTTTTTCTCTAGACACTTCTCAATTCTTCTCCTTTTTTTTTTTCATACAATGGTCGCCCAAGGCCACATATACATGCAATAAATTTATTAATTCCATTTATGTCCTTTCTCATAGACCTTTTGACTTCCCGAGTAAATTTTCTCCTGATTCCGACACTATTTATACCAAATCTAACCCGGGCAAATTTGAATTTCCTTAAATTATATGCATGATGTTTTCTTTCCTTGTTTCCTTTTTCATCTGGTTTTTATTTGTTTTATAGTCTTTTTTATTTTTTAGATATTTTCCAATTGTATTTTTTTTAAATCCCTGTATAACCTTTTTACCTCCAATTTTCAAGTCTAATATCATTCATGTAGTGTACATATTTACTTTACTTATTTCATATATTGTTTTTTTACCAATACGGATTTTTATTCAAATTTTACAGTTCGTCCCTATTCCAATTTAATGGGTAATCTTATTATAAGGTCTTCCCATACTTCATTTGCTATAAAATGTTAATCCTGAATAGAACAACATGTCAAAAGGTCCCACTTAAAATGTCAACCCAATCTTATTAGTAGTTATGCTCTATACTGTAAAACTGGTCCTTACAGGGTTTTTGTCAAAAATCTAAAATTTCTTGTTCCTTTCATCCATAATTTCTATCCATCATCTCACGAAATTCTAAGGGTCGTTTCCTTATTCGACGTATATTTCTCTTACTTTTCGTTTATTTTTTCACAACAGTGTCATTAATCCTCATTTTACATAATATATAAGCTCGTCTTTAATATAGATTTTATATGGGGTTTACGCAATAACCTAATGTCAAACAATAAGATTGAAAAAAACATGTCAAAGAAAAAAACTCATGTCAACCCGAGTTAACTTGACTAGCTCGCAACGTGCGATATAAGATAAGATAAGAATTTTTTTAAAAAAAGGACATTGAAAAAAATAACGAAGTTAGACGAATAAAAAAATAAAAGCTGAAAAAAATCCAAGTCAACTTGACTAACCCGCACTCAAGAAATCCCAACAAAAAAAGCAAAAAAATCACAAAGCTCAAGGGCCAATAATTTAATGTCAAATAATTAAAGTAAAAAAAATCCTAAGAATACAAAATTCAAGTTAACCCAAGTTAACTTAATTAACCTGCTACTCGAGATATGAGATTGACTTAACCCTATAAAAAGAAAAGCAAAACAAATCCTGAAGCTCAAGGCTAACAACCCAATATCAAATTATGAAAAAGGACCTAAAAATACCTAACTTAAAACGAGCTAATAGTCAAAACTAATGATCTGGATCATGAGATCGACATTACCTCGTAGAAGATAAACATGAAAAAATAACAAAGCAAATTTCTCAATCATAAAACAAAAACAAGTAGCAATCAAAACAATGAGGACCAAATATGGTATGAACACTAAATGAAATGAAATAATTAGGGACCAAATTAAAAAAATAAAATAGATAAAAAAAATGGCAGTAAAAAGAATAAAGACAAAATTTGGATACAAAATTTCAATGAAATGAAATATAGAGGGGAAAATTGAAAAAAAAATAAGAAAAAAGGATAAAAAAACAACAATAAAAAAGAACGAGAATCAAATCAGATACAAAAAATAAATGAAATAAAACACTTAGGGATGAAATTACAAATAAAAAACTTCAAAAAGCATTAAAATCAACATTGATAACATTCAAATTATTGAGGGCCAGAATTTAAATAAATACAAAATTGAGGACACAATTGAATCTAGAATGGCAACGCGAATCCCAAGATAACAGAAAGAGAGAGTGGGGGGAAGTCCACCACTGTCTAATCATCATGTATATCAACACACACGTTGTCTCATCAACTTCCCGTCACTAAATGTTATGGGTGACACAATAGTTGGTTGTTTTTAGACGTCGAATGTCGTTGCATGGGCTACTCAAAAGGCTTAGATAACATCCACATGCTTACACATGAAAAACATGCCAACGTTTTTAAAATAATATTCATGTTTGTCAAGTTACGAAATTGTCCATAACTGAAATTGAAAATAACAAAAAGAACCGTGCGGAAAAAGATGAAAATGCCTTTAAGATAACAAGCTTGGTTTTTAAATTTAAAGGGTAATTCACCATTTTACTATTTAAAAAAAAAAGACAACAAAGCCTATATGCAAAAGCTTAATATTGTTTTTCTTTTAAAGGTAATTAAATCATTTTATTGTTTTGAAAAAAATGAAATGCCAAAAAAACCCTCTCAACCAACCTTTTTTTTTTCTTTTTAATGGCAATTAAGTCTTTTTATTTATCTAAAAAGGAAAAAGATTGATTTACCTTTATTTAATTTGTTAATGCCAATTGAACCCTGTGAAATAACTATTTTACTTTTTAATTTGCACTTCTTTGGTCGTCATTGTGGAGGGCAAAAACATGTAGTAATAAACAGTACAATGTGTCTACCTCTATGGTGAATCATTAAGGCAACATTGATTTTTTTGACAATCTATATTTGTTGTAAGTACCTTTTTATTTAAACTGACATAAAATACATGCCTTTTAGAAAATATATAAACACGTCTCTATCATACCAACTGTTTATTAAATATTTATTGAAAAAAAAAATCATCATCCACGCATATTACTACAGCAAAACAAAATGTTATCTCTGCATAATTAGATGAGCGAAACCAAAAAGAAAAGAAAAGATTCGATCAAAAACCAAAAAATAAAATAAAATATTAAGAACATACCTTATGAGGAACATAAATATCTCAATGAGGATTAATGTCATGCATATAAAGAAATAATATTGTGATATCACTAGTTTTTTAGAGGAAAAAAATAGACATGTAAGAGAGGCTGAATAAAAATATGGTTTGTGTTGACATGTGAGTGCTTTTGTAATATTGTTTTTAACACTAATTTTAAATAAAAACTATTGTAACAAATAAGAAAGTTTCCCTTTAATTTACTCTTACACTTTTTTTTAAATAAATTGAAATCTATATATAATTCAAATCAACACTTTCAAAAAGAGTTTCAAATAGAAGGGTTTATTCAACCTACTAATTAAATTCACACAATTCCAAATATGCTGGTAGGTTTGGTCTACAAAAAAAACTACACTTGCTTAAATACTTTTAACATCAATAAACTTTTATTTAAATCATAGCAATCTAAATTGATCATGAATTGCATTTGTTTAGCTATTCAAAAGAATAGAAAAGAATATACAATGTGTATTGAGAGCCCATTTGTTTTTGCATTTCAAAAGCATTTTTGAAAAAATTTGAACTTTTTTTCTTTGCTTCAAATTATTTTTTTAGTGTATTTAGATCATTTTGATGTAAAAAATTTTTAAAAATAAAAATAAAAATATTATTTTGATATATTTTCAAGAGAAAAACACTTTGAAAAACAATTGCTACCATAATATCAAACAAACTATAAGTCACACGCCATCATTTTTTTATGATTTTAATATTAATTATTAACAGTACTCTAAAATATGTGGGTAAGTAATGTAGCAATGAAGAGTACTTTCCCCACATATTTTAGTGTGGCTTTAAAATAATGTTTGTTTTTTTTTTAATCAATGTTTTTTTTTTTTTACTTTCATTCTTTAATATTAGATTTATTTTTTATTAGCTTATCTCACTTTCATGACACATATAATAGGTTTGACAGGTTAACCCGATTGACTAATTTTTTTTATTTGATTTTTTTTCAATTTCATCCTTTAATATTGTGCTAATTGAGAATTAGGCTTCATTATTTGTGTTATTTGTTTTCTATTTAGTTATTTCGGTCTCGTGACTAGGAAAAAGTGTTTAACGGGTTAATTTAAGTTGACTTGAGTTGTTTTTTTATTTTTTTAATTAATTTTTTTTTTTAATTTTATCATTCAATATTGTGTCGATTGGGAATTGAGATTCATAATCTGTTTTGAATTATTTTCTATAGGAATATCTTGGTCTTATAATTACGGTCATGGAATTTGGTATTTAACCCTGGTTAAATCAAGCCATTTTTTCCCTAAAATATTATCTCGGTCTCATGTCTTTCAACATTGAATTTGTTTTTTATTAGGTTGTCCATGTCTCATGACCCAGGTTACAGGTTTGACAGGTTAATCAAGTTGATTCAGTTTTTTTTCTTTTTTTTAATTGATTTTTTTTCTTAAATTTCATCATTTAATATCGTGTTTGATTGAAAATGATGCTTCATGATTTACTTTGGTTTGATTTTTATGAGGTTATCTCGCTCTCATGATCCATGAATAATGCTTAACGGGTTAACCCATATTGACTCGGGTCATTTTCTATGTCATTTTTTTAATTAATTTTTTTTTATAAATTTCATTTTTCAACATGGGATCCGACAAGATTGGTTGAGAATTGAGTTTTATGATTTA
The DNA here is from genome assembly GCA_019202695.1 of Populus x sibirica. Taxonomy (NCBI): domain Eukaryota; kingdom Viridiplantae; phylum Streptophyta; class Magnoliopsida; order Malpighiales; family Salicaceae; genus Populus; species Populus x sibirica. The sequence continues at coordinate 2,991,374 of JAGMVL010001134.1, forward strand.
TTTTTTATTTCTTTTTATAGGATTATCTTAGTCTCATAACTAAAATCACAGATTTAACATGTTAATATGGGTTAAACCAGATCATTTTTTTTTTATTTTTTTTCTATGAGGTTATCTTTGTCTCGTGACCCGGGTCAAGAGTCTGGTGGATTGACTTTGATCGTTTTTTAAGTTCTTTTTTTAGTCACATCTTTCAATATTGGACTAAGTGAGAATTGAACTTCGTGATTTGTTTTAATTTTCTTTCCACAAGGTTATCTCGGTCTTATGATTTGAGTCACAAGTTTTACAGGTTAAACTAAAACATGTGGGGAAACCCAGTTGACTAGGTTTTTTTTTCTTATTTTTTTTTTAATTTCATCCTTTAATATTGAGAATTAAACTTCATGATTTGTTTTATTTGCTTTCTATTAGGTTATTCTAATTTCATGACCCGAGAATAATGTTTAACTGGTTAACTCAAGTTAACCAGAGTTATTTTTTTAATTGATTGTTTTTCAATTTTATCATTCAATATTGGGTTGGTGGGGAATTGAGCTTCATAATCTGTTTTGATTTGTTTTATATGAAGATACATTGCTTTTGTGATCAGGGTTGCGAGTTTTGGTATTTTAACCTCAGTTAAATTAACTTGTTTTTTTTCTTTTATTTTTAAGAGGTTATCTTGATCTCATGTCCTTCAACATTGAATTTGCTTTTTATTGGGTTGTCTCCATCTCATGACTCAGGTTGTAGGTTTGATAGGTTATTCCAGTTGACTAATTTGTTTTTTTTTAATTGACTTATTCTTTGCCAATTTCATCATTTAATATTGCGTTTGATTGAGAATTAGGTTTCATGATTTATTTTGACTTGATTTTTATGAGATTATCTCAGTCTCGTGACCTGTGAATAATGTTTAATAGTTTAACCCAATTGATTTGACTTATTTTTTTGTGTCATTTTTTAATTATTTTTTATACAAATTTCATCGTTTAACACAACATCTGAAAGGATCAATTGAAAATTGAGCTTTATAATTTGTTTTTATTTGCTATTTATGAGGTTATTTTAGTCTCATGATCAGAGTTATGAATTTGACAAGTTAATCCGAGTTAAATCATGTTATTTTTAAAAAAAATTTTATGAGGTCATCTCGGTTTCATGACCTGGGTCATGAGCTCAGTAAATTGACTTTGATCATTTTTTATTTTTTTAATTGATTTTTTATAGTTTTATTCTTCATTTAATTTTTATTTTTAATACAAGGTGTACTGAGCTACACGTGCTCAATGTTTTATGATTGCAGTAATTATTTTCTAAATGATACAAGATTAACGCCGTCTTAATCTTAATATATTTTTTAAGAGAAGCTAAATGCTAAAATATTTTGATCAACCGGAATAATGGAAGGTGTTAAGCTTCAATACACGAACCTTTTGTAACGAATAAGACAAGAGAGATGCAGTGGCAAAAGTCGTAAATTCATAAACGTTCTAGTCTTGTTTTATGCATCTGTTCGTGTCCAATTCGTCGGTCACAAAAATCTAAAATCGCGCGCATCGTCGTTTCATCACCTTAAATTAAACCCCGATAGCTAGCACTACAAAAACCCTAAACCCTAAGTTCCACAGGCCCTAAAAAATAACTCAACAATGGTTGATTCTTCTGATTTATCAGCAAAAAAGGTTAAGAAGAAGCGAACGCTTAGTAGCCATGAAGAGAAACGACAAAAACCTTCCAAAATAAACCGGATTGATCATGATTCAGCGAAAGAGAAGGACTCGAAGCAAGAAACTGAAGAAGTTGCGAGTCCATGGAGGAATTTGCAGCTGATTTTATCGATTCAAAACAGAGAAATTCATCTTCAAAAGTTAGACCCTTTCTCTCTCTCTCTGTAATTGTTCTTTCGCTGTTAAATTTTAGAGTTTCAAGGAATTATTTAGGGTTTTGTCTTGACTGTTGAGAGAATTGTAATGCAGGAAGGTTGAACTAGCTTATGATTTTGTGAACTCGAGAGAGAAAGGAGGAGGAAAAGACGCCGATGTAGATCGTGAAACGGTGAACGTATCACGAGTTGTAGCTTTTCTTAATGACTGGGTACAGTCACTTTTGATTTCTACAGATAAGAAAATCGAAGTTGATGGAGAGGGAGTTATTGAGGCGTGTTTGGATTATAGGTGCTGGGTGATTTTCAAGTTTTGCTTGGAGGAGTCTTTGAGATTGCAGGTTTCTTTGAGCTTTTCAAGGAACCTTTTGAGGGCTATAGGGTGTGTTGCGAGAAATGTGCTTTCTGTACTGACAGTCCCATCAGTTCGTTTGAAAGAATCATTTTTTACTGGTTCCGGGTTTGAATTGTACAGTGTTGTGCTTGATTGTGTTTCTCTGGTGTTCTTATCTCATGGTGGCTTGTCGAACGAGAATTTGGACTTGTGGATTTTGTCTATTCTTCCGGTTCTTGAATTTGTTCGCAAAGTGTATGGTGAGAAGCTCGAGGGTGGCAATGTGGGTGTTTTTGCTTTGCGGTTCTCTTGCTTGGTGCTTGAGCCATTTGCCAAGTTCTTGAGGGTTCATCCAACAAGGAAAAATGGATTTCGTGATTTTGTGGATAAACTCCTTGAGCCATTGTTGCATTTGTTGGGTGTCTTGCATCTTCAGAGTGATGAAAGCAATCCTGGCTGGACAAGAAACTTGCTAGTTGCTGTTGAAGAGGTTTTATCACAAGGGTTATTTCATCCAACCCACATTGATGGATTTCTGAGCCTACGTGTTGCAGAGAAGTATTCTGCATCCAATGATGGAGAAACGAAGGAGTCAAAAACTGTCATTCAAAGTTACCACAGACATTTCTTTGATAAACTTGAGAGAATTATTCTTGCAAAGAAGGAATCTGCTATGAGTGGCTTAGGAGAACTGTTCTATTTGCTTGTTGATCGTGTGAAAAAGCAAAAAGAAACTTTAGTTCTGTCCGATGGTATGAAGATAGTGGAGAGAACTGAAGGTTCAAGGCACTTGTCTGGTCAACTATCTAAAACGTTATATGGTAGCAGTACTCCTCTAGACACTAGTTATGGACCCAGTATTTTGAGTGCAGAAAAAAGAAAATCACTTTTCAATTTCTTTGTACAGATTACAGACCCTCTTTTGCTTGAGATAAATGGCTACCTTCAATCTAAATTGGAAGTACGGCCTCTATTATTGGATGTTCACTGCACAATCAAATCTATTAATAATTTACTAGCCTGCTTTTTGCGTGAAAAACTGTATATAAAAACAGAGGATATATCTGAAGGGGCTTGCCTTAATTTCTTGAAGAAGGTTTACAATGCTATATTGCCATTCATGGCCAATTTACTTTGTTTGCCAACATATAATGTAGATTCACGAACACAAGAGACCTTTACTTTATTAGCAAGGGAGCTACTTGCTGCTGTTGGGCACCTATTGGATATCGAGTATGAGGTTATCGAGAATGATTTAACCAGGTTATGGTTTATCATGCTTTCCTGCTTGGCCTTTGGCTATTCATTTAAGGATGCACCAAATGAATGCTCGATGACATCTCAGATACTAGGACTTGGATGTCAGCTGGTCAAACTTTACAGTGAACTTCGACAGGTTAGTCGAATCATTCCTTATCTAATAGCACATGCTTGCTTTAAATCTGCCAAATAAGTTTGGCATCACGTTGAGTTTTTGAAATTTTATCTGTGTCTTGTTTCATGTCAGATGGTTTTCATGTCCTGATGTTTTTTCTTTTAATTGCTGCAGGTGAAAAGTACTATCTTTGCAATCTGCCAAGCGACAAGGCTTATAATAGTATATGACAAAGGTGGTGATGCTGGGCTGAATTATGATAGTTTGGGATTCTGCAAAATTTCTTTACCACATGCATCATATGCAAAAGCAGTGGAAATGTTGTTTTGCTCGCATGAATTTAAACTAGCCATTCGTAATGATATATACTCCATACCAGAAGGGCAGGCAAGTGAGTGCATTCAGCACTTAACTGCAGATCTATCAGAATCCATGGAATGGATGAAGACTACTTGCTCATTGGCAGACGAGGAGGTGTTTGGTGAATCAAATGCAAATTCCAGCATGCATGGTTTTGATCTGCAAGTGGAACTTTTCGGAAGAGGATTGTCTGAAGTATATGCTCTGGTGCTAGATTCATTGAATGTCACAGCTGGGAACAGCAGCATTGTTGGACGAACTATGAAGGACTTGATGGCTGTAATTCGTCCATACATGAGTATTCTGGTAGGACCGGAGTCAGAAAGTGTCAATGAGTTCATCTCTTCCGTGACAGGAAGAACTTCTGATGTCAGGCTTGCTGGAAACACGCATGATATGCTGAAATTTGGAGTGTCCACCCACTGGGTCCTTGTGTTCTTTTCTCGCATGTACATGTCATGCCGAAGTTTATACAGGCAAGCAGTCAGCCTTATGCCTCCAGATGTATCAAGAAAGATGTCAGCAGTAATGGGGGATCCATTTACAGCATATTCTGCAAGGGATTGGATGAATAAAACTGACTGGACAGATGGGGGTTATTTTTCTTGGATTCTCCAACCATCAGCCTCTCTGCCTGTCATTATACAATCTGTTTCTGACATTTATCTTCAGGGATATGTTGCAGATTGTTGTCCTCTGATTTACGTATTGCTTACTATGGCTCTTCAGAGGCTTGTTGATTTGAACAGGCAGATAAAATCTTTTGAGTATCTGCAGCAAAGCAATGATAATATCATTCAATTTAAGCTGCTTGATGATGCTGGCTCATCACTGTACTCCAAAAGGAGCAGAAAGTGTGGCAAACGCATTGCTGTTTTTAAGCAGGAGGCAACTGATCTTACTGAGTTCCTGATGAGTTACCTCTCCTTTTTGGATAATGAACGACTTCCAGTCAACTCTTCTAATGCTGCAACTTTTGTAGATACCTGCAACCAAGCTCTACATGGAAGTGATAAATGGGTTTTTGGTGTCAGTTCTGTGAATGAGAAGTCATTGCCTGCTGCAATTTGGTGGATTATTTGCCAAAATATCGATATATGGTCCCCTCATGCTAGTAAGAAGAAGTTGAAGATGTTCATCAAGCATGTGATCCTTACTTCTCTTCCATATATAACAAAAGGCTGTACACAGGTGGAAAGGCATCACACAAATGAAGCCCATTTCCTTGATAAAATTTCTGTGCATCAAATCTCAGCAGAACTTCTGGCTGATTCTGTTCTGTATGAACATAAAGTAAGATGCAATTTACATGCAATCCCCCACCCCCATCCCTTGCTTGCATGCACACATCATAATTCAAATATTCAGTTCTGAAGTGAACTGTCGTATTGCATAATGTTGATACTGCCTCTTTTCCTAGTTTGTTCGCAGGCATTTGGCATCCAGGTTTTGCAATTTATTGGAGAAGTCAATCCTACCACTATTTGGAGACGTCAAACTGAACATGTCACCTAAATGGAAAGAGGGTTTAAGTGCACTTGGGAACTCATATGTTGTTTTAGGCAGAAAATCCTCTACATGTGATGAGTTGACAGGGGGTAAACCAGCCTCCCATTTATTGTCTGAGATGGCTGCAGATATTTCCAGAGAATCAACTGCTGTGAAATTTACAGCTTGTCAAAGTTTGCTTAGGCTTTTGTGCTGGATGCCAAAAGGATATATCAATTCAAAATCATTCTCACTTTATGTTACTAGCACACTCAACCTTGAAAGGTAAATTTGTATTTCTCATCATTTCAAATCCATTATGCTTCAACATGTCTTCATTTTATGTTTACTTTTAAGCAAGCAAATGCAGATTGCTTATGTAGGTTCTGCACAATAGATGAATAAAAACGTTCCCAGTTAAAGTCTTGCAACATGGTACATGTAAAAATTGTGATGTCCACTAGTTTTCTGTATCCTTGGAAGTATATGAAATTATATGTGCTTGGCCGCTTGCAGTAATTTGTCCTTCACTTGAAGTTTCTGTTGATACATATACCTAGTGTGATATAATGTATGCTTAAGTTTCATCTAAGCATGGTGTCTACATGTATGCAAAATAACCCCCCCCCACCCCACAATTACCCTCTCTGTGTCCTCGATTACATAACGATACGTGCTTGCTGTTATTAGTCTTGCTTTCACTTGATGTTCTTGTGATACATATACCTAGGATGATGTAACATCTGCTTAAGTTTCACCCGCACTATCTTTATTTCAGGCTTGTGATTGGCCACCTGTTAGAATGTGGGGACTCATTCTTCTCACATAAGCAGTATGAGCTTTTAAGGTTGCTGGTGGCCTGCCGGAGGGCTCTGAAATGTCTAATTATGGCATATTGTGAGGAGAAAGTTAGAACTACTCATTCTGCACTCATTCCTGTTCTGTTTGAGGATGTACACTCTGTATTGTGGCTTTCCAGATCAGTGTCTGTGGTGTTTAGGCTTCAAGAGACACTGTCAGAAGATAAAGCTTGTGAAGTTGCAGATATGATCTTTTCATTGATGGATCACACATCATATGTGTTCCTGACACTAAGCAAATATCAATGTCCTTCTGCTGTCTCCATAATTGCTGAAAAACCTTATACAGAGCAACTCAATTCTGATGTTACCCAGGAACAGAGCAGTGTAAACGAGTCTCTGCCATGTTTGGATACCTCAAACGACGTTGAAAGCTGTAAAAGTGTTATCCTCATTGCTGAAAGTTTGAAGGAACAGGCACAGGACTTAATTATTTCTTTGAAAGATGCTCATTGCAATGAGAAATCAAGTGATGAAATCGATGTTGACTGGAACAAATTATCTTCAATGGTCTCTTGCTTCAGTGGGTTCATGTGGGGCCTAGCATCTGCATTGGACCACTCCAATGCAACAGATAGTGATTATAAGGCGAAGCTGTTGAGATGGAAATGTGAAGTCATCTCAAAAATTAGTCATTGTATAAATGCATTTGCTGATTTTATTTGTTTTTCTTTCCACATGCTGTTTGTCAAGGATGATCTCCAACCTAATCATTTATCTGCTACTGGAAATTTTGTAAAGTCTGATGATAGAGACAGTTCACTGGTTTCAGGTGACTCTTGGAAAGTCACCGTGAATAAACATGGTTCACAGTCAGAAAACGTTACCTCTATTGCTGGTATTCTAAGTAAGCTTGACTCATATGAATGCCTACCATTAAATAAGGAGTGGTTGCAAAGTTTTCTTGAAGGTGATCATCCTAAAGCAGCGGTATTAATCAGGCAGCTATTAATTGCGGCGTCAGCTATTGTGAAGCTCAATTTGGAGACTAAATGCACTCCTTTGTTGTCTAGTTTGGTGCCAAGTTTTACTGGCATATCTCAAGTCTTGCTCTTGAAGTTAGCAGATGGTACCGAGGTACCAAAACCATTCTCTTTTGTTTGGTTAGATGGTGTTCTGAAGTATCTGCAAGAGCTAGGGAGTCATTTTCCCATAACTAATCCTACCTCGACTAGAAACGTGTTTTCAAAGCTATTAGAGTTACACTTGAAGGCTTTGGGAAAATGCATATCTTTACAGGGGAAAGAAGCTACTCTGACTTCTCATGATAAAGAATTGAGCACTAATACACTCCACAGTCATATAGGATCAGTTTCTCTTTCTCATCCATACTATTTAGATGAATTTAAAGCAAGGTTGAGGATGTCATTCAAAAGTTTGATAAGAAAACCATCAGAGTTGCATCTTTTGTCTGCAATACAGGCTATAGAGAGAGCACTGGTAGGAGTGTACGAAGGCTGCCCAATAATTTATGAGATTACTACTGGGAATGTAGATGGTGGAAAGGTTTCTTCAACTGTTGCAGCCGGCATTGACTGCTTGGATCTGGTTCTGGAATATGTTTCAGGTAAAATTCTGATTTCACTGCTGTACAATGTGTAGTAATTTCTTTTACTTTTTGCTTTTTGGAGGAGGAAGGGGCAAGTCAAACCTGATTCTCCCTACTCGACAAACAGGCAGCTACCAATCCACCAACAGGGATTGGTACAGTGCATAATGTTGTTCAAAATTTATTCTCTTGTAATTGCAAATTGTTGTGCTAACCATCTACTTGCTTTACAGGTCGTAAACGTTTAAATGTTGTTAAAAGGAACATTCAGAGTTTAGTTGCTGCCTTGTTCAACATAATTCTGCACGTGCAAAGTCCATTAATTTTCTATCGGATAGCAATGGATAGTGAAAGGTATAATGGACCAGATCCAGGAGCAGTCATTCTTATGTGTGTTGAGGTGCTAACAAGAGTTTCTGGAAAACATGCTTTATTTCAAATGGATTCCTGGCATGTAGCACAGTCTTTACATATACCAGCGGCACTTTTTCAAGATTTTGATCAACTGAGAATTTCTCAAGGTCCAGCTTTATCTAATTCTTTGTTGAACTCGGGCAGCCAAGATTGTAATACTGTGGGAGGCAGGGATACCTGTGTTGTAGATCTACAATTCTCCGTGGAGTTATATACTGCATGCTGCCGGTTACTGTACACGATTCTGAAGCATCACAAAAGGTCATTTTCATGATGTTTAGCTCAATCCTGAAGAACCTGATTGCTATGTTCATAAATGTTGCAGTTAGATTTGTTATCATCAGGCCAGACTCATCATACACACATAGCAAAGAAGTAAAACTGAAAGCATTGGCATTCTGTGGAAGGATTTAGATCTATTGTGTCCTTTAATAGGACAGTGGAATGGGCATTTCCTACTTTGATCCTACTTTGATAGTTTCTGTTTTCTTCTTTGCTGATGCCTAAAGACAACCGTTAACATAAAGCACATGCTAAAACAATTGTATACAGTGCTTAGGCATTTTGGCCATTTCAGAACGTGTCTCTATGCTATGTTATAGTTGTCTCTACTTGATAATGCAATCCTCATATATCATTCTCTGTTTCCTAGCTGTCATTTATATCCTTCTTGGTATGGTTTTATCTGTGTTTTATCTTAAAGTAATTTTTATATGTAATCATGACGATTATTTTGTAATTCCAGTGAGTCAGAAAGGTGCATTTCTTTACTTCAAGAATCTGAGCGTGTTCTTCTTCATTGTTTGGAGATGGTGGATGTTGATTTATCAGTCAGAAAAGGTTATTTTTCGTTGGGAGTTCATGAGGGGGTAAAATGCGCTAGTTCTTTCCGGAGGATTTATGAGGAGGTATGTGATGTCATCTTAAGCTTGCAGTGTGCAATGAATATATAGCCTGTGTTGTTTCAAATTGAAGTTATTATTATTCATCTTCTGATGGGAAAATGAGATGGCGTTTTTATTTGTTCACATAAACAATTAGCAAAGGAAACATCATAACATGGGAATTTATCTGAAAAAGTTTCTTGATGGTTTGTTTGTTGACCCATTGACATCACCTCTGTTCTTAAAACAGACAATACAGGCTTAACTGCAGTGACTATAGGGTTTGATTACAAGCTTTTGGATGGTGAACTTTTTGGTGCATGAACCCCTGTATCTTGTCTTGAATTAAAACCCTTAAGAGCACGCTTATTGTGGATTTTTCCACAACGTGTCTAGAAAATTTGGTTACCATGCTTGAGCTTGAGCAAGTGGCATTTCTGAACTTCCGGCTGAACAAGTATCTATTGCAAGTTTACTCTTGATAGTTTAATCAGACCTCTGTGGCAGTTCACATCTAGCATGTTTCTGGTTTATGCATTGTGGTTACAAGTATTGGTATGTTTTTTTTTTTAAAAAAAAATTACACATTTTGGCTTCTATTAACCGTGCTTTAATTTGTTTACTATTATTTTTTACAGTTAAGGCAGCAAAAAGATGTCTTTGGCCAGCATTGTTTCAAGTTTTTATCCAATTACATTTGGGTCTATTCAGGATATGGCCCGCTTAAAACTGGCATCAGAAGGTTGTCCTCGAACATCTCATTTTCATGTTCCTTGCAATTTTTAAGCACAGTGGTGATCATGGTTCTAACATATGTAGTCTCATTGCAAATTTCAAACTGGATTCATGCACTGCTAACAAAAACAATTTGCTTTTCAATTGATGTGCAGGGAGATAGATGAAGCTCTGAGACCTGGTGTGTATGCTTTAATAGATTCCTGCTCAGCAGATGATCTTCAATATCTGCATTCTGTATTTGGGGGTAATTGAACTAAATATCATCATGCTGCATGCTTTAGTCAGTTTTTTTTTCAAGAATGGCTCCATGAGCATTGTGACCTTATTTTTCTTTGGGTGTCACCGCCTTTGCAGAGGGTCCTTGCAGAAACACATTGGCTACTTTGCAGCATGATTACAAACTGAATTTCCAATATGAAGGAAAAGTTTGATTTGATTAATCTTAGGGTGAATATATATCCCAGTTATCAAATTTCATTCAGCAACTCTTCAAATCATGGTGAGAAAATTACTGTGACATGTTATCCTCCAGTTCCGAAGAGCCGTTCAGGATCGTAATCATTTTTGGAAGCCAGACACCATGTGCTAGTGGCCATAAAAAACGATGTTGCCCATATGTAGTGTTGGGGCCTCCATGTGATCCAATGTCACCGGCTACAGCGAAGGATGAGTTGTTCATTCAGCCCTCACAAGTGCTATTGACTGGCTCCTAAATTTTTGTAGCTTTAGGTATATCTTAAGAAAACTCCAATTTTGTCCAGGGGTGCGGTGAGTCCTGAGTGTTAATTCTTCAATGATATTTCTCTTGGCGTTGTTGTTTTTTTTTTCTATGTGAATATCCACTTCTTCATGCAGATTTTAGAGAACAAAAGCACCCGTGTTATTGTTTCCATTAATTGTCTGTCGATTTCGTGCCTTATGGTGAAAGAAGAAACATGCATCGTTTTGAGCACTAGTTGAATAGTCATCGATTTGGCTGGCTTTTGTATTTGCCATTCCCTGCTTCCAAGTTTTATTGCATTCAGCCTTGCTATTAGTTTCATGTTTGTGGAGCACCAAAAACATTTTGAGGTCTAGTTACAGCGTCACAAGTTCACTCTACCTTAATGGAAGATAATGGTTTCTAATAGTTTTGGAGTAAGGCGTCCTTAGAGTTTGAGTATGACAACATTCGGCTGGCCATCCATTGTTTGATTGCTGAGAAGTACTTAGTGCTGTTTTTAGAAATGGCTGATGGCAAACTGATGTCCCTGAATTTTGAGTATTTTCCAATGGAATTTCCTAGTTCTTCTAGCCGATCGAAGTTTTCTCTGAGTTTCCTACCCTGAAATCTTTGAATTCTACAATGGTTGATGGCAACGTGTCCCTGAAAGCTTGACAAAACCTGGCAGGCAACTTCAGTTAGGTTGCAGTGGCATTTGGTGAATATATATATTCCTTGTGTTTGTACATGAAGGTAGCCTGTTTCCCACTCATAATTTAGTTGGTTCGTCAAGAAAACAATAATAACAATCAGAATCCAGAGAGCTTATGGAAAAGTGATTCAAACATGGATGATGTTTATGTTCCAGATATCAACCGCTATCCACTAAGCATCGATAAAGCAACTCTCGAGATACCCAAAGAAAACAGTGTGGGTATGAATGCATGGTGATCAACCAGAATTAGGGCTAGAACTTTGAAAAGAAGGTGATTTGTTTAATTAATCCCGAGTTTATGGTGGTCTCAACGCTTAAGCTTTATTTCTGTGACAGAGTGGGATTCTAACAGACAACTAGTGGACCACCTTGGAGCCTCAAAATATGCATCTTCTTTCATGGAAATTGGTTGGTCCACCACCATCACTGACTGAATTTTATCACCATGCCTATTGTTAGAGTATATAACACTGTTAAGAGGCATTGATGTAGCAAACTGACTTTATATATAAATATATAGATGGATAGATAGATAGAGGGTAGCATTATGCAATATGCTTTGATGGTATTTCTAAAGCGGACACAGAGTTCATTGATGGTGGGGATATACTTGATTTGCTTAATAGATAAAGTTTGATTAAACAAGTATAAGATTAGCAGCCCTTGATCATTTAACCAATTGTCAAATCCATCAAATCAACGGCCCATAAACTCCCATACCAACTTAGTTCAATAGCCCGTTATAGACAGTTCCTCTGCTATAAATATACCGGGCCTAGAGTTGTTGACGACCTCTTGAATTTTGATAACTTCGCAGACATCTCCACGCCAAGAAAAAGAGAGCAGCAATGCACTGCTATAGGAGAAGAAGTGACTCCATCTTTGATGCTTTCACTCTAAATCCCCTACCATATCCAGTTCTCTTAATCTTGGCAGTACTATCAATATTTCTTGGCATGTCTTGGTTCTTTAGCTATGAAGACATGGTGGAGACTACTGAGGAACAAATGGGTTGGGTTCTTTTGGTTGTACCGTTAGTGCTAATAGTCATAGTTCGATGGCTTTCATCTATGGAAAATCCTGACATGATCTTTGTTATGTCACCATGGGACAAGCGCCGGAGGACACACCACCGGCCATCAGAAGGGAGCTCTCCTTGGGGTGTGGCTGCTTTCATTGTGTTGCTTCTTGTTTTGGTGAAGTTTCAATCTACCTTTCTTGATAGCTGGCTTGTTTGATGCTACGCCTATACTAATTGATATGGATTGAAGATCAAGTAGTTTTGTTCGGTGGCTTTAGTTTATGTTTGAACATACAGAAATATAAAATTATAGTATATGTATGTTGTAGAGAATGATGCATTAAGATATGTGTTTGGGGCTTGAGTGTTCATGTTTGTTAAATATTGCTTTGGTGGATAAGATCTTAATGAAGTTTTTTTCTTCATCAGCTTATACTGGCCATGTCAAATTAGTGTATTCTCTTTATCTGGCTCAAATTTAATCTTGAATTGATTGATATGGTCCGAAGACTAAAACTCACCCTGATGAAAGAACTATCTGCCCGTTTGGATGCTGAGAAAATTCAGGAAATCATCCTAGCTCGTATAAGAAAATTAAATCATAGAACTTTATTTGTCTTGGCCCAAAACTTGGGACTTTTCTTTTCTTGTACGACATTTTCCCGGTAACAACGGAAACCTTGAAGATAAGTGATTGGTTTATTTTAATGTCTATGGTTATTAACTTTGCTTGATTGATAAAGATTAATAATTGTTGCAGAAGACAAGTTATCGCTCAAGACACTAACTTGAATTTCAAGTTAAGCGGGCATCAGTCAAATTTGTCTCATCCCAGCAGAAACACCCCACAGAACAAACCTACCAAGCTATAAGTAGGCATGGTCATGGTAATTCAGTGTCCACTGAGTACTCTTGATTTCTAAAAGTCATAAATTCTGTGAGGATCCAAGAATTTTCCATGAAAAGAAGTTATTGAATGAGGGACCAAAAGCCCAATTGCAGATGTCACTGTCTATACATAAATAGCGGCAGCTAAAAGCAACACTTTAATTACTTTTATAATGACAGCAAACTGCCTGCTTATCTCGCTGTTTAGCCATATGTGAAGGTCAGTTTCATCCATCTAACGCTTTGTCTTGGGTCATGCTGTCGTGGGAGGAGAAGAGTTCTTTATTAGTGACAAACAACCATTATTCAATCATCCAAACCTACCACTGCCTTCGTGGTCCAATGCTTATCGAGCCTCGTGCAAGAGAAAATCATCAAGAATGCTTGTGGGGTCTAGCTTTGCAATGACAATATTTTTTGCTCTTGTCAATTTATCAGCTTTGATTGAATGGCCATGAAGAATCTTCTTCTATTTTAACCCTGGAAGTTAGTTAGGGCATCAAAGGACTTTGATTCAAAACCCTTTCATATGGGAACAAATGCATAGCAAAATGGGCTATACTGATGTTTGTCTGTGATTCTTCATAGCTACAGGAGATCATCTTGGACTCACTGACAAACACCTGTTTTCTCGTGTTTGTCCACGCCAAATTTAGCAATAAATGGGCATGGGCATGGCAAAGGAACGAGGTGTTGACCATGCCGGTGAGGTGGTGATTTAGTGGCTGCCTCCCATTTAAACCAAAGGAACATAGTAATCTTGACCAGTCTCTTGATTTAGATCGAGCAGGGCTGGAATTCATAGATACACTGAACATTTTGCTCACAACAATGAGCAAAAACGAAGTAAATTCTTTCAAAGCATCATATCACCATTACAGTGCTTGTATCACACAGAGATAGTATTGCCTGACAAAGAAACTCAAACGATTCCATGGTTTTAAGCTATCTTTAAGACTATATAGTTAATCAACATTTTGCAGAGTTTTTCCTTTTCTTTTTCGCTGATTTATTTACAAATTAATGCGACCCCCGAAGAGGTCCAAACCACTTGGAATGAAATGAAGATTGATAAGAAAGCAACATTAGAAGCAGCACCACGAAAACGGCAATACCCCAAGGGAAGGAGCTCGTGGAACGTGGAGCTGAATCATGCGGCGAATCTCTGAGCCGATAATAGAGCAGCCAATTGGTAGAATATGAAGCCATGAATAAAATCAGGAGGATAGGCAACAAGAAAAGGAATATTTGGAGGTTGACTGCAGAGTGGCGCAACTGGGCCTTATAGCCTGTGTAATGGGAGAGCCATAACAGGGAAATGACAATGCCAAAAATGGCTAGCAACGGGAAGGGAGGAGTAGACATGGAGGCCACGGTCTGGCCTGTCCACCCTTGTTTCCACTCGGGACCCCTTCTCTTTGGATAGAACCACTCCATCTCTTTTGTCCTCTCCTATTTCTCAATCCAAGCAAGCAATTCAATGGCGAGTTTCTTCGATTCAAGGGAGGTGATGGGCTTTGTTTGCTTTAATATCAAATTTGGTTAAGGAATATGTGCTTTGATTGTAGAATCCTTAAAGAACTTCTTTTCGGCTAATGCACACTCAAGTTTTGATACCAAATCCATTGCATGCAACCAAAAAAGGTGAAACACCTTAAAAGAAAATATGATTGCTATTTCTCTTGACAACATAAAGAAGTAATGGCAATGCCAGCGAGCTTTCTACCTCGTTGATAGTGTATTTTTGGTTTATATCAAGATTTCCCTAATTCAATTCTTAACAAATGCTAAAAACTAAATTAATCTTCTATTCAAAGAGAGAGAGAGATTGTTGTTAAGCTCGAGTCTCTTTTCTTACTAACACTAATCTGTTTCGATAAAAAAATAATAAAGCAAATCTTCATTTTCTAAAACTAAGAAATCCATGAATTTAAAAGAACAACTAAATCTAGTGACAAGTCAAAGACAATAATTGTTTTGAAATATTAATTATGTCGTATACCTTAAATGAGATAACCTCTTGTTTTTTCTATTTTGGATTTTGAATAATAGAACATTATGAGGTCATTTTTTATGTTGAAGTTAGGAAGGATTCATGGGTCTGTCTAGCAACTTGATCTTCGTCTAGGTTAGGTCAAAATTTTAAAGAATAAATTACTCTCAGCATCCTATAATTTCATTATTTTTTCAATTTGCAATCAAATTGTTGAATATTATACTTTACAAGTTTAGGTCCCGTTTGTTTGCTGGAAAGTAATTTTCTTTTGGAAAGTGAATTTCGAGGAAAGTGAATTTCGGGAAAGTATTTTTCGATGTTTGGTAGTGTTCTGAAAAATAAGTTGGAAAACATTTTCCAGTATTTGGTTATGTCATGGAAAATGAGCTGGAAAATAACTTATTAATGTTTTATTTTTTTCAAGTTTATTAAAATAACGAGGAACAAATCTTACAAATTAAAAAAAATATAATTTCATAAATTATCTCAAAAAAATAAATAATAATCAAAATAATAGAGATCAAATCTAAAAAAATTTAAAAAAAATAAAAGATGAAGAAATTAAAATAATAATAATTAACATTTCATAAATTATTTCAAATAAAATAAGTAACAATCAAAAGAATGAGGACCAAATTTGATAGATAAAAAATTTCAATAAAAAAATGATAAGGAAAAAGCAAATAGAAATTATAAAAATAAGAACCAAAGTTAATATAAAAATTAAATTTTAAGAGATGAAATTGAAAAATAAATATTCAAAACAAATTATATATAGCAATCGAAGTTTGAGGATCAAATTTGATATAATCAGCAAATAATGACATTTTTAAATTTTTCACAACTTCCGGAAAGTATTTTCCGCCCAAATTTTCCAGGAAAACACTTTTCTGAAAACCAAGCCAAATTTTCCTTTGACTAGAAAGTGTTTTCCGTTGACTAACTTTTCTAATGGCAAACAAACACAGGAAAGTTTGGAAAGTGGTTTTCCGGAAATCACTTTCCAAAAAACAAACACAGCCTTAATCAAAACATATTTTGAAAATCAATGAAAAAATAATAATGCTCTCATATATATTAAAGCATGGAAGCTAACCACCACCACCACACAACTCATTATATCTCTTCATGCTAACCTTTTCTTCTCTCTCACCTCTCTCTATAAAAAATCACAGCCTTCCTTCTAAAAAGTTACTCCTATACTCATAGTTAATAAAACTCATCTTCTCCAAACCCACAGCATGTGACAACAATTGTTCTCTCTTATAATAGCAAACCTAATCACCACCCAAAAAAAACATTTTACCCCCTGTAGCCATAGATTTCAAGTGTGATAATATATCAAATGACATCATTGAGACAAGGGTATAAACCACCACAAGTAACAATTGTTGCCTTTACACTAGTTTGGAGTATATTTTCTCTTGAGACCCAACTCTAAGGACCTATTGTTCGACCCAAGTACAATTGGGATCAATGTACTCTTTTCCGACATATGTAAATGATGAGTAAAGTATGACCTTAAGAAACACTTTTTCATTATTATTTATGTATCCATGTCATTCCTCATCAGATGGATAACCACCAACGAAATATTCCACCATAATTAAGCATGCATAAGAAAAGATATAAGTGATATGAGGAATATTAAATTGTCTTTTAAATTTTTTTTGGTTCTTTATTTTCCAATTAGGATAGTTAAAAATCAATCTTTTTTTCCAAATATATGTTGCTAAAATGCCAAGATTTCTTGATTTTAGAGGATTTGAGTTTGGTGGTTATGTTGGAGAGGGGGATAAAAAAATAATAGGGGCTAGGATTTTCTGACTTTTTTTTCCTGTTTATACATGACTGCGTTTTGGAAACAAAGGTTTTTAGTCATTATTTCAAAGTTAGTATGGGCTTACCAGAAACTTGGCCTTCTTTTGAATTAAGTCATAATTTTGAAAGGTAAATTACTCTGAGCATTATTTTGGTTATTTTTCTTCACTTTACAACCAGGTTTTTGAATATTACACAACGTTAGCAAAGTAGATTTTGAAAATCAATGAAAAGACAATAAATTAAAGCATGAAAGATAATCATTATCACACAACTCATTCTCTCTTTTCACGTTAACCTTCTCTCCTCTCTCACCTCTCTCTAAAAAAAATCACAACCTCTCTTCTAAAATATTACTCTCATGCTCATAGTCAACCAACTCATCTTCTTCAAACTCATGACCTGTGACAACAACCGTTCTCTCTCATAACAGCAGACCTATTATTCAACCCAAGTACAATTGGGATTAATGTACCCAGATCTAGCATATGTAGATGATGAGTAGAGCATGACCTTAAGAAGCATCATTTCATTATCATTTATGTATCTATGTCATTCCTCATCATATGAATAACCACTAGCAAAATATTCCATCATAGGAGTTAGACAAAGTGTGGAGGAAATTGAGCATGCATAAGAAAAGATATGATTGGTAAGAGGAATATTAAATCATCTTTCAAAATCGCTTTAGTTCTCTGTTTTCAATTAGGATAGTTGAAAATCAATCTCTTTTTTCCTAATATATGTAGCCAAAATGCCAATATTTCTTGATTTGAGAGGATTTGGGTTTGGTGGCTATGTTGGAGAGAGAGAGAGAGAGAGGAAAAAAAGATAAAAAAAAATAATCAGGGCTAGGATTTTTTGACTTTTTTTTTTCTTGTTTATACAGGGCTGTGTTTTGAATAAAAAAAAGATTATTTAGTCATTATTTCAAAGTTGGTACGGGCCTACTAGAAACTTGGCCTTCTTTTGGATTATGTCATAATTTTGAAGGGTAAATTTTCTCGAAGGGTAAATTACTCTGAGTATTGTTTTGGTTATTTTTCTTCACTTTACAATCAGGTTTTTGAATATTACACAACGTTGGTCAAAGTAGATTTTGAAAATCAATGAAAAAATAATAAATTAAAGCATGAAAGATAATCATTATCACACAACTCATTTTCTCTTTTCACATTAACCTTCTCTCCTTTCTTACCTCTCTCTAAAAAAATCACAACTTCTCTCCTAAAAAATTACTCTCATACTCACGGTCAACCAACCTCATCTTCTTCAAACCCACAACCTGTGACAAGAACCATTCTCTTTCATAACAACAGATCTATTGTTCAATCCAAGTAGAATTGGGATCAATGTACCCAGATCTAGCATATGTAGATGATGAGCAGAGTATGACCTTAAAAAATCCAGCAAAATATTCAACCATAAGAGTTCTCGTATTTAGACAAAGTATAAAGGAAATTGAGTATACATAAAGGAAAGATATCGGTGATATAAAAAAATATTAAATTACCTTTTAAAATCTTTTTAGTTCTTTGTTTTTTAATTAGGATAGTTAAAAATCAATCTTTTTTTTCCTAATATGTATAGCTAAAATGCCAAGATTTCTTGATTTGAGAGGATTTGGGTTTGGTGGCTATATATATATATATATATATATATATATATATATATAAGAGAGAGAGAGAGAGAAGATGGAAAATAATGGGGGCTAAGATTTTCTAATATATTTTTGTTTCATTAAGGATTGTATTTTAAAAAGAAAAGACTATTTAGTAATTATCTTAAAGTTAGTATAGGCCTACCAAACAGCGATCTCTTTTTTCCTAATCTATGCCACCAAAACACCAAGATTTCTTTATCTGAGAGGATTTGGATCTAGTGACTGTAGGAGAGAGAGAGAGGGGAAGAAGATGGAAATAACAGTTTTCTAAATTTCAAGTTGTAGAGTATAATATTTAAAAATTTGATTGCGAAGTAAAAAAAACCACACTATAAGATGATTCAAGTAATTTACCCGATTTTAGAAGGTAGCAGATGCCAAGTCATACATAACAAGAGCAACATCAACATCAATTACCCTAACCAGGAGCATCAATATATAAACCGCATTGAAATCCCTTTTGCATATAACCTTTATATGTGTGCAAATGCAAGACACTCTTATTTTAACAGCCATGGATAACAGATCCAACAGGCAACAAGAGAAAAGGAGGATCCCAGGCATAGGAGAAATGGACAGAAGCTGATGCCTCCAAGGAACTGCCATTGATAAGTAGACAAGTATCACCATTCTTCACAAAGATTGATGGATCAACACTTTCCACTGTTTGAAACCCCATGCAAGACAGCTTTATCTGGCTTTGAGCACATCTGCAGTTGTTTGTCACTGTCACATTCCATTCTGGCTTACCACTTATTTCTCTCCCACTTCGAACTGTGCCAATGTTGATGTTGTTCAAAGAGCAATCACATAATCCTGCATTTTCATTACACCAATACTTTGGAAATCAATTTCACATAATCCAGCCTTCCAAAATTCATATAAATTATATTCATCAACAATCAATTTAATCAGTGATCTTGACATGCTTAGGACCCGATCACAGACACATATTCACCTTCATCCTTTGTCGAGGAGTGACCTTGTTCATGATTAACCTTCATGGTTTCAAAAGTTCTGTATCTACCTTAGAAAAGGTACCGAGACCAAAAGAAAAACCCTTTATTTAAGCTCGACCAGAACAAATCGTTTTTCCTTGTATCAAGTGATTAACACATCTCCCTTGGCAAAGGGAAGCTTACAACATCATGAAATCAGCTCATGGATTTACCAAATTAAGAACAGCGGCATATGTTTATAACATAGCCCAATTGTGTGATTTTCTTTTAATATTATTGATAACAAGAAAAAGAAGAAGAAGAAAGAGAAAATACCATATGCATAGGCATGTGTTTGAGCAAGAGAGGACAAATTAGGACAGCATGGCCTTCTTACCTCTGGTAGCAAGACATAAAACAAGTATTGCAACTAAAGCTTTCATGAGACCTGCCATTGCTTGTCTTCTTGTTTTCTGGTTTGTGTTTTGCTGGGGGAGGCAATCTCTTCTCCTTGACGGCTTTAGTAGCAAGACGGTTCATGCTCAGCTACTTTTATATTCTAAAAGTACATAGGATAATTATGGTACCCAAAAAGCTGATGTTGACTTTATTTCTGTAGATTTTCTCAATATATATGCTTCCGTAATTGGTCCAGCCTTCCACAAAATGATAAACACTAACTAAAGCTCGTGTTCCTTTTTCTTTTTGGACGGTTATTTAAATAATTTTTTTCATAAAAAATATATTTCACATTCTTTACTAGTGTTAACATGATAATCAGAACAAACCCTTTTATTACCTAAGCTAAACCTCCAAAAATACGAATTAGTGAAGCTTATTGCACAGATTCACCATACCCTGGACTCTGGATTAATGCTTGCCCCAACAGTTCAGTTGTCATTTTTTTTTTTTAATCAAGGGCAGTACTAAATTTAGTACGAGGAATACAAGTGTTGCTGAAAGCCGTGGCCATTTCATCAATCCTTTTTACAGTACACGTATGTTCAGTCAGGCATATGTCCTAGTCAAT
Source organism: Populus x sibirica (assembly GCA_019202695.1). NCBI lineage: Eukaryota > Viridiplantae > Streptophyta > Magnoliopsida > Malpighiales > Salicaceae > Populus > Populus x sibirica. Next base: position 3,012,018 of record JAGMVL010001134.1, read on the forward strand.
TAACACGTGTTGTGAACATGCTTTATGGCTATAGACCTGTCCGAGTCAAGAACCATCAAAAGGCAAATGCTGGTCGGCATCTGGAGGTGCCTAGGCCTGCTTGCACAAATTTCAAAAACAAATCGCAGAAAGCATGCAGAAAGAGGCCGTCCTATAAGATATGTGAAGGGTTCATTGAGATCATAGCACCAACCTGATTTATGCTTTAATCCTTTTCAAAAAAAAGCTGAGCAAAAGGGTTTGTTCGTTTTTAGGAATGGGAAAGATATGGATAAATAATCAAAACTTCATTTAATAAGACTTAACTCAAAGGTTGATTACAGTAAGCTTCAAAATGAAGCAGCTCCTTTTTGCCCTTTATTTGTTATAGTTTCCAACGCCAATTTCATATAATTAAGCAGCAACTTTCTTGGATGTTACAGAATTGACAATGGTAGCAAACTCAGGGCCCTGCATTCCAGGAAATCACAGTGTCATTGTTAATACCTGCCCAGTTCGTTGGGATGGAGAGTATTCTAGGTACTTTTATGACAGCAAGACAGATTTTTCATTTGTGATATTGAAATTTAGAAGCAAAAAGTTAATTGCTGTAATATTTATTACCTTCAAGGATGCACCACCAACAAGGAAACCGTCAATATCTTCTTGCTTTGCAAGTTCAGCACAGTTTCCTCCATTCACGGATCCTGAAATGGAAATTCAGTTATAATTACATAACGAGCAACAGCAGTAAACAAGATCTACAGAAGCAGAATATTGTGAGAAGTTCAGAAGAACCAGAGAATTCAAAGGAACAATTTAGAAATGGGAAACCCTAGCAAACCAAACCGTTAGCATAACTTTATGATAATGGTCCCTGACTGCATATTGGCTGAGATTAACCTCTAATTAGCACAAGCATAGCTGGCAGGTTACCATACTGCCCTGTTTCGCCCTAGTCTATAAAGAAAACATGAGGAAAACCTCATGCCTATTCATTTGCAAGTTCATGCATATTTTGCATGACCTAAGCAAGAGAATTCACTGAGGCAAAATAATGTTCTCAACATAACACGGCAAGTGAAGTACCTCCATATATAATACGTGTTTTTGATGCGACTTCTGCCGAGACATTGTTTTTAAGCCAATCACGAACAGCTACATGTACTTCCTGAGCCTGCGCAGGTGTGGCCACTACACCAGTACCAATAGCCCAAACAGGCTCATATGCAATGACTATATTATCCCAGCTGGGCACAGCATCTGCGGGGGTAATGGCACTACTGGTGTTAGGTTCTTACATTTTAACCTATCATCTCATATTCCAAGAGAAAGAAACATCAGCAATAACCTGCATACGCCTTCAGTTGCTGATAACAAACATCAAAAGTTTTCCCTGCTTCTCTTTCTTCTAACAGTTCACCAATACAAGCAATTACTCCAACACCCTGGCTCAAGGCATAAGCTGCCTTCTTTCCAATAAACTGTAATTAACAAAATTTCAGTCAAGTTCTACAGATGTCATATAACAGAAAAAGGAATTATGATCTAATCCTTGCAGCCACTAAACTTTCACCTGATCGTCTTCGCCAATTACATGTCTACGCTCAGAATGCCCAAGGATAACCCACTTGCAGCCAATGTCTTTCAGTTGTTCCACACTGCAAATAAATTAAAGAAACATTTTGAAGACACTGAGAGAAGGCAATAGCATGGAAGCCTCGTAAAACAAAATAATCCTTGCTTGTAATTTCTTCTCTGTGCAGCATTAGCACTATGGTAAGAAAACCTCAGAGGTGAATTAAATTTAACTTGCACTTAATGCATGTAGCCTAAAACAACAAATGTCTCAATAATGGACCTGAAAAGAATTTCTCTTGGAAGATATGTCCACCAATGTCCATGCAATTAATATGTAAATGCATAAAGCTTTGAAAACGTTTTCATAGGATAGAGTTGGTTTTTATTATGTTTTATTGGTCTTTTACAGGAAGGGAGTAGCAGTTGCCATTCCATCCAAACAAAGCTATAACTGAAAAGGAAGCAGCTAGCTGACCTGATTTCTCCTGTGAAAGCCCCACCCTTACTGACCCAAGAGTTCTGAGCTGATATCTCAATCCTGTCTGTCAAGGAAGACTTGACCTGATCGATGTAAATAAAGGGAGGTGCTACAACAACGTCTGTGAAACTCACAGTAAACAATTTAAAAAATAAGAACCTCTTAACAACCAGATTTAAATTTCGCCTTGAAAAAAATAATAATAAAAGAACATTATATAGGAAAAAAAATTCCATGATATACAGATCACCTCCCTACCAAGAACAAAGGGGCACATTCACCACCACTAAAACCATGTCTAAATCATTTTGAAAACAACGGTGCCACTTGGGATGTGAGTCCATCGACAATACAAGTTTAGTCTAAACAACCATAACCAGTGAATGCCTCTCAATTAAACTTGATAGCAATGAACAGATAAAACAGCAAAGCACAAGAAAAGATTTACTCACCGACATCAGACTCCAACTTTGCGCTGTTCAGGTCTGAAATGAGCTTGGTAATGGATTCTTTTGTTCCATTCTAAATACAGAAACAAATATGAGAAACTGGATCAGATTAAAAATCAAAACCTAAAAAGGGAAATCCAGTACCTATCTATCTCATCTAAAATTAGGCATAAAAGACACTTGTAGAACCATTGTCAAACTACAGACAAGGGCATGAGAGCCTAAACACTGTCCCCCCCACCCCTTTTTTTTTTTATATAAGCAAGGCTAGGTACTTACATATTTTCAATCTAAACAGTGACTATAAGAAGAATTCATGTTAAAAGTTGAGAAAAATAAATAAAAACAAGAAATCAGTAAGAAATTAAACAAGGTACTCACACATTTCCAATTTCCTCCAACAAAGAACTGCAAGCATGAGAAAAAAGAAAAATTAATTAATGGATAAAAAAAATAGCAACATAGAGAACCAACAATCTAAACAATCAAATTTCCTTAAAAAAAGGATTCCATTTACCAAACTCGCTTCAAGTAATAATCTTGAATATTATTATTATTATATAATAAAGACTAAAGTAAAGGTTACAAATATTATTAATAGTTAAAGAAACGAGATCTAGAGGAGACAGGGACTTTGAATAAGGAAGCAGAATGTGAAAAGGAAAAGGTTAAAAAGGCACCTGTCCAGTGCCAGCCATGGCAAAGACTCCTCTAAGAGGTTTTCGGGGAGAAGAGAAGCGAAGAAAGGATTGGGAATGAGAGTCGTTGGTGTTGTTGTTTGGACATAAACGGCGAAGACCGGAGAACTCAGGCGCGCAATACGAAGTTGCAGATTTTGGACCAGAGAGTGAAGCTGAGAGCATAGCCATGGCCGCTAAAGTCAAGTTTTTTTTTTGGCTTTTTTTTTTAAAAAAAAAAAAAAACGTTATGTTAGTGTTTGCTGGAAGTGATAGAGGAGAGGAGAGGCAGGGTGGGTTTTGAAGGTGTGGTGGTTGTTGTGTTTGTGCTTTATGCTGTGTTTATGGGTTTGTCGTAATGTGGGAGGTGGATAGTTGTTCGGTCCACGCGAGTTTTCAGAGCGTCGTTTGCACGAGGGATTTATAGCAGTCTACAGTTAAATAATTTAGCAAAATTAAATTTATAGTATTGCAGTCTATAGTTATATAAAGTTAATCTCATCACCAAATAATATTTAGAAAATTAATTCGAAGAAGATATTTAATGGGAGGAGGGGTGAGAGTTTTTTTGGTTGTTGATGAGATGTTCAACGCGCTTCAAGAGCGAAGTAATAAAAACATCGAAGCTATTTACAGGTGTACGTGTCGCTTTTCTTCGACGAGAAAACGACGGTTGTTAGAAGTAAAAAACTTTCGGTTGCGGACGGCAAGCTGAGGAAACGACGAGTCCACAGTCTGTCAATAGTCAATACCATAGTTGTTAGAAAGGGTATAATGCGGAAAAAAAACAAACTGTGTTATCAAGTTTGTGGGATTAAATTTTTTTTTATTTTTGTATTTTAAAAATATTTTAAAAAAAGTTCAAATTCTTTATTTTAAATTATTTTTTATTTTATTTGATATAAAAAATAATTTAAAAATATTAAAAATATTTTAAAATAAAAAATATTTTAAAAATTGACTATTATCGTACTACAAAATATACCTTTAAAGTTTACTTTAAAAAAAAAAAAAGATTTTGACTGTTGAATTTGAATCGGATTAATCGTCAACGAGTTTGACTAAATTATCTAGTTTTAACTTTAAAAGTAGCTCAAATTAACCAAGTTAAATAACCATGTTCAATGCCATCAACAGCCATAGCGACGTCGTTTCTTTCCTTCACGGGTAGAGATATTCGTCTCTCTTCACTGCTGAGCGTATTTGCTTACTTATATGTAAAGGATGGTTTGGTGAAGGCCTTTCGGGACCGTAGACGTGGACATTCACTTCCAGCAGTGTTTGGTATTTTGTTTTGGAAGTTTTTTAAAAAGAATTAAAAAAATTTTAATTTTTTTTAATTTAAATTAATATATTTTTTATGTTATTAGATCATCAAAAATAATTTAAAAAAATAAAAAAAAATTATTTAATAAATTTTAAAATAAAAAAATACTTTAAAAAACAATTAGAATTATACATTTTCAAACCCCAGATTTATGAGATGATGTCATCACGATGCAGATAAGAATGTGGTGAGATAATTTAATCAAAGAAAGTTACGGTTATTGTGAAATAAAAAACCTAATGGTCTTCTCAGATCTAGGTGGCGAACCACGATTGTTAGCTAATCTTGAGATAAAAGAATTTCCTAAGTAGGTGACTCACCTAACATTTAATATTATTAGAAAGAAAACTAAATGACTTGGTGAATTCACCTAGCATTTAATTTATTTTGTGCCCCATACTGAAAGAGTTGGAAGCCTATGAGATGGAAGTATTTTGATTTTTTATGCTGATTTATTAGTCATTAAAAGATTAAATATGAGTATTATTATCTTTATAGATTATTTTATACAGTAAAAATATATTTTTATTCAAGAATCAATGAAATTTAAACTTGCTGACCAAGGGTGTTTTTGACCTTGCACAAACTTGAAAATCAATAAAATACATCTTTGCCCGTGTATAAGATAAAATAGCTTTTATGCATGTAGGGGTGTTTTGGTACTCCACATTGGTTTTTTTTTTATTGTTTGCAGGGTCATGAGGGATTTTTTTTAGTAATTTAATATTATTTTTTAATATTAAATTCTGAAAAGTTGTTGGCGCGTGGAAAACACGCACCAGTGCGTTGGTGGCGTCCGCACTCTTTCGATGGTGCGTGCAACGCCACCATTTGTCCGAAAATAGCCTTCTGTTGTGTCACTGGAAGTGCTGTCACATGATCTTCCGCCCAGTGTAGAGCATGTCGATGGTAGTCCAGTGGTTTATCGTCGGTGGTCATTTCTTCTGTCTTCTACCTATTTTTATCTCTCTTCTAGTTAAAGTGCATGTTTGTCCCTTTTTCTTTTTTTTTTTCAATTTCACTCCTTATGTTTTTTGATGCTCATTTTCATCCTTAATCCTTTTAGAAAAGTTTTTTTATATTTTCAATTTAGTTTTTAAATTACAATTGGTCATATATTGGTTTCACTAATTTGATCCTTATTCTTTTGATTTGTCATTATCACCTTTGGATCTTTTATTAATGTTTAATTTCATCCTTAAATCAAAGTTTATGTTGGTTTTTTTTATTAGTTTTTTTTTATTTATTTACAGAGTTGATTATTAAATGTTTGGACAATTTTTTTTAATTTACACTTATAATTTATGTCATGTAAAAAAACATATCAAAATAGTTTGTACATTCAGTTCTTTTTTAGAAAGAAAAATTACAGCCCACTACGGAGCACATATCAAATCAATTTTTTAGTTGCCCTCTAATTAATTTTTTTTTCACTCTTATTTTTTAGATCTTGTGTAATTGATTTCATCATTTCATAAATTTGATTTGTTAGAGATTTGGCTTCATACAATCTTATCACTCTGCATTTTTTTTTAATATTATGTTTTTTTAATTGTGTTTTTTTTCAAGGTGTTATGCCAATTCATTTAGAATTTTTTTTTTGTGTGTTTTATACAAATAAAGTTGATTTTTAAAAATAAAATAATATTTATTTTAAAATAATATTGCTGATATGTTTGGCATTGCATAATATTTTTTTTTAGCATGAGTTTATTTGTCAGTTTCATTTGTGTTTATCTTTTAAATCATGAGTTTTTTAGGTAGTGGATTTATCTTTTTATTTTTTTATTTTAATAAATAAGTTTAGTAAATACAATCAGGTGAATATTTCATTTTGTATAGTTGAATATCTTGATTTACATCTCTTAATTTTATCGATTTCTCTTTTAGTTATTGTTAATAATTTTTTTCCTTTTATTTACATAAATAATTATTAATTTATTTAATAAGATACTTGGATAAGTTTTTCAATTTATATTTTAATTTTTTTATATTAAAAAATACATTAAAACAACTTACATAGCTGGTATTTTTTGAAAAAAATTATTACTCTTGACAAAACAACACGGGTTAAATGGCTAGTTTAAGTTTAACCCTAGTTTAATGTTAAGGGGAATCTTCGATAGCATGGTTGCAGGGTTAGAGGAATTGGGAACATGGCATACTTCCCCTGGAACATGAAAGATTAAACCATAATTCCTCGTCATTCAGGGTAGAAAGTGAGTGCTGTGCGCTAGGCTAAGATATCATGGTGTCTAAAATCTCAGGTAGCAGCAGGGAGGGGCAGTGGAGTCCAAGAAGGTTCTGCCACATACAGGAAGAGTCGCGCTAGCAGAAAAAAGGGAAAGCGACCCCATCCTTGTTGAAGTTTCAGCAGAAATCCAAGAAAAACAGTTGAGACGGTTGAGACAATGAGATCCTATTTGCCTCCTGTTTCTGTCTTTGCTTCAAGCAATTCCTCGACAAAAAAGTCCAAACCGACAAAGCAGTTTCTTAAAGCAAACATCGGTTTCAACTCTCAAGATGGAAGATACGAGACCAGCTTCATTTCCAACATACCCTCGGTGTAAGTATTCTCTGTTGCGCATCATTGGCAAAAAGATCTAACCGGGTCGGTGTGTATCCTTATCCAACATTAAAGTTAATTACGATAAGTAGATAGATATTAGACAATAATACACAACAACTACCTGGTACACACGGTGCTCCTGCTAGCATTTGGAAAGTGACAATGGTGGAACCGGAATGATTTTTAGCAAGGATTAGATTTATACAGTGGAGGCTTGAGGCATATCAACAATCATTCTAACTTGAAGGCTTGCTGGGATTCAGATTTTGGTTCAAGTAGGAGACCTCCCTCTCTCGAAAGGCTAGCTGGGATTCCAAGCTTCGAATCTTAGAATTAATTATACTGACAACAAATCTCCTCCTCGGGAATGGTAGTAATACTCAAGTTTAACCACAGACAGACACATCAGTATCAGCGACATGGAGTGAGGATGCAGTAAAGTCCATTTCAGCACTCGATGATGGTGACTGAGGTCCTCAGGCTCTCTGCACGAGGTATCCTAACTTGAAGCCTACTGGATATTTTTCTTTTAAGAATTAGCCCGTAGTGGCCCCATTGTCAGGGTAACACAGTCTTTTTATTCATAAAGTCTCTTGTCAGATCTTGAGACCAGCTAGCAGGCTAGCAGCATTCCTGGTACTGTGCTTTATCCTCGCCCATTATTAAACTGTCATCACAATTCTCCCTAACCCAGAGTCCAGACAGCCCTTTCTCCCATTGCCCTTTTGTCTTTTTATAAACACCAGCGCATCGGCGATCAAGTAAGCTAGGAACATTAGCTCCGAACCTGAGACCCTAGTCACCGCGCACTCCATTGGTTTCCAAGCCAAAAGACATGCATATGTCCAAGTAAGAATATCACAGCCACATTGGAGACACTGTCAAAGTTGCAAAACTGCAGTGCAAAATTTATACCAGATGTAAGCGGAGGCAGTAACAAAATATCTTCGCAAGAATGATATCCAAACTCCCCTAATTTATGTTGTTCATCCTAGTGGACTTCATTAAAAAAATCTTAACTATTTACTACCGATATGCATACACTTTGGATGTAATCACTAGACGGAATATTGTCCTCACTAAATATCCACACGCCACTTCTTCATTAAATAATTTCGTGTGAGAGTCATTTACATACAGATAAGGATTAACCGCTATGCAAACTTGTCTTTCCCACAATCAATGAGCTGTCTCACTTACATTAGGTTTTAACCGCACTTAAGGATTGTTCTTGTCCTTAAAAACAAAACAAAAATGGCAAAGATGATCCCAAGCACCATCCCTGGAAGCTTCACACAGGGAGAACTCCCCCAGGTGTGCTCATATTAATGGAAGCATCTGGTAAATAAAAAATAATTCAGTTCAGAGACAAATTACATACTGAAGGGATTAGAAACTAGTCTGGGGTATTGAAATGAGATAAATTGAAGAAAGCAAATTGCTTGTAATGAATCACAAATGGTAAATGAATGGTGAATATACAGAAGTTGGAAACAACCTGACTCTCCTTGTGCTCATTCTAACTTGTCTAAATCATCGTGCTTTGTGCTGTCAACAACACTGTTGGATGAGCTATCCTGTACACTGTGAGAGGAAGAACACCTACTTGAAGAACTCCTTTCTGTAACACTGCTTTCCTTCCTCTGGGATTTTTTGGACTTTCTTTGTCCTGAAGATAAATCCTGCAAAAATTATTAAATCAGTTTGTTAATACAATTATTAATAATGAAGACTAAAACATTTCCAATTCCTTATTTCTCTCATAAATCGTAACCAATCTGAAAGGTGACTGCAATTTACCTGATCTGCTGTAGATCCTGGAGTCTTCAATTCAAGGTCCGTGGTAACATCATTAGAACCTTCGCTTTTCTCAATCTTGCACTCCCCTGAAGGTTTATTCTTCAGATCTTGTTCGCCTGAAACATGGGATCGACTGGCAGGCTGTGAAAGAGAAGAAACATGCTGGGCGGACTGCTGATCAACCAAGGTATTAGGGGCCATACATGGAACAAAAGTTGTACATGGGTTATGAATGACTGCAGGATTCTGATTTCCAAAAAAGGGATATGGCTGTATGGATGAATGCAATGGAATTGCCCCTGGAGGCATTGGCACTGGCATGGGAAAGGGATATGAAGGTGGGGCCATCATAAATGAGTGATCCATAGCAGGCCATGGGTATGGAGCCCTGAGCCGTTGCTGACACTGAATATTAAGATTCTCAATATCCGATTTAAGAGATGCCTTCTCTTCTCTGAGATCATATTTCTCTTGGGTCAACTGTTTGAGAAACATTTCAAGGTTAAGCATTATATGCCAATCATCATCATCATTATAAAAAAAATAGATGTATTAAAAGATCACCTCAAGAGATTCTTCACTCAGTGTAGCATACTCAGCCTTGAGTTTGTCAACTTGAGATGTCAAATCCTTCAGCAGCTGAATTGTGTCAGCTAGAATGGTCGCTTTGTCATTTTTAGGTCTATCAGGATCTGTATATCAAAATGACCACATGGAGATCAAAACTGCATGGCCATGTAAACATAGACTAAAATCTTAGAAAACAATATGCCCCAAACAGCCATTCTGATCATAATTAGCTGATTCTCCAATATCATAAACCAATTAAGGAACATTTTATCCACAACCTGAAAGAACGTTTAAGTGATCTATTATACCAAATTTTACATTCCTTGGAGAATGTAAATGGGCAAGGTAAGCACCTAAGTCAGGTCCAACCCCCCGGTCCTCATAGAACAACCATGCAATACATTCAGCAAATAGAACGCAGGTCATAAAAGCAAAGAATTCAGAACCTGTAGCTATCAGTAACTTTCTTCCAAAACATTACAAGAAAATGGGTCTGACTCTAATCAGCAGAGATCAGCATCGCATAATTCAAACCCATTAAAAAAAATGATAGCTACAGAAGCACTGAGTATTTACCTAGGGTATTCCCCAATTCAACAAAATGGTCATTCAATCTATCCCTCCTCAATTTTTCTCGGTCCGCCTTTTGAATTTTCCTAGCAGATACACTATCTTTAATCTCTGCCTCGCTACAAAAATAAAAATGCAGTAAAATAAACACTAATGCACATCTTTCGATTAAGCAAAAATCCACAAAAAAAACCTAATCAGTGAGCTTCAACCTCTGTTAATTGGAATAGATAAAGGGTATGGAGAGAGTACCTGGATTTGGGATTGGGGTTGGGGCGAGTGGGTGGCACGTGACTCGGGTCAGGAGGAGGAGGAGGAGGAGGAGGGGGCGGAGGATTGAAGTCAGTGAATGGATCCATTGGTGGATTCCGTGAGGGCGCCAAACAATTAACAGCTTATCCGCTGTTCCAATGTATGGTCGTTTTTGTTTCTCTTCGTGGATTGGTTCGTGCCGTACCCGAGTAACCGAGTTAACTGTTTTTATTTTTTTATTAATCGCTGTTTTCTTTTATTTTTGCAATTTTGCAAATTCCTGTATCCAACACTAGATTATTGATAAAAAGGTATTGTTTTACATAGAAGCTTTTTTATTTTAAAATATATTTAATTAATACTTTTTATTTATTTTTCAATGTTTTTAAAATGCATATGACAAATTTTATAAAAAAAATTAATTAATTTAAATATAATTTGATCTAGCTAGTGGACATGCTCCATTAAAGAAGGTTCAAGTGGAAAATAGTAACTTAATCTAAAATTATTTTATTTTCTGCATTAAAGATTGTTTTGTCATTTTTTTTAAAATAATTTTTTGATTGTTTTAATGTATTGATATTATAAATGAATTTTTAAAATAAAAAAAATATTATTTTAATATATTTCCAAACAAAAAAACATGTTAAAAAATATTTTTTATCATTATCTTAAACACCTCAAAATTATAAATTTATTAGTTTTTGACTTTATTTTTAAAAATATTATTATTTTTTAAACAATGTGGAGACATCTTGATCAAAACCGTTCATCACAGTTAAATTTTTACTAGTGGCCTAAATATGACAAATATGAAATCAAATTTACATAATCATTTGGGAGATATTTAATTTTGAGTGTGTTTAGTATTGTGGTAATTTTTATAGTTATAATTTAAAAAAAATTATTTTATGAAAAGTATTTTTGATTGAGGTTGGTTTGGTATTTATATATGTTTGGTTAAAACTGTGGTTAAAATTAAGCTGGAATAAAAAGTAATTTAAAGTGTTTGGTTAAACATGCTTTTCAAATTGAAGTTATAAAATAACTAAAAATGATATATATTAATATCGATGGTTTTTAATTTAAATATTGTAGATTTAACTACCACTATTACATCATTAAATAAATAATACTTTATATCAAATATTTTTTATTGTTCCATTAACATATCTACAATTTCATCACGTATGAAATTCATCCGATAAGGACTATAGTTTCCATGGTTTTTTGAGTGTGCAACAAAATCAGGTAAAATATCACCAGAAATAAAATTGAAATTGCGATCAAATTCTGCAAATGCTACGTCATCATGCGATCTCCTTCTAATTTATGTAGTGTTATTGAATAATATTAAACACTAGTTTTTCGAGTAAAACACAATTAAATTTTTTTTTTTTACCGGGTTGAACTCGGTCTAATGAACAGTAATGACATTGTTCATGTGAACAGTGCCACATGAAATTCACTTGGCACTGTTCACTTCTTGAAGTGAACAGTGCGGAGTGAATTAATTCACTTGGCACTGTTCCTGCATTTGTGCAGAGTGAATTAATTCACTCTGCATAGATGTGGCAGGAAAGGAGAAACAAATCGATGTTGCTTTCGGCTAACCTGCATTTGAAACGTTAATTGTGGTGGGTCCCACACATAGTAAAATAATATTTGTCATTTTACCAAATATTTTGTTTATGTGGTTTGCTTCAAACAACCACAAATACAAACACACTCTTGATACAACCACAGAGTTTGCTGATGGTTTTTTCTAAGGAAAAAATTAAATTTTCTACGCGAGTAGAGATTTACTAAAGCCATGCCACCCATAGCCCTTTGAAAGCTTTTGTATTTTTTATTCATTAACAAACAAAGCCATGTTGAAAAATGTGGGTGAATTATTATATGAGTAGTCTTTAGAAAAGTAGTTTTTACAGCGTAAAAATCATTTATTTTTTAGAATGTCTGGTGTGTCAACAAATTAAAAAATATTGGGAAACAAGGAGAGAAAATATATAGTTTTCAGTGCAAAAGGAGGTATGTTGTGCTTTATCTCTACTAGATAGGTTGTCCGCGTATTGCTTCGGGCTATTTTTAGAAACACATGCTGCTTTAAATTGTAAAACAATTAAAAAAGAAAAAAAAGTGTTTTCTAAGCATGCAACCAAGAGCTAGTAGCATTAAAAGATATATGATTTGGCTTTTAAGCAACATACAAGTAACATGCAAAAAACTTGCTTAAATTGTCTCGAATTTCATATAACAATCAAATTGTAAAATGTAAAGGGACAACAATCTACCATAGACATTGTTTGAGCAACTCAAAATAAAAAGTGGCATGAAGAATAAAAAAAATATGGAAGCCCAACTTTTGAGTGAGAAGTAAAGTTTCAACAATTGTTAGCAAGTAAAGAATAACAAATATTTGTCAACTCCTTGTCACTGTAAAGATCTGAATAACTTAGTTAAGTGTTTGCAAAACCATTTTATATATCCATTTACATATTTGGATCCAGTGTATCAAATAAATATGGTGCATACTTCAAACACTCGTCTTAGAAAATAATTCCCCCCCAAAAGAAAGTAACCTAAGAATACTTAAAACCTTTGAAATTTCCTGGGCAAGCATTGGCCAAATAGTTTCTTCCACCAGATTCTACATATATATATATACACACACACACACAAAAACACTCTTAGATATAAATTGAAAAACTTACGCACGCATCTAATTAAACAACCCAGTAACCATTGTGTAAAATAATGAAAAAAAATTCATCAACAATAAACAAAAATAAAATTGGGAAAACTAAACGAAAAATAAAGATCAAGATATCTCACATCGCAACACGGGTAATTTACTTGGTCATATTTAACAAATTCCTCTATTAAAATAAATTTGTAATAGAAAAACACATAAAATTAGTAATAATAACTGAAACACACATAAAATTTATTGAACAATAAATATAAACAATGTAAAGCTGCATATAACACATAAAATTTATTGAATAACAATTAAAAAAACAATGCAAGGCTGCATATATAAAAAATCTTACAAAAAAAATCAATATTAACAAAAATTAATCTATATAAAATTAAGCAAAAACCACAGATAAATCATACACACCTTTCTAAAAACAAAATCTACCCAATATCATTTAAGAATGATCACAATCTAATTAAAAACATAAACCAAAAATTTATTTGAAAAAATATACACAAATAATGTATTATTGTTTTAACAACTAAAGACAAAAAAAGAATAAAAAAAAGAACCAGGTCAAGTTGTGGACTTGGTAAGTCAAGCTAAGTGCCTGTCCTAATGAAGCAGCGACTTGCGCTTGGGCCTTTTTTTAAAAAAAAAATTAATGGGGCGGACTACGCGTTGTTCGCCCCAAATATTTCAAAAGAAAAAGACGTTTCGCCTCCATCAGCAGACGACGCGTCACCTGCCCCAACCAAGAATCCAGCCACTATGGTGCCTAAAAAAACAAGGCCTATCATTTTTTCACCCAAAAATCCTATTTTCAACCTATTTTTTTTTTTATCCAAAACACCTTAGAGACCTTATTAAACCAATCTATGACTACCAAAAAGCTAAAAAAAATGCCCAAAAACAAAAAATCCACCCAGAACAAAAATTCTTCCCGAGCTTAGATATGTTGTTTTAGGTGTTTTCAAGAAAAAAACACTTAAACGTAACCCCCCTCATCATATGGAAATTTTTGACATAAAAATCAATCGTTTTGGTGGCTAGAATCTTCCCCAACAACTATTTTCTCTCTTTAGGCCGAAATCTAACAACACCCTCTCTCTCTCCTCCTAACAGAAAAGGACTAAAAAAAAAGAAAAATAATGTTAGGTACCAAAATGTATTGTCTTGAAATTCAAGGGACCGATCACCTTGTACCTGAAAAATATGAGGGATTAGAATGAATGTTTCAACAAAACATTCAACCCACCCCCAATGTTACCCATGTTTTCACTTTAGTCTCTTAGCTTTCAATTCAATTCTTCCCTCTAAAAAAATATACAATTGGGGGCTAATTTGGGCTCCAAAATAGCCAAATTGCGTAACATAAAAGTTCGAGGATTAAAGTGAAAATTTTCAAAAAATACTACTCCAATCCACAGTGAATTGTGAGAGAATGCATAGTAATCTTAAAGGTCGATGCCTTTTATATATATATATATATATATATATATATATATATATATATATATATATATATATATATATATATAATGAAAATACCCAGTTTCATTTCTTCATGGATTTCTAACCACATTCTCTCACAATCCACAGTTAATTTTTTTTATTTAAAATTAAATTTTTGTATTTTTAAATTGTTTTAATATGTTACTATTAAAAATAAGTTTTTTTAATAAATTTAAATATATTTCTAAATAAAAAATATTTAATAAACAATTACCGTGAAAACACGCTCTAAGGTTTTGATAAAAAAAACACTTATAATTCGTGATAGTTAGAATGATGTTGTGTTTTTCTTATTCAATTTTCAAAACAAGATATTGTAAAGTGTTATATTATATTTGTGGAACCATGCTACGAGATAGGCTAAAATATTTATTTTTATTAGTGAAAAAAAAGTATTTTGGCCTGTGTTGTAGTATGACCCCACAAATCTAGTATAATATTATACAATATCAGGTAAAAAAAAGTGTTAGGCCGATGTGATCGAGTGCTAATAAAGTAAAAAAAAATGACGTGGAGGAACAAAAAAATATTGGTATAATTAATTAGATAATAAAAAATAGATTAAGATAGTAAATGCACCAGCTCAAACAAAAAAGAACCAAGGTAACCTGGAAAAAAATTAAACAAATTAAAAAGGTGAAAAAAATCATCTGACACATCTCCTATTAAGGCTTAGCAGGCAACGCGTAGTCTGATTTGCACTGTGATAGTTGGAAAATCAGAG
Source organism: Populus x sibirica (assembly GCA_019202695.1). Classification (NCBI taxonomy): domain Eukaryota; kingdom Viridiplantae; phylum Streptophyta; class Magnoliopsida; order Malpighiales; family Salicaceae; genus Populus; species Populus x sibirica. The sequence goes on from JAGMVL010001134.1 coordinate 3,027,210, forward strand.
ATTAAATTGTTTTTAACCAAAAAACCCATTTGTCAACCTATTTTGACCAAAAACACTTATAAAACATCGTAAGAACCATGATAAACCTATTTATGCCCTTAAAAAAAACCAAAATCAACTCGAATTCAAAAATCAAATAGAGCTTAAATATGTTTTTCACGAACCTTAAAGGTAAAAAAAAACACGTAATATGAACTCTCCTCATCAAATGGAATAATTTGACACAAATATCATTTATTTTGGTGGCTTAAATCGGTATCAATGATACTTTTCTTTCTTTATCGCTAAAATCTAACGACATCTCTTTCCTCTCTCAACAAGGGACTAAAAAATAAAAAAAAAATGAACTATTATACCAAAATTGAATTGGAAAATATTGAGGTACTGAAATTATATAATTTGTGTGATTTTTAAAGTTTAATGACCAAAGTGCATCTTTTGTGAAACTTATAGCATGCCACTCATATTTGATGTCTTTTTCACTTTGGTCCCGCTTCTTTTAATCTCATCTTCTCATGATAAATCATCAAAAAACATTTGAGGACTAAATTAAAAAAATATATAAAATTTTATACAACTCATCCACAATAATCTATGAGAGGATGCACAATTGAGTATTGCATAGTAAAAAAACCTATACCTTTTAAAGTAATAATGAAATGGAACTCGATAAAAATAAACACACTTCTAACAATTAGACTATAATTCATTCAACAATAACGCTTTAACACAATATATTTGGTGTTTGGTAACCAATATCAAACGAATATACAAATGGTAGGCCCCACCACTTGCCCGAGGCTGGACCTCGTAATGGAAAAGCAATTTTTTCTTGCTTTTGCAAGTTGGACCGCAAGTTGAACTTTCTGGATCTGCAAAAAGCTTTGAAAATTACCAAAGCATCCTCTTCTTTTTCTCTTCTTGTTCATTTTTAATTCACATTCATTTCTCATTCAATTCACCCTAACTGTAATGATTTTAATAGTACAATCACCATTACTACTGCACAACCCATAATAATGACCATCATAACGTCTATTTCTTCTCATTCACTTATCATTGATTTCTTCTTAACAACAAAATAAGAAGAATAAGCACAACCCTCATTACTGCAATCAACAACTCCAAAACAAAAATCCAAATCATGTTTCATTCAGACACCAAAACTGTAATTTTCAACGAGTTAGTTTGCTTAATTGACCGGTCTGCTCGTATGATTTTGTTAAGTTAATTTTCGTTTCTTGCTTCCAAACCTAGATCTGTTTATTCCTTTTTATAAATCACTGGTTTTTTTGCCCTGGTATGAGATTATTGCTCATTGTTTTCAAATCCCTATCTTATGCCTGTATGTATCCTGAGTTATTGATGTTTTGACTAATGAGATGTTAAACTATATGAGGCCGAAGGAATAATACCTGCTACACTGTCAACCAATAATAATTTTCAAGCCACCATAAACAATGTCTTGTAGTTTTTTTTCTCGATGAATGCTAACAAATAAACAAACATAAATTAAACTAATAATTTCCTCTGCTAATTATAAAATCCCTTAATAATTAATGAAACATAACTAATTATAATTATTATGGATGATACTCGATATGTACAATCTTAACACTTTAAATTATTGGGTTAACGTGAAATTTATGTATTGCTCATTGTTTTCAAATCCCTATCTTATGCCTGTATGTATCCTGAGTTATTGATGTTTTGACTAATGAGATGTTAAACTATATGAGGCCGAAGGAATAATACCTGCTACACTGTCAACCAATAATAATTTTCAAGCCACCATAAACAATGTCTTGTAGTTTTTTTTTCTGATGAATGCTAACAAATAAACAAACATAAATTAAACTAATAATTTCCTCTGCTAATTATAAAATCCCTTAATAATTAATGAAACATAACTAATTATAATTATTATGGATGATACTCGATATGTACAATCTTAACACTTTAAATTATTGGGTTAACGTGAAATTTATATTACTTTAAAATGATATTCAATTAGATAATGGTGGAAATTAGTGTGCACTCTGATGAATCACAGTTTACTTATCTTTGTTCTGGGTTTCTTGAAGACAAAACACTTTCTAGGTTTGAGTTGTCTATGTGTAGTTATAGATGTTGTTTCCCCTGTGAAGAAATAGTAGAGCAATCATAGAGTACTTATTTAACAAATGTAATTGTCTATTATTTTTGTAATGGAAAACACTAGCTTCAACTGCAAAATCTCAGAGAATTTCATTACATTGTTGTCTACAGTTATGTTATTTGATAATTGATGCAAATGTCATCAACCTTTTACTTTTTAGACTGTGTATGGTAAAGCTGATCTAGTTTCTTATTTCACCTCATGTCAGCATTCAATCTTTTGTTTATATAGTTAATTGCCTATTAACTATGGATGGTAAATCTGATATAGTTTCTTATTTTATCCCTTATCAACATTCAATCTTTTGTTAGTTTCTTTCGTCGACCTATTGATGTAAATGTAATTGCTCGTTATTTTAGTTTCTTATTTTAGCCTTTGTCAGCATTCAATCTTTTGTTTATATAGTTAATTGTTTGTTTCATTTTTATTGCATTGTCAACCATTAAGCAATAGATAGGTCTGACACATATGATAAAGCTTCTTGGACCAAAACAATGTTGCACACGTTTTGTGACATTTGCATTAAAACTATTAAGAGAGGCATGAGACCAAACATCCATTTCGATAAAGCTGGCTAGAAATTTTTCATACAATCATTCAAAGAGTAAACAGGACTTTCATTAATAAAAGTTCAGCTTAAAAACAAATGGGATGAGATTAAAAAAGGACTAGAGGGTATGGAAAAAATTAATAACTGAAATTGGAGTTGGTTGGAGTACTGAACTTGGAACCATCTCGGTAATTGATGAATGGTGAAAATAAAAAATTAAGGTTAGTTTTCATTATCAATAGCCTCATAAAATTATTTGTCTTGTTGCATTATTTATTAATATGCTAGCATTGCTATCTACTTCCAGCTTTCATTACACAGGAAATGAGATGAGCAAAGAAGTTCAGGCATGTCGACATAGAGCCCTCATTGTGTGCCAAGTACGACATCATGTTTAGTAATATAGTGGCCATGGGAAAATATGCTTGGACTCCCTTACAAGGACTGTTATCAGATAAAGATAATAAGGATGTTGGAATGAGAAATACAACCAATGAGGAAACTAATATAGAAGAAGAAAGTGGCGACTCTGAAGAGGATGCAATCCCTGATTTTATACATGATGTTAGCAATATGGTTGGTGAAAGTAATGTTGCAAACAGTAACAGCAACCACATTAGTGCAAAGAGAAAAGGTGCACATCATACTGCACCTCAATGCCGGAAAAAAAAGGGGAACTAGAATGGGAGCACAATTATTCGCTCGTCTGGATCAACTTGTTGAGTCTGTCTCCATAGCCAGAGAGAGCACAACAATTTTTAGAGATAAAAATAGGATGTAGCATTGAAGAGGTAATGGAAAAATTGCACTATATTAATGGAGTTAGCTTTGATAATGCATTGCATACCTTTGTCATTGAATTTGTTTGTGCGAGAAGCAAGAGGTAGATGCGGGCTGCAATGGGTTTTATTGATATAAAAATATCATGGCTGAAAATAATGTTTGAACAACAAAGAAAACCTTAGATGGACAAGGTCAGGTGTTAACTTATTAACCTATTCATGCCATTTAATTTATGTTGAATACTATAATCCAGTAACATTTTCAATTGTCTGAAATCTTTTCCATTGTTTTTTTAGACTTCCTGTGCTGCAATTGTTGCTAGAAATATGTGAAGTTGCCTATGAATTTGTGTATTTATGTTACCAAGTAATTGGAACACCATTACCATGTATATTTTCACATTATATATCACTGAATATTGTTAGGTTGGAATTTCATGAGTACTGAACTTGGGACTTTAAATGTTTGGTTACTTATTAGAAAATTTTGGTTTCATACATGGAAACCAAAATTTCAATTAGTATTATTGCAATTTGAATGTTTGGATACTTAACTTTGAATATTAGGTTTAGGTTATTAAAATCAAAATTTTCAGTTGGTGTGAGACTTTGAATGTTTGGTTACTTTCTTTTGAATGATAGGTTTCATACATGGAAACCGAAATTTCAATTTGTATTATTACACTTTGAATGTTTGGATACTTAACTTTGAATGTTAGGTTTAGGTCATTGAAATCAAAATTTTCATTTGGTGTTTCACTTTATATGTTTGGTTGCATGATTTTAAAAGTTAAGTTTCATACATGGAAACCAAAATTTCTTGAAATTTGAATGTAATAAATTGAAATTTCAGTTGGTGTTTCAACTGTTTTGGAATGTTAGTTGCCTATTATTTTGAATGTTAGGTAAATTCTTATTATTGGTATATAAATAGCAGTAAGTATGTGAATGTAATATCATTTTCATATTGTATCCTTCTAAAGAAGAAACCGAAAGTTATAGTTATGAAAAACAGGTGTGTTGGTTTCTCATTGCTAGTATTTATAATATGTAAGTTTCATTTGATTTAATATGATTGTAGCATAATACTTTCCATATGATGAACTTTATTATAAACAAAATGCATTATTAGCTTCGTAAACGTCTTTTCATTTTCATAATTGTGAGTACAATATTTTCTATTTGTAAGGAACAAGTTAATAACAAGTTTATAAAACCAAAATTTCCTATTAGTATATAAAAGTTGTTTCAATTTGAATATCTTTAAGATAATACAAATGCACGTTTCATATAATATCTTTAATTTACGTAACAATTACTTCGAATTTATATTCTCATTAAACACAAAAAAATTATATGTCATAATATATATGGATTCGCAGTGGTTTGAAGCACTTTTTGAAGGGGGTTATGATGATGTAATGAATAACGTAGCCGATTATGTTAATTATGGCCATTATGTTGATAACGATGGAGATTCTAGTGGTAATCACAGTTCTGATAATGACAACAACGACGATGATGATTCAAATGAAGAAGGTGATTTGTTTTGGAAAAAGGGAGTTTGATCATCGTAAATTGGTTATATGCACAGCAGGTGCCCTTACATTATATTATAATACTTATATATACAAGGAACCCTGTGTGGATTCGTACAACACTGGAATGCGATGATTGAATGAAATGTTATATGGACATTGGACACGCTGTGTAAACATGTTTAGGATGGATGCGACGACATTTTAAAGTCTTTGCTTTCAACTTGAAAACCAATATGGGTTAAAAGCATCCAGAAGAATGTGTATTTTTTAAAAGTTGGAATGTTTCTTTATACAATAGCATTAGGTGCTTCCAATATGGAAGTTCATGAGAGATTTCAACATTCAAGAGAAACTATTAGTATGTACTTTAATGAAGTTCTTAAATCAGTTTGTTTGCTCGCTACATATTTAATACAATCTACAGATCCTGAGTTTGTAAACACGCCGCATGAAATTGTGAACAGTCCAAGGTATATACCTCATTTCAAGGTAATGAAATTATTAGTATTTACTATGATACTTTGAATTAAATAAATTTATAAAATTTATTTTTTAGTTAGCTAACATTGATGCTTGTTGTTGGTTTCTCTTATATTAGAATTGTGTAGGAGTTATTGATGGTACACATGTGCGTGTGTTTCTTCAGAAAAAATCAAATTCCATTTATAAAATAAAAAGGTGTGCCAACTCAAAATGTTATGGTTACATGTAACTTTGATATGCAATTCACATTTGTTTGGACGGGCTGGGAAGGTAGTGCATACGATACACAAATTTTTCTCGAGGCAATTGACAATCCACATATAAAATTCCTTAAGCCACCAGAAGATAGTAACGTGTGTGTGTCTATATGTTAATGTCAATTTTCTTTTCGTAATTTTTATTTTTATCTCATTATATGTTTTTACAGGGAAATACTATTTGGTTGATTCGGGATATCCTAATGAATATGGATTTTTAGGTCCATATAGAGGTCAAATATATCATTTGCAAGAATTTTGGAGGCGAGGACAACCACAAACTCGTGAAGAAATTTTCAACTGTGTCCACTCTTCATTACGTTGTGTGATAGAATATACATTTGGAGTTTGGAAATAAAAAGATGGCGAATCTTACAAAATATGCCATCATTTAATTACAAGCCGCGGGTTCAAATTGTTGTCGCATCCATGACAATTAATAATTACATTTGAAGAACTTCACTGCAAGATGTGGCATTTATAGAGTTTGATCGTCATCTCGATTTTGTTCCCGATGATTTTTTAACTGATGTGGCTCAACATTCACAAGTCCAAAGAAACCACAGGGCCTCGCGTATGGATTACGTATGATGAGATTGCAGCAGGTTTAATGACACAATTATAAAATATTGTTCTAATATGTTTAGGTCTCTTTACAATATTTTATTAGTTGTAAAATTAATTTTTATGTAATTGAAAATTAAGATTATGAATCAAGTCCTTTTAGGTAATTATACCATAATATCAATTGAACCACAATTTTTAATCAAATATTTTTAACATGTTTTTCATGAATATAAAGTTGAATCACACTTGAAACCAAACATATATTTCAACCTCACCAACCACATCAAAAAATGTTTTTTCAAAAATTATTTTTATTATACCTAATTACCACAATAACAAACGCACTTTAAAAAGTAAACTTTTCATTTAATTTTATATGATGTTCATTAATTTTATTAAAAACTAATTATATAAAATTCACATGTTCCATACTTTTATTGATTATAAATTAATACATTAGTTTATATATAAATTTAGCATAAAAGATTGTTTGAGATATTTAATAATTTTCTAACAAAACTACTCGCAAATGGATCAATGACTGAACAATTATTTTTTTCCGAGAAAAATAATAAAGTCATCCGATCAAACGGCTACGAGTACCCCTGAATAACTCTTTAATTAAACCTCCACCTACCGGATCACTCGAACCTTCCTATAAAATCTCCAATCCCTTGGCCGTTTTTTAACTCTCACTTTCAGCAAGGAAAAAAAAACCGTAATTAAGAGAGAACCTGAAAAGCGAAGATGTCGGGCATGGGAGACGGGTACGTGGGCACTGCCCAAGACGCCGTGAGGATCCGGCGGCTACAGAAGCAAAGAGAAGCTGAGCGCCTTAAAATCCAAGAGCTCAAATCTAAGTCAGCCTCCGCTAAGGACCAGCCCGGTCTCCTCCAATTCGGGTCAAGTACATCCGAGGTAAATTTATAGGGTTTACCTAAAAATCTCATTTTCTAGGGTTTTTAATCGTCTGACCTGATTAATTGCTAGTTAACTGCGATTATGCCTGTGTTGATGTTAATTTGGATTTAATTTGTTTTTTAGATTCTCGAGACTGCATTTAAGAAGGAAACTGTAGGTCTGGTTACAAGAGAACAGTATGTAGAGAAGGTAGCAAAGTCTATTAATTTCTTGTTTTTGGGTTTCGTTTTTTTGTTAACGTTAGTGAAAATGATAAGGTGCTTAATCAATAATGTTGTTTGATGTGCGTTTGTTTACATAGAGGGTTAATATTCAGACCAAATTTGAAGAAGAAGAGAAGGAGAAGTTAGAAAAGCTACGGAAAGAGTGAGTTTGATTATGGTGTTTTCGTTTTATATTTTTTGTTTTGATTTTGAATGTTAGTGAAGATTTTTATCTTGGTAATGGCAGGGAGGAGGAGCTTCAGTTGCAGAAGCGGAAAAAGAGGAAGATTAAGGGGAATTCTAAGTTATCGTTTGCTGATGATTTTGAGAATGGAAGTGATGAAGAGGATGGCGAAAACAGTAAGAAGTTACATTGGTTGACATACTAAGCTATTTAATCTGTGTATAAGAATCTGGTTTTGTGTTGGGTGCATTTTGTGGATATTACCTTTTGCTTTGACGAGAGCATTGTCAACTAGCTAAGCGCTTTATATTCTATTTCTGTTTTGGAAACCTGCTGTTAAGCTGTACTACATCAACCATGTCTGACTTGTTGTCGATGGTCTTATTGGTCTTTTGGTGTCCAGTTCGCCTTATAATTTCTTGTCAGCTTTTTTTTTTATAAAAAAAATATGTTATTTAGATTGGCTGAAAAGGCTTAAAGCTGAGTTCACTTCATGATCAAATCATAGTACATATGTTGAAAGTGGTTTCTCGTGGTTTTTAAATTGTGGCATGGTTAGTATTTTTAGGAAGAGGGAACATGAATAATAATATTCTGGAATAATAGAGTAGGCACTGTTCCTTGTGCGTATCCGAGAGTTTCGAATTGACTTTTCTGTGCAGGACTCTTGCTTTGTAAATTCTTCCCCATTGCTATGAAGTTTGTTTAACTTTATCCAATCTTGGTAGTGAGAGGAACTGGACTACAGCTTTTATTTTAACCTAAACAATTTTCTTTATCAATGTTATCTTCAGAAAGCTTAGAGCCAAAGAGATTAGTGAACGGTAAATTTGGAAAAGATCCCACGGTGGAAACAAGCTTTTTGCCTGACAGGTGCAATGTTTTTCCCTTTCCTTCCACCTCTCACTCTTCCTTCATGCACCTTCAACTGTGAAGGGCTTTTGCATGGACTTGGAACTAACATATGAGCTTAGGGGTGCTGAGGATGCTGTTTCAGTGAGCGAGAGGCAGAGGAGCAAGCTGAGCGTGAAAGGCTGCGGAAACAGTGGCTTCGTGAACAGGAACAGATTCGAAGTAATTATTTTCATGGGCCTCTACTATTTAACATGGCTGCAATGAAATACATTTTGAGCTAAATCAATTTTCTCTAATGACTCAGATGAGCCCCTTGAAATCACTTACAGCTACTGGGATGGAGCAGGCCATAGAAGAGTCATCCAGGTTAGACTTCACCCCACTTTTGTAATTTATTGACGTGCTTTCAATTTTTTTCTTATCAATATTGGTAAATAGTTTACATATCCTTTTTCTTATTAATTCATGGTTGGTTTATTGTTCTCTATCTTTCAGGTTCGTAAAGGTGATACCATAGGAGAGTTTCTTCGGGCAGTTCAGCAACAACTTGCGCCAGAGTTCAGAGAAATTAGAACAACTTCTGTGGAGAATTTGGTTTATGTGAAAGAGGATCTTATCATTCCCCATGTGAGATAATTTTGAAATCCAGCTTTTAATAACAACAGCTTTTGCACTTGCTATCTTGAATTCATTCATTCTAACAAATGTATACCATTTTCATGGCTGTGGAATTTCAGCAACACAGTTTCTATGACCTGATCGTTAACAAGGCTAGGGGAAAAAGTGGTCCGGTAAGTCTAATTTCCCACCCTCTTAACTATCCATTGAGTAGCCAACAAGACAAAATAAGCATACATATTATTTGGACCATCTAATTAGTGATATTTTCCTTCCCTTGTTTTTGTATTCACTTGGACAGTATAAGAATTGAAAAACTAAGACAATGGTTGGTTTCGGGACTTGTTCTTCTTATAAAAAAATCTATCATGGAAAGTGCTGCAAGTGCTTAACCTGTTGGTTGTGGCCTACCCAACTACAATTTTCCTGCAACTCTAGATTCTTTTACCGAGACTGTTGGTGCTTTTAAAATAGCACTACCAGTTCTCAGTATAAATTCTCATAATAATATGAAGGTAATTTCAATGGTTGTAATTTTATTCTTTTTCTGTGCACAGCTTTTCCATTTTGATGTGCATGAGGATGTGCGAACAATTGCTGATGCAACTATAGAGAAGGATGAGGTGTGTATTTTTTATATCTGTTTGTTGTTTCTATATTGATCTATGATTTTTCTCCATTGTAACGTGCCTAATTGTGCTTCTTCACATACTTTGCTGAAACAACCATGCTTATTTTTTGTCTTTGTTCTTTTACAGTCCCATGCCGGTAAAGTTGTTGAGAGGCACTGGTATGAAAAGAATAAACACATCTTTCCTGCTTCAAGATGGGAGGTGTGCCCTCCCTCTCTCTCTGAGCATGTTCACATATCCGTATGCATGATTTGTTTCCAAACACACGTTTCGCATTTTATATCGTGTGTGTTTCATGGAGCCCCGCAGTACTTGCATACCTGCTCCTAATGCGGTGGAGCCAAGGGGCAGTTTTAGTGATCAGTTCTTACCTCAAGTTCTTATAATTTTCCTTTGCGTTTGTGGCAGATATATGACCCGACACAGAAGTGGGAGCGTTACACCATCCATGGGGATTGATCGGATAGCTAAACACGGCTGCTGCAATTTTTCGAAAGTTTGTCTATGAAAGAGAAACCGGAAGTTATTTTCATCAAATGCCTTGGCTGAACTTTTGGACCTTAGAACGAAGCAAAGATATCAAGTTGGGTATTTGATACTTCAATGCTGCAGTGTTCATTTTAAGTAAAAAACTAAAACGCTTGGATGAGTACTGTTGAGAGCTGGCACTGTCACCCTTTTGCATTTCAATGTGGATTTACCGTTCACTTTTTTTTTTTAATTTGGTTTTTAATTATTTTTTTGGTGCCATTGCATTCTTTTAGGCCAAATTCGGGCAATTGAATCAAATTTAAAGACACAAACAAAGTAGAAAAGGCATCATATATGGTGATGATTTTAAAATTTACATAAAAAGTTTAATTTAACCATCTAACTTAAATTTTTTTGCATATTCTGTATCTTAATATTTTTTTAATTTAATTATGGTATAAAAGTTTATTTTTGTTAAATTTTAGTTCTTGAGAGTGGAAGAGAGGTTTTCAGATTTTAGTGGTAAAAATAAAAATATCACTGATATTAATTTAGGCTACTAAAAGAGTCAGGATTTGTGTTAAATGGTAAGAGGGTTTTATATTAAATGTTTTTCTTACATTTAAAAATCATGAAAAAACAGTTTTATATTAGATGATTTTTTATATTTAAAAATCATCGAACTTGGAAGTTTTTTTTTTATTTCAAGATAATTTTGTTTTTTTGGATGGTTTTTTGGGTTATTTTAGGTTATATATAGGTTTATTAGGGTTTTTAGAGTATTTTCAAAGTGTTTTGGGTTAAAAATAAGTTTTCGAGTAAAAAACCTACAAGTCTGATTTTTTAGTCATTACAATGACTGGAATATAGAAAAAACAAATAATGTGTCGTCTGATTAATTTTATATATATATATATATATATATATATATATAAAATAAAGTAAATGACATGTTGTCCGTCAGAAATAAAACAACAGGAAAAAAAGGCTAAGTGTGTCGGTCTACCTGACTTGCCATGCCCGGTAACATTTGACTTTTGTTTTTTTAATTTTTTTAGATTAATGTGTTTTTTATGCATTTTTCAAAATTATTTTTTTATTTATAATTAAATTAATACTACTTCTCTTTTTTATTTTGTTTTTGGTTGTAGAGCTTTTTTAAATGATTTTTTTATTATTTTGCATATACTTAATTTTTAAAGAGATATATATACACACACGCGCACGTATATACATATCTTTTGTATATGTAAACTTTATTTTTTAAAATACTATTTTTTTAATTTTATATATTATTTCTAAATGTTTAGCCTTACATAATATTTTTTTTTTATTTTACTCGATCAACTTAATATGTGTATTTCTATTTGATTAAATAAAAAATCTAGTTTAATAAATAAATTTAGTAAACACAACCGGGTGAATATCCCGTCTTGCGAGATGAATATCTTAATCTATATTTGTCTCTTTATTTTATCAATTTTATTTTTAGTTATCGTTTATGATCTTTTTTTCTTTTATTAATACACGTAGTTGTCGATTTATTTGATTACTTGTATGCATAATTTTTTTGATTTTCTATAAAAATACGTCGAAAAAACACGTGCATATAATTTATTTTGTTGAAAAAAAAAACAATGTCTGCTACGAAACGCGGGTCACATAGCTAGTAGAACTTAAATCCCATGGGAAAACTATTGTAGACAAGGTGTAATTTATTGTGGATTGAAACAGTAAAATTATATATTTGACGAAGAAAATCAATGAATTGACATCAAGGGAGAAATGGGTCTTTTCATGAGTCTATTAGTTATTATTGAATTGATTAGATGTATCTTGATTTTTTTGGGTTAAAATATATAATTGCCTTAAAGCAAAGCAAAAAAAAACTTAATTATGATAGACGAGTTTTTTATATATTTTATTTTTTTACCACAATGTGGTGACTTGAAAAAACATATTGCATGAATTTTACAACAAATTTGTAAAATTTTAAAGGATTTTGGCCTACATTTTAAAAATACAAAAAAATATTTATTTTATTTCTTTTAATATGTGAGATTATGAACTTATACATAAGATATATTTCTAAAATTAAAATATAAATAATAATTTTTTTTGTTTCTTTTAATATACAGGATTATGAATTTATATGTAAGACATATTCTTAATATTAAATAGAAAGACAATTTATATTTTTATGTTGGTATTAGAACAAATAGGTTTTTATTCGAATAAGAGAAGCATCTTCTTATTGATGAGAACTTTTTTTAAATCTTAGATAGATCAACGGTTAGAAAATACAATATTTTTTTAGTTTATTTCAGACAAATAAATAATGCAACTTACTTCAAATAAAGCGTATTAGAAGTGTTAATACATTCTCTTTACGTAATCAGTTTCCTTACCCCGTCTTCGAGACTAGTTAAGATTTTTAATGATCAAAATGCGAGATGTTGACTTTTATTCTCTCTTTTTTTCTGATAGAAAACAAGAATTTCTTATTCTTTTCACCCACATCATTCTCGACAATCCCGACTCGAAAGGAAGATCGTTGCGACGTTGCACACGTGCAACATCCTTGTTCTTATGATTGCAATTTCTTTTATTTTGAGTTACTTTCTTGATCAATTTTTTTTTTGTGGCAATTTCATCCCTCTTTGTTTATTTTATTTAATTTTCATATCATATTTGATATTTGTTTTTTACCATGCTTTTAAAACTTGGCCCAGGATTTGACCCCCATCATGTCCTGGGTCACGAGTGGGGTCAAATAACCAGGGTTACCGAGGTTAATCGAATATTTTATTGTGCATGAAATAAAAATAATATTATTTTGATAAAAATAATTACAAAAACAAATCAACAACTTTTGACATGATTTTCTCCAAGCTAATCGCTTGATTTTTATTCAGTTAAAAAGTAAAAAATGGTATTATTTTGATAAAAAAAAACAATAATGGGGCAAAAATTCAATTATGATCCCTTCTTTTTTTATTAGTTTTTCTTTGTTTTGGGTTTTTTTAAGCTTTATCTATTTTTCATTTGATTTTGTTTTGTTTTTATATTAGATAATGACACTCATCCTCTTGATTGTTGTTATTTTATTATTTTCTTGGGTTTTTTTTTCTTTCAATTTTGTCTCTCAACATTTTATTTTATTTTTGTTCAAATTTAGTCCTCATATTTTTAGTTGTTCTTTTTTTTTTTTTTTATCATTCTCTTATTTTTTTTCTTTTAATTTTGTCCCTCAACATTTTATTTCATTTGTTTTTTTTATTCAATTTTGATTCTTATTCTTTTAATTGCTATTTCTTATTTTATTTTTTGATCAAGTCCCTCATTATTTTCTTTCATTGGTTTTTATACCAGATTTAATCCTTATTGTTTTAATTATAATTTGTTTTTTTTTAAAAAAATTTGATGGTTAAAAATTTTGTTTAAATTTTTTTTGACTTTCTGTATTGTCATCTTAGTTTTACAATTAAAGTTACTGGTTTTAAAAATTAATCCGATATAACTTTGAATTTTTTTTATTTGACTTTAGTCTATTGCCCTTCAAGTTTTCTTATTTTTTTTTTTGCGTGTTACCCTGAATCACGAATTAGGTAATTATAATAATAAAAAATTAACCCTACTCATCACTTACCACGAAAAAAAATATCTAGTCTTCCCATATTTCGAAAGCAGTTCCCATGTACAGTGGCACGCTGTCATCATCTTTGGAGAGATGGTAAGAAAAAAAAAAAAAAAAAATAATAAAATACTACAAAACCACTCTTAAAAATGACATAAAATCCAAAACATGATACACAAGCATTTAAGAGATAGAAGGATCAATTAAAAATAAATAAAATGCAAGATCACACGTCGAAACGGCAACGTATAACCCGCGTTCTCCATTCATCAATTAGAGCCCTACCCTTCCATTTTCAAGGATACATACAAACACACTCCCGTTATTATCGACGGTTACATTTGTTCAGTTTGACTCGATAACCAAGGTGTTTGGTGCCTGGCTGCTTGATTTCCAATCCGATAAAATCAAAGCAAAGCAAAAACAATAAAAACTGAAAAAAAAAAAAAAACACCAGTGATAATCTCTCTCAGTCAACCCAAGAAGCCAGCCAAGGAGATAACGATGAAGCATCTTAGGGTTTTCTTCTTCGCTCTCCTCCTCGTCGCCTCTCCTCTCCTTCAAGGTAACATCACTGTCTCCTCCTCTCATTTCCTAGATCCAGATCCAGATCTACACGCACTTGCAAAACGCATCCTTTTCTGTTCGTGAACTCTCTCTCTGTTTTTTTTTTCTTATCTGAGATTCTTGTGTCGTTTGTCAATTCTTTTTATCGTGTCAATGGATTGAATTGAGATCGATCTGATTTGGTTATTTGGAGATTTTGTTGACATTTGGATGGTAATGCTTGCGCGGATTTTATTATGTTTATGTTATAGCTCGTCGTTACTGATTTATTGATTGACCAGCTGTTTTTTTTTGTATGTTTTAATTTGCTTTTGAAAGTGAAATTTGACTTGATGTTTTGCTTTGCTAATTAAAAAAAGTATTTTCCAAATGCTAATTGGTGATAGAATTTCTAGTTGTAACATTTTTATGTTAGATAATAACACTGAGGTTTTGCTGGAATTGTATTGGAATGATTTTTTGTTGTTTTTTGGATTTTAATAATCCATGCATGTTTTTTAAATTCATGTTTGTGTTTTGAGTAATTGAATTTGTCCGTTTCCTTTTCTATTTGTAGTTGCTACGTGTCAGTCAGATTCAGATGCTGAAGTCGCAGAGACTGCGGAAGAAGTCAGTGATCTTGGGATTGTTGGCGAGGATGCACAGGATTTTGGTGATGCGAATTTTAGCCCAGCTCCAGGAGTCGAGACAGTCTGTGTTTTCCCCAAAAACAGTGCACGTTGTAAGAACTTCATTTGTATTGCTTTCATCTATGAAGATTATTGTTGATTTTTTAATGGGTTTGGAAGATGGATTTGTACTGCTTGTTTAATCTGTTCTCTCTGTTTTTTTTTTGGTTGTTGCAGTGGTGACGGCTGGAGAAGAGACTGAACTATTAGTTGGAATGAAAAATGATGGTAATAAAACTGTTATTGGCTTGTTTATCAACGGGATTATAATGCTGTTTTGTGATCTTTCTCACTTACTCTCTGTTTAGTTCATCTGAATGTGTGTTTTATTGCTCTACTTCTTTGCATTGTCTTGACCAGAGGTAAGCTTTTCTTGTTTGAATGAAATGTAGGGGAGCTGCCCATAACTATCATTGCAATTAGGGCCAGTGTTCATCTTCCTTTTGATCATAAGCTACTGGTTCAGAATCTCTCTGCTCAGGTAATTGTAGGTTTATGTATGATTTCATTTGCAAATCAAATATCACGATCTCCATTTCAGGTTCTAATTTGATTGTTATAAATTATGTCAATTGCATGTCTTTGAAAATAAGCTCTTTTATTTTCTTCATATGCAGCGTTGTCCTGCACTATTTGGTGTGTTTTCTGTCCTTTGGCTCTCTAATTGTGTTTGCCTGGAAAAGGATAATGACACATAAAACAAATCTCCCTCTCCCTCTCCCTCTCCCTCTCCCTCTGTTTTGCTTCGTTGCATGGATTAGCAGTATGCATTTGGTAAATCTTGTGGATAGCAAAGTTCAGTATTGTCGATGCCTTTAACTTGCTCATCAAGCCCCGAATTATCTCTTAGTTCACTGTTTTGGTGATAAAAATAATTCTGCTCTATCTGAAAAACTCAATATAGTCTTTATATTTGATGATACATGTTAAATCATTTTGTAGCACTGAACAGTGTATGATCAAAGGTTTGAAACTAAAATATACCTGTGTTCTTTGGTCCTATAGCAATAACATATTTTTGTTTAGGCATTTGTTTTTTCTATGGGTGCTTCCCTCATTCCTTTTATCAAGCATTAATAATGGTTTCATATGCTTGATTAAACATTTGAATCACTCACTATTGTTCATGTATCTCATGGCCCTGTTAAGGTTAGCAAAAGCCACAGGCCTAATAATCGGGTTATTTCTGGTGTACTGTCTATGTTGTGTGGATCGCATGGATTTTTTTATGACAATCTGCAACACTCCGTTTGTAATGCTGCTCTGAGGTTGATCCCCTGCCAAAAGTTCTAAGATATAGAAAACTTTTCTCTAGCTAGTTTACTCATTCTATAATTTTTTTTTTTTTGTTGGCAATGTATATTGTCTGTGATTCTCTTAGGTTGCTTTTGTCAGGCTTCACTTCCCTTTTTTCTTTTTTAGGGCTTATTGCCAAGAGTTATTTTATTTATTTTGTACTGTTGAATTTTTCAGAATTATTTCGACTGGAAACTGCTTTCTTCCATCTTTTATAGGGTTGATTGAATTCTCTATTTGTTATTCAACTGTTTTCTTTGTTTTAATTTAGGGCTTCAACAATGCAACTGTTCCAGCCTCTGCTCAGGCTACCTTCCCATATATCTTTGGTGTCAGCAAGTACTTGCAGGTACAGACATCATTACCCGAGAATTATGTCCTTTCCCAACTTTCAACTCTGACCTTTCCTCCATCATGTTTTTTTTTCCATAGTCAAGCTTGCATGTTTTATTCTCTTTGTGCAGCCCGGAAGCTTTGATCTTGTAGGCACCATTGTTTACGAGATAGACCAGCATCCATACCAAAGTACCTTCCACAATGGTACCATTGAAGTTGTTGACTCTGGTGTTTTCCTAAGCATGGAGTCAGTTTTTCTTATTACCCTTGGAATTGCCCTTCTTGTCCTCTTTGGTCTATGGGTTAATGGTCAAATACAGAATCTTTCTAAGGTACTCACGACACTTTCTTTTTTGCATAATTTTCTATAAGCAATTCCACAACTGTAACTTAAATGTTAAATTCTATTGTTTTATCTCTAATGAATATTTTCATCGCTTTTGAGAAGGCAAGCGGTGGATCCTCCACCGCACAATACTTCATTTAAGTTGGTATTGAAGAACCGACAAATCATGAGATGAATGCTTTTGATTTGGATAAATACCTATTAGGCAGGGAGCTTATTAGATTTCTGCCTGTGGTTGATATCTTAGCTACCATGCCCGCCTGCCTGCTTATTTATAACTAATTTCATATGTTTGCTTCATGAAATTCTCTTAACTTGCTGTTTTTCTTTGGCCAGAAAACTAAGAGGGCTCCAAAAGTGGAGGTTGGAACTGGGACTAGAGATGCCTCCATGGATGAATGGCTTGAGGTGTGTGGCTTTAGGTTTTAACTTTGCTTTCAGAAATCTCCTATGATCGACTGTCATACTGATTTATATGATAAAAAATTCTCTTTCAGTATAGTTCTTCCTCCCATCCTTCTTCCCTTGTTAGAGAAATTTCCTAGCCTCATTTATAGTATCATCGGTAACAGAGAATCTAGGCATTACTGATAACCGTGTTTCTACATTTTGTATTGTTCAGGGAACAGCATTGGCCAAGTCACAATCCCAGAAGTTAAAGAAGAAGAAGTAAACAGTGGCGCATACCCAGTTTCAGCTGCGCAAGGCACTGTAGAAGAGTGCAAGCTCTTGTAACTGACACTAGGCATTTGGAAATTCTAAGAGAGCTCATGAAATGAAGTAGTCCTGAAATTTAGTTCACTAAAGACCTGCCTCGCATTTGTAGCATGTGAAAGAAATTTTATAGTTTTTTATTTCCTGGTGAATTTTTGAAAGTTGAGCCTTTTTGAAGAAAACTCCGAGGTAGGAAGGATATCATTGTCGTGAATTTAGTGAACTGCCTTATATATCACACGGTTCTTTTTTATTATTTCAGTCAATGCTTGTTTTCCTAGGGACTCTCTTTATGTCACAGCTCGTTTGGTGCAGGAGGGATATAATCATCCGAGTAATTCTACTTTTCTCGGAATATTTGTCCTCGATGAGATTTTCGAATGATATCAATTATCGATGGGGTAGATCTCTCCGAGGGGTCTTACAAAACATCCGCCATTGAGTTTCCAGTCTCTTTTCGGGAAACTCATCCCGGATAGCTTGTTCGGGGACAGATAACATGATTCCTTAACATTTACTGCGACACGGGACCTGTTCTCGGAATATTTGTCCTCGATGAGATTTTCGAATAATATCAATTATCGATGGGGTAGATCTCTCCGAGGGGTCTTACAAAACATCGCCATTGAGTTTCCAGTCTCTTTTCGGGAAACTCATTCCGGATAGCTTATTCGGGGACAGATAACATGATTCCTTAACATTTACTGCGACACAGGACCCGTGATAGACCGGGTGTTTTCAAGTGTTACCCCTCATGAGGTGTGTGAATGATGAAGTGCCTGGTGCTATACATCAGATTACCATTGTTAGAATTTCCCACGTGAGGTCCCTAGTTTTGAAATTGGATGCTCTTGTTGTCATGGCTCCATGGAAGCGAGCAGGTGGTGGTTGAGCATTGGATGCTCTTGCTGTCATAGCTCCATGGAAACGAACAGGAGGTGGTGGAGCATTTAAGAAGTAGGTGATATCGGGAATTGGTTGCTGTTTCAAGATTCTGGCAAGGGAGATCGGCCATTGAATTCTGGACCATGAAAATGTCCGAAGCTCACCTTTGTTACATCCCGAATGATTGTGTACTCACCACTGGCTGGCTATTGAATTCATGACACCATTGTGACCAAAGGTTTTTCGTCCACAGAATTTCAAATATCATTTCAGGGCAGTTGAATTTCCCAAGATGTTCCCTTGTACAGATCTGATGCCTTTTCATCCACAAAACTTGAAGTTCATTTCAAAGCAGTTGAATTTTCCCAAAATGTTTCCGATTGCAAACCCAAAAGATTGTGGCAGCACAGTATGTACTCTTACCGCCGCCCTCAGTGAACAATACGACAGCAGATCGATGGAGGTCTCCTTTTCAAACAGTATTAATTTCCTCTCTTTTACCCATCCTCTTCGCACCAGCACCTAGACTATGTTAGGGCCTCACAATTCACGCCTTTAACTGTGTAACGATGGCCATGCCATAACTGCCACAGCAGGCTGTTATGCCGGTTTTAGCATGGAAATTAACTTATTCTGAAGCATATTTCACGGTGTCATTTGCCTCACATAGTGCCCAAACCATGTGTCATCTTTCAAGGGAAGAAAAAGATCTGTCTGATATTGTACCTTTTTAGGGGCAAATAGTGGCATCATGAAGAGAGTATTTGTGCTTTACCTAATATATCACCCACTCATGACCCCTCATTTAATCTTTGATTGCTTGATTCTTGACGGTGGACAGATATAATCCACACCAACTTTTTATATCATTATTGATAAATATCAAAATATAAGATGCGGATAAATAAAACCGATGTATTAAATAATTATAAAAATTATAAGATTGATAAGTTATAGCAGATGATGCTTGCTAAGTTAAGTGATCAATAACTATAATAGTAGTAGGTGATGCATGGAAAACTAGATTACTAATAGTTGTAGTAGTAGTAGGTGATATGTGGTAAGTCAAGTAATTGATCCCTGTTACATGCCAAAAGTCTTCTTTGATGGATGTGGAGGCTCTCAGATGATAAAAACAGTAACTTTGTAGAGAAAAAAAATGCAATAATATTTTAAAGAGATAGACTTTGAAAACATGTATGCTAAAAATGTTGAGAATGAAAAGATTGTGAACCTTGATTTGAAGGATTAATAATATATTTATAATCCATGAATTTTATCATTTTGTGGAGAAGAGGGGCTAGAATGTAATTTCATCCTTGTGATGTTTTTAGTGTATTCTACTTAAAACAATATGTATTGGATTGGTATAAAATACTGAAAAATCCTTGTGGGGTTTAAGAAAATTTTTCTAACGAGTGTTGAGCTCGAGCAAGGTATCTGCGACAATTAGAAGTAAAAGTGGGTCCATGCATACTGCCTGGACCCAAACACGCTGGGCTCAGGCGTGATAACTTGAGCCCACGAGGGAAAAGTGAGTCCAGACATGTCGCCTGGATCCAAACACGCTGGGCTTGGGCATGACAGCCCGAGCCCACAAGGGCACTAGGGTGCATGCCGAGTACCCTTAGTTCTGGGCAACACATCTAGTGCATTGCATGAGCGTATATGCACCGGGCGTCCATACACTCATGCTTCTTGGGAGTTGGGCTCGAGATCTTTACCTGAGCCCATGTTTTGTGTGTTTTTTGAGAATTTTTTTTAGAAATTTTCTAGTTTCATTCCATTTGGATCGAACATAGGATCATTTTTCTTCCATCTTTGTTGATTAACATTCTTAAAATGATTTTATTTCCAGGAAAGCAGCAAGCTCCCCTTGTCTTTGTGTGCGGTATTATTGCATTTTTGTCCCCAGGATTCCCTTACATAACAAAATTTATTAGACCCAATTCAAGAAATCTTATATTATTTCAGGAGTAATTCTTATTTTTATTTTATGGAGAGAGATTGTTAGAAGATGTGTTTAGGACTGCTGATGTGGACTGTTGATGTGGAGTCATAAACACTGTTTAGTTTGTTTTACTGTTTCAAAGCTGTTGCTATTTCTTTGGTATCAGTTATTTCTTTTATTATCCATGATTGTGATCATGGCGTAATCTTAGGACCATGATGTTAGTGGGTTGTTATAATCAAGCTTTAAATTGTAATGCTTCAGACGTTAATCGTATTAAGTTTTTCAACTTCAAAATATATTGCTCTCATTTTCTATTTTTCTTTACTGCAGCAATACTCTGTTTTTTCTTTCTTTATTCTAAAACAATACAATTGGTATCAGAGCTCTCTTCTTAAAGGGATCCGTGTGTGAGTTTAATACGTCATGGAAGCCGAAGCCAGTTTCTCATCAATTGCTCCGCTGGTGTTTGATGGAGACAACTATCAGATTTGGGCAGTACGCATGGAGACATACTTGGATGCTTTGGATCTTTGGGAAGCAGTGGAAGAAGATTATGAAATCCCTGCACTTCTTAACAATCCCACCATGGCACAGATCAAAGCGCATAAGGAGAAGAAAACGAAGAAATCAAAGACAAAAGCCTGTTTGTTTCTTTGCAGTCTCATCCACCATTTTTACTCATATCATATCTCTGAAGTCAGCAAAGGAGATATGTGATTATCTCAAGACTCGAATACGAAGGAGATGAAAGGATCCGAGGGATGCAAGTGCTGAACTTGGTATGTGATTTTGAGTTGCAGAAGATGAAAAAGACTGAATCCATCAAAGAGTATTTTAACAGGTTGCTTAACATTGCTAGCCGAGTCAGACTACTTGGCTCGTCTTTGCCAGAATCAAGGATTGTCCCAAAAATTCTTGTAACAATTCCTGAAAAATTTGAGGCAACAATTACATCCTTAGAAAACATTAAGGATATGTCAAAAATCACTTTGTCAGAGATGTTGAATGCATTACAAGCATAAGAGCAAAGAAGGGCTATGAGGCAGGAAGATGATGTTAAGGGAGCCTTATTTGTCAAGCATAAAGAGAACAGAAACTACAAAAAAGAAGAAGGTAAAAGCCATCAAGGTTCAAATGGAGATTTTAAGGCCAACAACAACATGAGCAATACTGGAAACAAGAAGTGATCTTATCCTCCATGCCAGTATTGTAATAGAAAATCTCATCCACATTTTAAATGCTGGAGAAGACCAGACGCCAAGTGCAATAAATGCAACCAAATGGGGCATGAAGCTGTTATCTGTAAGAGCAAAAATCAACAACATGGTGAAGAGGCATAAATGGTTGATCAAGAGGAGGAAGATCAACTGTTTGTGGCTACATGTTTCTCTGGCATTGAATCAAGTAAGAGTTGGCTTATTGATAGTGGTTGTACTAACCATATGACACATGACAAGGATCTATTCAGAGAACTAAGGAGCTTAAACACGTCGAAAGTTCGAATTGGAAATGACGAGTACATAACTCGTGGAAGGAAAAGGAACAGTTGCAATTTCAACCTGTTCAGGTACAAAGTTCATTTCTGATGTGTTGTATGTTCCTGAAATTGATCAAAACTTGTTTAGCGTTGGATAACTAATTGAAAAAGGTTATAAAGTTATGTTTGAAGACAAAAGTTGCTTGATTAAAGATGCAGATGGCCATGATATTTTCAAAATAAAAATAAAAGGAAAAAGCTTTGCTCTAAATCCATTGGAGGATGAGCAAACTGCTTTTCCAATCAAAGAAAATATCATAAAAGTTTGGCACAAGAGGCTCGGGCATTATCATTATAAGGGGCTGTTGTAGATGAAATCTAAGATGATGGCAAATGATCTTCCAGCACTTGATGATCACATTCCAAATTGCAAAGCATGTCAGTCTGGAAAGCAAAGCAGGAAACCATTTCCCAAAGTAACATGGAGAGCAACAAAGAAGCTGCAATTGATTCATACAGACATTGCAGGCCCACAAAGAATACCTTCTCTAAATGACAGTCTCTATTATGCTGTATTCATTAATGATTTCTCCCGTATGTGTTGGATTTTCTTTTTGAAGCACAAGTCAGAGGTGGCTCAAGTTTTCTAGAACTCTAAAGCCAGAGTTGAAAAAGAGAGTGGCTGTAAAATTCAAATTCTTAGATCAGACAATGGCAAGGAGTTCACCTCTAACTCATTTAACAGTTTTGTGAGGAGGCAGACATTCAACATCAATTAACCGCTCCACACACTCCACAACAAAATGGAGTTAGTGAGAGACGAAACAAATTCATTTTGAAGATGACAAGATGTATGCTGCATGAGAAGAATCTACCAAAGAAGTTAGGGCGGAAAGCGAAGAAACACTGCTGTTTTTCTGCAAAACCGACTTCTAACAAGAGTTGTAAAGGATCAAACACCCTTTGAGGTATGGTATGGTTATAAACCATCTTTGAATTTCCTTAAAATATTTGGATGTTTGTGCTTCACTCTTGTTCCACAAACCAAGAGAGATAAACTAGACAAAAGAGCACTTCCAGGCATTTTCATTGGCTACAGCTTGGTTGCAAAAGCTTATAAAGTTTTCCAGCCACAAACTGGAAAAATTGTTATAAGCAGGGATGTGCACTTTATGGAGGATGAAAAGTGGAGCTGGGATGATGCAACGAAGATAGATTCAACTTCAACAAAGCCAAAGATCAAGTTTTTTGTTCCAGACACAGAGGAACAAAGCATAAGAGATTGGCAGAATGTCATGACAGATGACACTCCCATCGGAGGCACAAGACTACTTTCTGATGTTTATCAAAGATGCAACATTGCTGTGTGTGAACCTGCAGATTTTGAAGAAGCTAAGATGGATCAAAACTGGATTGCTGCAATAAAGGAGGAGTTGTTCATGATTGAAAGGAACAAAACATGGGAGTTGGTTAATTGACCCCAAAACAGAAAAGTAATTGGAGTCAAGTGGGTGTATAGAACCAAGCTTAATGCTGATGGCTCAATCAACAAGCATAAAGCCAGACTCGTGGTCAAATGATATGCTCAAATATTCGGTGTGGATTACTCAGATACCTTCGCACCAGTAGCTAGACTCGATACTATCAGACTCTTACTTACCGTTGCAGCACAAAAGAATTGGAAGGTGTACCAGTTAGATGTCAAGTCAACGTTCTTGAATGGTTTTTTGCAGGAGGAGATTTATACAGAGCAATCAGAAGGCTATGTAAAAGAAGAAGAAGAAGACAAAGTCTGTCTTCTTAAGAAGGCTCTCTACAGATTGAAGCAAGCTCCAAGAGCTTGGTACAGTAGAATTGATGAACATCTGCAGAACTTGGGATTTGCTAAAAGCTTCTCTGCATCAACACTGTATGTCAAGCAAAATGGAGCTAACATTCTTATTATCTCATTGTATGTGGATGATCTGCTTGTGACGGAAATAACACAAGTCTTGTGGAGAAATTTAAGCAAGAGATGATGGAGGTTTTTGAGATGACAGATCTCGATTTGATGACTTTCTTTTTTGGAATGGAAATTAAACAGGATGAACATGAAGTATTTATCTGTTAGAAGAAATACGCCAAGGAGATTCTAAAGAAGTTTAAACTTGAAGAATGCAAAGAAATGAGCACTCCCATGAACCAAAAGGAAAAACTCTATAAAGAAGATGGAACAGATAAGATTGATCAGGCATATTTCAGAAGTCTGATTGGTTGCTTAATGTACCTCACAACAACTTGGCCTGACATTTTGAATGCTGTAAGCATTTTATCTCGGTTTATGTACTGTGCAAGCGAATTGCATCTCAAGACTGCAAAGAGGGTGATTAGATATGTCAAAGGCATATGTAATTTTGGCATTAAATTCACAAGGAGCAAAGAGTTCAAGTTGGTTGGTTTCTCAGATAGTGATTGGGGAGGTTCCATTGATGATTTAAGGAGCACTTCAGGCTACTGTTTTACACTTGGTTCTGGTATTTTTTCATGGTGCTCGAAAAAACAAACTGTAGCTCAATCCACAACTGAAGCAGAGTTTGTTGCTGCAATTGCTGCTGTTAATCAAACTTTGTGGCTGAAGAAGATTTTAATTGATCTTAACTTGGAGCAGAAGGAAAGCACGGAGATTCTTGTTGACAACCAAGTTGCTATTGCTATCTCTCATAATCCCGTATTTCATGGCAAAACTAAGCATTTTAACATTAAGTTATTCTTCTTAAGGGAAGTACATAAAGATGGAGCTAGTGTTCTTGTCTACTGCAAAATAGAAGATCAGGCTGCAAACATTTTCATCAAGCCTTTGCCGGTTAGCAAGTTTGAGTTTATAAGGACAAAACTTGGAGTTTGCAGTTCCTAAATCAAGGAGGAGTGTTAGAAGATGTGTTTAGGACTGCTGATGTGGCTTGCTAATATGTAGTCATAAACACTGTTTAGTTTGTTTTACTGTTTTAAAGCTGTTACTATTTCTTTGGTATCAGTTATTTCTTTTATTATCCATGATTGTGATCATGGTGTAATCTTAGAACCATGATGTTAGTGGGTTGTTATTAATCAAGCTTTAAATTGTAATGCTTCAGATGTTAATCGTATTAAGTTTTTCAGCTTCAAAATATATTGTTCTCATTTTCTATTTTTCTTTACTGCAGCAATACTCTGTTTCTTCTTTCTTTATTCAAAAACAACTAGAGAGATGGATACAGAAATAAAACAGAAAACAACACCCGTATGATAATAATATTTATACTTAATTATAAAAATATTTATTTTTTAACATATTTTTCTCTCTACTAGTTGCAACATGTGAAAATGTCATCGTTGATTTTCATCAGTTGAAATTTACAGCAGAATAAAACTCGTAAATCATGCACGTAGCAATCAACTAATATATATTCAACCCGTCTTCAACACATTATAGCATGACTAGCTAGGAATTAATACCTTCAAATAATCAGAGACTAAAACACTGAAAAAATCAAACAGCTTTCACATGTCTTTTGATGATAAACTCATATATATGTCGATACATTGCATTTTAGTGAGGGATCATGCCCAGTACAGTCCTTTAATCGAGCTGTTAAGAGCCTCAGTTTTCTGGTGGGGTTAATTTCATGTTATAGGACGTGACAGCAGCATGGGCTTAGCCTAATATGGGGTGCAAAACTTTAACTAAAATAGTGGCTCGCGCATTGAATCCCAGATTTTTTTTTTCCTTTTTTCTCTTCTAAATTTATTGTTTACTGCTCTGTTGCACCAAAATGACAACTCTATTCGGTTTATAAGCGAGGAACGCACTGATATCTTGTGGACTTTAGAGAAAAGTTTAGGGTGGCAACTTGGCATTTTAGGTTGATTCACGAGAAGTTGTTATCTGCCTCGGATATATAATGTTTTCTTTCATTTGTCTTCCAAGCTCTGAAAAGTTGTGGTGCTGCAAAAACCATGTACTGTATTTAATAAAGCAAGAGCTCTCTTGTAAATTAACCACAAGTACTCTTAGTAAAGTGAAGTATTTATGAGGACCTGGCTAGTAGGTTTAGAGAGATAAGAGCAGCACAAAGTTTTCTTAGCTGTGCACAGTTGAGAGCTCATTGAATGTAAGGTAATGTCATCTGGTTGATGAATCTGGTGTGCACGTTCCTATCCTTTTCAAACCATAAACAAAAGCCATCTCAAGAGGGTCCCTGACCTCATGTGATGCCCTTAATTTGGTGTCGGAGAGGCTTTGAAATAACTCCTTAGCAACATTATATAAGGAGTCTTTAGGGGTAACGAGCCCTTCATGCTTTGTATCAACAACACTAAAAGGAAGCTTATTACAGCTTCTAAGTTTGGCATCTGAGTGTTGGTGTTCCCAATGCGGATTCTCCCCGTTTTTCGAGGAGCACTTCTGTGCTTCTACGTGTCCTTACTCTTTGCTGCAACTTTCTGCTATGCCGGTGACAAGACAGTTGAGGTAGTTGGGACAGGACAATGTGCAGATTGTGCAGAGAGTAACATTAAGACTGTTCATGCCTTTTCAGGTAAACATGTTTTTTTGGCAAATGTTAGGGGTGCAGTCATTTGGTGACATCAATCGTAGTAACTATATATTTTGTTGATCCTATATAGATGTCCTTTCCAAGGTCACACAGGCTTGTGGCATGATCAGCTAGACCTTGTGAATTGTGACGTGCATATCTTGCAACATCTGGAAGGTGATGATAATCTGATGCAATATTTTTTGCAGGGCTTCGAGTGACAATTGATTGCAAGCCTGAAAATGGAGAGTTCAAAACAAGAGGGTTTGGTGAGCTTGACGAAGAAGGGAAGTTCAAAGTGTCTCTTCCAAGTGATGTTGTGAAGGATGGGAAATTGAAGGAGGAATGCTATGCACAGCTTCACAGTGCATCAGCTGCACCATGCCCATCCCATGATGGCCTAGAGTCCTCCAAGATTGTCTTGAAGTCGAAAACTGATGAGAAACACACATTTGGGCTTGCAGGGAAACTGAAGTTTTCACCTGTGACTTGCACTTCAGCATTCTTGTGGCCTCACTTCAAGTATCCACCACTACCTAAATTGCCTCCATTGCCTAAATGGAAACTTCCACCATTGAAAGATTTCCACCATCCTTACCTATTCCCACCTAAAGTCTTTCCTCCATTCCCCCCGAAGGTGTTCCCACCTCTCCCACCAAAGGTCTTCCCTCCAAAGCCTTTTCCTCCACCACTTCCAATCTACAAGAAGCCACTCCCACCTCCAGTTCAATCTACAAGCCGAGCCAAAACCACCAGTTTTCAAGCCTCCTCCGGTCCCAATCTACAAGCCAAAACCACCAGTCTTCAAGCCTCCTCCGATCCCAATCTACAAGAAGCCACTCCCACCTCCAATTCCAATCTATAAGCCAGAGCCAAAACCACCAGTTTTCAAGCCTCCTCCGGTCCCAATCTACAAGCCAAAACCACCAGTCTTCAAGCCTCCTCCGCTCCCAATCTACAAGAAGCCACTCCCACCTCCAGTTCCAATCTACAAGCCAAAGCCAAAACCACCGGTCTTCAAGCCTCCTCCGGTCCCAATCTACAAGCCAAAACCACCAGTCTTCAAGCCTCCTCCGGTCCCAATCTACAAAAAGCCACTCCCACCTCCAATTCCAATCTATAAGCCAGAGCCAAAACCACCAGTTTTCAAGCCTCCTCCGGTCCCAATCTACAAGCCAAAACCACCAGTCTTCAAGCCCCCTCATGTTCCAGTCTACAAACCAAAGCCAAAACCACCAATCTACAAGCCTCTCCCACCTCCCTGTTCCCATCTCCAAGCCTCTCCCACCAATCCCGAAGATCCCTCCATTTTATAAGAAGCCATTGCCCCCTCTTCCTAAGCTTCCCCCTCACCCCAAGATTCCACCAATCTACAAGCCTAAACCACCAGTTTTCAAGCCTCCTCCCGTTCCAATCTACAAACCAGAACCAAAACCACCAATCTACAAGCCTCTACCACCTCCCGTTCCAATCTATAAGCCTCTCCCTCCAATCCCAAAGATCCCTCCATTTTACAAGAAGCCATGCCCCCCTCTTCCGAAGCTTCCTCCTCTTCCGAAGCTTCCTCCAAAGTACCTCCACCACCCCAAGTTTGGAAAATGGCCTCCTCTTCCTAAGCTTCCTCCTCACCCCAAGATTCCTCCAAAGTACCTCCACCACCCCAAGTTTGGAAAATGGCCTCCCTTGCCACCATATTCTCCCATTCATTAGGCTATATTGCAGCTTTCTTACCTGCAAGTAGGATGAATGTTGCTTCTCTCAATTATTTATGACTGCTAGTGTGAAGTTCTCTGTGCTGTACTGAAATAAAGCCTTCAAGATAGGGAAAGAAAGCAAAAGAAGACATCATGGGGAGTGAAGAGCGCGGATTGTTATTTACTAATTATTACCTATATTGTCAATGAACTCAAATTGATTGTCTTTGGGAATTTCCTCTTTTCTTCTTGACTTGTAAATTTCATCTTCCAATGCCTTTGCAATAATATTATATGTCATTTCTGTTAGAGTACTACTTCACTTACACTTGCATGTTGCACTGCTGCATGCATGGCAAGCCAGCAGATAACTTTAACTAATTAGTCGAATGTCTTTTTCTAAAACCATCCAGTAGTAATTTCTTGTGTACTGCATCCACTAGCATGATCAGCTTGTGTTCATGTGTACCTAATCTGAGATATTGACGCGTCCCATTACCATAACTCATTTTGATGTTCAAACAAACTACTGGTAGCAAAGATATTGAATTTGAAACAGGCCTTGCCCATTATCACAACTCGCGCGTTTTGATGTTCAAGAACTTCCAGTTTTTGGTTGCCAACATTGACACTTTGGGCTACTTAAAAAAAAGGACAGAATGCTCTTACAGACTAAGAGAGCGATAATGGGATCCATGGTTTGGTTGGCAGCTGAGCATTGAATGACCTTTGTTTTTATCATATGGACCACATGCACGCAGCACAGGCAAGAGTGTGGTGTCAAAGGAAGAATCAAACCATAATTTTAGCAATCTGGTTAGCTAGAAACAACCATGAATCAAGGATTAGTAAGGTTCTTGATGGGCTTTGCATGCCTCTAGCTGTAGTCAATTGACAAGCAAGATATCTGGTATTCAACACAAGTAATTGATGAATAAAAGAACATTGAAGTGGAATACATCTGTAATTCTGCATCTGCCAAACGAAATCTCACTATAATGCAAGACGTAGTTCCGAGGAAGGATTCGGCCATGGTCAGCCGGAGAACTTCCTGTCCACGCAAAGAGTAGCGTATGGGGTCCGAATTGAAGGATCCGATCATATATTTTTGCAAGTGCGGTGGGTTTTTTTGTAGGTGTAAATAAGTCCGATAAACACAGTTTTTTTCTTGGAGTTTGGTTGGTGTGATTTATGAAAAAAGACTTGCATTTTAGATCATAATTTAAAAGTTGTTTTCTCATAAATAATTGATGATAAAAATAAATCTAAGCTATATATAAGCTATTCGATTAATTAAAACTGATTTAAAATAAATTCTTGGAACAAGATGGGTAGTGTAGAATCCATAAAACTGATTATATCAAAATTTTGACATAATTAAGTGATAATTAAATACTTTATTTAAGTTAAAAATCATTCCTAATCAAAGTTATATCAATTTTTTTTTAAATCATACCTTAATTTATACATTCGCTTATGTCGGCAATAATTGTCTCAACAAATATATACTCTTGTCTATAAGATATCCTGTTTATTTTTGCGTTTTAAAAATATTTTTTAAAAAAATTAAATTTATTTTATTTTTTTCTTTGTTTCAAATTAATATTTTTTTGATATTTTCAAATCATTTTGATATCTTTGATGTCAAAAATAATTTTTTAAAAATAAAAAAAATATTATTTTAATGCATTTTCGAATAAAAAGTATTTTAAAAAGCAACTGCAACCACACTCTCAAATAAATTCTAATAATTATTAAAAGAGCCTTAAGAAAATCCGATTGACTACAATATATTTGACACTTAATAACAACAATCACAACACTTATGAATACCATTCAATTAATTTTTTTTGCATGAAAAAATTAGTATGGTATGAATTGTTTTTTAAAGTATTTTTTTTAATATACCAAAATAATTTTGTTTTAAAAAATTATTTTTGATATCAGCGCGCATCAAAATAGTATAAAAATAAAAATATTTAATTTTAAATAAAAATAAAATAAAAAATTAAATTTCCATAAAATATTATTTTAAATTTCACATCTTAGATGCACGGAAATAATTAAAGCTAAAAATATAGTTATTTATCGTTGTCCAAGAGGAGGCCTTGTTAGCTGTTATTTTAGAGTAGTCAGTGCCATGGTCCATACTGGCCGAACAGAAAAACACAGTGCAATTAATTATATTTATTAATGAACCTCCGGCTAATTAAGTGCTGTTATATATACAAGTAGCCATCTATCTATAAATGCGGTTCTTAAAAGCCCATTGAAAAGCACTTTGATTGCAGCTTGTTGTCTCCTTGAAGGGCTATTAATTAATAATTTGATTACAATATCAAATAATCGAGACTAAGTGTCAAACACCTTTCAACTTGATTACATGATCCATCCAATCTATTTATGGAACAACTCAATCGAATAATTTAATTTTTTAAATATAATTTATATAATTTTTTAATATTATTTGTCTTTCATGCCGATATTTATCTACTTGAGAGTGACATGGCTTCTAGCAGACGTATCATCCTCATCCACAAAACCACACTTGCATGCTAATTAATTAAGAAATACACTAAAAGACACGAGGAAAATACTATTTTTTATATTATTATTTAACAAGAGATAAATCACTGTGAGTTACCTGATTTATTTTTATTTGTAATGGATAGCCCATTAAAGCATATTTATTAAAGAAGTGTAAGATTTAAAGGTAGGGAACTAAACTAAAAAACACCACAAAAAAAAAAATGAGTTTCTTAAACGTGGGGCTAAAAGTACACTTTGATCCTCCAGCTTCTCAAATTATAAACTTTCGATCCTTAATAATTTATGAAATTTAATTTGTCTCAAATTTATTTTCTTTATTTTTTGTCCTTTGTTTAGGAGAAGAAAGAAAAAATTATTGGATTTTGGTGGTAGTGAGAAAAAGTTTTGGTTCAAACCGATTCTGGCTACGAAAACAAGTGGTTTCGGTGTCAATGTGTTTCTTTTAATGGAGAGTTTATCCAAGGTATTCTATCTCCCTTAAACTTGCTTGAAATGGTAGATTTGAACTCGAAATTTTTTTTTTCGGGTTGATTGTAGGTTTTGGAGTCAATCCCTGGGTTGTTAGAGGCCATAAATATATGTTTTATAAGGTGTTTAGGGTGTGTGTGTGTGTATAGAAAAAATATGGTTTGGAAATGAGTTTTTCTTAGTCTAAAATAGACAAAGTTTTCGGCAACTAGATGTCGCTGGGATCTAGGCAGGGCAAGTGATGTTTTATCTGATATTTTTCTCAAGGAATTAAAGGGTGTATAACCTATCGTCTTCTCAAGAATATGATAAAAAAAAATAAGAACTAAGTGTGTAGGCTGATCTAGGCCTGCGCATATGGACCTTTTTCTGGAGGTCCGAGAGTTTTGAGCCATCCAAACCTAAGAGATCAAGCTTTCTTATTTCTTTTATCTTTTACATTTTTATCCAACCTTGTTCATTCTTTAATTTCTTTGCTTATTTATTTTTTAATTTTATTATTTAATATTTGATTGATTATTAACTGGACACGTAACTTATTTTGATTTGATTTTTTTTTTCAATGACCTTGATATTTAGTTGGTTTTTAATTTTATATATATCTATTTTAGATAAAAATTTATAAAAAATTTATTAAACCCAATTAAATTTATAACTCGGATCACGTGCTTAGGTGATTAACTTCAGTTGGATAGAGATTAAGTTTTCATAATTTTTTTTATTGTATAAATAATTCTTAATTTATTTAATTAAAAGTATGTATAAATTTTTTAAATTTCAATTGAATTTTTTCATATGGTAGAACACTGCCTATACATTTTTTTTTTATCAAGAGTGTAAAATAGCTAGTAAATCACTAGTCGGTGTGTTGAATAAACGTTGTTAAATGGATTCTATTATTCTATCATGTCTGCAAATCGAATTTTAGGATATTTTAGGCGGTTTCTCCTTGTCAAATTCAGAATAACCTTTTTCGAACCCAAAAAGTTCTTAATGAAATGGGCCGATCATCAGCCCATGAATTCCTCTATTACGGGCCTGACTTGTTACTTTGCTAATCGCCTACAGAAACGACGTGTCTGTCATCTACCCAACATCCATTCTCACAGTAGCGTACCGACTCGTCATCATTGCTAAGCTTTAAAACCCTCCAGTTTAACACTGAAATCCAAAAACCCCCCAAAGCGCCAAAATGAAATCAAATCATTTTTTTAAAACAAAAACGAAAAACCCTCTCCAATCCAATCCTCTTCTTCTTAATTTTCAGGGTTTCGAGAATCCCAATCTACGGAAATCCCTTTCAATGTCAATCCCTAAAACCGTCGATTCCTCGCTCCGGTCTGATTCTTTCACTGCCATCCTCACTGACCTCGAAAACGCCTCTCTCTCTCTCTCTCTCTATTTTTCTTTGTTTCGCTTACAATTTGAATTTTATTTTGTTTTGTAGGCGAAAAAGCTGAAGGAGAATCACGCATGGTTGGTGGAAACTCTTTCTCTATTTAAGAAACCGAACGCGGCATCACGAGTGGCTTTGAATTAGGAGAAAATCAAAGCTGTTTCTAATTACATTCACCCAGTCTCCTATATCAGTTGCCTGATACCTTCTGGCTTTGTGTCAGTTCATTATCAGACACATTTATATATTGGGTTCCACGTTCCGTTTATCACATGGCAAATAACATGCCTTCATCTTTGCATTTTTGAGTTACGTGCAGGGAATACAGGTTGCTGCTGCCAAGGTGCTATCTATGTTGTTTATCACAGCATATTATATTGAACCAAATTCGTCTGGCAATGTGTGCCTTGGTCTGGATGATAAGCAGGTTTGGCTTTTTAAGCTGTGTTTTCTTAAAGAATAAGAATTTAATTGTTTTTATCCTAATTTTGATCAACTGTTTCTTCTAGATCGCAGATATAAGGGATTCTGTTAAAAGTACATCAGTTAAGCAGTTGGACCAGAATGGAGATTTATTTGTTGCTACAGTCAATCTGCTTACTGCTGCAGCACATTATCATGTATGTTTTAATAGGGTTTATTTCCTATTTCTTTCCACTTAAATTGGCTTCTGACAAAGAACTTCACGATCCATTCATACAGTTTTTTTGCAGTTATCTCAATACTTACTCCCTCATGGAAAACATCTGGATAGCTTTTTTTTTTTCTGATAAAATCTGGTATCTCAATAACAGCTTTCTAGCATGTGTACATGGTTTGCTTATTGGTGGTTTCTCTGTTGCATTCTTCGTATCTTCTTGCTATTTTTTCAGCAGCCTGATCAATTTACACTTCTTGTGAATATGACAATAAAATACCTTATCCTGCAAAGGTGTCCTTTAAATTTTCCTCCATTTATTTATTATTTGTTTTGGTTCTATTGATTCTGGTACTATAACCTTATTGACATACATGTTGTTGCTATATCATTTGACTGTGACGAACCATTTTAGGATCTAAAATACCTCTGGAAGCACTCACTAATAGGTTATCATATCCACAATTACATGTCCTTGCAACTTGCAGGTTGCCACCAGTTTGTTCATTGTCCATGTGATGGGGAAATTAGTAATCGGTGATGCAGGAAGATTATCTGTATCATTGGTTGAGAAGATCTGCATCACTTTTTAAACATGTGTGATCCTGTCTTTAATTGGTCAAGCAATCCTCTCTATTTAGTCAATTGTTTGATGAGATTTGTCCACTTTAAAGTTGATAGTTCGTTGGCAATCCCTTCAAGAGGTCTTTCTATTTATTTATTAACAGCAATACTTGATTTTTGCAATTCTATTGTTTTAAATTGACATTGCATCTTTTTTAGTTTGGGTGTAACAGTTGAGCCGTCAGCTTGCCTTTTCTGAATTGTTGGCGTTAAAGGTAACTTGAGCATGTGTTTCATATTTTTATTTGATTGTTTTTTTTTTTATGCGACTCTTAACTGAGAAATCTATTCGTCTAGGATTGTGGTTGCTTGAATGGAAATGCATTGCAATGGAATTTTTCCAAAGTCCGATGTGAAATCACTACATGTTCCATTGAATCATTATGGTTTTATTGTTGGAGAGACTATTTATTCTTGTTCTAATTCTGAGGCTTCCTCCTTTGGTAGTTTGATAATTTGTGTTGGGTTCTGATTCATTTGAACCTGTAAGTTGAATTCTTATTGTTTTTCAATATCTTCTCAGTGAAGTAAAGGAATTAAAAGGTCTGCTGCTCACTGATCTCTACTATCATCTTCAAGGAGAGCTAATTGGTCCTGGACCATTTAAAGAACTTTCTTGGTATCTGGTGGAATCAAACTATTTGCTGAGCTATCAACACAAGTATGGTGACGAACATTATGGAAAGATTTTCACTTGTATGAGCTCATGCATACACGATCAGATTTGTGTTTGAATATGTGGGATTATACAGATTGGAAAGCTTCTAAAGCAATCACACAAACAATGTTGGAGTGCTTGAAGGATGCAAATTCAAAGGTTTTAATAGCTAGTTCAAAGCTTTCTGCTCTGAAAGCATTTCTAACTGCTCTTAGTATTTGAAGATAATGTGAGTATCTGAATTCTTACTGCCATTTGTTGCAGCTTCTAATATTGTAATATTGAATATTGTGGTCATAGATTTGTTACAGTTTTTCTGGACTTGACAGGTGCTGTGTTTTCTTCTTCTTCTTCTTTTTGCTGGTTGGGGGGCACGAAACTTTGAAAAATCACACTCGCCTTGAAGTTTGGTGTTTTTTTACCAAACATTTTAATTTGTCCTGTAAAAAATATGTTGGATTAATAATTAAATAAATTTTTAAGAGATTGCATATTATTAATCTTTTGAATATGCCACACTGTTTGTTTTGGAATTTCTTGGAGTCTGTATGTGATAGCTAAAGGGTGTGAACCGTGTGATGGCAAAATGATGTCTATTGTGCACCTATTTCTTTTAACAGTCAGCTAGCTCTTTTAAAAGCTTGTCATAACAATAACAATAACAATATTGATTGAAGTCATTTATTCTTTGCTTGGGAACTACTACTAAATTTCTAGGATCAAGATCTTCTTATCTTTTTTCGACTATTCTCATGAGCTGTTGTGAAGAATTCATGTAAAATAATTTTGAAGATCAAGGCTCAGAAGCGCTGTATAAGACAAGAAAATGAAACGAATAGACAATTTTTATTTGTGAACCACATTTTACAGTGTAAACAAAATTTTAATTTCAGGCTATCCAGCATTGAGATCTGTTACCTGCCCACTGTTATAACCCTTTTTTAAGGGCTAATTTATTTGTATATTTATCATTCTTTCCTTTGTGGACATCATTGGATTTTTATTTTTTATTTTTTTGCGTTTTGAATTTCTTACTTGTTGAAATGATCGATTTTCTTTCCCATACAGTAACCAGAGAATAAGGCTACTACTGAGGTGAAGATTCCTGACCGACTCTGCTTTCATGCATTGACAACATGTGTAATTCTTTTCTCACCACAGTAGAATCGCTAGCTCCAGTTCTGGATGCCTCTGAAGAGATCTTAATTTCCTTGCTGCAAAAGCAGAATTAATTCTAAATCTCATGAGATCTGCACAAAGCAATCCAGTTCTGGATGCCTCTGAATAGATTATTAATTTCCTAGCTGCAAAAGCAGAATTAATTCTAAATCTCATGAGATCTGCGCAAAGCAACTTATCTTTATCCATTTGTACACTTTTCTTGAAAATGTCAGGTTCTGGCCTCAAATTGCTGAATGGGTTCAGGTCATCTGTGACTGGGGTTAAAACTATAAAGCTTTTTTGCTCATGCTAC
The DNA here is from genome assembly GCA_019202695.1 of Populus x sibirica. Lineage (NCBI taxonomy): Eukaryota > Viridiplantae > Streptophyta > Magnoliopsida > Malpighiales > Salicaceae > Populus > Populus x sibirica. The sequence goes on from JAGMVL010001134.1 coordinate 3,063,366, forward strand.
TGCTTCTTGCTTTGGAGATTAGTAAATCTTCAGAAAAGGAATCTCAAGACTTTGCTGAAGTTTCAAATGTTTGTCTAGGGCTTTTGCCTATTCTGTGCAATTGCATTACAGCTACCGAGTGTAGTTCCCTCTCCTTGGCTACCATTGACTTAGTACTGAGAAGATTTTTGACACCTAACACTCGATTCCCCTTCATACAGAAACATCTTCAATTACCTCATGTTATTTTGAAACTTCATGATCAAAGTTCTTTCTCATCTGTTCCAATTACATTGAAGTTCCTTTTGACTCTTGCACGTGTGAGAGGAGGTGTTGAAATGCTCCTTAGTGCTGGTTTCTTCTCATCTCTTAGAGCTTTGTTCGCATATTCATCGGGTGTTGTGCCTTCCACAATTATGACAAATGATAAGGTCTTCATAACGCATTCTGACAAAACAGAAAAGCTTCAAACTATCTGGGGCCTTGGCTTGGCAGTGGTCGTAGCTATGATTCACTCGTTAGGAGACAGTTCTTGTACTGAGATTCTGGACAAGGTGATTCCTTGTGTTTTATCAGAGAAAGCTGAACTGATTTCTTATTATATCAGTGCACCTGATTTTCCATCTGATAGTCGTGACAAGAAAAGACCACTGGCTCAAAGGACACAGACTTCTTTGAGTGCTCTTAAAGAAACAGAACATACTCTCATGTTGATGTGTGTGCACTAGCTAAACATTGGAGGTGATGGGTTAAGGTCATGAAAGAAATGGATTCAGAGCTGCTGGAGAAAAGTATTCATCTATTAGCCTTTATTAGTCGAGGAACTCATTGCGTCGGAGAATCTTCCAGAGAAGTTAGAATTCTGCAAGAAACCATCATTTTTAAATAGCGGGAATGGATTGTTTTCTCTTCCACCTCTCTGTTGTGCATCAAAGCCCATGTCTTCTGCTTTCTCAGTCAGCACTACTGCTACTGTAGGCAAGGGCCAATCAACTAAAATTACCAATCCAGTTTCTTCAGACTTGGTTGCCCTGCATATTTATAGGATCTCTTTTCTTCTCTTGAAATACCTCTGTATGGAAACAGAAGGTGCTGCTAAAAGATCAGAGGAAGTGGGGTTTGCTGATCTAACTCAGATTTCTGAGCTGCCAATGCCGGAGATATTGCATGGCTTGCAGGTAAAATGTGCTAAGTGCTCTTGTATTATCATCGAGTTCAGTCCTCTCATTGAAGGGATGTAAACGGTTTGAGATCATGAAATTGAGGGATTACTTTTGTAATAGTGACTGCTGGTACTTCTCTGAGTAAAAATTTTCACCATTGGCAGTAAATGAAGTTTCACCATCTATGAGAGATTTCTGTATTGCTTTTGATGTAAAAATACTCTATGCTTTTGATGCCTGTACTGACTTGTTATATTTTAAAATGCAGGATCAGGCAGTTGCTGTTGTTCTGGAACTTTGTGGTTCAAACAAATCAAGGTACATCAATCCTGAAATCCAGTCAGTCTGTCTCTTACTACTACAGATAATGGAGATGGCCCTATATTTGGAGTTCTGCGTTTTAAAGATCTGTGGAAGAAGCCCTGTATCAGGGAGTGTGGTGGAATTTTCAAAGGAAGTAAAATTGTTGTCAAAAGGTAATAGCCCTTCCATACTGCTAACTATATTCTGAATTAATATTTTAGATTTACTATTATAATTGCCTTTCCTTTTTTTTTTTTTTTGTAAGCCATGGAAGTCCATGCATTCTTTAAAGCATCAGTCACATCCTTGAAACATTTAACATCTCTTGTCTATCCCGTATTGTTACAGACCGAAGGTTTATAGGCGAACGTAGTTGGTTGAGTAACAGATCATGAAAATCCTGCACAGATATCAACGTAAAACTCTGTATAACATCAACATGTGACAATATCAGAACCATACACCATTGATTATCGCTTGGATTTTCATGGTTCCTCTAGCTCAGTGAAGGAATATCACACAAATATAATGAAGATGGTGCCAAATATCATCGATCTGGCGTTGTTTCGCAGTCATCCTCTTTCCATGATTTTAAGGTGCCCTGTTACAAGATATGCCTTCCAGCAAGGGGTTATAATTATTCCTCGATCATGCACCGACTGCTGTAATGATGTAGGGAAACGAATTTTTCTAGGGGGACTGAATTTTCACTTTTGTGCTTGAATGGGCCCTGCCCCCTTGCATGCGTGATGCCACAAGGTAGCATGTTTTTGTGGTGAGACAATTGTTGAAAAAAAAGCAACTGCATATTATTGCAGCTCTTGACAAGACATGTATCTTTGTCTCTCTTCTATGTAGGAGGTAATGCTATTCATCCAGGAACAGGTCTCAAGTAATTAGTTACTCGAATAGTATCTATCAATCATGCATTGTCGTGTAGAATTTCCCTTAATTGATTCCAGATGGATATCCATGTCACCAAAAATCATCTTGAAAAATGAATCTGGTATTTATGATTTTAGTGGCAGGGAAGTTTTTTTTAGTTTTTTTAGATTTTTTTTTATGATTTTATATAATTTTTATGTGTTGATGTCAAAAATAAATTAAAAAATTAAAAAATATTATTTTAATTTATAGTTACAAACATTCTATTTCCAGATGACTGTACTAAAAAAACATACCGTTATTATTGATATATTAAAATAATATTTTTTTATTTTTTATAATAAAGTTGAGGAATTTCAAAGAGATTTTGCTGGAGTGTCAAGCATATTATCAAGTAATTTTTATTTTGTTTTAATTGTCATCCAACTACGGTAGTGGGCTTAGTAAATGAACGGGTTCCTCAACGGTAGTGGGCTCCCCTACCACGTCACAACGGTCAGTTACCATGTTTATTCAATAATTTATTAATGTTTTTTTTTATTTACTTAGCATCGAATAGTTGTTTGGAAATGCCGTTTAAATATATATTTTTTTTAAAAAAATTTATTTTTAAATTGTTTTGATGTTTTAATATTAAAAATAAATTTTAAAAAATAAAAAATTATTTTAATATATTTTTTTAAAAGAAAATAAGCTTCCGATGCACCGGAAAAAACTTGGTCACCGACGATTAGATCATTAATGCATAAATATGATATTCATCGTTGACATTCACTAGAAAACAAAATCAATAAGGCCACCTGATTACTGGTGTTTTTCAAGATAAAATCAAATCAAATCACTGACAAACATTAATCATGGCGCATGAAATTTGTACGATTTTACCTATCCATCATAAATCTCGCCATATCCGAACAAAACCACTTCCAAACGACGCCGTCTCTCCACGGTGATAATAAAGCCAAAAGGCATATACCACTTAGGATCCCTTACTTAACCCTAGTCAAAGCAAGCCTAACCACAGTTAATCCCAAACCACCGCGATCCTTCCACGTGTCCTGATCTAGTGATCCAAATCCACCCTCTCGCCCTATAAAGTCACCCCCAAATCACCCGGAAACCCTATCAAAACAACTCTCGTTTAATCCTTCTCGGAAATCAAATCCCTAATCTCTCTCCTTTACAATGTCAAATCCTAAGGTATTCTTTGACATGACCGTCGGCGGCCAATCTGTTGGTCGGATCGTCATGGAGCTGTTCGCCGATATTGTTCCAAGGACAGCCGAGAATTTCCGTGCTCTTTGCACCGGTGAGAAAGGTGTTGGCAAGTCCGGCAAGCCACTTCACTTCAAAGGTTCAAGCTTTCACCGTGTGATCCCTAACTTCATGTGCCAAGGTGGTGACTTCACCGCCGGAAACGGCACCGGCGGTGAATCAATCTATGGGGCTAAGTTTGCCGATGAGAACTTCGTGAAGAAGCACACTGGACCTGGTGTGCTTTCCATGGCTAATGCCGGTCCTGGGACGAATGGATCTCAGTTCTTTATCTGCACTGTTAAGACCGAATGGCTTGACGGGAAACATGTCGTTTTCGGCCAGGTTGTTGAAGGGATGGACGTGGTGAAGGCAATTGAGAAGGTTGGATCTGGAAATGGCAGGACTTCGAAGCCTGTTGTTGTTGCTGACTGTGGTCAACTCTCTTAAGAGTCCCTTGGCTGACATGTCGTTCGGTGGTGTCTTGTTTCGTCTTTTTATTATTGGGTCTTCTCTTAGTCCTTTAGTTTTTTGAGGTTTTATATGGGGCCTTTGTTTTAGTCTTTCCCTTTGGAGTTTGGTGGTTCTATCAGGCTTTCGTGTGTTGAAAAATGAGCTACCATGAATAAGATAGGCTTATTACTATCTAATCGAGCTCTTAATTACTGTGATTTTGTGTTATCTTCAGTGATTAGTGTGCTTATAATCTCTGTGAACATCATCATCTTATTGCCTTGTGGTCCTTCGGATTTTACGTTTGATTATTTTGGAGGTGTTGGGCGTGGTAGATGCGGAAAGGACAAAGACTAGGAGATAGATGTTCCGTTTGCACGACGGGGGTTGGTGAAAGTGATAATTGTCATGTAGCTAGCTTTGATAATTACGAGGAACATCAGATAAATGTGGAAATAAATTCTGTGGTCCTTAAAATGGCCTGTTTTGGAACGTGGATGTGCGCCACAGATATTGGTTGGTGGCTCGATGTTGAGGGCTTGATCTTGCGATTCGTACTTCAACTAGTTAAGCATGCAAATGGGCTTCGTACTCGTTGGTTTTTTGTTGAACTTTGAGTCTCGGATACCGAGCTGTGATTAATTTATATAGCATGCAATGGCTTTACACAAGCTAAGATTTGTTTGGGCCTGCTGGCCCATTTGAGATCGTAGCAGAACACCCAAAAACCGAAGTAATTCATGTCGTGAAAGTTTCCTTCAGCCATGTACTACTAATGAAACAGATCAGAGAAGCTTCCTTGGATCCATCTGCGACCTCCCTTTATCAGATAAAACATCGTATTTTAGCGTCTCAGTCTTTGGCTGCTGATAGATACACATTCATGCATCGCCCAAAAACACCCTCCCCGCTACTATGGTGGATAGAAATTAAGGCACCATCAATCCTTGACGAGGACAGCCGCCAGTCAAGAGCTGTGGGCTGGAGAAGCTTAAGAATTACGACAAGTCATCGCTATGGCCCAAACCCATAATTTATTATGATGTTTAAGCATATTATTTAGTTATTTTTTATTTAAAAATATATTAAAACAATATATATTTTTTATTTTTTAAAATTATTTTTAAAATCAACACATTAAAATGATTTAAAAATACTAAAAAAAAAATAATCAATTCGAAAGAATTATTTTTAATTTTTTAAAAATATTTTTAAAATACAAAAACAAAAAAGTTACACCAAAACGACACATCTTGGGATCCCATAGATACCCCATTTATAAAATGATGCAACTTACTACAAATTGGTGTTGAAAGGGGACATTCGACGGAGCTCATGATTATTACCCCAAGGCCATCACTACAGCCTCTGAACACATTTGCTGTCGTCCAGCTTGTCATGCAAACTCATGTGCATAAAAAGAACGTGAATATTTATTTCTTCTCCTAATGGTATCCCAAATTTATCAAATTTCTATCCGAGGATATTTTTTAATTGAAAATCTATTTAAATAATATTTTTTATTTATTTTTTATGGCGGCTCATTAAAACAATTACAGGTATTAAAATAATATTATTTTAAATTTTTTTTCAAAAGAATTTTAAAAAATATTATGTACCCGCTCTTCTTAACGGGGTCTCGGCCCCGACCTCATTGCCTGCTGTTATGGATTTGTGGCACACCAAAGCTGGGGTACTTTCGTCATTCTACCACCAAAACCCACCAATCCAAAAATTAAAAATAAATGGATGGAGATGAAAGGTTTTTAATCCTTCAATAACCCAATTAAAATATGAAACGTGCTCAAACCCTCCAGGTCATGTTCACATGAAGTCAAACCCTCCGGCTTCTCTAACAACGTCGTGCCGACTTAAATATTCTGACGTGAAACACGTAATCCTTACTCCTTCGAATCGGAAATTTCAAATAAAACGCCAAAGAAGGAAAGAAAGAACCCAATCAGAGAAAGACTTGTCAGGACCAGAGCGGAGAGAGAGCCTCGCAGAGAGAAGAAAGAAACAGCTCAAAGCGCTGTCGTTTCTGTTCATTCTCTCGTTTTGGCGCGAAATGAATAAATTCCTCCATTCATCTCCTGCGCTGTAAATCTAACAACCTCAGTTTTGTAGAAAAATAATTGATTTGATTTTGATTAGCAATTATTTGACTGATTTTTTTATATATAAATTTAATTGGGAGAGAGATGGGAGTATCGGAGAATTCAAGAGGGCTAATTCTAGCTGTGGCATCGAGTGCATTTATAGGGGCGAGCTTCATTTTAAAGAAGAAAGGACTCAAACGAGCTGGTGCTAATGGTACTCGCGCAGGTCAGTTCATCTATTTATTTTCGATCTCGTTTCATTGTTTTAAATTTAATTACCTTAAATCATCTGGATTTCAATGTTATTGGTTGTTTAATTAGGTAATTAGCAATTTGAGAGTAAAAGACGAGAACTTTTTAATATGGTTGTGTGATAAAGTTAACATTTTTAAGTTCAAATTTGAACTTGGATCCAATTCTATTAAAAAAATAAAAACAAAATAATTCTGGGTTTTTGTTTATTAGAATACGTGATGTTTTTTGAGTGGACAATGTAGGGGTTGGAGGTTATACTTACTTGCTAGAGCCGCTATGGTGGGCAGGAATGGTGACAAGTAAGTAATACATGGATTGGATGATGCTGTTTCTGTTTGAATTATGTGATTGTTTTGGTTGCGAATTGTCGTGTTAAATTTTCGTTTTTTATGATGCACAAACAGTGATCGTTGGGGAGATTGCGAATTTTGTGGCTTACGTTTATGCTCCAGCAGTTCTAGTTACCCCACTTGGTGCACTGAGTATAATTATCAGGTAGAGATTGCAGATGTGTGGAATCTCTTTTTTTTTTTTTTTTAATGTTGTGATTAAATAGTTCGCGTTTTGATTTATAATTAACACGTGTGAGGAAATTTGAGCAGCGCGGTTTTGGCACATTTTATGTTGAAAGAACGGCTGCAGAAAATGGGAGTTGTAGGATGTGTATCTTGCGTTGTAGGATCGGTAGTGATTGTAATCCATGCACCTCAAGAGCATACACCTAGTTCTGTACAAGAAATCTGGACTTTGGCAACCCAACCAGGTTGGTACTCTTTTTTATTTTTTGATCTTCTCTTTTGTTAAACAAATTTATTGTCTTGAGTAATTACTTATTGAGTTATTGGTTTTTTTTCCCCTCTCACATCACAGCATTTCTAATATATGTAGTAGCTACGCTTTCAGTAGTGTTAGCTCTGATTTTGTACTTTGAACCGCGCTGTGGGCAGACAAACATATTGGTCTACTTGGGAATATGTTCTTTGATGGGTTCAATAACGGTAATTATGATTTCTTTGAGTTAGATGTACAGACATTCTTATTCAAATTTGTAATCTCATTTCATTTTCATTTTGTTAGTTACCTTGCATCACGATTCCTAACATTAACTCTGGCTTATGTTTTTTTTTTTTTCCTTTTCTGGTGTTATTCAGGTTGTAAGCATAAAAGCCATTGGAATTGCAATAAAGTTGACATTGGAAGGGATAAATCAGATAGCTTATCCTCAGACTTGGTTTTTTCTTTCAGTTGCAGTGATCTGTGTCATCACACAGTTAAATTACCTGAACAGGGTAAGTTTAATGTCATCAATTGTATTTATCGAATGTTAGTTATGGTATAGGCTTGTGTGAGAAGCAGAAACCCATAGATTCATTAGTGCAGGGGAAAAAAGGAAACAAATTATGCAAGTAATAATAGAAAAAGAACCTGGAGTAGGTTTCTAGGTGTGGTTTTGAGTTCAAAGGAGGCCATGGAATATGAGTTAGAAAATAGAGATATCTCTATTACCTGCCATACAAATGATTTTATGTCTGGGATGCTGTCTTTAAAGAATTTAAATTTCATTTTAACTGGGGAATGTTTCTCATTTAGTTGGATAAGGATGAATAGGTAGGGTACTTTATGTTAGGAGGTGGTACTGCTTTCTGTGAAGTTAAGCTGATGGCGTAGTGAACATCTTGTTCCTGTCAAATGTGCAGACGAGAGCTATGGGCAAACGGCCAGCTATGCTACATGGTCCTGAGTGTGATATAGTTGGAAGAAAATGTTTATTTGGATATTGCAGGTGGGTGATAGTAGTTAGGACAGTTATTTGTTAGGCTATCAGATTGGGTTAGAAAACCTCCATGTTCAATCATGCCACTTTGTTTCTTTATTCGCATCATGTCTCAAGCAAAGACTATCTCTGGATATTTGTTGTACACCAAGTGAAAATGATCAACCTGATATCCTCAAGTTTATTGAAGCAGTTTCATCTTCATCATCAGTTTAAGTTTTTCCTGTCAGATGAGATTCTATTTAATAGTTATCATTCTCATGTCAATAGTGTTTTATGTTCCAGGCATTGGATACATTCAATGCAGCAATTGTTTCTCCGGTGTATTATGTAATGTTTACAACTCTGACCATCATTGCCAGTGCCATAATGTTCAAGGTGAATGACTGATTCATCCTCTGGGATTCGTTTCTGTCTGTATATATAGTACTGTTGTTTACAATTACCAAGAACCTGCAAGCTCAAAATGTTTGTCACCATGTAATTTCTGCAGGATTGGTCGGGCCAAGATGTGAGCAGCATAGCCTCTGAGCTTTGTGGATTTATCACTGTTCTTTCAGGAACAATCATACTTCATGCAACAAGAGAACAGGAACCAGCTCCGCCACTAGGTAAATACATTCCATATCCCATTTGTCCTCCTTTTTTACTCCTTGCTTGAGGGTTGTCAGTGTTGGGCTGATGATACCAAAATTCTGTTTCGACCCATACCCATTTAAGGATGAGGCAAAAGAAACAGATACACTTCAACATTTACTAACGAACCATATTGAAATGCTTGGACCGTCTAGCTATGATTTAGAAGCATCTGATTGAAACTGTATGACTGTTGTGTAATTTTTGTTGTTCATCTTCCAGTTTGATAAGCAACTGACCTTCAATGAAAATAATTTCCCTGGTGGGAGAGGGAATATCCTTGCACATAATATCAGGACCTTAGAGATTAAGGAGTTTCTGAAGAAATCGTTAACAGCAAAAGCATGTGAGCCTGTCTGAATCCCAAAGCAGTTTGGTGCTTTGCTCACCATATCACCAACAAAATCTATTTTACCCTTTTGTGTTTGGCGCATAGCCACTCACCTTAATGCTCACACCATATCTGCAAAACCCCGTTTACTTTCCCATCAACTCAATTACTTCTCTGCTTTTCAAGTTAGCTGTCTCTTCAGTTTCCTTGTGATATTGATTGCTGGCAACTAACTGCCATCGTTAGTAGCAGTTTCCTCGCTACCTTCATTAATGTGAGAATTTGCCATTAACTTGAGTTTATGACTCGGTTCAATATTCCTTGCAGGAACTGTAACATGGTATGTTAGTGGGGATTCCATTAAAGGTATTGAAGAACATTTAATCACTGTACAGAGTTCAGATGAGCAATGAGCTTTTTTTTTTACTTTTAACTGGGATTTGAAAAGATGGTCTCCCACCATTGAAGCAAGAAAGCAACCAAGAGTGAGATGTATTTGCACAGTGAGGAGCTCTTCTTTCACCCGGAGAATTCTTTCGTATCAATACTGGGCTGCTTCTATGGATATCATTTCTTGACAAGGCGTGTGAAAGGTGGCCCTCAATGGAAAGAGTCATTTTCACCATAAATGCTCTAACTTTTCTGAAACTCTGAACATGCATGACGGCGTGGAATCAAAACCAGTGCAAGGAAAGATGTTGGGCCAGGTCCATGATCTTACTTTGCCCATCATGGATGGCACTTGTACATTTTGGTGCGTGTATTTTCTTCATGTGAATTCCTTGTTGATTTTCTTTGTAAGTGTGTGTATTTATGATTGATTTATAGGTAGTAAAATTTTGAAATATTGCCATTTCTCCACAGAGCTCGACTTACCTTCTGAAGGAAAAATCGACAGATCAAGCTATAATAGAGCTCCATAATCTCTTCGCTGGTATTTCCGTTCTCTATTGCAGTGTAATCCTGTATTACATCCTTCGAAGCGTACCTTAAAAAATTATCTTACATCTTAATAACAGATACCAAACACGTAGTAAATTATTTTCTCTATCCAAAAATTAGCTTTACTTAAACTCACGTTTTTAGAAATTGAAATTTCCAAAATATTTGTGAACTCCAATGTTGGAGAACATTTCTTCTTGGATAAAGAGGACGGGCCGGATCTCGTCGTAGTCATCAAAGGATCGACAAAGATATCTTCGTAGCTATAATTTTGAACCCGGTCCTGGGGTTCAATCCGAGACCTAGCTGTTTTAAGATTGAAACCGAGCCGGGTTGAAAAGAAAACAAGGAAAGAAAAAATCTGGTGTGACCCGGCGATCCAACAAGACTCGATTGCAAACCCGTTGACTTTTGTTTTTTTTTTTACTGAAACGACATCATTTTAATTTTTTTTTAAAAAAACTGATCAGGCCGACCCGATGACCTAGTCAAAATCTGAAACCTGAGTTTTGAACCGAGCTGGCCATCAGACCGGGTCAGACCGGGTCTTGAAACTATTTTCGTAGCCATTGATCAAAGATCTTAAAGAAGCATTGGAGCAAAAACAAATAAAAAAAAAACTAAGAAATATTAAACACGTGATGTGTCCCAGATTAACATTATTTTAATATTTTTCAAAGATATATGTAAAATATTTTATATTTTTTTCTATCTATAAATTTACATGATTTTTTTAATTTAAATATTTATACATAAAATTAATCTGACCTATCAATTATATATATATATATATATATATATATATATATATTAAAAATGTATTAATTTACGACTGTTTTACGCGGTAAAAATACTTCCTTGGTTTGGTTACGTAATTATGTACTATGCAAAAATTTAAATAATGAAATCATAAAAAATAAATATCTTTAAAAACTATAAAAATTAATGTACTTATAAAAAAACAACTATTTTTAAAAGTTTAGATTTTATTGAAAAATACACGTAATATTTCTAAAACTATGAACTAATCCCCACCATCAAATACTCAAAGAGTCTCGAACACCCATTCTCCACTGTCCGATCAAATCCACCCTCTTCATCCCATTATATTCCCCTCTCCGCTGCCAACGCACGCAATCTTAAATCCTCAAAACCAAAACCTCTTCAGAGAGACCACAAGTATCTGAGCGAAAAACAGCAGCAACACCATCATGGCGGAAAAAGCTTCTTCTCCTTGGGGCAAACCCGGCGCGTGGGCCTTAGACGCCGAAGAACACGAAGCTGAACTCCAACAAGAACAACAGAATTCCCAACGAGCACCCACTGAACCACTCGGTGGCACCGCTGAATTCCCTTCTTTAGCCGCCGCCACTAAACAACCCAAAAAGAAAAAAAACAAAACCCTCACTTTAGCTGAACTTTCTAATTATCCATCGGCTAAGCAAAGTCATGAGCCTGATCTCCTCAATCTCCCAACTAGACCCCGCGAACGCTCCGCTGAAGAGCTCGACCGGGCCCGCATCGGCGGCGGGTTTAAATCGTATGGTTTGAATTATCGTAACGGAGGGGAAGAGTCTAATTCGAGGTGGGGTGGTGGTGGTGGTAATGGGAATTCTAGGGTTTCTAATAGGGAGTCGAGCAGGGAATTTGCTCCGTCGCGAGCAGATGAGATTGATGATTGGTCGAAAACAAAGAAATCCCCGGTGGGGAGTGGGTATGAGAGGAGGGATAGGGATAGGGAGAGGGGATCTTCTTTTTTCGATTCTCAGTCTAAGGCTGATGAATCAGAGAACTGGGTTTCTAATAAGACAGCGAATGATGGGCCAAGGAGATTTGGTGGAGTGAATAATGGTGGATTTGAGAGGAGAGGGAGTTTTGATTCCTTATCGAGAGAAAGACATGGGTTTAGTGGTGGTATTGGTGCTGCTGCCGATTCGGATAATTGGGGGAGGAAGAAAGATGAGAGTCTTAACAATGGTAGTGGTGGTGAGAGGCCGAAACTGAAGTTGCAGCCAAAAACTTTTCCAGTGAGTAATGGGAATGAGGTGGCGGGGAAACCTAAAGGGCCAAGTCCGTTTGGAGATGCAAGGCCAAGAGAGGAGGTGTTGAAGGAGAAAGGGATGGATTATAAGGAGATTGATGAGAAGTTGGAGGCTGTGAAAATTAGCAGTGAGAGAAATAAGGATGTGGAGAGAGGGGATTCCTTTGGAAGAAAGGGATTTGGGATTATTGGTGGAGGTTCCGGTAACGAGAGAAGTTGGAGGAAGCCTGATGTTACCGATTCTGGTTCGCGTCCACAGAGGTTTGTTTTACAAGCTCTTTGATTGATTTGTTGGCTGATTAGTGATTTGTATTTAGATCTCTTTTGCTTAGGAGATGTCAGTCTAGTTTAGATGGTATATTTGATTTTCTTTCGTGCGCGGTGTATTATTTGTCTACTGGGGTAGAATTGGAGTTGATCATCTTAATTATGAGGGATTATCTTGATTACGAGGGAGGTAATTGTATCTCTTGAATTGTGCGTACTTAGGGAATACTACCTGAGGATTATTTACTAACTCTGTCGGTAGTTATCTTAACCTGATAAGATAGCTCGTTATGGTTATATTGTCGTCTTGGTTTTCGAGAGCTGTTGAGCTCTTCCAATATTTTAATACGCTATGTGAATCTGATTAGATAATGCCTCGTGCTGTTCTCCTGTCCTGCCTTGCTAAGTTGGAACAAAGCTACTGAACTTTATGTGATTGCTTTTATCTTAAAACTGATTCTCTTTGTAACTTGAGAGAAGTCATTGAGATTGTTGTGCGAATTACAAGTCTTGATTTCTGATATGGGAAATCATGTATAAATCAAGGGAATCTTTTATTCCTAAGAACTTGGATTACGCATGCATCTGAATTGGCCTTACTTTTGATTTCGTGATAAAGTGGTTGATATATTTGCTTTATCACGACTCACTCAGGATATTCTAGTCATGCCAGGTATGTTGGATGGATTTCTTGCTTCCTAAAATTGTTTCTACGTATTAACTGGTGTTAGCATATCAGACAACAAAATCTACTGGAAAAGTACTTCGCCTATTATATGGTTTCTGTTTCCAGTGTTTGTTTGATTATAGCTGTTGTCCGACACAAATTATATTGAATGAGAGCTATTTCAAATCAAATGTGAAAGTTTAGAGCTTTAGGTATTATCTTGTCATGTCATTGATTATGTAGGAATTGCCCTGTAATGAACTGCTTAATTTTGTGAAATTAATGTTTGTTTGATGCAGTTCTGGGACAACTGAGAATGGAAGCATTGCTGAGGATGGGCCTGCCATTGAAGATGCAGCTGCTGAAGGAAATTGAAGATGAATTTTTGCAAATTAAAAAGCTGAGGATTGAGAAAAAGAAAAGAGTAGGAACATTTTATTTATTGGTAGTCCAAGGTCTTCTGTTTTGTCCAATTGTATCCATGCGAGTTATGCCGTGACTCATATTACTCTTGAACACGATGTTAAGACAATTTTGGTAGGCATACAAGTAATTGACTCTGGTTTGCCACTTTAGCTTGTTTTATAGCTGGGATTGAACTTCAGGATTATGTGTTATTACATTACTACTTATTCGTTCTTTTTTTCCCCCTTTCTATTCATTCTTAGTGCTGATTTTGATTACCGGAAATCTGTCTGCGGGTGCAATGGCACTTGTGATTTTTCTCATCGTCTGTATTTCTAGTACCTTAAATGAACAAGGCATTCATTTTTCACTAGTCCCATGTAAGACCGGTGATATTATAACGCATTTTTTCTAGAACTGTCTTGATTATACTATGACAGAACTGCAGCTGTGAATTCTGTTGTTAGAGGTTTTAGGGGTTCTTAACTGGTTAAAAGTGAGATGCACGAATGGCATTGACATGCTGAAAATAAGCTCAAGTTTGATTGTTCTTTTGCCTCTGGTAGAGGTACGTCTAAGAGACCTTGGATTCTCCAGCTTCTCCAGCTAAAAATGGACGTGTATAGTATTTGGATGAGTTCAACTACAGAGCGTGGGCACGCAGAAAAGGAGTGCTGGCGTCCATATCAGCTAGGACACTTCTTGATCATATGTCAAACACACATTGGAGCTCGATCTAGACAGAAAACGGGTCATTTAGAATCATATGATCTTATCCCTAAATTAGCAAGTGCAGAGAGATCCAACAAAGACTAAAGATGAAAATTCCAAGTTGTGGGGTGTTTAGAATTGTTGAACCCACCCACCACTGCCAATTTTATTCCTCAAAGAAAGGCCGCATATGAGACTGTCGATGCTTGCTTCTGAGGTTTCTACACCTTGCGGTCAAAATAGATCGCGTGGGACGTCCACAGCTCCATAAAATAATGAATCGTATTCCAAGTTTGTGGAGACAGGGACACGGGATTGTATGCGGGCAGGGCCTTTACAATAAAGGGCAAAGCTAGTTTGCAAGATGAAAGTTGGCACGCACGAGTCCTCTCAGGCACATATGACAAAGGTAAAGGCCTGTTGAACAAGATAGAAAATTTTGGCATCAATACGGCGGCATCCAATGCAATGTAACTGCGTTGTAGTTGAAAAGAAAAGGAGAAATGGCTTTCCTCTACATTGGCACGAGGGTACTATATTGCACAACTCAATCAATGCTTCTGTCTACTTTAACGGCTAGCTAACATCTTCCTCCACCGCCAAGAGTTTCAGAAGATAACGTCCGTGTAGCTTACCACGTATCAAGTGTCTATAATGTAACTGATTCTGCCATGAATGAGTTAGGTAGGACGGCTAGAATGCCACTCAGTTAGAGGAGGATATTGAATGCATTTAAGTACAGAACTCTTTCTTCTCATCCCTTCTAAATTTACCACTGCTGGTTTTAACATGGTGGTAGTTTTTGTTTTTCTTGAATTGTTTTATTTTTAAAGAATCAAATTAATGTTTCCGAGCTCCTGTGATAATAATTACTTTTTAAAATATATTTTGTTTAGAAATATATTAAAATAATTTTTTAAAATTTATTTATAACGACATAAAAATTTATGTATATAAAAAATAATCATGTAGTATCTTGTTGAATTCAAACCCCAGATGATAAAGAGGACGCAAACTCACTTCCTAACAAACCAACTCCTCAAAGTTAAGTCCAATACTATGTAACACCATATATATACACACACGACACAACATAGTTCTATGTCATGATGATGATATGAGCGGTGGAGCTAGTATAGTAGAGCCTGGACTCCTGGGAGATCCTCCCCTGAATATGGGTTCTAGGCATCATATTTGCTGGACTTCTAAGAGAACTTAATTGAGCTGGTTTCATTCTATATGATCCAACCAAAGCCTCAACAACATTAATCTTTCGAGTACCAGGATTAAACTCTCAACCGATCAAGTAGTTTCTCGGTAGATACTGTAAATTTGGACAACGAAGGTTCCAAATGGGAACTTCGTTCCAAATGGGAACTCCCAGAACATCAGAATCTGCGTGTAGCAATAAATCAGGGGACCTGCCCCCATGCCATATGACAAAGGTATCCTTTATCATCGCTAGTCTTAAATAGCTGCCCGTACTACCACCTGTTCTCTTCGTTTAAATTGTTTTTTTTCAACATCTTATAAATACAGGCAGTTGGGGAGTTAATGACATCTCTCCTCATTTACTTCTTTTTCTTGACAATTACTGCGGTGTTCATAACATCAAGCCTTTATATTCTTCTCCTTAAATCTTGGTTGTGTTTCCTGTATCTATCAAGGAACATGGATTGGTCACACAAACTTCTTTTCTGTGTTTTTCTTATTTTTGCTGCAGCCATTGGTGGAACTCAAGCTGATGCCACAGTCACCGGCACTGTCTTTTGTGACCAATGCAAGGATGGCCAAGTATCCCTTTTTGACTATCCCATTTATGGTGAGATGAAGATCCACTGCGATCATCAGCTAAATTTCTTCTATCCACTTCCTTGTGTTTCCTAGTAATCATTTGACAATGTTGTTTCTGCAGGAATCAAAGTTACAATGACCTGTGCTGATGCTAGTGGTCAAATCACAATGTCAAGGGAAGAGACCACAAATTGGTTTGGAAACTATGTAATGACGTTTGATGGCAGCCCAGATTTGAGCAATTGTTATGCTCAGGTTTCAAGCAGTGGTCAGGGTTCAAATGCCTGTGGTGCAGCAGCTGGTCCTGCCCAAAAGCTTAGACTAACGTTCAGGATGTTTGATATGGAGTTTTACGCGGTGGATTCTTTGCTAACTGAGCCTTCAGCCTCCATGTCTTTTTGTCCAAGGTCTGTGAACCCAGTGCCTGCACCTGTAACACCTGTAAGGCCTCCAGTAACTCCTACAACACCTCCCCCTGCTTTCAGGCTTCCTCGAATGCCTCCACTGCCTCCACTGCCTCCTATGTCACCAGTTCCCATCCTAGAAGCATCAGCATGTCCACACCAGTAAGTTCATTATCAAGGACTCATTGTTTTGGTTATTAGAAATTCATACCATTCCAATGGGACTTCAAATAGGGTAGACTTGTATGATCTATGTTTCCACTAACAAGAGCAAGTAATTCTTCAGGAGCTGGACTATGCCAGAGTACAAATGCTACTGGAGGGCAGTGAGCCCTGACATGAAGGTAGCTGTTGTCTTCGGGTTGCTCGCGGCTAGAAGATACGGAACAGATATGACATTATGGCAAGGCTTGCAAGGGAGAGGTGACCCGTACAGGACTCTCCTGAGGGAAGGAACAACTGCTCTCCTCAATTCCTATAACAGCATTGAGTTCCCTTACAATGCAATCAGTGTGGTCACACGCATGAACTGGGCCTTGATGGGTTCCCAAAGGAGTGTCCTCCTGACAGCTTTGAGATTCATGAGGGCAAATTCTGGTTATGGCAGAGTCACCTGCAAATTCAACACTTGCAAATGATGTATACTATTCATTGGCTTTTGTTTGTCCATTGGATATATTCTATTCCTTCTATAATTATAGATTATAATGCACTATATTCCTATTCCTGTCTTGTTCTTCATGCTTGTTTAGTACAAGCACTGAGATTTGTATCGATTTATCAACTATTGATATTATCATATATATGATTATAATTCAGTTTTGAGAATGTTTCATTTTTAGATTATATGCTTCCAAAAAAAAGGAAAAAAAAGCCAATAATTACAAGTGATATTCCTTAAATTTGATACATCATAGATCATAGCTTTTGTGAGGGATTGATTCTTAATTGGGCATGTTTGTGTTTTAATGTAGTTAGTTTCCTATTAGTTAATGCTTTTAATCTTGATTCTTGAATTTAAATTCTTGTATTTATTAAATTTTAGTTGAACAATGATTTGAAGCTTGACTAAGATTGCTTTTATTTTTTATTTATTTTGACATGACTAAATCTGAGTAATTATATGAGTTGACACATAATTTAAGTGTCCAGACCAAACACTACTAGATTTAACCTAATAAATTAAAAAATTCAAAAAATATTATTTTAAATAAAAATAATAATAATAAACTTAAGTTTGCATAGTTATGTACAGACAATAATAAGATCCTTCTTTAAATTCTATATCAATAAACTTAAGACTTGATGCTAAAAATGTCCATGGTCCCTATACTTCTTACAATTAGTAAAACCAAACCTATACTTTAAATTAACTTAAACCAACCCCTCCGTTCCAATTAAATGCAATCTAAGATCCTTCTTTGAATTATATTTATGAAGCAGCATTCATATAGACATGGTTTAAGAGGCTGAAATCAACTCTGATTTGAAGTGAAGGGATTGATTTGATTCGATTCAAAGTAAATGTCTTGATTAAAAACATACAATAACTAGAAGGACTAAATTTGAATCTTACCCCAAAAATTACGCTAATCTAACGGCTCAAAACTATTTCCTTATGAAGTCAACGACTATTCCTTTCCCAATACTCACAAGCTCCAACAGTCAACACCAAGCTGCTCCTTAAATTTAACCAAATAAAGCACTCCATTCGATGCTCCATCCCTAATCTTCAACTCTTGAACCAAAATGAAGATCCTCAGAAACCCAGCAAGGAGTCTCCCCTCTCTATCTCCATTAACGATTTTTCTACTTCTCCTTTTTGTTAACACAATAAAGGGTTCACCATTTTCAATCCAAGAAGCCACAATCCAAGAAATCCAACAAGCATTTGCTCAAAACAAACTAACTTCAAAACAACTAGTCAACTTCTACTTAGATAGAATCCAAGAACTGAACCCTTTACTTCACAGTGTACTAGAAGTCAATCCAGACGCATTAGAACAAGCTGGAAAGGCTGATGAAGAAAGGGAAAGAAACAAGGGCAAGCGGTTCTTAGGGGACTTGCATGGGATTCCAGTGTTGTTGAAGGACAGTATAGGGACTAAAGATAAGTTGAACACAACTTGTGGGTCATATGCTTTGGTGGGATCAGAGGTTGCTCGTGATGCCCACGTGGTGGAGAAGTTGAGGAATGCTGGTGCTGTGATTCTAGGGAAGGCCAGTCTTAGTGAGTGGTATCATTGTAGGTCTTCTGACATTCCTAGTGCTTGGTGTGCTAGAGGTGGCCTAGCTAAGGTTAGTTTCTTTCTTTCTTTATTAATTTTGAGAAACATTAATGGCTGTGCAATTTGAGATTTTCCCTCTTAGAATTTTTAGATACTTATAATTGATAGTGGGAAAAAGGTTCCATATTGAGTAGCATTTGTTGATATTTTATGGCTTATAATTTATAACTCTTGCATTGGATTCCAGGTTTGGTGAAACATAAGGTACCAGTAGAGATTTTATTAAGTTCTTTCCAACCTGGCTCTGTTTGGTTATGAGTTATGACTTGTGTAGTGTTAAAAAAATACTGATATGAATACAATGTTATATTGTTATTAATTTGCATAATAATGGAATCATCAGCCTTTTGATTCATGTACTGATTTTGTTGTTTTGGATAAATGTGTTTCTTGTATTAATTCAATCAATTGGTGAATCAAACATTGCCATGTGTGATGATAAACATTAGACAAAACCAACACTTTGTGGAAATGTGCAGAATCCTTATGTCGAATCAGCAGATCCATGTGGTTCAAGCAGTGGATCAGCAATATCAGTGGCTGCAAATATGGTGGCAGTATCACTAGGGACCGAAACTGATGGTTCTATCATCTGCCCTGCTGATCACAACTCAGTTGTTGGGCTCAAGCCAACAGTTGGCCTCACTAGTCGGGCTGGTGTCATCCCAATTTCGCCCCGCCAGGACACCATTGGGTAAGCCAGCCAATTGTCACATTTCTTTTAATCTTGAAAACTTGTAATGATGAAGTCACAAGACAATCATTTTGGTTCTGTTGGCCAAACGCTGTAGGTATTAAGAATATATGACCATCTTCCCTGTAGTTTCTTGTAATGGTACAATTGCAAGATGCAAGAATGCAGTGCTGGTCAAATAACATGCATATTTTGGATGCTGACATGCACACTTTACCTTTTCTTCCTGCAATCCTCTTTTGAAGAGAGAAACTCAGAAACAGATAGTGAGATCAACAGGTTGACTGTTAATGTAACTTTTCATTTACTTATTGAATAGGTATTAACTGATGAATTTTTATACCAACAAAAAAATGAAGGCCTATATGCAGGACAGTGTCAGATGCAGTGTATGTGCTTGATGCAATTGTTGGTTTTGATCCAAGAGACTCTGAAGCAACAACCAAAGCTGCTGAGTTTATACCTGCTGGTGGTTACAAACAGTTTCTGAAGAAGGATGGGCTCAAAGGGAAGAGAGTGGGCATAGTGAGAAATCCATTTTTGGACTCCTTCAACGATTCAACTGTTATCTCAACATTCAACCACCATCTGGAAGTGTTAAGGTTAGTGTCAAGCAACAATGATGACAAGTACTACCAACATGGACAAATCACACACATCAATCTGACACTGCACTTATGCTTAAATTTGACTTGGATATTATAGGCAAGGTGGTGCGAATATCGTGGATAATCTTCAAATAGACAATATTGATGTCATTTTGGATCCATATCGAAGCGGCGAAGTAATTGTAATGCTAGCTGAGTTCAAGCTCACAATCAAACAGTACCTTGAAGAACTAATAAAATCTCCTGTGAGGTCATTGGCAGACATCATCACTTTCAACAACAATAATCCTGATCTGGTAAGTAGTTTCTATGATCATGCTTTACCAAAAAAATCAAATAGGCAGAAGAACTTAGCTCACTGTAGAACGTGGTTAAACCAATTTACAACATCCTTTGGCCCTTGATTTATTCTCTCCTATCAGCAAGGAGATCTCTTCATGCTTCACACCGAAAATGATGCATTGGAAATTCATCTGTCCAATTGCAAATTTATCATGCTGGGAGTTTTAGTTGAAACCATTAGGCGTTCAAGTGAACAATCCTATAAAAGATTTTTCGTTGATATAACCACATTTTATAAGTTGGGTCTTCGATTTTATAGCTGATTCCAATCAGTTTGGGATTGAGGCTTTGCTGTTGTTGTTGGTCTTTGATTTTAAGACATGGCATGCCATTGAGCACTGCAGGAAAGCATGAGCAAGTATGGTCAGGAACTACTCCTTGCTGCGGAGATGACAAATGGGCTTGGAGAGGAAGAGATGAAGGCAGTGAAGTTAATGGAACAACTATCAGAAGAAGGATTTGAAAAGATGATGAAAGAGAATGACTTGGATGCCATGCTGACACTTGGTGTGGATGTTTCTACAGTGCTAGCTATTGGAGGGTACCCTGCACTTACAGTCCCAGCTGGGTATGACAGCAAGGGAAAGCCATTTGGGATCTGTTTTGGAGGATTAAAGGGAATGGAACCAAAGCTGATTGAGGTTGCTTATGCTTTTGAGCAGGCTACCCTGTCTCGCAAGGCTCCTCTCTCCTTCTCTTTGGACTTGAAACAAAAACCCTGTCTCTCTAAATTATGATTTTCTTTTGCTGTATGAATGTAACAAAAATATGCCGCTGCCTGTAGCATTGCATACATCAACTATCTCTCCCTTCCCCTTGTCTCTCGACTAGAATGAAAAGTTTCAACTTTTGAACTTCTTTCCACCGCTGACTCTGACTCTGAGTATAATATTGATTAGTTTCTTTAACTAATGAAGTAACTGACTGCTCCTTCCCAAGCAACTTGATAGTCTTGGAGTCAGGAGTGCTCCTTATCATAGTTATGACATGGCCTGGGGTTTGACTTGCCCATGGCTTCGGTTACAGGTTAGCCGGGTTAATTTACACGAGGACAGATTAACTCAATTTTTTAACCAAAACGGCCCGAACCAGGCACTGGGTTGATAGCTATTTAAGAAAACATGACTCGGTTCCGAGGCCCGTCTATCAGCAAGTTTGATTATTATTATTATTATTATTAACAATAACATCATCAGCAGGGAATATTGCTGGGCATGACCATTCTGACAAGACATGTAAAATGACAAAAATTTCCATAGTTGCTCATTTTTCAAGGAAAAAAAAAATAATGGTGACTTTCATATATTGGTTAAGCCCATAGCAATTTCTAATCATAACACAGTATGTATTATTAAGAAATACTTTAAAAGGAGCGGGAAAATACAGTTCTTTTTGCTACTATTCATCAAAAAATAAATTATTATGGATTGTCGGTAATTTATTTTTTTAGTTTATTTTTTTATTACACTTTGTAGGCCTAAATTAAAGTCCAATTAAATCATATTTATTAAGAAATGGTAAGATTCAAAGATAGAGGACTAAGATGAAAAAAGCAGCAAAGAGAGATGATTTTTCTAAATTTTAGGCTAAACATATACTTTGGTCCTCAGACTTTTTAAATTATAAACTTTTAGTCTTTAATAATTTATGAAATTAAATTTTGATTCTAAACTTTATTTTTTTTAATTTTTTATCCGTGGTTGTGAAATAAGAGAGAAAGTCATTGAATTATGGTGGTAAAAAGAGAAAGTCTCGTTTGAGACCAATTTCGGCCATGAAAACAGGTAGTTTTTGTGTGAATAGGTTGCTTTCAATGGAGAAAGTTTATACAAGGTGTTTTTTCTCCTTTAAACTTGTTTGGAATGATATATCTGAAAAAAAATAAATTAATTTGGGTTGATTTTGGATTTTGGAGTTAATTTCTGGGTTGTTAGGGACCTTATATATGTTTTACAAGATGTTTGGGTGTTTTGTTGGTTTTTTTTAGTCGAAATATGATTGAAAATGAGTTTCTCTTGGTTTGAAAATGCACCAAATTCGATTTTCTAGTGACTAGAGGCTACTGAAATTTGGGTCGTGCATAAGTGTTTTTCAAAAAATTAAGGGGTGGACAACCTATTATCTCCCCTTTAAGAAAATACAAAAAATAAATAAGGTCTAGGCGTGTGGGTTGCTCTAGGCCCACGCACCTGGGCTTTTTTTTATGGAGGCCCGAGAACTCTAGGCTTTCTTAACTTGGGAGACTGAGCTTTTTTTTTGCTTGTTTCTTTTTCATTTTTATTCATTATAATTATATTTTTTGTTGTTTTTTCTTCTTCCAATTTCATCATTAATATTTGATTGATTATTAATCGAGCAATGTAATTTGTTTCAGTTTGATTTTCTTTTTTCAATCACTTTGATATTTTATTGGTTTTTAATTTTATAGGTGTTTATTTTATAAAAACAATTGTTGAACCCAATTATGTCCATGACCCGGGTCATAGGTTTAACTAATTAACTTTGGCTATGTAGGAATTAAGCTTGATAAAAAAAATGGCTACATAAATAGCTCTTGATTTATTTAACTAGATTTATGTATGAACTTTTTGAATTCCATTTAGGATTTTTTTATATAGAAAAACATTGTAAAATTCTATATATACACTTTTTTGAAGAAGAAAGAAAAAATATCCAATCTACTGTGAAACGCATGTCAAATAACTAGTTAATATAAACTAAAACATGTGGAAAAAACATTGTAACTTTCCTCACAAAACACTATAATGCCTCCTAACATTTAGTTTTGACAATTAACGTTAACAAAAAGCTAAAACATGACCTTTTTTTTGTGTTGCTTGAATACATGGTTTTCATTTTTTTTTTGTTATGAGCTTTTTCAAAAAAGACTTTTGTCGATTTTTTTTTTTAATATTGTGATGATTGAGAATTTATCTTTGTAATTTATTTCCTTTTATTTTGTCTTTCTCAGAGATCAGCGTTGTTTGCGAGTTTGTCAAGGTAAACTAGAGTTTGGTGGGGTATCTTTTTTTTTCTTTTTTTTAATTGAACTTGACTTTTTTATAGTCCATTTTTCTTTCTCATATAGTTAAAAAAAATAGTTTTTGATAAAAATCATGTTATTAAACTTTATAAAGTAACAAAAATTTTGGTGTATGAAAACCATTGTTCACCCACATCTATTGCACTGTGAATTACAATAATAATACATAGTGTTTTGTTTTTTTTTTCTTTCTTGTTATGATTTTTTTTTAAAAAAGTTGTTTTTGTCCATTTTATCTTTTTAAAATTGAGATGGTTAAGAATTTAACTTCATAATTTATTTCTTTTTATTTTTTTATTTATATAAGATTAGTGTGATTTGTAGATTTATTAGGGTAACCCAGGTTGCCTTAATTTACGGATTTTGTGCGGTGTTTTTTTTTAATTGAACTTAACTTTTTTTTCTCATTTATTTTTTTTCTTATATAGTTAACAAAAATTTAGTTTAGGAGAAAACTCATATTTTAGAACTTTTTAAAGTCCATTGACATGTTTACAAGTTTAGTTGGTTGACCTAATTTGCGGGTTTAACAAGTTTAACTTTTTTTTAATTAGTTTTTTTATTTCATCCTTAGATATTGAGTTAATTGAGAATCTAGTCTCATAATCGGTTTTGTTTTATCTTTTATGAGGTTATCGAGGTCTCAAAAAAACATCTCGGTATTAAGTTGGTATTTGATTTCACAATTTTTTATTTTTATTATCATATAGTTAAATAAAAAAATTGTTTTTTTAAAACAAATTATAATTCCAGTGGAGTCCATAACCCGATTCATAGGTTTGATAGGTTTGGAGAGTTTACCCATCGACCATATATGGTTTTTTTTTGGTGTTTTAATTGTTTTAAAATTATTTTTTTCAATTTGATCCTTCAATATTAGATTGGTGGGGAAATATATTGCATGATTAATTTTTGTTTGCTTTCTATATGTATAATTGTTTCAAATAAATATCTATTTTTAGATGAGTGATCAATTTTGTAAACATCTATTTTTATCATATAATTAAATAAAAATAAAAGTTATAACCCAATAGATTCCATGACCCGGGTCGCGGGGAGATCGAGATCGATCCAATTTGTCATTGTCTCAATATTGTTTTTAGAAGTTGTCATCTTGAAGTTTTTTTAAAAGCTAAATCGTGTTTTTACCGATCATTAATGTTGTATTTGGACCCATTAAATCTATTAATTTAATTCGAGCTAACTCCCACACAATTTAATCGGAAACTTGAGTAAGATAAAAAGTTGAGTTGAGAGGTTTTAAAATTGACCCACTTGGTTAGGTTTAATATCATCGTCAAAAAATTCTTAGCTCTCTTAATATTTTTTCACATTTGAAAAAAATTGGTTCACCTTGCGGCGGAGCGTGGGCCAATAGACTAGTAGTTTAAACTAAAAGAGGTGGTGCTTTTACTGTGCACCCCTATACGTAACACTATTCATTTCAATAATGTTTTTTTCCTTCTAAATCTATATTTCTTTTTCTAATTTTATACTTTAATATTTAGTTTATTGAAGATTAAGCTTCGTAATTTATTGTGTTTTGCTTTATACGTCGTTGGCTTAGTCTCATAATCCGTTTAACAAGTTTGGCGAGTTGACTCTAGTTTTGTTTTTTTTAATTGATACTTTTTTTTTTAATTTCATCCTTCAACATTGAGTTAATTGAGAATTAAACTTCATAATTTATTTTATTTTGCTTTCTATAAGGTTATCTCAGTCTCATGACCCGAGTCGCGGGTTTGGTGGGTTAACCCAAATGACTATAGTTTATTTTGTCTTTTTTTAATTGGTATTTTTTTTTCTATTTCATCATTTAGCATTAAATTTATTATGAATTAGGCTTTGTGATTTATTTTGGTTTATTTTTTATGAGGTTATTTTAATCTTATGACTTGGGTCACGTGTTTTGTGAGTTAACATGAGTAGACTCAGATTGTTTTATTATGTCCTGTTTTTAGATTGATTTTTTTTTTCATTTTCAACCTTTAACAATGAGTTTATTGAAAATTAAGTTTCATAAATTTTTTATTTATTTTTTATGGGGTTATCACAGTCTAATAACCATGGTTGTGAATTTGACAGATTAATCCGGGCTGACTCAGGTTTTTTTTTGTTCACTTTCTATGAGATTATCCCGATCTCATAATCTGAATCATGAGTTTGAAAGGTTAACTCAAGTATTTTTTTAAATTTTTTTAATTGCATTCTTCAACATTGAGTTGATTGAGAATTGAGCTTTCATAATTTGTTTTGATTTGCTTTATATGATGTTATCATGGTCTTATGATTCAGGTCGTGAATTTGATAGGTTAACCCAAGTTGACTTGGATCGATCAAATATATTACCATTTTAATATTATTTTAAAAAATGATGTTTTGAATTTTTGTTAATCAAACCACGTTTTTACCATGGATTGCCTTTAGATCTATCAAGTTGATTAGGTAACATCAGGTCAACCTCTATGTTGTTTTAAAAAAATATTTACTAAAAAAATATTAATAATGCCTGGATGTTTTAAAAAAATTTGATCCGACCCACGGTGTAGCACGGGTCAATAATCTAATCTACGTCTATAATAATTTATAGAAATTTGCATATAAAAAAAATGAAAAAAAATAGAGTAACTTGTACATTGTGAATAACTTGATATTAAAATATTTTATTTATTTATTTATCTCATATATATATATTTTTTAAAAAAGTTCCCCCGGTGCAAAACGACCAACCATACACGGCAACCATTGTCGACTTCTAAGCGTTGTACTCATGATCACTACAACATAGTCGCCTTTACTCATGATCACTACGGCTAGTCGGATTTTGCAATCAATGGCCACTACACTCCGACGCAAGCTGATTCGTGAGGTTTTTAGATAAGCACGATAATTTTCACCAATTTTTTCTTTGCGTAGGATGTTTCATGGTCAAGAAATGATAACAGCTCGCAGGTTTATTCCATTCAGGTTCACTGTACATATTCCTTGTTCATATCAAGAACCAAAAGGAATGTATAAATTGCGTCTGTCAGTTGCGATTTTCCATCACGATTTAGATATGGCTGCCTTTACACCTCTGAATTTTTCACTAATTTTTGTTCTTTTAGTCATAGCAAGCAACGCATTCTCAATAAAAGAAGCAAGCATAGATGATCTCCAGCTTGCTTTTAAGCAGAACAAACTTACCTCAAGGAAACTTGTTAAGTTCTATATTAAAGAAGTTGACAGACTCAATCCAGTCCTTAAAGGGGTTCTAGAAGTAAATCCTGATGCACTCTTACAAGCTAATCAGGCTAACTACGAGCGCAGGATTAAGGCACCAGGTTCATCAGTTGGTTTGCATGGCATTCCTATTCTTCTCAAAGATCTAATTGCGACCAAGGATAAGATGAACAACACGGCAGGATCTTTTGCACTTCTCGGATCAGTTGTGCCTCGCGATGCAGGTGTTTTCATGAAGTTAAGGAAAGCTGGAGCTATTATATTTGGAAAAGCTAGCATGACTGAGTGGGCTGCTTTTAGGTCTCTTACACTTCCTAATGGCTTTAGTCCTAGAGGTGGCCAGGGAAAGGCAAGATCCTTGTGAAAGTAGCTTTCTCAAAAATTTCTTCATGTTTTATTGATTTGTTATTCCCATTGCTATATAACGAGTGTGACATTACACTAGATTGCAAGCCATGGTAACATTCTGGTGTTCTGAAACTTTTTGCAGAATCCTTATAATCTATCAGCAGATCCTTGTGGATCAAGCAGTGGGTCAGCAATATCAGTAGCGGCAAATATGGTAGCAGTTTCACTAGGTACCGAGACTGATGGCTCCATCTTATGTCCGTCCAATGCTAACTCAGTGGTGGGTATAAAACCAACAGTAGGTCTCACCAGCCGCGCTGGAGTTATCACAATTTCTCCTAGACAGGACACCATTGGGTAGGTGATTGTATTATATTATTCGAATCATACTATTAAGTTTTCAGGGCTGAAAAAGCCGATCCTTTGCCCAATATTTAGTCCAAAATGGCTACTGTTCTAAATCTATGAAACCTGCTATTACCTTAACTCTCTGCAATTAGTCTTTCTATCAACATATTGTCATTCCTCGGCTCTGGATGGGACAGGCCTCTCTGCAGGACAGTATCGGATGCTGTTCATGTTCTCGATGCCATTGTAGGTGTTGATTCCAACGATAATGAAACCAAAGCAGCATCAAAGTATATTCCGCGTGGTGGGTACAAACAATATCTCAAGCCTAATGGGGTCAAAGGGAAGAGACTTGGAATAGTAAGGAATCCGTTCTTGAGTTTTGTCAGTGAACCTGAGAGTCAAGCTTTTGAGAACCATCTCCAGACACTAAGGTAACCAAACAAACTTCAAGAACTAATGTAATAATATGCTATCCAGCACAATTTTGATGTGTAGTACAAGAATATTTGATAAGATGATGCAAAATTTATCTGCAAATGAAGACAAGAAGGTGCAGTTTTACTAGACAACTTGGAAATAGCCAACATCAGTACTATCTTAAATTTTGCCGCGAGTGGTGAAGCAACAGCATTGCTTGCTGAGTTTAAAATATCTCTAAATGCATACCTGAAAGAGCTGGTGTCTTCCCAAGTGCGAACCTTAGCCGATATTATAGCATTCAACCAGCAATTTGCAGATTTGGTGAGTGTCCAAAATGAAAACAGCTTCCTTTCATACGTGCAAGTTGCAATGATCTCCGTTCAATAAACTTAATATGCTAATACGTTCTCGAATCTTTACGCAGGAATATCTCAGCGAATATGGACAAGGCATCTTTCTAGGAGCTCAGGCGACAGATGGAATCGGCAACGCAGAGAATGCTGCACTGTCAAATTTAGCAGAACTTACAAGAAATGGATTTCAGAAGTTGATGAAAGATAATAAGCTGGATGCCTTGGTGACACCTGGTTCATCTGTTTCTCCTGTCCTAGCAATTGGAGGACTCCCAGGAATCAATGTCCCTTCAGGTTATGATAATATGGGGGTGCCTTTCGGCATTAACTTTGGAGGATTGAAGGGTACAGAACCAAAGCTGATTCATATTGCATTTGGCTTCGAGCAGGCTACTAAGATCCGGAAGCCTCTTACATTCAAATCAAAAGAAATACATAATATCTTGGAAACCAATAAGCTGTAATTCAATCGCTGCTTCCCTTTTCAACAAGACCTGGGTTAGAATCTTCTTGTAAAAAAGAAAGAGAAAAAAATAAATGAGAAATCCTGACGTGTTGGTTAAGTGATATATAATTTTGTCAAACAAACACAAGATTGAGTAAAACAGCTTCCTCCCTGCTAAGCCCTTCTATATATAGTAAGTTTTTGCAATGGAGACAAAAGGTCCATTCTCCTCATTGATATTGCGTTGAACACAAGCAGTTAGGATCAATATCAGGAACCCATTATTTTAGCATCATCTTAAAAATTAAGTTATTGATCATAGCGCTAGACAAAGCTAGCAATTCTTAGTAATATTTGTCTCTAGACAGAACAGTTTTATACACAAAGGATTGTCGTCTAAGCTCTGATTTTATTACTTGCCGTTGACATGCACCATGATCAGCCAATTTCTGCTTTGTTCTTGGTGTTTGATTAGTTGTACGCTAGATATGTTGCCTGCGCTCTGGCGTGGGCAAAACAATTTTTTATTTTTTATGTAAAAAATTGCTAGACTAAAAAAAATTAAGTCTCCAGGTATTATTTCAAATGATAATTTAAATAATATAAAAAAATAACAACAATAAATAATTTGATAAAAAAACAATAAAAAAAATCACATCTAAACCTATCTGGATTGTTAAACAATCAAATGCTAACTTAATACAAAGAAAACCACAAAAAAAGTAAAACTTCAAGAAGAAGAAGAAAAAGAAGAAGAAAACATAAGCTTAAGAAAAGGAAAAAAAACCAAGAAAACCCAGAAAAACATCATAAACCTGATCTAATCTTAAAAACTCGTAACTCGTTAAATCTTGAACCCGAGTTCAATCAAGAAGCTTAACTGTCAATCAATTTAATTTTAAAGGATGAAATAGTTGAAAAAATATTAATAAAAAAACTTGCAAAACCATAAAAAAAACAACAAAAAGAATGAGGACGAAATTTGAGAGAAAAACACCCAAGGAGGATGAAATCTGAAAAAAATTTAAAATAATCCTAAAGAAGATAAATAACAATTCAAAAAATGAGTATCAAATTTGAAAGATTAAAAAATCATAGGGAATGAAATTAAAAAAACATTTGTAATTTGATAGATTGTTTATAGATTAAAAATGTCAGGGAGTGAAATAAAAAGAAATTATCGAGGGCTAACCTAATAGAATTAAACCACAAAAAAAGAATAAAAAATAAGAAAATATCAGTTTAGAAAAAGGGAGAAAACCAAGAAAATCCAGCCTAACCTTTTAAACCTGGTCTAATTTCTAAAATTCATAACCCGTGAAATTTTTTATCCGGATTCAATAAAGAAGTCTAATTCTTAACCAATTTAATTTTGAAAGATGAGATTGGTAAAAAAATATTAAAAAAAAAAACTGCAAAAGCAACAAAACTAATAAAGAAAAAAATTGATAGAAAAAAATCAAGGAGGATGCAATTTAAAAAATAATAAAAATGATGCAAAATAAAATAAACAACAATTAAAAGAATGAAGAATAAATTTTAAAGATTAAAAAAATCAAAGAGAGTGAAATTGAAAAAACCAAACAAACTTGAGAAAATGTTCTAAACCTGGTCAAATTTTAAAAACATGTAACCCATGAAACCCTAAATCTGATTCCAATCAAGAAGTTTATTATGAGCCAATTTAAAAATATCAATTTTAAAAACTTTTCAAAGCAAAAAAAATGGCAATCAAAAGAATAAGAATTAAATTTGATAGAAAAAAAAAACAAACGATGGTGAAATCATAGAATAAAATCATATATGATTTAAAATAAAAACTTGTCAAGTATAAAAAAAATAGCAATAAAAAGGACAATGATTAAATTTGATAGGAAAAAAAGTAGAGGAGGGTGAAATCATAAAAGAAAATCAATTTAAAAAATGATTCCAAATAAAAAAAATTATAATCAAAAGATCGGGACCAAATTCTATAAATTATTCAAGATAAAAAAAATCATACTAAAAAGAAAAGGAACCAAATTTGAAGAACCAACATATTAAAGGGTTGTTTTTGAATTTTTAAGAGGTTGGATGAAAATCTAGGTCAGGGGAGAGAGAAGAAGGGGAAAAAATGATCGTTGACACCAAACCTTTATGAATCTTGGAACACGCGTTGCCTCATTTAGTTAGAGGCGCTGAGACCTTTCTAATGTTGCCCTAGGATGTGGTAGGGGTGAGCAAAAAAACCAAAAAACCGAGAAAACCGGAAAAAAATAACCAAAAAAACTGAACCATAAAAAATAACCAAATCTCATTTAATATGGATATAGCGACTATTGCGAGAATATCTTAAATCTTGATAACATGCTCAAGAGGGAAAATAGATGAATCATGGATGATTAAGAATGATTTCCTTAAGAACTTGAAAACATGAAAAAAAATAGTGATTTCCATATATTAAGATGATTTAGATTAACAAAGATAAAATACTCTTTAAAATTCTACGATTTGTCTAATTATCCACTTAAACTAGCTAGAAATAAAAATAAAAATAAAAACCTTTTAACTAAGGATTTCTAAAGCAATCTAAATCCACTTGAATTAAGGATTCGAAAAGCAATTTAAATACACTTAAACTTAGGTTTCCTAACTTTATTAGGATTTTCATCGCTCTTGACGAACGTTTAAGATCCCAACTAATTTTTTTCAGCCTCGAATATTATAAATATAGTTTCTTGGTTAATCTACCCTGATAGAATCAATACAAATTTGAGATGGGTGATAGCAAAACGATTGCTCAGCCACCAGGTTGAAATATTGATATCACAAAGCAGGAGTGTAGAGGTCACAACATATCTTGATGTGATTGGGGTGTGAGGTAATTTCTTTTATTTGTTAAACCTCTAGATGAAACATGTGGTAATTTAATATGTCTTGTAGCTAATCGGTTGGTTACACGTGGTATTATTATATTCATATAAATACATATTTATTAATAATAAATGCTTAATTTATCTTTATCTTTAATATTCATATGATATTAGATTAATGAATGATATTAGATTAATGAATCTAGAGTAAAGATAAAGTTCATAAGACAAAAATTCTTTGCAAATAAAATTATAAAGTTGTTATAATTATGAGGTTCTTATTGCATTAAAGCATGGTTCCTAAAATGTTTATAGTCGATGCTCTCTTAAATACTAGACATTCATTGGAGTCATAAAGATTGACATATATTATGTTCTTTCTTTTATGAAATGAAGCAGTTGTTTTCATAAGCTGAGGTATAAGGGATACTTGGAACTAATATGTGGGTATTTGTCATAAGACATGTACATTGAACTAAACCGCATAAGAATTCTATATGGAAGAGATCACTTATATCTATGAAAATGTTCATGTAATGGTTGTGTAAGTGATCCTTATATTTGAGATCACTAAGTCATCTTATATAGAGAATGCTATACTTTGATCATGTTACATGTTTTCTTAATTGAGATAATGAAATGATAAATATTAAATATAATATGAACTATATGTAGGTACTTGAGTGATTAAGAAAGGATTCATCACCCTAGGTGAATTAAGAAAAATATTTCATTTGTTCTCAAATAGTATTAATTAAGAAATCCTTGGTCAGGATGGAATGAGATTTGAAAAGAGTTTCAAATCTTATTTAAACGATCAATAACTATAATGTAGAGAATAAACATGATTTAACATGATAGATATACTTCATGCTTTAATGTTAAATCGAAACATTATTGATGAAAGGATATTAATTACACTGAGAAACCAGTCACTAAAAGGTTAAGTCAAACCACAAATGACTTTTCTAATATTTGAGGGATCGTGACACGTTGTTAGACGATACACCTGATCTTCAAATCTAAATTAATAAATTGTTTAATTGATAATAAATTAAATTATTTAATTCTATTTTATTTGAATTATAAATTATATTTAAGCCAACATATTTGAAATGTAATGAGTCACACACATTTAGAACCATTAGTTAGAATTTAAATTAGAATGATTTAATTAAGTATAACTTGATTAAAAAATATTTTAGAAATTAAATATTAGAATAAAATTAATACATGAATTATATTTCTAGACCTAGAAAAATGAAGTAAGAACTTGATTGAGTTAATTTCTAAAATTTTTCTAAATTAATATATCGATATTATTTAAGGGAAAAATTGATATTTTGCTAATTTATAGGGGTTTTCAGATTTCTTTATAAATAGTAAGCTATGCCTTTTATTTTTTAAAGGTTGTCTAATGGACAGAAAAACTACGTAAACATAAAATTAGAGCTAGCACTCTCGGCATAACAATTTCTCTATCCTAAATATGGATTTAGAAAATTTCACACTACTAATTTGCGTGGATTACCATTGAAGGCGGAACAATTAGACAGCTTGTGGTTTGCGACAACCTAGCCTTTAAAGAATTATTCAAAGCCGAAAAAAATAAGATTTTCAGGTAATAAATTCTTAAATAACTCTAGATTTATCTAATAAGATTCTAGAAACTTCCAAATAATTTTGTTTTATAAATTTTATTTTATGTATAATATTTGAAAAACCCAACAACATGGGTATCCTCGACTTGAAAGCCATGGTGCTGCTCTTGTCGTTTAGGCGAAATGGAAGATTGGCTCTTGTGGTCGTGTAGCCAACGGAGCAGCCATCAAAGAAGCCAAAATGGCTTTTTAATTTAAGCAGAGGCATTTCTACAGGTTCCTGTAGAAGAGGTAAATTTAAGTTAACGTTGCCAACGGCTATTTTTATAGCCGTTGGCAACAATATTTATTTTTTCTTTAAAAGGAAGGAAAAAACTTGTTTTTTTTTTAAAATCTTGTATTGTGCCTCATTCTTCTCTCAAATTTAGAAAAACTCACTCTTCTCTCAAATTTAGAAAAACAAGAATCAATTATTCTCTGGTTAATTAATAACATCAGTTGTGTTAATTAGCTAAAATTAAAAGATATGTTTATTTAAAAGCTTTTTATATTTACTCTTTAATATCTCTTGATTTTGTATATTTTTTGTTGTTAATTTGATATTTGTGATGATTTTTATTTCTTTGTTATTTTATGTTTTTGATATGGGTTAAGGAAAACAATTTTTTATTTATGTTGTTATCTTTGACAAAATTAAGAGGAAATAATAATGGTAGCTGATATTGATAAAAATATAGAGTGACATATTTAAAATTTATTTTTGGTTGTTTGTTTTAATTTGAGGTTAATTATATTTTGTCTTGTTGAAAATGCAATTAAACCAGTATATTAATCCTCTCTTAGTTCCAAAAAATAGTCAAATTGTAATGTTAGAACAAATAGGATGCAATGCTTGTTATTAATTCACATGTATGTAAACTATAAAATTGCTAGACATTGAATGTGCGTTTCTTTTATACTCTCTTATAAGGTTTTAACTTGAGTTTTTTTTTAATGTAGATGGATTCAAATTTTCCAAGCTCTTTCACCAACTTTCTTATGAGTGAGTCGAAGATATTCTCTCTCAACCAAGTGATTCTAATCAATTAATTGATGACTTAACATACTCGAATTTGAATGTCCATACAAGAAAAAAATCACAAAGAAGTAAAAACTTCTCACCAGAGGAAGATTGTTTACTTGTCTCTGCATGGCTAAATACAAGCAAAGATCCAATTACAGGAGTTGAACAACAAACAAAACAGTTCTGGGCTCGAGTACATGCTTACTTTGTTGAGAATGGAGGAAACTTGAGTAATCGTTCCCAAATAAGCATCTCAAATAGATGGCAAGAAATAAATAGAGAAGTCGGTAAATTTGTTGGATTTGTTACTCAAATTGAAAATCGTCAGCAAAGTGGAATGACCGAAGAATCAAGGGTAATTTTATTATTCGTTTCATGTTAAATTGTTTAACATATATTTTAACATTATTTAATTTCTCTAATTTTTTACTTACCAGATTAATGATGCTCGACAAATGTATGCTTCTTGCGTTGGCAAACGATTTCAACTAGAATATTGTTGGGTTATCTTAAGAAAAGAACCCAAATGGCAATTTGAGCGTGCAAGTCAACATCAAAGGTCAAACAAGAAACAAAAAAGTCATGTCAATGCAAGTTCGACTTCATCGCTCCATCTACCCCCGATTTCGTTAGTTTAGGAGAAGACAAGTGAACCGTTGATTTATCAAGATAGACCAATTGGTCAGAAGGCTGCAAAGGAACGACTTAAACGTAAACAAGAAAAAGATAAAGTTGGGGAGACAACTGCAACAAATCTCTTACAACAATTCAGGGATACTCTAGTTGAAATTGAGGATCAAAAGAAACAAGACAGAAAAATTATGTTAGAGCAACAAGCTATGATGATTCAACAAAGTCAAGAGAAACAAGAATTGGACATGATTGAGAAAGAAGAACAAATTATGAAAATGGATATTTCTAATTTGGATCCAATTTCTGCAGCGTATTTCCAAAATAGAAAGTTAAAAATGATACAAAAGAGGGGTTTTAATTTTTAATTAACTAGATTTATTTATTGTTTAATGTAATGTATTTTTAATTAACTAGATTTATTTATTGTTTAATGTAATGTATTTTTTATTAAATATTTAAAAATTTATTGGTTATTTTAAATATATTGTTATAAAAGTGGTATCAATTTATAATACTTTTTTGAAGTTTTTCTAACACTTAACAACAATAAGTAGGATTAATTAACTTAAAAGATAACAACCATAATGAAAAACAACAATAAGTAGGATTAATTAACTTAAAAGACAACAACCATAATGAAAAAAAAACATAAAAAACTTGAAAATTATGATGACATAAGAAGTTCAAAGCTAATGATTCTACTCGTTACCATATTGTTCCCATAAATGTTCAACCAAATCTTCTTGTAGTTGAGAGCTAGTTGCTCTATCCCTGATTCAATTATGAGTTTGAAGAAAATCATGTAGTTCGGTATTTCACCATGTGACACTGATATAAAGGAATTGACTTCACGTTCATGGTCAAATCCAAGGTTCATTGCTCCTTCATCTTCAATAATCATATTATGCATTATTATATAAGCTTTCATAATATTTGCAAGCGTTTCTTCATCCCAAGATCGAACGTGTCCACGTACAATTGCAAAACGAGATTGGAGCACTCCAAATGCCCGCTCTACATCCTTTCTTGCAGACTCTTGCTTACTTGCAAAATATTTTCTCTTTGCTCCTAATGGCCTTGGGATTGTCTTAACAAAAGTTGACCAATTAGGATAAATCCCATCTGCTAAATAGTATCCCATTGTATATTCATGCCCATTAATTGTATAATTGACAGAGCAAGACGACCTTCAAACAAGTGCAGCGAAGATAGGTGACTGATCAAGAACATTAATATCATTTAATGATCCAGGCATTCCCAAAAACCATGCCATATCCAAAGATCTTGTGAAGCCACCGCCTCAGAATTATAGTTGGTTCACGACAATGACCAATATACATCCCATGCCATGCAATTGGGCATTTCTCCCATTTCCAATGCATACAATCAATGCTCCCTAACATCCCTGGAAATCCACGCTACTCTCCAATTGATAATAATTGACAAATATCGGCCTCGTTTGGTGCCCTTTGAAGATATTCATCAGTAAGATCTGCAGGAATACCATATGCAAGTATTCTGTGAGCTGCAGTTACCTTTTAAAGACAAGATAAACCAAGAACACCAAGAGCATCTGTCCTTTGTTTGAAATATGGATTATGAGCTTCCACGCATTTGCGATCCGAAGAAAAAGATGACGACTCATCCTAA
Organism: Populus x sibirica; assembly: GCA_019202695.1. Taxonomy (NCBI): domain Eukaryota; kingdom Viridiplantae; phylum Streptophyta; class Magnoliopsida; order Malpighiales; family Salicaceae; genus Populus; species Populus x sibirica. Next base: position 3,099,642 of record JAGMVL010001134.1, read on the forward strand.
ATCTTCTTCGAAATTGAGTTTCAGTGAATTTAGGATTTTCAGCAAAATAATCATTATATAACCTTAACTCACCTTCCTTTCTATTACGATTGACAATATTGTGGCCAAGAATAGAGCCACGATACCCCGTTCTCCGCCTTTGATTATTCGATTCTTCTTCAAGAACCACAACCAAGAAGAACTTGAAAAGCCAACATAGGAGTATCATCATTAAAATCAAAAGCATCATAAAAATTAAAATTAGAATGATTCATGATGAATTTTAATGAAATATATTTTTGATTGGAGAGAAAACAATGGAATGATGAGAAAAAATGTTAAGGTATATGAGAATATTTATAGATGGATTATTTTTTTAAATTTTGAAATCTTAGAATGTTGGCGGTCATTTTTTCAAAATTTGAAAATTTAAAATTAAAAATGGTGGCGGTCATTTTTTCAAAGCATGAATTTTTTTTAAAAAAAATTGAAAATCAAAATTTAAAATATTAACGGTTTTTTTCAAAGTTTGAATTTGAATTTACTTTTAAAAAATTAAATTTTTAACAAGTAACATATAAAACTAAAATTAAAAATATTCATATAAATAAATTTTAAGTTTAATTTTAAATTATATCTTTTAACTTTCATATTATTTCATTAAATTTTAGTTTATTTTTATAAATTACTCATATTAATTATATAATTAATAACATCATAATTATATTATAGATAAAATATCTAAATTAGTTATATAATTATATAAAAATAAATTTAATATGAAATATATTAAAATATAAATGGCTTTTCTAAATAGCTTTTTACCATTGAAATGTACATAATTAAAAAAGCTATATTTATACTATTCAAAAAGTCATTTTATCAATTTAGCTTCTCAATTTAGTTTTTTATATTGGAGATGCTCTAAGAACATAATGAAAGGGTTCTTTATTTTTTTAAAAATAATAATAATAATTAATTATGCATTAGAGTTTGAAAATTTTCTTCTTTCATCGAAACCTTGCTCTGTTATCTACTGTATCAATTGATTCCTTAATTTTTGCATAATTACTTGATCATAGGTCCATTCTCCTTGCTGGTATTGCATAGTAGAACACAGGATCACTGCTTCTCCTCCATCTCAGCTGTTTGATTGCTTGATTACTTGATGCAGTCCCTTGATCACCATGAACTCAAAGCTATAAGTTAAGGCACGCCTTCAAATTTGACCGGACATTGTTTTAAAACAATTAGTTTTTTTATAAATAAAAATAATTAAGAGAATAATAAAAAAAAACACGTCATTCAATATTTTTATTTTAACAATTTAAATAGAAAGAGATAACATCGGTTTAAGAATTTTCTTCCTGGTCAAATTGTTTTAAAAGAAATAATAAATCATTTGTTGTTTGCCTCTTTCTAATTATTTGTATTTATATAAAAAAAAAAATTATTTTAGAACGACGTGCTCAGAGCATTGAGAATAACTATCAGAGTTCAAGCATTCGTCTTAACAGTCAAATTTAACAACAAATCTTAATTTGTCTGATAAATAATAATTTAAGAATATTAATGGACAAATTAAGAGGTTAAGACTTAAGAATTATTTTACTGCAACTCCTGAAACAGGACTCTTCAGGCTGTCTCCTAGAAGCAAATAACAAAAACCCTATCAAATATGAATTAGCTCAATTTGGCGGCTAGGGTTTAGTTTGTACCATTCCTGTTCATATTTGGACTTTGTATATAAACCTGTTTGTTGAAGCTACAAACTTGTCATCGTTATGAGCCAAATTTCTCATCTGGGTTTTGTCTAAATTCTTTTATCAACCATTCATTAATTCTCTCAAGTAAGTCCCTTCTATTGTTTTTGTTTAATTTTCTTTGGTTTTGATCAAAATATAGATCCGGGTTTTTCTTTCTTTGCCCAATCTTGATTCATTGATTCAGTTCTAAACCAAAAGTTCATATCTTTAGTGAAAAGTTTGTGTCTTGGTGCTAAAGATTGGATCTTTCTTGATTGGTTTGGTAGATTTTAGTGTTATAAATCAAGGGTTTTTGAGGTCTAAGTTAGTTCTTCTCAAGAAGTTTGATTCTACATTGTAGAAATATGAGTTACCCTGATTCCCCTGTTTCTTTTATGGCATCACAGGCCTCGTATCAATCAGGCAGTGATGCTATTGATGTGTGGCCTCAATTTGTAACGAATAACAATGAGCAATTTGAACAACAACAACAACAACACCAACCTCCTTATAAAAGACCTAGAAACTCTGAGGACAATTCCAACCAATCCATGAGTTCTAGGGTGCCACCAACAAACAGCCTTCCAGTCCACAAGGGACCAACCAACATCTTTTTCAAGACGAGAGTGTGTGCAAAGTTTAAGACTGGTACTTGTAGGAATGGTGAGAATTGCAATTTTGCTCATGGAATGCAAGATTTGAGGCAGCCCCCACCAAATTGGAAGGAACTAGTGAGTGTAGGTGTAAGTAGTGAAGAGGATAGGTCAACAGCGACGAATCGGGAAGATGATCTGAGGATAATTCACAAGATGAAGTTGTGCAAGAAGTTTTATAATGGGGAGGAGTGTCCTTATGGGGATAGGTGTAATTTCCTTCACGAGGATCCAGCAAATTTCAGGGAGGACACGGGGAGGTTCAGGGAGAGTTCTGCAATAAGTATAGGGACTACAGACCACCTGATGGGCCAAGGAAGTGGCGTCTTTAATGCTGCTGAAGTCAACAGGCCTGCAAACACTGCTGTTTCGGATGCTCCTCGATCAAATTTAATAAAGCCTGTTTATTGGAAGACAAAGTTGTGCACGAAGTGGGAGATGACAGGTCAATGCCCCTTTGGAGAGAAATGTCACTTTGCTCATGGGCTAGCAGGTGCTTTCTGTTGCTTAAGTTGCATTTCGTTGTTATATTTAACCTGTTTGCCACTACAGTAATTGTTAGGGTTATAGTTTGGTTAAATCTTGATGAGTCAGACTATTTGAATTGGAATTCTTAATTTGTTTTCCCAATAGGCTTTAAGTAGATGATGATATCTTGATTTATCTTTCTGGAGAGCCCGGTGACTTCCAACTGAACTTGTTAAAATAAATCAGTGAGTCTAAGCTTAAAAATTCCATTTTGTAGTTTTAGTGGCCCCCGAGATACTGGCATAGCTCTTATATGTCACCTTATGTGCCTTCGAATTGAGGGAAAATCCTTGCATGAAAGTTAAAGGCCTATCATTTATAGAGAGAAATTCATCTTGTGCTAACTAATATTCAAATTTCCATTTTCTGGAGATGGATCCCTTGGTCAATCAGTTCTCTTTTAATCAGTTCCTAATTCTATTCACACTGTATCTGTTTAGAATAGCCTGTTAATGTCCTTAAAGAGTCGTGTTTTTGGATGTCGAGTCTTCTTAAGCTAATATTTAACAGGATCAGCACGTCCTACATCTTGATTTTGCTTTGTTCTTTTGACTCTCTGTGAGGCTGTCTTCTTATCTCCTGAAAAGGCACTCATCATTTATCTCTTTAAAGTATATTATTTATTTATCTAGAACAGAATTTTATTTTTTAGTTAGAAACTTGAACCGCTGCGTCTTGTGTAGCAGTAATAGTTTTTGGGTCCTCAGTTCTAGTTCTATGACTAGAGATAGACAGAATTGGTCACAAGCATGCACAATGTTGATAGGAGTGAGCAGTAAGAATTGTGTGCGATGCTGTATTTGTCTAGTTTTCTTATCTTCCATTGATTTCTTGACTAGAAAAGTTGATCCTTGTATTTGATGCGTGTTGCGCCATATAATCACAATTGTGTTCCTTTAGAAAAGATGCAAAGAAATCATCATTGATGGGCTCTGTTTTTGTTTTTATCTATTAAATTCAACTTTTCCATTGAACTCAGAGTTGCAAGTTCCTGGTGGACGCACTGAGGTGGAAGCAGGAAATGCAGTCTCCACTGTGACTAAAGCACCAACACCTGTTCTTCCTAATAACATGTCTCCAAGTATGACGGTGAATGTGCCTAGTTTAGTTGAAGAAAAGGGTACGAAATGTTTATTAAAGTGGAAAGGACAGAAGAAAATAAATCGGATTTATGCTGATTGGCTTGATGATCTGTCATTAGTGCACAACTCGACAAACCAGGTGCAGAGTTGAGTTTGAGTTCATAGTTAAAGTTTGCACTGTATTCATGTTTTAGTCGAATCAAGAGTTTTTTGACTGTTCTGTTTCCAAGGTTAAAATTTTGTACTACAGAATGTTGAGTTGTCCAAAGTCACAGGAGATGAGGCATTTTAATAGTTTTCTTTTTTCACCCATTGTTTTCCTTCATTGATATGTTCTTTTTGCAGATTGGAACTAGCCACCATTGATTCTTGGTAAACACACAAAAATTGAACCCAAACAACAGTGATAAACACACATAGAAGCAGTGTACAGAAGGCGGGCATTTCAGGGGGAAGACATGGTTCTAACTATAACCGAGTTAATGCAATGCAAGTTATAAATCAAAGAGAAGTGCCCAGCAATATTGAACAATTGAAAGAAAGGTGAGCTTGTGAGGGGACAATCAATTAAATTGGAAACAACAATGGTGTTGATGACCTTGACTCTATAATTCCTGGGATCCTCTCAAATCGTCGAAATTTGAAGTGATTCATCAATTATTTATGCTTGACTAGATGATGTTCTTCTAGGACATGCAACTCTATTTTTTTACAATGCCTTTATTTGTACTATTATAAAACAGGGAGCATCATGCCTATACAAGATCACAGTTAATTGAGTCTTGATACACAGAAGCCACACAAACTATTTAGAGTTTCTTTTAATTCTTAGCATCTGCCTTGTTTGACAAGATGGAGTTTCTGTATGATGAATCAACAGGCCCCTAGGCCATAACCAGGACGGTGTTGTTTGATGTGATTGTGGGGTTTGATCCAAGAGAATATGAAGCAACGCATGAAATAGCCAAGCCCATAAACCCCTAGCGGTTACAGGAAATTCCTTGAGCCAAGGTCACTATTTTGGATAGTCAAATTTTAATTCGTAATCAAGGTTGTCAATTTTATTTTGATAGGTATTTTAATTTAAAACAATTCTATTTTGATAGGTATTTTATTTTTTAAATTGAAATGAAATATTTTAGTTTTGAAGTATTTTGACGTGCCGTTTTGGGGTTGTACTGTTTATATATTCAACAAACATAATTCAAATTCAAGATAAATTAATTATAAATTATGCAATACAAACACAATACCTAATAAATATAATTTCAAAATTTAAAATATTTCTAAATAGTCAAGATTAAATAGGTTTTTAACTTAAAGTAATTCAACTTAAACAAAATATCAAAATATTATGAAAATAAAATGTTTTAACACAAATATTTTAAATATAAAGTTAGATCAATGTTATCAAGGCTAATAAAATCTAAAGCATTCCTTATTTTGCTCAAATTCCTACAAAGTATAAACATGAAAAAAAAACATGAATATAAACCATATATATTAGTGATAAATCTAATTTTAAAAAATTAATATCATTGTTAATGAAAATAATAATAATAATTTTCAATATTATTATCAATATCATTGTTATTGAAAATAATAATGAAAAAGAGCTTTTTTATAATTGGATGGTTTAATTAATTAAATTGAACAAAGTTCAATTTGATTCAATGGTTTTTCAAGAGCGGAACGGAACATGTGGAATGAAACCGGAATGTTTCGGGCGGAATTTAGCTGAAAAATTCGGAACGGACCGAGATTTAAAATGAGATGAAATTTATTCCATTTTGTTCTGTTTTTTGAATTAATATGAAATATTTCGGTTATTTCTAGCAAAACAGAACAGAATTGACAACCTTGTTCGTAACTAATCACTAAGGCCAACAAACGGAATTGGCAGCATTATCAAATTTATCAAAACTGACAAGAGATGGGTTTCAGAAGTTGATGTCAGATAAAAAGCTAGATGTCTTGGTAACTCCCAGCGCATCTGTTGCTCCTGTCCTTGCAAATGGAGGATTCCCAGGAATGGACGATATGGGGGTGCCTTTTGGCATTAAGGGTATAGAACCGCAGCTGATTCAGATTGCATCTGGCTTTGAACAAGCTGCTAAAATCAGAAAGCCTCCTACATTCAATGCTGGAAAAACTTCAAGAGAAACGTCTTGTTTTCTTTCTACTTCTATGAATAATTATCTAGGAAAGCGGAGAGCCGTATGTCAATTGGCACAGTGTCACCTCCTACAGGACTTGTTTGAGTCTTCTCGTAAAAAATAAATAAAGGAACAGATAAATACCCGAGGAACCCTAGACTTGTTCATTCAAGTGGTAGTAGTTCTGTGAATCAAAGACAAGCTTGAAAAACATCCAATCAGCAACTCATTCTTAACGGGCCAAGCAATGAGTAGGGAAAGAGGAAAACACCCTTCAAAGCCTAAATCTGGGGACTTTATTCTTTAACTGTAGCATTTGAGGTTGTCACTCTCCCTTCCAAAGAAGCCGAAATTAGGAATCCTTGCACTAAATGTTTAACTGCAGGGGGCTCTTCCATTTTTTGATCTTCACTACTATTTTTGAGGACTGTATCTGTTCAAATTTCAAACGTTGTCTCCAAACTGTAATTGCATACAACAATGAAGCAGTCACTTCCCGAAGACTAATTAATACTGTCTAATTCGAAGTTATTTTAGCATAATTCACTCATTATGAACACTAAAACAGCTAATAAATTTGATATTTGGATTGGTTTTGGAGAACTTTTAGGGGTTCATCCCCTGAAAGAAGATAGAAACCTGTTGGCTGAAGACAGACTGTCTAAAAAATGGTATCAAAGGGTATCAGTTGACTTTAATTATCCTGATGGCCATGTTGCATTTGGTCAAAGGGTCAGTTGACTTTAATTATCCTGATGGCCATGTTGCATTTGGTCAAAGGGTATCAATTGACTGATTTTGATGTCCCATGAAAGTATGAACTGTCATTGAACTATTGAAACTCAGATACAAACACATAATCCATACATTTATAACACCGAAAAGCAAGAAAACTTCTTTAGAATCTATGGTCAATTGTTGTCCATTTGGCCCTAGCCAAAAGCAGCAAACAAACCATAGAGCAGGACTGTTTCAGTGCGCTGAATACTTTCCACATAAAATAATCTAAAGCTTCAGAAATCATTAAAGAACAAATTGCCAGAAATGGACGGCAATTAAAAAACAGTGCGCGCACAGATTTGCTAGCGATGCCTTGAATGTTTTCCGTATAAAATAATCTATAGCTGCAGCTATCATGCATGAAAAACTGCCAGAAACAGAAGGCAAATACCGGTGAGCCATGAATTGGTCATTCACCAGAGGCCTTGCTGCAGCCTTGACTTGGTCATAAACCAACCAATACCTCAGCTCACTGCTATAAGAGTATTCTATAAGGGCATTTCTTTTGTGCAATGAGTTAAGAAAGCCGATTTTGCCATCATTGGTGCCTTCGCTTTTTTCAAAATTAACCAAAACATTCTCTTATAATCAGCAACATTAATTATATTGCCACCATCCATAAGGACAAGTAGAATCCTGTCAGAAATAGATAATCCCGGCAAAGATCTGTGCAAAGTTTTAATCAAGTGGCAGTATTTAATTAACAGAATGATTCAAATAGACTGTCCACAATATGCATCGCAGGCACTGGTATATTCATTGTTTCTCTATGTGTAGTCAGGACCATGTTGGGAATTCCGACCAATGATGTTCTGATAGTTGTCCATTGAAAGCTTCGCACACTGAGACACAATATTTAACGTGGTTCGACAAATCACCTACATTCACGGGAGAGTTCCATATTATTAGAGATAGAAAAAGGATACAATACAAATACATGGAGGAGGAGAATCACATCCACTCTACTCAATTCCCATTTCTCTTACACTGTTGCATAAGGCAGTAGGGTTGTTGCCGTTGGCAGCCACTTCTCTCTCTCTCTCTCTCTCATATTTTACTCTCTAACTTATGCCTCTATTTATAGGCATAAATAGTAAGATAACTTGGCCATAAATTATGGCACTAATAATGGCAGCACATGGATTGCACTATTTTGTCAATAGTTAATGCAATTTGTTTAATAATACCCATCTATCATTGTAGCTTTTCACAATGGCAATAGGATGCAATGCTTCATTGTTAATGAACGGTGCAATGCATTGATGATTGCTATATAATGCATTGATGATTGCTATATATTAATGGCATTAATCCTAACAGACCATTTCACATCTCACTCAAACACAAGTTCAACATAGAACACAGTTTTACAGCGACGTACGATATGGTTACCAAGAAACCATTGAGTTCTTCGCTTTTCTCATCACTAATTTTCTTTCTTTTAGCATTATCATGCCATGCATTCTCGATTAGAGAAGCTAGCATAAGTGATCTCCAACTTGCTTTTAAGCAGAAGAAGCTCACCTCAAGGCAACTAGTCGAGTTCTACGTTGGAGAAATCCATGGGCTCAATTCAGTCCTTAAAGGGGTCATAGAAATAAACCCTGATGCACTCTATCAAGCTGATAGAGCCGACTATGAGCGGAGGGTTAGGGCACCAGGTGCTCTGGTTGGCTTGCATGGCATTCCTATCCTGCTAAAGGATAGCATTGCCACCAAAGATAAGCTGAACACAACAGCTGGCTCTTTTGCGCTGCTTCGATCAGTTGTCCCTCGCGATGCAGGGGTAGTGGCAAAGTTAAGGAAATCTGGCGCTATAATTCTTGGAAAGGCTAGTTTGAGTGAGTGGGCAGCTTTCAGATCACTTAATGCACCTCATGGTTTTAGTGCTAGAGGTGGCCAAGGAAAGGTGAGTAAGAGGGGTGTTTGGTATTCAAGTTGAATATGTTTTTTATTAAAAAAATTTAAAAAATTTACTTTAAATTAATATTTTGTATACTATTATATTATGATGTGTTAATATTAAAAATAAATTTTTTAAAATTATTATTTTAATATATTTACAAGCGAAAAACACCTTCAATAGTTTTAACCCCATAAACCTTGCCGAAGTTTCTCTGTGTTTTTTATAGATCAGTTTTTGTTGGCTTTTCGCTCTTCAATTATTTGCTTGAATATTCACGAGATGATCAGCCATGTCCCAAAGAAATATCCATCGTAGTTGGTAGAGTAACGCTCTAGTGTTCTGGATCTTTGTGCAGAATCCATATGTTCTATCAGATGATCCTTGTGGATCAAGTAGCGGATCAGCAATATCGGTAGCAGCAAATTTTGTAGCAGTATCACTAGGGACTGAGACTGATGGCTCCATCTTATGTCCATCTAATGCAAATTCGGTGGTGGGCATAAAACCAACAGTTGGTCTCACCAGCCGAGCTGGGGTTATCCCAATTTCTCCTAGACAGGACACTGTTGGGTGAGTGTTCTTATATTAATCCTATCACATCACCGCATTAATCTTCACTCAATTAGTCAATCATATCAGCAATATATATGGTCTACTTATTGTCAAGTCGTTCCATTGATTTCAGTCAATCACTCCTTGGCCTTGTATGGAACAGGCCTATCTGCAGGACTGTATCGGATGCTGTTATCGTCCTTGATGCCATTGTAGGTGTTGATTACAACGATGGTGCAACCCAAGAAGCATCAAAGTACATCCCACACGGCGGCTACAAACAATTTCTCAAGCCTTATGGATTGAAAGGGAAGAGACTTGGAATAGTAAGGAATCCATTCTTGGGTTTTGCCAGTAAAGCAGAGAGTCAAGCTTTTGAGTACCATCTTCAAACACTAAGGTAATAAAAAATATTCTAACCATTAATTTAAGTTTTTTTTTTTTTTTATCAAATATGTGATTATGTAATACAAGTTTTATCTTCAAATGAAGACAAGGAGGTTCAGTTATAGTTGACCATTTGGAAATAGCCAACATCAATGCTATCTTAAATTCCACTGGGAGCGGTGAAGCAATAGCATTGCTAGCTGAGTTCAAAATATCCTTGAATACATACTTGAAAGATCTGGTGGCTTCCCCAGTCCGAACCTTAGCCGATGTTATTGCATTAAACCAAAAATTTGCAGATCTTGTGAGTATATGGGAACAGGTTTTCTTTCAATTTTTTGTGTACAATGATCAATATTTAAGCTACACCAGTAATTCTAAGAATGCATGATTACATCTTACAATCTTAATATATTTGAATGGCCATACAGGAAAAGATCAACGAATTTGGTCAAGACATCTTTCTTTTAGCTCAAGCTACTAATGGGATCGGAAAAATAGAGAAGGCAGCATTAATAAATATGGAGAAACTGACAAGAGATGGATTTCAGAAGTTGATGCGGTATTATAAGCTAGATGCCTTGGTCACACCTGGTGCAGGTTTTGCACGTGTTCTTGCAATCGGAGGATTCCCAGGGATCAATGTCCCCGCAGGATATGATGATAAGGGTGTGCCTTTTGGCATTAACTTTGGAGGATTGAAGGGTACAGAACCAAAGCTAATTCAGATTGCATTTGGTTTTGAGCAGGCTACTAAAATTAGAAAGCCTCCCACATTCAAGGCTTGAAGCTTCAAAAGAATGTCTTCTTTGAAATTCCAAGTTTTATATTGCATTGATCAATAATTATAGAGTTTTTTTTTTTCTTTGGTCTTAGGGTATGTTATTTTGTATCTGTTTTGTTGGCTTAAAGGTATGACTATAGCCAAATCTGTTTTGTAACAAAAAAATATGCAGTAACTTGGATCCGAAATCAATTTTATTGTCTTCATGTGAATTTAATTCCTAGTAAAATCAGGAAATCTCTCTCCTTCTATGTTTCGGATGAGATCAATACTATATATACCTAGGTACTCAGACTTGGTTTTCTCGCAAATTCATTCAAGCAACCTTCGCGGTTTTTCTCTTGCCAGTGCTCTCTATTCACAAGTTTAGCCTTCTCAAAACCATTAATCCATTGTCTTTCAATCATGGTTTTCAAGAAAACTTTGGTTATTTTCTTCTTGACTACGGCTCTTTGTGGAGTCTCCATGGCTGCTCGTCTTTACCAGGTTGGTGGTTCTGCTGGTTGGACAAGCATGGGGGACGTTGATTACCAAGATTGGGCAGCCAACAAGAAGTTTCATGTCGGTGATACTCTTGTTTTCCACCACAACTATCGATTCCACGATGTGAAGCAAGTGACTCGCCAAGATTTCAAGTCATGCAATGTAGCGTCTCCAATAGCTAGTTACTACAATCACCACGGCTATGATTCACTGACTCTTAATAGACTTGGCCACTTCTACTTCATATCTGCTTTCCCTGATCACTGCCAAGCTGGACAAAAGATAGATATCTTCGTCACACCAGAAACTTCAAGTCCGACTCCTTCGCCTTTGAGCTCACCTATCAGTGCTGCATCAGCAACTTCCAGAGCTTCATCTCTTCATTATTTTAGAACACTATCTTGGACTATGAGCGTGCTTGTGTTCTGTCTCTTAGGATTTGCGTGTTAGGAAGTTTTTCAAGCAGATTCTGTGTCCATATTGGATGGTTTTCCTCTCGTTGTATTAGTTCTATAACCTTTAGTATTAACTGGTAGGAAAGATATAAAATCAAACTTACTTTAGGATAGTTTACAATTCTATCTTTCTTTCGATCTCTCTTCTGAGTCCAAATTAAACTGCTGTCTACATGTAAATGGTGTTACTTCCTCTGAATTTTTTGTTGGGGATTCCGGCTCCCCCATGCGCGGACCGGTGGTGTTCGATAGTTGTTCATAGGAGGGTTAAGCACACGGCACTATTTTATGTGGTTCGGCAAATTGCCTATATCCACGGGAGAGGTCCATTTTATTAGAGATACAGAAAGGATACAATAAATACATGGAGGAGAAGGATTACTTCACTCTACTCTACTCCCAGCTCTCTTTGGTGTTCTTACAGCTGCTGTCATTGCAGCTCTCTCTTTCTCTCTATTCTCACGTTCACTCACACTTCACACTCTCATAACCATCTCATTTTGCTCTCAACAAATATGCCTCCTTTATAGGCATTTCATGGTCAACATGGAGAGGCCAATAATGCCTTAAAGCATGCCACCATTTGTGGCATTAACGGAGCAACCACTTGCTTAGTGGTGGGGTATTGCCACTAAATGGCAATATCCTAACATTTTTCTGATGGCTGTGGCAGTTTGATCACTGCGTTAAATGGTAAAATTGGCAGTTATTAATGTCCCGTTGAATTATGAACAATCAATAATTGAATCCCAGATACAAACGCATATTCTCTGCGTTGTCACACCTGAAAGAAAACAGAAGCATAATAACATACAATATTGCAAGGAAATGTAATACAGTAGAGCCAAATTTATTTGCTTTTGTCGAATTTTTTCTTGTGATATAATCTGCAAAACTCCAGAGAGAAGAACTTCAAGAAATGGACGGCAGATACCATAAGCCATGAATTGGACAAAATATGCACCAGAGGCCCTATAGGCTTAACATGCTAGTAAATTAGCGAGTACCTCAGCTCAGTGCTTTAAGGATATTTTTCTAAAGTTAATATCAATGCTGCGATATGTTAAGAAAGATGATTATGACATACTTGGAAAGATAAAGAACAGACAATTCTGACAAAGAGCAGTACAAAACATCTCAGCAAGTGTCTATGACTCACAGCAGCAATTTATTTTCTTTGAGTTGAGTTGGACCATTTCTCATCTCGGTCAAATCCGAGTCCAAGCAGAATACAGTTCTCCATTCAGTTAGTCATGGCTACCAAGACAGTACTAAACTTCTCACTCGTCTCGTCACTAACTTTCATTATTTTAGCAATACCAATCCATGCATTCTTGATCAAGGTAGCAAGCATATGTGATCTCCAGCTTGCTTTTAAGCAGAACCAACTCACGTCAAGGAAACTGGTTGAGCTCTACATTGGAGAAATCAATAGACTGAACTCATTCCTAAAAGGGGTCATAGAAATAAATCCTGATGCACTTCGCCAAGCTGATAAGGCTGATGACGAGCTCAGTGTCAGGGCACCAGGTTCAATGGTTGGTTTGCATGGCATTCCTATCCTTCTCAAGGATAACATTGCTACCGTTGAACACCACGTCTGGATCTTTTGCACTGCTTGAATCAGTCGTCCGTCATGACGCAGGTATTGTTGTGAAGTTGAGGGAAGCTGGAGCTATAATTCTTGAAAAGGCTAGCTTGAGTGAGTAGGCTGCTTTCATGTCACTTAAAACCCCTATGGTTTGAGTGCTAGAGGAGGCCAAGGAAAGGTGAGCTAAGGTGTTTTAATTCTTCAGATTGCAAGACTTGGACAGAAAGATTATACAGATTTGATAAACTAACTTTCTGGTGTTTTGAATCTTTTTGCAGAACCCTTGTGTTCTTTCAGCAGACCCTTGTGGATCAAGTAGCGGGTCAGCAATATCAGTGGCAGCAAATTTGGTAGCAGTGTCTCTAGGAACTGAGACTGATGGCTCCATCTTATGTCCATCTAATGCTAAATCAGTGGTCGGCATAAGACCAACAGTTGGTCTCATCATCGGAGCTGGTGTTATCCAGATTTCTCTTAGACAGGACACTGCTGGGTTAGTGATCTTCTGTTATCCATATCAGCTTATGAGATGTGAAAGACGTATTAAAGAAGCAGGAATATTCTCCCAATCATAAGTAGAAAACGGCTACCAAAAAGAAAATGATTGTCATGAAGATGAATTAAACTTTATATGCATGTTTCCACTGCATTTTAGCAACTTGTAAAGCTATACAGCGTTCACCAAAAAGAGTAATTTGTTAGTCGTCGGGTATAAGTTATTTGTTAGTCATTACAACTACAGAGTACTCTGTTTTGAAACTATTGAATTCAAGCAACATAAATGCATTTCTTGGCTCTGGATGGAACAGACCTATCTCCTGGGAAGTCTCGGTTTAATTTCTAAAATATATTTTAATTAAGTTTGATTTTATTAAATTATTTTATATTAATTTTTAACTAATAATTTTTAATGTGTGTGACTCATTAAGTTTCTAATATATTGACACAAATATAAATTATAATTATAATTAAATAAATTAAACAATTTAATTTATTATTAATTCAAAAATTGATTAATTTATATTTGAAAATCAAGTACATCATTTAGTAATGTGTCATAATCCTTCAAATATTAAAAAAGTCATTAGTAATTTGACTTAACCTTTCAGTGACTGAGTTTTTAGTATAATTAATATTTTTTCATAAATAATGTTTCGATTTAACATTAAAGTATGGAGTATGTGTATCATGCTAAATCATGTTTATTCTTTACATAATAGTTATTCATCGTTTGAATAAGATTTAAAACTTTCTTAAAATCTTATTCCACCTTTACCAAGGATTTTCCAGTCAATACTATTTGAGAATAAATAAAACAATTGCTTTCTTTCATAAAAAAAAAAAAACATGATATATATATATATATCAGTATTTACGGCTCTAATAAATGTCTAGTATTTAAAAAAAAAATTGACTAGTAACATTTTAGAAATAATACTTTTATATAATAAGAATCTTATAATTATAATAACTTTACAATTTTCTTTACAAAGTATTTTTATTCTATAAATTTTATCTTTACTCTAAATTTATTAATTTAATACTATATAAATATTAAAAATAAATTAAATTTTTATTAATAATAAATATATATTTATATAAATATAATAATATCACACGTAACCAATCAATTAGTTAAAAAAAATATTACACTAACATATTCATCTTCACATGGTAACTTGGGAAATTATATGTTTTTGCTGCAACATAATTACAGGTAGGACCCATCTATGTAAAGACTATTTGTTCTCCTTTAAATTTTGCTGGTAACTTGTGCAGAATCGATGGAGATGAGCCCGATGGAAGCTTTTGCTGTACGAAGAGCAGTTTCTCAAATTTCATTTATTATTATTGTTATTTATCTTGATGAACTGGAACACTTCTGCATTTTTATACTGAAGAAAAAATTCATATAATTATTTATGGATTTTTTAAGCTTTTATAATAAAACAACTCAATTACATTATAAAAATTCAAAACAAACCTTGAAAAACTAAAAAATACTAAATATAACTTGGATCCATTATAATAAAATCTCAAAAGAAACCCAAAAATATGTAGCCTACTAAAAAAAAAAAAAAACCATAAAAAAAACTCAATTAAAATAATTTTAGCTTAAACCAGTTTAAAAAAAATGAACTAAAATTGATAAATTTAAACTTATTTTTAGTTTAGTTTGGTTTAAAAACTTAAAAAAATAATTTTAATTTAGATATTTATTTTAGTCCAGA
This sequence comes from Populus x sibirica, assembly GCA_019202695.1. Taxonomy (NCBI): domain Eukaryota; kingdom Viridiplantae; phylum Streptophyta; class Magnoliopsida; order Malpighiales; family Salicaceae; genus Populus; species Populus x sibirica. The sequence continues at coordinate 3,114,954 of JAGMVL010001134.1, forward strand.
ATTGAAATGCTTTGCTTTATTTAGAGGGTATTTGTGACTGCGATTATGATTGTTTTTTAAAATATTTTTTGCTTGAAAATATATTAAAATAATATTTATTTTATTTTAAAAAAATATTTTTAACATTATCATATTAAAATAATCTAAAAAAATTAAAAAAATAAATTATTTTAAAAATATTTTTAAAGCAGAAGAATAAATAGTAACTTATTAATAGCCACACGCCGTTTGATTTTTCCTCCTTGATTGGTGCCCTTCTTTTTGAAATTCAATATCCAAAAAGCAATAGCACTGTCGGAGACAATCATTGCAATGGAACATAAAGTTATGTTCACACTCTTGTGCCGAGTAAGCATAATATTAAATTAATATGAATTGACCATCCTAAGCTATGGCCATAAATTAATATCTAGTTAAGTACTATATTATTGACCAATGATAAGGTCTGGTTAAAGTTTTTAATATAAAAAAATTAAATATTGTTAATATTTTAAAAAAAAATTGTATAAGAATTGATTTGATATAACTTGATTCAATTTACAGGTTCAAAAACAATTTACACAACTTCTAAAAATATAATTTGATTAAAAAAATTAAGATGATATTTTTTTAATATTAAGATAACAACAAAATAGATTGAATTTGGTCAATCTAAGTCAACATGTTAAATTTATGATCCGAGTTATGAGACTTTGATAACTCCATAAAAAGTAAATCAAAAACAATTTACACAACTTCTAAAAATATAATTTGATTAAAAAAATTAAGATTATATTTTTTTAATATTAAGATAACAACAAAATGGATTGAATTTGGTCAATCTAAGTCAACATGTTAAATTTATGATCCGAGTTATGAGACTTTGATAACTCCATAGAAAGTAAATCAAAATAAATTATGAAGTATAATTCTCAATCGAACCAATATTAAAAGTTAAAATTAAAAAAAATTAAAAAAGGATTTAATTGGTCATGAGACCAAGATATCTCCATAGAAAGCAAATAAAAACAAATTATGAAACTTAATTCCCAACCGATCTAATATTAAATAATAAAATTGAAAAAAAATCAATTAAAAATAAGACATAAAAAACAATCTGAGTATACTCGGGTTAACCATTTAAGCATTATTCTCAAGTCATGAGGTTCAAATAATATAATAGAAAACAAACAAAACAAATTATAAAGTTCAATTCTCAATCAATCTAATATTAAAAAATAAAATTAAAAAAATAAATCAATCAGGTTATCCTGCTAAACTTGTAATTTATATAATGAGAACATAATAAATGAATAAAAAAATCTAATATTAAAAAAAATGATGGAACTTTTTTTAAAAAATAAAGTAATATTTAATTAACAATAATATGTGAGGAGAGGAGAGGTACCGTAAACCTTCTCTTTTAGTTTATAATTAATAATTAATTAATTAATTCTATCAGTAACCATAAATTAATATAAATATATAGAAACGTCCTGTATTGCTGCTTCAGCCTGCAGTATTTGTCTACTTTAGGCAGCACCATCTCCTATCTCACCCGTAGCCTACTTCAGACTTGAAAACTCAGCTGGGAACTCAATTGAGCACTTCTCATCTTATAAGCTATGGCCAACAATTCTCTACTGTTTTTAATTCTTGCCTCTTTATTATTATCTGGGTTCTTTACCAAGCCAAGCAGTGCCTTCTCAATTGAAGAAGCAACTATAGATGATCTTCAACTAGCTTTTAAGCAAAACCAACTAACCTCTAGACAACTCGTTGAGTTCTACCTCAAACGGATCCGCAGACTCAATCCGCTTCTTAGAGGAGTCATAGAGGTGAACCCTGATGCACTCTTTCTAGCCGATAAGGCTGACCGAGAGCGCAAGGTCAACACCCCAGGGTCAACTGGTGGTTTGCACGGGATTCCTATCCTGCTCAAGGACAATATTGCAACCAAAGACAAACTGAACACTACAGCTGGTTCTTATGCACTACTTGGATCAGTTGTGCCTCGGGATGCAGGTGTGGTGATGAAGTTGAGGAAAGCTGGAGCTATCATATTAGGGAAGTCTAGCTTGAGTGAGTGGGCTAATTTCAGGACAAATGGCGCACCCTCAGGTTTTTGTGGGAGAAGCGGCCAAGGAAAGGTGAGTTGCTTAATTACTCGCACAAGTCAGTTGTTCAAGCCTTTCTTGAAATGATTCATCACTTATCCAGGCTTCTAACTGCATGTCATGACTCTGCTATGTTAAACATTACCGTCATCTCATGGACTTTTGGAGTTATGTCTGAAACTAACAGATAATTCTGGGGTTTGATTGTGTTTATAATCAATCATTTTGTAAAATTCAAAAGGTTTTCGCTAGCTGTTGCTAAGAACAAACAAGCAGGAAGCAGGATTGGCATTCCAATGCTACATGTTCTGTGACGATTGTCTTCCGAATGACTTGTCAATTGCACTGACGACATGAGATAATAATTGTGTGACCTTTATTTGCAGAATCCATATGTTTTGTCCGTGACTCCTTGTGGGTCAAGCAGCGGGTCAGGAATATCAGTGGCAGCGAACTTGGCAGCCGTGTCACTTGGAACCGAGACTGATGGCTCCATCCTATGTCCATCGAGTTACAACTCAGTTGTGGGCATCAAACCCTCTGTTGGTCTCACTAGTAGAGCTGGGGTAATCCCCATCACCCCTAGACAGGACACTGTGGGGTAGGTGAATTCTTAGCCAATTGTGATAATTTTACTAGCATCAGCAATGGAGATAATGTGAATCAGTATTTGCTGTATTATACTGAATGGCCAGTAAGATTTATGTTGGTTTCTGGTTGTTACATGTTGGATGGAGCAGGCCAATGTGCAGGACAGTATCGGACGCTGTATATGTTCTTGATGCCATTGTAGGCTCTGATTCAAATGATGCTGCAACCAGAGAAGCAGCAAAATATATTCCAAACGGTGGCTACAGACAATTTCTTAACCCTCTTGGGCTTAAAGGGAAGAGATTGGGGATATTGAGGACTCTATTTTACAATTCGGGCAACGATAAAGGATCCCGTCGGCATCAAACTTTTGAGCACCATTTTCAAACACTAAGGTAACAAAAACCAATAGTTTTTTCTGGTGTCATTTTCGTTTTTTGTTTTTGTTCATAAAAAATTGAAAATAAAATATAAAAACTTGCTCATTTTTGTTTTTTGTTTTCGATAAATAAAAAATGACAAGAAGTTTTCAAAACTAAAAACAAAATTTCTCAAAAGTTGTTTTCACACAATTAATCTACAGAGTATATAACTTGAGTGGTTATCAAACTAAAGTTATATGCGAGACATTTAAATAATTTATGATTAAGTAAGTTGTTTTTTAAAATAATTTTTATTTAAAAATTCATTAAAATAATATTTTTATTATTTTTAAAAAATTATTTTTAATATCAGCACATTAAAATAATAAAATATTAAAAAAATTTAAATTTATCCAATTTTCATTTAAAACGCAATACCACACAAGAGTTAAATTCTTAATACTTGAAGGTTAGGTCATAATCCAGGAAATAGAGCCTCGGGAGTTGGGTTATGACCCGTCTCCAAGGCGACCAAGGGTTGAGTGGAGAGCAGGACTAGGTTCAAGCCGCCCTAGGGGGCTGGCTTAGGATCAGTCTAAGATGATAGGTCCAAGTCGGGACTGGATGTAGTAGACGTATTCTACAGCATTGGTATTAATTCCAATTGAGATTAAGTGTATTTTCTAAATTAAAAGAAAAAAACTAATTAAGAAAATTGCAAAACAAAACAAGTTTTCTGTTTTTAAGAAACTGTAAACAAAAGTAGGAAATTTGAGAATAAACAGAAAACGAAAATGATATCAAACGATCTCTAGATTTTTCTAGTAGTAGTTTCAATAATATCATGGCAAATTAGTGCAAGCTGACTAGACATTCTTTATATTTTCCAAAATTAAGACGACAAGGTGCAGTTCTCGTAGACAATTTGCAAATAAGCGACATTGACACGATCACAGCCGGGCAGAATGGAGAATTACTTGCAATGTTGCTCGAATTCAAGCCAGCCTTGAATGAGTATCTAGAACAGTTGGTGGCGTCTCCAGTCCGATCCTTAGCAGCTGTGATAGCCTTCAACAACAAATTCTCCAGATTGGTTAGTACATGCGCGACTATAATCGGCATACTGAACCAACACGGGTAGAATCCACATTTTGATTTATTTGATTGGTCTTGCAGGAAAAGACCAAGGAATACGGTCAAGAGCTCTTCGAGAAAGCCGAGTTCTTGAGTCGAAACATAACAAACATTGATGCTACATTGAAGAAACTGGTGTCAACATTCAGCAAACTCTCGAAGAATGGCCTGGAGAAATTAATCAAGAAGAACAAACTAGATGCGGTGGTGGCACCTGATTTTAGTTATGTATTATCATTTGTTCTTGCAATTGGACAATACCCTGGAATCAGTGTCCCTGCTGGGTATGACAGTGTCGGTGTGCCTTTTGGCATTTGCTTCGGTGGACCAAAGGGTTCGGAGCCAAAACTAATTGAGATTGCTTATGGCTTTGAGACAGCTACCAAGGTTAGGAGGCCCCCTGCATTCAAGCCTTGAAAGCTTAGCGAAATCCCATCGAGACTTGTTTTGATGCTAATCAAGTACTTACCAGTTCAATAATAAAACTCTTATTCTGGGCAGACACCTTAATTTTCAAGCTCTAAAGTCTGAACACTTGCAAGTTAACGTGCTGCTTAGCTTTGTGAATATGTGGTTTGGTGTTGGGCTGGGTTTCATTCCCGGTATGGCTCTTTGAAATTACTAGATGGGCTAGCAGATGGACCCATTGTCTTTTGGAGCTTGCTCCATGACTATGTATAATTGGGTCATCACGCCCACTATATATTATCTTAGATCCACGCTGAATAAAAAATTATGAACCTTGTGGTACATTCTTGGATCATCGAGGCTTTCAAAACATTCTAGACTTGATTCTTAAATGGGTTGAGGATTTTGGATGAGGTCCTTGGCAGTCTTACGCGGGCTTCTGTATATAAATTTTCTTCCCTGTTTTTTATTTTCTATTTGTAGAGTGCCGGAGCCGAAGTTTGCCAAGTTACCTACCACTAAAAGATTTTGTGCTAGTTTATCTCAATAAAAAGATTGAGAGATGGCTTCCAGAAGTTGATGTGGGATAATAAGCTAGATGCCTTGGTGACTCCTGGTGCAGCTGCTGCTCCTCTCCTTGCAATTGATATGGACATATCGCCCATGGGTGAACCATTAGATGACGGCATTGTGCTATTGTTCCTCTCATCTCCATGGTTTTTTCTTCTTCTTTTTAGATCCTTGCTTTTAACCTGTGTTTTTTTTTTCCTCTCTAATTGAGGCTGTTAATGACCATTTCCTTTAAAGTATGGTGAGCAAATTTCAGAACCCATGTCCACAGATCAATAGATACGGACTGCAGGTGTCTCAAAATCGGCATATGCCATAATATCCGCCGAGTGCTCTATGAATCTGCCTATTCTGGTCCATGCCATCATGCTTCTTGGTTAAATAGCACTGCGTATGTATGCTATCCTCGCGCAATCATTGCGATGTGACCTAACCTAATGCATGCTCATAATCTGGTAGTGAGGAGACACAATTTGGTCTCAAAATTGGCATATTCCATAATATTCGGCCGAGTGCTCTGTGAATCTGCCTCTTTTGGTCCATGCCATCATATCTACTTCTTGGCTGCTGCTTTTCAAAATCATATCTAATTAAAAATTAATTAAAATGTCAATATATGTTATATGTGGAATGATGACAAGAATGAATCCCATTCCATTTAAGGAGTCTAATTACTAAAGTTGGCCTAAATGAAAATAAAAATTAGTTCCAGTTGACTTTAAATTGAAACAAAGATGAAAGCCAGATATTCGGTTCCTAGATATTGTCCAATTGCAGGAACAGATGTTGCCAGACAACAAACCTCAGCCGAAACTCAAGATTGTAGGGAATGCGCGAGGGCTCTATATATTTATCATCAAGCTAGGAAGCTGGTGAATTTACTGTGTGTTTGGCTGGTTTTTTTTCAAGAATATAACTCTTTTAAAACACAAACTGGGGGGCCGCTAGAGGGTTTGCCAAGATCAAAACCAGTTTTTTCAAAACCAGTTTTTTTTTTCAAATTAAATGTAACTTGAGCTGCTCCAATTTAATTTGTTGCTCAAAATGTGATTTTTCTTCCAAGGCTAGGAACATAGTTAAATGCCTCGAACCAATATCTATCTCCCTCGTTAAAAATGGTAGCATTATTATTTCAAGGTATCAATGACTAACATCTAGCACACAAGTCCTATAAAAATGGGTAGAGGTCTTTTTTTTATTTTTTATCAATAAATAATTCGAGAGGAATAAACAAGGATGGCAAGAATGGCAGCATTTGCTTGTACTTCGATCATATGTACCGCTATTGTTTAAGCATATCGTGAATATCACGAGTAGGCAAGTAGATAAAAAGGAGAATTAATTGATATTATTATTAAATTTAGTTTAATGAATTGTTGATTTTGAAATTTTTTATCTTGATTTCTCATTAAATCATGGGAGAATTTTTTTAATATTATCTAGATAACTTGGAGAGTTTAAATATAATTCAAACAATCAATAAAAATATAATTTGGTTTTAAAAAAATTTAAAATAACTTCTTTTTAAATACTGAGAAGTCGACATATTGAATTAACTTAATAACTAAATTCATAATCTGAGTGATGGATCCTCTTAGTTTAAGAACTTTATTAAAAAAAAAGTATTTTTGTTTAATTATACGATAATAAAAATAGATACTCATAAAATCAAGTATAAATCAAATTACAATATATTTATTTGAGATTGCAATAATCTCGTATAAAGTAAGTCAAAATAATTTATGAAAATAAATTTAAAATGAAGTAAATATTGAAAGATAAAATTGAGATGAAAAAACCTTAAAAAAATGAAAAATAAAAAAAAATCATTTACTAAACAGTGAAGAAGATGAGTTGATATTCCAACCTTTTTTTTAGATATATTACATAAATTTTTTGAATCCATGTTTTTTTTTCCTTCCCGTTTCATTAAAAGAGAAGGGTTTTTTTTTCGTACCTCGATAGATTGACATTATCATTGCAAACATTGCGAATGGTAAAAATGATTGGGTCCTAATCCATCCTCTATTTTAGTTGGGCTTGAAGATTTGAAGCTGAAAACGAGAACGTGACCAACCTCCAATTCTACTTCCATGAACATGGTCAGTGGCATAAATCCTACAGCTATTAAAGTTGCTCAACCAAGTGAAGCTGACCTATTATGATGGTTGATGATCCATTGACTGAAGGACCTGATCCAAAACCAAAGCCTCTAGGCCGAGCCTAGGGGATTTATGGGTCAGCTGAGCAGAACGGAGTGGCCTTGATCATGGCGATGGACTTTGCATTCACTGACGGTATCTACGAGTGTGTTTAGTATTGTAGTAGCTGTTGTGATTGTGGTTTGAAAAAAGTTGTTTTATAAAAAGTACTTTTAGTTGAGGTTGGTTTGAAAAAATAGGTGTTTGGTTAAAACTGTGGTTGAAATTGAGGTTGAAGAAAAGGTAATTTAATGTGTTTGGTTAATAATGCTTTTGAAATTGAGGTTATAAAATAATTTTAATATATATATATATATATTAATATTGATGGTTTTAAATTTAAATAGAGTAGAATTAACTACTCCTATTACATCATGAAATAAATAATACTTGATATAAAATATTTTTTATTATTCCATTAAACTATTTATAATTCCATTACATACAAAATTCAGCCGATAAGAATTACAGTTTTCATAATTTTGTGAGCGTGTAATAAAATCAGATAAAATATTATCAGGTATAAAATTAATATTACAGTGCGAGTGAATTTAATTTACTCTATACTAGTTTTTCAGGAAAAAAAATATTGTTCACATCACAATATGAGTGAATTTAATTCACTCTAAACAAGTTTTTTTATAAAAAAAAAATTGTTAAAAAAATTAACGCACTGAAAAAAAAAATACACGTGAACAGTGCAAAGTGAATTGCAATGTTCACGTGAACAGTGCAATTCATTGAACAGTGTGTGTTTCACAGGTTAAAACTCGTAAAAAAACAATATTTTACTGCTTCTGAAAAATCGTGATCCTGCCGTATATAAATAGCGGGACCCATGTGTTTTGATTGTTTAACCATTTGTAACCAAACGGCCATTTCATGTGTTTTTTAAAGAAACATGAACATTAATGCGTAGCCAAACGGGCTCTCTAATGGCAGCAGCATTAGCCTCCTTGGCAAGAATTGGGCAGTGAATCCTGCTCGTGAGATGCCAATTGTTGGCGGAACCGGCCTTTTCCGATTGGGACGTGGTTATGTCAATATTGCACGAGCTTATTGGCTTGATGTTACCACTGGTGATGCCTTAGTTGGCTACAATGTTATAGTAGTTCACTAGATGTTACTTTATTGTTTCAGAAGAGTATAGCCATGCTCTTTTTATCAGCGTGGTTTGCCATGAGTTGTTTACCTACTTTTAGGCTATGACTTGATGCAGCAGCACCATGCATGTTGATTACAATTAGTATAGTAATCAGACGATTACAACTTGGTTCATTCTTGGAGTTTTTCTCCCTAATTAACTTGTTAAAATTAGTAATTTTTAATATTCATGAGATCCAACCACTTTTCCTTCCTTCCTTTCCTCTTTCCACGGTATTTGAGGAAGGAATCAAAGTCAGAAAAGTGTATGGCAAGCTGTTGATTGGCGTTGCTGCTGTTCTTATTTAGTAATGGCAGTGTTTAGAGCAGTGGGAGTAAGTTAATACTGCTTTACTTGCTGCCTCGTCATGTGATTTAAACAAAAGCATGGCCATCAATATACTTTAACACATTAAGAAAGGATTACTAATACTGTCCAGAAAAATATTCAACTTGTGATGATCATGATCAAATCTTGCTACTGCACTCAGAACCAGAAACAGCTTAGAGATTAAAATTTGTAACTAATTGGATTGAATAGTCCAGAAAGATGACCTTGAAAGTTTAATAACTTGTTCCTGGCAATCTTTAGGCATGTCTCAAAGCTTTGAGACAGTCTCTTTTGCTCACGTTCTTCGCAAAGCTAACAATGTGGCAGGTTCTTTGGCAAAACAAGGATTGTCCAGAGAGCCCGAACTTCTTGCTTGGCTCCTGACTGTTTTTGCTCCTCTGTTTCTTATTTTCAGATGTCGGTTGTACTGGGTCGATTTGGAACTATTCAAGTCTACAGGCAATTTCTACACGAAGCTCCCTCCCTTCTTTCGCTGCAGCAATAATCTAGCTTAATGGTAAGTTGACGATGTAGAGCAGTGGAAACAAGCAAAGGTCTGCGATAACCAGTAAAAGGAGTTCTGTACTTGCAGCAAAAAGATTGAACATTATCTGATTTCATTCTTTCAAGCAGTCCTTTTATGCCCTGTCACCAGGAATCATAACAAAACAAATGGTAACCATATTTTTACAGCTACTGAATCAAGTTTATCAGCATGCTCTGCATGCACCTTTTCTGCCTGGAAACCTAATTTTAACATAATACAAAATTGACCACAGACAGAACTACACCAGCAATGTGGGAGCTCGACAATTCTCCAGTCTTCGTTTCCACTGGCGGCAGTACCTCGTCGAGAATGAAAGAATGAGTCAGGAGGCTATCAGCAGACCACCTCTCACAGTGATCTCTCTCAAAGCACCCCCTCAAGAAATCTTTTCCTTTCTCTGGCATATTTTCAGGAATCATTGGTGATTCATTCCCACGGACAAGCTTATTGAATAATTCTTTCGAATCCAAAGTTCCCCAAGCAATCCGTCCTGTGATCATCTCAACAGCAATGCAACCAAGAGACCATATATCCAAAGCCGATGTGATCTCAACAAATTGCACAGACTCAGGAGACATATAGCATGGCGTCCCGCGGTATTGATACATATGCAACAACTTATCCGAATCGTCCTCTCCAGGCTCTCTAGCCAGCCCAAAATCAGCAATCTTAAGATGATGACCCCTTATTCCATGATCTCGACAAAGAAAAACAGGATGTTTGCAGGTTTAAGATCGCAATGCACATGACCATTATAGTGAATGCAAGATAACCCCTTCAGCAGCATCTGCGTGTATTTCCTGACATGGCTCTCCGGACCCCTACCTCCATAATCTTTCATCAAATTTAGAAGAGAGCCCTTAGGAGCATACTCCAACAAAAGAATGTACTTGAACACCCCTCGTTCAACACTCACACAATCTCCATAGCATCCTATAACTTCATTAGAACCAAGAAATCTTCCTAATATCCTTCTCTCCTTCTGAAGACTAAAAAGAGTATTCGAGTTTCGAACTTTTAACTGCAAACAACCCATCTATATCATTAGCATCTGTTGATGTTAATAAACGGTTCCATACAATCCTTTGCCTAGGTTTTTCAATCCGGCCCATTCCATAGTTAAGAATAATCAAAAGCTAAAAACAAACGAAAGAAGAGATTAAAAGCAGGAAAAGATGCAAATAACAAAACGTGAACATATATTCCAAAACATTCTCCTGATTTGGAATTGGGGTTAAACCTATTTTATAAAAATTTAAATTTTTTTGTCTTAATTTATTTTTTAATCTTTTCAATGTAATTATATTAAAAATAAATTTTAAAAAATAAATATTATTTTAATACATTTTTAAATAAAAAACACTTTAAAAAATAATCTTTATTATATTTTCAAACACACCATAAAAATTCTACCAAGTAAAGTACGGGATCCTTTTTTAGTTTAGATACCTCTTTAAGAATCATTGGGGCACATAATTTTTCTATCACTTGATAAATCAGATTAATTATGATAAACAATAATTTTTATTTTTTAATTTGTTATGCATATATGATTAATTTAGATATTAAATAGGATCAATATAAAAAAATAAAAATTAAAACATGAATTTCTTCAAAAATAAAATTGAACTAATTTTTACAGCAACCAAAATCAGTGAAGTAAAAAGAAATAAATGCAATACAGGAAAGATAGATTTGCATTCAACAACAGCCTTATATTGCTTCAGTTGATAAACTAACTTTATTTTATTAAATCCAAATTTCAAAATATTAATAAATTTTTGGTTATTTGATGATAAAAAAATATATATATATTATTCATCCGCAAAGGACATACCCGTCAACTAAATAAGTAAAAATTAAAATATAAAGGTTGTACAGAGGTCCTACCGGGAGTCGAACCCAGGTCGCTGGATTCAAAGTCCAGAGTGCTAACCACTACACCATAGAACCCTGGAGTGTTGGTAGGCTCATAAAGCATTATCAAATATTAAATAACCGTATTTATGTGGGGATTGCATTGACATTTTTTTTGTAACAATTAGGCCGAAGAAAATCCAAAAAATGGAAAAGATAAATGTGATTGACAGTCGTAGGAGACCTGTATCTAAAGATTATGTGAATATTTATTTTTGTGTTTTTAAAAAAATTATTTTTTATTTTAAATTAATTTTTTTATATTTTTATATTATTTTAATATGCTAATATTAAAAATAATTTTAAAAAACTAAAAAAATATATACTATTTTAAAATACAACCATTACCGCAATTGTAATCTTAAAAGCTTTTCTTCAAAGAGGCAGTGTAAAATCTCGTATGTTGAGGCCAAGGTAGCATACGACGACTTGTTAGCTCAGCGGCTTTACGGCTTTGCAAATGGGCAGCAAGAATTGCGAAGTTTTTAAGGTGGTAGTGTAAACTGTAAAGTCTCGTATGTTGAGGCCAAGGGAGCATACAAGAACAAGCTCAGAGGCAGTGGCGCCATTTACAATTTGAGATAATTGTCTATCAGTTCGTGGCAGGTCCATTCATCACCCTCAAGCCGTTACCTTGGTGTGCTCCTTTTATGCTCTTCATCTCTCTTTTTTGTGCAGACAGAAGTCGAAATGAAGGCAGGTTCAACAAAATTCACAATGATATTCTCTTCTCACTGATTATACAACAGGTGATTCTAGCATAAACCTACAACCTAGAAACGCAAGAACTATACACAGCAAGCGATCAAGATTGGTACAATGCAGATCTATTTCAACAGCACAAAGTGCTAAAGATTCTAGAACCAGGCATGGTTGAACAAGAAGCAATGATTAGCCCCAGTGGCTTGATAAGAAGAAAAACCACTTTATGAAAATATCTAACAAAGAAATTACAACCACTAATACCAAGCAAAATATTGTTGTAATCTGACAAAAAGAGAAGGGGGGGGAGAGGAACAATAAGTAGCTCAACTTCACTCGCATTCCTTGATGACCATCACAAGATGGCGACATCAAAAGTTTCCTGGCAAGTATAACCTACAATTTTCTTCATTGTCCATATTGCATTTGTTGAGAATAATCAATTAGCTTCTTCAATAGAGGAAAGAGGCTAATCAAAGCAAGTTGAAGCTGTTCTGAGCTATTTACGCGAATACTGATTTGTCCAGCTCCCCTGTTATTTAAATTTGCACGACCAATCAAATTTGTGGATCGTCCTATAGGAATCTGGGATTGTACATTGCAGCCAATAGCGAGATCTCCATGCCAGTCCATGACGGAAAGCCCAAGTGTTGATAATGAACGACCAAGAGGATAATCTTTGTCCCTCAGCTGGACCTCCAGACTGCCACCATAAGCCACATCACCACGACCAGCCATTGCACCACCAGACATTACCATTTGAAGCCGTTTACCAGCAATCAATTTATCCTCGACTTTCACTCCAGCTGATAAGACATCACCCAACAGAGTAACCGATAGACCAGCTGTAGCCTTATTTTTCCTAAAATTACTGAACCGAGTTTCACTTCGAAGAGTATAGGCCAAGTCTTTTCCCACAGTCTGCATATCAAACCCCAGTGAGGTTGCTTTTCCTTCTCCATACTTTAAAGAACTTGCTAATTCCATTTGAACATTGGCATCCTTCTTGTCCTTTGTTACCTGGCCAGAAAACGATATAGGGATTTTGTCTTTAACCACAAACAATCTCTCCACATTTATACCTTCGTAACCAACATCATGGTCCCAACCATGAGTTTCTAGAACTGGCCTCACAAGCCACTGGTTGGAGGTATCGAGGTAACGGTACCTATGAGTGGGATTATCAGAATCAAAGGAAGCAGGTAAGGCTAGATCCGGCATGGGAACAGGAACAGATGCAGCTCCACCTTCTTCCTCTGCATTTTCAGCATACTCGCTGGGCAGGTCCTTAGCAGCTGCAGCCATTTTCTCCATCAACTTCCGTCGCCTTTTCTCGTCCTTTAACTGCTTTTTCATGAAAAGTTTCTCTCTGTATTCCAACTCATCAAAATATGCCTTCTTCTGAACTTTAGTAAGCTTTGCAATCTGAGCCTTTGTCAAACTTTTAAATGGTGGCAATTCATCATATTCTGATTCATCCTCGGAATCTGATGACTCATCTAAATCATCATCTAAACCATCCTCATCACCATACTGTTCCTCTGGTAGCTTAACTTGTGGTCTTGACTGGAGAAGCGACGAAAGAAGGAATGGTAAAGGAGGTGCTCTTGCTCGAGTTGCAAAAGGCTTCGCAGGTGTACTATCTTGCAACTTCAAAAGTGCATTTGCCTCGGCGAGAATCTTAGATGCAAAAGAGAGCAGCAACAAGTGGGGCTTCCAAACCTGACCGTTTGGCAACACTCTCTGCCCTGCCCTATTAGTTCTACATGCTGAGTGATTCTCAACCAATGAAACAGGATTCATGAGTCGCATATCTCCTGCTGCCAGACGAATTGCTTGTTGGACAGCATGTGAACGCTGAGTGACAAACATGTCATAACTTGAAGCAGTTCCATTGGGACCATCAGGTGGAGCTGATGCAGCATGAGTCAGGACAACAATTGCATTGAACCATATAGATGGCCCAAATATGTCGGTGATGGTACGCAAGAGAGGCATATCACCAAAATCCCTGCTTTGCATATCCAACCTGTCAAGATACAACACAATATCTGGAGGAGTTTTCTTGATAAAGCACTTGACAGAGTGAAGGATCTTCTCATTCTGGCGCTGGTCAGACCATGAAGGAAGAAGCCCTGGTGTGTCAATGACTCGTACCTTTATCCCCTGAACAGTACCCACAACATCCTGAACCTTTTTTGTACCCAATTGAAAAGCATCGGTGCCAAACTTCACTTCATCAAATATAGAGTTGATAGTGGCACTTTTACCAACACCTGTCTTTCCAAGAACCATAATTGTACAAGAGAAATCAAGAGGTTCCTGCCCAGCAGCCTCAAGATGCTCTGCCATTGCACTGGCACGATCAAAACCAGCAACACGACCACCATTTCTACCTCGCAGCTGCTCAGCTAATCCTAGTCTGTATAAAACCTGTGCAACAACAACATTATGGGGAGTCTGCCCAAGTCTATGTGCAAGCCGCAAAAATTTCACCCCGATCATCTGAAGTTTTTCACGTGTCTCATCAAACTCTTCTGATTCCCCGTTTGTAGGATCTTCAATCTGTTGGGATTGCATATGAGAAACAGTTCCATTAGCACGAAGTTGCGGGGTTGCCCTGGGTGCAGGTTCCAATAGTGGTGCAGCGCGCCCAAGGCCAGCTGGACGAGAAGGTGAGGGGGCTGCACTCAGAGACTTTGCAGATGAAGATGCAATCTCAGGTAAATGCTGAATTTTACGCTCTATATTTGCTGGGGCATTTTTCTTATCCTCCTGACCCTTTTCTGCTGTCTTCTGAGGTGATTCAGTCACAGTAGTGTTTTTGCTGGCTCTGTTGATGTTGTTGTCAGCATGGTGTAATTCAGAACCCTTGTTATCCTCTGATCGCAAAGTAGATGCATGAGCCTGAATCTCCTCATTTCTCTCCATCACAGAATTCTCAGAAGAAGAAGAGGCAAAAACTTCTGGTGCCAGCTTCTCTTCCTCCACAGTCAGTGGGATAGCTGAAGCAGCTTTCAGTTCACTTGTTTTCCCATTTTGGTCTGAATCTATAACAGCTGAAACATCTTTCAAGTTCCCATTGCTACCATCTTGGTTTTCTATGTTTACACCTGCTGAGATGTCCCTGAACTGTTCACTCTTATTTACCTCATTACCAGAATCAAGGCCCACTATTGCACTTTCAAAATTCCCATTTTTCTCAACCTCGTGTTTTATATCTTTTCTTTCCAGATTCTCATCCAATCCTTCACTCTTATCATCTTGAAGATCACCTGATCCGTTAAATAAATCATTGGCCTCCTGATATTCAGCACCCAATTTATCCTCCTTCAGTTCCTCTCTCTTACCATCTTCTGGAAGAATCTCCATGTTCAACTCAATTTCTTGATTGAAATGGGACTCATCCTCACCCTTCAAAGCCTCTGTTCCTCCATTACCAGCAATCTCAGAGACCTCCTCACCTCCACTCATCTCATTGTTCTCTGCTTCCTGAGAAGACTCCTCACCTCCACTCATCTCATTGTTCTCTGCTTCCTGAGAAGACTCATCACCTCCACTCATCTCATTGTTCTCTGCTTCCTGAGAAGACTCTCCATCACTTTTCAGTTCCTTGCTTGAATCAATTCCGCTATTAAAATTGGCCTCATCCTCACTCCTTAAAGCTCTAGTTTCTCCATTACCAGCAATCTCAGAAACCTTCTCACCTCCACTCATCTCATTGTTCCCTGCTTCCTGAGCAGACTCTCCATCACTTTTCAGTTCATTGCTTGACTCAATTCCTCGATTAAAATTGGCCTCATCCTCACTCCTTAAAGCTCGAGTTTCTCCATTAACAGCAATCTCAGAAACTTTCTCACCTCCATTCAATTCATCATTCCCAACTTCCTCAGCAGCCTCTCCATCATCTTTCAATGATCCACTTTTGTCATCCAGATGTTCAGAATCCATTTTTATCAAATTCTGGCCCGTGCCCTCACCCTTATCCTCTGAAATCTTAACAGAATTGTCACTTGTCGCCTGATATTCAATATCCAACTCATCCTCCTCCTTTACCTTCTTCTCATCATCCTTGGGCAGAATCTCCTCAATCAATTCAGTTTCCCGCTTAGGATCCACCTCACCTTCACCCTCAGCCTTCACAACCTCTGTTCCTCCATTGTCAATAATCTCAGCAACCTCTCCTCCACTCGATTCATTGCTCCCAGCTTCCTTTGCAGTCCCTCCCTCATCAATCTTATCAACACTATCTCCACCAACCAAATCCTCTACCTTCTCTTCACCAACCACTCCACCTAGCTCCTCTGGATTCCCATTATCAGCAGGAACAAAAATCACCTCCTTGAATTTCTCAGTCTCATTTCCTAGATTCGAATTCTCATCGTCAAATGCTGGACTCGACTCACCAATACTCTCAACAAAACCAACTGACTCAACTTTCATTCCCTCCTCCTCCTCCTCCTCCTCCTCCTGCAAGTGCTCATGTGACTCAATTGCCTCCTCAAAAACCTCATCTTCCAAATCTTTCGATTCATCAGACCCCACCACAACTCTCTCCTCCTCTATCTTAACCCCAAAACCCTCATTTCCCACATTGGATTTCTCTTCCACAACAACTCTCTCCACCCCATTTTCCATTTTTTCTTCAAAACCTTGATTCACATAAAACCCACAAAATCAAAACACAGAACTCATTTCAATATCATCACAACCAATCACATAACCAACAAAAAGAAACATCATAAAGCTTCCATCTTTTACTCAAAAATCATGACTTTATATAACAACAATCCATACAATATCCAAATTGAAACTTTCAGATCTCAATAAGCAACTTTCACAGGTTTTCATTAGGGCTTTGCACAAAAAAAAATGCAATTAAATCAATACAAAATCATAATTAATTAACTAAAACACAAAAAAAAGAATCCTTTTTTTTTTCTTTTTGCTTACCTTGTTTCCTAGAGAGAGGAAGTGAACGACTTTCAGAGCGATAGAGAAGGAGAGTTAGTGAACGAATCCTAAATGTAATCTACTGGCTGCAGCTGCTATGGCTTTACCATGTTATATGAATTAAGGAGATAAGAATTTTTTATCGGACGGTGTAGATTTGGAGTTATTGCGTTTTGCTGATCGGACGGTGGAGGAATTTTTGCTGGGTCTGATGGATTGCTTTGATATCATCGTTGAAAGACGCCAAATCTTGCTGACGTGGATTTTCTTGTATAAAATTAGGGTTTAAGTCTAAACCTGGAATGGTCATTAAACTCTTAATTTTCTTAATCATGGTCTTCTACCTTTTTTATCTACTACTCTGGTCCCTGCATGTTATGCTTCGTCTCTAAAAATTTGTAATAGTGTGTTAGTGATTGAATTTTTTATTCTCAGTTGATGATATCTTAAAAAATTCAAGTGGCTCGAAGGCAAGATTTTTGATAATCAATTAATTTTTTGATTTTAGCAATTTAATTTATTTTTCCTAACCACAATGGCTGGTGGCTGGTGTCTATTACTTGCAGAAGGTTTCTTTTGGTGAATTTAAGAAACTATTCAATGCTTTAAGTAAGTATCTTTTTAGAGAAAAGACAATGATATTTTAAAGAGAAACTCTTTGCCATAGGCCCAAATAAGCCATTATGGGAACTCTGTGTGGAAAGCCTGTGTGTGTCAAAAAATAAAGGGGGAGATAGCTGATAATAAGATATGATGGGCCAGTCAATCCCGGAGGTGAAATGTACAAAATATAGGGATGTTCCTATTATTGGAAGGTTCCTTCTCCTGATGTAAACAACAAGCCTCGTCTAAGCTTGGATGAGGAGAAAGCATGTTGTGCTGGCCTCTACTTCAACAAAGTATGAAGTCAATAGAATAGCCAAAGGATATTATCAAACAATTTTGCAAAGTATGTAACTTTCTTATTCTCTTGTTTCTTTATTGCTAAGTTTATTACTAACTTTTATTTTTTATGCAGGACAAACAGTTGAAAGAGAAGAAGAAACTTCAACGATGTTTGTAGAATAAAGTTCAACAAGGAAATCTTCAACTCTTGTCATGGTTGGAAGTAGGGCTGAAGAACATATAAAGGATTACCTCATCATTGTTGATGAACTCTATGTTCTTGAGGGCTTTGTCCCTAAGGAAACAATGGTGAGAGTCAGAACCCTCGTAAAAAATGAAGTCGGGGACAGTCGTACTCCCCCAATTGAGGTTCAAGCAGATTTGACTTCCCTTGAAGTGATTGTGGGTGTTGTTACCCACTTTAAGAGGAAAAAGATTTCCACCTCTGTATAGTTCAATGTTTTAGTCTCGATTGTAGAGGCTCTCTTGGTGGCACCTTCTCTGCCTCAACTTCCAGCTTTATCGGTAGAGGTTGCAGTAGCTAAGCCTTCTGCTTGGGTTGTTCCAGTGGAGACTGAGTTCAAAGATGCTTTCACCCACTTTGCTTTTTACCAAGCTCCCTTCAGTTTTTCCACCCTGACCGAGGAAGAGAGGGAGTTTGTAGAGGCTATTGTCGGTAGGAGGTCAGTCATTAGAAAGACTAGCATTGAGGTGGTGAGACTACTAGAAAGGATTCTCATCATCCCATCAAACATCATAATAATGTCTGATGAGAGCTACAACCATTATTTGGCTTTAAATGGTCAAATGGCCTTTATTATAAGGAATTTTTTATTTCACCTTTTTGTTTAATTCTATGACTATTATTCCTAATATTTGTTATTGACAAACTTTAATGATATACACTAATTCCATAAGACGTTGGGTGGCTGAGAGAAATCATGTAATGGAGGCCATTGCTATAAACAGGGAAAACCAAACTGCCTTCGAGCAGCTAAAACATGAAAAAAGTTATTATAGAGGCCGAACTAAAGAGCCTTAATATGGCTTATACAACGCTGAAGGAATAAATATAAGGCATTGTTCTTCAATTGGGCTCTAATGACAAACTATTTTAGGTCATCTATAACCAAGTGGATTCCCTAAAGCAAGAGATCCTTGAGATGAAAATCATTCAAGATGGTCTGAGTATGGAGCTTTTTGCGCCGGGGAAGAAACCTAAAATTCTCGGGCTTAGTTGGAGGTTTTGAGGAACTCTCTCAAAACGTTTCAGGGATTTTTTAGGGTTTAAGAGCTTTGACTGGGATAGTTAGGGACAAGATCTTTCTTACCATGTCCAATATATATTTATTCAATCAATCAAGGGGGATGCAAGTGGACTTTAGTATTGCCTTTCATCTAGTCCCGATGCCTGACTTTACAAATGTGTTCTTTGTCATGACTGTTGTTTCCCGACATGGAAAATATCTAGTTAGGAAGCCTGAGCTAGATATTTAAGCCTTATTTCCCCCTATCCTCTTATAAATATTGTACACACCTCTAGTCTTGCAAGGTTTATCCATATAACATTTATCTTTTATTTTATAAAATTTTAATTCATTTTATTTCTTTATTTACTCGTGTGTATAGATCTAACGCCTGTAATAAACATTCCATGCATGATTTGAAGCCCTAAGAAAAATCTTTGAAATTTTATATGGGTCTAGCATCTATACTTGAAAAATGTTAAAGGAATTCCCTAAACAATTGGTGCAAGACTAATGCCCATATTATAATTTCCATGCAGGGTCTAGAAACCTAAGAAAATTGTTAAAAAAAATTATAGGTCCAACACCCGCACCTAGGAAAACATTTAGTAAATTTGAACTTTAAACTTTATCTAACCATAATCAAGATTTAGAAGAGATTTACCCGTCTGGAACCAAGAGGAGATCTTGGTTTCAGGTATATTCCTGTCAATTTAAATGAATTTGTAGTGGATTAATGAATAATCATTAGGTAGGACATGGAGATTAGTGTTGTTGTCTTTATGGTGACCATGTCAATCCCTTACAATATGATTTGTGCAATCACACTAGGGAGACTAAGTCGATCCCATTTAAGGTGAATTTTGTAATCGCACTAGGAAGACTGAGTTCATCCTATCCTTGAAAGGTTATGAGGTTGTTGCCCTAAAAAGATAGTGTGTCAATCTCATTATTGGAGATATGTTCAATCGCACTAGGAAGGCTCATAATCCATCATTCTAGGGTAAATTGGGCAATCATACTAGAGATACTGAGTTTGTCTCATCCTCAAAAGGTTATGAGGTTGTTGCCCTAAAGAGATGGTGTGTCAATCTCATCATTAGAGATATGTGCAATCGCACTAAGGAGGCTTCAGATTCATCATTTCTAAGGTAAATTATGCAATCACACTAAGAACACTGAGTTCATATCATCCTTAAAAGGTTGCGAGGTTATTGTCTTAGAGAGATGATGTGTCAATCTTATCCTTAGAGATATAGGTAGCCGCACTATGGAGGCTCTATATCTATCATTTCCAATGTAAATTATATAACCGTACTAAAAAAACTAAGTTCATCCTATACTTGAAATGTTGCGAGGTTGTTTTCCTGGAGAGATGAAATGTTAATCCCATCATTGGAGATATATACAATCGCACTACGGAGGCTTTATATTTATTCCTTTTAAGGTAAATAGTGCAATTGCACGGGGGAGATCGAGTTGATTCCTTTCAAGGTAAATTATGCAATTGTACTATGAAGATTAAGTTTATCTCATCTTTGAAAGGTTGTGAGTTTGTTGCTCTAGATATCACCCAAATAAAAAAAGACATTGTCACTGTGAATAATTTAAATCATATATAAGAAACTTACATTCCTAGTCATTGACCATGATATATTTTTTATTGACCTTTAAGATATAATCATCTTGATAATATTTTTGTTGAAATCATGATCTCAGCTATGAAGGAGGAGAGAATAGAGTTTCTATGATAGATGTCTTTTGGGTGGTTTACAACCAAACTTCACATGTTTTATAATTTGAACCAACATTCCACTTATACTTGTTAAAAGCTTTACAAAATCTTGAGGCGCCAACTGTAATCGTGAAGTTGGCAAATGTTTAGCCAAAACTTGCTCATCTTATTTAGCCTATGGGAAAGTAGAAAAAATTATACTGACTTAGAGCAATCAAATTGCTACATAGCCTTTCTTAATCATTGAAGAGTTGTTGAAGATCTGGTGAAGCAGACATGTCAACAACTATAGGAAGGCTCATGACACGTCTTGTTTCATGATCTTTTTTATCATCTACTTTTAATGGTGATTTAGGATGTCAATAAACCAATTATGGAAGAACTATCGATGAATTTTTAATCAGTTTCTCACAGATGACACCACTAATAATGCACAAAAAAATTCAAGTAGCTTGAGGGAAAGGCTTAAATCTTGAATAATCAGTTAATCTTTTTTTTTTATGGAAATTTGATCTATTCTTCCTAGCTAAGGTAGTTGGTGCCTGATACCTACAAAAGGTCTCCTTTAGTGAATTTAGAGACTTTCTTATGCTTAAGTAAGTATCTTTTTCAGAGAAAAAACAATGATATTTTAGAGAGAGACTTTGAAAATAAATATGCAGTAGAGAATGAAGATTCAGATCCTCTTCTTTTGAGGATCTAATGGGTATTTATAGCCTACTCTTCTTACCCTTTTTATAATGGGGATGACTCAAAAGTCTTTTTTTTTTCCTGATAGCATTTAACCCTTATTTTCAATGAGAAAAATATTTCTAACTTTGTCAAAATAAAGATATCTCTAACTCTATTAAAGAGAAAACATCTCTGACTTTATTAGAAAAGAAATATATTTGTACATGTTAACCCTCGTTTTTAAAGAGAAAAATATCTCTAACTTTGTCAAAATAAAGATATCTCTGACTCTATTAAAGAGAAAACATATCTGACTTTATTAGAAATATCTTTGTACATGTGTGGGCTCAGTGCTTGGCTGAACCTAATGATGTTGGATTTAACAGCTTGCGAGATTCATATATGTTTGGGCTCAGTGCTTGGCTGAGCCTAAGGATGATCGGTTTAGTAGTTCACCAGACCTATATATATTTAGGCTCGGCGCTTGGTGGAGTCCAATGATGCTGGGTCTGGCAATTCGTCAGACCCATATATACTTGGACTCGGTGCTTGACTAAGCCCAATGATGTTAGGTTATCACCCAGCCTCTAGTTCCTTTAAATGAGGATCCAAAGAAAATAAAAATAAAATTCGAAATAAAAAATGTTGATCCATTATCAAGAATAAATAATTTCTGCATAAAATACATACTTAAAATGATGCATTCGTAGAATTTTTTTTCTTAGAATTAGTTAAATTTAAATTGTTATCATAGAAATTGTTTGTTACTAAATTTGGTTTTTTCTCCAATTGTATTCTTTGTGTTGATTAAATTTTATTTAAATAGTTAAATATATTTAAAAATATTTTTATTAGCTATTCAATCATGAATTTGATGAATAATTAGTTCAGAACGTGATGTAAAATATATGAATTAGTAAACATAGAAACAAAGGATTTGATTTGAAAGTGTGAAATGAGAAAGAGTAACACATGTAGATATCATTTATTTATTATTTTTTTATCTTGTGTTCAAACCGTAAATCAATGTAAATGTAGAAATAAATACAAATTAACAAGATAGACGTATATTTGGATGTATTTAAAACTAAGCTCAAATAGATGTAGAAAAGTACAGGAAAGGACAGTTGAGAAATAGCTTTCATTATAATTATAATGTAATACAAGGGATCAAGATCCAAGAATGGCTGAAAAGCAGATAAAGGGAAAGGAAGTGACTCTTTGACGTCAAATATACAAGCAGGCAAAGGCAAAAACACCTCGATGTTCATCAATCCAGAATCAAATGGAAGGCACTTGTCGATGAAAGATCTGGATAGGTTGGTTGGTGGCCCATCTCTAATAAAAGTCACAGGATCATGAAAAGGGGATCGGTTCGAGGCCAATGAGAGTGGAGTATGTATCTAACACATCACATTGTTTGGAATTTGAACTTTTAGGGGTACATAAGCCCAGCTCAAACTCGAGAGGACCATGTTGAGTTGTGGCTCAAAACTAGTACAGATTCAAAGATTATTTAAAAAAAAAGTTTATATGGTTGGTGGGTTCTTGATGGCTAAAATGTCCATCATTTTTCACCGACCATTTTATCAAGAATTAGTACTCGAGCCAACATCTCGAAGTTGATCGATCCTAGAATGAGCAGGGATAACATGTCTCTCACCCACCTCAACATTAACTTTCATAGTTTTGCATGACAAAAATAGTGTTCCGTTAATATTTTGATTTGTGTTACGCTACATTTCAGGTTATAAAATTTCTAAATATAAAAACAATATTAAGATGTTATTAATATTTTTGTCTAGTGGAAAAAAAGAATTTAACTGATGTGGGGTTGACCAGATATGATTTGATTAACTTTACGGGTTCAAAAATAACTTGGGCGATCTTAAAAACATAGTTTGACTAAAACAAATTAAAGATGATATTTTTTTAATATTAAGATAATAATATATTAGATTGACTTGGGTCAACCCGGGTTAACATGTCAAATCTGTTATCTGGGTTATGAGACTGATAACCCTATAAAAAGCAAATCAAAATAAATTATGAAGTTGAGATTCTAATTAACCTAATGATGAATGATGAATTTTAAAAAAAATCGATTAAAAAAGGACCTAAAAAACAACTCATGTCAACTTGTCAAACCCACTACCCAAGTCACAAGACCATGATAACCCCATAAAAAATAAATTGAAACAAATTACGACATCCAATCTTTAATCAGCCTAATGTTGAATGATAAGATTAAAAAAAAATTAAAACAATAACATAAAAAAATAACCCGAGTCAATTCGTCAAACTTATGACCTGGAATGAGACCTGAGATAACCCCATACAAAGAAAATAAAAAAAAAGACCTGATTTGACATAGGTTAACCTGTTAATTATGTGATTCTAATCATGAGACTAAGATAACCCCATAAATAGAAAAACAAAACAAATTATAAAAGCTTAATTCCTAATTGACCTTGTCAGATATGATGTTAAATAATAACATTTGTAAAACTTTTAAGTGAAAAATGATACAAAAAATGAGTCAAGTCAACCTGGGTTAACTCATTAAGCATTATTCTCGGGTTATAAGGTCGAGATAACCTAATAAAAAGCAAATCGGAACAAATCATGAAACTCAATTCCCAATCAAATATAATATTAAATGATTAAATTGGAAAAATGTTAATTAAAATAAATGAGACAATCGGATTATCCTGTCAAACCTGCGATTAGGGTCATGAGACATGGACAACCTAATTAAAAAATCAATGTTGAAAGACTTATGAGACTGAAAAAATAAGTCTCAACCGGGTTGAAATAACCTCATAGAAAGAAACTGAAAAAATAATTAGATTTAACTAAGGTTAAAATATCAAAACCTGCAACCTTTATCATGAAACTAATATATCCTCGTAGAAAGAAAATAAATCAAATTATAAAACTCAATCTCCAACCAACCCAATATTGAATGAAGAAATTGAAAAAAAAAATCAACTCAAAAAACAATTCGAATCAACTCAGGTTAACTCATTAAGCACTATTCTTGGGTATTAAAGCTGAAATAACTTAATAAAAAGAAAACAAAACAAATTATAAAACTTAATTCTCAATCAACTCAATACTAAAGGATTATATAAGAAAAGAAGTTAATTAAATAAAAGAAAAAAAAAACGAATCAACCGGGTTAACAGGCTAAACTCACAACCTGTGTCATGAGATTAGGATAACCCAATAAAAAACAAATCCAATATTAAAGGTTTTCTTTTTTTTAAAAAAAAAAGCATTGATTCAACCCATTATTAAAAAGCAAGATTGGAAAAAATAATAATTTAAAAAAACAAGTCAATCATGTTAACTCGCTAAACTTGCGATCCGCATCATGCAAGCGAGATAACCCAATGAAAAATAAATTAAATATTAAAAAAAATATTGATTGAAAAAAAAAACAAAGTACTATTTTAATGAATAATATTTTATAAGAAGGGGTATAATAAAAACTCCTTCTCTTTTAATTTTTTTTTGTTAATATATATTTTAATTTTGAAAATATATAAATTTATTATGATTAATTGCTCCACCTATTAGAAAGCTCGAATATAAAATTAAGAGTTTTAGTCATGATGTTGTCACTTCCTGAGCACCCACCTTAACATGATGCTTTTACTTAGAATTCAAAAAATAAGTTACCAGATAATCTTTGAGGATTGCAATTGGTATTCTTGGGTTGAATTTTTTATATATTTATATTATATTTATTATTTATCAAGTAAAAAATTTAAATATGTATAAACTAATAATTAAATTTTGAGTATACATTATCTACTATTATTTATTAATTAATAAAAATAGTTAATACATATATTTGAAGTATATATAAATATATTAAATGATAAAATAATAAATATTATTTGTATATATATGTTTCATGTTAATATTAAGGCATGCATATATCATATTGCATTAAAATTTTTTTGAATATTCTATAAATATATTTATATAATATAAATATATATTTCGGATTAGATTCGAGCGAATTTTGAATAGGACTTGATAATATCTATATTCTATTTATTAAAATTTGATTTAAATGGTTACCTACTCATTAGTCAATGTGATTATATGAAAGAGAGTAGGTAAACATTTTGAATGTTAGGGTATTGCAAAAAAAAATATATATATATTATACATATAACTAAACCGTGTGGGGAATTTCTTTGTTCCCCCCACACAAAACACTGTGAATTACAACAGTAATTCACAGTGATTCTTTTCCTTTTTTTTTTCCTTTTCCCTTTCTTTTTTTTGTTTTTTTTGTGTTTTTTTTTTAATTTTTTTTCAACTTTCTTATTTTTTCTTTTTTTTTCATTTATTTTTTTTTCAAAATTTTTTTTGTTGATTTTACCTTTTAAATATTGACCTGGTTAAAATTTTTGCTTTGTAATTTTTTTCTTTAAAATACGTGGATTCTTGTGATGTTTTTCCACTTAGTTTTTCTATTTTATTTCTTTATTTTTCAAAATTATATTTGTCGAGTTTTTTTTAATATTGAGCTGATTGAGAATTTGGTTTTGTAATTTTTTTTCTTTAAAACATTGTTGATTGCTACAGTGTTTCTCCGCATGATTTTTTTTTTCTCCAAAAATATCTTTTTTTTATTTTATTTTTTATATTGAGCTGGTTAAAAATTACAGTTACAATATGTGAGGAAAGCACTGTAACTTTTTTTGAAAATTATTGTTCATTGCTACAGTGTTTTTTTCCACATGGTATTTTTTATAATTTTTTTCAAATTATCCTTTTCATTTTTATTTTTTTAATATTAAGTTGTTTGTGAATTACAATTACAATTCATTACAAATAAGGCTAAATCATGTGGGGAAGTACTGTAGCTTTCATCACAAAACACTGTGAATTGCTACAGTGTTTCCAACATGATTTTTTTTTTCTTTTTTTGGTATTTTTTTTGTTATTTTTTTTCTTAAATTGTCTCTGTCGATTTTTTTTAATATTGAGCCGATTAAGAATTTAGCTTTATAATTTTTTTCTTTAAAACAACGTGAATTGTTGCAGTGTTTTTCCATGTGATTTTTTTATGATTTTTTTCAAAATTATCTTTGTCGATTTTTTTTTAATATTGAGTTGGTTAAGAATTATAATTACAATAAAACTAAATCATATGAGGAAAGAGTTGTAGTTTTTCTCACAAAAACACGTGGATTGCTACAATATTTCTCTAAATGGTTTTTTATTTTATTTTATTGGGAAAAACGTTATAATTTTCCTCACAAAACATTGTCAATTGCTACAATTGTTTTTCTCATGGGTTTTTTTCCTTCCAAAAATATCTTTGTTGGTTTTTTTTTAATATTAAGTTGGTAGAGAATTTAACTTTGTAATTTTTTTTTCTTTTTATTAACTGAAAAGCTAAATCATGTGGCGAAAGCACTGTATCTTTCCTCATAAAACACTGTAAATTACTACAAATCATTTTGTTCGGTCTCTAAGTTTTGGATCACCGACACATTTTTTTTTTCGTCATGAAATATTTGCTCCATCATGCCTTTAATTTCTATTACTTATCTAGCGCTGGTTCACAATTATAACACTATTAAATACATTTATTTTATAAACCAGCGGTAGCGCGCGGACATGTCATCTCGACACGATTTTAGCTTAATTTCTATGAAATATTATTTAGTTTTACATGTTATCTCACACTTTTACATATAAAAAATAGCTATATAGTCGAAAAGTTGACCCCACTACACATTTTACTGGACCTAAAGGCCAACCACCACCAATGAAGAGCGACGCATCGTTTGCCCACCCTCACATTGGTTCCCTCTCTCTCCAACGCCCTTCCTCTCTCCTTCACTCAAATCCCACCACACGTCACATCGCCACAAACCTTCCTTGCATAACCCAACCCTGCGCTAACATGTCCAATCAATCCCAGATCACACAAGCAGTCTCTTCTCTTCAGATTTTATCATGCAAAGGCATTCATTTGCCTTATACAACAATGTGCAAATTGCGGGTCTCTTAAATTAGGGAAATGGGTTCATATTCATTTGAAACTAATTGGACTAAAAAGACCCAGTTCGTTTGTATACAATAATTTGATCAGATGCATGTACAATGCGGTGATCGTGTAGTGCTTATAAGTTGTTTGATGAGATGACCGCGAGAAACTTGTACTCTTGAAATAATATGCTTAACTTGTACTCTTGAAATAATATGCTTTCTGGGTATGCTAAATCAGGCATGACAAATCCAGCTAGGAAGTTGTTTGATAAAATGCCTAAGAGAGATGTTGTTTCCTGGAATACTATGGTTATTGGGTAGAGCAAAGCCGGTTTTTTGGTGAAGGTTTAAGGTTTTATAAGGAGTTAAGGAGATTAGGGATTGGTTATAATGAGTATAGTTTTGCGGGGTTATTGAGTGTTTACGTTAAGTTTTAGGAATTGGTACTTGTTAAACAGGGTCATGGGCCGCTGGATTTTGTGTAAGATGGTGATTTCAAGCTTGGTTGCTGATGCATACGCAAAATGTGGAGAGATGAGTGATGCGACGAGGTTGTTTGATGGGATGAATGTGAAGGATGTTCTTGCATGGACAACGATGGTTTTGGGGTATGCACAATGCGGAACATGGTGGTGGCTAGGGAATTGTTCGATTTGATGCCTAACAAGAATTCAGTCGCGTGGACGGCTTTGATTTCTGGGTATGTTAGGCATGGTTTGGTGTATAAGGCACCTGAGTTGTTTACGAATATGATGGTGTTAGGCATTAGACGGAATCAATTTACTTTTATTAGCAGTGTTTGCGCTTGTGCCAGTTTAGCTTCGGTTAAGCTTGGTAAGCAAATTGATGGTTACTTGATAAGCAAAAATTTTAGACCTAATACAATTGTTGTGAGTTCTCTCATTGACATGTATTCCAAATGTGGAAGTTGCGAGGCTGGTTTTTTATCTTATGGGTAATAAGCAAGGTGTTGTCTTGTGGAACCCCATGATTTGTGCCTTGGCACAACATGATCACGGTGAAGAAGCTATTCAGATGTTTGATGACATGGTGGGAAATGGATTAAGACCAGATAAGATAACATTGGTTGTCATTCTCAATGCATGCAGGTCTTGTGGAGGATGGGCTCAGGTTACTTGAATCCATGACTGGGGGTAATGGTATTTTTCCCGATCAGGAACATTTTGCTCGCTTGATTGATCTCCCGGGTCAGGCGCGGCATTTTGACAAGTTGATGGGCCAACTTGAGAACATGCACTGCAAGATCAATGAACAGATTTGGAATGCTTTAATTAGCGTTTGTGGAATCCATGGGAACATTTAGTTTGGGAAAAAAGTAGCTGAACAACATATAGAGTTGGAGCCACAGTCCCCTGCAGCTTATATACTGCTATCAAGTGTATATGCTGAGCTTGGGAGATGGGACCTGGTAGAGAAGGTCAGGCAGCTTATGTATGAGAGACATGCAAGAAAGGAGCCGAGCACCTAGTCGGATAGAGATTGAAAATACAGTGCATGCTTTCACTGCCTCGGATAGGTTACACCCTTTGAAAGAAGTAATATATTCATTCTTGGAACAATTAGTTGGCTGGATGGGAGAGGAAGTTTCATCACCTGTTGCTGAAAGGTAGAAGTTTTTCATCTTTACTTCTGCCAGGCAATATTGAGGGGTACCTACATAAGTTGTATTTTTGGTACAATTTTCCCAAACTCGTAACATTTTTTTCTACTCCAATGAGAAGGTCTTCTAGTGTTGAAAGCTGTATTTCTGTTTCACATCTCATAGAATTGAACCCCCACATCGTTACATCTGCGGAATTTCTTTCAGTAATTAGATAGAAAAATCATTGTTTTGAATAACAGCGTATCAAATAAAACTGATACAGAGATAATTGTTTGCAATCGTTTTCCATGTTGTGGTATTTGATTACTTTTGTAACGTACAATTGTTTGTGCTTTGTGGCTATGGAGGCTTTTACTGCCTTGATTGAATAAATACATGTAGGTTGCAGGTATTTTCTCTTGTGAAACCTCTGAAATCACGAAATTTATTATTAGCTCAGCTCAATTCATCAGTCCATCATGAAGTATGTAGAATGTGTTGGGGCTGTAGTTAAGGACTTCAGATACCTGATACGATCCATATCATCATTCATTCTCTTAGCTGCTTCATCAGTCGGGATTTTCTCGATTTTAGATGTTCTTATTGCTTGAGTGAAATCGGCACTGTTTTTCTGTTCTGGCAAGTTCATCAATATTTCATCGATTGATTTTCAAAGGAACTACAGAAGTTAGGTCAGTGGAATTGACTCTGAAGACGGAAGAGGAGGAAGAACAAGTTAGATATTACGCCTAATTATTGTTGTACATAACTTCAAACACTGACCACTTACCTTTCTTGATTTCTTAGAAATACGTCTAAACTATCTTACAATGCGTTTGATTTCCATGAAGTCCATTGCCTAGTGATGTCCTCGCTGCAATGCAAGAGTTCTCTTTCATGATGAATGTGTGTGAAATCATGATTTTTGCATTTTATATCCGCAGTAACATGATTCAATGGATGCCAATGAGGTTGTGGTTCGACTGGTACTCATACCCCTACTATCTTAAGAGGGGAGCTTCTTCTTTATAACTAGAAAAAAAAAAACATGATTCAATGGATGCTGCCTGCCTTTGGCCCTCGTACTCATGTTCCACATCTCCAATTCAGAAGATTATCCATTTTCTACTGAGGTAGGAGGGAGCTTGCGTCTTATGACTGCCTTTGAATCATTGTGGCTTGGTCCCTGGATACTAAATGCACATGGCGGGCCCCATTAAACCTCAAGGTTTGAGGTCCACGGAAATTTCTTGCTTATCTATTCGAGTAGAGACATCATCATCTCTTGAGGGCCACTTAAGTCTCGAGATAGACTTTCAAGTCCTTTTTTTTTTTTTTAATAATATTCGGGACATCTTTTGTGAGTTTTCATGTATCGAGATTTCGCCCTTCTCTAATCATCTTCTAAGTGAATTGATCGCATGTTAATGCATTTACATAACTTTTCTTAATATATTTTGGAATTTAAACGTGAAATGGTACCATTGGAAGAAATCAACCCTATCCAGTTATCTCAAGGATGCCTTTCAGCTCGTTTACTAGTATCACCATGTGCACTCGGGAGTTGGTATCTGTTTTATGAGTTTTTTCATGCATAACACATGTTAGTCTTTATATTCCTTCGTCGACTGTTTCTTTTCTTTTTGCAGTTGTTGTAACTTGTAGGCTGTAGCTATCTGGTTGCTCGATCTCTGTCCAGCCAAGTGTTAACTGGTCAATGAGAAGATGGGGATGGGAAGATACTTAGGTATGGGCATCATTGATGAGGTACAATACTTGCTGGCATCAATGTGAAGAAGTTGCTGGAAAAAAAAGGTGAAGAAAACAGCTATTGATTGATTAAGAAGACCTTGATCCATGAGTTTTTTTAATGGGGAAGACCTTTATCCAAGATTTTTAACCAAGAGATGGCCCACTCCATCTTTTATAAAGGTCATGGAAGAGGACAATTACCTTGAATCATGGACATGATTAAGTGGTTGAACCACAGTTTGAAAAGTTCATTAGGGTAAATAACCATGTGAAAGGAGCTGTAGTTTCTGCTGCCATGTTGCAGTTTATCAAGGGCAAAACCTTTATTAGCATGGTGGATTTGGCACCTGTTTTGCGTAAGGCAGGTGGGCGAAGCTGCACAGAACCAACAAGCCTCAAAATCATTTTGGACAGCCACACACGTGGACCAACCAAGGAAACTTATCTGGATTATAACTCTACACCAATAATGCAAGCAAGGCAACCAACTAAACCAAAAGAAACAAAGCATGTCCTTGTCATAATCAAGATTATTGCGGGAAAAAAAGAAAATTCTCTGGAGGGAAAGAAATGGTCTTTCTAATCTGTTTTTATAATCTCAGAAGTATTTACTGTATAGTAATTACTTCCAATTAACGTTACAATGCTGTGTAGTGTGTATTAAAACCCACAAACCAACTCTTTTTCTGTGCAATAAAGCCTGCCCACGGCCCACCTACCTACAACCAGAAAAGGCAAGGAAAAGGAAGAACTCAACGTTCTTCTTCTTCTTCCTGACATAAGAAAAAATGGGTTCTCAGGTCTCTAAACAGTTGGAAAAGCGTAAAGCAATCTCAACAGAGAAGAAAGCTCTAGTTGATCTTGAAGGGAACTCTGGAGAAACGTATCCTGGTTCTGATTATCGCCCTTCTGACAGGAAGAATTGGATGGCTGGGCTCAACCCAGAGAAGCTTCACATAAATCAAATTGTATGGCCTGGAACCCATGATTCTGCTACCAATAAGATTGGCATCCCAATGATTACTCGACCTTTCGCTCAATGCCAGTCTTTGTCCATCTACCGTCAGCTTTGTGTAGGCACCAGAGTTCTTGATGTTAGGGTTCAGGAAGATCGTCGCGTCTGCCATGGAATCTTGACAACATATAGTGTTGATGTTGTTATCCAAGAACTCAAGAAATTCTTGTCAGAAACTCAGTCAGAGATCGTAATTCTTGAGATCAGGACGGAGTTTGGTCATGATGATCCTCCAGAATTTGACAAGTACTTGGAAGAACAACTTGGAGAATATCTGATCCATCAGGATGATAGTGTTTTTGGCAAGACAATTGCAGAATTGTTGCCAAAGAGGGTAATTTGTGTATGGAAGCCAAGGAAATCACCAGCTCCGAAACACGGAAGCCCGCTGTGGAGCGCCGGATATTTGAAAGATAATTGGATTGACACAGATCTGCCATCAACCAAATTTGAAAGTAACATGAAGCATTTAAGTGAGCAACCACCAGTATCGTCAAGGAAATTCTTTTATAGAGTGGAAAATACTGTTACACCACAAGCAGATAATCCAATTGTGTGTGTTAAACCTGTGACAAACCGGATTCATGGATATGCTAGGGTGTTCATAACTCAGTGCTTCTCAAAGGGCTGTGCTGATAAGTTGCAGATCTTCTCTACAGATTTTATTGATGAGGATTTTGTTGAAGCATGTGTTGGATTAACACAGGCAAGGGTTGAAGGGAAGGCTTAATTTGTCTAATCTTCCGGAGTTCTTGTTCTCATTTTAGAGATTTTTATTATGAGCCATTATCTCATGTGATTAGTTTCTGGGTGGAAGAATTGCTCCATTATCCTTAATGGGGCAGACTGTTCATTTGTCTGTATGTATGCTAAATTATTTGTTTGTGATGTATAAAGGATTTGTATGTTGGTGTTGGAAGATTCTGATTGCCACACATTTGTTTTTGTTCTTTCCAGCATTGCTCTTTTACCTTTTAAAACCTGCCTACTTACTGTTGCGATTTGATGAATTCAGCGGTTATTAGTCTAAGTCATAAGATTTTTTTTTTTTTTTAAAAAAATTAATTTAAAAATATAATATTTTTTCATTGTGAGATAATTTTTTTTAAAATATTATTTTAAATATTATTATTTATAACATGTATATTTTTTTTTTAATTTTTTCATATGAAATATTAAATTTTAAATATTTTTTTAATTTTTCCGGGTTGACCCGAGTTGACCCATGAAATCCGGAACCCGGCCCCTTAGCCGGGTCAACACCCGGGCCGGGTTTAATAACTATGATTCAGCGTTTAATATTGCCCCATCACAGCTTCACATGTGAGTAGTTTTGCAATGCGTGTGAAAAGCGTTTCTAAAAAAATTTAAAATTTTATTTTTTAAATTAATATGTTTTTGATATTTTTAAATTATTTTGATGTGCTGATCTCAAAAATAATTTTTTAAAAATAAAAAAATATTATTGATATACTTTTCTGAGTGAAAAACACTTTGAAAAGCAATCACAACAACACTCCCAAACACACATATATGTAAGATGAAAGTAGAATTCAATCCTACACTAGCTTCACTGATTAGATTTTGAATTTATTTTTAAGAAGTTGTTAGTTCGAGTATTACAAATCTTATTAAAGATTTATATAATCGTTAATTTTAGGATCTCGAATTAGTTGATGTGCGTGTAAACTGGTTCGAATATCTATTATTATAAAATTAAAATTAAAAATTAAAAATTAAAAATTTTCAAATCAAAAAAGAAAAACAAGCTATTATAACTTAATAAGATGATGTTGGTTCACATACCAAGCCGGTCTTATCTAAAGCTCAATTTGCTGAAAAGAGATGGGAAGGCTTTGTTGCTCCACTTGTTATCATCACATGTTCTTATCTAAGCTCAAATTGCTAAAAAGAAAAACTTCTCATGAATAATCCACATCTGGTTGGCCTAAAACCTGAGAAAAAAATTGATTTTATTTTATGAAAATTCATCAGAAAAGACCCTAATTGTTTTAAAAAAACCTTCTCCGGAAGGTAGTACATGCTATTGACTTGCATTTCCATGTGCATGTAAACTAATAATATCATTTGAACGAATATTTGACGTATTAAATACATTTGAACAAAAAATTTAATAAAAATCATAGTTTTTTTATACGAATTGATTGACCAATTAAGTTAAAGAATTGATAGTGAGGCTACTCCCCTCCCAACAACAAATTCCCTAACATCTAAATCCAACAACAAAAATATTTTATTATAAGATTTATTATTTATTTTGTTAATCTCACTTTTAATTTAGTTAATGATTTTAGAGAGTAAAAAAATTTATAATTTTAACAAAGTTTCACATTTATAGAAACTATACCTAAAATTTTATCCCGCTTTAAAAAACTTGTAAAGAACCACAACAATCAAACTCAACAAATTCTCATCAAACTCAACAAATTCTCACGTATCATAATCACAAGTAGCTTCAGGAATGAAAAAAAAATATTTACATGCAAAATAAATCTAAAATACTTTAATAATACAATATTCTAGTTATTGAAACCCTAAAATATATAAACATAACTCATATATATATCTACGTCGTCTACTTGATGATTTGGACTCATTAATAGCACGACTAAATCCAGATACAACATTTGCCTGAGTGGCATCGTCATCTATCATGACATTATCAAGAGTTAACTTCTCTCCAAAGGTATCAAGTCCAATGTGGCAAACAATTAACCACTAGGACGCATACATGTAACTTTTTTTTTTTCAATATTACGAAGCACAGATGTGGTCTCTCGACCTTCCCGTAGCAAGAAACCAACCTAATATTAATAAAACACTCATGATAAATTAAAAGATCAATACATAAAACTCAATGTTTATAACATATATTAATTATAAAAGACTTGATTACTTACGTGATTTTGAATCCGTTGTGTATGTTGCTCGTATTGCATGTATCTAATTGGAGGAACCTACTCGAGATCCGGAATAATGACCCGACGTGTGATACTCATGTACCAAATCAAATAATCTTCATCTCCACAGGATGCATCTCTGTAAATATCATGTTCCTTTGTGCATCCCATTGTGATACATAAGCTTCATAGCGGGTTAACTAGTCGTAATACCCTAATGAGTTATGGCCTGCAAAACATCACTCGTATCGATATCGACTAAAATGTGATATTTATAGCCAAATTATCGCATTACTTGATCTAAGTAATATAGCTCAATCATCTTAAAAAATATTTGCTAGACAACTGATGTCCATATATCCATCCCGCTAATGTAAACAAC
Organism: Populus x sibirica; assembly: GCA_019202695.1. Lineage (NCBI taxonomy): Eukaryota > Viridiplantae > Streptophyta > Magnoliopsida > Malpighiales > Salicaceae > Populus > Populus x sibirica. The sequence goes on from JAGMVL010001134.1 coordinate 3,150,142, forward strand.
CAGAGCAACTGCCAATCTTTTGTCCAAATAAAGCATCCACATAACCTGTAGAATATAAGTTTCTTAAATATTAAACAACAATAATTCGGTGAAGTTAATTTTTTTATTTAACAAATAGTTCAGAAAATATTTGGATAGCATGTTGCCTATCTAACTCACTTTGATAAAATTCTAACACTTGTGTTGGGTTATTTTCAAATATTCTATCAGCACACCACCCAACATTACAAATACATATAATTTTAATTGTATTTTTAAAAGTTACAATTAGACAATACAAATTTGCATTAACATTGTAAAATAACTTTGCAATACCAGCATCCTAGTAGAAGCTGTAATGTAACCATTATAGTCTGGATCATTGACAACAATCTCGGTATTTATACCCGACCAACATAAAGATGCTCACAAGACTATAACTATTATTAAATAAAAACAAGTTGATTATTTATTGTTAAGGATAAATATTGAATGTTAATACTATAATCAAATTTTTTGATTCATACATGAAGAAGTAGCAAACATCCCTTAAATTGTTTAACCTTCTTCATGTATGTCAGACATAGATGTTTGTACTAGCATACTAAGACAGCAGATCTCCAGCTATATGTGGAGATGACATCAAAGTCATCCAGAGGCATTAGATAAATTAATGGCACATATCTCACTATAAGACCCGTGAATAATACATTGCCAAACAAATGCAATATATATGCTCCAACATACCTACACAACACATTAAAATTATCATAATAATTCACGCAAACTTAAAAAATAATCAACACATTTAAATATCATTCAAATCATAATTTAATTTGTATCTCCGCAAGATATCATCATCAGCATCATCTGGTGATGTCGTAAATATCTTCTCAATCCATTTAAGATGTATGTTACCCCTCTTCAATTCAGAAGGAAAGGGTGTCAATCCAAATGATCGTTCGTATAACACAATCCGATTACGAGCGCCAGTAAATGTGATTATTCGTCCATCAACAGGTAGTCCAAGCAAAACTGCCATGTCCTCCGATCGATGTTGAATGAGGACGCTCAACATATATAATGCTTTTAATGATAATTAAATTAAATATATATTAAAATTAAATATATTTACAATAATAGCGAATATGTTATTCGATTGATGTCGATCCTCGCAAGATAAAATGTCGGCGAGCCCGATAAGCATGGATTGTGACTAATGCTCTCCATGATCATAGTCATGGTCTCCTTACTCATAGTCATAATGCCCAGAAATATCATCATCCAAATGAAGAAGCTCAACATGGGAAGACGATCCACCACTTTGAGTGCGCGACAATCTAAGTAATAATATCTATAATTAATGTGAAATTAGATAAGTTTAATATGCTTAAATTTTTTTAGCAATATATCATATCATATCATATTTTACATATAATTATATTGTCATTTATACATTTTCGATTAGAACATGTTTTTCTATTATAACTTGTGTCATTGCATATGTCACACTTATAATATGCATGACCTTCTCTTACATCTATCTTGTTGTGCAAACGAGTAGAAATTCATCGACCACACACTAACTTTCATCTAGATGAGTCTGCTTCAACTCAAGGTTCATTGTAATCACTCCATTCGAGCTCGTCTGGTAATGGACAGAATGACATGTCATATGCTGATCTGTAACTTTGAATCTCATAATGATCATTAACAAATTATGTGAAGAAGTCTAAGTGATTCTCGGCACAATATGCAAGAATATGTGAACATTGACATTAAAATGCATGTTATTTACCACATGTACATGTTCTATCATTCAAACTAATTGCCTGTTTGACATCTTTTACAACACTCGGTTTAATAGGGGTGTTGACCTAAAATACATGTTGCTCAGAGTCAAATAACATTATAGTATGATCCCTTGATCTATCTCTACTCATTGTCAACTCAATCTGAATTATTGGGGGCCAAATTTTACCACGTTGAATATAATCATTAGCTTTACGTCTCCGCTTAACCCAATAACTATTACACCTGTCAAATGTTAATTACACTATAGCTGAAATATACATTGCATAAGAATCTTTTAGAGCATGATTAAAAGATTCTAAAAGATTAGTTGTCATATTACCACACTGGTGACCGCCATCATAACATAAAGCCTATTTTTCCTTTGGTTCTCATTCATACCATTCTTTATATGTTGGGGCTAGCTTATATATTTTTTCATACCACAAATCAGATTTGCATCTTGAAGGCTCATAACACATCCTTGTCAATTCTTTTTTCATAGTTGGGTCTTTGAATTTATGATTGAAGTTGCTAACAAAATATCTGACACAATACTGATGGTATCCTATAGGTCCACACCAAACTTCTTCTACACCATTCTTGATGCTTGCATTTCTATATGATATTATACGAATAGTTGTTTTATTACAAATAACATATCTTTATATGCAAAGCAAAAAACCATCTCCAATTAAAATAATTTCCTTCATCAATAATTACAAAAGCCAAAGGGAATAACTCATTATTTGCATCAAAAGCAACTGCAATCAATAACTTCTCATCATATCATCGATAAAAATATGTGTCATCAATACTGATGGGTGGTTTACAATGTTTGCAACCTTTAATAGAAGGTCCAAATGACCAAAAAAACTCTTCAAAAAACCATGTGCATCCAATCAACAACTGTTCCAGGACTTAATTCATTTAATTGCCAATAACAACCTAGGTGATTTTTCAAAAGACTCCTCATATGAACCAAAAAGATGTCCAATCACCTTCTATTTTGCAACTTATACATTGTCATATGAAATTTTATACTTGTAATATAATTTTATTTTATCATGTATGCTTGCAACCATCATTGAAAGCTTATTTATCATGATGGTTGATATAATATTAACAATAAAAATTACATCAAGCTGATGGTGGTCTTTTTTGACAAGGGTCGAAACAAATGTGTATTGCCTTTTTAACTTTGCTACCTCAAATGAACTCAACCTTTTATGATACCCCCATATAAATATCATTTACATTCAGGTGCATGCACACATTGTAATTGAACAAATATAGAGTTCGACCATTGAATTTGGTATTGAACTGAATGTGTATTATGTGTCATCATTTAACTGCATTAATCAACTCATTTTTACTACTGAATATTTGTCTAACCTCCAAATTAGACCTTTCTGGCATACGTATATGAATAAGTATCCAATCATTAGAAACAACAAAACTAAATCCAAAAGCATCTCCAAATTCAGGAACAAGAGGTATGATTTCATCATCAACATCATCATTAACATCATTATCATCAACATTCACCATCACATTCGAGTATAATGTATCATCATCTTTATTGTCACTAGACTCGAAATAGTCAAATCTATGTTAATCAGCAAATGGATTATCAAATATAATATCATCTATCATTTGCAACAAATCATCCAACAATAAAATATATTTAGTTCTACTAATTGAATTTAAAGGATTAGCAGAAGTTAGGATGAGACATATAAATTTTGTTCGACTAACCATATACAATACAATCATATTCAAACCACTTTAGATGAAAGAATCAGTTATTATCTTAAAACTACCATTATACACAACCAGTATAGGATAATACCGATGTTCGCCAATCTGATACCTCAAAGTTACTTCAACATCAATTTCATTTTAGTTCCACCCAAGTCTATAACAAATGGTTTATTTTAAGCATACGACATGCTTAAATTACCATTTAACAACAAATTACTCTCGTCATTGTATGTGATACTATTGTTCACATCATGAACAATAATGACATCGTAATGATATAAAATAAATATGTTATAAGATATGTTATACAAAGAAAAAACAATTTGGATTTTGGATTTTGGTTAATTGGATGTAATTTTAACTAAATTGTATTACCCCTACCTCAATTTAGCAAACTTCATATCAAATTCAATCAAATTCCCAACAATACACACAAAATCCCTGATTCAACATCTTAACATCAATTAAACACAACACATAATTAATTGAAATAATTGATTCAATTTATTTTCATGTTCAATTATATCAAATCAACCCTAATTTATGATAATATTAACTAACTTAACATTAATTCAACAACTCTTAAATTCACCATAAACCCTAAATTCAATCTAAACAATTTTTCATTTCAACCAAACCAAACCAAACACAAATTCATAGGTATGTAGGATATGTACCTTGCTTGCAGGACAAGAAAAAAAAGTTGGGGCGGCTGTTGCAACAACAAAGATAACAATGGATTTTTAACACAAAATATCTAAGACTAAGCTCGATTTTTTATTGTTTTAAAGGAAAAATTAAAGTGTTTATTGGGTTTTTTATAAAAGAAACTAAAGGCATCAGTCAGTTTTTTGAGAGAGAGATAATGTTTGTGTGTTCTTTGATTTGGAGAGTATAAATTTTAATGGATACCGCACTTCAAAAATATAACATCTTAAATTGTCACGTTTCAAAAACATGAAATTTAACCATGTTGTGGTTTCTAATTGCGACATTTATTAAGCTTAGTTATTTTGTCAAATCCTTTTTAAAAGAGGTTATTTCACTATATCTTTTATGTTTACTGTGCTATTTTTTTTATAAAAAAAAAAAAACTTTTTTTCCTCTCCTGCACCCACGTCTTTCTTTCCTCTACTAATTGATAATAGACCTCTCATTGGAATGCCAGGACAAGCCATCATGTATCACATGGCAATGATATTATCGTTTTCATTTTCTTTTCCTCTCTCCCCGTTTTTTTTTTTTTTACTAGTTGCAATGGATAATAATAAGAATCAATTTCACTTGTAAAGCTCAAACCAATATCCTTATGGGAATTGTTAATAAAGAGAATAAACCAAGGCACAATTGTACAGAGTACAAAAAAAGAAGAAGCAAAAACCAGCTACGTCCCAACAACTAAACTCGAAGATCTAGCACATAACAAAGTAGTGAAAAGAGAATTTTGCAACAGGACTAAAAAACAAAAGTAAAAGAAATTCAGGGATACAGACACTACAGGAAAATGTTGGACATACCAACACCACATTACAACTCAGTAAAAGAGCTAGTCAAACCTACGGTATGCAATTCAGCTGTATGAACCTCTGAACTCGACAGGTACAAACTAAAATTCACTGTTTCATGGTGGAAAACTATCAAGACACCATATATAAGATTCAAGTTCATCCCATCTCTAAAAACTTGTAGAAGGTTGAATCGGATGCAATTTAGTTGTGAGTGGCCTTTTCCCTACAAAACTTGCATCTCAAAGTTTTCTCCAATTGTTGGATTATCAATGAGAACACTCCTGTAAAAGAAAGCCCGAGAATTTAATATATCAGTTAAGAAAATTTGAAAACAACAATCTTTTGCAGGAGTATTCTCATTGAGAATCCAATAATTTCAGGAAGCATTGACACGAGTTTTGCAAGAGAAAAGGCGAGTCTTGACTAAATTTTGTGTAATTCAACCATGCACGAGCCTGCAGAGATTTGATGAACTCGCACCTCATATGTTTCACTATTCATCTCAATAGGTTACCGCAATTGCAACTATAAAGATTGGATGCATATTGGTGAATGTTAGTTCTTATTTATCTAGTTCATAAGCCCTCAGGTACTAACTTTCACAATTAATCATCTTATCTTAAAAATTTCATGGCGGTAACCTATCAAGAAACCATACATGTGGTACTGCCTTCATTGAATCTCCAAATGACTATACATGGCTGAAACAGACCACATTCAGTTGAGAGTGGCCTTTTCTCTATAAAACTTATGTCTTGGAGTTTCCTCCAATTTCTGGATTATCAATTAGAATACTAGTGCCAAAAACAACCCAAGAAGTTAACATAAAGTAACACCAATTTAACAAAGTTTGAAAGTAGGATCTGAAGACTAATTTCTGTCGTAAATATCAAATTAGTGGGGTTACTCCTAGTATATTTGACAAAAAGACACAAAAGGAGTGGTAGCCTAAAACCTGGGACTGGGCCATCTCTATGCTGTAATGATGCTTTCACCAAAAGGGTGCCTGGGATTTGCTGAAACACCTGGCAGGAACACAAGGCAGTCATATATAAATTCATTAATGTCTGTTCTATTCAAGCCAGGTAAGGAGGTGAGCTTACCGAAATGCAAAAAGATAAGTTATTTGAAGGAGGGTGCAAAAAACTCGAACTATGGGATGCCTCCAAAGGGTTGCAAGTGGCGGCTCCATTGGGATGCTTTGCCTCGTCCCTCAGGATTGCTTTGTACTGGTCATTTGAGGCAGTGATCTAGTGAAATGAGAAAGTACTGCATGTAAGGACACAGAAATATGATAAACAGCATAGACAGAGAACTAAGTAACCCAAGAATCATGGTTCTTACATCAACAACAAATGAAGAGGCATTCAATATGCAGGATGCACCCCCAAGGCAGAAAAAGGACTCAATAGATTGTAATACATGAAAGGCACTGAATTGCCGTTGAAGACCCTGCTAGGCAGTCAAAATCCACTTGAGATGCATTAGTACAAAACTAACAGATCACATGGTATTAGTATCAAATTTTGAAAGTCATGCTGCACTGATTTCTTTTGCAAGCTTGGATAAACAAGTATATCTGGTAGCCAATGCTGCCACTTTTCTTCAGAAAATGGTCCATGCTGTCATCGCACAGCAATGATAGCACCAAAAGAGAAGGAAGGATTCTAGTGTTCAAACTCTAAAACTGTATAAGCAAAGGGGTGTATGCATCTATATGCAAATTCATACAATGTGCGTGCATGCCTGGACAAGTTCAGACTTTAAGGGGGGTAAGAACAACAAGTGTGGCTGACTGAGTATATGCCATGAGAAAGATCCATGCCTCCCTGTTGCTTCAGGTATAGTTGGAGTAATGAATAAATAATTTTAGGGACAAATTTACAAGAGAGTTAAATTGAGAGGGACATATCCATACCTCAAGAGTGAAAGATAGGCTATTCTTCTGCACCAGAGGAGATATTATTTTCCTGACAGGAGGCACAAAAGACCAAGCAAGCCCCCACCGACATGTTTGACCTTGGACAAATTCAGTGGTCTTTACTATAGTGACTCCAACTTCCCGAAGCTTTGAGGTAAGGAATTTGAGGTTCACTTTCCTTCCAACCATTGAAGTAAACCACCTTCAAACAAAAGATAAGCATAAAGATCAATATTCCAGAACTGAGTACCCAGATGGCCAGACATGTTGGATATCAATAATAGCAAATGTGACAGGCGAGAAAAGTTACCGAAAGGACTCCTTCAACACTACACTATCTTCAATTATACGAGTGATAAAAGCCTTCTCTCCACCAGGGCAAACCATCTCCTCAGGAGTCCCACCACAAGAAGTTTTGGGATTCAGTCCTGCTTCCTCCATGGTCTCAAAAAATGGGGGATTACACATGCAGAAATCAAACTTCTCACCATCTATGACTACACCAAGAAGTAAAGGTGGTCCAGAATACTTCTTATTCATATCCAATGGAGGATCAAAAGAAGATGAGGGCAAAAGCTCTTCCTCCTCGACCACAGTCGCATTTCCATCCATTTTATTTTCACAATTGACCGACTCTCCACAATTTGAATCTTCAATAGAAATGGCGCCTTGACAATCTGTGACCTTTCTGATTTCAATTAGTTCTGATATATGTTGATTACATTTAACATTTTTCTCTGCCCACTCCACTGCTACATCAGTCACATCTGCAACCAGAATCACCAACATATTATAAAACAAATTATGAGCAACACTGATCCATAAATGACCCAAAGAAAAGCTACCTGACCCGACAAAAGTCCATCCAAGAAGAGAGGCACCAAGTAGAGGGTAAATGCAGTTAGCTCCAGTGCCTATATCAAAACCTCTCACAATATCACCATTGTTGTTATTATTTGGAATGATATCGGATGACAAAAGATCCTCGATCCAATGAATGTAGTTCGATCTATTCGGCACTGTAGGGCATAACTGGCCATCAGGAATCCACCTAGAATGTTCAATCGACAAAAGACATTTAATTTACAAAAACCCAACAAATACAAGTAACCCCATAAACCATAAAAAAAGAAACAACAACGCTACATAAACCGAACTACAACCAACCTCATAGACCAAACTAACCTTAAAAAACATCCACAACATTCACACACACACACAAAAAAAAGAGGCTAAGTCTTCATTACTCATTTACAACAAAGTAACATAAAAATGCACCTAGAGAGTTTAACCCCCAGCTCCAAGCAATCTCATAGACCAAAAACACATTAAAAAACAACATTAAATTTCACAAAAACGTTTCAATCTTTATAGCTGATTAATAACAAAAGAACCTAAAGATTATAACTTTCACAGTTTTCACTACATGGGTCTTGCTTAAACTTAACAAAGCACCGTTTATATAGTTAAAAGAGTCGAAATGATTGTTACCAGTTGAGGCCATGATCATGGAGAAGCAGGACCCGGGTGAGTTCTCGGGTCGAGTTGAAATCGGTCCAGTCAATTCGAGGTCGACCATCGCGAGAGTAAAAAACAAAAGGCTTGAGAGACGGGTAGAGAGAAGCTAAGACAGAAAAATCAGGTGGGTTATCGGAGTATTTGTTTTTGGGGTGGATGGTGGGTCGTTCGGGTCTCTTTCTCTTGTTTTTCTTGCTTGGCATTCTTTTTTTCTTATTTTTTTGAATTCTAGAGAGCAGAGAGAATGGAAGCAGCAAAACCTGAACTATTTACAGAGAAAGGTGAGGAATAGTTCTTCTCGTCGACGACGTGTCTTTTATGATGGACTGGATTGGTTCAGCTTGGGCTTTGTGATTTTGGGCTTTTGGGCTCTTGGTACATCTTGGGCAATTAGCCCTGCAAAATGAAAATTCATGGTCAGTTACCTTTTTTTGGTTTTTATTTTCTATTTTCTAAAAAAATATTTTCAAGATTTTTACATGATAAATATTATATATTTTCTATTTTATTCTAACATTATTCTCCATTTTATATTTTATATATATTCTTTTTCAAAATTTTGAAAAACAAAAACAAGAAATGGAAAAGACCTAAATTACTTGTCTTTGGGTTTGGGTTATTAGACTATGCAAGGCTGGGCTAATTCTTCTTCCATAAACTGGGGTCCAGGGACTTAAGAGTTTTCTACATGGGCCTTAGGCCTTTTGGTTAAACGCACCCTCCACCCAGAAAAGAGTAGCTACTAGTTAATGCTGCTCTAGAAATCTAAGGATTCTTGTCAAATGAAAGTGATAGAAAAACTTAAATCAGTTTTACTTACAATTAATGAAGGTTATGTTTCTGAATGGCAGAAAATTTTGGGTCTTTTACCAAATTAGCATGACTTTTGTAAAAGATTTCATGTTATAGCACATCATAGACAATGAAAAAATAGCGTATTTTCACTCAATTGCTAATAAAAATCATGCTTTTATTAATAAACTACTAATTGAAATAACGATTATATTAAAAAACCATTATTGTAAATAGCATATGTATTAAACAACCGTTAATGACAATGCTAGTTTTTCAATACACCGACGCTAATATGAATAACGGTTGTGGTATCCCAGCATAATTTTAGTCTAATTTCAACCCCAAATTTAACATAAAATAAATCTTAAACCACCACAAACTAAAGCAAGAAAAAAAAGTACGATATTTTAACATTATTTTTATTTGTTAATCATAATCTCAAATTAATGCATGTTATTTTTAAACATTGGTTTTATTAATTATTTTTAAAGATAATTGATAATGAAAATAACAAAACATTACAATGTGTATTTTTTAACTTATAAAAAAATGATTTGAAATTTTAAACAACTTGTTCATGTGTTTACCTGTTAATTAACAATTTTAAATCATGTTAATCTAAAATAAGTATGAAAATGCATAATATATAAGACAACATTAAAATCAACATGATAATTAGCTAAAACAATATTACAAAAAATAACTCTAAATCAAAAAAATAACACAACATAATAATACACTCGAGCCTATTTATGTCTTCTGTGATGACAAGTGGATATGTCAACTTCATCAGTAGCACAACTTCCACCTATCTGAATGGTCTCATCCTTTAAGACAATATTATTTAGGCTCAACGTCTCTCCTAACATGTCAAGTATAGTACAACATGTCTCGAGCCAAAAAGATGCATAATAACGAGTAAGTCCTTCATCATCATCGAGATCATGAAGATCAGCGCAACACCCCGACCATTATGTATCAAATTCTCAACCTAATATAAAGTAAATAGGAATTATTGATTCATAAATAAAACGCAACAATTTTGTCTAGGTCTATAAAAAAAGTAATAAACACACACGACATTTTTGTATCTAACATGCATGTGGCTCGTACTCTATTTCCTCGTATCCCAACTATATAGTGAAATGAATTTGAAATTCTTGGCGGTGGTAGGTAGAACAAGGACATATATGTCTCATTGAGACCCGTGAAAAGTATACTGCCAAACATATGAAGTATGTATGCTATAGCATAGTTGCACAACAACACAATAGAAAAAAAAACACAGTAGAAAGACTTGTGGAGATAAAAGTATAGTTTTGAACCTGGCTAGACGGGTCGACCCGGGACCCGGGGTTGGAACCAGGCCAGGTTTAAGAAAAAATAGGGAAAGTCAAAACCCAGGGTGACCTAGTTGACTCGGTTGACCCGGCAACACCCGGTCAAAAATCCGGTTGCAACCCGTTGACTTTTGTTTTTTTTTTTACCAAAATGATGTCGTTTTAATTTTTTTTTAAAATCAGAATTGACCTGGACGACCCGGTCAAAACCTGGAACTCAGGCTTTGGACCGGGCCAGGTTTAAAAACTCTAGATAAAGGGAAGATGATTCTAGTGTTTTTGTGAAGGATTAAAGGTTTTTGAGTGATTTAAATGGATTTTGTTCTTTGTTTTTTAATTCTTAAGGTTTTTCTTTCCGTAAGAACGGAGATTATGGAAAATAGAGTATCGTTTATATATGCATTGTTACCATCAATTCTATATCATAATTTTATTAAAACCATAATTTTAAATCACATTTTATATATAAAAAAATACAATTAAGAATCGTGTTTTTCTTTAAACTATACTGTTTTTTTCAAATTTTCTTTTTGGTAAGTGCGTAAGTTTTTTTTAAAAAAAATCGAGAATTTCAGATGCTATAATCTGAAGGCAATGTCCAACACACCAAGACTGCCGGTCTACAACTACAGACCACCAGCTAGGTAGCCATGTTGTGGCCTAAACCAAGAGAAAAGTGTGGCAATTGAACGATGAGATCACAGGATATTTTGGTAGATATTTCGTAGACCCAACCCTCTATTCACCATTCCTGTTTATCAATTGCTTGTCTTCCAAAAAGAAAACAGTAAAGGACACAGCACTAACTATAGCATACAAGTACAGCATCAAATTACCATCTTCGTTGATCCAAAGTTTCTTGATTTTCATAATAGCTAACCCGTGGCTCCATAAAGTACAGCTAAAAGCGACAATTAATGAGCCAAAACCAGCATTCAAAAGCAAACCCTGCTCTGTTTATTGCTAGTATTCATTATCTATTGGCGATTAAATTTTTCAGGTTCTCAATTTCATTCAACAACAATGTCCCATTCCAGTTCCCGACAAGAAAAAAGGAAAAAGGAAAAAAAAGAAATGTCTTATCCTTTTAAGATGTTGTGTTCTGCCTTACGTTTTCATTTTTCTATGGTCCTCTTTAAAGGGATTGCACAAGTGTAATGAAAAAAGATCATGTCCATGTCTTTTTTTTTTTTTTTTGATTTACGTGGGTGTTCGGGCCAGCTTGCGCGCACCACGACTAATCCCACGACCCACTGAACACCCTGCAAACCTAGTGGGCATGTAAGGCACCGCGGGGGTGACAAGCGTGCACACGAGGACTCAAATCCAGGAGCAGCAGGAGAAGACCAGCCCCTCCCACCGCCAGGCCAAGACCCTCAGTGCATGTCCCTGTCTTTCTTTATCTGGCTAGTAATGGATAAGACAGTAACTTTTACCTGGAGACTCATCCTAGCCAAATACTATTATTACATTCAATTTCACAAACTCTAAGGAGGTGAACTCTAACTTGCTAGCTTTGGCCTTGTTTTATAAACTCCATTAGTGGCAAAGATTTCCATTCCTCTCGTTCAATGCCTGGTTTCAAGTCCTACGTGAGATTAGCGGCAATTCTGCCTCCTAAAATTTTTTTTGGCAGAGGTACCTCACTTTTCAGTACACAAGGTAGAGGTGGTGATTATTTTTTATTCTGTTGGGTTTTTATATAAAAAAATTAACTTAATTAAAATTATTATTTTTTAAAATTTAAAATTAAAATCGGTTTAAAACAACTAATTTTAATTCGATTCGGTTTGATTTTTATTATTCAAAAACCAATAAAATCCTGAAGCAAAATTAATTTATGTTGTTCAAGAACTTGTTCTAGTTTAAAAATCAGAGTTGCAAATTACAACATAATAGAAAAGACAAATACCCCGAAATACCTCACAAAGTATAAAAAAAAAATAGAAGCTAGAGATCAATCAAGACTAGAAGGAAAACAGATCTGCATGATTGTTGTGCTAGGCAGAGCAGGACTCCTTGAAGAGGTAGAAGAGCTAATAAAAAGCATGTCAGTAAACCCAGATGCCATTATATGAGGGTCTTTACTTTTCTATTGCTGGGAGTACGAAAACATTGAGATGACAAAACGAGCAACGAAGTGTGTGACTGAGTTGGATCCAAATGAAAGCTCAAGTTTTGTACTTCTATCAAACATTTATGCAGCTCATAGTCATTTTGAAGAGGTAATTGAGCAAAGGTTCTTTTTGAAAGAGAAGCAGATAGACAAAGAGCCTGGATGTAGTTTGATTGAAGTGAATGACAAAGTTCATGAATTTGTTGTCGGGAGAAAAAAAAGAGTATTATGGAAAAGATAAGATGCATGAATGAACTTAGAGAGATGAGAGGCAGAGATAAAAGGAGGACTGCGGGGGCCATGTTGGTTTAGGTTAGTGTTAGATTATTTATAGTTTTTTTTTTTTTTTTTAAAGTGATAGTTAAATCGATTCAGTCTAGTTTAATTGGTTTTAAATATTTAAAATCAAAATCAAATAGAATTAGAGTTTTTTTTAGATTTTTTAATTAGTTAATTTAATTTTTTTTCTTGGTTACTTTTTTTAATTTTCTCAATTTAATTAATTTTTCAAGGTTTTTTTATCACCCCTGCAAGAGACTCTAATGTAATTTTACAGTCCACCTCTTGTCTTGTAGCATATTTAATCCCCACTAAATAACACTTTCCTGCATTGATGGAGTGCATTTTTTGAGGTGCCAGCCCTGAACTAAGAGGAGGAAGGGGGACCAATGAAGAAGGGAAGGCCTATCCATATCAACAGTTAGCTGAGTCAGCTCAGTACAGTATCCTATGGATAAGCATTTCAACACAAGCAAATGCAAATAATAACTGAAAAAACCACTAACCCTGGATAAATTCTCACAGCATCTCTATATAAACAATCACATCCCCTCCCCTTTTATCCATCCCAGAACTCCTCTATCCAATACTTTCATGCTTGCAACTCCTACCACTTCATTTCTCCAAATCACCACCACAAAGACACCTTGCTCAAGCCCTTTTAGTGGCGAGTCCTATCCACTTAAACCTAGAGCATCTTTTACTACTGCTTCACAGGCCAAAATATCACAAGTGAGCGTTGACTCAATGGCTACAACCTCCTCATTCTACGAAGTGCTAGGGCTTCCAATGAGTGCTAGTGGTCATGAAATAAAGGCTGCTTATAGAAGACTAGCAAGAACTTGCCACCCTGATGTTGTGTCCATGAATCAGAAAGAAATGTCAGCCACTGAGTTCATTAAAATCCATGCAGCATATTCAACACTATCAGACCCAGATAAACGAGCAAGCTATGATAGAGATCTTTTTAGAAACAGTAGGCCTTTCGGGTCTTCTTCTATGAGGTCGGCAACAATGGCAGCTGCTTCTGGTTATACTAGTAGGAACTGGGAGACTGACCAGTGTTGGTAGTTCTTTTTTTTACCTTTTCATATTTCCATATAATGTAAGTTACTAAGTTAGCATGAAAATGGGTGTTGAACCCTGAAACTCTGCTCGTATCGTTCTGTAATCAATGCTTTTGATTGAAAACAGAGGAGATAAAACAGGGGAAAAGACAGAGCTAGTTTGTACGTAGTAGAAATGGGCACTATTTTAGTGTAATTTAATGTGGATGTCAGATTCTTTGGTTACCTTCTGCTTATAATTTGAAATACCATCGCCCTTGTATTTTTCGAAATCTTAATATATTAACGTAAGAAATCCAGATACAATTCCTATACAATTGAGGTAAATGTTTTGTAGTGATTTTTCTACAATCTCTTCAAAATTGCCTGACTGTCGTGTTTATCTTACAATGGATACCAATTTGACTAGAGAACAAGATCCTAACAATTGTAGACCACACATTCACATTTCAAGAGCCTTGAGGCTATCACAAGTTGACAATAACAGCATAATGGATAAGGGGGCAACAAGCAGCAGAACAGAACAAAAAATGTACAGGTTTTTAAGGTTATTAGTTCACCATGCATCGGCTGTCTTTCTCCAAAATATTAAATATTAAAATCACACAATGATCCACCATCTGAAGAAGACATTATTGATAGAGAAAATCATAAATAAATCTATAAGTTGCCAATATGGTCAAGTTGATTGCGAGTGGAACCCTCATAAGATCCATCAGTTAAGGAGCCCCACTCGTTCAGTGACCCATTAATCTTGGCGAACTCAGTTGATGCCTGAAATCAACCCACAACACCATCTTCTTAAACTTAAAAAATATGCATTATCTCTTGATTAAGGAGAGTTAATTAATGGCATGCAAATACATTGATTATTATATACTGGGGAGTGAGAGTAGCACCTCCCAAAAATCATCATAGTTTTCTGTAGTTGATGCGCTCCTTGACTTGGGGAAATTAATACGATTAATCAATAGAAAGCAAATTACTGGTGGATGCATCAACTGTGTATGAACAGTCTACTTCTTACCGTACCAGCTCGGTGAGTTTTGTCCTTAAACATGATGCATCAAGCTCTAGGCATTGGCGGCTTAGAGGTCACATTTACACCAATGGTCAAGAGAAGGCGGTCTGAAATCATCTACATAATGACAGGAGGAGAACTGTCTTTGGTTCCATATACTAATGTCTTGTTACCAAAAACATTTTGATTTTGATTTTAAACTAGTTTTCATCTCTAAAAGTCAGGTTTTAAGAGAATTATATAGTTTTTTTTTCTTGGATTTTCTAACATAAATAATAAGCTCAAACATAAATAATAAGCTCATTAATCGATTAGATTATTTATTTTTATTTTTTTTTTATTTACGTGGGGTGTCCGGGCAGCGACGCTACGCGCACCACGACTATTCCCCACGGCCCATTGGACATCCCGCAAGCCCCGGGAGAGGTAAGGCACCGCGGGGGTAACAGACGTACATATAGAAGATCGAATCCGAGACGGGGACGGAACAAGTCACACGAATTGACTACAACAATTAAACCCTCAAGTGTTAGGTACACACGAAAACTCGAACCAAGACACTCAGGCAAAAGCCTGCCAAGATCACTGAGCTACAAGCCTCGTGTGTATTAGATTAATTTTTTGAAGTTAGAACAACTATCCAACTATCATGTCTGCCTTCTTTTTGTAAAAAAGCACAATACTTTTTGATTGAGCCATTGAGATTTTTTTTCTTTTCGCCGTAAAGAATTCCACTTTCAACAACCATTATTATTTTTGCTGTTGAAAAAAAAAAGTTGATTGAAACTGTCCATGTACGTTTTACACGTGAAACCACATCGATTTTTAGTGTTTTTTTGCATTTTATTAGGTTAAAAATAAATTAAAATATTTTTTATTTGTAATATTAATATATTAAAAAAATTAAAGAATATAAAAAAAAATCTTTTAAAAATAGCATTTTTGCCCGAAAAACAAACAAGTTTTTTAAATAAAATTCAATATTTAATACTTTTGCTGAAGAAAAAAAAAGTTGATTGAAACTGTTCATGTACGTTTTATACATAAAATCATATGGATATTTAGTCTTTTTTGCATTTTATTAGCTTAAAAATAAATAAAAATAATATTTTTTTTATTTTTAATATTAATATATAAAATATTAAAAAAATAATTCTTTTAAAAATAGTGTTTTTACCGCAAAAACAAACAAGTTTTTTAAATAGAATTTAATATTTAATACTTTTTTTTTCTTTATGTCTAAAGAAGGGTTTCGAGATCCAAACCGATAAGAATAATGTGCGTTCATTATATTTGTTTTAGTGATTAGAGCTAGTTTTTCACCCAATTCCATCTTAGATAAGCTATTCGTACCCCAAGTATTATGCATATGTGAATTTTATAGTATACCCAACTCTATTGAAAGAACGGCTAAAACTATAATTTCATCGATCCCCATTACAGTCCGAAGCAGTCACCTCTAATAAATTATTGACCCCCTTTTGTCCTGATTCATACAGATCCTAGCCTGAGTTGTCAAGGAATCCCACAAGGCAACTACTAGTTTCAAAGAGATAACCTTTCGATACCCAAAAAGTCAGGGGAAAAAATAGACTTCTGCACTAACTTGGTGAATATTTTTGCCAAAATTGAAGCCTTATCTATTCCTATAATAACCTTATCTGAAACACAGATTCAATGGTGTTCATGCAACCTAGGTAAACAGGCAGGAATCTTACAGTGTCATTACATTTCAAGCTATGAATCTGAATTGAAATTGATAATGAAACTTCTGTGGCCATCCCTCCTCTCACGTGCTGTGGTGTTCTGCTGCTTGCAAGTGGCCACCAGATAAAGAATCATGGATACGTACGTGTGAGCTGCGTGTGGAAGATGCTAAGCTTCGAAAAGAACCAATCAACTACATGCTACCATGTATCGATACGCCAGCAACACCTGTCTCAGACTCACCTGACTTGCTTGTATTCAATATATAGTTTGTTACTTGGACTGGTAGTTCAATGATTTATATGGTCGGTTTGCCGATAAATATTCCGAGCTGCTCTTCGTTTATTGTGGGTATGTGGTGTGATTTGGCCTGCCTGAACTTGGCAAGGAAAGGAGTTGGTCTTGATTCATGAGAATAATTGATTCAGAATATCCTGATTGGAATTAAAGAAAAAAAAAACTACTTGACTGTACAGAAATCCTGAAGCGATATCAAGACTTCAGAGGGGATCATGCCCGCCTTATGCAAATCTACAAATCGTGCACGTCTTATGCAAATCAAGAATTCTGGGACCAGAATTCTTTCACACGAATGACAATGCTTCAAGCACATGAGAATTGTTAATGACTATGGAACTGATTGATAATTGATCTAACTAAGAATGTGGAGGAAAAAACAAACTGTAACTTTAGTCTGCAAGACCTGCAAAAGTAGAAGGTTCGTAACAAGAGCCCATTACTGTTAAGCCTGCAATGGTTAGATACTAGTTTCAGCCCTAATATGAAGCCCCAGCCCACCCGCAAGCTACAAACATGATTTCGCAAGAAATTTGAAGTTCTGTTCAGAAACTATTCAATAGAGGAAGCGTCATGGACTGAGCGTCATAAAACACTTTTACGTTTAAGTGGGCACATACAATGTAATCTTTGTGTACACCTAGCTTTTTTGGGAAGGTGCCATAAACGAGATCCCGTTAGGCGCTAGGCAAAGGATACACCTGAATCCGACAAATAGGATACACTCAAGCATAAACCTAAGCTCAAAAGTGTTACCTAGGGTTCAAGACTATTAAAGCCTAAACCCATCACCTATGTATTCATTAAAGTAGGTTTTTTGCTAGTCTTTTTGCTTTTCAAAATGCATATGTTCTGAATATATTGTAAACATATAGAACAAGGTTCTAAAAAATTATAATTATAATTATAATTGTTAGAACTTAGAAACACTAAAATACACGAGGGTTTTATTGTGTATTGCACTATTTTCTACGGTGTAATCTTGATTTTACCATTCTCATACAAAATAATAGGCTAGGGCTAGTTATAGGGGTAAGATGATTTTTTTCATGGGAAATATTTTTCATTACCATATTGATTGAGGGCAAATAAGTCTTATAGCATTTTATATGTACAATGCAATGACTTAAATACCCTTAAAGATAATCTTTTTAGAGCTAAGGTCTAGGGACTTTTCAATCTTTTTATTTTCATAATAAAATGACTTTATTTCCTTAAAATTTTTTGGCATCAGGTGGTATTTTTGTATTTATAAATTGAGGCAAATCATTCTTTTAAAAAAATTAATAAAATATTAATAAAAAGAAAAGGTGACCGATGAATGCAATGTTTTCTAGCAATAAAATCTTTATCTCCTCCCTTTTTTTCTCTTTCTCCTCTTCTCGGGATTCACACTGGTTCAACCAAAATTCAAATTTGTCTTCCCATTTATTTTTTCTTTCAATTGTAGTCTTTATTTTTTTAAATGGTTTTATTTGTTTTGGATTTTTTATTGGTTTTTGTTTTTCAATTTCATCCATTACCATTTGGTTTTTATATTAAATATAGTTCTTATTTTTTATTATATCTTTTTTTATATATATCATTTTCTTAATTGATTTTTTTTCAATTTAATCCCTCGTCATTTTAGTTCATTTCATTTTTATGTTGGATTTGATTATTATTCTTTTAATTATTTTTTTTACTTTAGATCCTTTTTTGAAATTGATTTTTTTTATCATGTCCTTCAATATTGGATTGGTTGATGATTGAGTTTCATGATTTTTTTTATGCAGTAATCCTAATCTTATGATCCAGGTCACGAGTATTAAATGTTAGCCCGAGTTGACATTGATATTTTTTTACATTGATTTCCTTTCATGATTTTATCATTCAATATTGAATTTATTAAAAATTGAGCTTTTTTATTTTTTTTATTTGCTTTCTATGAGAATAAATCGACCTCACAACCCGAGTTGTGAATTCAAATTGGTTTAGGCCTTTTACATCATTTTATTTTTGTGTCATATTTAGTCATCATTCTTTTAATTTTCTTTTCTTTTGATCTTTTTTTTAAATTGATTTTTTTTAATTTAATCCTTTAATGTTTACTTGTTGAGAATTGAGCATCATTTTTTTTTTCAATTTAATTATTTTATGTTTTAAAACATGTTGACAATACTTCAACATTGTTTTTTTAAATTAAAAAAAAATGATTTAGCTCACAACAAAGCGCGTGCCATAATAACAATGTTGAGCATGTTTGGGAATGCGGCTGAGTGTGTATTTCTAAAAAAAATTATATTTTTAGATCGTTTTGATATATTAATATCAAAAATAAATTTTTTTTAAAAAATTATTATTTAAATATATTTCTAAATAAAAAAACACTTTAAAAATCAATCAACCCCTTAATAAAGATCAAAAACTAAACAGGAAAATCACAACCCATGTCACAAAGAAAGTGCAAAATAATAAAATAAACGCCAGGTTGAACTCCTATTTTTCAAAAAGACCTTCACCAGCTAACCTCCACTTCAGTTCAGATGCCTCCCCTAAGCACTTGTCAATGAAGCTAGAACCCACGATTTCTTTGGACGCCACATGCCCACGTCTCTTCTGGAGTTCTTGTAATCTAGCTCTTTTATCCACCAATAATGCTTCTAATTTTTTAATATCTTGATCAAGCTCTGAGATCTCTCCATCTATTTTCTGCAGGTTCTCCTTTTCTGCTTTAGCTTGAAGACCATAGTAAGCAAACACAATTCTGTCCAGACGGTCTAAGGCGAACTGTATGTTGAAACCCGCAAAATGCACCATTTTCAAGATCTTCCACCACTTCGACAGTAGTTCTTGGGAAATATCAACAACTCTTGTGGTGCGCATGCTGTTTATTGTCCAGCATAACATAAATCTGAAATAGTCCACTACCGGTGAATTTTGCAAAGTGGGTTTTGCAAGGATAACATCACCTAGTGCCTCCCTTGTGTATGCAAAGTCTGACTTCAAAAAATGATCTTCGACCTTGAAAATCGGCCTATCTTCTTTAAATATATCTTTGCCTCCATATAATAAGTTCATAAGAGTAAGAGCCTCATTTGGAAACAGAGAAGCTTGTGATCCCATGCTCTTGGTGGTATCATTCTGAGCCCAGTGTCTTGCAGCCATAGAAATGCTTCGATACAAGTCTGTGTCCTCAATTCTGAAACGACTAATAATTTCATTGCAATCTTCATTCTTTGTTCCACTGCCCCTTGCAGTTTCCTGAGGAGGAAGATAATATTTGCCAATCACCTTCCCAGCCATCTTAGTGATCAAGGACTTCAACTCCACTTCGCCATTATATCCCAATAATGAACGTTTTACCTGACAGCAAAACAAGGAGAGTAAAGGAGAAACATGAAGCCTAGTTCTTGTTTTAATTATGAGTATGAAGGCACGGATCATGTTTCAATCCCCTCACTCCATCACTCGGACGGAGTGAATTTCTTTTCATATAATCACTTGAAGAATTAGATAATTGTCTACAAAAATTGAAGTAAAATGTCAGATATAGAAAATATGGTAGAAAACGTACCTCGGATATTACGCATTTAATCTCAGCAATGTAGGGGCAGCCCTCAGAGCAACAATAAACTGGCAGCCTTGGATCTCTTTCGTTTTCGCACTCATCGCAGTAAAACACATCCACGTCATTTTTGTCTTCGCCGTCCACCGGAGAATAGATAAGCCTGAGTGGATGTGTATGTAATTCACTTTTGAAAGGAATGATACACGGTAAGGGACCACATTCAACGTGAAGATTGTAATTGCATCGGGCACAACGAAACAGAGGTGATGATGATATGCAATCCTTGCCGCAGGCCTTGCACTTTATACCTTTGAATTCATTGTTGTCGTCAATATCATTGCCTATGATGTTCTCGATAAATGCAAGATTGTGAGGGTGAGCTTGATATGTTATAGTGGACACCTCCACCGGACATTTAACGTGCACGTTGAATGGTAATGGTAAGCCACCCAGTTTTTTTCTCACTTTCTTCGGTAATTTGGACGGAGTGCGGTAGAATAAGCCATTGCATAAATTATAACAGGAAATGCATCTTGCTTTAGGAAAACATTCTGGAGTCAACTTTAACTCGAGGCCTGGATATTGCGGTTGGAATACCTTTTCAGGAAGAAGGAAGCATTGTTGGTGGAGGAAAAACCTGCATACCCCGGCCCAACGACAGACATAGGCCTTGTCACAACAGCTTTTCTGGCAAGCGACGCAGTGAATTGCTTCATCATCAGTTACATCAACAAGTGTTAGGGGATGCCCGTGCATAGGGTGGTGGTAGAGCTGATCTTGACCTTCAGATTTCATTTTTTCAGGCAGTAAAGCGCAGTCGACATCGAGCCTGAAGTTGCAATTGTCGCAGAGGTAGTGGAAGCCACCACGATTCCTCAAACAAGCATTGCAAATATAAGGATTCCTTTCGGTGCATAGAGCGAGAGAGCAACGATGATAGAAGTGATCCAAACGTTTTGGCAACTTCAATTCAGCACATGATTTGTGAAGATAGAATCTGCAGGGTTCACACTTGTAGAACAGGACCGAGCTAATTATAAATTCCCAACACAAGTAGCAGCGTGGGGGATCATCATTAACATCCTTCAGTTCAGTAGCAACTAGGACTAATGGATGAAGATGGGAAAAATGGATTAGAACATGATCTTCATCTTCTTTTATGATAGGTCTTAGTAAAGCACATTCAACATCCAGATAGATGAGGCACTCATTGCATTTGTAGCCATAGGTGTAGCCATCTATGTTCCTAAAACAGGCGTGGCACTGAAACTGTTCCGGCTCGCCTATCATATGAGTCTGAAAGATTGAAAGCGTGTGGGGATGAAAAGGATTTGAGAACCATGATGGCAAATTTGCACATAAATCATGGAGGTTTAAATCGCATACGCTGCAACTAAAATAATACGGATCACGACAGTGTTCCTTGCAAGCTTTGCATACAGCTAGATTAGCTTCGTCAACCTTCTCGATCAGCTTCAATTGATGCTCACCTCTGAAATGCTCAAGGTACTTGATTCCCTTCATCTCTCTCTATGTGAAATGTTTTGCCCGGCATAAAGAAGTTGTTGTTACTGAAGTTTCTTCTTGTTGAGAGATTAAAAAGAATCTGTCGCCCATTTTTTCTCTCGAGGAAAGTAACTTCTACATTGATGACTACAATCTCAATTAGCTCGGTCATTTTTATTTTTTTTTTGAAACAGAAAAGACTTTGGAACAATTGTTTTTTATTTACTGAGAGGAATAGTGTTTAATGGGAATTCTTTATTCCATTCTCCCTCTAATAAAGGAGGTTTTCGTAGATTTTAAGGAGTTTTTTCTTTGGCAGGTGCTACCTACTACCACGTTCGTAGGAATAATTCAACTCAACTAGTCACCATCACCTTAAAAATATAGCGTGCTGTGCTCGCCACAGATAAAGACATCAAATTGTTTTTAAAACTGAAGATATCAGATAAAGACGAATATGAAAGTTATGATTTTTAAAATTATTTAAGAGTAATGATTGATGAAATATGATTTCTTTTATTTAAGAATAATGATTGGTAAAATTTTACCAAATCCTTTTACGGATAATATTCATATAAATTCAACCAAAATTATTGTTAAAGAATTATATAAATTATATATTAAAATATTTTTTAATAACTTAAATTATTATGTTAAAATAATTTTTTAATATAGTATTAAAATTTTAATAATTAAATAATTATAAATTTTAATTTTATTATTTTTTATTAGATAAAAATTAAATATAAAATAATATATGCTCATGGCATGTTTTTTTAATAATCATGGGCTGATGGGCTGATTTAACAAGAATTTTACCTGTTCAATAAAGTGGGTTCAAAGCTCGTAGGCCCATTTAGCACAATTCTTTTGTTCAAGAGATGAATGGTGAAGTCATATATAATTTGGGACTCTTTGTTTTTGGGCTATCGTCTCTTTTGAAAACTGAAACACAACTAGGTCTGCAATTTTGTGTAGTCAGTCTTTTTGCTTCTAATAATGCATATTTGTTGAATATATTATAAACGTCCAGAAACAGGTTCTGACAAATTTAAAAATAAAAACAAACTTACTTTAATTTTACTCCATTGTTACTCTAAACTTAGTATATGTAAAATAAAATAAAATAAGGATAAAATCATATTTTTATTATTAAAATAAAAAGATAATATAAATATTAAAAAACAAACATTATAAATATATCTTAGAAAAAGATAAATGATGCTATTGAACATTGATTTTTATATTAAGTAATAAGCTAAAGGGTGTGATGAATTTACTGTTCACTCACACTGTGGATTACAATAATAATTCATAGTGCATTCCTTTTTTTTTCCCTTTTATCTTTTTTTTTGTCACATTTTTTTTTAATTTTTTTTCCTTTTATTTTTTTTCCCCCAGAATTATCTTTGTCAATTTTACTTTTTTAATATTAAACTAGTTAAAAATTTTGCTTTGTAATTTTTTTCCTTTAAAATATTGTGGATTGCTACGGTGTTTTTCCATATGGTATTTTTTATGATTTTCTCCAAAATTATCTTTTTCAATTTTATTTTTTAATATTGAGTTGGTTAAGAATTACAGTTACAATATGTGAGTGAAGCATTGTAGATTTCCTCGTAAATTACTGTGGATTGCTATAATGTTTTTTCTCACATGGTTTTTTTTTATGTTTTTTTTTTTCTAAAATTGTCTTTGTCAATTTTATCTTTTAAATATTAAACTGGTTAAGAATTACAATTATAAGTTAATACAAGTGAGACTAAATCATGTGAAAACACTGTAACTTTTCTCATAAAACACTATGGATTGATACAGTTTTTTCTCATATGGTTTTTTTCTAGTTTCTTTTATGTTTTCATTTTTTGTAATATTTTTTTTCAAAATTATTTTTGTCGATGTTATTTTTTTAATATTGAGCTGATTAGAATTTGACTTTGTAATAAAGCTTAATCATGTGGGGAAAGCATTATAGCTTTCCTCACAAAACACTATGGATTGCTACAGTGTCTCTCCACATAATTTTTTTTTCTTATGATTTTTTCAAAATTTTCTTTGTCTATTTTATTATTTTTAATATTGAGCTAGTTGAAAATTACAGTTATAAGTCACTACAAATAAGGCTAAATCATGTGGGGAAGCACTGTAGCTTTCATCACAAAACACCGTGAATTGCTACGAGTTTTTCCAAGCATGGTTTTTTTGTCCCTATTTTTTGTGTGTTTGTTTTTCAAAAATTACCTCTGTCGATTTTATTTTTTTAATATTGAGATGATTGAAAATTTAGCTTTGCAATTTTTTTCTTTAAAACACTGTGAATTGCTGCAGTCTCTTCCCATGTGATTTTTTTATGGTTTTTTTCAAAATTATCTTTGTCGATCTTTTTTTAATATTGAGTTGATTAAAAATTATAATTACAATAAAACTAAATCATATGGGGAAAGCGTTGTTATTTTCCTCACAAAACATTGTAGATTGCTACAATATTTCTCTAAATGGTTTTTTTCATGATTCTTTCTAAAATTATCTTTGTCGATTGTGTTGAGAAAAAAATTATAGTTTTCTTCACAAAACATTATCAATTGCTACAACGTTTTTTCTCATGGGTTTTTTTCCTTCCAAAATTATCTTTGTTGATTTTTTTTAATATTAAGTTGGTTGAAAATTCAGCTTTGTAATTTTTTTTGCTTTTTATTAACAGAAAAGCTAAATCATGTGGTGAAAACACTGTATCTTTTCTCACAAAACACTATGAATTGCTATAAATTATTTTGTTCAATCTCTAAGTTTTTGATCACCATCACAACTTTTTTTTCCGTCATGAAATATTGGCTACATCATACCTACTTATCTAGCGCTAGTTCACAATTATAATACTATCAAGTATATTTGTTTTATAAGCCCGCAGCAGAGCATGAGCATGCCATCTCGTAATATAACTATTAAACATCAAACTTATGTCACAACATGAATTCCAGGTTCATGATCGGTAACGCAGGAGCAACATCATGGCGATATCTCACCTGCACTAAGCCTTAAACATACTTATCATAAAATAAATTATACAAATTTATAGTGTTTTGTAAACTTTCAAAATATTATTCAAAATCAATAAAAATAAATAATAATCCACAATACTTATTAAAATATCAAAATCTAATCTTTAACTAAAAACAGTGGAGCACTCTAGACTAAAAGAAAAGTCTTGTGGAAGCAAGTGGGGCATACTGATCTAAAGCGAAGAAGCAGGAACTCTCAATAAAGTCAACTTGCCAACAGAAACTGAGAACCTGAAAATAATATTAAAAAAAAAGTGAGTTCAACTAACTCAGTGGAGAGGAATAACATTTAATATATATCTTAGATATTATAAATTGAAAGTCGTACATATATTGATATAAATATATATACATACTAAGCATATTAGTATATGATACTGGAATACATGTCAGATTAGATAACAAATGAAACCCTAAGGTTTCCATAACAAAGCATCGTGGGATTATTAGTTGCGCACAGGTCAATGTCGTTCTCACCAATTAGGTATATAGATACGATGTGCACAAAGACTAACAATTTTTTGTTAGTATGGAATTTTTAACAAGTCTGATATCAAAACATAACATATGTTCACATAATTATCAAAACAACTGGATATCATATTGAATAGAATTTAATTTAACATAATGTGAATACATATTCAAGAAACTGATGATGAGTATTTTGAAATAAATCAACATAGATAGATATTCGAGAATGTCATTCGTACTTATCATATAATCAACATGCATAGTTTATTTATATTAATTACATGAATATTAAAGATTATCTTATTCATCTGAAAAAACAAAGGTAAAAAACAAACAAACGTAGAACTAGAAGCCATCGATGATTGCAAGGAGAAACGTCAGCAAAAGTTATAATAAACACAAAAATAACTCAAAAATGACTCGTGACAGATAATATAAAAGATTTCAACTCTAATAGGAAAAATCAAAACATAATTACAAAACCATAATAGATCCACCCAATCATTCTTGTACATCTTTCAAACTAATCAAACTGAAAAGAACCAATCAAACCCCAGTCCTCAATCAATCGGTCGATTGAAATAACCAACCAATCAACTGTCACCACAAGCCAACTGGTCAGTCGATTCATACCAACCGGTTAACCGGCACCATCAAGTCAACCGACTCGCCGGTTCAGCCAACCGGTGATCGAGACTTCAGAATTCTGATATGTCATTATTCAAAAGTTTTGCAAATCCTTAAAACCAAAAAATCTAGACTTCATATCAAACGATTTTAAGCCAAACTAACACCTTAAAAACATCAATTAAACCTCTCAAATCATCCGTGCATCAAATCAATATATAAATCATAAAATATCAATATATTTCTTAAATCCATCAACTATCAAATCTCCAATCGAAAAAAAAAACAGAAATACTTACTTGTTTCTTCAAACCTCTTTTAAAACCCAAAAGCTTAAGTTTAGAATTAAATTCCTTAGTATTTTTCAGAGAAAAGTCACGATAAAAAAAGGAAAAGAGAAGAGAAAGAAAAATCTTTGGCAACATTTTTCTTTGGATACATAGGTTAGATTGAATTCTTGAGTTATACTTGGGCTTGGGTATGATGGGCCAAAAACATAGATGTTAAAACTTAGATATTGTTATTTTAATTTTTTATGAATATAGAGTTTTATACGATATTATAAGTGTCTAACCATTAATAAAATTATTGAATATGATTAAATTTACAAAAATGTCATTTAATATAGAAGGGTTAAGTTTAATTAAAAAAAAAGAATGAGAATCTAAGTATCATTAACTAATAATATGTTTTAAAAAAAATTATGAATTACTTAGTTTTTACCATAATTTTTTTATTTTCTAACAAATTCATTATTTATTTGTTATTCTACGGGTTGTCATTTTTTTCCAAAGATTATATATAGTTATTAAAACTGTAATAGCTTCAAGTTAACGTAGCAAGCACTGTTGATGGTCATTTTTAAATAAATTAATTTTTATTTATATTTTTAGATAGTTTTGATATGACGATGTTTAAAATAAATTTTAAAAAATAAAAAATATATATTATTTTAATATATTTTTAATTAAAAAAACACAGGTAGATTTGCAATTTGATAAGAAATTTTTTTTTTTTCCCTATCCATATTTGGTGGTTGGAAATAAGATAAAACAAGATAAGAGAATGTCTAATTTAACCCTGCAGTGTATTTGCCGAGCATGTTACGATGGTACTCTCGTGTAATCTTTGCACACTGAGACAAAGCGTGTAATTGGGCTGGGCCTTATACAAGTACTGATGCATGCATATACGGACCAGCCCATCTAACCCACCGACAAATTAGCTTGCTGAAGCAACTTCGTTGTATGTCCTTGAAGTCGTATTGTTGAGATGGATTGGGCTCTGTTTGGCAGTTAGTACTGTAGCGATGATACTTCGTACCTAGAGTATCCTTTGGTGCATGCACAAGTGTCCTGTTCTGTCGTCTCTGGCTAGGTTGAAATTTTACTGCGATTCTATTCGCGTAACCGTGCTCTTTAATGTATTGCATTTTGAAAATGTTTTTTAAAAAATTTAAATATTTTTTATTTTTTATTTTACTTTAAATTAATATGTTTTTTATATTTTCAGATATTTTAAACTACTGAAAAATAATTTTTAAAAATAAAAAAAATATATTATTTTTAATATATTTTATATAAAATATACTTTAAAAAATAATGTAATCAATGCGAAATGCAATTTACAGGGTGGCTTGTGATAGCTAGGTTATGGATCAGTGCTTATCGACAGAAATGTTTCTTGCTTGCACATGAAAATTCAAGCTCTAAGTGAGAGTTGCTATAGTATCGTCGGTGAATATAGTAAACAGGCTTTGAAACGTGGAATTTATTGTTTTTAAGGTATTAATTGATCTCATTGTATTTATTATAGGGATAGAATAATAAACTTTTAAAATATAGCAAAACCTTAAATTTATAAACATAAACTAAGTTTATCAAGAAGTTCTGTTATGTTTCTGATAAATATAAATAAAATGTTTGTAGAAAAAAATTAAAGGGAAAAAAAGATTATTTCTAATTAATTTCTGTCAACATCAAACTGGTATTTATAAAAAAAATAATATTTTTTTCAAATTAATATATTTATAAAATTTAGAGACACATTTCTTCAGATCAACCAATGTATCTATATAATTTAAAAGACAACTCTTTATTCAAATTAGTTTGAGCAACTTGATAGGAGATTTCATACATAATTATTAAATTAATTAATTCTAAAAATTTAATTAATTAACTTAAATTAATTAATCCCAAAAATAATAATAAAAATAATTTATGTTATACAATGTCAAATGCAAGTGTATATGTATATCCATCTAAATCTATTGACTTGGTGTCCCTTACATTATAAAATACAACAAAACCTCTTCCTTTTCTAATATAAAATAAAATTCTCTTTAACTACCTAGTATAGAAGCTAAATTTTAACAACATCTACTTAAATAGTTTGATTACAAGGATGGGTCATGGTCTGTATCAAATTCTGTCGGGGAACCATAGGCAATTAGCTGTCCTCCCCAGTATTGTTTATGACATTGAACTTGATAATTATATGATCAATTGTGAATATGCAACCTCTGCACTCCGCAGAGATTCATATAAAATAAACCAAGTTTATAAGAGCATCCCATGCTCGTATCAATCCAAGTTTTTGGTTAAAGCTGGCAGCTGAAAATTAACAGGAAGGTTCTATAGCAGAACAAGGCGCTGCTTCCCTTTTGTCGTTTCTTCATATGTGAATCCTTTAGACCACATGATGTCAATTATTGGTATTCCAAATGCATAATAATGAAGTTCATGTCTTATGCAACAATCGTCGTCACGTACAATTGTGTATCTGTAGCTTACTGACCTTACTCCAGTCAAGTCCGAGCTCGAGCCTCGAGGTTTTTCAAACCTTTGGATGAGCCAGAAGATAAAGAAAATCTAGGCATGGGTTATGTATTAATACGATTTTGTTTGTGCAATAATTTAGGTCACTGCATGCATGAAGACAGTCTTAGCACTGCGGGATCCACGTTTAAAATCTCTGAACATTGTTAGTGAAAAGAAAGACAGTTGTAAATACAGTCAGGGCCTGAGTAGAATTCAAGGGACACTATCGAATCGGACAAATCTAATTGGTAGAAGATGAAAGGGATCCATCACTGGTGATTTTTATTGGTTTGTCTTAGCTTCTTCGGAATCTTCATTGCAGTTTCCAAAGGATGCTTGTCGGGGACAAGCAGAGAAAAGGTACTGTAGCTTAATTTGGGTATGGTAGGAACTTGGATTTAATTTCCAATCGTTCATGATGCCCTTGGTTTTTTTTTTTTTTGTTGATTCAACCAGTGGCCAATTTTCTGTCTCGCTCATGGAATCAAACCTGCAATTTTCTGTCTCCACTTTAGCAATTATAAATCTATTTATAGGTAAAGTAAGGAATTAAACTAAATAACGAAAAATCTAATCTAATAAGAAAAAGTAATTATGTTAACTTAACCGGTAAACAATCACTCTGGTTTTTTAGAAAAACAAAAAATCTAGCTTTTGCACCATTGACGCCAATTATATAATTAATGATTAGACAACTGAAGCATATGATGGTAGCATACACAGCTTCCTTCTAATACTCGCGACAAGATTCTTGCGATACTGCTTGAATTGTATCCGTACCATGAATTTCTGTTCCTGATATGCAGACACAATAAAGTGAAATTCTGACTTTTTAAATGGGGCATGAATTATTGTCATGATTTCGCTGTTGCTATTTGTGTTGTGTTCGAATAATGTATCAATTAGATCTAGGAATTGGCAACGAACAGCGATTCGCATTTGGTGGATGCCTTTGGCCTACGGATTGCACAGTACTGGACTCGGGTTGTATTAGATTACGTAAAACTGAAACAGATTGCTGAAACATTTGTTGGCTCACTTGTAAAGTCATGCAACATTTTCTTCTTTGGTAATGATGATCGTAGAAATAATGTTTCCATCCATATGTTGATGAAGTGAGGTAGGCTTTTTGATTTAAGACGTAAACTAAATTTAACTTGTGCTAGCATTAATTGTAGGTCCCAGAAAGACATTAGAATTCTCTGCAGCTTCCAATGAATAACCTTGCTATACAATACAGTGGACATTAATGCAATGATCAATCACATGTTTGCTTCAGGAATATTTCAGCTCTACCTTTACTGTGCAGCCATTGAACCAAATATCGCTGAAACAATGAAGGTGATCTAGCACACAGCACAGAAGTAGGGAGGGAAAACAGGTTCTGAGCCATCTACTTACGCACGATTTACATGAGTAGCTTAGTTCTGTTCTAATTGATTTTATTAACTCCCTAAAGCCCACAGTACTAGTCCTGCTCCAATTCTATCACTATGGTTTGTTTAAATCACTGCAGTCTGCACCAGATTCACTGTTCTTTGCAGCAGCAGCAGCAGTGCAAATAGGCACGCCCCAGAAGGTCAAGTTATTGATTCTTGCAAAAACTAGTGCAAATCTTGGACAAAATATACTCTCAATCTTGGCCTGTGAAGGCAGAAATAGAATGTTGGTTAATTGCTCAAGTCGTCTAGAGAAAACAAACCAAAAGGACTCTAATTCAATACTAACTCATACTGCTGCAGTAGTGAAAATTACAAATAATGATACCTAGCTCTAATTCCACTTCCAGAGAGTTAAAAGAGCCCAAGAGGCGAGTTTTCAGCGCACAAAAATATCTGGCTCCGGTGAAAAAACTGACACAAACCTGATGATTCCTAGTGAGGCTAAGAATGCAGATATGGATGCAACATTATTCTATAAATATGCATACATTTTGAATAACCACTGGTTCACTCCAATGAGTAGTACCGACACGTACCAGACACATTGCATATATAAAGCCCAGCTAGCTCAAATTCAATTACCATAAAACATGAAGATTTTGGATTATGTTTGTGTTGATGTTTGTTCAATTTTATTATGTTATTTTCATGAACATCAATTCATCAGCACACCCATTATTGCCAAGGATTTGAAAGGCCCTGGTGCGGATAACGTTTTCAATACGTTCTTCAAGCATTGGTTAGTTGGAATTGAGTCATCAGGTTTCTGTATATGGTGAGGTGATTGGACTGGAATTATAAATTACGACGCCCATTATTGAGAATGGTCCAAGATGAAAAGTCTTCGGGACTAGTCCTTCAAAATGCCATCATCCTAACCTAATGGGTGAAAGGCCTTAAATTGAATTTTTTTTTCTTTCTTTCTTACCTATTTATGGTTTGATATTTGTCATTTGTTTTCAGACCCCTGAATGCATTGGCAAAGCTAGATTGTTTACTAGTTTTTTCATGGTTGAGAAATAAGAAAAGTATATGGATTGAAAAAATAAAAAGTATAAGGATTAAATGGAAAATTACAGGAAAAACCATGAGAGTAATTGCTACTTTTGACCATCTAAGACTAGGCTTTCTTGTTAATTAAGTTTACTCTTTACAGCATCACAATGAAAAGATCTCATTTAATATTATGCTAACAATTACTTTTTAAACTTTTTATTTATTTATTTATAAATGTATCAAAATATTGTTTTTCTAAAAAAAAATTTATTTTTGATATCAGCACAACAAAACAATTTAAAAAGAAGTTAATTTCAAAAAAACAAATTCAAAATTTTACAAAAGCATTTTACAATCGCAAAAATAAAGTATAAGGATTAAAGAGGAAATTACAAGAAAAATCATGAGAGTAATTGCTACTTTTGGCCATCTAAGACCAGGCTTTCTTGTTGATTAAGTTTACTCTCTACAGTATCACCATGAAAAGAGCTCATTTGATATTGTCCTAACAGTTGCTTTTTCAAGTACTTTTTAATTGGAAATGTATCGAAATAATATTTTTTTTTATTTTTTAAAATTTATTTTTGACTTCAGCGCATCAAAACAATCTACAAATACTAAAAAATTATTTAAAGAAAATAAATTCAAAATTTTACAAAAATATTTTACAACCGCAAAAATAAAGTAAAAGGATTAAAGGGGAAATAACAAGAAAAATCATGAGAGTAATTGCTACTTTTGGCCATCTAAGACCAGGCTTTCTTGTTGATTAAGTTTACTCTCTACAGTATCACCATGAAAAGAGCTCATTTGATATTGTCCTAACAGTTGCTTTTTCAAGTACTTTTTAATTGGAAATGTATCGAAATAATATATATATTTTTTTAAAAAAAAATTATTTTTGACATCAGCGCATCAAAACAATCTACAAATACTAAAACATTATTTAAAGAAAACAAATTCAAAATTTTACAAAAATATTTTACAACCGCGAAAATAAAGTAAAAGGATTAAAGGGGAAATAACAAGAAAAATCATGAGAGTAATTGCTACTTTTGGCCATCTAAGACCAGGCTTTCTTCTTGATTAAGTTTACTCTCTACAGTATCACCATGAAAAGAGCTCATTTGATATTGTCCTAACAGTTGCTTTTTAAAATATTTTTTAATTGGAAATGTATCGAAATAACATTTTTTTTATTTTTTTAAATTTATTTTTGACATCATCGCATCAAAACAATCTACAAATACTAAAAAATTATTTAAAGAAAACAAATTGAAAATTTTACAAAAATATTTTACAACCGCAAAAATAAAGTAAAAGGATTAAAGGGGAAATAACAAGAAAAATCATGAGAGTAATTGCTACTTTTGGCCATCTAAGACCAGGCTTTCTTGTTGATTAAGTTTACTCTCTACAGTATCACCATGAAAAGAGCTCATTTGCTATTGTGCTAACAATTACTTTTTCAACGACTTTTTAATTGGAAATGTATCGAAATAATATTTTTTTTTTTATTTTTTTTAATTTATTTTTGACATCAGCGCATCAAAACAATCTACAAATACTAAAAACTTATTTAAAGAAAACAAATTCAAAATTTTACAAAAATATTTTACAACCGCAAAAATAAAGTAAAAGGATTAAAGGGGAAATAACAAGAAAAATCATGAGAGTAATTGCTACTTTTGGCCATCTAAGACTAGGCTTTCTTGTTGATTAAGTTTACTCTCTACAGTATCACCATGAAAAGAGTTCATTTGATATTGTACTAACAAGTTGCTTTTTAAAATACATTTTAATTGGAAATGTATCGAAATAATATTTTTTTTATTTTTTTAAATTTATTTTTGACATCAGCGCATCAAAACAATCTACAAATACTAAAAAATTATTTAAAGAAAACAAATTGAAAATTTTACAAAAAATATTTTACAACCGCCAAAATAAAGTAAAAGGATTAAAGGGGAAATAACAAGAAAAATGATGAGAGTAATTGCTACTTTTGGCCATCTAAGACCAGGCTTTCTTGTTGATTAAGTTTACTCTCTACAGTATCACCATGAAAAGAGCTCATTTGATATTGTCCTAACAGTTGCTTTTTAAAATATTTTTTAATTCCAAATGTATCAAAATAATATTTTTTTATTTTTTTAAATTTATTTTTGACATCATCGCATCAAAACAATCTACAAATACTAAAACATTATTTAAAGAAAACAAATTCAAAATTTTACAAAAATATTTTACAACCGCGAAAATAAAGTAAAAGGATTAAAGGGGAAATAACAAGAAAAATCATGAGAGTAATTGCTACTTTTGGCCATCTAAGACCAGGCTTTCTTCTTGATTAAGTTTACTCTCTACAGTATCACCATGAAAAGAGCTCATTTGATATTGTCCTAACAGTTGCTTTTTAAAATATTTTTTAATTGGAAATGTATCGAAATAACATTTTTTTTATTTTTTTAAATTTATTTTTGACATCATCGCATCAAAACAATCTACAAATACTAAAAAATTATTTAAAGAAAACAAATTGAAAATTTTACAAAAATATTTTACAACCGCAAAAATAAAGTAAAAGGATTAAAGGGGAAATAACAAGAAAAATCATGAGAGTAATTGCTACTTTTGGCCATCTAAGACCAGGCTTTCTTGTTGATTAAGTTTACTCTCTACAGTATCACCATGAAAAGAGCTCATTTGCTATTGTGCTAACAATTACTTTTTCAACGACTTTTTAATTGGAAATGTATCGAAATAATATTTTTTTTTTATTTTTTTTAATTTATTTTTGACATCAGCGCATCAAAACAATCTACAAATACTAAAAACTTATTTAAAGAAAACAAATTCAAAATTTTACAAAAATATTTTACAACCGCAAAAATAAAGTAAAAGGATTAAAGGGGAAATAACAAGAAAAATCATGAGAGTAATTGCTACTTTTGGCCATCTAAGACTAGGCTTTCTTGTTGATTAAGTTTACTCTCTACAGTATCACCATGAAAAGAGTTCATTTGATATTGTACTAACAGTTGCTTTTTAAAATACATTTTAATTGGAAATGTATCGAAATAATATTTTTTTTATTTTTTTAAATTTATTTTTGACATCAGCGCATCAAAACAATCTACAAATACTAAAAAATTATTTAAAGAAAACAAATTGAAAATTTTACAAAAATATTTTACAACCGCCAAAATAAAGTAAAAGGATTAAAGGGGAAATAACAAGAAAAATGATGAGAGTAATTGCTACTTTTGGCCATCTAAGACCAGGCTTTCTTGTTGATTAAGTTTACTCTCTACAGTATCACCATGAAAAGAGCTCATTTGATATTGTCCTAACAGTTGCTTTTTAAAATATTTTTTAATTCCAAATGTATCAAAATAATATTTTTTTTATTTTTTTAAATTTATTTTTGACATCATCGCATCAAAACAATCTACAAATACTAAAAAATTATTTAAAGAAAACAAATTGAAAATTTTACAAAAATATTTTACAACCGCAAAAATAAAGTAAAAGGATTAAAGGGGAAATAACAAGAAAAATCATGAGAGTAATTGCTACTTTTGGCCATCTAAGACCAGGCTTTCTTGTTGATTAAGTTTACTCTCTACAAGTATCACCACGAAAAGAGCTCATTTGATATTGTCCTAACAGTTGCTTTTTAAAATATTTTTTAATTGGAAATGTATCGAAATAATATTTTTTTTTATTTTTTAAAATTTATTTTTGACTTCAGTTCATCAAAACAATCTACAAATACTAAAAAATTATTTAAAGAAAACAAATTCAAAATTTTACAAAAATATTTTACAACCGCGAAAATAAAGTAAAAGGATTAAAGGGGAAATAACAAGAAAAATCATGAGAGTAATTGCTACTTTTGGCCATCTAAGACCAGGCTTTCTTGTTAATTAAGTTTACTCTCTACAGTATCACCATGAAAAGAGCTCATTTGCTATTGTACTAACAATTACTTTTTCAACTACTTTTTAATTGGAAATGTATCGGAATAATATATTTTTTTTATTTTTTTAAATTTATTTTTGACTTCAGCGCATCAAAACAATCTACAAATACTAAAAAATTATTTAAAGAAAACAAATTCAAAATTTTAAAAAAAATATTTTACAACCGCAAAAATAAAGTAAAAGGATTAAAGGGGAAATAACAAGAAAAATCATGAGAGTAATTGCTACTTTTGGCCATCTAAGACCAGGCTTTCTTGTTGATTAAGTTTACTCTCTACAGTATCACCATGAAAAGAGCTCATTTGATATTGTACTAACAGTTGCTTTTTAAAATATTTTTTAATTGCAAATGTATCGAAATAATATTTTTTTTTATTTTTTTTAATTTATTTTTGACATCAACGCATCAAAACAATCTACAAATACTAAAAAATTATTTAAAGAAAACAAATTCAAAATTTTACAAAAATATTTTACAACCGCAAAAATAAAGTAAAAGGATTAAAGGGGAAATAACAAGAAAAATCATGAGAGTAATTGCTACTTTTGGCCATCTAAGACCAGGCTTTCTTGTTGATTAAGTTTACTCTCTACAGTATCACCATGAAAAGAGCTCATTTGCTATTGTGCTAACAGTTGCTTTTTCAACTACTTTTTTATTGGAAATGTATCGAAATAATATATATTTTTTTATTTTTTTAAATTTATTTTTGACATCAGCGCATCAAAACAATCTACAAATACTAAAAAATTATTTAAAGAAAACAAATTGAAAATTTTACAAAAATATTTTACAACCACCAAAATAAAGTAAAAGGATTAAAGGGGAAATAACAAGAAAAATGATGAGAGTAATTGCTACTTTTGGCCATCTAAGACCAGGCTTTCTTGTTGATTAAGTTTACTCTCTACAGTATCACCATGAAAAGAGCTCATTTGATATTGTCCTAACAGTTTGCTTTTTAAAATATTTTTTAATTCCAAATGTATCGAAATAATATTTTTTTTATTTTTTTAAATTTATTTTTGACATCATCGCATCAAAACAATCTACAAATACTAAAAAATTATTTAAAGAAAACAAATTGAAAATTTTACAAAAATATTTTACAACCGCAAAAATAAAGTAAAAGGATTAAAGGGGAAATAACAAGAAAAATCATGAGAGTAATTGCTACTTTTGGCCATCTAAGACCAGGCTTTCTTCTTGATTAAGTTTACTCTCTACAGTATCACCACGAAAAGAGCTCATTTGATATTGTCCTAACAGTTGCTTTTTAAAATATTTTTTAATTGGAAATGTATCGAAATAATATTTTTTTTTATTTTTTAAAATTTATTTTTGACTTCAGTTCATCAAAACAATCTACAAATACTAAAAAATTATTTAAAGAAAACAAATTCAAAATTTTACAAAAATATTTTACAACCGCGAAAATAAAGTAAAAGGATTAAAGGGGAAATAACAAGAAAAATCATGAGAGTAATTGCTACTTTTGGCCATCTAAGACCAGGCTTTCTTGTTAATTAAGTTTACTCTCTACAGTATCACCATGAAAAGAGCTCATTTGCTATTGTGCTAACAATTACTTTTTCAACTACTTTTTAATTGGAAATGTATCGGAATAATATATTTTTTTTATTTTTTTAAATTTATTTTTGACTTTAGCGCATCAAAAAAATCTACAAATACTAAAAAATTATTTAAAGAAAACAAATTCAAAATTTTACAAAAATATTTTACAACCGCAAAAATAAAGTAAAAGGATTAAAGGGGAAATAACAAGAAAAATCATGAGAGTAATTGCTACTTTTGGCCATCTAAGACCAGGCTTTCTTGTTGATTAAGTTTACTCTCTACAAGTATCACCATGAAAAGAGCTCATTTGCTATTGTGCTAACAATTACTTTTTCAACTACTTTTTAATTAGAAATGTATCGAAATAATATTTTTATTTTATTTTTTTAAATTTATTTTTGACATCAGCGCATCAAAACAATCTACAAATACTAAAAAATTATTTAAAGCAAACAAATTCAAAATTTTACAAAAATATTTTACAACCGCAAAAATAAAGTAAAAGGATTAAAGGGGAAATAACAAGAAAAATCATGAGAGTAATTGCTACTTTTGACCATCTAAGACCAGGCTTTCTTGTTGATTAAGTTTACTCTCTACAGTATCACCATGAAAAGAGCTCATTTGATATTGTCCTAACAGTTGCTTTTAAAAATATTTTTTAATTCCAAATGTATCGAAATAATATTTTTTTATTTTTTAAAATTTATTTTTGACATCAGCGCATCAAAACAATCTACAAATACTAAAAAATTATTTAAAGAAAACAAATTGAAAATTTTACAAAAATATTTTACAACCGCAAAAATAAAGTAAAAGGATTAAAGGGGAAATAACAAGAAAAATCATGAGAGTAATTGCTACTTTTGGCTATCTAAGACCAGGCTTTCTTGTTGATTAAGTTTACTCTCTATAGTATCACCATGAAAAGAGCTCATTTGCTATTGTGCTAACAATTACTTTTTCAACTACTTTTTAATTGGAAAAGTATCGAAATAATATATTTTTTTATTTTTTTAAATTTATTTTTGACATCAGCGCATCAAAACAATCTGCAAATACTAAAAAATTATTTAAAGAAAACAAATTCAAAATTTTACAAAAATATTTTACAACCGCAAAAATAAAGTAAAAGGATTAAAGGGGAAATAACAAGAAAAATAATTAGAGTAATTGCTACTTTTGGCCATCTAAGACCAGGCTTTCTTGTTGATTAAGTTTACTCTCTACAGTATCACCATGAAAAGAGCTCATTTGATATTGTACTAACAGTTGCTTTTTAAAATATTTTTTAATTGCAAATGTATCGAAATAATATTTTTTTTTTATTTTTTTTAATTTATTTTTGACATCAACGCATCAAAACAATCTACAAATACTAAAAAATTATTTAAAGAAAACAAATTCAAAATTTTACAAAAATATTTTACAACCGCAAAAATAAAGTAAAAGGATTAAAGGGGAAATAACAAGAAAAATCATGAGAGTAATTGCTACTTTTGGCCATCTAAGACCAGGCTTTCTTGTTGATTAAGTTTACTCTCTACAGTATCACCATGAAAAGAGCTCATTTGCTATTGTGCTAACGTTGCTTTTTCAACTACTTTTTTATTGGAAATGTATCGAAATAATATATTTTTTTATTTTTTAAATTTATTTTTGACATCAGCGCATCAAAATAATCTACAAATACTAAAAAATTATTTAAAGAAAACAAATTGAAAATTTTACAAAAATATTTTACAACCGCAAAAATAAAGTAAAAGGATTAAAGGGGAAATAACAAGAAAAATCATGAGAGTAATTGCTACTTTTGGCCATCTAAGACCAGGCTTTCTTGTTGATTAAGTTTACTCTCTACAGTATCACCATGAAAAGAGCTCATTTGCTATTGTGCTAACAGTTGCTTTTTCAACTACTTTTTTATTGGAAATGTATCGAAATAATATATTTTTTTTATTTTTTAAAATTTATTTTTGACATCAGCGCATCAAAACAATCTACAAATACTAAAAAATTATTTAAAGAAAAAAAATTGAAAATTTTACAAAAATATTTTACAACCGCAAAAATAAAGTAAAAGGATTAAAGGGGAAATAACAAGAAAAATCATGAGAGTAATTGCTACTTTTGGCCATCTAAGACCAGGCTTTCTTCTTGATTAAGTTTACTCTCTACAGTATCACCATGAAAAGAGCTCATTTGCTATTGTGCTAACAATTACTTTTTCAACTACTTTTTAATTGGAAATGTATCGAAATAATATATTTTTTTTATTTTTTTAAATTTATTTTTGACATCAGCGCATCAAAATAATCTACAAATACTAAAAAATTATTTAAAGAAAACAAATTGAAAATTTTACAAAAATATTTTACAACCGCAAAAATAAAGTAAAAGGATTAAAGGGGAAATAACAAGAAAAATCATGAGAGTAATTGCTACTTTTGGCCATCTAAGACCAGGCTTTCTTGTTGATTAAGTTTACTCTCTACAGTATCACCATGAAAAGAGCTCATTTGCTATTGTGCTAAAGTTGCTTTTTCAACTACTTTTTTATTGGAAATGTATCGAAATAATATATTTTTTTTTTTTTTTTAAATTTATTTTTGACATCGCGCATCAAAACAATCTACAAATACTAAAAAATTATTTAAAGAAAAAAAAATTGAAAATTTTACAAAAATATTTTACAACCGCAAAAATAAAGTAAAAGGATTAAAGGGGAAATAAGAAGAAAAATCATGAGAGTAATTGCTACTTTTGGCCATCTAAGACCAGGCTTTCTTCTTGATTAAGTTTACTCTCTACAATATCACCATAAAAAGAGCTCATTTGCTATTGTGCTAACACTTACTTTTTCAAATACTTTTTATGGAAATGTATCGAAATAATATATTTTTTTATTTTTTTAAATTTATTTTTGACATCAGCGCATCAAAACAATCTGCAAATACTAAAAAATTATTTAAAGAAAACAAATTCAAAATTTTACAAAAATATTTTACAACCGCAAAAATAAAGTAAAAGGATTAAAGGGGAAATAACAAGAAAAATCATGAGAGTAATTGCTACTTTTGGCCATCTAAGACCAGGCTTTCTTGTTGATTAAGTTTACTCTCTACAGTATCACCATGAAAAGAGCTCATTTGATATTGTACTAACAGTTGCTTTTTAAAATATTTTTTAATTGCAAATGTATCGAAATAATATTTTTTTATTTTTTTAAATTTATTTTTGACATCAACGCATCAAAACAATCTACAAATACTAAAAAATTATTTAAAGAAAACAAATTGAAAATTTTACAAAAATATTTTACAACCGCAAAAATAAAGTAAAAGGATTAAAGGGGAAATAACAAGAAAAATCATGAGAGTAATTGCTACTTTTGGCCATCTAAGACCAGGCTTTCTTGTTGATTAAGTTTACTCTCTATAGTATCACCATGAAAAGAGCTCATTTGATATTGTACTAACAGTTGCTTTTTAAAATACTTTTTAATTGGAAATGTATCGAAATAATATTTTTATTTTATTTTTTTAAATTTATTTTTGACATCAGCGCATCAAAACAATTTACAAATACTAAAAAATTATTTAAAGAAAACAAATTCAAAATTTTACAAAAATATTTTACAACCGCAAATATAAAGTAAAAGGATTAAAGGGGAAATAACAAGAAAAATGATGAGAGTAATTGCTACTTTTGGCCATCTAAGACCAGGCTTTCTTGTTGATTAAGTTTACTCTCTACAGTATCACCATGAAAAGAGCTCATTTGATATTGTACTAACAGTTGCTTTTTTAAAATACTTTTTAATTGGAAATGTATCGAAATAATATATATTTTTTTATTTTTTTAAATTTATTTTTGACATCAGCGCATCAAAACAATCTACAAATACTAAAAAATTATTTAAAGAAAACAAATTCAAAATTTTACAAAAATATTTTACAACCGCAAAAATAAATTAAAAGGATTAAAGGGGAAATAACAAGAAAAATCATTAGATTAATTGCTACTTTTGGCCATCTAAGACCAGGCTTTCTTGTTGATTAAGTTTACTCTCTATAATATCACTCTGAAAAGAGCTCATTTGCTATTGTGCTAACAATTTCTTTTTCAAATACTTTTTAATTGGAAATGTATCGAAATAATATATTTTTTTATTTTTTTAAATTTATTTTGGTATCAGCGCATCAAAACAATCTAAAAATACTAAAAATATTATTTAAAGAAAACAAATTCAAAATTTTACAAAAATAATTTACAACCGCGAAAATAAAGTATAAGGATTAAAGGGAAAAATCATGAGAGTAATTGCTACTTTTGACCGTCTAAGACCAGGCTTTCTTGTTGATTAAGTTTACTCTCTACAGTATCACCATGAAAAGAGCTCATTTGATATTGTGCTAACAGATGCTTTTTAAAATACTTTTTAATTGGAAATGTAAATAGTCCATTTGATATTGTGATAACAGTTGCACAATATTTTTTTTATTTTTTAAAATTTATTTTTGACAGCAGCACATGAAAACGATCTAAAAATACTAAAAAAAATTGTTTAAAAAAAACAAATTCAAAATTTTACAAAGACATTTTACAACCGTAAAAATAAAGTATAAGGATTAAAGGGGAAATTACAAGAAAAATCACGAGTAATTGCTACTTTTGGCCATCGAAGACCAGGCTTTCTTGTTGATTAAGTTACTCTCTACAGTATCACCATGAAAAGATCTTGTTT
Source organism: Populus x sibirica (assembly GCA_019202695.1). Lineage (NCBI taxonomy): Eukaryota > Viridiplantae > Streptophyta > Magnoliopsida > Malpighiales > Salicaceae > Populus > Populus x sibirica. The sequence continues at coordinate 3,192,027 of JAGMVL010001134.1, forward strand.
GATATTATACTAGCAGTTACTTTTTAAAGTGTTTTTTGTTTGTAAATGTATCAAAATAATATCTTTTTTATTTTTTAAAACTTATTTTTGACATCAACACATCAAAATAATCTAAAAACAAAAAAAAAACCTAATTTAAAGGAAACAAATTCAAAATTTTACAAAAACATTTTACAACCTCAAAAATAAAAGGACCCCTGACTGAAATGTATTTTATTTATTTATTTTTCAATTTAGAAATTATATTAATTTTAATGTAAACGCTTTGTCTAAAACCCAGCTCTGAATAAACAGACTCTCTGTGTTCCCCATAAGTATCTTGACTGTTCAATTTTCTAAGGCATATCACCAAAAGAAAAGAAAAGAAAAAAATTGCAATTTTTTCTTTAATATTCTTGGAGCGTGGAAACCAAACACGTAACCGACGCGCTTGGGGTATCACTTTGTCATGTACTAAAATTGCTTAATAAAGTTCTGACCAGCCAAATTCCCTTCCTCTATATAATGCAAGAAAGAATGGTAGCGAGTTCTTTCAATATGGAAGATAGAGAAAATTACGTTTGACCATTACAACTCCTGCCCCCTCTTCCTTTCACAAAACTCACCGGCCACCACCACCAGAACAACCACAATCTAAACCACCACCAGCTAAGGTGGATACAAAGTTATCAGGCATAGAGAACATAAATAGCCGCACAACCAATTGGCTCTTCTCAGGGACACACAAAGGACACAGAAGCAACGCATCAAGACCCTTTTTGTCTCCCAACAATTCTCGATTGTGAATTATTTCCTAACAAGCCTCGTTGATTTGAGCTCTACGATTCTAGTCCGCTTGGGCCATGGCGGACATCGTGAAAGAGATCTTGGCAAGGCCAATACAATTAGCAGACCAAGTCACAAAATCAGCAGATGAGGCACAATCTTTCAAACAAGATTGTCTAGAACTCAAAGCCAAAACAGAGAAGCTTGCTGGGCTTTTACGCCAAGCCGCTCGTGCCAGTAATGATCTTTACGAACGTCCAACGAGGCGAATCATCGATGACACCGAACAAGTCCTCGACAAGGCCCTCACTCTTGTTATCAAATGCCGCGCCAGCGGAATTATGAAACGAATGTTCACTATCATCCCTGCTGCCGCATTTCGTAAAATATCGACGCAGCTAGAAAATTCAATAGGAGATGTTTCTTGGCTCTTGCGAGTCTCAGCTCCCGCTGATGATCGCGACGATGAGTATTTAGGCTTGCCTCCTATTGCCGCCAATGAGCCAATTCTGTGTCTCATATGGGAACAAATTGCAATACTTTATACGGGGAGTTTAGAAGACAGATCGGATGCTGCAGCTTCATTGGTTTCCTTGGCTAGAGATAATGACAGGTACGGAAAGTTGATTATAGAGGAAGGTGGGGTTGCACCATTGTTAAAGTTGGCTAAAGATGGCAAAATGGAAGGTCAGGAAAATGCTGCCAGAGCTATTGGGTTATTAGGACGTGATCCGGAAAGCGTCGAACAGATTGTGAATGCTGGGGTTTGCACCGTGTTTGCCAAAATCCTCAAAGAAGGTCACATGAAAGTTCAGGTTGTGGTGGCTTGGGCTGTTTCTGAATTAGCTGCACATCATCCGAAATGCCAAGACCATTTTGCGCAAAACAACACAATTCGATTTCTCGTCAGTCATCTTGCGTTTGAGACTGTCCAAGAACACAGTAAGTACGCAATTGCAAGCAAAAATAAAATGTCGATTCATTCAATTTTGATGGCTAGTAGTGATACTAGTCCTGATGAAGATGAACCCGCCACAAAAATTCATCATCCGGTGGATAATAAAACTCCTATCCAGATGCACAGTGTGGTGGCCAATACCATGGCAATGAGAAGTCAGACTCTTAGCAAACCAACACAAACCCAAACCCAAAATCTCTCAACAAATCACCCCAATACTAATCATCCGAACCATGCCAAAGGCAACCACAATATTCCGAAACAACAGCATCATCACCATGTGTCATTGGCCGGGACTAGCATCAAGGGTAGGGAATTTGAAGATCCTGCTACCAAAGCACAAATGAAGGCAATGGCAGCAAGAGCACTTTGGCAACTCGCAAAGGGAAACGTCACCGTATGCCGTACCATCACAGAGTCAAGAGCGCTTTTATGCTTTGCAGTTTTGTTAGAGAAAGGTCATGATGAAGTTCAATCCTATTCAGCAATGGCATTGATGGAGATAACAGCAGTGGCTGAACAAAATTCTGATTTGAGACGCTCCTCGTTCAAGCCCACATCCCCTGCTGCCAGAGCAGTTGTTGATCAGTTACTAAAAGTGGTTGAGAAAGCAGTCTCAGACCTCCTCATACCATGCATCCAAGCTATTGGCAACTTGGCTAGGACATTTAGAGCAACAGAAACCAGGATGATTGGGCCATTGGTGAAGCTATTGGACGAAAAGGAACCTGAGGTTACAATGGAGGCAGCAATTGCCCTGAACAAGTTCGCATCGCCAGAAAATTTCCTCTGCGTGAATCACTCCAAGGCTATTATTGCTGAAGGAGGTGCCAAACACCTAATTCAACTTGTTTACTTCGGTGAACAAATGGTTCAAGTTCTCTCTTTGATTCTCCTTTGCTACATTTCATTGCAATGCCCTGACAGTGAGGTTCTTGCGAACGAAGAGGTCCTTATTGTGCTAGAGTGGTCAACAAAGCAGGCTCATTTGTTACAAGAACCTGAAATCGAATCTTTGTTACCGGAAGCAAAGAGTAGATTGGAACTGTATCAATCAAGAGGTTCGAGAGGATTCTATTAACTCAATACCTTCATGCAGCGTGATGAAATTCTTCCATCCTTTTCCTGTTTTTGTTCTTTTTCAGTGTACATAAATTAGCATTACTGTTATCATTAATGTCATGGTAACTAATTGCTTAGGAAGGTAACAAAAGCTTCTCGCATTCAATTTCAATTGTTAACAAACATCTTCTAATTATCTCCTACCGAGTAGCCTGTTTTTCATCTTGTTCTATGTACACTTGTGGACTGAGCCTTGTCTATAAGCTTCAAATTAAAAAGGAACCCCAGCCTGAGGTCACATATGACATAGCTCGGCATCGAATCTTGTCACCATCATCGCTACTGCAATTATCAAGGACCACCACCACCGATGCTCAGCATCCGCCGCTGCTATTGCGATGGTCCAACCATGTCTTAAACACATGCGGCCGTGATAGCTGCAATTCTGACTCGGCAACGTGTACTTCCTTTGTCGAGTAATTTGTTGCCAGTAAAGGCATCAGGCTTGCCTGTCCAATTTGAAAATAGGGTCAGTGTGATTTGTGCATCATGCCAGGCTCAGATGATAACAAATATCACCAGTATTCGTCGGAATCACATATTGTTGTGGTAAGGCTGACATCTTAGCCATTGTCCTTGTTCTTGCTGAAAGAAACTAGTCTCCAATGTTAATGGCATTTTCTGATGGCAAATCTCAAGATTAAACATAGAGGTAGCTAATCATGAAGGGTTTATTACAAGCAAATTCAACGGTACGATGTGTCTATGTTGCTAAAAGTAGATAGTTAAAGTTTAATTTGATGATTAATAATATATTGTGACAATGACAATACCTACCTAAATACTCCATGAGATTTGAAGCTCCTCAAAACTTTTGCCATTTTAACTAGTTGAATTAAATATTGGAGCTTGAGCTTGAAATGATCATCTTAATTGATAACACAGAGCTGTTAGGTAATGAGTCTCTGTTTAGAGGTCTCAAATCCTTGGCCTGGTCATGTCTTGAACTGAGTTTGGTTCTTGCCATAGCCTCAGTTGATGTTTTACCCAAATACTTATTTCAGTAAATTGAATAAAGGAATTAATATGTGCTAGCTGTGCATGGTCTTAGGCAATCACTAATGATAAATTTTCTATTTTCAACATAGGAATTTTATACTAATTTTATATCACCGTACTATATTGTGGGTCAGATTAAAAATTTCTTTAAACTAACAAAAAATATCAAGATCATAAAAAATTATAGAGCATTGTTATTAAACATAAACCAACATAACAGTTTTAAAATCTCTTAATCCGACTTCTTACCTGGCTTGGACTTAAAATCAAATTATATGGGAGTTGTTTCGGCGTGACTTAATTAACTAGACTAATCTAAATACAACTCAAATAACCAATAAAAAAAAAGCTAATTATAAAATTGAAAAACAGAAAAAATGAAATTAGAAGGAAAAATACAAGAGGAAATGAAAAACAAATTGGGGTGTAGGTTATCCCTTCACTGTTCATATGAATTTTAGTAGTAATTAGCTATTTGATTTACGACATTGCTGGTCATTTTTTTTGTTCTACAAAAGAATTCTATATGCTAACTTATCCAACGCATATTTGTACAAAAAAAAAAATATAAGTGTAAATCAAGAAACTTATTCATACATGTAATCAAATAAATTGAGAATTATGTGTATTAAAAAAACCATCAACAATAAATGAAGACGAAAATGAAAAAATCAATAAACATATATAAATCAAGATATTTGACCTTGCAGCACATAACTTTGACTCGATTGTGTTGAATGATTTTTTTTACCAAAATAGTTTTTTTTAATTTTATCAAATGATAGAAACAAATACACATGAAATTGATTGAATATAATAAAATGAAAGAAAATATTATGCAAGGTTACATATATTAAAAATATTATATAAAAATAAATATTTTTTATTTATATTAAACATAAGAAAAAAAATCATAGATGAATTATAATAATTTCTTAAGAACTTAAATACATACAAAATAATTAGAAAATAATCATCATTTAAAAGAGACTATATAAACAAAATAAAAGAGAGAAGGGGTATTACTTTAAATATAAATAAAAAATACATATAAAAAAATCAAGTAAAATATAATAAATTTAAAAAATATTTTTTTAAAAGAAAATATGAGGCGTTGTTGGGCCTAACAAGCTAGGTCAACCTGCCTAACCCGTTTAGTATGGGTTTGCACACCTGGGCCCTTAATTTTTTATTGCATATGAGATGGATGACCGCCCTGATTTTTTTGAAAAAAAAAATTGATATGTTGTTTGATTTTGTCTAGCCATTGTGGTAGTTAAAAAATCAGGGCAAAAGCTTATTTGACCTAAAAATTTATTTTTAACCTATTTCTGACACAAAAAACCCTAGAAAATAATCTAAATTAAACTACTCTCATCGAATAAAACCATTTGACACGAAAATTGATAGTTTTGGTGAAATGAAAGCAGTGTTAATAATATTTTTCTCTCTCATCTCTCAAACCAGAAACTAAAAAAAATAAATGAAGTTCTGGATCAAAATTGATTTTTGCTGAAACTTCAAAAATTAAAGGGACCTGATTGTTATAATTAGTAGAGAATGAGGACTAAGTTAAACATTTCACACAAAAAATTCTAAAACACCACCCATCTTCCCCCCATATTTCATTTTAATTCTTTATCTTCTAATTTTATCTTTTCTTGACAATTTCAGTCAAATTAGCATCCAATTAAACACTTAAAGAGCAAAAATAAGGAGGACTAAAAAAAAGCTCATGGGCACAATAAATCCACGGTGCCTATAAGTTTTAGTCTATAGTGTCTCTGTGACACTTTTTAGGTTTTTTATTAAAGTCATCCAAGTGTTTTATTTTCCCAAAGCTATTGAATTTTTTCCAAAGGTAAATACTTTTTTCCGGAGAAATAGTGAAAAATGTTCTTTCATCTAAACTAACAGAATAGTCACATAACGGAAATTAAATGGAACAGTAGATTGTGGGCCTGAGAAGACCTGTCGGCCTACGTTGAATATCTGTGCGGGACTCAATTCTCCTACATCAATATAACGATGAGTGATGAGAATGGGCCGGACAAGAGCCTCAAAGCCAGCAAAGACTAAGCCCACGTAATGATTTAAAAAAAAAAATCCTATCTCAACAACAACAACAACTCTCTTTGATTTAAAAGAATTTTTTATTTAATAATATATTAATTAAAAAAATTATTTTAAAAATCAGTATATCAACATGAACCCAAAAATTACAATTAAATTAATTTTAAAAAATAATTTCAATTTTTAAATAATTTCAGTCGAAACGCCCTCAAAGACCTTCTTAATTTGGTTGTCTAAAACACCCTAAAAAAATATTTATGTATAAATTTATCCCCTTTTTTTATTTTCTCGATACTAAATTCATATAATTCATATATGTGGTGTAAATCAACAAAATAAAATTGTGAAAATCATGGTTCTAAAGGAATCTCTCTGCCCATTGGCAATAATATTAAAAAAGACCATCGGTCCTCTATGGGCCCATTGATTTGGATACATGGCCTCGCCTATTTTAGAAGTTAATAGAGTTTTATCATATAGAAGGGGCTGCGTTGTTTTATTAACAAATTAAACGGTTAGGTTATTCATCCTAAAAACACATGGTCGGCAGCCACGAGATTAACGGGCCATAGAATACTAATAGGCCGGGCCTAGTCTTAACTCTTGATGGCCCATAAAACTCCCTGCTGACATAATTGCTCAAGATCCGGCCCATGGAGAAATGAAAGGCTTGACGTGGACAAAATTGATGCCTACCCTGGGGACCGCCTCCAATATTGACATCTAAACCCTGTTTGTGAAAGTATGTGAAAGTAGTTAATGTTTATTTTTTAAAATATTTTTCGTGTAGAGATGTATTGAAATAATGTTTTTTATTGTTTATTTTTTAAAAAATATTTTTTAGATCAGTGTATCAAAACGATCCAAAACCTATAAAAAAATTAAATTTTAATAAAAAAAAATTTTAATTTTTAATAAACACGATTTACACCATGTTCTTTAACATTCTAACCCTGACTGTTATTTAAATGATGATCTGAAAAAAAAAAGATTTTACATGAACAAAACGTCATGTAATTTCCTTTTTCCGGTCTTATGCCAAAAATCAATCCTAAATTAAAGATTTTCAAGATCTTTTGAGAAGACATCAAATGAAATTTTCCAACAACTATTATTAGCATTTACATTGCTTTCCTACGACTTTATGGTCAATTTCATATTTGGAACCCCTTCCCTTTTTCTTTATGACTTTTCCTTCTCATTCACATGATCAAGGGAAGGAATTTTCAATGGATATCCTTAGAGACTAAAATATTTACAATTACAGTCTGATTGGAAAAAGTCATCCAATTTCCGATAATTTAAGAGTCTGATTGAAAAATTATTTAAATTTAAAAATCTTATTATCCCTGTAATCATAATGGTGTTGATGAATTTTGCGTTGTTCGGGAAGAATATACGGACCATCAAATCACCAAACATTGCCTTACAAGGCAATGATTAAAAAATTTTATTGATCTCGACACAATAGAGCGACGCGTGCCCAAATCATGCACCGAAATTAGTGCTTATAGCTTTCTTTTTCATCTCTCCCCACCTCAAATTCCGCATGAGACCATTTAAAGCATCGAACCAACTTTTGTAATTTATTCCCTCTTCATATTTGATCTATATTCTTTTGATTACTATTTTTTTAATTTTGAATAAGCCATGAAATAACAAATATTTTTTAATTTCACCCCTTTTAATTTTTAATCTTTTAGATTTGATCCTCATTCTTTTGGTTAATATTTTTTATTTTTAATAAGCTATAAAATTACAAATGTTTTTCAATTTTACCCCTTTTTATTTTTTTCTTTTAAATTTGGTCATCATTCTTTCGATTGTTATTTATATTATTTGGGATTATTTTTAAGTTTTTTTTTAATTTTATCATCCATGGCTTTGTTTTCTTTTAAATTTGATCTTCATTCTTCCTATTGCTATCCTTTTTTTCTTTGGAAAATTTTTAATTTTTTTTATGATTTTATCCTTCAAAATTAAATTGATTGAGAATTAAGTTTTTTAATTGAACACAATTCAAGAATTTAATGGTTTGTGAATTTTAAAGATTAGACCAACTTTAGAAGGTTTGTCCACGTTAGCTTTTTTTTTTTTCCTTTTCAAATGCTAATGTTTTTTTTTACACTTTTTTTTTTAGTTTTTTGCTTTATTATTTTTCAAGGGTTGCCTTCTATAACATTAGTCTTAGGTTTATAATCAGAGTCACCAGTTTCAAAGGTTGATATGACTTGACTTTTGTGTTTTTTTATCATTTCTTAAAATTGATTCATTTCAATTTCATCATTCAAAATTTTATTTATTTGAAATTGGTCTCCCTATCATTTTTTTTCTTTCCTTTCAACTAGGTTATCCTCATCATATGCTCATAGTTGCGGAGTTAGCGGGTTAACATGGGTTAACTAAGATCTTTTTGGTTGCTATGGGATTAATCCTGAGTTCAAGACCAGAGTCATCGGTTTCAAAGATTAACACTGATTGACCTTTTTTGGCTTAAAAATTTAATTATTTCAATTTTAATGAAAATTGATCTTCATACTTTTTTTATTTTTTTCTATTGGGTTATCTCGATCATTTTTTTATATAATTTTATCATTCATAGGTTTTTTTTCTATCAAATTTTATCCTCGTTATTTGTATTGTTACCATTTTTCCTTTAACAACTTTTTGAAATTGATATTATTTTCACGATTTCATCCTTTAAAATTAAACTGGTTGGAAATTAAACTTCTTAATTGAACTCGGTTTAAGGACTTCACGATTTTCATGGTCGCGGGGTTTGCAGGTTAACCTGATTGACTCATATTATTTTTCATTGTGTTTTTAAATTAAATTTTTTTTATTTTTATCATTCAACATTAAGTTGTTCAATATTTGAGGTTCATAAGATTATTCATTTTTCTTTCGAACTTGGTCACTTGGTATAACGACGAGGTTAGAGATTTTGCATCTTAACCCAAGTGGGCTTGGATCAAGTTTTTCAACCTTTTTAAAATTATATTTTTTTTTTATTTTTGTCCTTCAACATTTATTTGCTAAAGATTGAGTTTTACCTTTTATTTTTCATTTTTATTTTTGTAGAGTTATCATTCCATCATTTGATTTAATAGAAATTGATCTTCAAACTTCTTTTTTCATGTTTTTTTATATGCGATTATCTCAGTCTTATATTCATGGTCGCAAAGTTTGCAAGTTGACCCAGTTTAATTATAGGTTTTGTTTTTGTCATTTTTTTTCTCAATTCCTCCCTTTATTAATGAGTTGATTCATAATACAGGTTGGCTCAGATCATTTTTTTGCTTTTTTTTTGTTATCATTTTTTTGTTTGTTAATTAACTCAATTTATTGTTGTTGTATTTTCTTAATCATATTATTTAAATTATAAATTGAAGCGATGACTCGGGTCTCAAATTTGTTTTCTTAGAACTCTTTTTTCACATTGAAAATGTATTTTGTTCAGGCTGTAGCGGCCATAAAAATCTACTAGATATACCAAAAGAAAACTCTCTTTCATCGTAGAAATAGCATAAATAAAAGAAATTTCAGTTTTTAGTGTAGCAGGTACTACGGTTATGACAAATATGTAATTTTATATTTAGTATATTTATCATTTTATACTTGGCTTATGTATCACCATTATTTTTTTTCTTATCTTTATTCTCTTGTAATTTTTTTTTATTTTTTCCTTTTTTTTCTCTTTACTTTTTTTTGGAAAAAATACATTAATTTTATTCTTTACACTTGGAATATTTATAACTCTATACTTGGCCTATTTATACCATTTTTTTTGTTATCTTAATTATCTTTTATTTTTTTTAGTAATTTTTTCTTTACAATTTTTTTTTAAAAAAAACTATACAAAACCAAAAGTAAATGGTGTTTCAGTGTAGCAATAACAACATTATCCTATTTTTCTACTACTTTAAAAATTAATTTGAGATCTTATTTCTTATTAACATCTATGATCTTCATTTTATTTTATTATATGTAAGTATCGGCTTTTTAATTTATAATTTTACTTTTTACTCAATGTTAAAAGACTTGTTAATAATATCTATATATTTATTTTTTTGTATTATAAAAAAATGATCCGTCCCATTACAAGGCGAGTCGAATAAAAGCATCACAAACGGCTGAAAGAGCAAGTAAACTATATAGTAGATTTTGTACATTTTGTATCATGAAATCCATGTCAAAATGTCGCCAGATACTAAGTTAGCATCAGAAACGGCTGAAAGAGCATGTTATTCTTGTACCACTTTTCACAAATCAAAAATAAATTTATTTATAGTTGAATCTCAGACAGAGGATGCGAGATGTGCCTACAAAGTGAATTTCCCCTCCACCTGATATCAGTGATCTTGAAATCATCCATGGATTTCATAAAACTTCACCACATTTTGCTAACTTCTGTAAACATTTTGTAACAATATTTTTACTAATTGATCACCACTGGATCAAAACCAAAATGCTTTCGACCACATGTACGTCGTTTTAAACCAATTATGTTCCATATGATGTTTCACAAAATTTTATATTTTTCGATTTAAAATAGTTTTTTATATTTTTAAATTGTTTTGATGTCCAAGTGTTAAAAATAATTTTTAAAAAATAAAAAAAATATTTTAATAGATTTTCAAAAAAAAACACTATAAAAATCAATTACTACTAGATTCTCAAACACTATCTTAATTGAAAGCAAATCAGTATCTTGATCTCTTAACTAGAAACACAGTAAAATACATTGGCCCTTCAAAACCGCTAATAAGAATAGCGTTTATAAACAACTATTATTATCATTAGAGGTTATATTAATATGTTGCTAATGACAATAGCAGCTATGAATAGACGCTATATAACCACTAACAACAATAGTGGTTGTGTAAAGCAGTTTATCTATTATCTAAACCCAACCCCAAATTTTACATTAAATAAAAAAGTCTAAATCATGACAACCAAAGCCTAAACAATATCTTAAATTACCAAACCTCAAACCTATAATTGAAAATGCGATATTTTAACATCAATTTTATTTTTTAATTATAATCCCAATTTAATGAGAGTGTTTTTTAAATATTATTTTCATTTATGTGCATTTTTTATGTTGTTAATTGATGATATGAAATTTTCAACTACTTGTTCACATGTTCAACCGTTAATTAACAATCTTAAATCATGCTTGTATAAAATAAGTATGAAAATGCATAATATATATGACAACTTTAAAATCAATATGATAATTAGATGAAACAATATTACAAAAGTGATAATGATAAAAATAACTCTTAACTAAAAAAATAACACAACATAGTAATACATTTGAATTTTTCTTTGTCTTCTGCAACGACGAGTGGATGAACAAGCTTCATCAATCACACGGCTCCCACCTGTTTGTGTGGTCTCATTCTCTAAGACAACATAATCTAGGCTCGATGTCTTTCCTAATAGGTCAAGTGCAGTACGACATGTCTCGAACCAAGAAAATGCATAATAACGAGCAAGTTCATCATCATCATTATCGAGATCACGAAAATCTGTCATAACACATCGACCATCATATAACAATTGTTCAACCTAATAAGAAGTAAATAGATATTATTAATCCATAAATAACATGCAACGGTTTTGTCGAAGACTATAACAAGTAACAATACTTATAATATGTTGAATCCGATGTGCATGTGGATCATACTCCATCTCCTCGTGTAGAGGAACCTGCGCTGGTTTTGGTGTAATGATTCGGCGTGTTATACTCAAGTATCAGTCCATGTATTCCTCCTAAGAAATTATACGATGCATCTCTCTAAAAATAAAAAAATTTCATGCATCTCACATCGATATATACTGGAGATGGTGGATCATCCAAATATAATTAGTGTGCCTACTCGAACGACTAATGAAATGCAACTGATCGCTCATATCTATGTCGAACGGGATGTGTTGCTTAAAGCCAAATTGTCACCTTACACTGTCTAAGCAATATATCTCAACAAGCTCAAAAAATATAAGGGGGACAACTGACGTCCATAAGTGGTCAATGTGCATGTAACATGAGCCGCTGTCATATCATCTTCTGAATTAAGATTCCACACAACATATTGAAACATCAACAATGCAATTATTTATCATCATTTACCAATAACATAAAATTTTTACGTCTACAATGCAATTATTTTTCATCATTCACCAACATCAATGCAAACAATATTTTCTCATCATTTACCAAAATCAACGCAAGTAATTATTTTTCAATATTTATCAATATCCTAAATAATTGAACATCAACGCAAGTAGTTAAATCTCATCATTTACCAATATCAATGCACGCAATTTTAATGCACTCTCGCATATAATGACCTTATTTTGGATACCCGTGGTAGTAAATGCTCGCCCATCTATAGGCAAGCCAAGCAAAATATCAATGTCTTGAAATGTAGGTTTCATCTCACAGACACGAAGGTGAAAAATATGAGTCTCATGTCTCTATCTTTTAATTAGTGTTGTGTGCATATCATGATCCATTTTTATGTGCTGAAAACATGTAATGTAATAAAAATCATCTTGCATGATGTATGGAATCACAGGATTTGAAAGCGTCATCAACTCATGGAATCTGTAATACATCTTACACAAATCTTGCATAATAGAAGAAAAGTACAGTGTATTAACATGAATTATAGGATAATTGGCATAATAATTAGCCATCCTTGTCAAATGAAAAACAAATTCACATTCCATATGGCCTTTGATTTATGCAGCTCTTGCAAATGTAGAACATAAAGATCAACCAAACAAGGATCCATGTACGGAGAAACTCTACGTGTAGATGAAGATGACGCACCTTACATTTATGGCATTCTAACCATGTATACCTATAAAATCAAAAATATAATTCAAAAATAGAAAATAAATAATAAAAACAAACAATTAAAATTAAATTACAAGCATTAATAAATACACATGTAGTTTTTTATCTTATTACATACATTATTTGTATTCAAAAGTTTTTTTTGATATGCCCTATCTGACTGTATATGCCATATATATGTTGTGAATGCCCCTCTTTTGCTTCCATCTCATTATGTAATCGAGTTGACTTCTGTCAACTCCGGCTATGTTTTAATCTTGAAAGGTTTGAATGTGATAATTGTCTAAGTGGCCAAGCAGATATGGGTATAAATATATTAGTATCTCCATGCTCCACATTATATGAGTTACTAAGTTTAGACTGTCTACTCGCATACAACTCTATTATGTTCGTTCTATTTTGGACAAACATTCCCATCACATTTCTAAAATCCACATCATATGTAATTGGTATTGAAAAACACTAATGTTCTCAAACAAGACACCTTTAAGTGATATCTATTTCAATATTATTATAATTCAAATCAAGTTTTTCATATATAACTTTTTTGATATCTTCAAATAACATGCCTCTAGTACCATTTAAGAACACAATATTTTAGTTAATATAAGTAATACTATTATTCGTATCAGCAACAATAATACCACCATAAAGACACGACATAAAGAAGTTTGAAGACATATTTTGTAGAATAAAAATACTCATTTCATCATAAACAAATTATCTGACAATTCAACAAAAAAAATAATTGTTATTACTTTGAGCATAATACTAGCAATAAAAAATAATTAATTAATTGCAAAAATCCAATTACGATAATTTTTACAATTAAAAATATCAATCGCGACAATTGAATATTAATTAAAAAGTAAATGATCTCATTGAACAAAATCTTCAACATAAATTTTTTTATGAAAATTCAACGCAAACTTTAGTTGCTATGATTTCAACCATAACTTTATTAATAACCTCAATTGATTAAAATCATATCTAATTGCATTAATTAAAATAAAACTTATATCAATTCAAACAATATAATTAAATATAACAAATAATCTAATAATCAATTTAAACCTTAATTTCTCTAATTCAAATCTAATTGATTCTATAAACAACATTAATTGTATTAAAAACACATAATTACAACATTCAAAACCTAAAATTATCTAATTAATATCTAATTATCAAACACAACACAATACATAATTAAATCAAAATATAAAATTTATCAATTCAATAATAAAACTCATCAAACAAAGAGACAATGCAAATGTTGTATATTGATTTTTTGATGTTTAGATGATAATTCCATCGGTTGTGGCGGCTGTCAACGAAAGCTTGGGTTGACGGTCTACAAAAAAAAAAAAGCGTAGAAAGACTCATGGAAACAAGGGGAAGATGATTCTGGTGTCTTACTGGAGGATTGGATGGTGTTTTGGGTGATTGGTGGCTGATATTTTTTATTTCTAGGGTTTTTTATTTTGCAGGAGCGGTGATCTTGGAGAAAAAAAAAGAGAGATTATATATGTATCATAATCCAGATTTAAAATAGCAGTTTTATTATTTAACCGCTATTATAAATTGCAGACGTTAAAGAATCAATATTATGAATAATGATTTTACCTAAAATGTGGTTTTTATTTATATTATTATTCTAAAGAATAGTTTTTTAATGTTATTAGAATATCAATGTTTTATAATCTACCATATTTCCCCAAAACTTTTTTAAAATATATCATCCTCTGATAACTTTCTCACGAATGGCGAATCCTAAACATCAATCCAAATATTAATTTTAATATTTTATAGATTAAAAACACCTGCAACCATCTTATCAAGTAAATACTGATCTTATTGTTGCTTCCGTGTCAGTTTGAGATTAACTTTTTGGTTGAACTTGAAGGCTTCTTAATCACATTTTATTAGTGCTTAATTACAATCAAAATAAAAGGCAATGCGCCATCATCATTTCACTCTAAAAACCCATCAATAAACTACTTGATGACAGTGCTGGGGCCACATAGTACACTGCCACTTTAACTCTCCTTTAACCCTTCTTTGAAAAGAACAGAGATGGGAATGGGAGAACCCTTTGATTTAATATTATTAATTATTAAATATTTTCTGTGAAAAGGAAAAGGCTGTTTCTGATAGCTTTTTGCTCTTCTGTGGCCCAGACTGGCTCTCTTAAATAGTACAATTTGACCACTCTCTGTCCTGGTCCTAGACAAGGTTTGAAACTTGCAGGCAGATATCTGCCTCTTCAATTATTCATCACTAGCGTAGCTTATGACTACCATTTGGGCTCGTGCTTCGCTGCCGGTACACCAGGAAGCTAATAATTGTATAAGAATACGAGCATTGCTATTTTTACCTCAATGGGATGAAATAAAACGACGATTAAAAACTCAGATTAATTTATTAAATAAAATTAATTAATTACTATAAGTGTTAATAAATAAATAAAAAGTTAGTGTATTTTTTTTTCCAACATAAGAGCACAAGAGTGAATGGATCAACCCGTTTAAATGGTGTCACAACGCCATCGTTGTTTTAACATTATTTAACCATAACTAAAAAGTAAAACAATAAAATGTTAAGGGATTAAATAAAAAAAATCAAAAGAGTGAAATGAAAAGATGACATATTATATTGATCAAAATTAACATGTGAAATTCAAAATGTGGATAATATACATGATTATAATGAGTTAACCTATTTAGATAATCTTTCTCTTCTCTTTTCCTTCCTTTATTCTTTTTTATGGATGCACCTTAATTGAGTTTTAATTTATCATGAATGAGATTAAATTTAGAAGTAAATTGAAGAGTTGTAAAAAAATTGAAGATGAAATTTAAAAAAACATATCATATTATATTGGCTTTGATCAACTTGAATTGATCGATAAAATTTACAACCCTAGTCATTGACATGATCTCGACTAGGAATAATTTCTTTTAAGCTAGATGATAAAAAAAAAAAAAAATGAAATTGCATTTTTTTTAATTTTAAGTTAAGTAAAAAATAAAAATGATAGCAAAAGGTTAGATTGCATCTTAAAAAAAAAGGAAAATGAATTGAACAACAAAAAAATATAAAAAAAGGGCTTGAATGTTGTGTCTTGACCCGTCAAAACTTTAATCTGCACTAAGGACCAAACCAGGTCTAATGATTTATTTTTCTTAAATTTACTATACATAAAAAAGAATGCAAAAAAAAAAAAACAAAGCCCTAAAAAGAGCCTAGGAGCGCGAGCTTGGTGGCTCAACACGTCCGGGCCATTAAAAAAAAAGAACTTAGGTGCACTTGATGGTGGCCTGGGCCCGCTCGGTTGGGCCTTGTATTCATTTTTTTTTTTGTCTTTTTAAGGGGTAGATAACTTATCATTCACCTCTATTTTTTAAAAATAAATAATAATCAAACGACACATCGCCTGCTAAAACATATGACATGTCGTTTGCCTGTCCAGATTTCGATCACTACAGTGATGCCTGGAAAATCAAGGCAGACCCATTTCCTCGCCTAAAAATCCATTTAAACCAAGCAACACCTCACAAACACCCTCAAAACACCTATAAACTAATTTATCAACCTAACAAACCCTAAAAACTATCATAAAACGCAAAATCAAACCAAAGTAGATTTTTATTCCTCAACCTCGATCTACTTTTTTAGTTTATATTGAGATTTTAAACAATCATCATCGAGTTACTCTCTTCAAATGAAACTCGTGGACACCATGATAAACCAATTTGGTGGCAAGAATGAGCAAAAATAATAAATTTTTCTTCCTATATCAGAATTCGACAAAACTTTCTCTTTCCTTCACAAAACAGGGACTTGAAAATAATAAAAATGAAATCTTGTATCAAAATTGAATTTTGAAAAGAATAAAGGACCGAACATTTCTAATTTTAAAATTTTAAGGACTAAGATGTACTTTTCACACTAAATTTAAACATACCACCTGTATTTAATATCTTTTCTATACTGGTCCTCCTCCTTTCAATTTTGCGACACAACCAATGGTTTGCCCCCAATTAGTGTTTTACAGTGTTTGATAAACATTCAAACCTCAGTTTGGAAGTGGCTTGGGCCATCAAATCTAAGGTTGAACCTAAGTTTTTTGTGCTTTTGGATTAAGACCCCACTTCCAACATATCGAGGAGTGTGATAATTTTTTAGTGTGATAAAAAACAGTTTGTAAAATAAATTAAAAAACAGTTTTAACTAAATAAATAATTTTTAAAATCTAATTTTCCAAACCAAACAAACCCTAGTTTGTAAAATTAATTAATCACGCTATTCCATCGCCACATGATGCTTAGAAGTTTGAAGTCTACCTTGATGGAATAGAGGGACAAGACCTCATCGATAAGTCCAATCCAACAGATGCTTTGACTTTGAATTGACCACCTTTGACTAGTCTTCTAGCATTCACAGTTAAAAAATAAATAAAAAATCTACTGCCACAGAAGTGGTAAGATTAGAAAATGCAAATGACGACAAACAACGGTTGTTTCAATCACTACCCGACAAAGGTCTAGATTGTCTCAACCGAACTAACTTGAATGTAGCCCTCTCGAGAGGAATGCACATTCGGCCTGGTGCTGTAGACGTGCAGAAATTGAAAAATGAGTTTCGAGATCCACTTAAGAAGATGAATTTCGAGATACACTTCATGGCCGAAATACTGTAAAGAAAAAAAAAACTTTTAGATTTTAATCTATAATTGCAAGGGAAAAGGTATATATCATAAACTTGCTAACGTGAAAGAATTCGGAATGTTATCCTGTGCAGGTTTTCTTAACGTAAAAAGATAAAATCCAAACTTGCTAACGTGTTTTTTAATAAAATATTTAATTATAAATTTAAAATACAATGCATATTAAATGATATATTTTTTAAATATTGCCTTAACAGTATATTAGATAATATTTTTTAAAATATTAAGATTGCAACGTGCTAGTTCGATTTTGGTTAATCTGTTAAATTTACGACCCGGGTCATCATATCATAATAACTCTTGTAAAAAAATAAATTAAAATAAATTATAAAACTTAATTCCTAATCATTCCAATAATAAAAGAAGAATTGGAAAAAAAATATTAAATTAAATAAAGGACAAAAAACCATATGAATTGACCCGAATTAACCTGTTAAACCCTCAATCTAAGTCATGAAATTGAAATAACCCTATAGAAAACAAATCTAAACCAATTACAAAGCCCAACATTCCAAATCAGCCCAGTATTCAAAGATGAAATCGTAAAAAAAATCAATAAAAAATAACAAAAAAAACTTAAGTCATCAGAGCTAACCTGCTAAACTCACGAACTAAATCATGAGATTATGATAACTTAATAAAAAACAAATAAAAAAAAGATACGAAGCTTCCTTTCTAATAGATTTGAAGTTGATGGTTGAGACCAAGCTAAAAAAGAAAGATTCTATTGGACCAAGATAATTGAAAAGAACTATGAAATTAAATTTCCAAATAATTTAATATTAAAATATTAAATTGAAAAAATAAAAATAAAAGGAAGAAGGTTGAGTTGTTGGAGGGTAAAATTGAATAAAATATATTCAATTAAAAAATATAAAAAAAATTAACGGAGGTAACTCGTTTCAACTTGTCAAACCTGTGACCTAGATCATGAGATCAAGATAACCCCATGATAATCAAATTGAAAAAAATTACGAAGCCCAGTTAAGAAAATATTTAATTAAAAAAAACAAAAAAAACAAACGAACCTGCCAACGCCACGGTCCGATGATGAGATCGAGATAATCATATAGAAAAAAAATCGAAAAAAATTACAAAGTCCAGTTTCTAACTAGCTCAATATTGAAGTATGAAAAAAAAAATTAGAAAAAACAGAGGGAATGACTTTAGTCGACCCGGGTTAACTTGTAAAATCTGCGATTTGGATCATGAGATCGAGATAAATTCATAGACATCAAATAAAAAAATATAAAGCCATACTTCTAACATATCTAATGTTGGAGGTTGAAATCGAGAGAAAAAAACTAAATCCATGAAACTGGTCTATAACCCATTAAGAGGAAAGTGAAAAAAAATTATTATAAAAAATTCATAAAACAATTTAATAGTGAATAATAATAAAAAATAATAATATTATGTTGTTGAAGGGTAATTGAAAAAAATAATTTTAATGAATAATATTTTAGCGATGTTGCTCTAGTAATTTACCGCAACTTTTAGTGATTTTCTTTTAATTTAATTTATACTTGAATTCTTCGGTCATGCTAATATGCTATTTATTTAATGATGTGCAATAACAGGGAGGAGAGGGAACAACAAGGAAACTAACTTAAATTTTTAACCAAAAAACTCCCAAGGAGACGAAATTGGTTGTTTTAACCATGGATAAGAACGACTTTATTCCGTGGGGTAACCTCATCAGAGTATCTGTAACGAGAGAGCTATATGGGCAACCAAAAACAATTAACTGCCAAGATGGATTTTTATCTACTGATTTTGGGTCTCCAGCGAGATAGCTATATGGGATACTAAAATCTTCTTTGTCAAAAGTAGAATATTTTCTACCTTGAAGAAAAATATCATAAAAAAAAATAAAATTAAAAAAATAGATCAAGCTTAGCTTATTTATTAAACTTATAACTTGAATTGTGAGTCTGAGTGAACTTCATAAAAAATAAATAAAAAAAGATTAATAACTCTTCATTTACAACTTCATTTACAACGTATTCAATGTTTAAATTTGATATCGAGAAGAAAAAAAAAATTCATGTAACCAGGATAAACTACACATAAAATAAATTGAAAATAAAAATAAAAAGTATTATTCTCATAAATCTAATATTAAAATTTGAAATTGAAAAAAAATAAATAAAAAGAAGAAGATTGAATTTTTTAAGGGTAAAATTGAAAAAAAATTAAAAATGACAAAAAAACCCGAATCAACTTAGGTTAACTTTTCAAACCCGTGACCCAAGAGGATAACGCCATGAAAAGAAAATAAAAAAATATTACAAGGTCCGATTAAAAAAATATTCAATTAAAAATGAATTCAAGAAAATAAACAAATTCAACTTGGATCAACTTGTCAGCCCTGCAACCCAGTCATGAGATCAAAATAATCTCATAGAAAGCGAATAAAAAAAAGAGTCCAATTTTCAATCCGAAAATCTTATAGAAAGCAAATAAATTTTTTTTATAAAACCTGGTTTCTAACCAACCCAATGTTGAAAGATGAAATTAAAAAAGTCAATTAGAAAAACCAACAAAAAAATATCTTGAGTTGACTCGGGTTAATTTGTTAAACTTGCAACCCAAGTAATGAGATTGAAATAAATTCATACAATGCAAATAAAAAAATTACGAAGTCTCACTCTCAACATATATAATATTGAAGGTTGAAATCGATAAAAAAACCAAAATTCATGTGACTAGTATAAACCCAACAAAAAAAAATATAAAAAATTACATAGTATAATTTCCAAGATAATCTAATGATGAATAATGAAATTTTTTAAAAAATAATAATAAAAAAAAAGAAAATTAGGTTGTTGAAGGGTTAATCAGAAAAAAAACATAAAATATTATTTCAGTAGTATTTTATAGGTGTTGTTATGGTAATATAGCTACACTTTCTAGTATTTTTTTTTTTAATTTAATTTATTTTTGATATCTTCGGTCATGCTATTTGTTTAATGATGTACAATGCAGGGAGGAGAGGGAACACCAAAGAGAAAATAACTTATTAACCTTTGACAAAAAAACTTCGAAGGAGACGAAATTGATTCTTTTAACCATGGATATGAAACCGATTTGATTTTGTGGGTCAATTTTATCAGAACACTTACAATAAAAGAGCTATATAGACAACCAAAAAAAATTAAATGCCAAAATAGCTTTTTATTTATTAATTCAAAGTCTTCAACGAGATAGCTATATTATACAATATATTAAAAGAGATCAATATTTCATTGTTTATCAATTTACCGTTTATCAAGACACAAACTACTGTGAATTGGAGCAGTGTAATGATGTAATTGTTTTTGCCCAAAAAACTTGTTAAGCATGTAGTTGGGGGTGAGATTGTCTTTTCCATGAGATACATTTGACATTGAAAGAATTATTGGGGATAAAATGATCAATTCGGGTTTTTTGGGCTGCAGTATATATACTAATTAGCCTTTAGGACAAAATTTTTTTAACCTTTGGGCTGGATGCTTTTTTTGTCTTTTCAAGAAAAATAAACAGTGTAAATACATCCATACCACAAAGGGAAGGAAAATATATAACTGTGTTGAGGGGCTTCACCGTCTTTTCATTTTATTGAAACAATTCAAATACAAAATTACCTTTGGGTTTCAACAAAAATAAAGCTGCGTGTAAGGATGTGTTTTGTCGTTTCTGTATGACTGCCACACCACAGCTTAGGTCAGCAGCATCTTATTTGGGGCATGGCAAGGCTACCAAATCCCAGGTCTTGGGGCATGGTAAGGCTGCCAGACACTTGACACTAAGATCAGGCATGTCTGCCAGACCTAAAGCGCTCGAGTCTGGCAAGACAGCCAGACCCAAGGCGTCATGGGTCTGTGAAGGGTGTCGGACCCATGTTAATTGGGTTTGGAAGGGGATGCCATACCTAAGGAATCTGAGTATGACATCAACAGATCCAAGTAACTTGGGTGTCTAACAGGGGCACCAGACCTTGAGTCTGGAAGGTCTTTGTCAGGCCTATGTCTTGTTAGTCTGGCATTCCGGCCAGACCCAAGACCCTTGTGTCTGGCATGATTGTCAGATTCAAGGAGTTTAAAACATTTTTTATATTTTTAATAATTTTTTTATATTTTTTTAAAAAATTATATTAATTCATTGCGAAGTGTGAGTCAATATGCCAGTGGATTGCTAAAAATATTTTTTGTCAAAAAAAACATGTAGAGGACGAAGAGCTATGTGGAGAGAAAACAAAAATATCAGAAAGAACTCTTCATCAATTGATCCTAAGTCTCGAAGGTGATACCTATATAGGATGCTAAAATCTCTCTTGTCAATATGGAGAGCCATTGCCTATGTTTTTTCCGATGAAAACCATAAAACAGAGGTAAAATTTTAACTTCATCTCAATGTAAAATGTAAAATAATTTGTTAAAATGTATTTTTCCAGCTGGGTACCACGCGAGAAAAAAACGGGGCTAAATTACACAATTCAAAATGCTATATTGATAATTTGTCTATTTCGAATGGTCTTTGCTGTTGAATTTGACTTAAAAAGCCGTTCTTATATGTTTTTGGAGAAATGCAAAAAATGGAGGAAATTTTTTAACTCCCTTCTCTTTTCAAACTCCTCCCTTTCTCTCATGTTCTATGCCAAATATAAAATTACTTGTTAATATGTCATTTTCTACTGAGTAACACACGAGGAAAAAAAGCTAAATTACACTATTTGAAAATGCTATATTGATAATCTGTCTCTTCCAAATGGTTTTTGCCATTAATTTAAGATGCCCTAGCATATTTACATGTTGATCCAGGAGCTTGTTCGAGTGATGAGTGAAAAAACCGAATTTTTTTTTTATTTTTAAAAATAATTTCAAATAAAATAATTTTATTATTATTTTTTAAAATATTTAAATTAACCCGAATCAATATCTTTATCCACGATTTAAATCCTCAACCAAATCGACCCATCATTTAAGGTTTCATGGTTATGCTTTTAAACCATGAAACCTTAAATGAAGGCAATAAATATATAATTACATGTTTTCTTTTCCTTTTCCTTTTTATTTTTTAAAGATTAGCTATCATGAAGACAATATATTCCCTTCACAAATTTTGGATTACTCTACTGATTATATTTTTTTTTGTTTTTATTCGAGTATTCTTACACCCTTTTAAAGAGTGAGACTAGTCTCATTCGGGGTTCGTGACTGTTTCTCCCAATAAATGCGCTTCCTGGAGATCGAACTTGTATTCTTACCCTTACAAAGATATAGTAGTGCCTTAACCGCTAGACCAATACTTCATTGGTTTTTACCGATTATACTTATATGTTTTTTTTTTTATTTCTTTTCAATAATAAATGTTTAGTGCCTTTTGATCTTGAAATTATACATGCATATAATCTTAGTTTTTTATTTTATTTTAAAAAAAACATTAAAATGATGTCTTAAAACACAAGTTGAAACGTATCATAGGTGCAATATTTATTTAATATTGATTTTTTTCCCTTCACAGTCTCGTTTTGAAACCAACCGTTAGAATCATTTTTATTTAATACCGCTCATTTTACTCTCATACAAGTAAAGAAAAATAAGTTGATTTCCGTTATCTCTTAAAAATTCAATTTTTGTTTTTACTAAAAATTAATTATTTTTTTGTGTTTTAAATTATTTTGATGCGCTGATTTCAAAAATAATTTTTTTAAAAAATTATTATCATTTTAAAACATTTTAAAATAAAAAATATTTTAAAAAACAACCATTACAATCTCAATCAGGCTTATTGATCCAAACAAATAAAGGTTTCCTGCCTTCCCCTTTTCCTTTCCCTCTGCGTTGAATCGAACCTGTGATCATCCTAACTTTCCCTCCGCTTGGAATTTTCCAAACCCACTGTATAAAAAAGAAAAAATTAAATATCAATTACCATAATAAATACACATTAATTATTAATCCAACGGTCACAAACTCACCAGCCCAAAAATCCCCAACCATTAGATCTCCTCCAATAGCCGTCTCTTTGTTATTCTCAAAACAAGAATCGGACGCGTTACTCACACCCCTCCCCCCCCTATATAAATACGCCTTCACCCACATCCCAAAGGCCACGCAACCCTTTCTTGTATCTCTTCTTTTCAAGATTAGGGTTTTTGTTTTCAAAAAAACGGCATGGGTGAGAGGCAAACTGGGAAGGTCAAGTGGTTTAGTGACCAAAAGGGTTTTGGTTTCATAAGCCCAGATGATGGCAGCGACGATCTTTTTGTCCACCAATCTTCCATCAAATCCGAAGGGTATCGCAGTCTCGGAGATGGTGAAGAGGTTGAGTTTGTGATTGAAAACTCTGATGATGGCCGTACTAAGGCTGTTGATGTCACTGCCCCTGGTGGAAACCCAGTTCAGGGTATCCGATCCGGAGGCGGCTTTGGCGGTGGCTCTGGGGGCCGTGGAGGGGGCCGCGGCGGCGGCGGATATGGAGGTGGAGGATATGGAGGAGGAGGTGGTGGGTATGGAGGTGGAGGTTATGGTGGAGGTAGGAGGGGTGGTGGTGGTGGTGGGTACGGAGGAGGTGGCGGGTATGGCGGAGGCGGAGGCGGCGGTGGAGGGTGTTATAGTTGTGGGGAGTCGGGGCATATGGCTAGAGATTGTCCACAAGGTGGTAGTGGTGGTGGAGGCGGCGGTGGAAGGTATGGTGGTGGAAACGGCGGTGGAGGAGGTGGAGGGTGTTATAATTGTGGTGGGTCTGGTCATTTTGCTAGGGACTGTCCTAATAGTGGACGTTGATTTTAGTGTGAGGATTGGAAATAGTAAAAGAAGATGTGATTTATATCATGTTTTCTTTTACTAATTTATTTCTACCTCTTTTTACCATTGTTTTTTAGTTCTGTTGTCTTCTAGGTGGTCTTATCGTGGTCGCTCATTTTGGTTTCCATTGCTGTTTTTCTAAGATTTTAATGAATGTTTTATGGTGGTGATTTCTGCATGTGTTTGGGTGCTTCTGGTTTAATTTGTTTTGCGGTTTCAAATCGGTATGATGGTGATAGGCCTTAAGTAGTAGAGAGGGATTGGATCTTGTTGAAGGAAAGAGTATCTTGCTTCAAGCTGTAATCTCTCACTCTTTTTCTAAAGTGTTTATACACAACATATATGAATATACATGCTGGTTTGATTCAATGTTCGCTCCTTTAATTACTGTTATTCATGCTCGAGAATGCGATGCTTCTCGGGGTGATTGCGATCTTTGCATCTGTTGATGAATAGTTTTTAGACTGTTGAGAGTCAAGAGCCATGAGGATGAATCTTTTCTTTATTGACCAACTTTTTACGCTGGATTGGTCCTGTGGGGGCAAATTTAAGATCTGAAGGTGCTATTAGTCTATGAGCCATTTCCCTTTCTCTCTTTTGAAAAGGTTGGAACACGTCGGTTCATAAAGCTCATGAATAATGCACAGCTTAAGGCCATCGTCAATTATGGAGCTCCCTGTTTTGCTGTACCTTCTTGTGTGCGTCCCCATTTCAACTGGCGGTCCCCTGCTTTTGAGACCCTCTACTTATTCTTTTGATTTGTGGTTAATCCTAGATATATGCTCTCTTCATTAGTTTCATTGGACAATGTTTGTGTTGAAAACGGGCCTACATGAACAATGTTGGCCCTCTTGGCTCTTACATGACAAGAAGATAGGCCTTCAAATCCACCTGAGAACTGGCTCATTTAGGTGGTCTTGGAAGTTCTGCAATCCATGGCTTTATTTTCTCTATCGGTGAAACAATTTTGCGTAATTCACATGCCGTCTTGGATTCAAAAAATGCCTACCATAAGAGGTATGGGGTTATAATGAGAGAACAATTCAGGGAGGTTTGTGGCGGAATTGCCCGTGAACTGCTGTGCTTTGTTTGGCTTCCTCTAAAATTGAAATGGGACCGAAGGAGGCTGTCCACTGTCATGAAATAAATGTGCTCTGACCAATCTTGAGTGGCATGTAGAAGCATCCATCCAAATGGTGGACATGCTACAAAAAACTACGAACATTTGCTGAGGCTGTCAAGTACTAACCATTTATATCCTGAGCTGTTTAGCTTTTATTTCTCTGTGTCGAGTGATGCTCTCCTTCTCACTGTTGTGGCGAAGGGAAAATTCTGCTTTTTTTTTTTGCTCCGTCAATTTCAAAAAGAAAAATTGACTTTAAGGTGGACCTGGAACCGTTCTCAAATTATTGTGGGCCTCACCAGAGAGGTCTCCTTTTTGATAAGATTGATCCACGATGAATCCATGTCGATTTTTTTATTTTCCTTTTTGAGCTTTTTGATATTTTAGAACAAGTTCATGTTGTAATTTTTCATGGGCCGAAGTCCGCTCTTCAAAAACTCATTCTGGGCCTTTTGGTTTTGAGTACTGGGTTCCCATAAACCGAACAACAGAACATTTGTATAATTGCCATGGCACTTGCCCATTAGTAAATGCTTATTTCGAGAGATCAAATTTCTGGTTATTTGGGCTGGCCGTTAGCTCTGCGTGCACGTCTTGACATATGTTTACCTCTTGGCCAAGACTGTCATGGTAGGGAGCCACCAGGCACTTCAGAATACACAAGTTTCCAGCCAAAAAAATCAAATTGGTGTGATGATAAACTTGTTAAGGATGGCATTGTAGAACCCTTAATTACATGTTCTTGGTTGCTGATGAATCAACGTGTTATTTTTGTAAAATCCATGTTTAAAATAATCAAAAGAAAGGTGAACACCCAAAAAGTGCGAGCTCAACACAAGTACATGTGAGTTTAGTAAGTTATTGAACCCAATATCCTAGAACTCAGCATCTCGTTGAGCCCAAATGAATGTAAAACTAATGAATTTTTGGGGCTTCATATTGAGCCATAAGACCACTTGTTTTTTCTCGTCACCCTTAACATGAAATGTTAAGGTCAATGATATTTCATCTCTCTATATCTCTAGGTGTATAAAAGTCTTTAAAGAGCTCTACCACTTATCCCTAAATAATTATATGGAAGGGATATTTATCATTTTTTAATGTTTATGCCGTGAATATTTTTCTTCGTTAATGTTATCAGGACATTACAACACTCCGCCCCCTCCTTTTCATAAAATGAAAAGACTCATGGATTATAAAAATCTTATTAAGCTTTCAATCAACAGGTTCACAATCTTCATTCTTTACTGCATATTTATTTTTAGAGTCTTTATAAAATATTATTGCCTTTTCTCTTAAAAATATATTTTCTTAAGCATCGAAAAGTCTTCAAATCCACCGAATAAAATCTTTTGCAGGTATCAACTATCAGACATCATGATAAATAAAAATAAATCAAATTCTTAGAACCAATACATTAATCAATAATCCAAAATATAAACCTTTTTTTTATATATATAAAAGAGTTGAGGAAAAAAATCATAAGAATAAGGATCAAATTAAAAATACAAATACATGATAAAAAAAACTTGAACTTGTAGAATTTTTCAATGTTTTTTTTTACATAAAAAATCATAAATGTAAATCAAAATACTTATACATGCATCAAATTAAATAAATCACAAACCATTGTGTAAATCAATGAAAAAAAAGTAATTAATGATAAATAAAAGCATATTTGGAAAAATAAAGAGATCAATGTAGATTAAGATATTTAATATCATAACATGGATCATTTATCTAACTGTGTTTAATAAATTTGTTTAAAAAAATTAATTTGTAATAGACATTGACACACATAAAATTTATTGAATAAAATAAAAGGAAAAACAATATTAAGCAAGGGTGTACATATTAAAAATATTATAACAAATAAATATTTAATCTATACAACACACACAAAAATAATTTACAGATGAATCATACTAACCTATAAAAAATGAAACACGCTTAATATAATTAAAAAATAATTGCAAATCAACAAAGGCTAAAAAACCTGAAAACATCATAGAAAAGGGATATTAATTAAAACTTAAATTTAAAAATTGTTTTTAAAAAACACATATAAAAAAGTCATTAATATAAAAAAATAAAAATTTTGAAAAAGGAAAAAACAATCAAGAAAAGGCCTGCGTGCGAGCCTTTATTTTTTTTAAGTGTAACCCTAGTTGCCTGAAATTCCAGAATCGAGCCACTGGTGTGACTAGAAAAACAAGGTTTGTTTTTTACCTAAAACGAACCTTGTTAAGCCAACCTATGGCTTTGTTTAAAAAAAAAAAACCGTCTCAAAACCCGAAATCAAAAACCTTCTCAAACCCAAAAATCTTCTTGGGCTCAAATATGTTTTCTTATGTGTTTTCAAGGTACAAAAATACATAATATTAACCTTCTCATCATTTGAAACCTTTTGACATAAAAATCGACTGTTTTGGTGGCCGAAATCTTCCTCAACGATAATTTTCTCTCTTTAAGCCAGAATTTGGCGACCCCCTCTCTCTCCTCCATAAAAAAAAAAGACTAAAAAAAAGAGGAAATAAAGTTTTGATACCAAAATATATTTTTAAAAAATTATAGCGACTAATCACCTAATAGCTAAAAAAGACGAGGGACGAAAAAATACTTTCAAAACATATTTCAAATTTGTCATCTATGTTATCTGTGTGTTTCACTCCAGTCTTCTTTCTTTCAATTCAAACCTCCCTCCCAAAAAAATACAACTAGGTGTTGATTTGTGTTCAAAGGGGCTCACTTGTGGAAAGAAAATGTTTCAGGACCAAAATGAAAATTTTGAAAAAATACACTATTATAATCAACTATGAATTGTGAGAGGATGAACAATAAAAATGGCTACAATACTTTACCCACCAACTTTAGATTATGTTAACTAGCTTTTTAACTCGTGCTGCGCCGCGGGTTATAAGGTTTTTTCAAACATATACCTGGTATGCATGTTACTTCAACATGTTTTTTTATATAAAAAAATTTAAAGTTAAAATTGAAAAGCTTATGCAAGAAAGATCAAGATATTTAATAATATAAAATGAGACATGTATCCGATTGTGTTTACTGAACTTATTTATTTAAATAAATAAAAGATAAATCTACATTCTAAAAAACCGGTGGCTTAAAAGATAAACACAAATAAAATTGACTGAATAAACCCACACCAGAAACAATATGACACAAGGCTGAACACATCAACAATATAATTTAAAAACAAATATTTTTTTTAAATAAACTTCAGTTGTATAAAAAAAATTATAGATGAATTAGAATAATACATTGAAAAAAAATAGAAACAAAACAACTAAAAAAAACTTATATTACAAAAGACATGTAAAAATCGTGACTTAAGTCATGAGACTGGGATAAACCCATAGAAAAAACTTGAAGATAATCACAAAACTATTATTAAAAATAAATGCTAATATAGAACAATAAGATTGTACGAAGCTGAATTTCCAATAAATTAAATGTTAAAAGATAAAATCAGGAAAAAAAAAATTAATTACACAAAAGTATCGAAAAAAATGAGGGTGAGAAAAAACATAATTAGAGGGATAAAAATTTTCAATTGGAGGGTTTAATTAAATTGAAAAATATCTTTAATAAAAGAAAAAAATGAAAAAAATAAGGGTCAAACTAAAAAGAAATAAAACAACATAAAATTTGATTGAAGGATGAAATTGAAAGAACAAAAAACTTCAACAAAAATGCCAAGGAAAAAATTTGAAATTAAAAAAAAACAAGGATTGAGATGAAAAACCAAACACATGAGAAATTGCAATTGAAGGACTAAATTGAAAAGAATAAAAATTTCTATAAATAGAAAAGGAACAAATAAGAAATTCATAGAATGAGAAATGAAATTGAAAAGTAAGAAATGAAGAGGACAATAGTGTACATTACCTGTTAGGAGAGAGAAAAGAAAAGAAAAAATCAAATAACCATCGGCAACAATTTACCACTGTCAGCTGCCACACGTCACTCCAAAAGAAAAAGGACACGACAATGCATCTAGAAAGACAAAGGAAGGCAAGTTACGTCTACCGGGTGGCGTCACACGTGCCGCCTGAAAGGCACGGACGCCACCCACGTGTGGGGGCATGCCGAGCATGCTCCGACAACTTTAAGCATTAAAAAATTTGAAAAAACCAAAATACCCCACTACCCAACAATCACACAAAATATTCATATGAAAGTACAAAATTACCTTCAAATGCTAAGTTTATGTTTTGTCTATTCTAAAGTTAAAGATGTAATTACACTGTATATTAAAATTTAAAACCCCTAAAACACTATTATTGAGCAGCACAATAATTTTTTAACTCTAGGGGCAAATAAATATTTTTTTATTAAGAAACTTATGCAAAGTCAAGAAAGGTCTTAGTCAACAATTCTATATTTTGTTGCTTTTAAGAGCGAAAGAGTATTTATGCGATGGAAAAAATAAAAAGGCATCAACACTTCAACCCTGGATGATTAATTTTTTTAAAAGGGCATAAAAGTAAATTTACTGCGCCCATGACATATTTTAATGTGTATTGGGTTTTTAAATACTTTTCACTCTTTTCAAACTAATTATAAATCAGGAAAAAATAATTTCATCATCATATCTCTCCACTTTTGAAGTTCATTTTATTTTGTGTCGGCCCGATTGCAAGTTACCATACGGCCAGTTTGAAGTTAGGGTGCTCTATATATGTGCGTGTGTGAGAGAGGGTTGAAAACTTTCAACATTTCTATAAATCTCTCCTCTTCTTCTTTCATTCTGTCATTACTGTTGCATTTTGATTTACCCATATTACCAGCACAATGGAATCCAAGATAGGAGTTTATCATAGGCCTCATGCTGTGGTCATTCCAATTCCATTTCAAAGCCACATAAAAGCAATGCTTAAATTGGCAAAACTTCTTCATCACAAAGGTTTTTACATAACCTTCGTCAACACAGAATTCAATCACAACCTTTTCCTGAGGTCAAGAGGCCCTCGTTCTCTAGATGGTTTGCCTGATTTTCGTTTTGAAACCATTCCTGATGGGCTCCCTCCTTCAGATGTTGAGGCCATGACCCAAGATGAAGCTTCTCTTTTCAGCTCCATTACCAAAAATTTCCTGGCTTTCTTTCAACATCTTCTTGCCAAACTCAGAAAGAATAGCTTG
The DNA here is from genome assembly GCA_019202695.1 of Populus x sibirica. NCBI lineage: Eukaryota > Viridiplantae > Streptophyta > Magnoliopsida > Malpighiales > Salicaceae > Populus > Populus x sibirica. The sequence goes on from JAGMVL010001134.1 coordinate 3,222,615, forward strand.
TCTTCGAACTCTCCTTCAGTAACTTGTATTGTTTCTGATGGTTTCATGTCGTCATTCACCATCAAAGCTGCTCAAGAAATTGGAGTTCCTGTGGTCATGTCTTTTACCATGTCTGCCTGTGGCGTTATGGCATTTAAACAACTCAATACTCTAAGGGTCAAAGGGTTAACTCCACTTAAAGGTACTTACTTTGCAGCTGAAAATGTGTTTTTGAATTGGGGAGCTTGCTCTAAACTACAATTTCATGTGTTTTTCTATAGCAGATGAGAGCTATCTTCACACAACTATTGACTGGATTCCAGGTATGAAAGACACATGCCTTATGGACTTTCCATTTGCTCGAAATACGAATCCAGATAACTATGCATTTAGATTCTTGATGGATAGTGTTGAGGGTGCCGTTAGGGCTTCTGCAATTATTGTTCATACCTTTGATGCATTAGAGCCAGATGTTTTGGATGGCCTGTCATCCATATTTCCTCATGTTTACGCCATTGGCCCTTACCAGTTACTTCTTAATCAAATTCCTGAAGATGGTTTAAAGTCTATTGGCTACAGTTTGAGGAAAGAGGAAGGAGATTGTCTCCAATGGCTAGACACTAAGGAACCCAAATCGGTGGTTTATGTGAATTTCGGCAGTTTAATAGTAATAAAAGCAGAACAGCTAGTTGAGTTTGCAATGGGACTGGCTAATAGCAAGCATCCATTCCTTTGGATAATAAGGTCAGATTTGGTTATCGGTGATGCTGCAATTTTGGCATCTGAATTTGCAGGAAAAAATCAAGAACAATGTTATATTGCCAGTTGGTGTCAACAAGAAGAAGTACTAAATCATCCATCAGTAGGGGTTTTTTTAACTCATAGTGGTTGGAATTCAACTATTGAGAGCTTAGCTGCTGGAGTCCCAATGATTTGTTGGCCATTCTTTGCAGACCAACCAATGAATTGTAGATATACTTGCAAGGAATGGGGAATTGGCATGAAGATTGATGATATTGTCAAGAGGGACGAAGTGGAGAAGCTTGTAAGAGAGCTAATGGAAGGAGAGAAGGGTGTGAAGATGAGGGAAAAGGCCATGGACTGGAAAAAATTGGCTGAAGAGGCAGCTGGACCAGATGGTTCATCATCCATTAGTTTGGAGAAGTTGGTCAATGAAGTGCTTTTGTCAAACAATTAGTTTCTGACTTCAGACAAAGCTGGAAGAGTCAGGGAGGAACAGATATGTATCTTGCTAGACTCTACTTTATAGATGCCCGCGCTTCGCAGCGGCCGTCTTTCTGGAGCCTCGGCGGAGTTTTGCAAATGGGCAAAATGACAAATGGTGTGTCTTTAGTTAGCGTACACAAAATTGTGCACGCCTAGTTTCAAATCAAGCAATGAGGACTGCAAGTAAAAAATGACAGAACATGTCTTGCTTGCTAGATCAACAATAACAGTGACAGAGTTGGAAAAGTCAGGGAGGAATAGTCATGTATCTTGCTAGATTCTATTTGCTATAGGAAAAGAATAAAAAGAAAAGGAATTTTATTTTCTTGTCATGTCCTTAGATACAAAGATAGAATTGATTCAATCTTGAAGTTTCTTTCTGTCGATCTTGCTGTTATTTCCATATCTTGAGAATGGGATGCTTCTCTGTATGATTTTGATTCGATTGAGAAAGCAAGGCAGAAGGTGAACTTGACGAACAGTACTAGGACTCTTAAAAGTCAAGGGCCGTGACAAAATGTGATTACTGGTGACCCACTTCTGATTTTCCGAGCTCCATTTTAGTATTGTTATGACAAATTGATTGCAGGATATTATCATTTTTTACCTTCGCTTTCTCCGAAGATTGAGACACGTAGAGATCATAAAGGAGATATTTTTAAAAATAGCTAGACTAATAAAAATAATTTATAAATTAGTTGCATTCCTTGTCAATTAGATTGTGATTCTCCCGTAACTTATTGAAATTTTGGAATTAAAGATAGAGTTAAAAAACTAGATCATTTTAAGTGTAAGCTGCGGGTTCAATCAAAAAAATTCTAATGGAAAAAATATTTATTTATTGTTAATGTGTTTTTTAACTAGAAAAATAAAATTAAACTATAAGAGGATTGATTTTATATGATCTGGTTGATTTGACAGATTAAAAAACAACTCACACGATCCATAAAAATATAATTTGACTTTAAAAATATCAAGACGACATTTATTTTAAAAATTTAACAACAAAAAATATTAGTTCAATTTGAATTAACGTCGGTTAACATGTCAAATATGATACCTATAATAACCCTATAGAAAGTAAATAAAAAAATATTAAACTCAATTATTCTTAATAAACTCAATGTTGAAGGATGAAATTTAAAACAAAATTCAACTAAAAAAATGAGTCGAATCAACCCGGGTTAACCTGTCAAATATGTTTCATAAGACTGAGATAACCCTATAGAAAACAAATAATTTTTTTTTATAAAACTCAATTCTCAATCAATTCAATGCTGAAGTGTGAAATTAAAAAGAAACAATTAAAAAAAGAACATAAAAACCAACTGAGTCAATCGACCAAACTCTTGACCCGAGTTATGAGATTAAGATAATCTCATACAATACAAACCAAAACAAATTATGAAGCTTAATTCCTAATCAACTCAATATTGAAGGATAAAGTTCAAAAAAAAACAACAAAAAAAACTTAAGTCAAATGGCCTAACCAATTACCCGGGTTATAAGACCTAAATAACTACATATAAAGCAAATAAAAAGATTATAAATCTCAATTCCTGATCAACCTAGTTTTGAAGAATTAAATTGAAAAAAAAATAACAAAAAAATAACTCAAGTCAACCTGGGTTAATCTGTCATACCCAGGTTAGAAGACTGAGATAATTTCATAGAAAATAATTCTAAAAAAATTATAGAATTTAATTCCAAATCAATCCAATGTTAAATATAAATATGTCACATAAATATAATTTATTTATATAAAATATAAACGGAAAATATTAAAAATATTTACAATAATCTCTTTGAAGAATTATAAAATTAAAATTAAATATTAAAAAATGAATTATTATTTTAAGAAATTTAACCAAACAATATAAAAAATAAGTGATAAGGTATTAATTAAAATTTAAATAAAAACATTAATTAAAACTATTAGGCAAACTCGTTTGGCTAGGACCATATAACCTAGGTCCGCGCACTTGTATCTTCTATTTTTTAGGTTCTAAACGGATTCATCTGCTCCAATTATGTTTTTGTAAATGGATGAGAGGTTGTCCATTGGGATATATGATGCTTCATCATCTACACCAATTTATGGTTACCTTTGGTGATTGAAAAATTAGAGTTTGAGTTTTAGGACCCTAAAAACTTATTTTCAATCTTTTTGATCTAAAAACCCTATGCAAAACTATTTTTAATCTCAAAATAACCTTTAATCTCTCTAAAAAATAAAATAAAACAAATAAAAATACATAAGCAATCCCAATCTACCTTTTCTATTATGATTAGAGGGTAACATTACCTTCATCGAACTTCCCTAAAAAAAACAAACCAATTAACACCTAACCACTTTCTCTTCCTTAATATTTTTTTATGATTTTTTCTCTTCATTCTTGACATCCAGAAATTGAAATCGAAAACAAATTAAGCTTGAGATCAAAATTTAAAATGCTAAAATAACAGGATCGAATAATAGATTAATTAAAAACTATAAAGAGAAAATATAAGTTTTCCATGCCAACATCCAAATGGGATTTGTTTTGTTAAATTTAATCATTGTTCTTTTAATTTCTATATTTAGCTACAAGATTTATTTTGCAAAATTGGTATTTAATCCGTAACGAAAATATCCTTAGAATACCCTTCGACACTTTGTATATGTAAGAAAATACAAATTGAAATAAATATCAACATATAAAACCATGCTACTATAATTTGAGAGGATAAAATTGCAATTAAAAAAATTCAATGATTGAAATGCAAGAAACAAAATGGGGTTTTACTTTTTATATTAATAATAAAACCCCGTTTTGTTTTAGTACTAGATCATTGCTTGCGCTACGCTACAAGTTTGATCAATTTTTTTTTAATGTGAAAAAAATATTTAGGTGTTGTTAATGTGTTTTTTATAAAAAAAAACTATATAGGGATTGATCTTATATGATCTGGTCGACTTGACAAGATAAAAAATAATACAAACGATTGATAAAAATGCAATTTGACTTAAAAAAAATCAGATTGATATTTTTTAAAAAACATTGAAACGAAAACATATTAGATCGATTTGAATCAACTTTAATCTATCAAACCCTCTACCCGGGTCATGAGACCATGATAACCCTATAGAAATCAAATAAAAAAATTATTAAATCCAATTCTCAATCAATACATTGTTGAATGATAAAATTTAAAACAAAATTCAACTAAAAAAATAAGTCGAGTCAACTAGTGTTAACTTACCAAACATGGATCATAAGATAAGGATAACCCCATAGAAAATAAGTCAAAAAAAATTATGAAATTTAATCATTAATTAATCCAATATTGAAGGGTGAAATTAAAAAATAACCAATTAAAAAAAGAACATAAAAAACCACATGAGGTAAGCGACCAACCAGCGACTCGAGTCAAGAGACTAGGATAATCTCATAGAATGCAAGCCGAAGCAAATTATGAAGCCTAATGCACAATCAACCCAATATTAAAGGATGAAATTTTTTTAAAAAAAAATCTACTAAAAAAAAAACAAAAAAACTCAAGTCAACCTGCCTAACCCGTGACCTAGGTCATGAGACTTTGATAACCATATAGAAAGAGAATAAATAAGAAAAAATTAATTTCAATTCTCAAATCTCAATCAATCCAATTTTGAAGGATTAAATTGAAAAAAGTAACCCGAGTCAACTGGGTTAACCTGCCAAACCCGAGTCAGAATATTGAGATAACTTTATAGAAAGGGTTTTGACAAATAAATTATAGAGTTTGATTCTTAATCAACCCAATATCGAATGATGAAATTAAAAAAAAATCAAAAAAATAATTCATGTCAACATGGTTAACCTGCAAAATTCGCTACCAGTGTTGTGAGATTGAGATCATTCCATAAAAATCAAATTGAAACAAATTATAAAACTCTATACATAGGTTTAGGATAAAACTAATTACACACACACACACACACACACACATATAAGTTTGAAATATAAAAAAAAAGGCCTCAAATTTGATCCTGGTTGATGGGTTACTGGATTAACTCGTTGGATAGGCTGGGTTTAACAACAATGGGCCCAACAAGACCTAACATAACAAGAAGAATGAGCTTACTTGATACACCTGAGATGTTTGAATCATTTATTTGGGCTATGTTTGTTTCCCGGAAAGTGGTTTCTGGAAAACCACTTTCCAAACTTTTCTGTGTTTGTTTGCCATTAGGAAAGTTGGTCAATGGAAAACACTTTCCAGTAAAAAAAAAAATTGGCTTGGTTTCCAGGAAAGTTTTTTCCTGAAAAATTTGGGCGGAAAACATTTTCCGGAAGTTGTGAAAAAATTAGAAATGTCATATTATTTGTTGATTATATAAAAATTCGGCCCCTAAACTTTTAATTGCTATATATATTTTGTTTTGAATATTTATTTTTTAATTTCATCTCTTAAAATTTAATTTTTATATTAACTTTGATCCTCATTTTTATAATTATTATTTGTTTTTCTCTTATCATTTTTTTATTGAAATTTTTTATCTATCAAATTTGATCCTCATTCTTTTGATTGTTACTTATTTTATTTGAAATAATTTATGAAATGTTAATTATTATTATTTTAATTTCTTCATCTTTTATTTTTTTTAATTTTTAGATTTAATCTCTATTATTTTGATTATTATTTATTTTATTTGATATAATTTATGAAATTATATTTTTTTTCAATTTCATTCTCATTTAACATTTTAATTTGTAAGATTTGTTCCTCATTATTTTAATAAACTTGAGAAAAATAAAACATTAATAAGTTATTTTCCAACTCATTTTCCATGACATAACCAAATACTGGAAAGTGTTTTCCAACTTATTTTCTATTACATTACCAAACATCAGAAAATAATTCACTTTTCCGGAATTCACTTAAAAAAAAAACTATTTTCCAGCAAATAAACGAAAACTTGGTTTTACAAGTTCTGCCAAGCTTTATCCTATTTTTCGTTTTCAATTGCCTACAAAAGGAATGATACGCCATCTCGGATTCACTGATATTTGTTTGATTTGAGCAGAATAGAGCTTAATACTACCTTAGTAAATCTGAATTGTACCTTGAAAAATCGAACCGAAACTGATGGTCGATTGCCCATGAAAGTTAGGCTTTGAAGACTGGGCTTATAATTTCCATGAACCAGATAAAACCAAGTGAAGTTTTTCGATAGAACCTCTTAATGATCATCCAATTCTATTACAAACAGCCTTTACCCACTACTAGTTTTCGTGTAGACTGTTCTGGGTAATTTGGTCTCTGACTCTCTGGGCCAATCCAACTAGTAGACTTATCAGTGCTGTCACTATTAACTAAAGCTTACCTAGCTAATTAAAGATATACACAGCGAGTTATGGACCTTCATTAACGGGCATGCATTTATTTAATGCTTCTGTAAGTGCTGCAGGCTCCTTCATTGCGAAGGTAAAGAGGGAGTGTGCACTGTGCAGTGCTGCAGTACTTGGACGTCTTTCACAGCTAGCTAGCGCAACAGTTTCATCACCCATCAAGTCCCCGTCGTGGCTGGTAAGCTAGGTTTACAGTCATGTTAGCACGTACGGATAATATGTATCATCGCAAATTGATATTTATTTATTTTTGGTTAGAAGGTAAAAAGAGAGGGAAGTTTTTTCTTTCTTTCTTTGTGAAATGAAATCTATATACTTTTTATTGTGATCTATCTCTAATCAAAACAATCGAATATATATATTTTTTTTTTATCTATTTTCACACATCACTAATATGTTCGTGTTCTGTTGATTAAATTAATTTTTTTTAAAATATAAAAAAAATATTAAAAATACATAAGTTTTTCGAGAATATCATTAAACATAATTAAATGCATTAGTTTTAAAATCTCATGTCAAGTTCAATTAAAAAAAAAGGAAAAAAAACACCCTACTAGACCCGTAAAATAAGACAACTTGGATTATTCTAATAAATCCATAAACTATTTTAACCATTGTAATTCATAGGCCAATGAGTATGAGTGAATAATAATTTCAAAAAATTAAAAAAAATAATACATTGTAGATTATTAATGTAATTTAAAATGTGATATATGCAAACCGACAACCTCTAGCTTTTATGTTAATGGAAAGGTTTGATCTGATGCTTTCCAGGCCGCTGGCGGTGGATGATGAATACGTATAACTTAATTCAGTCTTGAAGAAATATAATCATCTCTTATACAGGGCTTGGTGATTGACTCTAAAGTGGCTAATCTGTTTCTTGGAAACAAAGTGGATAAATGTACCAGGAAACAATTCCAAAGCTATAGGAGACGGTGCTATCTTTCACCTGGCCCCGGCTCAATCCTCTATCACAGCGTTTGTATTTCAGGACATCTTCAACCTAGTCTAGATCAACTCCGAGCGTCCTGGTCTTAGAGATATCTTCGGGCTTCAATCCCATTCTTGGTCTTGGGTCCATTGAAGCCCGAGTTTCCCCGCACCCGAGACTCTAATCCGCCCTCACGTTTGGACTTTGGAGTGGCTTGTATCCAATCCCTCACCAACCCGAGTGTCTCAGATTCAGTCTCGACCAAAGTACTAGATTAAAATTGTAAAAACAAGCTTTGAAAACCAATTCTTTTAGTTTTCAAGTGATTTTCAAAAGTTTGTTGTCAATTTTTTTATATCTTGGTTTCAATTCCTAAATAATAATAATAATAAAATAGAAAACAAAATTGATACAAAACAACAAGAAATTTTATGGTGTCTACAGACCTTTGGTTTGTTGTCAATTTACGTCCTGTTAGTTATCTCTTGGGGTCATTTTATTTTTTAAAATAGATATAAATAGAAAAGAAAAATTTTAGGTAAAAATATTTTTATTAATTTTTGGGGGTCATTAATTTCATTTTATCTCTTATTTTTATGTTTTTTTTTTAAGATGAGAATAAAGAGTAACTAATAGGATGTTACTAATAACTCATTAAATACAATAATATTTTCCTAAAAAAATAGTTAAATTAACAAAGTTTATTATGAAAAATAACAAAATATTTTTTCCAGCTGCATTACACAGCCTGTAGCATTTTAATTAAATGCAACTTTAGCCCCTGAAAATCACAAAAATATAGATTCTGATTTAGAAATCAAGTATTTTTTTTACTCCATCCTTGTTCAGGAAATTTAAAATTCACTTTTTGTCACCACCTTCAACTAGTTGTCAATTAAACGAAATCATTTTTAAAACTCCGTTTGGAAGGAGTGTAAATTGTGTTTTTCAAAATTTCATTTTATTTATTTTATTAAAAAATAATTTTTTTATATGTTTTAGATCATTTTAATACGCTGATCTCAAAATTGATTTTTAAAAAATATAAAAACATCATTTTAATATATTTCAACATGAAAAATACTTTGAAAAGCAACCGCAATCACACCCTCAAATAGCTTTCTGCATATGCATAAATGAAATCATCTTGTTGGATATTGTTAATGCAATTCTTAAATTCTCTCTGGTTTTTTTATTTTACTATGAATTTGAGAAGCAAAAGACATTTTAACAGAACTTGATTACTCGCTAATTGAACAAGATACGATTAGAGTTCTGGTTTTTCAATCGCTTGATTAGAAACAACTAAAACCAAGAAGAATGTCTCCCTCACGTATATTATTGTCTTCTTCTCTGTCGAATGAAGGAGGGAACCATGTAAGAGCCTAACCATTCTTTACAGAAAAGATTCGAAGCTTTGTTTTTTCATGGGCTCGCATGCTCTTATAAAGGGATCTTGGTCTGTCATAAAAGGTAACTTTGAGCAACTTTGTGACTGTGCTGTTATAAGCTTTATAAAATCGATGGCAGATTATAATTACATTCCTGCATCACACACTACATGGTATCCAGTTCTAGCAGCCTTTTGCTATCAAAAAATTGAGCTACAGTTAGCTTTCAATCCTTGCGTCATCCATCCATCTTATCATCAAGTCAAGTCACCCTCTCCTATCATGGAACGAGCTCGGCGTAGTTTGCATAGAAAGTAACAAGGTCGTGACTTTGCTGCATGACATATCATTTTCAAGATCGATCTCAACACCCCCGTGGCTTGTTCCGGGGGGGAAACCAGAGGTAATTTAAGGCAACGTGAAAAACTGATTAGTCATTCTCAGTCCGTGAAAAATCGATACACTAGTTGTCATGAAAATTCAGAGAAATAAACTAATTAATTTGACGAGGCATCGTGGAGAATAGATGAGGAAAAGAACTATTCCAGTTCTACGCTGTAGATTGAAGAAGAACGTTCTATTAATCGTCAATTTACAAGTCTCAGGGGCCCGAATTGATGGATTTCCTTCTTGGCCACCGGAATTTCAATATTTCATCATATCATGGGTAGTAAAATTAGGATTTTTTTTTTGAAAAATAGCATAGTTTGCTAAAAGGTTTGGGAAATAACATAAATTAAAAAAACATTTGGAAAATAGCACAGAGTAAACATATTCACATTTTAAAATATTATTTTTGTATATAATCGCTATTTTAAATAGTAATTGTTTAATTAATGATGTTTCAAAATACACAGGGGCATGGCTAGAGTGAAATAGGGAGGAGCTAGGGGCACAAAAGAAAGAAAAGAGGGTAAAAAATAGAAATAAAGGAAAAGGGACCTGGCCACGAATCAACATAAACTATATGTAGGGTCTTATTGAACAAACCCTTAAATATAAGGATAAAATTGTGTGTTTTAGGAGGGCCTTGACTAAAAGTATTCTTAAATAGAAGGATAAAAATGCACAATATAAAAGGCAGGGGGGGAGCTGACCCTTTAGAATAAGTGTAACTCTGCCCATCGAAACATATATAGTTTTGACTAGACCAAATACATGAAAATTGGCCCGAAAACTCCACCTGACAGCAAAAAAATAAAAACAAGTCTTTGCTGATTAGTCGTTTTTATTTCCATGTAGTCTCTGTTGTAACTTATTTGGCATCATGTAGAATTAGGTGAGACAACCTTAAGTTTTTAGAGGGTCTATTCAAAGATATCCCCTTTAATGGCTGTTCTTGACTCCTGCAGAAGGATGCTGGAGGAGAATGACAATGGTAGGAAGTAGGATCTTGGCTAAGGGAGGTGCGAAACATTTTGGCATCTCATATCTAAATTTAGAAAATGTTAAAAAAATTCTTGCTACTGCTATTTTCCCCTCCTTGTAGAACACAAAACAACTCTCTAAAGCAGATTAAAGACAGAGAATGATTACAAAAACAGGATGGAACGTGTTTGTTTTATGAGTACATGACAAATTTGACTAGCCAACCACGTTATGAGTTTTCTATCCTCTCTGTCCACGGCCTATCGAGCAAGCTGATTAAGATGGCAAGGCCCTTGATCAAAATCAAGGGGTGCGACTATGGTTTTGTGGGTGGTGAAGTGGCGGAGGAGCTGCTGTGGCATTGAGGTGTGGCAATGGTGGTGGCAGTGTCGGAGGTGGGCATTGGTAACACTTTGTGAAGAGCCCAAAAGTATCAATTTGGTGTATGAAATTTGTCATGCTAGCCCATCCACCGAATCCAAACCCAACAATTAGCACCCACACCACCACAAATGTATTGATCATGTACGCTCCTACCCATCTTCCCGTGTACTTTGATGGCTGCTCCACTGCATTCTGCAATCACAACGATTAATCACAAAAACAGAAAGTCACACAGTGTCCAAATTGAAATATCGAGTCAAGTATGAACGTATCGAGACTTCTATTTATATGTAACTGCTTGTAGTTGTACAGAAAAAGGTGCATCAAGAGAGACAGTTTAATACAGTAGAAACAAGAAGATATGAAGAATCAGGTACGAAAAGATACTATGAGACGCCTGCGTTTTTGCAAGCCGATTCCCAAAACAATCATTAACCATATTTTGCTTCTCCCTTTTCAATTATTAATTTTAAATCTAGAAAATGATAAAATATACTTTTCATCCTTTTAAATTCATCAATATTTCAACATATAATTATATATGACTTCGTAATATGATCATGATCATATCATTATCCGTTTAGGAGAAAGATCCGGGTCTGGTCTGCTAGGAAGTGACCACACGCTACCACTCTGCATTTCTTGATGTTTACACATCGCCATCATCCCTAGTTAATAAAAGATTTGGATAGGCATAAATAATGAATTTTAATTCTTTCTCTAGCTAATACTGTTCAGTCAAGCTTTGACATTATTTGGAGTCTGACAAAAGCAGGCATTTCCACCTAATAGCATCCTCTGGCTAATTTGCTAGCTTCTCCATGTTTAGGTTTAGTTCTAAGAGATGAGAGGATAGTAAAGTAAAGCAGTAACAGTAGGTGTGAAGAAGGTAGAGTACCTCTCTTGCAGCAGATGATTTGAAGGTGAACATGTGGGCTAGGGCAGGGATGATATAGACCGTGAAGCTAACAAGGAGTGATCCAACAGAGGAATTGATAGGTCCAAAGAATGGGAAGATGATAGCTAAGAACCAAATGGGAATAACCACAGGCAATCTAGCGGCAGCCCTTTTGCACAAGCTCTTGCATTCATGCATCCCTATCGCTTTCTCCCACACAAAGTACAGTGGTGTGCATGCAAACCCAAATGTAATAAACTGCAAACACATGAAAGAAACACTACTTCGTTATTTATGTATGTGTGTGTGTGTGTATACACTTAAGTATAAATATACGTATACATAAATGCATGTGTACAGGTGCGTGCCTGGTGGATGAGCATTAAAATGACAGCCATGTCTCTGGAGGAAGATCTTGGGAGGAGAGCAAAGGCATTGGAGTGATTGAGAAGCATGTCCCCAAATGCCCAGTATACTGCTGCTCCTGAGGGAAGTGTCAAGGTCAGAACATACAGAGTAGCCAGTAAGTATATGGCCTTGAATTTCTGAGGCTTCCACATAGCGTGCATGATTTCCCTGTCACGACAAAATTCATCTCTTTAGTTAAATTAATTATTTTGTAATACTTTAGTTAAATTAATAAAATTTCTATTATTTTTTTCCTGCGTGGCACTTCTCTAAGCCAGCTCCAAATTTCTTTTGAGTCTGAGTAAGATTGAATTGGGACTAATTGAGTGGTAAATTTTTCTGTACTTCACCTCATCCCATTTTGTTCCTAGCTTATTAGCTATTGAAAAGCCCATTTACAAAATCTAGCAATGATCTTAGTTCCCAACAGTAATCAGCTTTTAGGACAAATTCCAGGACAACTATAACATTTGAAATCGAAAGATCAGGAATTTAATGAAGTTCTTGCATTAATTGAGCAGTAAAGGAGTCACTGGACAGTTGTCTTTTTCCTTCTCAGCCAGAAATCTAGCACAGGAATCACTGCTAAAACTGGACCCCTCCTGGCATCTTCTAGTGATAAAAGCAAAAGAAACAAGTAGAAAAGATGATTGGCTTCGGTAGATGTAAAGTTTTTTTTTTACTGTAACATATTAAAATAATATTTTTTTTTTAGTTTACTGTAACATAAATAAGTAAAGTTATTAAACCTGCTATAATAGGTTCAGGGAAACAGAGAGCCTCCACGTCTAAGAAGGGCAATTTGAGCATTAAAAAATTAGCCATAAAAGCTCATACTCAGAGGTTGGCCATTAGATGATCACTCGAACAGATAATGTCCTGGCAATCGAAGGATCAGTCATTTTCACAGTGACGTTCAGCCCTTCATTTTATCCTCTTAAATTTTATCCCTTTTTCCCGTTTACTTTTATGACCAAGTTCAAAAGAAAAGACATTAATTAACACAATTCGTAGAAATTCAGAAACATTAATTCTGTAAATAACGTAGAAGACACGAACTATAAATCTCGGTTTGTCTTACACAGTAACGGCATGTCCCCCAAATGTGTAGAGAATGTTTGTGGCCCCAGTGAAATATAGCACCATTTTTGTTGGACCCGAATGCTTAACACCCTCCACCTACACATAATGATTCCATTCATTACCATCTTCAACACATTATAATATCAATTAAGCAGTTAATATAACAAAACATTATTCTAATTCTTGACAAGAAAGGATCTGGTTTAACAGAGTTCAAAGACAAATAGCATGTGAAGGGCACGTTGTCCTAATGTGATGGGAAACGTGTCATATATGGCTCTATTGCATGCAATCTTAGCTTGGTGCTTAAAATAATAAAATGGTGGGAGAAAATAGCTACCTGGCCATGAAGGAGGGAAGCAATGGTGAGGTACCAAGCGGTGTAAGTAGTCATAATAAGACCAAGAAATGACCAGATTCTGTAATTGTGAAATGAAGGGATGAACACTGTGGTAGCGCAACAAGCCCCAAAGATGTAAGTCCAGGTCCTCTTGTCTAGATTATCATTTATGTAATATATGTTGCTGCAACAAAATTAAAGAAACCCAATGGTCAGGCTGGTGATTCTTTGCCGTGGAGAGTTCCATATTTAACTATTGAAATGATGATAAAGATTATTAAAGAAGGGGTAGGTTTTTGTAGCCCGAACCTTGCACAGGCTATGAGTTGAATGACAGATCCAAACAGAAGAAAAGTGCAGTTAAATGCCAAACCCACGTTCCTCCAATATTTTCCAAGGAGTCCATCAAGAACTTCAAACCACTGCTTGGTTGATGATAATAAAATTAATACACAGAAAAACATGGTAACCCATGTTAAGACATGGATTTGATCAACAAGTTGAAAGAGTTTAAGAAAACTTTGTCTTGTATATATTCTCTGTATGTGTAGAGAGTGAAAATTAATTTACTAACCTGGATGACATGGTTCCTGAAATCAACCTTCTCTCTTTCTTTTCTTGTTCTGTATTCTACATAGAGTATGCTGATTAGATAAGCTGTCCAACTGCCCAGCAATCCATAGAAGAGCTGAAAGCAGATGCCTGATAGCATCCCTAGTTGAGAAAACGAGTATGGTAATGTAAGCAATACTTGAGCCACCTGGGAAAAAGAATTAAGAGCAAGCAAGCAAGCAAACTGATTAACAAAAAACTTAATATGCTAAAATAAAATTAATGAAAGATTGTAAGTAGGAAATGCATATAAAACCTGGTTTGAAGCACAGCTAAACCAGGCATCATAAACAGAACCACCATGCCATAAGAACTTAGAAAATCGTGTTTTCATGTCGTTAGGCTTCCCTTCAGTCTCCATCTCCACATAGTTACCTACTATCGCTGTCTCCACAACCTTATCAGCAGCCATTGCTCTCTCTCTCTCTCACACACACACTTGTTATTAGTTCAAGCGGTGACTATGTAGATATAGCAGTAGTAACTGCGATAGATAGTGTGTCAATAGTAGCAAAGAAGGTTTCTGAGATTAGAAATGGAAGTGAAGAGAAGCATGTCTTAGTAGTGGCATATATAGATAAGACAGGAGAGGTATTCTTGAAGGTTGGGAAAGGCTGAGTTTGAAAGGTATTTTAGATAATCGGGGTTTTGGGAAGAGATCGTCCTATCAACTTTTTGGAGCTTAAAGTTTGTGTTTTTTTAATAGATATTATGTTTTTAAGCTCCCTTTTCTGATTATGGTTTTTGCTAGTAATTTTTATTAGGTTGTTCAAGTTGGTTCGTGGATATATCAAATTCATGATCTCATCATGTAGAATTAGATTTGTGTGTTTATTGTTTTTGTGAAACAGAGTATTTTTTAGAAATATATTTTTATTTTAAAATATATTACAATGATTTTTTTATGAATAAATAATTTTTTATATCAACATATTAAAATCATAAAAAAACAATAATTTAATTATTTTTATAAATAAAATACTTTAAAAAAAAATTACTATAATATTCATGATAAAGTTGCAAGTACTTTCGGTTGAGTAATTAAAAACAAGTTGAGTCAAAAGTAAGTGTTTAATAACCTTTTCAAAATTAAAGTTTTGAAAACTTATTACACTTAAAATATTGGTTTTGATAAAGCTAAAATTTGAATTTTTTTTTTAATTCATGTTTTTGAAAACGTATTTTCAAACTGAGTCTAAGAATTCATAATATTAAACCCAATTTGGATTAATAAGTTAACTTGAATTGGATTTTAAATTAAATAAAGTGATAGTTAACCTAAGATGTCACAACCCGAATCCTAAGTTTATAACCAGCAATGCAGGAGCGGTGTTATAAAAACACCTCATATCTACGCTAAATCTCAAAACATATATATCATAAAATAAATTATATAAAGATTTCGCAATATTTCAATATTTTTCAAAATATTATATTCTTCAAAACTAATAAAATCGAATAACACTTAAAAAACTCTCATCGTTAGATAAAGCAAAACAAATAATCCATAATAATTAGAGACAAAGCATAACTATAAAGTCAAAATCATACACTTGATTGATCCCGAACATAACCTAAATTGATCGAATCTAATAAACTCGATAAAATGCTATTGTTTGGTCAACTGATTGATTACTATCATAAGCCAACAGATCAGCCAAATTAGACCAACCAGTCGAGCGGTAGCATTAAACCAACTGGTAGACCAGTTTGGACCAATCGGTCAATTGGGATTTCTAGAATCCTAAACTGCTCTTCAAAATTATAAATTCCTCAACAATTAAGTTGTTACTCTAAAACCCATAATTTCAATATGAAATCAGTTTGTTTTAAGCCAAGTTTAACACCTTAAACACCAATGAAAACTCTTAAATCATTCATATATCAAGTCAATATATTAAACATCATAAAAACCCTAAAATACTTCTTTAATCCACTAATATCAAGTCCCTAATCGAAACAACAGAAACGGAAGTTATGATACTTGCTTTTTCAACCCTTTTTAATATCAAAAAACTTAAGTTTAAAATTGAATCTCTTAGTGAATACGAGAGGGAAGTCACCTCAGGGAAGGAATAAAGGAGAAGAGATAAATATTAATTTCCTGGCAAAAATCCTCTTTAAATACATAGGTTAGGTTGGTTTTTTAAGTTTTGAACTAAATATAGGCTTGGGTTTGATAAGCCAAAAAATAGGTCTTACATAAGATAGGTAGATAATTTGACTGATTCAACATGCCAATCCATAATCTAATTAAAACTTGATTTAACTTAAAAAATTGATATCATTTAACATTTTAAAAAAAATATAGAAACAACATTGTTTTAAATTTAAATTAACTTAAATCAACTAAAGCTAATTCCTTCAATAGTTGAATTATAAATCAAGCTAGGTTTAAAACTTTGATGAGAATATAAATTTTCATAGTTTTTATTGCCTAACATTGATAATAATTGATTTTTAAATGTATTTGGACTCTGGAAAAATATTAAATTAATATTTTTTTCAAGTGATTTTAAATAGTTGTTATATATTGATTATCAAATAGTTAACAATAGATTTTTTGCCCATATTGCGCCACGATGCGAGTCAATTTTTTTTCTAATCTAAAAAAAAATATTCAAATAATGATAACTTTAGCAAACCTGGGTTAACTTGACTGATTTGCAACCTGGGATAATCCTAGAGGGAGGAAAGGGGGGAAAATAGGAAGCTAAAAGGCCCAACAAAATTAATTTTAAAGGATAAAATTATAAAAAATAAATTATAAAAAATAAACTTGAAAGAAGAAATCTTGAGTTAACTCGGGTTCACTCTACCAATCAACAACCCATAATATGAGATTGATATAAGAAAATTATTTTTTTTAAAATGACCAAGAAAAAAAAAATCAGAGCTAAATACATAAAAAAACACATTGAAAAAAACTTGATTCACACTTGGTTAACCTAACAAACCTCCAACCCAAGATAACCCCTATATAAAGGAAAATCATAAAAATAAGAAATCTCAAGACCTAATAGCCCAACATCAAAAAATAAAATTAAAAAAAAACATTGAAAAAAAATCCAAAGTAGTTGTGTTAACTTAACTAACCCGCGACCCGGAATAACCTCAGAGGAAGGAAAGAGAAAAAAAATATAAAGCTTAAGGTCTAATAGCCTAATGTCAAATGATTGAATTTAATATATATATGTAAAGACAAGATTTAAATTGGACTAATATTTGAAACCAATAACTTTGGTCATGAAACCGAAATGATCATATAAAAGACAAAAAAAAAATCTTGAACAAGACTTTTAACCATGAAAAAAAAACAAGCAGTAATCAAAACAATGAGGATCTGTTCTAATATAAAAACTAATAAAATAAAATAATGAAGGACTTAATCAAAAAATAAAAGAAAAGAAAATGATAAAAAAAAAAGGCAATGAAAAGAATAAAGACCAAAATTAGACAAAAAAACAAATGAAATAAAATGTTAAGGGACTCATTAAAAAAAAAAGGATAAAAAAAAAAGCAATGAATAATGAGGACCGAAATTAGATAAAAAATAAAAAAAAACAAATGAAATAAAATGTTAATGGACTAATTAAAAGAAAAAAGACAAGTTAAGAAAAGGGTAAAAAAATCAATAAAGAAAATGAGTATGATATTTGATATAAAAACAAAACAAAAAATCATATGAAAAGGAATGAAATTTAAAAAAATTCTAAAAAAGAATAATAAAAAAAAGGATCATAATTGAATGACAAAATAAATGGGAGGATAACTCTAATTTTTGGCTGACTTGACATGAATTTCAAAAGGTCGAGAGAGAACATAGAGGGAAAAAAAAATCAATCATCGTCTAACTATCATGATTTGAGTAACACGTACCAACCTATAAGTTTCATCTTCAATGGACGCTTAGAACGATACAGTAATTAGGAAATTTTGATTATTGCATGCATTGCTTGAAGGGTATGGACGACCTCCACCGGAGGCACATACTTTTTAAGTGTGAGCAATTTTTTTTTTAATTTATTTTTAATCCAAATAGAGTATAAAAAAATAATTAATGTAATCGAGGTACATCAGTACATGGGGGATAATTCAATAATTAATATTGAAATTAAAAAACCTCCCGAAAATTTTGTTTGTTTTCTAGCTCTTAATTGAAAATTAATGGTGTATTGTAATCGCTTTTCTCCAAAGCTTAATTATTTTAGAGAGCGTGGGTGGCTTCTCCGCACGAGTGGGTCTCCACGCTTCCCAAGTTGATGATTACTGCAGTGATTTTGTATATGTCTAACTTGCCCTTGTTTAATCTTTATAACTCCACACTTTGCGTTTCATTATTTAATTGATTAATTTCAATATCCATGTACAAGGAAGGGGACAAATAATTTCTAGTTCTTGATGGCATGATAATTACTCGATCACGAAAGGTCTTTCTGGTAAGAGTTGTGAGGTAAAAAGCAAGCAAGTGTGATTTAAACAAAAATATTTGTATAAGAACAAGGCACATAGGGGGGTGAAAGAAGATTAAAAATAAAAATAATAATAATAATAATAAGCAAGGGAATGTGTGAAGAGAAATTATAACAAAGGAGACCGCATGATTGCAGCGAAACAGGCGTTGTCGCTTGACAAGAAGAAGAAAGCTGCTTTTATCACATGGCCTAAGCTTTGTGAACTCGAGAATCCTACCCTCCCCATCTTTCCAAGCCCAAAACCCAAAATTCCTTCTTCATTTGCATGTTGTTACTAAAATAATCAAGAACACTAGCACGGATATATAGACCACATAAGAAACCAGTGGAGACTTCGCTAGATCATGCGTCCTAGGAAACTTGCTTCTTTTAGTATTTTATTGTTTTAATTCTTTGGATATTTGCCAATGTGCTTGACTGTTTGCGTTCTTCTTTACATTTCTCCTGTTTTCTCATCATTTGGATTCTCTTCACTTCTTCCTATATAGTTGAGGACAGCAAGATGTGCTCCTCGAACTATTTTTGCTACAGCATAACCACATTTTGTAAGACCATGGATTAATGGTTGGGAAAAAAGAAGGTAAAGAAAAGGAAGAAAAACAAGAGTGTGCTGAACCACAGTACTGCTTTTTTAAAAGAGAGACAGGAGGTGATATCAGAAAAATCCGAAGAGAGAAATTTTATGAGACCTACCACAGAAATTATGCTCAAGATCCCTACTGTACATTCTCCACTTTTCCTTGAGACTGCTCGGTGTATTTTCTTCAACAGCCCCTTCTTTTTGAATTTGAAGGACTCGCCTCGAGAGATTATTGATTACCTATCATCTCATGATTATACATCACAATGATTTTGTCTTTTTATAAATTATTTAGAAAAGAAATATCCATCTACCTGTTGCTGAAATTATTAAGAAAAGGCATGACATCTCCAGGTGTAAAAATAAAAAAAAACCTTTATTGTGTTGATGTTGTGGAACATATTCATGGGGTTTGTTGGGGCTCCATGTTTATACACTCCTTAGTATAAGTCATGCTTGCAACTTGCAAGCCACTGGGACCAGAAACATTCTCTGTGAGAATTGTGTCTCCTTTGACCAATTGTAGTTAGTGCAAAGCACCGCATATTGTTGCCTGCTTGTTTGCATCTGTCCTCCATCAGAACATACAAGCATTTCGACTCTGTAGAGGCTAGCTATAATCTCTGATATGTCTATCAATCTGTCTTGGTTCACATGAATTTGGATGCTCATTGTCTGTGGGAGCTACAGTGGAGGTTTTTAGCCATTTGTTGGCATCATTTCTCAAGGTTAATTACGAGCTAGTTAATATTTACATCTTACTGTCTACCAGATGTAATTTTATGACCATTCCCAGCAGTTGTGGCAGGTGAATTCATTTTCTAGGAAAAATAGTCCTTTTGCTCGTATGTCAAATAATCTTCATCTCATGAGCTGCTTCAGGGCTCTCTCAAACAGCTAGATTGTGCAGCTGAGACAGAGAAAGATGGAGGGTCCTAATCTCTTATGATTGAAACTAACATCGATGATATGGACATGACAGGCTAAAACTGTGTCTTTGAACTGTATTTTGGAGTCCTTAAAACGGGGAACCATATATTAGACAAGAGATACATGTTGGATTTTCTGTGATAATTTTGGTTAAGAGACAATAATTCTTTTCCAAAACTGTGCCTCAAGCTCAAGCCATACTTACAATGGACACAAAGACAAAACCTAACTAATGATATAAGATTAGCATGTTGTGGGATCTAGCACGCCATGCCTGCAGAAAGAAATGAATCACAATTGTGATAGGTCATGCTAAAGTTATAGCTTATGATGAACAATAATCATCCCTTGCTATGATTTTAATTGCAAGAACCAACAAGTAAGAACACAAAACATGTTGGCTATGACGGATTTGTTTCTCCTTGAAGGAAAATTAATCATCATAATCATGAATTAACTTGCAACATTAATCCTCTCTCAATGATGTGAATGCCACCTGAGACAAGATATTGGCTAGGTTTTATGAGTAACTCCCTAGATTAACATTTTATGTCCTTTCTCAGAGTTCCTTTTTTTTTTCGGGCCAGATCCGGAGAGATTTTCATTGAAGAATTTGCACATAGTTTCTCTTCAGCAATCATTAAGGTCCCCAACCGTATCAAACTTTAGGCATTAGTTCAACTCCTTTTACGATGAACAATTTTTATGAGTCTTGTCTATCTCTTATCAGAGCAGCACGCCCATGTTTGCCTTTCTGCACTCCAAAGAGGGATGAGATTAGAAATTAAAAATCCATTTCATACTGCTAGGGTTGTTTTCAAAATATTTTATATTTAGAAATACTTTGAAATAAAATTTATTTTTAATATTGGTATGTCAAAACAATCTAAAAATATAAAAAAATTAATTTAAAACAAATAAAAAAATAAACTTTTTTTTAAAACTCTTATAAAAAAAACAAGAACAAACATGCAGAGATTTAGGATGTAATAACAGTGGGTGGGTTTCTAAGAGAATGTTTGAAAATGTAATAATAGTTGTTTTTTAAAGTGTTTTTCACTTGAAAATGTATTAAAATAATGTTTTTTTTAAATCACTTTTGACATCAGCACGTCAAAATGATCTGAAAATACCAAAAAAATATTAATTTAAAATAAAGAAAAAATTAAAAAAATTAAATTCTTTCATTTTGAAATGCAAAAAAAAATATTCCCTTAAAAATCTTATATGCTGCCCTCATTGATTTTCGATTGTAGTCAACTCCATCACTTATCATCAGCTGCCCATATTGATTTTGAATCCTTTTATCAACAAACACCATCATGCAAACTTCCCTTTATGGTCACCGTATTGGATGCAATTTTTGGAATCAAAGAACCCTACATTGAAAGAGAATAAGCTGCATTTTTTTAATGTAGATTATATATTTGCCATTTTTTGTAAGGAAAATAAAATGTTTCCATTCAATTTTAACTCGATTAATGTAATAATAGTTGTTTTTTAAAGTTTTTTTTATTTGGAAATACATAAAAATAATATTATTTTTATTTTTTAAAATTTATTTTTAATATCATTAAGTAAAAACAATTTATTAATTTTATCAATTAAGTCGATTATAAATAACTTGAACAGCTCAATTAAGTTTGAACTCAATCTTCAAAGAAAAAGAGATCGGCCTAAACTTACCGTCAGAGTAGTAAAGAGAAGTGCCCATTGCCCACTTTATAGCCAGGCCCAGTTATATTGATTTCCAAACTTAAATGGGCTATTATTAGTGGCCCATTGAACCACGGGCCTATTTTTTTAAGCCCAAACATGAGATTCTGACTTGGCAACATTAATTTACTTTTTACTTTATCCTCTCTTTACTTAAACCATTATTTAGCTATCCTCTAAACTGCCCACTTAAAACTAAAACCATTTCAGTTAACACCGTTTCGGTACTTCCCGGTCACCGGAGTCACGGTTTCCGATCTCTACTCCGTCATAGGTTATTGAAATTACAGGTACTTTAGCTGCCTCTATGTCCATATAGCTCTTACAAGAATTAACGTTATCTTTTCGTGTCTGCCGAGGAAAAGTTTGCGTAGGTAGGAAAAACTGAGTGCTGAACCTTAATTGAACAAAGAATCTAGTATAGTGTCTTTAACTGTGCCTGTATGAATGTTTTTGATACAAATGAAATATTTTTAATGTGGGTTTTTGCTTGTGTGTACAGTCATGGACTTATTAGTTTTCTTTCCATTGCTTGAACTAATCACTGCTTAGATCGTCATCTGAGTTTTAGGGGTATTTGGGAGATTTTAGATACTTGGTCGGCAATACTGTGTTGATCTAATGATCTGAAAATCTCTATTTGGTGACACAACTCTGCATATGAGCTATAACAAAGCACTGATATTAGTGTATGTAGTAGTTTTGTTGTCATAAATCAATAGGACAAAATGTGAACGAATTTGAAGCAGTTAGTTTGGTGATAAATCATTAGTTGTCTACACTTAATCGTTTAAAATGAGGTTCTTAACAGCACCTTGGGTTGTGAAATGTGGAGTTCAATTTGTGTAAAAAGTCTTGAGGAAATGGTTGTCAACGACAAATTAAGTCGCTGTCATCTAATCCAAGGCTAGCTGTAGTCCTTAATCGTGTCGGGTTTGATTGTGTTTGTTATTATTGTTCCATTTGTATTAGATATTTTTTTTAATAACTTGATTGTGTTTTTTCCTTTTCAGCTGAGAGATAGGATGTCTGCCACACAGGATGCGATATTAGGTCGGCCGAAGGCAGAATGGACTCCAACTCGTGATGCATATCTGGTTGAGCTTTTCATCGATCAACATAATTGTGGAAGAACTGCTTACAATGAGTTTAAAAATGAAATGATTAGATCTGTCACCCGAGATTTTAACAAGAGGTTTAGCATGAATTTAGAGGAAAGCCAAGTTAAAAACCGTTACAATGTGATGAAGAAAGATTATGGTGTTGTGAAAACCTTGCTGACTCATACTGGATTTGGCTGGGATGAAAGTCGGCAAATGGTCGTGGCTGATGATAAAGTTTGGGACAGCTACATTGCAGTATGTAACTATTTCTGCAGATTGCTTTTAATGCATTGATAGAAAGTCACAGCTTGTTAAGTTTTTGTTGCAGGTGAAATGTGAAGCCAGACCTTTTCGGCGAAAGAGCTTTCCACTGTACAAACAGATGTCCATCATATTTGAAGGTAAATTTCATATCTTTGTTGTTATCATTTGTTTATCTTTTTGAAGTTCTGATTTATTTAGTAATGTGTGGTATAGGAGAAAGAGTTGCTGGCAAATTTCAGTTACCAAATGGAGTTCCCGTTGAAATCGAAGAGGGAAATAGCAACACTGAAACTGTGCAGTCATCGGAACCTGCCAACCTGCCTACTCATCTAGTTGATGGCACTCTCGATTCTGATTCAACAGTCCGTGTCAATGACAGACACCTTAAGAAGCGAAAATCTATCGCTCCATCGGCATCAGGTCAGAAGAAAAGGGCATGCGAGAACATTGGAGAGACATTAGAGAATGCGTTATATGAAATGTTCTCTGCATTCACATTCAAAGCCATACAAAGGAATGCATCAAACGAGAAAGCCATGTATCAGAAATGCCTGGAGGAGCTGCAGAAATTGGACGAGTTTGATGATACAGAATTTGTAAAGGCAGTTAATGTTCTCAGAGATGATAAGAACGCAATTGCTTTCATGACAATCAAAGGGCCTAGACGTTTGATGTGGCTAAGGTCTCTATGGCAGTGACCGCAGTTCATATTCCACAGGATAGGAAACCTCTTATGATCTATAACACACAGATTGTTCTAGAGTTTCTGTAGTTTGTAGATGCTACTCTCAGTACCCGGCTAGTGTTTGTTCTTTTCGAGTCTGGTGTGACTTTCTTGTTTAATGCATGGTTAAATGTGTGACCTAACTACTTTGCAAAAATTATTGCGGTCCATATGAATCAATTTTTCACTGTTGTATTATCTATTTATTTTATATTTTGTATAATGTATATGAATCAAAACAATCTGATTGGCTAATGTGATGGATTTCCTTTATTGTTGGCAGGTACTAAATTCTTTCTTTCCCGTATGACTCTCTATTCTTTCAATAAATTCACTAAATCTAGTAACTTAATTATATTCATTATCTAATAAAGCCTATTCATTGTTTTTTTATATATATATATATATTGGTTTCCAAACATGGAAGGCAAATCTTCGAAAATGAATACCAATAACTACGAAAATGAAGCATAAAACTTGAGTCCTAGCTATTTCTTGATTTTTTTTTCCTTAAACGTTTAACCGATTTATTTTTATAGATTTACGTTTTAATTATTCAAAAATTAAAAGAATGAGAGACAAATCAAAAAAAATAATACACCATAAATTTTAATTGAATGATGAAATTGAAAACTAATAAAATTTTAATAAAAAATCCAAGGAAAAAATTAAAAATCAAAAAATCAAGAACTAAATTGAAAAAAATAATCAATGACAAATTGCAATTAAATGAATAAATTAAAAACAAACAAAACTTTTATAAAAAGACCGAGATTAAAAATAAAAAAAATCAAAAGAATAAGAATTGAAATTAAAATACAAAAAACAAAGAGAGTCAAGGTGATCTTTTGAGGTAGGAGAGAAAAAAAAAAGAAAAAGAAATGATCACTAGCAACAAATCACCCATCAATCATCATCGCGTGTCGTAAAATGTGGCGGCGCTTCCAACAACACAATCGAATAGCAGATTTTGCTAATAGAAAGTGTCACGTGTGCTACCCAAAAGGTCTGGGCGTCTCTCACACGCTAGCAACTTTTTTATTAAAATATTAATTATTAAGTTAAAAAAGTCCAAAATACCTTTCAAGAATATAGAATTAGAAAAAAATCGATGTAAAAAGATGAAAACACCCTGCACAAATCCCTAAGTTTTTTTTTAATCTAAGGTAAAAAAAATTATTTAAATGTTTTGTAAAAAAAAAGATAGAAATACCCTTGGTTAGTAGTTCTAATTTTTATTTTATTTTAGAATAAATAAATCATTTTATTGTTTTAAAAATATTTAAAAAACAAAAGTACTCCCTAAGAATCCTTTAATGACCAATAAACCATTAGAAAAAACCAAATTACCCTCAATACCAAAGGCATTTTATTCTTTTTTTCAAAGAAAAAAAAATCATAATTTAACTGTAACAATGAATAGTTTTTTGTGTTTGTGTGGAAAATGTTTTCTACAATAATTTTAACTACATGTTTTATTGTTTTGTTTAATATTTTTAAGATCCATAAGGCCCAAATTTAAAGGAGCCTATCTCAGCTCAATATTAACAGTTTTCAAAGTCCCCAACAACACCACAGAAGGCAAAATAAACCGCCAAATATAAAACGGTTAACAGTCAACTTCCATGACCACACAGCTTACACACTTAACAAGAAAATAGTATTCAACCACAAAAAAAAAACAAGAAAATAGTAAAGTTCTTTTTAGTCACTCTCTAACGCAAAAACCTCTCCTTTCTCCAATCTTCTTGATCTTTCATTCATCTATCATCTCTGTCTCTCCATCACTCTTTGAACTCTCATCTCCCTCTCTTCATTCTCAGGTAATGAACGAACTGTATTCAAGAACCCATGATTAATTTTTTCAAATTTAACACTAAGCCAGTTTCTTGATTTTCTTGATTCTTCTTCTTGGAGAAGAACCAATTACTTTCAAGTTTAATAACAATTGTAGGGTCACGACATGGCCTGGTTTGATCTGGCGTCCGGACGGCACAGCTCCCTACCACAGGGTTTTACCTCGAGTGGTGAATCAAGAACATTGAGGATTCCAAGGCCGGGTCGGGTCTGGGGTCGGATCTTTTGTACTCAGGACCCAACTGGAATCATGTCTTACAGGTGACTGCGGGTCTGCTAAAGTAGAGTTTTTAGGCAGTGGGCCAACCAGCTGCCACGTTGGCAGAGTTTACCTTGAACGTTGCTGGAGGATTAGTTTTCATGAGGGCAGCTTAGTTGACGGTTAAAATTTACCTATGCTAGTGAGGCTGTCCGCCGCGTCTGCTGGTTGTGTTGGTGGTGGGAAGGGTGAGGTGGTGTGTAGGAGCGCGTGTGAAGTGTTTGTTGATCCGAGTTTTTCCGTATTCTACGCCCAACACATGTGGACCGTCTCTCTATCAGAATGATTTTGGGACGACTGATTTAAGAAAAATTGCTATGGTCAAGTGATTGTATCACCCCGAATATTGAAAAAGAAGGCTGTTTTGCTTTTGATATTACAGCGGAAGTTGGGATTATTTAAGTCGGCAGCGCCGAATTGAGGTGTTTTCTTCCTTTTCCTTGAATATTTGGAATTGTCCCATGAAGTTTGAAAAGCATTAGCAGCAGATCAGTAAGATACCATTCGCTCCATCAGAATCATTGCCAATGAGGTTGGAGAGTTGGAAGATTTTGCTGCCTTCGACTCTCACTAATAAGCTTCACACCATGATCATCTATATTGCCTGAATTTCACACGGTGAAAGGTCAGCCTAGAAAGAGTGGAGCTGGGGATTGGATTGAGATCATAAGACTCCTAGAGTGGCATAAAATTAAAGCTGTTGCATCACTAGAGATGGACATTTTGTGTAATCGTCTGAAACTGGTGTAGGTCACTAAAGGAGCGCAATTGGCAAGACTTTTATGGTATCCTATATGTTCATGTGGAGATTGACCGATGATTCCCACCTCTCCGCTTGGGATATTTCACGAGGTGAACGTGAGAAATACGAGTAAGCACACCGCGTCATTATTGTTTGGGTGGAAATCTAGTGCCTTCGGAGTGAACCGACTCAGTGTTGCAACGCTAACATGGCGATTGTCAGGGTCCTTGAAGATCATATTGTTAAAGAAGAACTTTCCTATCAAGATCATTAATCTACTCTCATAGTCCTTGAGCTCCTTAACACTCGCATTATCATCCTTAAATGGTTCCATAACGCAAAAATCCTTGGAATACCCTGAGACATTCACTACGGTTGATCTAATAGTCTGGTAGAGTCCGTGCGAGTGCAGTTTCAGATCCATAGATGGAAATGGCTATGGCTGGACAATCATTAAAGGGACCATATATAGACTTCAACATAATTGCTGTTGTACCAATACAACTTCGCATTATACGCAACAACAATGAGGAGGTTGCCAATGGCAGTAGGGTTCCCTCCTCCTAAGAGATCTGAGCCTCTCTTCGTAATAATAATAATAAAAAAAATAAAAAAACAACAGTACCGAGGAAAGAGTCCTCCTCTGAACCGGACAGGAGATTTTCATTCCATTGTCCAGTCTAGAACAATAAACATCCATACAAGCATCAGGAAATAACGGAGTTGTACAGCATTAATCAGGAAGATTACCTCAAATGTTGGGGGGTTTTTAGAGTTCAAAATGCGGTGACTGGTATTCTAATTTTTTATATATATAATTAATGTAGATATTCAAATTAGTTTGTGCATATCTCGATTTGCATCATATATTAAGATATTAGGCCTTTACTGGCTTATCAATCTCAAGATTTTTTTTCTTTTCCTTCGTTGGAGAAATTGCCAAGAAAGTTTGGAAAACATGGAAGATTTAACTCCTTCCATCTCTTGATCTCATCTGGAAAAAAATGTGAAATTAAGATCAGACTCTTTGTACATAGCATAAATCAATCTGTTTTGATGATCATCTTTAAGAAATTCATGTTTATCGGAATCTTTATTGGGCTGTAAACTTTCCAGCCCATTGAGCCACTGAGAAGTTTTTTTCGTTTCGTCTGTAGCCTACACACCTGTTCGTGGGCCAGCTGCTTTCAACGGTTTCCAGGTGGGCTTAGCTTCAAGCCAGGGAAATTTGCATCTGCATAAAGCCCATAAGTTTTTTCCTTCTTTTTAGAGGATAGCTCACGGATATACTTGGTAATGTTATTTTTTTTTTATCATATTGCAGGGGGTGAGTAAAAAAATTAAAAAATCAATTAAATCGATAAAATCAGAAAACATAAACTAAAAAAACCGGTTAAAATTTTGAAAAAATCGACCGGTTCGGTTCGGTTTCGGTTTTATAAGCCTGAAACTGAAAAAACCGAACCAAACCCCAAAACGAAAAAACTGGAAAAAAAACCGAGCCAAACCGGAAAAAAATCGAGTAGAACCGGAAAAATCGAGTCAAACCAGAAAACCAAAAAAACCGAGTCAAACCGGTTTGAACCGGTTTTTGTCCAAAAAACTGAACCGAACCGAAACCGGTTCAAACCGGTTTCGATTCGGTTTTGGTTTTTTTAAATAAAAAAATTCGGTTTGATAATTTTTTTTTTTATAAAAATCGAACCGAACCGAAAATGATCACCCCTATCAGATTATAATGTATTTTTTTATATAGCATTTTATGTTTACTGAGATTAAGTATGTGTTCAGTATTGTAGTTTTTATTAAAAAAAATATTGGTTTAAAAAAAATAATTTGTTAAAATTGTTATGTGATAAATTTTTACATGAAAAATAAATTAAGAAAAATAGATTTTTATGAATAAAAACCAAGTTATTTTAACTTTTATAAAATTAAAATTTAAAATATAATTACATGGGAGGACAGAAGTTTAATAGCCAACTAAAATGTTTTTTTCTACATTATTTTGTAAAAACGTAGAGTTATCAGAATAACAAATGGTTACTAAATCTTCTTTTTAACCATACTAATCTAATTTAAGGGTTTTCTTTCTTTCTTTTATGGAAAAAGAAGTAAATTCCTGAGGTTAATTTACCAACAATACATCTTATTTTGCAGTGCATAATTGGAATCGCATCACATCTGCTAAAATTGAAGTTGAAGTCTTGGGCTAAACACCTTAGCAATTGTCGCAGGTGATGGATCATTGAATTGGAATTGTACTATCATTTCCCCGTAACTTAGAGGATCACAATTATTAAAGTCATAAGTTTACCGACATGATATAATTTGATAAGTTAATTTGTGTTTAGTGTACAAAATCAAATAAAATGTTTTTATATTTGATAAGAATTTAATTTGCTTGGTTAGGTTCATATAAAATAAAGAAATCGTTTACACCGGGAAAAAAATAAATAATTTTATATTCGTAACGTGCAATTTGAAATTAAATGGCAACCAAGTCAAAAGACATGCTAATAAATTTGATGAAGTTATAGATGATCTTTCATTTGATGATGATTGAATAACTAAGAAAAAAAATCACGGTAGTTCATTAAACTTAATTTGCTTTAATTAGTGTCATTGATAATACAACACGGAAAAAAATAGTAAAAAAGATGAAAATGACGAAGAAGAATTGTTTTAATGATGTTGAAATAAAAAATTATGGTGCCGAAGATGATCTAGATATTCAAATTGATGTCAATCCAAAGAATTCATAGTAGTTCATTACACTTTGATTTGATTGATGTCATAGATAGTGCAATACAAAGAGAAAATGGTAAAGAACATGAAAAACTAATGATGTTGAAATGAAGAGTTATGATACTGGAGATGATTTAGAGATTTCAATTGATGTAAATCCAAAGAATTCAGTGATTTTTTTAGTTAAATATTGTTGACAATATTTGTATTGATACCGGTAATAGCACTAATGTTCAAAATATTAATGTTGATATTAGTAGTATTATAAATAATTCTCTATATGGCAATGATCTTTATGAATGTCTTACGAATAACGAGGAAGATGAAAGCAATGATGTTGATTTTAGTTTACATGGCATACAAACAAATTGTTTGTTTTGAACTTGTTGATTGCTAGGTAATGAAATTTTATGGACATAATTGTATTGTAAGAGATTTTTAAATTAAATCATATATGAATTTTTATTTGAATTATGTGTTTTAAGGTGCTTTAACTTTTATATTGTTTATTTTTTTTTTGTCTTAATTATATTATACTGTTATTTATTATTTGATTGAAATTGTTTATATAATTAATTAAAAAACATATTTATAATTTTATAATGTATATTTACATTGTATTTTTCATGTGGTATATATATAAAAAAAAAAACCCGTTTTTAGCAATAATGACCACAAGCATTAAAATAGTCACCACCACGATAATTAGCATCAATCAAGAAACATACCTTAGGTGACTATGAGAGAGGCACAGATACTTGATAGATAGTCCCTAAACAGTGGAGAACCACCGTTTACACATGATTTCCCGGGCGGCGCGTGTTCCTCTTCTTACAGAGTTCCAGGAGGTGGAAGATATCAATTGGCACAAAGCCACACAACCCATAACATAAGCTGCCCATGCTTTGACCAAAGCAGAAATAGAGTCAGACTGTGGTGCTGACTTGCAAAATCTCCCATATAACATGATATGTTTTTTTACGTTGAAACTAAAATGCTCAACTTATTATTATTATTTTTTTTTGTAAAGAACACGTAGCTCGAAGTTACAGCAAGAAGCATCAACAGATTACATTGAATCACCAAACCCTACAAGAACCCCTATCGAAGAAGTGGGAGTTCTCTATTTGTCTTATCATCCACGCTTTGTGTTTAAATTCAAAGAAAAACCAAAAATATATTATTTTTCCTCCCCGATCCGTGATCGGAAAGGGGCTTTAATTTCAGTTATTGGGAATAGGCTTAATCTATTTAAAAAAAGGACTGGGTTTCCTTCTTTTTTTAAGGAACAGGTTTGATTTCAGTGAATAAACGTTGATGTAAATACACCATGAGCAAAAGAAAATCATCATAAGAAAGCATGCTTCAATGTTCATACAGACCATTAAAACCATGGAAACGAGTTTCTTTCTTCTTTTTTTCAAAAGAAAGATGAATGACTGAAAAGGGTTTTTTGAGAAAACGGAGAGAGGAATGGGTCCAAGAAGGAATGTTTTGATTCTTAGCACTAATCGCCGCTACAGTTGATGCTTTTGCTGGGTTCTTTTGACAAAACGAAAGTTATAGAAAGGAGGAAAAGGATGAATTCAAAAGCTTTGTTCGTCTCGAGAAATGCATAAAAAGCAAAGCCTGATCCACAATTCAACATTTCAAATTTTTAATAATTTACAGGCACTGCTAGGGTGGCCCTGGGGCCTCCCTTCCAAAGTTTCACTGGCCCCAGGAAGGATGAGACGAGCTAGATCATCAAAAACAGTTCCACGTAAAGCATAGAAAGAATTATAGAGTTCAAGTGCATAGCTTATGCCGAATATCTCTCGGAAAATGCGTAGAAAATATACTCCTTTGTGAAATTTATTCATACTAGTTAGAGATTGCTATCAGAACTTTAGTTTTAGAAATTCATGTTTTTTCATTTAAAAATTATTGTTCCTCCTCATTTCTTATAAAGTCTAGATTTTAATTTGAGGAATTTATTTTATTCTTCCACTGCTTATTATAATGATTTTTGTATATGAATATTTATTAAATAATTTTATTGTTTTTATTTTCATAATTGATGATGTATTAAAAAAAAGCTACCTGTAAATTTCAAAAACTATTGCGGCGCATACAAAATTTAAGAATGCTTTGGTGTGGCCCAAACCGAGGTCGGGACACTGCTAGGTGATCATGATTTTTTTGGCATTGTCCAATTGATTTATAGCCGATTGATTTTTATTTTTTTTGGAATAGTTAATTCTTAAATTTGAATACTTCTAGAGAATGAAGTCACCGTGAGTTGAATCTAGATGGTTAAGTTGAGAGATTAAAGTGTTGATTCAAGATTAATCATAAGTTCTCCAATAATGGGGCAGTATTTGTATAGGAATGGAGACTTTAAAATAATTAGTATTTTAGTCTATTTTATAATATATAATAATTATTGTTTATATGTTCTTAAGCATGATTAAAATTAAAGTTCAGAGCATAATATATTTATGACTATATGTTAAGAATATTTATGTTTAAGTACTATGTTTACAATTTGAAATTTATATTATGTCTGGTATATTAATCATCAAAGTGGTCAAATCATTAAAACAAATGAGTTTTGAATTGTATAATGTTATTTCTTTTCAATGACCCATGAATTTTATGCTTATAAATATCATGATAATTGTTTATTTATGGGTAAATTAAAGTTCAATGTTATAAGGTATTTTAAGATCACCTAAAGATCGATTAGTTGTTCTTATAATTAATTAATATAATTGTTGGTAATCAATATGCGTTGTTAGTTATATTTATATATCCAAAGATAGTAAATTCATCTTATTAGTGCATATATAATTATCAAATCAAGATAAATTTTATTATCATCATTATGAGTATTCTTTTGTATATTGTTGCATCACCTAAAGATTTTATATATATATTTGGATTTGTATAATATATTTAAGTTTTGGTTCAAAGCATTAATGTTTGAGTATTTTTATAAATCTTTCCATTATATGTTCTTATTTCCCTTCATTTGCATGCTTCATATGTTCTAATATTCAATGGGCTTAATTTATTTGATTGGTGTGAACAAGTTTAATTTCATTTTAGTGTCTTGGATCTTGATTTGAAACTTTAAATTAAGAAACCCGCTGCTATTACTGACATTAGTAGTGTCAAAGAAGAATCTTTCTATAAAGCTTGGAAAATATAAAAGAAGCAACCTAATGTTTATGCGAATGAGTATAGCTATGTATTTTCTTCCCAAAACTAAAAGTGCTAGGGGATTTATGATATTTACAAAAAAGTGTTCTCAAACTGCTGATAAGTCACTTGTTGGGATATTAATGGGTATTTAACCACCATAAAGTTTGATGGTTCTCGTATTATGCATGAGCATGTAATTTAAATGACAAATATTGCATCAAAACTTAAGTCATTAGGAATGAATGTGGATGTGAATTTTCTTGTGCCATTTATTATTAATTGGTTACCTCCTGGGTATGATCCTTTTCAAATGAACTATAATACAATGAAGGACAAATGAAATGTACATGAGTTGCAGAATATGCTTGTTCAAGAGGAAACGAGACTTAAGAGTCTACACGAGACCAAAAAATCTCTCTAATAACTTTGAGATGAAAGACATGGGAGAGGAAACATATGTGATTGGGATAAAACTATTCTGGGATAGATCACAAGAATTGTTTGGGTTGACTCAAAAAGCTTATATCAATAAAGTTTAAGAGAGATTTAGAATGAATAAATTCTCAGCAAATGTTGTTTTCATTCAAAAAGGAGATAGGTTTAATCACATTCAATGCTCAAATAATGAATTGGAACACAAAAAAACTGAAGGACTTTCATATGCATAAATTGTTGGGAGCTTGATGTATGCTCAAACTCGTACCAGGCTAAACATTAATTTTGATGTTGGAATGCTAAGCACGTACCAAAGTGATCTAGGTTTAGATCACTAGAAGGTTGTAAATAAAATAATGAGATACTTGCAAGGACAAAAGATCACATGCTCATTTATAGAAAATTTAATCATCCTAAGGTGATTGAATATTCAGATTTAGATTTTATTGGATATGTGGATACAAGAAAATCCATATTTAGTTATTTATTCCTTTTAGCTGGAGGAACAATCTCATAAAAGAGTGCAAAGTAATATACTATTGTTGCATCCATTATGACAGCTGAATTTGTGGCATGCTTTGAGGCTATAATTCAGACAAATTGGTTGCGAACTTTATTTCAGGACTTAGAGCAATCAACAATATCTCCAAGCCACTGAAAACTTATTGTGATAATTTTGCAGTTGTTTTTTTTTTTAAGAATGACATGTATTCAAAAGGTGCGAAACACATGAAATTGAAATACTTGTCGTTAAAGAAGAAATTCAAGACCAAAAATTATCAATTAAACACATTAGCATAATTATTATGATTGTTAATCCATTAACGAAAGGATTGTCACCCAAGATTTTCAGCAATCATGTTGAAATAATAGGTACCATGGAATATAATTGTTGATATTATGTCATGATTTTATGATGATTATGTATTTGATACTAAGAGCTCATTTATAAAGATGTTTCTTGTATTTATTGTTTTTTATTTGATATACATGATTGAATTAGAATAATGATTACATGAATTTTCTTTGATAGAGATATTATTGTTGGATCGATTAAGTGCTTCTTATTTATAAATTAGGCTAAGTAAAGATTAATATTGTAGTACATAGAAGGAACTATATCAGATAAATAATGTATAACTGTCATGACTCTTCATAGTTCTTACTTAATTATGATGTATGCGAGATCATTATATGAATCTTGCTTGTATTAAAAATAAAAGTTCCCTTGGTCATGCGATACAAAGCTCATTGAGGGGGGGGAAAAGGGTGATGGAAAAAAATACAAGAGTGGAAACAAGAGACTGTGATTAGAAAACAAAGGTAGACGAGACAATATTGTACATGTCCAGGAAGACTGTGAGCTGCCTTCACGGTCTCTTATGCATTGATGTTCGTGATCTCACAAACAAATGTTACAATCATGAATAAATTACAAGAAAGGGAGAATAAAACGCATATGGATTTGCTCGCCCTTGACAGATATGGCCATGGCAACTGCACATTTGTTGTTCCTCCCGTAACTTTCTGGCTGGCTTTTCTCCCATACTGAAGGCATAAAACAAAATTGTGGGAATTTAATATTCTTTTCTTGGCTGGGAATATCAAAGAGGAAATAATCTGATTTTTCTGGATAACAAAGAAGGTCACGAACTCAATATACTTGCATGAGCACATGATTCGGAGAGTTTATTTAGTACTGTGTTAGTAGTTATTTTATCAAATATTTTATAAAATAACATAATCTTTTATTTTATAAACTGTCGATTTCTCCCAGACCTGCAGATAATTGGATTTATTCATTTCCAATCCCTCGAGTTTGCACATCGGATGCATCCAACATTTCCTGAAGTAGCTCATGGTTTGATATTTGATGAGCGGTTTTGTTGCATCTCATTTCACCAACCTGAGTTCTCGGGCCAATCAACACATAATTATAAGTGGGGGATTGGAGGGATTCTACAAAATCTTACATGTAAGCCAAAAAACACTTTGATGTTCAGCATTTTTCACGACCAAGCCTGTTCCGAATCAATCAAAGCACATCTTTTATAACTATACAACACATAAAAGCTGGGAATTTTGGAATAACTGGCATAAAATATTATGTCCATGGAATAATTATGAAAAGTTAACAGTTTATCCTCTCGGCATAATTATTAGATATTATTTATTTTTGTGTTTTAAAAATATTTTAAAACAAAATTAATTTTTTTTATTTGCTTTAAATTAATTTTTTTTGGTATTTTTAGATCATTTTGATGCGCTGATAACAAAAATAGTTTTTAAAAATAAAAAATATTATTTTGATACATTTCTAACTGAAAAATACTTTAAAAAACAAGCACAATCACATTTACAAACAGTAATAAATAGAAAAAAAGAGTATACTCCATGTGTTATCTCATGTATGATTTGTAGTAAGGCTTTCTCTGCTCATTAATATTATACAATACTCTCTAAATGGTGTGGGGGAATCACTGTTCCCCCACACACATTTCACCGTGGATTACAACAGTAATCCACAGTGATTCTTCTTCTAGTTTGTTTGTTTTTTTTTTTTGGCTAACTTTTCCCTTTTTTTTTCAATTTTTTTTTTCAACTTTCCTATTTTTTTCTTTTTTTTTCATTTTTTTTCAAATTTTTTTTTTGTTGATTTTACCTTTTAAATATTGACCTGATTAAAATTTTTGCTTTATAATTTTTTTCTTTAAAATACTGTGAATTGTCTTTGCGATGTTTTTCCACATAGTTTTTCTATTTTATTTCTTTATTTTTCAAGATTATATTTGTCAATTTTTTTTTCATATTGAGCTGATTGAGAATTTAGTTTTGTAATTTTTTTTCTTTAAAACATTGTTGATTGCTACGGTGTTTTGTTCCCCCAAACACATTTATTTGTGGATTACAACCGTAATCCACAGTGATTCTTCTCCGGTTTTTTTTTTTTGCTAACTTTTCCCTTTTTTTTTCAATTTGTTTTTCAACTTTCCTATTTATTTTGTTTTTCAAAATTATTTTTGTTGATTTTACCTTTTAATTATTGACCTGGTTAAAATTTTTGCTTTATAATTTTTTTTCTTTAAAATACAGTGAATTACTGCGATGTTTTTCCACATAGTTTTTCTATTTTATTTCTTTATTTTTCAAGATTATATTTGTCAATTTTTTTTTCATATTGAGCTGATTGAGAATTTGGTTTTGTAATTTTTTTTCTTTAAAACATTGTTGATTGCTACAGTGTTTCTCCGCATGGTTTTTTTTCTCCAAAATTATCTTTTTTATTTTATTTTTTAATATTGAGCTGGTTAAAAATTACAGTTACAATATGTTAGGAAAGAACTGTAACTTTTTTTGAAAATTACTGTTGATTGCTATAGTGTTTTTTTCCACATGGTTTTTTTTTTGTTTTTATAATGTTTTTTCCTAAAATTATCTTTGTCAATTTTATTTTTTAAATATTAACCTGATTAAGAATTGCAATTACAAGTAAATACAAGTTTTTTCTCATAAAACACTATGGATTGATACAGTTTTTCCTCACATGGTTTTCTTCCAGTTTCTTTTATGTTTTCTTTTTTTGTGATATTTTTTTCCAAAATTATCTTCGTCGATTTATTTTTTTAATATTGAGTTGGTTAGAATTTAACTTTGTAATAAAGCTTAATCATGTGGGGAAAACATTGTAGCTTTGCTCATAAAACATTGTGGATTGCTACAGTGTCTCTCCGCATGGTTTTTTTTATAATTTTTTTCAAATTATCTTTTTTCATTTTATTTTTTTCATATTGAGTTGTTTGTAAATTATAATTACAAGTCATTACAAATAAGGCTAAATCATGTAGGGAAGCACTGTAACTTTCATCACAAAACACTGTGAATTGCTACAGTGTTTCCAACATGATTTTTTTTCCTTTTTTTGGTGTTTTTTTTCTTCTAAAATTGTCTCTGTCAATTTTTTTTTTAATATTGAGCTGATTAAGAATTTAGCTTTGTAATTTCTTTCTTTAAAACACTGTGAATTGTTGCAGTGTTTTCCCATGTGATTTTTTTTATGATTTTTTCCAAAATTATCTTTGTCGATTTTTTTTTGAATATTGAGTTGGTTAAGAATTATAATTACAATAAAACTAAATCATATGAGGAAAGCGTTGTAGTTTTTCTCATAAAACAGTGTGGATTGCTACAATATTTCTCTAAATGGTTTTTTATTTTATTTTATTGGGAAAAGCGCTATAGTTTTCCTCACAAAACATTGTCAATTGCTACAACATTTTTTCTCATGGGTTTTTTTCCTTCCAAAATTATCTTTGTTTTTTTTAAAAAAATATTAAGTTGGTAGAGAATTTAGCTTTGTAATTTTATTTTTCTTTTTATTAACTGAAAAGTTAAATCATGTAGTGAAAGCACTGTATTTTTCCTCACAAAACACGGTAAATTGCTACAAATCATTTTGTTCAGTCTCTAAGTTTTTGATCATCAACACAACTCTTTTTTTCGTCATGAAATATTTGCTCCATCATATCTTTAATTTCTATTACTTATCTAGCGCTGATTCACAATTATAACGCTATCAAATGCATTTGTTTTATAAACCCGCGGCAGCGCGCGGGCATGTCATCTCATTAATATTCATGCATAGTGGATCGTGGGGTATAAATTTTGTTTCGTAAGCTTTATTTAAGATATAAAAATCTAATTTGGTACGTATAAGAGTGTAAACCGACCAATATACCTTTTATATATATACATGGTGACAAAAGCAAAGAATCACTCATCTTTTATTATGTTTTTGTTTAAACCCTTTTTATCATGGAAAGTGGTTTGAATGGTCTTCAAAATCGTGTGGTGTGGACCTATGAATGATGCGAGTTTTCTGCCACTACCATATCTACAAAGTTTCACTAGGCCCACACCTACTCACAGAACAATACATTGATGCTATGTATTTTTTAATAAATTATTTTAGTCTTTAAATTTTTATTCTATGCTATTTAATTTTTTTGGCAATAATAGAATTGAAAGGAGAGGAACTGAATTAAAAAGGTGTCCAACATGGTTGATGTGCTATAATTTTTTTTAAAATACATCTAGATCCTTAAACTTTAAAAATAACATAAATTAAACAATTTAGATCATTTTAGATTTTAAAAAATCAATTTTGGTATAAAAATTCATTTATAATGTTTTTCAATCCTTGGTTAGAGAAAGGAAAGAGAGAGAAGTCGTTGGATTTTAATGATGACAGAGAAGGTAGTCATTCAAGTCATTTCTTACCACCAAAATAAGTTTTTTTTTGTGTCCACGGGTTCCATTAGATGAGAGATGCTAGATAGTAGTTGTTTAGTACCTCGATGTTGCCTGGAAAAAAATATTTAAGTCTATGAAGATAAACTTAACCAAGTTTGATTTCATGTTTTTTGACCCTTTTTGGGGTGTTTTGAGTTAATATATTGATTTTATAGGTGTATTAATGATGTTGGTGGTGCGTTTTTGGGTTGAAATGGATTTTAAATTAGCTTTTTTAGACAAAAAAACATTGACATGATTTTTCAGCCCATTTGATGAAATCTATTATTCCAGACGACACGACATCATCATCGGCATATTTGTTTTTCAAAAAAATAGGGGCAAGTCATCCACCCCATTAAAATGGTCTCTGCATCATTCAGGTGGCGCATGAGGTCCCTTCTGGTTGTCAAAATTCTACCTTCATGGCAGCATTGGGAGACAAGTTATTCTCTTTCCAGTGATGTGACGCATGCTTGCAGAGGAGGTTTAGTTGAGTTGCGGTGAAGTTTTTTTTTTTTACTTTCTTTTCTATTTTCTCTCTCATTTTCTAGAAATTCTTGCATGACTTTCAAAAAACAATTGTGTCCTCCAGTTTGTGATTTTATTGATTTTGACCCTCCTTTTGATTATTGTTTATTTGGCTTTTGATTCTTTTTGAAGTTTATTTTTTCAATTTCTTACCTAAGCATTTTATTCAGTTTGATTTCTTATTCGATTTGGTCCCTCTAGTCTTAATGGCTCTATTTTTGTGTTTTATATTTTTCTTGATTATTGTTATTTTATACAATATCATCCTCTCCAATTTTATTGCATTTTTTTCTTGATTTATTTTTTATCTTTATTCTTTTGATTTCTATATTCTTATCCTTTTCTTAATTTATCCTCTCTGTTTTTTTTTAATTTTATCCCTCAATATTTAATTTAATTTAATTTTTTTATCTAGTTATAGTCTCCATTCTTTTGATTACTTTTTTTTAATCATTTTCTTATTTTTTTAATCACTTTCTTAGTTTATTTTTTATCTCAATCTCATGTCGCGAGTGACGGGTTAATCGATTCAACCCAGGTTGGCTTTTTTTTTTCCTTGATTTTTTTATGAGTTTTTTCTCCAGTTTCATCATTTTGTATCAAGTTATTTGCACTTGAATTTTGTCATTTTGTCATTTTTTCACTTTTTTTCTGTTTGGTTATTCTAGGAGCGGGTTGGTAAATTAACTCGAGTTAACTCAGTTTTTTTATGTTTTTTTTTATTGAACTTTGATCTATTTTACTAGGTTCTTCTTTTGAATTATTTTTTTTTATCTTGATTTCATATCGCAAGTTGTGGGTTCGTTAAGTTGGCTCAGTTTTTTTTTATTGAACTTTTATCTTTTTTACTAGGTCATTCTTTTGAAATTATTTTTTTTTATCCCGATCTTATATCTCGGGTTATGAGTTCATCAAGTTACCTCGAGTTAAATTCAGATTCTTTTTCAACGTGATATTTTTTGATTTTTTTTTTGTTTTGATTTTTTATATTAGGTTATTAAATCTTGATTTTTATAATTTTTTTCACAAATTATTTTAATCTCTTATTACTGATCACGTTTTAATAAATTTAATATGATTTTTCTAGAATTATTATATCATTTGAGAAAATTTGGTCGCATACTCGGAGGAGCGCGGACGACATATTTGATGTTCTTGAACATTTGTATAAAAACCATTAGAATGAGGACTGAGGGAATATCTTGCTCGGACGGGTAACGAGATTGATTGTCAGTATACTTCTTGATAGTTCCAATTAATTACACTCTTAATTTTTAAATAATTCAAGTCAATAATATCTTCAGCTTCCAAAGAATCAACAGTAAATCATGAAAAGACGAGAGAGTATAAGAATCCAATGCTTTCCCATAATTGCACTACAAAAGCGAGGACCCCAAATCCGGACTTACCACGTGGCACAAATCGACCGTCATATTACTCATCGTGGCAGTTTATGAGCCGATGATCGGATGGACACGCATCTAAATAGTCTCCATCCCAGCCTTGTCAGAGCTACATGGTACTGAATCAATATTTTTTTTCTAGTTTTAAGCAACTGTTGCTGATGTGAAATATAAAGTGGTGGCAAAATGTGATTGGTGGGCGGGGCCTCTAATCTTAAAAGTTTTGCTTCTTTTTGACTTTCTTTCTGTATACGAATCAAACGGTTCCCCGTTATTTATGCTATGGGGTTTCACGTACTGGAACAGCCACTGTCCCATGGGAAACCCACTAAAATTGTTAATTAATTAATTTAGTTTTTTCAAGTAATGAAAAGTTATTTTTGCAGGATGCTGAAATAGTTGAATTTTAAGGGCTTCATTTTGACCTTCTTTTGAAAATTTCATAACTTTATTATCCTGGCATTGAAAAAAAATCAATTTTTAATAAATTTTTATTATTTTAATATCAATACATCAAAATAATCTAAAAATATTAAAAAATATTAATTAAAAATAAAAAAATTAAAAATTAATTTTTTTTTAAAATAATTTTAAAATATAAAAACAAACAAACCT
Source organism: Populus x sibirica (assembly GCA_019202695.1). NCBI lineage: Eukaryota > Viridiplantae > Streptophyta > Magnoliopsida > Malpighiales > Salicaceae > Populus > Populus x sibirica. The sequence continues at coordinate 3,263,471 of JAGMVL010001134.1, forward strand.
GATTATTTAGCCTGTACATTTGGTATAGATTAATTTTTAAAATATTTTTATTTAAATATATATATATAAAAGTTTCAGTACATCAAAATGACATAAAAGTATCAAGATAAAATTAATTTTTAAGTAAATAAAAAATAAAATAAAATATTTTTGAATTTTTTTTTTAAAATATAAAATAAACATGATATTAGTTGGCCAGTCATTCAATCCAATTTACTCTTAATTCTTAACATGTCTCCATTGTATATATTGCCAACAACCAACGGTGATTTGGGCAATAATTAGATCAAAGGACTGTTAAATGAAAAAAAGAAGGATAATAATTTAATTCAAACTCATTCAGTATTAACTCAAACAAACATGAATGAATGAATGAATTTTTTATAATTATATTATCTAATAAGTGATTTTTTTTATGTTTCAAAAATTATGTTTTCAAATCATTTTATTTTACTGATATTAAAAATAATTTTAAAAAAATAAAAATATTATTTTAATATATTTTTAAACAAAAAAAAATACTTTAAAAAATAACTATTAAATAACTTGTAAAACATAAATAATATATAAACAATATCAAACCCGTTGCGAGATATATAGTATCAGGTGCACATATGTAGTGTGTGTATATTTATTTATATAACATTTCATATATATAAAAATAAAAGGCAGTCTCCATTGAGAAAAAAAAGGTAAAACTACAATATGCTGTTAGAAAAGCTATTTTCCCTGAACTGATGATAAGAAATTGAGACCTTAGCTGCAATCACTTTCTTTTACAGTGTCCCTGACAACAGTGAGATAGAGAGGGCCAGTCTGTCTGTCTCAGAGAGAAAGAGGCTCTATTATACCTGTGAGCTAACAGCTCATTCACCGTCTCTCCTGCTTTTTTCTCCTCTCTTGGTTCTTCCCATAAGTTCATTTGTCTGTTTATGGGGCATTGAACCCTCAATCACACCACTCTCTTTCTTCACTCTTTACTCCTCACCACTTTCAGGGCATCATCAGTCCCTTCATTGTCTTCTCCATTGCCATTACCTCAATGCGCCATCACCTTCATCATTATCACTTCCTCTAACTTAAGCTGCAATTGTGCCAACTAAACCAGTACTCAAAGTGATAAGAGAATCCCAAAAGTCATAAAAAAGAGACAAACAAACCTCATGGATTACTTCTCTTGCTGCTTCCCCACTCTCATTTCCAGCTTTGTTCTTCTTCTTCTTGTGAGTTATAAAGGTAATGATCCCACAACAAATGCACTTTCCATTGTTACTTTCTAGTCCCTCTCTCACATTTATGTTCACATTAACTAAGCAACAGCCCTTTACTAGGCTCATTTTGTGGTTAAGTACTCATTTCTTTGTTAGGCTTAAAGAGTTTTTGAATTTTAACTTCATTTTGCCGAAAAGTCCCAATCTTTACACCAAGAAACCAAATCTCAACAACATTTTCTGTGGGCTCATGTTTGTATGTAGTTACTAATTAACATTCTGATCCTATTTTCTCATCAAGTCACCATTTTTTCTCTTCTAAGAACAACCTAAAAGAATGCCGGAGGAATTCTAGCTATTGTCTGGATTTTCCTTCAAGGGTTTTGCATTTCGTGCTTCTGTTTGTTATTACGGTCCAATCATGTCTTATAATTTTTAATTTTATTTTAGTTTTAAATTAATCCTTTTGTTTTTGTTTCTAGATCGTTTAATATAAAAAATAAATCTTAAAAAATAAAATAAAATATTATTTTAATATTTTTCCAACCAATAAACACTATCATTATCACATTCTCAAATAGACCTCCATGTTTTTACAGGTTGTGTATTAGCTGCTACGTTCACATTTGTAAACAAATGTGAGCACACAGTTTGGCCTGGAATTCTTGCCAATGCGGGCAGTCCTAGACTTGACAGCACCGGATTTGAGCTTCCACAAGACTCTTCTCGTTCTTTTATAGCCCCAACTGGCTGGTCTGGTCGTTTTTGGGCTCGAACCGGCTGTAATTTCGACGAATCCGGAGCCGGGTTATGCTCAACAGGTGACTGCGGGTCGGGTCAAGTTGAATGTAACGGATTTGGAGCTGCTCCACCTGCTACATTAGCAGAGTTCACACTCGGGTCGGGTGGGCAGGATTTTTACGATGTTAGTCTTGTAGATGGGTACAATTTGCCCATGGTTGTGGAAGGTAGTGGGGGGTCGGGCATGTGCGCTTCAACGGGCTGTATATCGGATCTTAACATACAGTGTCCACAAGAACTGAGGGTTGGTGAAGGTGACGCGTGTAAGAGCGCGTGTGAAGCTTTTGGGAGCCCGGAGTACTGTTGTAGTGGCGCGTTCAATACACCCGCCACTTGTAAACCTTCTGTTTATTCAGAGATGTTCAAGGCTGCTTGTCCTAAATCTTACAGTTATGCTTATGATGATGCAACTAGCACTTTTACTTGTAGCGGTGCTGATTATACAGTGACCTTTTGCCCTTCATCTCCAAGGTAAGGAAGTCTCTCTTGGGTTAGTATTGTCTTTATAATTTTGGGTTTTTGTTTTTTTCTGGTGAATCTTCCACTTGTTTGAAGTTTTTCTTTGTTTGATTAATATAGAATTTATGCATATATTTTTGTCTCGTTGAAAGTTTGTTCTTTCTTACATGGATGTTGTCTAAAGATAAAGGTAGTCTAGCGGCTAGCCTTTTTCTTTTGCGAGGAGGACCAGGGACAGCCGGGGCTACTTGCAGTGGTGGATCCTAGCCATATGAATGAACTAAAGCATAGTACACTCGGCTAGGATCTTCTTAAACTGCATGCAGCCGCGGGTGTCTTTGGTAAATCCCTCCTTTGCGTGCTTTAACAATGATCTGGGTTAAATCACAAGGATATTATCCACACATGGGAATATCGAGTATCGTGGGCTGCTTTGTTCTGGTTTACTGTTTGTGGAAAGCAAAATTATGGTTTTAGTTGTGTGTCGGCAATTGTAGTGGTTTTTTTTCATTCTTTGGTGGTGATTGTTTATGTTTAATTTCACTTTCTGTTCGTATGGAGCTAGATGGAGGCAATCTAGCAACGCCAAGGATCCTCTTTTGTTATTTCATTTGTTAGTGCTCTAGGATTAATTGAGGTTGCAATCAAAGTTGTCATTTATATTATACCAGAGAATCTGACCCGACCCGTAATAATTATTCCTGTTAGGGTATTTTGTAATTGATGGTTTTCTTTAACATGTGGTGTTGCAGTCAGAAATCTTCAAGCTACTCGACGCCAACGACAGAAGGAACAACAACATCACAGGGGTCTGGCACAGGATCCGGGCTGGAATACACGGGCTCTGGTTCAGGCATTGATTCTGGGGCTGGATCTGGGACTGGATCCGGAGGAGAAACCATGCTAGCAGATGGGTCATGGTTAGCTGGTTTGGCCATGGGAGACTCGTATAAGACAGCTTCTCCTTCTGCTCTACAATCAGCAATAATGGCTTTTACGACTCTTGTCCTTATTTTTGCCCTTCTTCACTCGTAGCACAAGGACCTTTCTCTTTGTTTAATGGGCTCCTGCTCTTGAATGTGATGAATTTTCATTACAGATTTGCAGCAGCCTTGATGGATTCTTGGATTTTGCCTTTGTTAGGAAAAGCTGACAGATTCTCTCATCCAGATTGTAAACCACCCACCTCCAAGATTCTCTTCCACTTGAATTTTAAATGAATTTTAAATGTTATATACGTAGAAAGTGTTTGTTTTCTCTGTGGTGTTTCAGGATTATTAGGGTTCTCTTTGCTTTCACATGTCTAAGCTTTTTTTGCGAGAGTTAAAGCAACCAAGCACAGATCAAGGGCAAGGCCTTGATCTGTGCTTGCATTTTTTTTGGCTTTTCACATCGTGTCCGGTTGATTGTAAAGAAGAAAGAATTTAGGTATGTATTGAGGGTGATTTGTGTAATGTGAATGTGAATAGGTTTGCTGGCAGGTTTTTTTTTTAAAATAATTTGAAAATATATAAAAAAATAATCTATAGTAAAGAAAAAAAAATGTTTTTAAAATAAAAAAAACATATGGGATGGGATATTGGGATCCCTTTGCGGGGATTGCAAGTTTCTAGCTCATCTCGTCTATGTTCGTCATGGAAATGGATTTCCTGGAAGACTATAGCGTCGTGTTAATTAGCAAATAATGAGCATACATCTTTCATGAAGATTCAATAATCAATAATGGTTACAGGGACTAATTATACAATAAAAACAAATAACACCCACCAGTTAATGAAGAGAAATTACTACTCCACAAGTTCAAGATCACAATCTCATTTTGCATACTAAATCAACAGAAAGCAATCATCAATCTTGCGAATAAATCTTGTGTGCTGAAAGGACTCCATGTTTCTTCTGGGCCCTACCACTACTGATTGTCATCATATTTGCTGGCCCTTCATGTTACCCGGAGAAGTTTTTCAACAAAGCTTTGAATTATTTGCAGCCATTAGAAAGCTCAAGATATTATAACTTCAGCAGCAGGAGTTAAAAATTTCAACTTGCACTGTTAAGCGGCCACAAGAAACAAGAAAGCCAATTATAGTATATCCTGTTCTTGAAGAACTTTAATGGGAAACCCGAGTCTGCTCAAGGCTTGAAAGTGGGCTACGATAGAAGGCTGTTGAAGAGGCGGAAAAGTGTGGCACAAGCCGCCTGCTAGAGGTCCATTACAGGATATACTATGCTTTTAATTTATCAGTGTTGGTCGAACAGCTTGAAGGGGCACCATCAACCCACTGCAAAAATTACAAAAAGAAAAAGGGAAGGAAAGAAACCTCTCCTGATCTTCTTGCTGAAGATTATTGACAGGTGAGAAATGTTTCCATCCATTCTTTAGTTATCTACCGTTACTTCAAGGGTTTTTTTTTAACGATTTGATATTCTTTGACCACTCTTAGCAAGGAGACGATGGCGATGTATTAACAAAAAACTTCTCAATCATAACTCCTTAGATTTGAATTCGAAATAATATAAGCAGAACAGTTCCACTGGCCACTTGAACTAACATCTTAACGTTGTAAGAATCTGTAATGACATTGGGCTCATAAAATCTAAGTTCCCCGTTAAAAGGACAAGTATGGCCAACCTTAAGCCCAACCTTTGAACAACTTTTCCCATGGACTTTTCATAAAGAAACAAAAGTCAACAATATTTAACTCTTGTCAGTACATAAATTACTGTACTCCGAAGCCCAACATTGCTAGAAATTCCAAGTTCAGCACAGCACAAAGCCATAGGCCATTGCAAAGATTTTTAACTAGTAAAAAATTTCTGACAAACTACCTTGGTTGTTCGGTTGTTCCTAGTATGGTGATAAGATTATGGGAATGGTGTTGGTCACAACTGAATGTTAAAATGCTTCGTTTCATCACTTTGACTGAGTGACAGTGTTGAATTTTTAGTTCTGTTGCCATATTGCACCATTATTTTGTATTCACCTAAGAAGCCAAAGAAGCTGTATGATCCATGATCATCTGTGCGGCCATTTCCTTCCCCGGTTTCCCATTCTCTTAGGAGCTTGTCAACTGTATCACCGGCCGGGAGGTTTTGAAGATTATAATCTGTAAGGCACATTTGGTAGCACCCCCCATTAGGATGGATTGCAGTCCAAAGCATGATCCCATCCACTGCAGGATGCGAGAAGCCTTCTCTTAACACCTGCTCCAGATAAATAGCCTGCAGAGTTGACAGCATAAGGAAATGTTAGGATACAAATATTAATTTTAGATTCTTTATTAACTGAGAATAAATGATGAATACCCTAGTGCACCTGAGTTTCTTTATCAAATTTATTGCTGATATCAACTTCTGTGAGCCAAATGGGAAGCTTAAGGGTAGCCAATTTATCTAGAATAGCCCTCATTAGAGGAAGATTTGGCTTAGAAAAGTGACTCTCTAGGCCAATTCCATTCATTGATGATCCTCCGCGTTCAAGTTCTCTTATCTTGTCAATGTACGTATCTACTGTTGTACTCACATCAGTGCAAGTCTCCACCACATTAAATTCATTCAAAAACAATGATGCTAAGGGGTCTGCTTCGTGTGCTGTCTTATAGAAATGTAAAGTGGCATCCGGACCAAGCCTTTCTTCATAGAAATCAAAATGTAGCATTTCATTGCTAACATCCCAATGTATAAACTCTTCTTTGTATTTGCTCATTAGGCTTTGAATCCGGAAGTTGACTGCTGATTTTAGGTCAGGACCTGTGAGATCACGAACCCAAGCAGGATTGTACTTGGGGTCTTCCCAGAAAATATTGTGGCCTCTAGCAACTATTTGGTTGGCTAGAACGAATTCCAACATTTGATCTGGTATGGTGTAATTGACCTTCCCTTGTTCGGGTTCTGTCGCATACCACTTGAGTTCATTTTCAAATACTGCTGCATTGAATCTCTCAACAAACCAATTCTGAAACAATCAGAGCAATTTTCTTAGTCAGCCTTGTCGCCAGAAATTAGTACTCTTTCCTATTTATTTAATTTCCAATCTTCTGTAAGACTATTACATGCACTGAACTTACCTGATAGGGTAAATTTCCAAGAATTGTTCTTGCTATTGCTGATCCAAATGGGAAATATTTTGAGATTTGCTCTATTGTAATGGATGCTCCTTGCAGCCTATCTCCATGACTATCTGATACATGTATTGTCACGGCACGCTTTCTATCCTGGTGAAGGAAATATATAAGAAACCGAGCTGCTTCTTTCAGTTGAAACTATTTCTTAGATCTGGCAATACTAGGCTTAGAAAAACAGACACTATCAGCCCATGAAAACACAAGGTGTTAACAGTGCTTACAGTGTTAATTATGTATTGCTGATTTGTTCTCCATTGCTGCTCAGTAAATGGCTGTACTGAAGCACTTGCAATTGCGACATTGATACTTTTGTCAGTTGTGCCCTGCATGAACAATTCGAAAACACAAAATAATTTCATCAACATATAGACATTATATAACTTGTTTAATCTTAGGACAACCCAACATTGATAGGTCCAGACAATGAACAATTAATAGAAGAAGCTTTTAATCATAAACAAGTTAACCTGAAAATATAGTATTGATACACTTGAAGGTGAATCAAGAATGAATCCTCCCTTGAGAAACGACCAGCATCCACTCTTGGCCAAAACAGTCCCCACGCAATCATATGTGGAATTATTATTTGCCATTAGGCTTGCAGTTACTAGAGTTGAATCTGCACCCTGTATCTTGACCCAAACTGCATCACACCAAAAACTACACAGGCCTCAGGGAACATCTATCAATTATAGAGCTCATAACAATGATTTATATCAAGCTTTTAGCAAAACATTCATGCCAGGAAAATGATTCCTAATAGCTTAATTATGGAGTTCACAACATTCGTTTTTGCACAATGGCTTGCCGTGTTGAACCTGGCCCTTTGATTATGCAATAAAAAATCAAGACTATAGTTTTATAGGAGATGGAACATTAAAGCAATGAAGAAACGATTACTCAACTGGAAAAACAATACATGGTGTTTTGAGCTAGATTTTGCAATATCAAAGCTGGTGTATAAGAGCCATCTGAAGAAGTACTAATTCTGTGCTGGGTAAGTGGTGCTTGATCTTTGAATATCCCTCCATTATATAGTGGCTTCTCTGGCACTGATTTACACTGCCAACAAAACATCCATAGCCATGGAAAGGTAATGTAAATTTGAAGAGGAGAATTTATCAATGATCTCCTAAATCATACCAGTTTACCTCAGTGTAGGCTGTGAAGTCATACAAAGGTCCATCTGCATTAACCACACACAAAAAAGAAAAGAAAAAAAATGATTACAGGTCAAACAAACTTGAATTTAAAAACCCAGAAGCAATGCAAGAATTTGAGAAAGCACCGTAAGAAAAAGCCAAGAAGGGGATCAAGAAAACTGAGAAGCCCAAGATAGGAGCCTTGTGCATGCTCTTCTTGCTTAGAAAAGCCATGAACTGCATGAATGGAATGGATTGTAATTTATATAGAGAAATGTTTTTATGAGGGACTGGAATGGAGGCTACAACTTACAAGAGTGAATGCCACTTAAATTTGAGGTGGTTCACAAGGGTACAGTGCTACCTTGTCTTTCATAAGCCTATAGGTGCCCTTGTTCACATGTTTTTTTGAGATACTCATGTGAAGACATGCCATCCATTAATTAAAACTCAATCTTTTGTGTATGGATTCAGTATCTTTTTTGGATCTTTCTTAATTACCTGTAACCTTTGCTGAATGGTCATTTTTAATTATCATCTGTGGCCGAGAGTCGAGCCCCTAGTTACGCACGTAGGGTGGATGTTTATTATTCCATTATTATCTGGCTTTATTGATCCTTGCCTAATCAATAGTCTCCCCCTTTGCCCTGATGGAAATCCCAGCAACTGTGAGTGTTAAAGGATCATCATCACCTAATTAGTGAAGCTGATCCTGCTATAATTTAGTGGCACGATCCATGTTCTGTGGCTTTTAGTCAGTGTTTTAGGGAGTAGAGGACGGGTTGGTTTGTTTCAGAAGAGTGGTTACAATTGCCGTATAATTTATGGCTTGCGAAGCTGAAGCTGGTAGAAAATTGACTGACAAAGAGGTATTGACAGTGACTTCGAAATAGAAAGGTCCTGTACGTTTGATGAATTAAGATGGTGCATGCTTTGACTTCAAGCTGCCGTTCCCTGTATGCCTTGCAGTCTAAAACGTGGGAGAGCTTTCTTGGCTTCAACTGGCACGCCTTCATGATGCAGCATACCATGGAGATCCACACATGTCCTACAAAGGTCCCTTATTTTCCTTGTCCAATGTCAGCAAGACAAAATTATTCGAAGCACGGGGAGAAAATGGTGAGCTGTGGTCACGAGGGGAGCTAGGATTCAAAGATAAGGGCGGCAGAGAGAGACTCTTGAGAAATATGAGGGCAACTGTCTAAAACTGAGTAAATTTGAAATGCTAAAACTAAAAGGTCTAAAATGAATTTTTTTAAAAAAAATTGAAGGGGGCAATTACCCACCTAACTAAGGGCTCGTTTGGGAACGCAGTTGCGGCTGCGTTCCTAAAAAATTTGAATTTTTTTTTGCTAAAATTTAATATGGTTTGTATGTTTTGGATCGTTTTGATGTGCTGATGTCAAAAATAATTTTTAAAAAATAAAAAAACATCATTAACATGTATTTTAGCATGAAAAGTTATTTAAAAAGCACCCGCAACTACACTGCCAAACACGCTCTAAGTCTTTGTTGGTCAAACTGGATCAGTAAAGCTAGATAGCATCGGCAATTTTGTTAATATCGGCAATTTTGTTAATATGATAAGAAATCCTCTGGAACCCAAATTTGAAACCTCTTTTTTTCTTAAAATATGATGAGCTACATAGTTAGTTTTTAATGAGTTTTATATTCTTCATGGGTAATGGGTAGTGTTTAGATTGCAGTGAATACATGAAAAAAATCACCTATATAAGTATAGATTGGGTCGTTTTTATGAGATATTAGTAAAAACTTTAGAGCACTCATAAATAACTAGGCGCGCATGGTCTATTAAGCATAAAACCAAGTCAAACAGTAAGAAATTGTGCGGGTACAATGTGATTGGTGAGATATCTACTTACAATAAGAATTTTTAATTTATAAAAATAAAAACAAATCACCAATAATTCTCAAAGTTAAATCTCATTTTTTATATCATTTAATTTATAGTTCAAAAGATATCAAATTATATACATTAACACTCAATAAAAAAAATTCAACAAGTATATTTTTATTTTAAAATTCTTTTGAAACAAGAAAATAAAAACAAAGAACGACATCAATGGATTCTCTAATCTGGAGTTTTCAAAAGAAAAGTTTCAACCTTGTAAAGAGAGACAAACATGAGCATAAATGTGTTACAGAATACCCAACTTCAATTTAAGTGTACGGATGCATATGAAAAAAAAAAAATCCCAAAGTGGAGGGATTACTGCATATTTTGGAATGTACTCATAAGACATTGATTGGCAATTGTATAAATTAATTGTACAATTATGTATGCCTGAGAATAAATTTGTTTGTTCATGCAAACACAAATTCTTTCTTTATTGGTAGCTAGTGGCTTGTCCATCAAGTTCGTACTGTGAGTTTTTTTTTTTTATTAAAAGAAAAAATTGATGACAGTTCTTGTTATTATTTCCACTGGCATATTTATACGCGCTCTTTGGTTAACTTATTTTTTTTTTTGAAATTTAAAAAAATATTAAAAGTTTAGAGATTTTTTGTTTTGGCAATATTATTAAATTTAATCAAGCAGTTCGGTTTTAAAACCTGCTAACTCAGCTCCTTGCCAAGCTTTAGTTTCGAATTAAATCACGTTGAAACTGATCCAAAAAATTATTTAATTTAATGGGTTTAAAAACAATTTGGATGACTGATAAAACATGACATGGTTTTAAAAAAACTTTAAGACAACAATTTTTTTTATATATTGAGACGATGCTGAATTGGATCGACCTTGATCACCCTACGAACTGAGTTATGGACTTTAATAGGTTTAATAACTTTGTTTTTTTTAAAAAAAATTATTTTTGTTTAATTTTATGATAATATTAGATGCTTTCGAAATCGAGTATCAACCCTAAAAATATATATTTGAGATCATGATAACCCTATAAAAAATAAAAAAAATAAACCATGAATTTTATTTTCAATTAATCCAATAGTAAATAAAAGTGTAATAAAAAAAATACTAAAATTATTAAAAAATAAAGTTTTTTTTAGATGGAGAAGCAGAATCATTACTCTGTTATAGTAAACAATGCCAATAAATCTTTAGCTACAGGGCATTTAGGTTTTGTTAATTGGAATTAATTTGTTCAAGTATAAATTTATTCAAACACAACCAAGAAGCATTAAACTTGTTGGTTGTAACATTGGTGCCCATAGTATAGGAAGAGGTTTTGGTCACAAAGCTCGTCGTCGCTTTAGAGCAAGTGTGACCCATCATAAGCCCGACTATTGAACTTCTTTTCATGGACTGATCATGCTAGAATCAAAGCTCAAAACTATAGAATCAAAGCCGAAAAAACTTTCTGCTCTACAAGCAAGATCGACAGTATACGAGTTTTATGTCAATTCAGTAGGCCACAACAAAGATTTACAGCTTATGGAAATTTTTAAAGCACAATCTGCCTAGTAGTTCCTCCTCTGCTGATATTGTTATACGGCTCAAAATTGACTGTTAAAATGTTTCGTTTCATCGCTTTGACAGAGTGACAGTGTTGAATTTACAGTATATGATATTAGACGGGGAGTAATTCTTCCATTACTCCCACTTCCATTCTGCAGCTGTTAATTACTCCCACTTCCATTCTGCAACTAACAGCCAACCACGTAAAATAAAGTTACTTGAAGTAGAGGCAGAAAATGATGTGCCTTGGTGCTTTGCTAAGAATGGATTAGCGTCGGCTAGTTCTTCATCGAGAAGAAATCCTTCAAAACCCAAATCTACAACTTTATTATTATTATTATTTTTGCATTCACCCATATTAATCTATTCACAGGAGAAATTTCTGCTAGCCTTCCCTTGATTTTGAGCCAAAGAAGATAACCAACCCAGAGGACCTGTAAGTTGAAACTCATCATCTATTAATGAGGTAACCTGCCGTCCATTTATGTCACCGACACTTGACAGGGTTTTTATTGCACACCTCATAATTCACTTTGGAAAATTACTATGTGACCATGGTTCACGAAAACCAAATCAATCGCCACCCAGGGGACTCCAATCCACTACAATTTTTTTTATTTATTAATATAGATATTTGAATTAATTTGTATATATCTTAACTAATTTTACGGATCTTAAAATTAATAATTATATAAACTTCTAGTGGTTTTGAAGTTTGTAGGACTCAAATAGTAAATGTCCGAGCCAGTTTACACCTTACGTATATCTCGACTAATTTTACGGACACTAAAATTAACGACTAAAATTAACAATTATATAAGTCTCTAATGATTTAAGATTTGTTAAACTTGAATCGGTGATTTCTAGAAAATAAATCTAGAATATGTTAAATCCACTGCAACTTTTGGTCTACTTGGATCTGGTCCATGGAATAATAATCATGATTGATTAATATGGGAAAAAATGAAATTACAATCTTGAACAAAATTGCTTGCACACCGTCTAATTAGAATACAAATCAGACCATATTGGAATATTCGATTTTACAATTTAATTTTTAACCAAAAATAAAATGACCAACAGATGATGAACTTTGGATGTCATTGGGCAAGAAGCCCTTCAATCCCACCATATATATTTTTTTTATTTTTTATCTAAGCAGCTCCAAGTAATTTCATATCATTGCAGATTGGATGCTGCAGCCAATTTCTTTGATCTTCTGCTCATGTAGATCCTGTTATAAATCTTCTTGGTTCTGATTCCCAGAAGAACATCCAAACCAAACCCAATGACACATGCAATGGCCATGATAATAAAAACAAGTCTATAACAATGGGCACCAACACAAGTATTGCCACCTCCTGGCGCTGGGGTAGCTTCTGCGTCGTATAAAAATCCAGCAAGCAGACCAGAAAATAGGAAGGAGCCCAGAGGAAGATTGAGGATTAAGATGTTGTAAATCAGACCAAAATACTTGAGACCAAATAGTTCGGAGGCTGTCGGGACTGTGACAGCTAAACGAACTCCGTAGCAGATACCAACGACTATTGAACCGACGTATAGCGACCCAGGCAAAGCCACAGCCATGAGGATGTAGCCAACAGCCATTAAAATCTGAGATGCTGCATTCCAAAGAGGCCTTGGTATTCCAGCTTTCCTGCAAAAACGAAAATGACCACAAGGTCAGAATATGTCCCCGTTTTAACTTAAAATATCCTATTTACGTTCGATTTAACACCCGTTTAACCATCTTTTCTCTGCACCACAGAAATTCTCAACTCAGTGGTAACATTTAACTCTCTTGACGCAGACTCAACAAGAACAGTTAAAGAGCTCTATCAGGGTGGGGCGGGGGCTTGGATGATAAGACGCAAGAATAAATCCAAGCTCAACTATGACAATCGTGAAGCCGACATCACCCAGGAAGTCAAGAATTGGAACCCCAGCCTTGTGATGGGGAATATTACCCAAGCCACTTGCACAAAGCAAAATTTACTTGGCAATTAAGCATTGTGACGGGGTAGGAAAGGAAATAAGAATTCATATCTGGGGCAAAGCGGCATAGCAGGTTGATATCATGAGTCATGACCTTGTAAAGACTAGCATATTTGAACTAATCCAACGAGCTCGTCCTAATAAAGACTTCTCAGGACTCAACGGAGGCTTGATGCGTTAAGCACTATGCCAGATAAATACATGACAAAGGATTAAATTAAGGGAGAGATCGACACCAAAAACACAAACTGTATATTTTTTCTATTAGATTCTAAAAAGCAAGTGGTCCATGGTTGATGGCTGCCATGAACTCTTAGCAAGGAGATTCTCCACTTAACCCTAACCTATCCCTATAAATGGACCATCCTAACAATTACATCCGAAAAATTTGACCCTTCAATGTGTCAAGTTGTAGAATTTAATTGAGTAGTCTGAAAAAACAAAAAGGAAGAGTTATAAAGGTGCTCAACTATCTCTCACATCTCTGTTTTTTTTTCCTAACCAAATCACTTAACCATGTACTTTATCAGCGAGACAATAATATATTTTTATTAAAATGGCAAGTGCTTTTAGACCTCTGGGACCTAAAAAATTCTAGTGCTGAATTAGTTAGCTAACTTCTAGAATCAACTAGATTCAAGACAAGTGGGGGTGGCACAGAATTGTTTAAGATTTTTTAAAAAGTGTTTTTTAGTTTAAAATATATTAAAATAATATATATTTTATTTTTAATATTAACTTATGAACAATCCCAAAATACAACAGCAATTAACTTCAAACTATAAGAAAATAATTTTTTTTAAAAAAAATACGGTGCCAAACTAGGCTAAGTTTGAAAAGAGCATACTCTCAAACTCTTAAACACACTTGACTAGCCTAAATCTTGAGTTCAGTTCACAGCGTGCTTCCAGAATGGGGACTTTTGAATCAATTAATAAAAAATCTATCCAAGAAAAGAAATAAGCAGCCGTGTTTTAGCAGGCACGGCCCATTCCAAGAAGTAAAGATGTCTCATTGTTCGAGGGAAAAAGAAAAGCAGAACGGAGAAGGAAAAGGAAAGCAACCGGGTGTGGAAACTGCGGGCACCAACGTGGTGCTTCATGCTTTTTTTAAAAAAGAAAAAGAAAAAAAAGGGTAAAGCACATATCCAAAAATAAGGATACGAATTTCTAACTTGCAAGAGGGATTATAAAAGTCAACTAATGGAGAAATTATGGAGAAAAAATCCCAATTAACTAAACTTCTAAGAAAATAAACCAGGGATCAAGAAACTTACTTGATGTAGTACTCAGACACCGAGCCAGAAACAATCCTTCCAAAGAATCCCCAAATACTTGTCATGGAGATGAAAAGAGAAACGTCAGCATATCCGAGAGCCAAGCCAATCTGTCCCATATTGTTCATCACAGCCAAACCTGTGCCAACCCCACAAAGGAAAGACACAAACAGAACCCAAAAATCAACGGTCTGCATTGCCTCAAAAATTGTATGATCCTCTCCAATCACCGGCCTCCTCTTTACCTCCACAGCTGCCTTCTCCTCCTCTACAGCTTGCGGTTGCTCCACCACTGCTGAAGCCGACTCTTCAGCGGGCTTTTCTTGAATCTCCTCCTGGGCTTTCTCTTCTATCAATAAAGGTTCTTGAATTTGCCTTTCAACATCCGCTTGGTTCTTGAACCGGTTCAAAGTCCAGCTCTTAATAAAAGCATGAACTGGAGCTGCTAATGGAGAAGCTAAAAGAACCAGCAATATAACCGAGAACGCCAATGAAATAGCATGGCTAGGATTTGGAATAAAACCGTAAGCCATTAAATAAACAGCCACAATAACAGCAACAGCGTTGAAGATATTGAAGTATTTGCTTTCTTCTTTTTCTTCCTCTATAGTAGCGGCAGGTGGGGTTTCTCGGAGGAAAACTATGGCGGTGAGACAGACAGCAAAGGGGATGACAGCAAGCATTATGAGAAACTTTGCAGGGTCATAAGCAAATAGAGCTGCACATAGGTCGGTGAATATAGCCGTGCTTAGACCAACATAGCCCTTCAAGATTCCAGAGACAGGGCCACGGTTGCGGCGGAAGTTGCGGATGCAGGTTACTAAAACCGCCGTGTTCATCCATGTAGTGCTGTTTCCTCCTAGACATAGGAAGATGCACATCTGCATTCCACATTAGAAAAATAATTATTCGGTAAGATCATAACATCACTAATGCACCGAAAACTAATTATGCACCAAATCCCGGCAGAATCCTGAGCTACAGTTAAATCTTAACTACAAACATGGTTACTGAGACTATAAAATTGGTAAGATTTACCTGCCAATAAGGGAGAGGTTGAATTCTCCCACTAACAACAAGCCATTGAGTACCATAACCGATAAGACCTTCAATTGAACCGATAAGAAGAATAACAGGAGTAGGCAAACGATCAGAAGCAAGACCAGCAAGCAAACCAAAGGCCTTGCCAACATCTTTAGCAACAGATAAATTGTTGAGTTCAAGTTGGGTCAAGTTCATTAGAGATTTAAGTGCATCAGAATAGTTTGAGAAGGTGTAGTTGTTGCCTGAAATAGCTTGGACCCAAACAGCAGTCACAAAGCCTAGCCATTTTGTAGCTGAGAAAGAAATTGAAGAGGTTTGATGAAAACCCATCAATCCAATCTAAATCTTAACCTGTCTACCAGCCTTAGATACCTCAAAAGAAATCGATTGGCAGAAAGAAAGAAAGAAACTAGAGTGCTTGCTTCGAAGCTCGGGCACAGGGGGCATGTATATATAAAGAGGATTTTTTTAAAAAAAAAAAAAAATTCTTTGACGACCGTAGCTCTTAAAGGACACGGACGGTGTAACTTGTTCTAATACATGGCATATGACATCATGGATGGCTGTCTTGTCCGGTGGGAGTGGGATAATATATAGTTAAAAGACTTCGTGATTTTTTTTTGGTTGTGCGTGGTTTTTGAACCGTTAATATATTCTAATCTTGATTTTTTGTGTTTTTATATACGTGTTTTTTTTGGGATTTTACTGGTCTGTGAATCGGGACGGCCATAGTTTGGAGTTTCGCAGGAAAACAGCTTCCTTGATTAGGCAATTGTGCACAACGGTTAGGGTTATGGATTCTTCTGTGAATATTGGTGGATCTTCTTCTTAAGATTGAGAATGTTAGAACAGAGTTAGGATTCTGATTCCCATTTTAATGAGGCTTTGTGTTTTGATTTTATTTGGGAATTTGTAGCAGAGGTTTGATAAGGATGGGATAAGTTTGGATTTTTATTCATTAATTCTCATTTCTGTGGCAGACATGATTTTAGAAGAGGCATTTTATTAGTGGTGGTGGGTACAAAGATCTCTAGAGAAAACTTGCAGTTTTAATTCTCTTTTTTCTTTCATTCGATCATGCGTTTTTGACCCTTCAATAGGAAGATGATTTCAAGAAAAAGAATATTTTTCCTCTAAAAGAAAAACAACAGTACTTTGTATGTGTGAGAGAGAGAGAGAGAGAGAGAGAGAGGAAACAACACTTTTAGGATAGATAAGAAAAGAACAAACTTTTCTGCAATTGCCTAGCAGGTACCAAACCCTCCCGACAGCTTCTCCAATTCCCAATGAAAGATGCTATTTAGAAGATTTAAATTGGTAATTTTTTTTTAATAGTATAAATATGATTTTTTTATTATATATACTTTAATGATAAAAAATACTATTTAAAAAAGTTGATTATATTTTAATATATTTAATACATAACTATTTTAATAATCTAATATAATTAATATTAAATAATAAAATTAAAAAAAATAATTTAAATCGACTCCGCTGAATTCTTCAAACTCATGATACGAGTCATGAGATCAGAATAATCTCATGAAAAAAATAAAAAATATATATATATTTAAAAAAAAATCAAAGAAAAAAAATTAATAAAAAAACATTATTGCAATGAATAATATCTTGTGAGGTTTTAATATTTTTGTAAGATACATAGAAATAATGTTTTTATAAGAGAAATAATGTTTTTGGCATTTTGTTTAACATTTTTTGAGCATGTAAAACAAACATTAAAAAGCTAAATTAATATTATTATTTTTTTGCTTTTTATTTAGCACATTTCTTGGAGATGCATGTGTTCTATTTGCTGGAAAATATTTTTTTATAAAAAATAAATTTATGAAAAGTAAATTATTTTTTTATATTTGGTATTGTTATAAAAAATAAGTTTGAATTTTTTTTTCAATGTTTAGACATACCATAAAAAATAAACTGAAAAAATAACTAATTAAATTTTTTTTAATAGTTTATTAAAAAATATTGATCAAATCTAATAGATAAAAAAATTAAAAAATAATAAAATTAAAAAAAATTAATTTTATAAATTATGTCAATAAAAAAATAGTAATAAAAAAAATAAGGATAAAATCTGACAGATAAAAAATTTGAAAAATAATAAATTAAAAAAATTAATTTCTTAAATTGTTTTAAATAAAACAAATAACAGAGTAAAAAAAAGAAGTAGAAAGTGTTTAATTATTTGAGCTTGGGTTTTTTTTTTAAGTTTTGAAAAGTGTTTTTAAAATAAAATAAAAGAAAAATAATTTATTTTTAATGCTAATTTTTTATTTGACTAGAAAATACATTTTTTTTAAGTTTCCAAACATTAAAGAGTATATATAATGGTTTTTAGTAAAAACAATTTCCAAAAATAAACAGAGTCGAAAAGTTTTGTCGTCGTTGTTGCAGTGTTATTGCTGCATGCGTCGTTCAATTAGAACTCTCATGGTAAACCATGTATTTTTAATTTGGGAGGCCTCATTTTCTTTCGCGTTGCATTATTATGTTAATTCATTGAAAAACATTTATTGAATAAACGACCCTAACTAGCTTACAAGGCAGAGAGACATACGCCGTTATTCCACATCGCTTTGCTCGATCGATACGTTCTGGCATTTGCCTCTAAGCCACGAACTACTGCAAAGTCCAAACAGAAGGGTTTTCAATTTCGGTGAAGAAAGTGTAGCTCTCCAGAAAGGCAACGAAGTTGATGGGAATTAATTAAGCCAAGTCAGCCCACAGCTTCGTTTCCATTATGGGAAGAAGATGATTATTGATTCTTTGATAATTGACTGAAAGGTAGTCGTCTAATACACCAGACGACTCACCGCATAATGGCAACGTTTCAGTTTGGAAAATTATTTCGCTAGTAATTGCTGGATGAGACACCTGCGTTTGAAGATTTGGTACGTTCTTCGTATGGATACAAAATGCAGTGATTCATCAGAGAAAAAGGGGACAGAGCATCCTAGAGACCAGAACAACTGTTGTTTGGCAGAAGTTTCCTGGAAAGTGCGACTATTCAACTGGGCTCACGGGTTTTTTTAAGAGAAGAATAATTCAAATTCCTTGGATAAATCCCAAATGGATCATTCTTCTTCTTTCTTTAACTGGAATGGATCATTTTTCGTGATTTAGACAAGAAGCAATTTTCATCATGAAAACCTCGCCCGACAAGTCACACACAAGTGACGGCACGTTTTGTAGTCGTGAGATTGCATAAGAACCATTGTTTACTGTTGAAACAAAAGCAGCTGGGAGCTGCTTCGTGAGAGTTGTGGTTGGAACGCTGAAAAATATAGGATCCATGAACAATAAAATCTATTTTTTTATGTAACCAAACATCTGGTAGCTGCAAAACGCAGGTGCGGCTGCAGTCAAACGTGTGGGCAGTGCCAGATGCCATTTCTTCTGGGACATTTCTCCCAAGCCGTACAATGGGGACAAGGAAATATTCTCTCTTCTTGTGCTTTCAGCCAAGCTTTTAATCCTTTGCTATGAAAAAACAGAACAAAAAAGTTAAATCCCGTGGTGATTACATTTTAAAGTTGTTTTTTTTAATATATTAAGATATTTTTTTATTTTTTTAAATTTATTTTTATATCACCATATTAAAATAATTTAAAAAATTAATTTTTTTAAAAAAACAGATACCACCACAAAAATAAATACTTGTCTTGATTATTTAAAATCATAGCCTAATATCGAAAACCCATTGTTACTTTTAAAAGAAAAGGAGGATTTTTATCAACCGTGACTCGACATCATTGCTCACATTAATGGAAAATTCAGAGGGACATTCCTAGATGCACTCACTCGCTAGCAAAAGCATTGGGCATATTGATCTATTAAACTCAACATGGAGTTCCGAGTTCCCATTGGGCAAATTTGTTCTATTTCTTAAAAATATATAAAAATAATATCATTTTAATTATTCTTTTCTAAATCAACAAGGTACAAAACGTACAAACATGGTTTTGCCGATCTTTCAAGAGGTATGGCTGCCGTTCAGAGTTTCAAACCGCGTTGAAAGTGAAAAGGAAACATATTCTTAGAAAAACAAAAACGGCAGAAATCGAAAAGAAAGGTTAGAGATGGCCGACCTACCTACCTTTGTTTACCTTGCAAATTTAGCTTCGTTGACTTCGTTGATCTTGTGCCATTCATTAATTTCTCAAAATTAACAGCGCCAGATGGGTATCTTGTGCGTGGAAGCTAAGCTCAGACTGCAGGTAGCGAGTGTTCCTCAAGCTGTACAGCTGGGGACTTGCTCTTTTTGCAAGTAAAAAGCTTACCTCCTCCTCCCTGTAAGGTAGTGTATTTAATTACTGTATTAGGACAACATGAATAGAGGTGATAGAGGTAAGAAATATCTCTTTATAAATAATATCATATTTTAATCATTTCAACAAACATATTTTTATTCATTTCTTTTAATCTTGAAATACTATCAAGACAGACCTCAAGTGACAGTACTGTAATATCTCACAATTCAACTATGGACCACACAGCGACTTCTCTTCCATGAGGTGAACAGCCCATTAATTCCGAGCACTATATCAATATAAAATGTGATATCACTTTAGTGGGCCTCTTGGAAGCTCATTTTCCGTACAAATGATAAAAAAAAAAAGTTGAATATGTCTGTGTGGTGTTTGCATTTAGTTCCGTGACCATTTTCGCATTCTACACATTTAATATTATCTTTTATATAAAAATAAAGAATCTTGATGGGGGCAAGAAGTACTGAAGAGTGATGCAACTCTTAGGCCCCGTTTGTTTGCAGGAAAGTAGTTTCCTTTTGGAAAGTGAATTCTGGGGAAAGTGAATTCCGGGAAAGTATTTTCCGATGTTTGGTAGTGTAATGGAAAATAAGTTGGAAAACACTTTCCAGTGTTTGGTTATGTTATGGAAAATGAGTTGGAAAATAACTTATTAATGTTTTATTTTTTCAAGTTTATTAAAATAATGAGGAACAAATCTTACAAATTAAAATTTTGAATGAGAATGAAATTGAAAAAAAATATAATTTCATAAATTATCTCAAATAAAATAAATAATAATCAAAATAATAGAGATAAAATCTAAAAAATTAAAAAAAAATGAAAGGTGAAGAAATTAAAATAATAATAATTAACATTTCATAAATTATTTCAAATAAAATAAGTAAAAATCAAAAGAATGAGGACCAAATTTGATAGATAAAAAATTTCAATAAAAAAATGATAAGGAAAAAGCAAATAGCAATTATAAAAATAAGGACCAAAATTAATATAAAAATTAAATTTTAAGAGATGAAATTGAAAAATAAATATTCAAAACAAATTATATATAGCAATCAAAAGTTTGAGGATCAAATTTGATATAATCAACAAATAATGACATTTCTA
This sequence comes from Populus x sibirica, assembly GCA_019202695.1. NCBI lineage: Eukaryota > Viridiplantae > Streptophyta > Magnoliopsida > Malpighiales > Salicaceae > Populus > Populus x sibirica. The sequence continues at coordinate 3,284,352 of JAGMVL010001134.1, forward strand.
AATTTTTCACAACTTCCGGAAAGTGTTTTCCGCCAAAATTTTTCAGGAAAATACTTTCCTGAAAACCAAGCCAAATTTTCCTTTGACTGGAAAGTGTTTTCCGTTGACCAACTTTTCTAATGGCAAACAAACACGGGAAAGTTTGGAAAGTGGTTTTCCGGAAACCACTTTCCGGAAAACAAACTGACCAAAAAGGAAAACACTTTCCTAGAAACCAAACCAAATTTTTCTTTGACTGGAAAGTGTTTTCCGTTGACCGAAAAGTGTTTCCGTTGACGAGAAAGTGTTTTCCGTTGACCGGAAAGTGTTTTCCGTTGACTAACTTTCCTAATGGCAAACAAACACAGGAAAGTTTGGAAAGTGGTTTCCCGGAAAATGAATTCCAGGAAACAAACATGGCCTTAGTCTCCCTGATAGAAATATGTCAAATGTAACATGATTTCATGCTATTATATGTCCCGCGTAAATTGATTGATTACATGTGGTGGTGTTAATTTTGTTCATATATAAATATTTAATTTATTAATAAGAAGTTATTTATCTTTAATATTCATCAAATATTTTATAAATAAATATATTATTTAATTAATAAATCTAAAGTAAAGATAAAGTTATTGGGACAAAAATATTTTGTAAAGAAAATTATAAAGTTGTTATAATTATGAGATTTTGATTGTATCAAAGCAGTGCTTCTAAATGTTTATAGTCAATGCTCTATTAAGACTAGACATTAATTAGAGTTGTTAAGACTAATACATATTATGTTCTTTTCTTTATAAAAGTAAGCAGTTGTTCTCATAAACTGCGGTATGAGGGATACCTATAACTAATATGTAGATACTTGTCAGATAACATGTACACTGAACTAATCTACATGAGAATTCCATATGAAGAGTTCACATGTGTCTATGAAAAGCCTCACGTAACAGTTGTGTAAGTGATCATTTGACTTGAAATCACTAAGTTATCTTATATAGAGAGTGCTATGTTTTGATCATGCTACATGTTGTCCTAATCAAAGGTAACAAATAAGCAAATATTGAGTATAACATGAACTATATGATGATATTTATGTAATCAAGAGATGATTCATCACCCTAGATAAATTAGAAAAAATATTTCATTTGTTCTCAAATAGTATTCATTGTAAGTCCTTGTGCAAGGTGGTATGAGACTTGAAAAAAGTTTTAAATCTTATTCAAATAACTAATGACTATGGTGTTGAAAACAAATATGATTTAACAGAGTAGACACACTCCATGCTATAATGTCTAAGTCAAAATATTGTTGATGAAATAATAATAATTACATCGAAAAACTGGTCATTGAAAGGTTAAGTCAAATCACTTATGACTTTTCTAATATTTGACAACTTGCTAGACATTGTGCTTGATCTTCAAATATAAATTAGTCAATTATTAAATTGATAATAAATTAATTTACTTAATCCTATTTTATTTAGGATTATGATTTATATTTGGGCCAACTTATTAGAGAACCTAATGGGTCACATATAAAATAACCATTGGTCTTAAATTAAAATGAAATGATTAATCAAGTGTGACTTGATTGTAAATAAATTTTAGAAATTAAGGGTTAGAATGTAATTACTAGAGTGGATTGCAATTATATACCTAAAAACAATCAAGTAACGACAAGATTGAATAAATTTCTAAAATTGGCCTAACATAATATATGTTAAATTATTTAAAGGGAAAATTAATATTTTGATATTTATAGGGTTTTTAGATTTTCCTATAAATAGAAAGTTATGCCTCTTATTTCACTACTAGAAATTCAAAGAATACTAACGGAATTGCCGACAAAATGTTTTTGTCGGTATTTTACGGTGATATTTACCGATCAAATTACTTCCCTTGTTAAAACAGTTGGTTTATACCGACAGAAACATTCTGTTGATATATACCGAGGGAATCACAGATAAAATATAAAGATTTTTAAAAAAACAAAACAGTGTGGTGACGGGAAAGTTTTTGTGGAAGCTTTTACCGATGGAATTACAGTAGGATTCAAACCGGTATGTTCGTATAGTGACATGTTTAATTCATCGACAAAATGGCCGATGAATTTACAGACGAACATATTTCGTCGGTGATTCTATCGGTAATAGTTAATATATGACTTGGCCATCGACTCTCCCCTCCCCTATTTCTCATTCTTCTTCCCCTTACATCAAAACATCCACCCCACTGCAAACAACCTCCCTTCCAAAAAGAAAACAAATCCCCCCTCATCTCAACACAACTCATCCTTCTTTAACTTTTGTTGTCACAACATCTGTGTTCTGATTTATTATGGATTTTTTCCTTTTTAGTAAGTAAATCTATCTTTTTTAATTTTAACACAATTTTAAAATGTCAATTTTATTATTATTGAATGTTTTTTCAGTATATGTATTTTGTTTGGGTGTTTACTTATTTTATTTTTTTTCTCAAACAGACTTGTAGTATGGATTTATAATTTTGTACTTGTTATGATTTGTTTAGATTTTATAAAATTATATTTGTTTGTAAATTGTTGAAAATTGTGTCGATTTACCAACTTAGGTGTGTTATAATGAAATAAATAATGGTTTGTTTAACAAGTCCATTTTATTTTTTTATCAATTTTATTATTGAGTTGTAATTTCTGTAAATTAATATGTATAAATTTGTATGTACATAGATAATTGATAATGAATATTTAAGAGAAGTTTAAAAGTAAGTTGGATAATTTTGAGCTAAACCAATATTTTTACAAATTTATTTACTTAACATAGTTAATTAATACATGTTGTCATCATTATTTTATAGAGGTTCGGTAGAAATTGTGGATGATCGTTCATGGATGTATTGAGATTCACCCTAAGGATTGCAGATGATGAATTATTGTAATAGGGTTCAAAGTTTTATTAATTTCGCAACATCTATTTCGAGAAATTTTAGTGGAGGCGGTATTAGATGTTCAAGTTTATTAATCCAGATGTTGTAATGATGCATCTTTTACACAAAGGGATCATGATGGATTACCTATGTTGGTATGCACATGAAGAACTATTTGTTTGTAATGAGAGCATGGTAGAAAGGATGGTTGTGTTAACTTCTAGTGCTAGCAACATATATGGAGTTATAAATGACAACAATAATCCTTACATGAATATGGTTATGGATGCAATGAGAATGAATCAAGGTAATGCAGTTAATGTCCAATCATAGAAGAAAAAACCTAATGCAGACACGACAATATTTTTTGATATGTTGAAAGATTCTGATGAATCATTATGAGATGACTGCACAAATCACAGTAAATTATTGTTCATTGCACAGGTGTTCACCATCAAGTCGAATTATAGATTGAGCGAGGCCGGTTATGACGAAATTATTGAATGAGCGAGAAGCATTTTACCTGAAGGGAACAGGTTGAAAGAGAACTTTTATGTTGTTAAGTCCATGATGAAACCTTTTGGTTTAGGATACCAGAAAATTAACATGTGTCCAAACTTCTGCATATTGTATAACCTTGAAAATGCTGAACTGACTAATTGCATGACATGTGGACATTTTCGTTATAAACCCTGAACCCCATAGGAAAGACTATTGTATCATATAAAAAACCTAGATACTTCCCAATCACACCTAGACTGCGAAGGTTATTTATGTCACCAAAGACTGATGAGCACATAATATGGCATCAATCACATAATGCGGTGGATAGAGTGATGATGCATTCTTCTGACGGTGAAGCATGGAAACATTTTAGCAGTGTGCATCCTTACTTTTTAGCTGAAGCAAAGAACGTGTGTCTTAGCCGAAATATAGATGTTTGTCTTGGACCTTTGAATGATGAGTTGACGCGGTTGTGTTCCTCTGGGCTTTGATTTATAATGTATCGAGAAAACAAAATTTTCTTATAAGGGCAGCTTTGATTTGAACTATTAATGATTTTCCAGCTTATGGAATGGTTTCTAGTTGAAGCACGCATGGAAAACTAGCATGTCCATACTACATGGAAAACAACAAGGCAATCACACTAATAAATAGAGATAAAATGCCTTTTTTTTACTGTCACTGACGTTTCTTGCCAATAAATCACAAGTACAGAAAGAACATAAATAATTTTTTTTGTTGGCAGAATTGAAAAGGATGTTGCACCCCTACATTTTTTGGTGAAGAATTGCATGGCATGGTGTTAGAGTATGATGACATTGTATTTGGTTTTCAATCCGGTAAGCAGAAGTTTTCTGGTTTTGGTTTGACTCACAATTGGATAAAACAAAGTATTTTTTGAGAGCTTTCTTAGTAGAAGACCAATCTTCTTCGTCATTTTCAACACGGTCATGGATGTGAAGGGGGGGAAAGGACAACATCAAGGCTAGAATGGATATAACATTTTATAACCGTAAAAATATAAAGTTGGTTTTTTATGGGTCATGGGTCGTAAAGCCCAGAGCAAGGTTCACCTTAAAGAAAAATACAGAACTACTAGTCTGTGTTTTCTCGATGGACATACTTTGAACATATCAAGGTTGGTTAATTTGAAGGAATGCAGATTGTATGGAATGAATAGTCATGACTGCCTCGTGTTTATGCAAACACTGATTTCATTAACTTACCGTGATTTATTGCAAAAGGGATATGAGATGCAGTCACAAAGATCAGTCATTGCTTTAAAGATATATGCTCCAACAAGTTGTAAACACATCACATTGAGAGGCTTAAAATGAATATCATTGAGACAATTTGTAAACTTAAGATGATATTCCCTCCATTATTTTTTAGCTTGATAGAGCATCTACCCATATATTTATCGTATGAGGTAAAAGTTGGAGACCTAGTCCAGTATAGATGGATGTATCCATTCGAGAGGTTAGATATTACTTATGCAATTTAATTATTAATGTATTTTCATTGTTTTTTTAATTGAAAATATTTGTTTAATTCTATGCAAGTACTTGTTTAATCTTAAGAAAAAGGTAAAGAATAAGGCGTATGTTGAGGCTTTGATATGTGAGGCCTATATTGTTGAGAGGATCTCAATATTTATATCATACTATTTCGAGCCTCATTTGAAAACGAGAATTAACCGTATTCCACGACATAATGATAGTGTTGAAGTGCCTTCGAGTGAGAACTTGTCAATATTCTCCAATCCTGGACGACCCATACTTAAAAATGTTATAAGAGGAAGATATTTATCTGAAATAAAATTCAAACAAACACATAATTATGTGCTATTTAACTGCCATGAACTAAGACATTTTATTCAGTAAGTATATATACTATTTAAATTTTGTTATAAATGGACTATTTATCTATTGTAATATCACAAACTCATACATTTTTGAAAACCTTGTAGGTAACATCGACAATATTTATTGTCTAATAACTAACAGCTAACCGAATCTCAAATCTTTCGATTACAAGATGAACAATTCACCATGTGGTTCAAAACACATGTAAGTACTATCACAAACTCATTATCTATCATGGTACTTGCTTTCATTACAGAATTATCATTTATTATTCATTATTGTCCTTGATGTACAAGGTTTATCAAATGGGAAGGAATTCTAGTACTTTATTGTCTTTACTAAGTCTAGGTCCTGAAAAAAAATGAAGTGCTACAATGCGTATTTTATCCATGGATATGTGTTTTATACTGAAAAATACGGGTATGAAAGAAAGACATATAACATTGGTGTTTGTGTTAAGGGATCGACTTGTAGTGAGTTTGAAGTTGACTATTATAGTAAATTAAAAGAGGTCGTTGAATTGCAATATCATAGCAAACATAATAGAGTGTTTTTATTCAAATATTATTGGTATGACACCACTAACAGAGGAATCAGAGTACATCCCCACTATGATCTGGTTGAAATTAACTCAAAAGCTAGACTTCGCAACGTAAACGATGTATTTGTTTTTGCTAAGCAATGCCATCAAATTTATTACACATACATCCCTTCCTTTAGAAATAATCGTTTAAGAGTTGATTGGTTATACGTTTTAAAAACTAAACCTAGGGGTCGTGTCGAGGTTGTTCAGGATGAGAACGAAGACACAAGTGTGGGAGATGATATCTTTCAAGTTAATGAGTTGGTTGAACCATATCGAGTTGCTCCATCGATTAACTTAGAAGAAAATTTAAATTTTCAACTCTTTGATAATAGTCTTATTGATGTTGATGCTAATGAGTTGAATGTTGTTCTGAACTCTAGCGAACAAGCACAAGTCGATAAAGATGATGATAATAATGTTATCAACGTTGAAGATTGCGATGGAGCTAATGACAATTCAATTGAAGAAGAAAAAGATAATTCTGACTAACTATCATAACACAAAAGTGTAATGTAATTTTTTATAATTTAATATTTATGGATGAAATTATGTACAAATAAATATTTATTTTATAATTGTTATGTGAACTGCTGTTATTATGCTGTGTGCGCAGCTTTCAATTTAAGTATTTACAGAGAGGATATACAGGGAATACAGACACAATTTGTCATTCACTACGCACATCACCAATGGAAACATCGACGATTTGTGTTCATCGGTGTTTTTCAAAGGCGAAAGGAACTGTTCACATCCCATATCGGTGATATCAATTAAAGACCTCTGAGTCAGTTGCAGGTTACCGAGAGAATTACCGACAAACCACTGATGGATTGCGTAACCCAAAGCACGGTTAATTAATACATCTCTGATTGTGTGTACTATTTAATATTAGCAAGGGAATTATCGACGGATTGTGAAAAATCTGGAGGGATTTTTAAAAATTTTAGTGTGAATTTATCGAGGGGTTGGTGATTCCCCGGTAAAAATGCAGTACAAAACATAGCGAGCAACCCTTTAGTTTATTTTTTCCTCTCGTTCAAAAACTTAAATCTCTCTCATTTTTTACTCTTTATTCAAGCAATTTTGCTTCAATTTCTAGTTCTATCTTCATTTTCAAAGTTTAAAAGGTATGTATTGTGATTCAATTTACTTTATGATTTTCTATTTTTCATCTTTTCTTTGTGCGAGAACTTGCGGGTGGCCCGTAGTGTCTCAACTGTTAGGAGATCCCAATTGGTATCAAGTACCTAGTCTTAGGAGTTCGTGGCCTTGCAACAACACACGACTCATTTCACCAAAAAATAAGAGCAACTCTCGGTGAATTATGAACAACTCTAGCAAATAATCATGAACATGAGATCAAAGATAGGTGGTACGTGTGAGCACCCTTTTTTGTTGTATGGTTCTAGGAACGACCAGTCTCCTCCTCCTCCTTTTCTAGCGCCGCCATTATTCTAGTTTAATTTTTATTTGTACAAATAAAATTATAATGAATATTTGGATTTTATATTATTTGATTTTATTTTTATATATTTCAATTTTATACAATTTTATTTGTTTAATTATTTCCTTTTTTTAGTATTCTATACAATTTATATTAATTATTCTATACAATTTTATTTTTTAAAATATTTTTTAATTATCACGAACGGGCTTACAGACGGAATCAATTCTTTGGTACTTTTCCAGAGAGTTGAAAAAAATTTACTGCATATGCCACAATCACCACAAAATAATTTTGTCGGTGCTTTACCGATGGGAATACATATGGAATCAATCTGTCAGTATATTCCAGAAAGTTAGAAAAAAATTACTGCATATACCACTATCATCGATGAAAATATACTGACAAAATATATAATTCCTTTGGCATATTTGAAGTGGGAAAAAAAAATTTAGCGTGCATTTTCTGTCTGTAAAACAATTGGTTTTAATTTTTTTTACCAATAGAATTAGCGACAGATGATGGAATTATCGACGAATGTTATACCAACGGACGAATTTCGTCAGTGAATTAGTCTGTAAAATATTCACCGACGGAAAGGTAATCTCACGCCGACGGAAAAATTTCATCGGTAAAACTGTTAAATGTTGAATTGTTTCCTGTGAGTTGAGTACACTACATGAATACTTAAAATACAAAAGAAAAGAGCTAGCACTAAAAAATATAGCAATTATTCTCTCCTAAAAGGGTTTAAGAGATTTCTCACTTGTGGTTTACATGGATTACCGTTAAAAGCCGAACACTTAAAGGACTTGTAGTTTGCATCAACTTAACTTTAAAGTAATTATTTAAAGCCAAGAAAAATATTTGATTTTTATATAAACTTTGTATAAACTCTAGATGTATTAATAAGATCTTTGAACTTAAAAAAAAAAAATTCAATTTCTAATGCTGATTGCTTACCAATATTGATTGAAATCAAAAGTTGGATGGGCGTTGATAAGATATGATCGTAGTATCTACCACAAAATTAGTAGACGGAGAATGTCTCTTTCTTATAATCTCTATCGCTTCAAGGACCAGCTTGCTTATCATAACTTTTGATAAGATGTGAATAAATTTGAGTGGTATGTACGGTGCTTTATACGCATGCTGTGGTCAGTTCACAGCCTGTCTACAAATAGACAAAAACTTGTCTTAATCCAACCTGTGGTCATGAGGGATTTGTACACGATATTTTCCATAAGGAACATATTCAGCTCTCAAGTCGTTGTTTACAGCTTTGGTCCTACTCAGTTTGTCATGAAGTGAAGTTTTTTTTTTTTCATTATGTTAGGTTTGCAGAAGAAAATATTTATAATATGGTTTTGGTCACCAATGGAGCTAATTAACTAATCCTATATCTTGTATGAATGGCATTACAAGAATCTTATTATTTCATGGAAGGGAGATCATTTTATATAGTAGGCATGGGATGCCAGGTGAATATATTTTGTGAGAGGGAGGTACGGCCAATATTGCCGTCGGCAACTCTTCTTCACATGCTTCAAAACTTTTCATGTTTTGACAAATTTTGCCTAACGTACTGCTAGTCCCGCGCTGTGTAGGGTTGCGAAGAGACATGTTAAATTGAGATTTTTCGGAGCTTAGTGGTAATATTCCTTTCACTTTCCTTTTCACATTTCACCTCAGACGTCACATGAGCTGCCATTAATGATAAGGCATGCACTGTGAGATGTGAATGATGGCATTTATCAACATTGAATAGTGCCGACTGCTTCAATTCTTGGGTGGCTGCTATCAAAAAATGGAACCCTACCAAGAGTTCATCAAGCAATCATAGACAAGATCTGTACGTTTTCAATTGAAAACACTGATGTATCAACGTTTCCTACGTGGATCCTTTTGTTCTTTGCAAATTTTATCGCCGTGCTCATCCACAAGTCTGAGCTTCCTTAGCTACCATACAAAAAGCCCTAAGGCCCCAATCTGTCATCCTCTCCGTTCAAGTTGTGTGAGATCAATAGTTCATGGGGTGTGCGCACGCGCCTATATATGAACTTAATTGATACAAAAGTTCTTGCTTTACAAATTTCGTAATTATGCGAAGAGATTGACAATTTTCTTGAGCAAAACGGAGATTCTTAATTTTAGGGAAGAGTACGGGGTTTATTTTTTGTCTTTACAATGGGAAAGGGGAGGACTTCTTCCACTAGGATGATATTCGTCACTAGTCAGTAGCTAATATGGACAATAAACAAATACAATTCTTACCGCCCAAGTACTTAATTTATTCCCCGGACATGTTTTGTAGCATCTAAGTAGCAAACTGCATCGATCTACCTTCCTGGAATCATAAACAAATAGTAGCAAGTTGATGCATAAGCCATTCAGTATACGTACCAAAGAAAAGAAATGCCAACTTGTGTCATAATTAAACGTACGTAGTGGTTACTTTGTTTTATAATATGATACATAAAAGGTAAGCAATTGAATACTCTAATGTACTTTATAAATGAATAAAAAGATAATTCTTTAAAAACAGTATTTTTATCCTTCGCAACCAATTATTTTTACTATTTATTTGATGGTGCCTTCTCGGTGCCGTATTACTGTTGGACGCTTTAAAAAAAAATCACAGGGTAGATGATATGCCCTTGTCAAAGGTCAGGTCAGGTCACGTCTTGCTCTTGGAGAGCCATGATCGGATTTCTTAACGATGACCGGATGGTCAGACATCCTGTCACCTTGCACTGACGATGTCTTGGATCTCTGCAAAGAAATACATTATGTTGAGAACTTGATGTTAGATTATTATTTTAAAAATCACAAATGACGGATCACGTTTGTGAGTGATATTATAAATTATAAATTATTATTATTATTATTATTAATCAATACATGATTTAAAACGGCGTAGCATATTCACATTACTGTGTCTTGTTCTTAGCCTCATGTATTAGGGATTTGATTTGGAAATTAATGTGTTGATCCATCATCCAGCAATTTTAGGCAAAGTCAGCACGTTTTTCCAATTCAAAACATCTATCAACCCACCCTTCTTACATGGATTCCTTGTCCTTGTCCCTGTCCTTGGCCTGTTGCATATAATTTCTTGTTGGGATAACACAAGGAACATAGCACCCCACAAGTTTGACCTTAACTACCTCTGAACCATCTCTTTTTGTGTGACAATGGTTGTAAAATTCGAATTGATTTGACAAATTTATCTAAAATTTATATTAGTCTGAATTGAATATATATATATATATATATAAACAAAGTTAATCTGTGAAATTCTTAAATCATCGATCATACGAGTGGTTTTAATCTATTTATTTAAATTTCTTTTAAGAGTTAATCTGGTTAACTCTTCTAACCCATGTATTATCTTTTACAACTTTTCGCGAGACCGTCTTGTTTGTGTGTGTGGGGGGTGGTACTATGACCCGTCGGTCTATTGATCAAATCTAAAATAAAGCTGTCAATGTTCAAATTAGTTGTGCCAAAACTGAGGATTGGCAGTTTGCTTTTCTTCAAATTAGTAGAGAAATTGTCAATATTCAAATGATAAAATAGCTTTTCTTTCGAAGGCGGCAACATGTTTTTTCTTCGGTGGCGGAGTTGTAAGAGTTTGACGACTCCCTCCAGAAGAGGGAAACCAGCAGCCTCTTGCATGCAGCGGCGCTGGTTGTGTATTTAGGTGGCGATGGCCTACCAAGTTTTCTTTGAAGTAAAATTTGGTCCTCCGAAATCAATATTACCACATTGATCCTCCAGTCATTCAAATTAAACTTGTGAAAGGTAATTTTTTGCAAGTAAAGCTAAAATGTTTACCATCTTAATTTGGGTTTCCCTCAAATTCCATCACCATAAAGTACATAAAACCAATCAAACAAATATTAAAACTCATAACAGTAATAATGACCAAACACAAATAACATATAAATTGAAAAATAAAAATCACAGACCTAATTATATATCTAAGTGAGGGCAATTTTTTAAGCTCACACCCATCTAATCGAATGGGGTGGTTGGGAGGTTAGAAAATGAAGGGCGGAGCTATAGAATAAAAAAATAAAAAAAGGGACTGTCAAATGAAAGATAGAGACACGAAAGAGAGAACTAGTAAGGAACTTTTTAAAATGCATATTTAATAGAAGGATAGAGGTTATTTTTAAAAATATTTTTTATTTGAAAATATATTAAAATAGTAATATTAAAAATTAAAACAGTTGAAAATAAAATTCTTCCGATATACTGCAAGTTGAATGTTGATAAAACAGTTGAAAATATATATATATATATATATATATATATATATATATATATATATATATATGTGCTTTAAAAAAAAAAACCGGCGGGACGAGAGAATAGTCGAAAACTACGTGCCGATAGACTGCAAGTTACCACTGAAAGTCGCAATATAAGAGTTTAAAAATCATCAAGGGCCCAGGGCCATAATTTTGTGATGGTTTTAGCCGTTGAACGTGACTCACTCTATTTAAATTATTTCCAAAATTTTGCTCCAGAAAGCGATGCAAGGGAACAGGGACTATGACATAAAGGGAGAGGGAGAGAACGGGGGCCAGGATATCACTTTCTTGCACTAAATTTTTCTTAATATTCTTGGCATTTTAACTTGAATTATCATCTTTGATGCTCTTATATTTTAAATATAATATAAACGCAGTCTAAATAATGTGATCGTTGTGTTTTTAGCTCTGATCTAAATGCTGCAACCGAGATCTAGTTAAATATATTTTAATTTAGTCACTAAGAAGAGCAGATACATCTGAATGCATGCAGGTGGTAGGGCCGGTGCTCACCTTCCCATGCTGAATGGTTGCTGGGTTTTTACGAGTTCCTTCCCTTGTTTAACGAGTTTTATTGATCATGGTGTTTTGCGACAGAGGCTTTCTTTTTTCTAACTTCCTTGTTGGTGAGAGCCATTTCTTTACTCTATATTATTGTTGCTGGGCTCCGTTAAGAAGAGATGGGGAGTCTGTCATGTGCTTTGATCACCAAATCCCACATGGTAACTCACATGGCCACTGACTCTTGATTAAATATTGAATAATCCCGACTGGTGCACCGGGAAATCTTTGGAGTGTAAATCATGTGATCTTTTCTAGCAACCAGGTTCTTGGTCAACATCTCTACATGTTTAATTAAATTACAAAAGAAAAATCAATTAAAAAAGAAACAGTGAAATGAGCCCATGAGAAGTTATCATACCTATGAAGAATGCAATAACAAAAAAGCAAGCTAATGTTTGAAAAATCTTATATGAAGAATCTTATAAAAAATATATATATGTTAAATATAAAATTAAAAAAAAATCATATGAATGATGCATATCCCTTTAAAAACTAAACATACCAACATCAATAAAAAAAAATCATCACAAACTAATTAAAATATAAATCTAAAATTTATTTTTAAAAAAAATCAAGTAATGCATTATTTTTTTAAAAAAAATCAAAATTAAAAAGAAAAAAAATCAGGTTAGGCACGCCCGAGCCTATATTTGTTTTAAAGTATAAGGGGACGGATGATGCGTTATCTGTTCATCCCTATAATTTGGATTTTTTTAAAATTTTCTGGATTAAATTAAATTAACTTGTGTAACCTAAAACTTGATCACCTAATTTCTTAATCGGATCAACCCCGGATCAGGTTTAATACTTATGCGTCTAAGCCGAACACCAGCATCGTTGATTCTCATGTACAGGAGCAATAGATTGGTAGAAAAGAAGGCACGGGGATTATTGCTGCTTTGTTTTAATAGAACTATCACACATGATTTGTGTGTATTAAAAAAATTAACATGGCAGACTGTTTGAATCTGGCACCATATGAAGGGGTGGACCTCATTTTTCTACCTTGTCTCTACTTTCAAATTATTAATAACCCATCCTGTATTCGAAGGATCACATCAAAGTGGCGTTTATCATGCTTCGATCTTTAGTTTTTGGGTTAATGTCTTCATCAACAGATTTATAATCTTATAGACAATCGATGAGCTGAAATCCAAAAGATTTCTGATCAGCGGGTAGTTGTTGATAGCCACTTCACCCTGATTAAAAATATATTATAAGATATGTGGACGGACCATATAGTATACGTACAAGAAGGATTTAATTTCAATAATGCAAGAAATCTTGCTCGAGGAAAGAAAGAAAGAGTCAAAAGTAGCAAAATACAGGTGTTCGGCCAGTCCCTAAAGGCTCCAGATATTCAAGAGATTTTGATTCGAAAGAAGCTACAATATATTGGCACATGTTTTGCCATGGAAGAAAATTCAATCAATTTTTTTCTTGGTGAATCTTCGAACGTTTATCTCTTTCAGATTTGCTTGTCGACTGATAACATGTGGTCGTGTGGACATAAATACAAAAGGTGATTAGACATTTGTGATTTTTTTCGTCAGAAGTCGGCCCCTCTCTCCCTCCAAAGGATATCTCGGTGGCTAAAACTCGACCTAACAAGGGATTGGTTCATCAGTTAAACAGTACTTGTCTACCTTGCAATAGAGCCTCAGTTTGAGCGATGAAATTGCAGATCTTTGTTGGTGTTCAACCTTTACCTCTTTGTTGTCCAACTCCAGTTATCCCACCATAACATGTGAAAACCTGTTACTCTAGAGCTCAATTCTAATCATACCGTCTAAATCATTAATCTAGTTGAACTCGATAAATTCCAATACTTTTGATCACGGCGATTTGATTAGAACACATTCGAGACACAAATAAAAATTTAATTGACCTTTTTACTTCTTTTTTTCAAGAAAAAAGAAGTTTTATAGATTAACTATTATTTTGATGCGAACCTTATAAATATGTAGTCATGTAACCTACATTAATAAGATTGACAATAAATACAGGAAAGCCAAAATAAATTTATTAAGAATGTGACATAATAAAAACATGTTTCTATACATTAGCATTATTGGAATAAGAACCTCAATCCTATGAATATTATTTCGCGAACGAGATATATAAAAAAACATCTCAAAACCAGTTAATTTTTGATAAGTCAGTTTCAACTTTTTAAAGAACCAAAGAATATGATAAATCCTCTCAACACTCAAGAATAGTAGTTCGACAGCAATATTGATCATTAAACTTGATAAAAAAGTGTCTTCCAAGCAGTTTTTATACTCCAAACAAAAATATCATAATAGATCTATATTGGTAGGCTAATTTGAATCCACTTACAAAATCAACCTAAAATAAATGAATAAACTCGAAATCTTAAAAAAAACTATTAAATTCAAACCAGACTTGGATTGTAGTTAAAAACAATTAAAACCAAACATAAGTTAAGTCCAAGCTACCCTTGGATTATAGCTAAAGCAAATAAGACCATCTAAGCTCAACTAAACCCATAAAATAACAATCTCAGTGTTTTAACAACTAAACATACTACGATAAAAACCAAGGCTATCGTGACTTTGATTAACCTAAAAGAAAAATTAAATCCTAGACAATAAGGTTATATAAACAACCAAATTTAGAGAACTAAAAAGAAACAAGAATAAGTATGAAACCTTGCTTAAATAATGTTTAGTAGTCGTCCTTTATTTCCCTGTAATCAAGAAAAATATGCTGCTTATAGTCTCCTTGGAATTGAAGGAGAATTTGTTGCCAAATGCACCTCCTCTTCTCCGCCATTTATTAATCCCCAAATCATTAGGAAACTTTCTTGTTTGTAGAATAAGGATTGATGTTGACCTCTCTTCCTTACAACTTTAGAATTCTTGGTGATCTTGAATTTTCTTGTACCACTTGAAATCCTTGCAAAAATATATAAGGAATATGTTGTCACATGTCTCCAAATAAAAGAAGAAATCCTTTCCGAACATAGAATCCAAAATATAATAAGAAAAGATAATCCCAAATTAATTAGGAAAAATAGTGTGATTTTCATACAATAACTTTTAACTTGTATTACTACCTTACTGAACTATAATTTACCTGAAATTTTATCCCAATATAAAATAACGCATCTGGAATTATATGGTAAAGTTTTAAGTTGATTCAACATTTAAATTTAGAGTTATACTCAATATTATAAAACCAAATAATAAGAAACATTAAACTCAAAACAACATTTCTAGTCAATTTAATTTTTGGACTTATAATAGTCTTGCTCAACACCTCAATCGGATTCGTTGATTTCATAAACTGATATGCATCATATTTGTAATTAAGAGCTTATTTAGTATTGTGGTAACAATTGTTTTTTCAAATGTTTTCGCTTGAAAATGCATTGAAATAATATTTTTTTTAGTTTTTAAAATTTATTTTTAATATCAGCACATCAAAGTAAATTAAAAATACATAAAAAAAATTAAAAATTAAAAAATATTATTTTTTTAAAAAAATATTATTAAAATAATAAAACAAAGGCTATAAAACAAGATCTACCTGGTTATTCAGGTCGTGTGTCGTGTGCCTTCAATCATTAAGAAATCCTCAATTTTATAGAATTCTGAGCTTTGGGACAAATGTAAACAACCATCGAAATATGTGACGAGGCCCAATCGACACACACAAAACCAGCCGAAACCAGCTCTCCACAGCCCAAATCTTTCAGTATAGCTTTTCTTTGTTGGTCTTATTGGGCTTAAGTGGCCTGCCAAGTGACATGACAGCCTGGCAGCCTCGACCCTAACTCCATTCACATGCCATCCTGAGAGAGCCACCAACGTTGTTCTAGCGTAGCGACATGTCGTTTTTCAGCTTTTTACAAATAAATAAATAAATAATAATCTGTTCTAAGCAATCACTACAGGTTTTTTGGACGCTCTCCAGCTTCTAGACCAGAAAATTTAGGCAATCAAGGTGTGATCTTTCTTTATATTTACTGAGAAGATTTAAAATTTCTGTGACCCATGAAGGAGAATAAAGTAAGTCAATGAGAAATTAAGCGAAATCAAAACAATGGTTAGAGATTGTCCAGCTTGGGTGGTTCAACCTAAGTGCCTCCTTCTCTTCGTTGTCCTGCTTATTTTTCTCATCTTTGCCTTTACCAGTCCTAAACAGGTATTTTTCTTTGTTGAAGTTTGTTTTTTTTTTCTTTAAGGTTTTGTTTTTCTTAGGATTATTTGGATCCAGACTTGTGGGTTTTGCTTGGATTTTGATTTTGTGATTTGGGTTTTTTTAATGAGGTAATTGGTTTGTCAGTGGTGGTTGTGAATTTATTGAAAATTGAATGGACTACTTTAGAATGCAGCATTGCCTGATCTAAAGTAGCAGTCTTGTATGTTTTGTCTGTGAATTTTAGCTCTGATATATAGTTGAACCATAAGCAAGGCCGGGATGGTAGGGAGGAATTAAAAAGTTGTTGTGGTATTCTGGTTCTGCTTTTGGATTGTGTACCAAAGGTTTCCAGATGTTAGCATCTTGTTTGAGCCTTCAGTTTCTTGTGGCCAAGCTTTTACGTAAATTGGTAGATTAGGCAAAATGAGTCATTGTATTTTATGAATCTTTATAAGTGATCCATAGTCTCAAATTAATTGTTATGATGAGAAGCCGAATCAATATCATTAGTTACTTGTCATGCTAGATATTTTCTCCCTTCTTTTTTGTTCAGTGCCGTTTGATTTGTTTAATAATTCTTTCAGTTTCCAACAATGCTGCAATGCTTGTTGTTTTGTGTTTGTGAACTATTGAGCTACCGTTTTCAATTTGTTGCTTAGGATGAGGTGAAGGAAGAAGAACCGGAGTATGAGATAACTCATAGAGTATACTTGGATATTGATATTGACGAGCAACGACAGGGTACAGCTCTTTTATCTGTACTTTTGAAGAACATGCAATAAGAAGTAATATTTTGCAAAATCTCCCTTCTTTTCTCTAAGAAGAATCAGAAAGTAAAAAAGCAATTTTCTAAAGTACACTTATCTATTGGCGGTTATGCATCAGATTGATGTCCCATAAGTTTGTTCTCCTTTTTATCTCTTATTAATTTCAATAATATGTCTGGATTTCTGCAGGTAGAATTGTTATTGGATTATATGGAAAGGCTGTATCAAAAACTGCAGGTATGTTTTTGATATACTGTGCATGTGAAAGACAATCTACCTTCATTTTGCAAAATCAGAATCCGAGAGATAATCAGCATTTCCATGATGAACTATTTGAGGTTTAGTACATTTATAATTTAGATGGTTAAACTGGTGATCTAAGCTTTAAAACTTGTAGTGAAACTTCCTCCAGTCTTTGCGAACAAACAATGTCATAGTTTCATTGGCTTCTTTACAAGCTTCAGATAACTTGTTTAACAGCTCCTTGTTCTTGTATATAAGATCATCCGGGCATTATGCTTTTATAGAGGCTCTTTATCTTCTACTCTCTGTTATCTGATATATTATATTCCCATTTGTTTTCTCTGTTACTCTCAATTAAGTAAATCTTGTTCAACACTATCTTTTTCTAGCATTGATCAAATTTTTTTTTGTCTATGATCACCACTTCAGAAATTCTTGATTCGCTTTTCAAATAAGTACTTACTGGAACCAAGTTTACCCTTGAACCAGTTCAGACAAGTATAAGTGGGGACATAGTCTATATTATTCTTTCTATATTGTTCTTTTTGCGCTAGCCCTAACAAGCAACTTGATTTAAAGAAAGAAATTGAAAATCTTATCATGATTTATTTGGAAAGCCAGATTGGGCCATTGAAACTGACCTTTATTTGTCAAACCCATTACCAAAGTGTGTCTAATAATTGATTTTTTCTTCTTTCCAGAAAATTTCAGGGCTTTGTGCACAGGTATTTTCTCTCTTCTTTTTATTAACTTCTCATTCTATGAATCCTTTTGCTTCCATTGTCAGTGATGGAAGCCATTTCTATAATTTATGTCTTAATATAATTATCACTATTCCCTTGCAGGGGAAAAAGGTAAGGGTGCGGGTGGGAAGCCCCTCCATTATAAGGGAACACCTTTTCATCGGATAATATCTGGTTTCATGATTCAAGGCGGTGACATAGTTTACGGTGATGGGAGGGGAAGCGATTCTATATATGGAAGCATCTTTTCCGATGAGAATTTTAAGATAAAACATTCACATGCAGGTTATTGAATTCATCATTATGCTGATTTCTGATTGCTTTACATGGCCACTAGGCATGAATGGGTCATGTTTGGTGGTGGTGGGGGTAAATCCCTTGAATATTACAAGGGTAATTTTTACTTGTGTTTGGTGAAGGAATTGAGTTGAGATTAATCATTAAGGGAGGATAATATCTACCCTCCAAATGGCAAAAGGGGGGTTTAAATTTTACCCTCTAATTTTCGTTCTCTTTCTTCTTGTTTGTCTCAAAAGTCTCACCTGAATAATTTTTTATTTCCCTCTCCCCAGTCATTACTGGTAATTTGATTGGTGTCTGTCTCTTTCCACTAACAATTTACACTTAAATTTATTAACGTTCTGAGCATCTATAAAAACTAACTTTTACACCTTTGACAATTACTTTTGAAAATTTCTTGTCTAATTCTTAACCTTATACCAAATGCAACCTTAGTTGAATCTGCTGGTTATTCTTGAGTTTGAAGTCTGCTCTTTATTATCATCATTTTTCTCACTTTGTTCGATCCTTTTCTGTAGGAGTTGTTTCCATGGTGAATTCAGGACCAAATTCCAATGGCTCTCAGTTTTTCATCACCACCATTAAGACTAGCTGGTAAGTTATTGAGAAATTTAGATAATATAAAGAACGATCTGGCCGCGTCAAAATAGCTGTTTTCTGGCAACCTAGCAAAAACCCGAGTCTGAACATTTCTTAGCTGTTTTGGATTATCTAGTTGTAATGCATTTCAAGCCATACGATAAGTTCTCTTTACCACCCACAACAAATCTGTCTCTGAAAGAAGCTATTTGCTTCCGCAATAATGCAGTTTTATGAATCGGATTTAGCTAGTTATCCGATGAATTGCCATTGACAAAGTAATTATGCAGGAATTTTGCATCATCAATGATGCACGAGACTAAATCTATACCAGACCTGTACTGATCTCTGGATGCATATGTCAACTTATGTAGGCTGGATGGAGAGCATGTTGTTTTTGGAAAGGTTATCCAAGGAATGGATACGGTTTATGCAATTGAAGGGGGAGCAGGAACTTACAGTGGAAAACCCAGAAAGAAAGTAATTATTGCTGACTCAGGAGAGATACCTAAGGACAAGTGGGATGAGGAAACTTGAAGCTCCTTTAACACCAGCTAGTTTGTTAATTTGTGATTTAGATAATTTGTGATTTAGATAATCGATTAGTATGCTTTTCCTATTCGATAACTGTTGTTAATAGAAACATGCCAGTGGTTTAGAACCATATAAATTGTTCTCATCTCATAGTTTACTTGCAAGCTTGTTAACTCCACCTCAATTTTTAATTTTTAAACATGGCTTACTGAAGCTAATACTTGGACCAGATTAGGAGTCCATTAAATTATTTTGTTTGATCTAGTTTAACTTGATTAACACTTGATTCCGAATATAAAATCAAAATAACTTTAAAAAAAAATTGAAAACCCCGAAGCCCAACAATTTAATGTCAAAAGGATGAAAGTACAAAATAAATAAATAAATAAATAAACATTGAAGAAAAAATTGAGTTAATTTGAGTTAACTCTACTAACTTGTCAAACTTAAATTTTTAAAAAATAACCTGGAAAAAAAAGATCAAAGTGAAATCAATAATAATAATAATAAAACTTAGCTAACACATGCTAACTTGACTAACTTACACCCAGGATAATCTTGTAAAAAAAAATGAAAAAAATCACAAAACTCAAAAACTAATAATTTAATGCTAAATGATAAAATTGAAAAAAAATCAATTTTATAAAAAAATATTGAAAAAAAACCCCGAGTTAACCCTGGATAACTCGACTAACTCGAGATATGAGATAGGGATAACCACACACATAAAAAAAAGAACAAATCACAAAGCTCAAGGTCCAATAACTCAATGTCAAATAATAAAATTAAAAAATAATCAATTTTTAAAAAAAGACTTAAAAAAAACAAATTTAAACCGAGATAATCTTTGAAACCGGTGGCTCAAGTCATAAGACCGAGATTATCTTGTAGAAGGCGGACATGAAAAAATAACAAAGAAAAATTCTCAATCATAAAAAATTAAAAATCAAAATAAATAGCAATTAAGACAATAAGAAAATTAAATAAAATATTGAAGGACAAAATTAGAAGAAAAAAAAATCCAAGCGAAGGATAACAAACCAGAAATAAAAAAAATAAGTACTAAATTTAATACAAAAATCAAATAAAATAAAATATTCAAGGATGAAATTGAAAAAATAATAAACTTCAAAAGATATCAAAATCAAAACAAATAGCAATAATAAAAACAAGAATTAAATGTTAAATAAATGCAAATTGAAGGTTATAATTGAGTTTTTGAAGGCTTGACGTGAATATCGAGGCCTAAGAGAGAGAAAAGGGGAAGGAGAAAAAACTTCTCCGTTGTCGTCAAATCATTATGGATCTAAATATACGCGCCACCCCGTTATCTATGCTATTAGTGGACACGTCAGATGACACGATGACTGACAATTTTTTATTGTCATACAGCTCCCCACACACCGTTAAAAAGCTATGAGGGATGACCATGCGCAGACGCACTAGTTTGCAATTCTTTTATTAATATTTTAATATGTTAAATTACTAAACAACCCCTAAGGGCATTTAAATATTACGGAAAAAAAACATAGTTTAAAGATTAAAATGCCTTTTCAAACCAGGCTTAGAGTTTTTTATAAGGATAAATATGTCATTTTATTATACTAAAAATATGAAAAGACAAAAAAAAAATCTCCATTAAAGTTCAGTAATTTTTTTAACTTTTAATGGTATTTACATCATTTAACTGTAAAATTTTTTTTAAAAAAAAAGCCTTTAAGCAAAAGGTTAATATTTTTTGTTTTCATTGGCAATAGAATCATTTTCCTGTTGAAAAAGATCAACAAACAAAATTATCCTCACTTAATTTATTAGTGACTATTAGATCCTATGGAGAAAAAACGATTTCACCCTTGGCTAGGTAAACAGTTTTCGCAGAGAAGGGGAAAAAAAGAAAAAGAAAATGCACTATGCTAATCCACAATGCATTGTCTCTTAGGCTATGCAGTACATTACTGATCTATTTTAGGTTTTTTTTTTATATATATATAATTATAATTATAATAGGATGAATGAAGAAAAACGGAAACCTTGTATATCGTTTTCTAACAGTGGAGATCGTTAGTCAGCTACCTGGGCATTGGGACGTGCAGACAAAGGAAACTGGATCAGCTAAAATATTAATGGATATCATGACACAGCAAATAAACTTCTCCTTCACAGGGAAGGTTTGACTTCCACAGAAATAATCACAAGAACAAACAATTAGACATGGCAAAAATTCAGTATATCTTGTTTTTGGTGTTACCAGCTGGGGATATTCGCATCAACTTTCGGTCCCTGAGACTAATTCTTTTATACGGATCTTGAATTTAATCTTTCCTTTGGTCTGGAGGGGAAAAATACCCTGGGATAACACGTGATTCTCACAAAAAAAACAAGACATTATACTATATATAACCTGAAACTGTCTAGAACATCAATGCTTCTTAATAATCTGGATGTAATGATATTAAAAGATTTTTAAAAAATTATTACAATATGTTTTCAACATTTTTAAAAAACAGAATAAGAAAACATCGACAAATGGTTTCACCAAGAATTACTACCATTTTTCACTCTCCAGGACACCGAATGGTTGTCAAAAATGGATGGTAAAATATAACTAACGTGTCGTAGTTAATCACTTACATCCCCAACATCTTCCACACTGTACAGACTCAAAATCCATCAGATCGTACACAACACATACAGGGACAGCCGACAACAAACAAACCCAAAAAGAGGGATGCTCTCTTGCTTACCACCACCACCACCACCTTAACGGCTTAACCAGCGTCTAATAAAACTGCCGCGGCATCCTCCGCCTCCCCCCCCCCTCTCTAATGGGAAGCGCAGAAGAAGCCAACAAACCTACATCATCCTATGATTCCTCTTCGCCATCCCAACCTCTGCTCTTCAAACCTCCTTCAACTGAAGAGCCAAACCAACCTGACCAACCTGAATCTGACCCTACTCAGTACCTCCAGATCTCTTACAATTACGGTCCTAGACCGTTCAAGGACCTTCCTTTTCTAATCCTTTTTGTTCTTGTAGTTCTATGTACTTTTGGGTTTGGTATCTTCTGTGTTTTTCACAAGAATCCCAATTACTCTAATCTATCTTCATATAAATATGACTTGAATTCTACTTCTTGTGTAAAAGGTTCAAACTTTAATGGGTTTTATGAGTCCAGATTTGATTTTTATGTTTTGAGTTCATCAGGTTCAGGTTTTTTGAAGTCTTTGATATGGACCCTTGTAGTTACTTTGATTTTGAGTGTGCCAATTTGTTTTCTTCTGCTACTTTTGCTTAAACATTACACTAAACAAATTGTCTATGTGTCACTTCCTTTCTTTATTGTTATACCTGTCTTCTTTAACGTGTACTGGTTTGTTGCTTGTACGGTTAGTTCTTCTTGTACTGATGCATTCCCTCTAGTCTATAGGATTTTGGTCTTTGTTTTTGTGTTCTTGATTATTGGGATCCTTGTGTGGATTTTTGTGGCTAATTGGCATAGAATTGAGTTAACAGTCATGATAATTGGAGTTGCCTCTGATGCTTTGTCAAAGAATCTGGGTTTGTTTGTGGTGATCCCATTGTTAACACTTGGATTAGTGGCGTATTATGTGCCTATCGTGGTATTTTTAGTGTTTGGGAGATTGAATGGGAAAATTGTGCCTAAGGAATCAAATGGAGAATATAGGTGTGCTTGGAAGCAAGATAGTTGGGTGCCAGCGTACTACACTCTGGCAATTCTTACAATGTTGTGGTCTTTGACTGTGTTGGTTGAAGCTCAGGTTTATGTCATAAGTGGAACTATTGCACAGTGGTACTTCACAGGGGAGGACTCGAAACCTAGAAGGAGTATAAGAAGTTCTTTGAGGTGATCTCTTGCTGCTAATTCTTTGTTTCACATATTAGATGCACATTGCATGTGTTTTTGAATTGTGATTTGTATATCAAATGGTTTACTTGACTTGCAATCTGAATGTTAGGACGACTCTGGGACATGCTTATAGGTTATTATTTTTGGAACATGATTCTTATGTTGAATAGTCTCTCTTACGAGTTCTTAATGAGCGAGGCACCTGTTAATGATGGTTTTTTTTAATAGAGATCGGTTAATAATTAGGAAGCCCAAGAAAATGGAAGAAAATAATGAGCGACTCTTCTGCAGAGGCAAGCATGACACAAGAACAGTCCAAAATCAACTAATTTTTTGGTCATTTTATATGATTTGTGTGCATGCCCATTTTATTTAAATCACCTGTTAATTTGGATCAAGCTGAACTTAGTTCTTGAACTTTTTTTTTTTTATTTGAGTACTTGGAACAATTTTTTGGAAGAAAAAAGTAGGCTCTTCCATTAATTTTGACTGTTGATAATATTCTAGAAACACGACGGTGTGGTAAAAGTGATTTGAAAATAGGAGGGAAAAAATTAATGGAGGGGGATGTCTTGATGATTGATCCTACTCCTAGCTATCTTGAAGCTGTTCTTTTGCTGGCTGGAATTCAGATACACCTAAATTGTGGATGTACCTTCAACTAGATAAAGATTTCACATTAATCAATCTCTCTAATCATTGGCAACATCCTTTTATTGTCCTCAATACCAGTATCTCAAGGCACATTTCCTAACCTGCTCAGAACTAGATATTTGTGATTGTCATCATGACATGATTATCTTTTTGACCTTTGTGTTTTAAAATTTTGCAGAAATGCCTTCGGTCCTTCCTCTGGCACTGTATGTTTATCTGGATTGCTTATTTGTGTTGTTCGCTTTGTGCGTGCTGTGGTCGATAGTGCAAGACAGGAGGATATTCCTGGGATGGTGAACTTTGTCTTGCGGTGTTGTGTCAAAGCATTACTTTCAGCAGTAGATTTTCTTAATAAGTTCACAATCAACTTTGCAGCCATTACCGGTGAAGCCTACTGCACCTCTGCGAGGATGACATATGAGCTGTTAAAACGTAATCTGCTCTCTGCTGTTTTTGTTGAGACTGTATCCACTCGTTTGTTGGCTGGAATTGCGTTCATACTTTCATCAATATATGCAATTGTGGTGAGTAGTTATTCTAAGTTCTGTCACCTTTTTATTACTAGATTGCTAGTTGATGGTGATTTACTACATGTGGTTTCTGCATAAATGTCCATGCTAGTAATTTACTATTAGCTTGGATGTTGATATTTTATTTTTAGATGACGTAATCTAATAGTCTAATGCGAATGTTTTTCTTGATTCTATATCTGTAAACAGGTCTGTGCTATCCTGAAAGGTGCAAGCAATATTGGGTTTTATTCATATGTTGTAGCTGTTCTTGCATGGGTGCTACTGATTATCGTGCTGGGTTCCTTCGTTCATGTTCTGGACAATGTGATCGAAACCGTTTACATATGCTATGCCGTAGATAGGGACAGAGGGGAGGTTTACAAACCAGAGGTTCATGAGGTTTATGCTCTCCTAACTAGTAGTAGAAATCATAGATCACCTACGGCTCCCACTGTTCCTCTTGTATAATCAAAATATCATTGTCTAAATTTTGTATTATCGTTGGCCATCTAAATTTTGTATTTCAGCTGTTAGTTGGCAGATTGTGCATAACTTGCATTGGTTATGAACTTTATTTAATAAAGAGCAGGATTTTCAGGCAAC
This sequence comes from Populus x sibirica, assembly GCA_019202695.1. Taxonomy (NCBI): domain Eukaryota; kingdom Viridiplantae; phylum Streptophyta; class Magnoliopsida; order Malpighiales; family Salicaceae; genus Populus; species Populus x sibirica. Next base: position 3,309,486 of record JAGMVL010001134.1, read on the forward strand.
TCAACGTGCTATGATGGCAATATGCCTAACGACATGGTCTTAATGTGGTTTACTTAAACATGTTCTAGTGGTGTATTTCATTTTCATTGTAACTGGGGTATGAACTCTTGAGATGTATTCGCAGATGCTTTCAGATTGTATGCACTCGATCTAGTTGTATTGTATGGAAGGCCATCGGTAGCCATGGTTTCATCTGTGTGGGACTTGTGTCTTGCATTTGTTTAGTTCGTCTTTTCCCCTGTTTGTTCTAACAATCAGAGAGCATTCAACGCAAAAAAGAAAACGTCCTTCAGGTTTCTAGACCATAGTTATGACATCCAATCGAAGAATGGCTCTAGCTTGTTGGTTAGTCAGGACAAGAAGAACATTATTTTGGTTAAAAAAATGATTTGATTGTGTGCTATTCGGTGTGGTCATGCTTTTTAGAAAATTAAATTAAAAATTTTTGTTTAATTTTTTTTTATGGTTTTACATCGTTTATGTCATGGTGAAAATAAATTTTAAAAAATAAAAAATATATATATTATTTTAATATATTTTAAAATGAAAATTAAAAAATAACTGATATAATAGTATCAAATATTATTTTAATTCATGTTTATCAAAGAAAACATCTAGTTAAACTGTTAAACCAGGTCTTTGCTGACCCTATTTGTGGGCAGTTTTTGCACTCCAATAGAAAATAACATGCTACTTCAGTGTTGGTTTGCTGGTTTGATACTGTGTTAGCTTATAATTTTTAAGTATTTTTTAAATTAATTTTGCTCAAACTTCAAAGGAATATTTTATTATAAGTATTTTTTTATAATTTTGATGTGTTGGTATAAAAAATATTAAAAAATTATCTTTATATATTTTTAATTAAAAAATATTTTTAAAAAATATCATGATAAAATCATAAACAAAAATAACACGGTTTATGTTCCTTTAATTATTAAAATGATCTTTTGGGCCTCTGTAAATGGGCTAAATCTAAGTGAGAGTTTTGAGTCTTGACCCATCATGTGCAGAATTGGGCCCTGGACCTGTAAATCCACATTCCTTCTTCTCTTAGACAAAGGCATCAGGCAAATTTAAAGTACCCACCCAGCAAAGCAGGCTGTTGAGTTTTGAGCAAGCAAGAAAGAAAATAAGAAACATCAACAAAAAGAAAAGCTCTTTCTTCTTCTTTTTCTTCTCGCCCAAGCACAGCACAGACTAACAGCAACAATGGTTCTCGAGGTAAGTAATCGATTGAAACCCGAAAAACAATAACTTAATTATGAATCTAAATCTCGTTTAACGTTTGCTTTGACGTTGTTTAGGCGACTATGATATGCGTCGACAACTCAGAATGGATGCGAAACGGCGATTACTCTCCTTCTCGTTTTCAAGCTCAAGCTGATGCTGTTAATCTCTTATGCGGCGCTAAAACCCAAGTAATTTCACTCTCTTTTTCTCCTTTTTGGGTTTTGTTCGATAAGTCTGGTTTTGATTTTTTGGGGTAATTGTAGTCGAATCCAGAGAATACAGTGGGGATATTAACAATGGCAGGCAAACAAGTTCGGGTTTTGACTACTCTTACTAGTGATCTTGGCAAGATTTTGTCTTGCATGCACGGTGCGTTTATTTTATACCATGCCCTTTCATACTTCAATTATTATTATTTTAATTAATTAATGTGCTAGTTTTGTTTTTGATCTTGAATTTATTGGTGGGTTTTGTTTTTTTTCTTATATATAATTTAGGCTGTTTTATGGTTACTGGTTATTATCAAGTTTGAGTATTTATGTATGTACTGTGAATGGCAAAGGTCACTACTCTACAACTGAGCTTTGTTAGAGTGTTTTATGGTTACTGGAGGTGATTGAATTCAGATTTTTATGTATTGTGAAGGAAGAAGTTCAAACTTTATAGCTAATGTGATAAATTGCCGCAGTTATAACCATTTATAGGTGAAAAAGAATAGCAAAGCTTGTTTCTGAATGTGAGCAATACAATGCAATCTGAAATACCCTAAACCAACTCTAAGTTTTCAGTTAAATTCACAAGCACTTTCTTGCTTTTTTTTCAAATTATTTGATATTAAAGTCTATCAGTTAATTTCTTTGTTATGTAGATCTAGAAGTGGGTGGTGAGATGAATCTATCAGCTGGAATTCAGGTTGCACAACTAGCTCTCAAGCATCGTCAAAACAAAAATCAGCAGCAAAGAATAATAGTTTTTGCTGGAAGGTAAGCTTGTTTGTTGGTTTACTGCGACTAGCTTGTTCTTTTTTGTTTTTGATCTAAGTTTGTCTTTTTTTGCTAAATGTTTTTTCAGTCCTATCCAATATGATAAGAAGATGTTGGAGACCATAGGAAAGAAATTAAAAAAGAACAATGTATCTCTAGATATTGTTGATTTTGGAGAAGACAAGGAGGGGAAGCCGGAGAAGTTGGAGGCCCTCTTTGCTGCTGTCAATAGCAATGAGAGTAGCCATATAGTTCACATTCCTCCTGGTGGAGTTGCTATTTCTGATGCTCTTATGAGGTGTGATACTCTATCTTCCTTTGTTTCACTAGTTGAGGCTGCAGCTATCAGTGTGCAAATTAATGGTTATTTCTTTATGAGAATGGTTTCAAATATGCTGATTTGAAAGAGCGATTTTTGTTAAAATAGAGTTGATACGTGTTGTAATTGTGGATTTGATTTGGAGAGCTGAAGTAATTCACATGTAATTGAAGAGCTCCTCACATTGTTTTTTCTTGTGATAATAAGCAACTGAATCGTATACAATCACTATCGGATATTTCTTGTCTCATAATGAAATGTAAGATATCCGATCAATCAATAATATTTTACCTCATTTGTGATGTTGTTCAAGTGATTTGAATTTTTTATTACATTGGCAGTACACCTGTATTCACTGGAGATGGGGAAGGAGGGAGTGGCTTTGCTGTGGCGGCTGCAGCAGCTGGTGGTGGCGACTTTGATTTTGGCGTAGATCCTAATTTAGATCCAGAGCTGGCTCTTGCCCTTAGAGTTTCTATGGAAGAGGAAAGAGCTAGGCAAGAAGCTGCTGCAAAAAGGGCTGCTGATGAAGCTGCTAGACAAGAAAAGGGAGAAGAACCACCATCCAATTCACAGGACGCAACAATGGTTGACAAGGCTGCCGAAGCAACCAACAATGCTTCTGAACCAATGGTTGGTTTCATTTTGACTCTTACCTGTTTGTGTCTGTGGGTCAATACTTCTGCTGGACAAAGCTTGCTTTATGCTTTCTGTTTGGGTGTGTCTTTCTGGTTTCTTGAATTTGCTTTGACAATTAACTGTGGTGATAGGATGAAGTGAATGCTCTCCTTCAGCATGCAATTGCTCTATCAATGGAGAACTCTGGATCTGATCCCTCAGTTCGCGATTCTGAAATGGCAGAGGCAACCAATGAAGATCAGGATCTGGCAGTGGGTAGGTTTTGTTCCATTTTAATAAACATGGCCTGCTATGCTTCGAATTTCTCTCTGCTTCTCTAATTGATATATAATAAAGTGCTCCTGTATATTAATTGCTAATGAACACCTGGATGTGAGCTCAAAGCTCACATTTAAATTTCAATTCTCCTGAGATTCATGTATGACATATTTACATTATTCTAATGTTTCATTATTTGTTTGTACTTGTGTCTTGTGTTGAGGATAAGAGAAATCAGAAAGGATAATGTATTGTTAAGAAGCCAATAATTTTGGGATTTACATGCAATTGAATGTGGAATCGACTAGCAAGTGCCAGTGCACCCAAAAAATTACTCAACGGTTCTTTTTCTAGTAGAACTTCTGATTGTATTGGCGTACTTATGAATTTTTTATGATTGGTTATTGGTTTTTCTTTCTGAACTTCCTGGTTTCTAGGTGAACTGCTATCATCTTTGCCCAAGTTACTATGAAATTGACACAACATTTTTTAAACCTTGCCATGATGTGCGCCAAAGCTTCAAACACTTGTCAAATTTGTTCTGGTGCCATGATTTTTAAATTAAATTGGTGAGCCTGCATTGACCCACTGAATATCTCTTGCTTGCAGCTCTTCAGATCTCCATTCAGGAAACTGCAAAAGATTCATCAAGTCAGTCAGATATGAGCAAGGCTCTGGAGGATCAGTCTTTTATGTCATCTGTCGTTGCATCAGTAAGTACACTTTGAACCTGCCTATAAAGGACTCCTTGATTGATCACCTTCAGCACTAGGTTTTCTTTCTGACATTTTATTCATCTTGCAGCTTCCAGGAGTTGACCCTAACGATCCCTCAGTGAAGGAACTGCTAGCATCTTTGCAAGGCCAATCTGAGGTGTGCTCATGCTTTTTAATTGTTTCTTTGTGTCAAACATTTGCAATGCACATGTTCTAAATTTGCGATCATTATTATTAGCAGTCCGAACAGAAGAAGAATGAAGATAATCCACCAAGTGATGGCAAGTGAATGGCTCTTGATAACTCTTCATGAAAAGCATTGCGCTGAGGAGAATGAATAGAAAAGCAGACTTGATAGAAACACCTGTTGAATTTACTACCTATTTTCCAGTTCTAATGCTTTTACTTGAATAGGCTGAATATCGGGGTAGGATGTGAGAATTGCTGTCATTATGCTTTTAACGATATGCAATGGAATTGCTGTCTTTGTTCTGCGGCTCGCTTTATGGTTGCTTGCATTGGGAAGAAAACAATGGCTCATTGTTAGTTAAAATTGGAGTTGCTATCTTTCATTCTTATTGATGTCACATTGACTAGTATTCTGCTTTTCGTTTCCCTCCCTCGATCCTGATTCTATGTGAAATAACGTCACAGCCTGGTATCAGTCTGGTCAGTCTCTCAGGGTCTGTCTTGGACAGGGTAAACAATAGCAGGAGCCAGACTCTCTGTTCAGAAATTTCGAAGCAGTGTGCAAGAGGTGTTGTCATTGCGAGCAAGACTGGAGGCAAAACTGCTATTTGCTTTAAGCCTTCAGTGAAACCAGCACTTCGCTAAAGAGGGATGGATATGGGAAAGGATGCATGGAGTAAAGTGGAAGGATGAGGAGGGGAAATGATGAACGAGTTACTATCAATTTAGTGTCTTGCTAACGAGGAAGGAGAGGGATGATTCGAAAATTACAAGGGATAAAAATGGAAGTCGAAAGAACTGGAAATTATCAAATGATGTAAATAATGTTTTTCTTTCCATCCATCCTCCCCCTTCATATGGCCATATAGTGCTTGCAAACGAGACAGACAAAGTCACAAAAGGTCTGTTCTGGATGTAAAAGTTAGAAACTGGCGGTACAGACCTTTCGCCTCAGTTGAGTTAATTACCCGGTTCACCAGGCTGGGCCATTATTCTTGAATAATGCGACCCGGATGCAAATTTCCTAACCACTCGAAGGATTAGGGTCACCGCCAAATTGAGTAGTTCCATTAAGAAGCCAGGAACCTAGCGGGGGGTTCGTGGGGTTGAAACAGGCAAGTCATTTCATAGCCACGCCTTGCTCTCACCATATTCTGCCATGCCATGACACTTGTAGTGACTAGATATTCTATGAACAAATAATCCATGGACAGTAGTTGTGGGACACATGTAGGGTTACTAATTTCCACAAAAGAGGGCCATCATCAGAGTAAATGACATGTCCCCTTTGCACTCCCATTTCTTCTTTTGCTTGTGGTTTCTGAAGATGTTAGTGTTTGTACTATCTTTAACACCAAAACTAGTCATCTTTATCACGAATAATGCATAGGTATATGTAATGCTATTCTATAGAAAAATTTAAAAAATATTTAGGTTTAAAAATATAATTTATATTATTTTTTAATATAAATCCTCGAGTAAAAAATTTTTAAACTTGAAACTTGTATATATTCATCATTATCTTATGTTTAACTTTATCATATAAAATAAAAATTATAAAATTTAAAATCATTATTACTTAATTATCAAGATTATGAAATCATGTCAAATAATTATATTAATCTAAAAATTTAATCTGTTAGATGAGACTCTAAAATAACATTCTTTATTATTTTCTACCGTACTTTTGTTAGACTATGGTAAAATAACCTTAAACACATAAAGTTTGCAATGGCTCTATTTGATTTTTTAATCAACAATCAAACTAGTTTCAAATTAGCTTTTATTCATTGAATCTAAATCTTTCTTCTCTCAAAATTTAAAGTAGAGCATATAATCAAATTTAAAAAATCTTTATTAGTTTCACAAAGTAGATGCATGCAAGTCTTCATTAGCTTTTATTCATTGAAAATTTTTTAAATTTAAAACTTGTATGTATTCAACATTATTTTATGTATAACTTTATAAGATAAAATAAAAATTATGAAATTTAAAATTATTACCGCTTAATCTTTAAAACTATGATATAATGTCAAATAATTATCTTAATCTAAGATTTTATTCCGCTAGGTGAGACTCTAAAATAAGATTCTTTATTGTTTTCTATCATATTTTTGGTAGACAAGTTTATGAAAAAACTCAAAGAAAAAACTCAAAATCTTGGAGAGATGAATACTTCAACGCACCAAAAATTATAATGATGGATATAAACAAGTAAATAATAACTCAATTGAAGGTAAAATAACCTTGAACACATAAAGTTTGCAATGGCTCTATTTATTTTTTTAATCAACAATCAAAATATTTTCAAATTAGCTTATATTCATTAAATCTAAATCTTTCTTCTCTCAAAATTTAAAGTAGACCATATAATCAAATTTGGATGAATGTATATATATATATTTGCTACTCGAGCTAAAAACCCTCCAAGGGTGGGTCAACTTCAGTGGTTTCTCTTGTACCTAGAAGCTTTCTCTTCAGTTTCGACAGTGCTTTTTCTGCAAAGTTCTTTTCTTCTATCCTCTTTTCGCCATTGCTTTTACGCTAAGACTTGGTTTTGAGGAACACAAGGACAGGGAGATAGGGATGTGGGTTTGTGATCCGAGATTGGGACCACCGTATTATCTGCATAGTAAAAGTGCATGCCTAGTTTATGTGATCGAGCAAGTTGGTCAGCAACGCCCCTTGTCAAGTGTAGCCGCGCTGCTCCAATTCTCTACCCAGCCCGATAAAGGTTAAAAAAAGTTCTTTAAGAAAACTAAAAGTCATTTTTCGATAACCTAATTGTGAAGTGATTTTTCAATTCAATTTTATTTTTTTAAAAGGGATTTGTCTACGATTTCCATGTCACCTTCTGAGCTGTTGGGAGCTACAGATGATAAAATTTGAAGAACATTAGGAGGGTCAACTTTATTGCCCTTACAGATTTATATCCACAAAACAGAATGCGATCCTACTCAAGCACATTGTTTTCGAATATCATGTTACGATATTTGGTCAATTAAAATATAAAGTAGGAAGATGAAGGTTTTATTTGGTCAATTAAAATTTTAGGTTTACTTTCTAACGATTCTTGGTTTGAATATTATAAATTTCAAAGTCATTGGAAACTTACATGGTCGTTAACTTCAGGGCTCGTGGAATTAGCCGAGATGCGCGCAAGTTGACCCGGACATCTATGTTAATCTAAAAATATATATAAAATAGGGGCAAATTGAATCTATAAACCTGGAAATAGCATTTGTTTCTCAACAAAAATTGCTAGAATTTGCCATTATTATTATTTTCTACCAATACATAATAAAAATTAAATTTTAAATCGAAAAAAACTCAATTTCAACACTTGATCTTGTAATTTAAAGGATTTTTTTTTCATTCTTCCTCTCAGTCAGAACGTATCAATTATTTGACTTTTGTTGATAGTGTATCACTTCATTCGTTAAAAATTATTGATTTATAGCTCTTTACCTTAATATTCTAAAATAACTTGGGTTTTTTTATAGTATTTTATTATTCATGTATATGAACAATAAAACACCTTAATATATTTGTTTTAATCCTATTATAGCAATTATGTATTCTGGCTAAGTTGGTTAGCAGGCCAGCGTCGCGGGTTTAAACGATGGAGGCACAAATATTTTATACATTCGCTTGTCCTTTATTTTTTCGGACAACATGAATCTCATATTTTTTAAAAAAATAAAAATAAAAACAGGCAATATGTCGTCCTTCTCCTCAATAAAAATAATAAACAAGGCTAGACGTACAAGCTTAGTTTCCCGGATTACATGAGCCGGATTACATGAGCCTGACTTGCTAATGGTGGGCTAGGCCCATGTATCATGATAGCTAACTTGTTGCCTATGATTTTTTTTCTCTCTCAAAAAAGTCATATGCCCTTCTAAATAAGTTTTAAACATGATTTTATAAACATTTATGATTTTATTTTAGTATTCAATCACACAAAATATAAATATATTATTTTGAGATTATTTGTCAATTTATTTTAATAATCATAAAATATTTTATCTTAAAAAAATAAAAACAACGATACTAGTTAAAAATATTATGTTAACTAAAATAAACAAGAGATGTGTTAATAAAAAATATTTATCTTGATAAACAAAACTTTAAAAGACTTTGTTTTCAACGTTAATAATAATACTAAAAAAATTTATTTCACAAAGTTTAAAAAGAATTACAGAAATGTCACTATCACTGTTTACTCATAGACAGAATAACAAACGGTCTGTTTGATGATTACATGTCAAATTCACTGACTAGCATACCGACGAACAAAAAAAAGCACTAATGAAATGACATACGATTTTTCTATTGGTGATATGTTATATTCAATGATGGAAGTATCGGCATAATTAAGTGGGTAAAGTTTTTTTCTAGCGTGTTTTGTCTGTTTGTAAGTTCATCTGTAAAATTATTATTGATATATCACAAATCACCGATGAGGGTTTTTCCAACCAATTATTTCTATTCGTGGTCACATCGACAAGTTTTGTGTTGATGAAGTGTGAATATAAATATCGATATAAAATTTCATCTATGAATCTAAAAAATCTGGCAGTAACAATACTAAAAGATTTTATAAAACTTGTATATTTTTTTATGTTTAAATAAATTTGGGTACCTCGCGGACATACTAAAAGAATCCTATGGTCAAAATGTGGGATAAATAGATGAAATAAAATTTGTCAAATCGAGGATAATAGTTCATCAAAAATAAAACTAAGGGTAATGGATAGAATCGTAATAATTACTAACACTAGTGGCCATTCAACAGCAACATCTTTATATAAAGGCTGATATACTCAAACCCACCATACCACTACCATTTGTCTAACGAAAACAACACGGTACATCTCGATCCCCTCCAATTCAACAAAAATGGCAATGGCTTTCAAGATGGTACAGCAACATCTTCTTCTCTTTCTTATATTCCTTACCATAACATGTTAATAACTTTTCCTTACATGTATTTGTTTCTTTGTTATGTATCTATGGCAATGACAGGCAACGACAGGCATGTGGGTAACTGATGAATGCAAGAACTCATTCCATGAAATGAAATGGAGAAAAGTTCATAGGTACATAGTGTTCAAGATTGATGAGAAGTCGAGATTGGTAACTGTGGACAAGGTTGGTGGCCCTGGTGAAGGCTATGATGATCTTGCTGCTTCATTGCCAGATGATGATTGCAGATATGCTGTGTTCGATTTCGATTTTGTCACTGTCGACAATTGCCGGAAGAGCAAGATCTTCTTCATCGCATGGTCCGTCCCCTTCTCTTGCAAACTCCTGATTAACTTATCATCACAGTAGGGTAACTGCAAGCCATTTTTTACCCCTCATCAATCACACACAAAAATTACTGAGGTACGAGTATTTTAGGGCAAGGTTCGGATCTGAATCGTCCGCTTACCGTGTTAAGAAATTAACAACGATAACGATGGTTAATGTGGGTCGTAATTATCAAATTTTCGAGTTTTAAAAACTTGGCTATCTTAGTAGGGGCAATTATTTTGATTTTGATCTTGATTAATCTGTAAGAACTTGTAGAGTTTTAGAAGCAAGTGGCCTGATCTTGACCAACGTCTCCTCCACGTCTCTAGACAATTAAAATTAGGTATGGCGTCTAAGGAGACTTGGGTTTCACATGTAGACAAAAAGGTTAGGTCAGTTTGGAAGTATAGTATATGTAATGATTCAAAATAATCCACCATGTATATGATCTTTCTTCGTTCACATAGAGATTAATAATGGGTTGCTTACGAGTCTTGTTAATTTGGGTTAATTTCAGGGCTCCAACAGCATCGAGAATCAGAGCAAAAATGCTTTATGCAACCTCCAAAGATGGATTGAGGAGAGTTCTTGAAGGCGTCCACTATGAACTCCAAGCAACCGACCCAACTGAGATGGGATTTGATTTGATAAGGGACCGAGCCAAGTAAATATGATTAGGGTTAGATAAATTATGTTCTGGCATCGTACTTTTATTTAATAACTCCGACCAGATGTGCTTTCTCGCTGTAACTTTTCGACCTTTATCTTTTAGACTTTTCGGACAAATGTAAGTTGATGTTCTAATTTGTAATAATACTGTGTGTGTCGTACATGGGTGCTAATTAATTTGACGACAATAACCTTCTTTTCTGATCTCTTTTAACATGGAAAGCTTAAAAAAAGCATCTTAGTGTGATTATAATATGCTTAACACTTTAATTTCCACTAAAAGTCTGTTTGGTATGTATTGTAATGCATGGTTATTGTTTTTTTTTAAATTTAAATATTTTTTATTTTTTAAAATTTATTTTTAGCACTAGTATATCAAAATAATTTAAAAATATAAAAAATAATAATTTAAAATAAAATACAACCAAGAAACTTTGGGTCAAATCCACGTAGACTGATTAATTATCAATCAAATTTCTCAATAAAGATTTTTTTTTCAATGGTGCTCTCAATACAAAGTAGAAGTGAGAAAATATAGATTCACCATTATCCATTTAGCATATTAAGACTCGCTTATTGACTGCTTGGCAAGCAGTCGTCCTTTTTCAAGCTCAAGCTAGATTTGTTAATTGTTTTCATAAGAGCTTCGCTGGAATTTTACAGTATCAAGTTATCAACCGTGTTTTATGGATCAAAACCATGTTGAAGCGTAAATTTATTACAAGATTTCTCTTATTGCATCGGATAACATTATTATATAAAAATCTAAAAGATATTGACATTTCAATGTAAAGTTGGCACTGTTCACTCACTCATAATATATTTATAGACGCATTGTTCACGGTTTTTTTTTTAATCATTTGTTTTTAGTCTTTATTAGACCAAATTGTGTCATTTTGTTGGGAATGACGAGATTAAAAGATTAGAGATCAAAGTGAAAAACACTAAGGAATGAGTAACTTTAACAATAAAGTTTGGGCAAAATATTTATTGTAATTCCCAAACTTTACAAATTATAAATAGTGTGTCCTTTTAGTTTTCAAATTTTAAGGAGAAAGTTAATTTTGGACTCAAACTTTGTTTTTCTTATTTTTTGGCCATTGATTTGAGAGATATGAGAGAAATTGACGGAATCCAGCACTAGAGAGAGAATTTTTGTTGGATCCAATTACGATCTTAAAAACGATTGATATTTGTGTCAAATTATTCTGTTAGATGAGAGGAGTTCAAATTAAGTGTTTTATTTTATCTTAAAATGGCTTACAAAAACATATTTGAACTTGAAAAGAATTTTTATTTCAGATTGATTCTGGGTTTCAGGATGGTTTTTTGAGCTATTTTAGGCGAGGAATGGGTCTATCAGTTGACTAAGATGTTTTCTATATATTTTGGGTCAAAAATAAATTTTTAGGTTGAAAAATCTTGTGCCCTGATTTTTCAGCTACCATCATGGTTAGAATCTAGGCAATATCAGATGACATGTCACTCAACTCATCTAAAATAAATAAAAAAATTTAATAGCCTAAGCGTGTTGGCCTTACTTGTCATGCCAAGCAACACCTGGCTTTAAAAAAATAATAATTTTTTTAATTAATATTTTTTTATATGTATTTTTTCAAAATAGTTTTTAAATTTATATTTAAATTAATACTCATTCTCTCTTTTATTTTGTTTATTCAACCTTTTTTAAATAGAATTTATTTTTGAATTATTTTATATGCATTTTATTTTTTAAGAGATTGTTCTAATTCATCTATAACTTTTTATGTTTTATATAAATGAAATTTATTTATAAAAAAATAAAAAATATATTTGTTTTTCAATAATATTTCTAGTATGTGTAACATCGCATAATATTTTTTGTCTCTTATTTTATTAAATTAATTTCATGAGCATCTATTTTTATTATCATTTAATTAAATAACAAATTAATTTTGATGAATAAAGTCATTAAACACAACCGGGTCAAATGCTCGAGTTGCGAGATTAAATATCTTAATCTATATTTGTCTCTTAGTTGTTCAATTTTTATCTTTATTTATCGTTACCAACTTTTATTTATATATTAATATATATAATTATGGATTTATTTGATTAGATGTGTATATAATTTTCTTTATATAAAAAACATTTTAAAAAATCTATATATATAATTTTTTTAAAAGAAAATCCAATCCGCGAGTAAGATAATGAGAGCATGATATCTTTTTTAATGAATTTGAAGTTGCCAGGTGAAAAGAGCAGAAGCCATGGAAACAAAACATGCACATAGAAAGCTTGGAGGTGATAAAAACAAAAACAAAAAAAACATGATTGTCAAGTGTTTGACAAAGATGTGGCACCACCACCTTGACGAAGACAGATACCTCCAATGTGACACCTCAGCAAGTGGGGCTCTCCAGCCTGCTATGTATTTGTTAAAACTTAAAACAGAGTCTTTAATTTGAACGATTATCAGCACACAGAGCACTCCACGTACACGTGGTTATGATGCACAGCCATATTATAACAAAAAGGTCAAAGAGCTCAGGATTTCGCTGAATATTTTTCATAATGGTCAACCATATTATTTTGTTCTTGTTTCCTAAAATCATTTAGTTTTGTTTCAGGGGAAAAAGATTTTTTTTTTATGGGATCTTTTACTCGTTAAAAGAATAAATGAGCTTAAATAGTTTTTTTATATTTTTATTCTACAGTATAATTATTTTTATTACCTTCGACTGCAAATATATTAAATTTTATTAAGGGATTTTTTAGTATTTTGATTTAATTTTATAACAGTTAAATTACTTCATTACCCTTAAATTTTTAAAAGCTTTACCTTTAATCTAGGGGTTCTTTTATCTTTTTCATTTGGTTGTTTGGTAGGTGCTGGGTATCATTAGGGGTAGCAAGGTAATTTCATAAATAAGCAAAAAAACAAAAGCTAGAAGCACTTGAACAGTGTTCGTCGGGTTCAGACATAGCATGTGGTGCCTTTCGACTGCAAATATATTAAATTTTATTAAGGGATTTTTTAGTCTTTGATTTAATTTTATACCAGTTAAATTACTTCATTGCCCTTAAAATTTTAAAAGCTTTGCCTTTAATTCAAGGGTTCTTTTGTCTTTTTCATTTGGTTGTTTGGTAGGTACTAGGTATCATTAGGGATAGTAAGGTAATTTTATAAATAAGTAAAAAAACAAAATCTAGAAGCGTGTGAACAGTGTCCGTTAGGTTTAGAGTGTGTTTGGTATTGCTGTTGCTGTTGTGGTTGTGGTTTTAAAAAAGTTGTTTTATAAAAAGTACTTTTAGTTGAGGTTGGTTTGAAAAAATATATGTTTGGTTAAAACTGTGTTTGAAATTGAGGTTGAATAAAAAGTAGTTTAATGTGTTTGGTTAAAAAAATGCTTTTCAAATTGAGATTATAAAATAATTAAAAAATATTTTTAATTTAAATATTGTAGATTTAACTACTATTATTACATCATGAAATAAATAATATTGATATCAAATATTTTTTATTATTCCATTAAACTATATGCAATGTCATCACATACGAAATATATCCAACAGTAACTATATATTTTCATGGTTTTTTAAGCACGCAACAACAAAAACTGCATTTTTTATTACGTCATCAAGCGATCTCCTTCTAATTTTTTGAATAAAACACAATTAAAATAAAAATACAACCTGAATTTTTTTTAACTGGGTCGGACCCGGCAAGAACATAATTGGAATTGCGATCAAATTCCACAAATGTTACGTCATCATGCGATATCCTTCTAATTTATATAGTGTTATTAAATAATATTAAATACTAGTTTTTCGAGTAAAACTTAATTTTTAAAAAAATATTTTACAATTTCATTACGTACAAAATTTATTCGATAAAAATTACAGTTTTCATGATTTTTTGAGCATACAATAAAATTAGTTAAAATATTATCAGAAATAAAATTAAGATTACAGTACGAGTAAATTTAATTCACCTTAAACTAATTTTTTTGAAATAATAATTAAAAAAAAACTAAACTTTTCCTGGTTTTTTCGAAATAATAATTAAAAAAAAACTAAACTTTTCCTGGTTTTTCAAAAAAAAAAAACTGATTTAAGTTTAAGTGTACAGTGCAAGTAAATTAACTCACTCGCACTGTACAGTGGAGCAGGAGAAGCAGCCAAATACTGCTTCTCCAAAACCTGCGGTTTCATTTTAATTTGTAGTGGGTCCTACTAGTGAAAAGTATTTTTTTTCCCTTACCGAACGATATTACGTGTGGCTGCGGGTGAACCTCACCCGCTACCACACTCCCAAATGGCCACTTAGACAGAGCATGTGGTGCCTTTTAATTGCCAAAATCTTGCTTTCAAAAAGTTAACGGGTGTTAAGCATCTTAGTTTCATCCTCTTCTAATTACTAATTTTTTTTTTTTACTCTTTTTAAAACGTTGATATGGCATGAATTTCATTTTTTATATTAAAAAAATTAATCTGACATGCAATATAACGCGGGTTATTTACCTAGTTCTTTGCTAAATTATATTCTTAACTGAGTTGAAGTTATTAGAAAAAACTATATAGGTCAAAGTAATTTATTTATTTTTGTATTGACTAACATTCATGATGATGAGTGCTCATTTGTCATTATAATAGCTTCTATTTTTAAAGTGTTTTGAATTTTATTTTTTTGTTTTAAAAAATATTAAATTGATAATTTTAAATATTTTATTATTATTATTTAGATGTACTAATAACAAAAATAAAAAATATTATTTTAAAACATTAAAATAAAAATAAAAAAACACTTTAAAAAAATATTATCCACTATATTATCAAACACAGAATTACAGTATCAGAAGGCAAGATACTTGCTTTAACCAGCCATATCGTAATTAACGGGAGCTGCAATTTCTTGTTTCTATCAATTTCGCATATCCAATGGCAGTGATTTCTGGGTTCCCAAGAGTGCAGGCATAATCAAATATAGACCCAAAGTCTCAACCGCAGCATCGACAAAGTTTCAACAACAAGAAACCTAGCTAGGGCTACAAAATAAGATGAGAATTGATATCATGGGCCACAGCCTCAACAAACTCGAATAATTTCCACCATATTTAGGAGTTTTTATCCTGCAATTAGCCTATAATAACGTCCAAATTTGCTAAAATAATGATGATGGAGTACTTTTCACATCACTTTTTATTTCAATTACCCAAGTTCTGATGGAATAGGAAGAGCACGCACAACCACCAGGGACATGATTCCTCACCTAAGTCAACATCGCTAGTAAGCCGTATCTCCCTGTTACTATCTGGGCCAACGATTTACGCTACGAAGCTAATGTTTATGAGATGGTAGAAGATGTAGATTGATGCCATTTAATTTGCCTTTATTTATGATTTTATAATTATTTTTCAAGAGCGTGTGGTTTTTCAAGCTGGGCAAGTTATTCGGGTAAATAGAATTGGCCCAAGTCTGCTACATGGTCCAATAAACAAATTTACTTGACCCTCAAGAAATTCCAGGCACACGATCCGGAAACGAGCCCAAGAAAGGGTCAGAAGTGCATGCTCTGCGTCCAAAAGCTTGCTAACGAGCCCCATGGCAGCGACAATGGCAGCAAGCCAGCACCTCGCATAAAGTTTTCCCTCCAAGCAAAACTTGAGAAAAACGAAATACATTAAAGGGTCCTAATTTTCTTGGACATAGTGATTGCCGTTGTCTTCTACTTCGTCACTTCTTGCTATCTGGAAATGGCCTTCACATCTAATCTCTCAAATCCAGGGAATTATCACCTTTGAAAGAGAAAGTTCGGCAACTTTCTTTCCAACCACAGATAAAAAAAAGAAGCAAGTTTCTCTTTCAGCTCCTTTTCCTTCTCTGAACAATACCACATGACATGGTACTACTGAACCACTCCTCATCAATCACACCCAAATTAAAGAAAAGAAGTCATTGTCATCTTCAAACTAATTGAGTCATGTTAACACTGTTGTCAGACCGGTTTGAAGACAAATTCAAAGAAGAGCTGGATCTTGGGTTATTGAGTCAATTATTATTATTTTATTAAAATTGTAGTGTGTTTTTTTACAAGATATTAACCCAGTTAAATTTGAATTGGTCTTGACTAGGTTAACCCAATTACTAAAAACCCAGTTAAGTCGAAGAAGGTTTTTTCTTCGTATGTAATGAATTCTATGTAAGAGAAAATGATGTTATGTGTATATGTTAAAAATTGAGAAATTATAAATCTTTTTACCTTGATAGTTTATAAAATATTTATACGTTTAAATCTTGTTTTTTGCTTGAATAAAGGGGGCTGAAAAGACATTTTATCATGATAACATTAATAAGAAGTAAATATCTCTTATATGTATATTAATGAAAAATAAATATTCACTACACAAATACTAACGAGAAAAAAATACCTCTGACGCATGTGTTGATCAAATAAAAATATGATAAGCTATGAGAACATATAGGGGTGTGGATGAAGTATAGATTTGATGAGCAAGTTTTTTGTTTTACATGAAATAAGGTCAAGTAATACCCAATTCTTCAAAGGGTATGATGCCTAGAATCCGTTGCCACACTTTGAATCCACGCTAAAAAGCCTGTGTTAAGTAAACTATCTAAGGGGACCAGGTGTTGGGCCCAAACAATGCCCGAGATTGGGCCCAAGCTGCAACCGTGATGCCTAGGCCCAGGAGGTGTCGGGCGGAGCATTGAGCAATTCCTAAGACTAGGCCAGGTCATGACACCTAGGCCCAAGGAGTGTTGGGCATGGCATTGAGCAATTCCCGAGACTGGACCGGGTCATGATGCTAGGCTCAAGGAGTACAAAACTGGTTGCCCTAGCATTGAGCCCAAGCAGCGCGCCTAAATTCAGGGGGAGCCAGTAAAAAATCACAAAGGGTTAAGTGTAGGGCATGGAGGCGATGCCTGGGCCAAAAAGGTGTCAGAACGTGCACCTAGCATTGGGCCTACATGCGACACCTAGGCTCAAGGAGTGTTAGGCGCCGGGGCAGGTGCTGAGGGCCAAGCATTGAGCGCCTGGTGTTGGGCAATGCCCGAAACTAGATCTAGACCACAACACCTAGGCCTAATGAGAGCTAGCTAGCTGGTCTAGCACCGGGCCCAGGTAAGGCGCTAGAGCCCGGGGGCACCAGGCCAGTGGCTTGACAACTTGTTTTATTTATAAGGCGTCAGGCAAGTGGCCTGGTGCCATATACATATGTGAAAAACACCAGGTCAAGTGGCCTGGTGCTGGATGTTGGGGCCACGCTTTGTGATTGGATTCAAAACTTGTTTCCGGATCCTGTACGAGGTAACAAAAAAATAGTTTTTAAACCAACAAAAATTTGTTTAAAAATATTATAGATTTTGTTCATCAATGTTATTTATATAAAAGATATGCAAGTAGTGAAATAGATGAAACTTATCGTGTGTCCATAATTTCATTTACACGAGCATTTTTATATTTTTTATTTGGCTGTGATTCAATTGTTTATTTTAAATTATACTTTAGTTTTAGATTATTTTTTATTGTTTTTAGATTATTTTAATATATTAATTTTAAATAATAATAATAATAATAAATATTATTTTAATATATTTCTAAATAAAAATACTTTAAAATGACTGAATGGTGGCATTCTAATGTAATTCTTGATTTAGAGGTTGTTCATTTGTGTGTTTTAAAAATATTTATAAAAAAATTTAATTTTTTTATTTTAAATTAATATATTTTTATTTTTCAGATCAGTATATTATGTTAATAATAATTTTTTAAAATATTTTAATATATTAAGAAAACTTTAAAAAATAATTTTTAAGACATCGATGACACGACACGACTGGAAACAAAACTAGCGGCAACGACGAACGCTTTTTCCATCTAAAAAAGATAAGATGATGATGATATGTGGGGCCACAGACAAGATTTTTTATAAGGGACCCATTTTGGAGATGACAATGTGACCACATGTCCGCCACGCGACAATTTTAATGTACTGGTGTCTGATTTCACCGTCTGTCTTCAAGAATGGTTGCCAAGACTTCGACTTTCGCGTAGTGTTTATCATAGGAAATTGCATTTTCAACCCTATAGGTTTAAATAATTTCCTCCTCGATCCCTTTTTTTTAATTTTTTTTAACAATTTTCTTAAATATCTCCACAAACTTACAAAAGGAATATTACTGGAACGAAACTTGGAATTATAAGATTGATAGGACTCCCTGGAGGGAGAAAATAAAATGGAGTTTTGACATTAGCTAATCCAATATTTATATTATTTTTAACTTTGGATAGAACAAGTCTAAAATTGACTAAAAATTGATGTCAAATAACATTAAAAACAAGACTCAATTTGTAGATTTCAAAAAAACAAAAAAACAAAAAACACAAGCATGGATTCTCTAATCCTTAATATAGGGATCATCATTTTTAATTTGATTTGGTTTTTATAAAAAAAAATAATTAAATCAAATTTTTTTATATAAAAAAAACGAAACCGGTTCAAACCGACCAGTTTCGGTTTGGTTTTTTATGACAAAAATCGGTTCAAACCGGTTTGGCTCGGTTTTTTTTATTGGGCTCGGTTTTTTCGGTTTCAGGCTTATAAAACCGAAACTGAATCGGTCGGTTTTTTTTCATGGTTTAATTTTTTCTATTATTTTTTTCAATTTTCTCATTTTAATCAATTTTTTAGTTTTTTTACTCACTCCTACCTCGCTTTTCTATTAAAGCTCGCTATAAATATCTCCTTGGTACGGTGCATATTTATGAATTTGAAAGAAAAGAATCAGATATAAAAAAAAAGTGTAAGAAATGATAGAAAATCAAATGGAATTTTTTTGAAGTGGTTTTTTTTTTTTTTTTTTAAGGAGGAAAGTTTATTCAATGTCGGAGAGAAAACACTCCCTTCAAAATGTTTATAAGGCTTTTGGCTGTGTAATAAGTTATAGATGAGTCAATCCTCTTTTATGGATCTTGTGTATAAATATCTATAATATTAAAGATTGGCAATTGAAACCAAAATTGCCAATAAGATTATTATTGTTTCTTACTATTCTTAGAATTTAATTTTGTTGACGGAAGTTGATTCGCATATATGATAGTTAAAATTAAACTGAATTCACATCTATTTATTTTAATTAAAAACCAAAATATTATTTACAAAAGTTGTATAGTTTTATTGTATTGCTTCAAGTACATAAATAATTCCAATTATTGCATAAAACTGAGTAACGTTTTCTTTTCCTTTTTTTCTCCTTATTAGCCTGGTTGTATTTATAGTTATAAAATCTGGATTGATCCGGCCAAAAAACCAGGTTTTGAGTTATATTAGTTAACCCGGATCAACTCGAATTAACATGGAAAAATTTAAAAATATATATATTTAAATTTTTAACACTTCATATGAAAAAATCAAGAAATAATTCATGCGAATATAGACTATACATGTTGTAAATAATGAAGTTTAAAAAATTACTTCAAAAGGTTTTTATTACACATTGAAAAGATATTATGTTATCCTTTTAAATTGAAATATTTAAACCAAAAAGGTTTTTTATCCTACATTAAAAAACATAACTTTTTTCTTATAAACATAAAGTATATAAAATAAAGGGCTTCAAATTTTATATTGAAAAAATAAAATATTATTCTAGTATTTATATAGTGAACTTTGAAAATGGTTAATAATCAACTAAAAATATAAAAAAGAAGGGTTTCTGGTTAGGAGAAAAAACACATTAAAAAAAAAATAGGTTTCTACTGAGTTTTGCCAGGTACCCCGAGTCATCGGTTAACCTGATGGGTTTTGCCTAGTTTTTGCTCATGCCGATCTTTCACCTTACCCTGACCGGTCCAGCCACCAGGTCGCCTGCTGGGCCAGTCCAAGTTTAATAACCATGGTTGTATTGTTGAATATGTTGTTTTTGTATATGATAAATAACCACTTTAAAAATAGCATTTTCAAACCTTTAAACTAATTGTTGTTTTTTTTTATTTTTTTATTAGTTATTTTTTAAAATATTTTTTATTTTAAAATAATATTTATTTAGAAAAAATATTTTTTAAAATCAACATTTCAAAACAATTTAAAAACATGAAAAAATATTAAATAAAAAATCAAGATTTTTCAAAAAAATACTTCTGTACTGCAAAAAACAAAGGTTGCCTTCATTTCAATCTTCCCAACAAAAACCATGCGTGGCCATTCCTGGGATAAAACACGGTCCAACCATGCGTGGCTATGAAGCTTGAAGGGCTACAGCTGTCAGCCTTTAAGGGCTTGCACGAACCGCAGACGTTGTGGTGGTACCACTCGAGCTAGAAGGTCGTTGCTTAAATGCCAGGTGTTACTTTGAGAAGGACTCGGTGAGTAGTTCTGAATCAATATCATAGTTTTCAATAAGGGTCTGGAATGTGATTAAAAAATAGCCCCAGCTATTAAATTATTGGGTTGATCAATATTATTATTAAATTAATTTTTAGATTATTATTGAACTCGGATTAATATTTGATATTAATTTGATTTAAAGGATATTTGAGAGTATGGTTGCAGTTGTTTTTTAATTTGAAATGCATTAAAATAATATTTTTTATTTTTTAAAAAATTATTTTTAACATTAGCACTTCAAAAATGATCTAAAAACACCATAAAAATATTAATTTTAAAAAAATAAAAAGAATAAAAAATTTTAATTTTTTTAAACACTTTTAAAATGCAAAAATAAACAAACACTTGGTGTTTAGAAGTGTGGTTGCATTTGTTTTTTAAAGTGCCTTTTCACTTTAAAATAATATTTTTTGAAAATGTATCAAAATAATATTTTTTTTTTAAAAAAAATTATGTTTGATATTAGTATATCAAAATACTAAAAAATATTAATTTTAAATATAAAAAATAAAAAATTTTAATTTTTTAAAATATAAAAATAAGCATTGCTTTAATTTCATAAAAATAACTCATCGAGTCATTGGATTTTATCTATATACTGGACCCTTTGGATTAGTAACTGAATTAACTAATCATGTTTGTTTTTTTTTTTTAAAGTGTTTTTTTTTAAAAAAAAATTTTTTTTTTTTTTCAAATTAATATTTTTTTGGTGTTTATTTTTTTCTTTACTTTAAATTAATATTTTTTAAAATTATTTTAATATATTAATATCAAAAATAATTTTTAAAAAATAACAAAATTTATTTTAATATACTTTTAAATAAAAAATATTTTAAAAAATAATTACAATCATAAACAGGTAACTCATCAAAATGTCTGTGGTGTACTCTTTATGCATGCATCGGGGTAGGAGTGCACAGTGATGCTATCTATCAAATATCAATCGTATTTAATTTGCCAAGATTTTCTTGGTAATAAATACTGTAGGCATAATATTTTGTACGGGGATTGCCACGTTTCCAAATAATGAAAGGTAAAATAGACTTGTGCGTCCAGATTCGAATCTCTCTTGTTTTTATGCTGTATTTCAAAATTCATGATGGTTGGTAACAAGGTTTACTTGGTTAGATAATTTATTTAATCAAGTATTCTTGATATTTAATTTATTTTCTATAATTTAGGGAAGTTGGTAGTTTGATGTAGAAAGTTAAATATCTGCAAAATAATCTCCCTTCATGGATTAAAAGACTCTTATATTTAAGTAAATATATTTGTAAATACATTATAATAAATACGTAAAAGATCATTAAATTATAAGAATTTTTTTTTTGTAACCGTGGTTGTTTAGCCAGCTTACGCACATCTTGACTAATCCTCTGAGACTCTAAAGTTAACGACCAGATAAGCCTCCAGTGACCCTAAAATTTGTGGCATTCGAACTGGTGACCTATAAGAAATTCTAGATATTAGGCCTATGTCGCAAGTTTAGACACAAACAATGTTTGAGATTTTATTTTGAAATTAACCTTAACTATTATAAAAAATAAGTTTGAGGGTTTGATTGTAGTTATTTTTTATAGTATTTTTTTATTAAAAAATATATTATTATAATATATTTTTTATTTTTAAAATTATTTTTAACATCACATTAAATAATTTTAAAAAAATGTATTTAAAATGCAATTCTATACATGAGTTGAATATGGTAGAGGGCCAAATATGTGAAGCTGCAATAAAAACACACCACAAGGGATTTGCAGCGAGGTTGGTATCTCAAACAGCGTGGACAGATGAACCAAATGAATGGGGAACTATTCACCAGTTTATTATGTGAATTCCAGTCTTGCTGTCTGATGCATAGTAATTAACCCTGTGACATGGGAGTTTACGACCAGTTGGATGAGTTAACTTGATAAAAAAATTTAAGAAAAAAACCAAAATTATATTTTAAAAAATCAATGAATTCTAACCGAAATAATTAGGTTATTGGAGGAAATCAAATTAATTATAGGTTAATTGTTTTTTAACATCTAATTCTGTTTATACCAAGTAAGTGATGTCCTGTATTAGGGGTGATTATTTTCGGTTTGGTTTAGTTTTTATCAAAAAAAATAACCACCGAATTGTTTTTTAAAAAAAACCGAAACCGAACTGAAACCAATTCAAACTGATCGGTTTCGGTTTGGTTTTTTAGAATAAAAACAGGCTCAAACCCGGTTTAGCTCGATTTTTTCCGGTTTAGCTCGGTTTTTTCTAATTTGACTTGGTTTTTTCGGTTTTCGCTCGATTTTTTCTGGTTCGACTCGGTTTTTTTTTGTTTGGGTTCAGTTCGATTTTTTCGGTTTCAGGCTTATAAAACCGAACATAACCGGTCAGTTTTTTCAAAATTCTAATCGGTTTAGTCGGTTTTTTTTCACGGTTCAGTTTTTTTCGGTTATTGTTTTCTGATTTTCTCGGTTTAATCGGTTTTTTGGTTTTTTTACTTACCCCTAATAGACCCGTAATACAAGCTAAATTTAAATAGTATTTGATATTATGGTAGATATTGTTTTTTTATTAAAATACTTATTTTTTATTTTTTAAAATTTATTTTTAATATTAAAACATAAAAATTAACTTAAAAAAATTAACAAAAATCACAGTAGGCCGCATAAATAAACAGTCACATTAATATAAAGTGATTTGATGCGTCGTGCTCCACGTGGTCATCGCGAGGCAATTAAAGCACGAGACATGTATCACAAGCGTAATTATAACAATGTTAATTGATTTTTGTATATTAAAAAATTATTTAATATTACAGTGATTGTTATTTTTTAAAAATATTTTTTATTTACAAATATATTAAAATAATATTTTTTTAATTTTAAAGTTTTATATCAACATATTAAAACAATTTGAGAATACTATAAAACAATTAATTTGAAGTAAAAATAAAAATATATTTTTAATTTTTTTTAAATACTTTTAAAGCACAAACAAAAAATATCTTCTCTTTATATAAAATCCAAATTACGAGTATAAGTTCTGATTGGTTGCCTGGATTAAGGTATGCCTAATGAATGAAACTTTATTGATGCGACGAACAACTAAATTATTATTCCAGCTCCAACATAATTAAGATACTCTCAATACAGCCAGAGATTGATAAGTAATTTACTGGTTGTGAAATATTCAATTTTTCATTTTAAATTAGCTTTTTTATATATATAATTATTGATGTTTGAATCAGTTTACGCTCACTTGACTAATTTTTTAAGATTTTATGGTTAACGATAATGTAAATCTTTAATAGTTATGAACTGATAATTTTTTAGTAGTAAATGACCAATTAATCCATATTATTAAAATATATCTTTTTAAATAATATCGTTGATGTAGTGGATTCCACTAATAAGCTTTATGTAATATTAATAATATTAATCGACTGGTGTTACTAAAATAAATAAAAACTGTTTGGAGGCGAATAACATAAAGACTTAGCGATCGTAAGTTTTTTTTGGACTTGTATAAATGTTATAAGTTTAGTTTTTGTATAGAATAATATCATATTAAAAAAAAAGTAAGAATAATTCCTCACAGCTTCATTATCAATCAAAACCTTGTTTTTTTAGAAAATTTTAAAAATATATGTCTCACATAATCATGTGTTTTAAAAAAATTAGTATTTTTTTTAAAGTAATATAAGAATATAAAAAATAAAAATCTTTAACCACTCTATTTTTTTTAATATGGATATCCGGGTTAATTTATATGTACCCTAACTAATTTCACAAACCATAAAATTAATAATTATATAAATCTCTAATAACCCTAAAATTTATGAGATATTTAACTACTCTATTAATCCCTTTTAAGTTTACTTACCCAATTCTATCATTTATAAAGAAGAAAAATAAAACTCTTTTTGTATTTAATAAGCGTTCAGTAAAAAGTATTTTTTTTACTTTAAAATTGTTTTAATATATTAGTATTAAAAATAAATTTTATAAAAATATTTTAAAAAGCAAAAAGGGATCTTAGTCTTAACTGCAGAGTAAAAGAGAGAGAGGGGGAAAAAAGTGTCGAAACTGTCTCCATCAATGCGAGACGGTCCATCTCTAGGAAGTTACTTTAAGGGGGGCAGGGCTATTTTTACACTTTATAAACAGTTACCATAATTTAGATTCCTTCTGATCTCACAATCCACATGTTATGAGTTCGGACCCTGCCTGCGCTGTCGTACCATCATTTTCGAACAAGTGGACCGGTAAGGTAATGAAACGGCGAGTCCCATTAATCCGACGGTCATGATTAAACATCATGTGCAACAAACGATGTCAAATAATTTTCAAACTGTTTTAATACCAACTGACCACCTCCATCTGTAAAGCTAAGAAAGCGGTCCCACCATATCATGCCATCGTCCTTCACTTTAAAATACTCAATCAAACCTCTAGCTTTTTCCTACTTTTATTTATTTATCTTTGTTTTCATTCTCTCTCTCTCTCTTCTGGGAAATTGATGCGGACGACATATCCAACTCTTGATCAAGGTTATCAATTCTATTTTGATAGATATTTTGTTTTTTTAATTGGAATGGAATGTTTCAGTTTTGAAGTGTTCTGATATGTCATTTCGGGGTTGTATTGTTCATATATATATATATATTCAACAAACATAATTCAAATTTAAGATAAATTAATTATAAATTATGCAATACAAACACAATGCCAAACAAATATAATTTCAAAATTTAAAATATTTCTAAATAGTCAAGATTAAATAGATCTTTAACTTAAAGTAATTCAACTTAAACAAAATATCAAAATATTATGAAAGTAAAATGTTTTAACACAAATATTTTAAATATAAAGTTAGGTCAATGTTATTAAGGCTAATGGAATCTAAAGCATCCCTTGTTTTACTCAAATTCCTACAAAGTATAAACATGAAAAAAACAACATGAATATAAACCATATATATTAGTGATAAATCTAATTTTAAAAAATTAATATCATTGTTAATGAAAATAGTAATAATAATTTTCAATGTTATTATTAATATCATTGTTATAGAAAATAGTAATAAAAAAGAGCTTTTTATAATTGGGTGGTTTAATTAATTAAATTGAATAAGGTTCAATTTGATTCAATGGCTTTTCAAGAGCGGAACGGAACATGTGGAATGGAACCAGAGCGTTTCGGGCGGAATTTAGCCGAAAAATCCGAACGGACCGAGATTTAAAATGAGATGAAATTTGTTCCGTTTTGTTCTGTTTTTTGAATTGGTATGGAATGTTTCGGCCATTCCAGGAGGAACGGAACGGAATTGACAACCTTGGTCTTGATTCTCTCGCGTCACCATCTCCTGGTTTAAAGTAAGTTTCCGCGTATGTGATAAGTAGTAGTCTGGTAAAAATATATTTTTTAAATATATTAAAATGTATTTTTAAAAAATTTATTTAAAACATCAATATATTAAAATATATGAAAAAACTAAAAAAATAATTTAAAATAAAAATGGGATAGCCTCCCTCATTTTTTTGCATCTTTTTTCTAAGTTGATGATTCTAATGAATATTTGGAATTTGAATTACTGGTATATATTTTTAATTTTCAAAAATAAAAAATTATTTCTATAATATCATAGCATACTAAAAATTAAATATAGTTTTCAAAATCAGATTTAATTTTAATATTAGATATTATATAAGTTTAATGGTCTAATTTTGATAAAGTTGAGAGTGCAAATTTAAATCTTCAATATATTTATGTCCATTAAAAAATATTATTAAATATTAACATAAAAATACGCACACCTTGATTTAGGTATAATTTTTGTTTTTTTTTAAAAGCTCTAACCGTTAGACAGGAAAAAATAATTAAGGTCACTCAAAAACAGTGGTGACTCGTCAATCTCAGTAAAAGAACAAGAAAATATCCGCAGACATTTCCAAATTCCAAGATTTTTAAGTTAATCAACAATTAATTAAATTACTAATCACGTTTAGTTTTTAATCTAAACTCTTAAGATAAAAAAATTAAAAAAGCTATAAAAAAAAGGGGACAATAATCTCTTTATTCTCTCTATATCTTCCCCATCCCTGTCGGTCTCAGACACCCACTTCACTCTCAACTTCAATGGCTCCTTTTCCCTCCCATCCCATCCCCTTACTCTTCCTCCTCCTTTCCTTCCTCCCTCTCCTCTCACTCTCCGCCGTTGATCAACCCTACAAAACCTACAAAACCTACATCGTACGCATTGACTCTCAATCTAAGCCCTCCATTTTCCCGACACACTACCACTGGTACACCACTGAATTCACTGACGCCCCTCAAATACTCCACACTTACGACACCGTTTTCCATGGCTTTTCCGCCACACTCACACCAGACCACGCCGCCACTCTCAGCCAACACCCATCAGTTCTTGCGGTGTTTGAAGACAAACGGCAACAACTCCACACCACCCGGTCCCCTCAGTTTCTTGGACTCAGAAACCAACGTGGTCTCTGGTCGGATTCTGATTATGGTTCTGATGTTATCATTGGCGTTCTCGATACCGGGATCTGGCCAGAACGACGGAGCTTCTCTGACGTCAATCTTGGAGCGATTCCTGCTCGGTGGAAAGGAATTTGTGAAGTCGGTGAAAGATTTTCAGCAAGAAACTGCAACAAGAAGTTGATTGGTGCCCGGTTTTTTATCAAAGGACATGAGGCAGCAAGTGGGAGCATGGGACCGATTACTCCTATAAATGAAACTGTGGAGTTTAAGTCTCCACGAGACGCCGATGGTCATGGGACTCACACGGCATCAACTGCCGCAGGAAGGCATGTGTTTGGTGCTAGCATGGAAGGGTACGCGGCAGGGATTGCTAAAGGGGTAGCGCCGAAAGCACGTTTGGCCGTTTATAAAGTTTGTTGGAAGAATGCAGGGTGTTTTGATTCTGATATTTTAGCTGCTTTTGATGCTGCGGTTAAAGATGGAGTTGATGTCATTTCGATTTCCATTGGTGGTGGTGATGGGATTTCGGCACCTTATTATCTTGATCCGATTGCCATCGGTGCTTATGGTGCGGCTTCTAGAGGGGTTTTTGTCTCGTCTTCGGCTGGGAATGACGGGCCTAATTTAATGTCAGTGACGAATCTTGCTCCGTGGATTGTTACTGTTGGTGCTGGAACAATTGACAGGAATTTCCCCGCAGAAGTTGTTCTTGGTAACGGGAAGAGATTATCTGGTGTTTCGCTATATGCTGGTTTGCCATTGAGTGGTAAAATGTATCCTCTGGTTTATCCGGGCAAATCAGGGGTTTTGTCTTCGTCACTGTGTATGGAAAATTCATTGGATCCTAATATGGTGAAGGGAAAAATTGTTGTTTGCGATCGCGGAAGTAGCGCAAGAGTGGCAAAAGGGTTGGTTGTTAAGAAAGCTGGAGGTGTTGGTATGATTCTTGCTAATGGAATGTCTAATGGTGAAGGTTTAGTTGGCGATGCTCATTTAATTCCTACTTGTGCTCTTGGTTCTGATGAGGGTGATACAGTTAAGGCTTATGTTTCAGCCACTTCGAATCCGGTTGCTACTATTGCTTTCAAGGGTACTGTGATCGGAATCAAACCAGCTCCTGTTGTGGCTTCGTTTTCGGGTAGGGGGCCAAATGGATTGACCCCGGAGATTCTGAAGCCGGACTTGATTGCTCCTGGGGTGAACATTCTTGCTGCTTGGACGGATGCTGTTGGTCCAACTGGATTGGATACAGATACTCGAAAAACTGAATTCAACATTCTTTCAGGCACTTCAATGGCATGTCCTCATGTAAGTGGCGCCGCAGCCTTGCTAAAATCTGCCCACCCAGATTGGAGTCCGGCAGCAATTAGGTCTGCAATGATGACCACTGCCAATACATTCAATAATCTAAACCAGCCAATGACTGATGAGGCCACTGGAAACGTGTCGTCATCATACGATTTGGGTGCAGGGCATCTCAATCTTGATCGAGCAATGGATCCAGGGTTGGTTTACGATATTACCAACAACGATTATGTGAACTTTTTGTGTGGAATTGGATACGGGCCTAGAGTAATTCAGGTGATCACGCGATCACCTGTGAGTTGTCTAGAGAAGAAACCATTGCCAGAGAACCTCAATTACCCTTCAATCGCAGCATTGCTTCCAAGCTCAGCAAAGGGAGCAACAAGCAAGGCATTCATTAGAACAGTCACCAATGTGGGTCAACCGGACGCTGTTTATCGTTTCACAATCCAAGCTCCGAAAGGTGTTACAGTGACAGTGAAACCACCAAAATTGGTGTTCACCGAGGCCGTGAAGAAGCAGAGCTTCATTGTAACCATAACGGCCAACACCCGGAATCTGATGCTGGATGATTCGGGTGCTGTATTCGGGTCAATTTCGTGGTCTGATGGGAAGCATGTCGTTAGGAGTCCCATTTTGGTGACCCAGATAGATCCCTTGTAAACTTATAGTTTCACTTGGATCATATCTTATGATCGGTAAGGTTGGCTGGCAGGTGGTTAAGCTATAGCGCTGAAGTAGCAAGAGAGAGTGTGAGGTAGCATAGGTGTAGAATTTGCTACGTACAAGTGTGTGTTGCCACCCTTCTTTCTGTTGGCTGCCAGGTTAGGACTAAGGCCAAGAACTGCTTTTGAGGGATGGTTAGTGTGAGTTCTTTCTTTGTTTTTTCCTTTCCTTGTTAAATTATATCTGTTACCATCCTTTTTTCCATGTAATGTTGTATATGTATAAACTTGACAAGTTTATATAAGCAATAGTTTGATAGATATTAGTTATTTTCTTGGTTGCATTGTTATTATAAAAATTTAAAAAATAAAAAAATATTATTTTAATACCTTTTCTAACAAAATATATTTTGATTATTCTGCATACTTTTTAGTGTAAAGAGTTTAAAGAGTCGAGGAAGAAATCTACTGAAAATGCCAGATGCTGTCAATTCGTGAGATTGACCATTGCTTAGATTTGTTGATTTCCATAGTTTTCTAATGCTCGTGTCTATCAAATTTCATTAGATTGCGGCACTGATGTTGGCTCTGGTAAAGCTTTTTTCTCGAATAACACAAGTCCGGAAGCATCCGTCCCCAGTAAATCGTCTGTTAGAAAATTGAATTTTGCCAGTCTCTTCGGTTGACCTCTGCTTTTGGCCTTTTGGCCACAGGCTAAAAGCTGGTCGACAAACTTGTTATAAGCTTTATACGTGCTTTGATTATTAACTCTTGTAGAAATGATATTTACTGGGAAATTTATCTTCAAGCCTGTTTCACTTCCCTGAACGTGGACCTGACACCTACAGAAGGTGGACGATTCGTGAGATCCCAGGTGCTCAGGTGTTTTATCCATACACTATATAATCTTAAATGCAACTCCTACCGCCTTTCGAAAATCCTGCAACATAGGAAAGTAGCAGCAATATATTTGTTGAACAAGGATATTCGCGACTTAAGATTGAATAATATATATTCCAATAGCATAAATGTCTTCCATATGAGAGCACCCTTCTTTTCTTCCCCCCCTTTGCTTCATTTATTTCTCTCTTTTCTTTTTCCGAGCTCTTTATCATAGCGTTCCTTGTCTGAGCAGGTTAACTTCACCGCACTTGGTTTTTGTGATTTATAAAACCCTTAAACCCTCTCGACGACTTCTCTCGGAAAATTTTAGAGGCAGGAGAAGAAGATGAAAAAGGAATCCATAACTTTTATCTTTTGGAATTGTTTGTCACCTGACTCCTTGGATGTTTATTCAGAGGCAAAGTTGCTGATTGATCGAGATGGTAGCCCCCCCCCCCCCCCCCCCTCCGAAGATTAAATATCTATGCTTTTCTTCCCCCCCCTTTGCTTCATTTATTTCTCTCTTTTCTTTTTCCGAGCTCTTTATCATAGCGTTCCTTGTCTGAGCAGGTTAACTTCACCGCACTTGGTTTTTGTGATTTATAAAACCCTTAAACCCTCTCGACGACTTCTCTCGGAAAATTTTAGAGGCAGGAGAAGAAGATGAAAAAGGAATCCATAACTTTTATCTTTTGGAATTGTTTGTCACCTGACTCCTTGGATGTTTATTCAGAGGCAAAGTTGCTGATTGATCGAGATGGTAGCCCCCCCCTCCGAAGATTAAATATCTATGCTTTTAACCTAGTTTTTGTCTCCTATATAGGTTTACTTTCTTACATTCTAGGATCCGGTTGTTACGCTCAACAGTAATACACATAAAATATCATCCAACAATAATTCGAACCATATCTTTATTTTCCTTTCATCATTATCATTATCCTTCCTTGTTCTCATTATTATATCACCACCTCTTTATTATTATCACTACTACCACCATCATGATTATCTTCTTCACCATCATCATCTTTTTCACTATGACCACCACCACACTATAATCACAATTACGTCACCACCATCTCCTTCACCATCATCGTCAAGTCGCCGCCATAACCATAACATTCATGTCATTACCATTTTCTTCATCTCATTACTATTATGATTGAAAAATATAAAAATATTTTTCAAGTTAAATATTAAAAAATATTTTATAAGAAACAAACATGAACATTAACATATAATTTTATGTCATTTCTTAGGTTAAATTTGAATACTTACTAAAATAAAATAAAAACTCCTATTTTCCAACTGATAAATATGATTCCTTGAATGTGCTCTTCTATTAGTGTTGTATTGAAAAATTAAAGAAAGAAAAATCTATAAAAATCTTATCAATTCCTTTTATCTCTACCGGTAAACATATTTTCCAAAGTTGGTGGAGAAAAACAGAGTAATTGGAAGGATTTTACGGTTTTTTCCCCTTCAATTTCTCATTGGAACCCAGATAGAGAAGTGTATTCAAAGAATAAAAATAAAATCCGGGTTGGAAATCTTGAAAAAAAAAATCAGAATTCTTTTCCTAAGAACATCGATCGAATTGACAATTTTTTTCTCCAAATTACCGGAATGACCATCCCTAATGGAAAACTGACCTTTGTATGAGCATTTAAAAAGTAACAAGAGTATAAAACTGGTGGATCACACGAGCGAAATCCGTGCCTGCCATTTTGCCATGTTCATGGGCTAGCCATTTGGGTCAAGGAAAGAACTCAATTATTCGATGCCATATTCCATAGCTAAACTAATTGCAGCTCGAGAGGCACAGTTAATTTATACCAACTTAGCCGACGCTCCTAGGGCTGACAAAATAATATCATCTGGTGAAAGATTTGCTTGCAACTTAATTTTTCTTTTTTTAATTAAAATTTGAGTGCGTGCGTGCGCGTGTATGGTAACTTGGTGCAAGCTGTATTTTAAAAGTATCGAATCATGCCGACAATTGTGAATTTCTTTGAAAGCTTCATAAAAAGAATCAGCATCTTAAGCAGCACTTGATCAGATTAAAGTACACGTATTTTTAGATCAAACCAATGAATGAAGTTAAGGGTGGTGTGCTATCGGGTAATTATAGTAATTGTTATTTTTTAAAATATTTTTTATTTAAAAATATATTAAAATTATTATTTTTTATTTTTAAAAATTATTTTTTACATTAGCTAATTTGAAAATTAAAAAAAATAAATTTAGAATAAAAAAATAATTTTTTTCAAATTTTTTAAAATGAAAAAACAAAAACAAAGAGTTACAGAAACTCAGCCACGAATCCATGTAAATAACTTCTGATTGTAATTGTTTTTTTAATTCTGAGTGGTATTTGAGAATGTGGTAATAGTTGTTTTTTAAAATATTTTTTTGCTCAGAAATATATTAAAATAATTTTTATTTTTATTTTTTAAAAATTATTTTTAATATCAGTATATTAAAAAAAATTAATTTAAATAATTTTTAACGTAATAGTAAACAGGGGCTTAATTGCATGGTTCCTGTGGATGGAGCAGGCCTGTGAGCTTGAAACCGCGAATCAAAGTGAGATCTAGCTTTCAATAAGATCTTATATGCATGCAATATATATTATAACTCAAAATGCCTTCAATATTATATACATGCATCTTCCATGACATAAAACTATATTATAGGAAGGAATCCTATTTCCTCCCTAATAAGCAGGATATTTTCGACTTGATTTTTTATATAACAAGATAAGTTCTTTCGCATTCGAATCTTGCATGAGCTATCGTTCTAGCTAATTGCTATGTTTGCAAATAATATTTTGTTCACAATATCTTTAAATTTGGACCCAAAATAATAATGCAGAGGATAAATAACTAATTTTTTTTTTTGGATTCGAGGAAACCTCACCATCCGAAAAGCGCATTTTGTAGGTCTAGGTTAGCGATTAAAACCCCGGCTATCCCAGACTCTTACAAGAAGTGCATGCCACGATTCGAACTTGAGACTCTTTGTGCGAGATCTCAAGTCCTTTGTCATCACGCCACGCCCCTTGAGGACGATAGATAGCTAAATTACTAAATTTGGGCAGATACAAAATATAAACATTGATGAGATTATTTAAATAAGATATTTATTAAATTATATGTGTTTGCTTGTTTTTTTATCTACGGTTAATTTTTTTTATAATTTAACGAGCTTATTAAACCTAATCAAATCAATAATCCAAGTCTCAATCTTTCTTATTTCTTTTAAAAAATTAGCATTATTTAAATATTTTTTTATTAAAAAAATAACTCGGCTCATAACATAACACGGACTATCTATCCAATATATCATCATCTAATATTTATGAATATTGCCTGCTTTTAATTTGTAATAATAAAAATAGGTGTGATGGTGTTTAATAAATATTTGTATTTAATTAAGATGATGTTAATATAATTTCTGTTTTTAAAATATTTTTGATTTTAAAAAATATTAAAGTATTTTTTTTATTTTTTTTTATTGTTTTAAAGTAATGATATAAAACATAAAAAATTTATTTAAATATATCTTACAGTAAAAAGATATTTTAAACCCAAGTGCTGCTACTCTGCTACATGTCAAGAACTTCATGGCACAAAACGTGACAGCAATACATTTGAGGCTCACCTAATCAACAATGGGCACGAATTTGCATCGCATTCAAGACATGAAATTCAGTAGCTTAAGGTGGTACAAATCCTCTAAGATTCAAGCACTTGTCCAGCAGAGTATCAATTCATCATCATCCAAAGAACTGACAAGTGACATGAAACGGTACTCACACGGCCAGCTAAAGCCACGAATCTCTAAAGGTTCCTCAAAACTCCCGGCCGACACGGCTTCCATTTCCTTCAATATGAAGATTACAGAACCCTTAAATCCCCCCCTAAGATCTCTCACTGCTCGTCTACACTAAAACATCAAACCTAAAAAGAAACAAACTTTCTTACCAAATGTCATCTCCAAAACGCAACTCTCTTTACCCACAAGTTATTCTCTCAAACCCAGAAGCCATTTCTGCCACTTCTTCTACTCCATCCTCTTTGTATCCTACTACTGGCATGAAAGACTTGGCAGAGAATCTCTTCCCTGAAGACGACAACAACAACGACTTAGGTTCGCCGCTGGGCTCAAACTCTGAACCCCATGAAGAAGTCCTGATCAAGATTTCAGGATCAATAGTTCATTTGATTGAGAGAGATCATAGCGTGGAACTGGCTTGTGGGGATTTCTTTATAGTGAGTCTTAAACAAGGTGACACTATTGTTGCTGTTTTTGCTCGTGTAGGTGATGATATTCAGTGGCCTCTGGCTAATGACGAGGCAGCAGTAAAGCTTGATGGATCACATTACTTTTTCACTCTTTGGGTGCCTGGAAATGAATCAGGTAGGGGCGAGTTAAATAAGGGAGAAGTTGAGTTGTTGAATTATGGGGTTACTTTTGCTTCGAAAGGACAAGAGGGTTTGTTGAAGGAGTTAGATAAGATATTGGAATGTTATAGTTCGTTTTCGGTGCAAGAAGTGAATGAGAGTGGAGGGAAGTGGGAGGTACTTGATGGGAGCGTAGCGGAGAAGATATCCCCGGATGAGTTAGAGAAGAAGAAAGAATTGACGGAGAAGAGTTCTGCCGCGTATTGGACAGTGTTGGCTCCTAATGTGGAGGATTATAGCTCAAGTATTGCTAGGTTGATTGCGGCGGGGTCAGGGCAGTTGATCAAGGGAATTTTCTGGTGTGGAGATGTGACTGTGGATAGGTTGAAGTGGGGTAATGAGTTCTTCAAGATAAGGATTGATAAGAGTTCGGATTCAGATATCAGTCCAGGGACTTTGAGGAGGATCAAAAGGTTTGGTTTCACCGTTGATTATTGGTTTAATTTTTTATTATTGGGTTTCAATTCTAATTTTTTAACATTTAGCTATCTAGTTTTGCTATTTTTTTAAGAAATTTGATTGTTATGGCTGATCTCATCATTCTGTCTGTGGAAGTTGCATGGTTATAACAGAAGCAGCATGCTCTTTGATTTTTGGAGTTGCATAAATGCCTTTTGATATGCATATTGGTGCTCATCTCTGAATTTTAAAGATGTAAATAATTTTTAATATGTTCGTTTCCCCTCTCCCCTCTTTGGTTCGTGTAAATTAATATTAAGTAGTATGCATTGATTCATGATTTTATCGCGGGATGTTTGCAGGGTTAAGAAGTTGACGAAAATGTCAGAGGGAGTGGCTCTTGGAATTCTTACTGGGGTTGTGAAAGTCTCTGGATTCTTTACAAGTCCAATTGTGAACTCTAAAGTGGGCAAGAAATTTTTTAGCCTAATGCCAGGAGAAATTGTTCTTGCTTCCTTGGATGGATTTAGTAAGTGATTCGTTCTCAATTGTTTGGTTTGTTTTTCCCCAATTTGTGAGGTTGTCAGAACTGCAATCCGACTCACAAAACTGTTTCCTCCGCGTGCCATTTCTATGCTTGTGCAGATAAGGTGTGTGATGCTGTTGAAGTTGCTGGAAAGAATGTCATGTCAACCTCGTCAATTGTGACAACTGGACTTGTCTCACACCGGTATATCTCAATCTAATTCTTAAAATTGATGCTCCACTTGAATAATCGTTTATCACGATAAACTTTATCATCACTTCAGTTGTTTTTTTCTTGTGGCACTATACTCCGATTGTTTTCATTCAAACAAGTGTAATGTTGCTGGCGAGCTGGAATTAAAATCTGTGGTGATTCTGTTCCTCTATGGTGTATTCTTTATTTTTCTATAAGGTTGTTGGTTGCTTTAGAGGCAGGTCTTGTTCCCCTGATCTGGGTATCTGGGCCAGCAGTGGCAGGATAGTCTTGGATGAGATTTTAGACAGGATATATAGTCTGAATCGAATATTTAACTTTCTATTCTTGTACATGAGTTCTCGTTTGATGCTATGATTGGATATTTCCTCTACAGATATGGAGAAGAAGCAGGGAAGGCAACAAATGAAGGGTTTGATGCTGCTGGTCATGCTATTGGCACTGCCTGGGCTGTCTTCAAGATAAGAAAGGCTCTTAACCCAAAGAGTGTCTTCAAACCGACAACTCTTGTAAAAGCTGCTGCACGGGCAAATTCTACTGAAATGAAGCCTAAAAATATACCAATTAAAGACTGAAGACAACCAATCTTGTACTTGTTTTTTTTTTGAACAAGGAGGAAATCCCACAAGGCTGCTTTTTAGTTTGTTGAGTTTGTAATAGCTTGTCAGGGAATGCAAATCTCTATCTGTATGTGTTTATTTCGTTTTACTTCTCTAATGGATGATTTTAAGGGATCAAGTTTTGTGTATTATTCGTTTCTTTTACCTGGATCTCCGCAGCAAAGGCTTTTGTTACTTAGCACCTGCACAGAATAAGAGGTGAATTGGTGGCTGACAAAATGAAATCTCCGTCTCAAATATCTTGTAGATTGAGAAAGATACATCAGTCCTTGCTGGACTCTTAGAAGTTCAATATATGTACTTATTGACACAACTGACGAATATATGTTGCTACTAAATTCACTGCTTGAAATGCGTATAATCAATTCATAGCTCTCTCTCTCAGACCTCAGTAACTAGATTTAAATGGCTTGTATGTAAGTTTAGAGATCCAACACAATCCCGGCCAACAGCTGCAGCTATGGTGATCACGAGGCAACTCATACTGAAAATCTGAAGCCCTAGCCAGCCACTGGCTCGTCCATCGCCCAATCTTCTTCTGAGAAATATAGATCTCGATGGGCAAAAGACCTGCAAGTGCACCACGGAAAGATCAACGTGAAACTTGAATCTTGTCATAGATTCATGACTTGTAAGGTCATTACTGCTTGAAATATCAAACCTGATAGGCACCAACAAGGTGAACGACGATTGCAACATTGGCAATGTCTAATAGCCAACAGGGGTTGTAGAATCGAAAGCCAGTCAAAAGATTTCTTGGGGCATAATTTCCAAAAGCTGCATAGCCCATGCATCCACAAAGTAAGTAGCAAACTGTTGTTATAATGATGCTAAATAAAGTTGCTTTCTTCAT
Source organism: Populus x sibirica (assembly GCA_019202695.1). NCBI lineage: Eukaryota > Viridiplantae > Streptophyta > Magnoliopsida > Malpighiales > Salicaceae > Populus > Populus x sibirica. The sequence goes on from JAGMVL010001134.1 coordinate 3,346,586, forward strand.
GCTAAAACTGTTGTTATAACACAGTTCAGACGCGTTCCTAAACGCGGCAAAATGTTACTAGATGTGGTGTTCTTGCATGTTCTGTTTATAAACTTTGCCGACCTGTGTTTTTAAAAAGTTAAAATTTTTTGTGTTAAAAATAATTTTTTTATATATTTTGAATTGTTTTAATGTGCTGATCTCAAAAATAAATTTTAAAAAATAAAAAATATATCATTTTGATATATTTTAGCATAAAAAATAACCATAACCACACTCTAAACAAGCCAGTTCAAACCCTCACGCTTACTTCTGTATATATATTTAAGTGATTGTATTTTAAAGTGATTTTTATTTAAAATAATATTTATACCAATCCACCGCAGCAGTGATGTCGCGGGGTGGCTTATGAATGGGACACAGGTTCCTTTAGTTATGTGGAGGAAGTGTGAAAAGAATAGAGATTACGTAAAGAGCCAATTGTGGATTAAAAGCCTAAGCTAGCTAAATCTGTGGCAAGTGAATGCGAGTTGCATAAACTAACCAAATAATCTAAATACCTAAAAAGCACAAACCATTAATCCTAACTGTCACTAAGCCCAGGAGGTGTCTGACAAAGTGATCTTAAAAAAGAAGCATTTAAAAAAACAAAAGGAATTCTTCATCGCTACTCAAACAAATCAAAAAAAGAAAGAAAAAGCAGCTAACCTCTTGGAGTCGTCACAAAAGCACCAGGACAGTGTTTGATTACTAGCTGCCCCCTGCAAAAGCAATATCTAAGCTTGTGAAAAAACAACGAATGAGAGGGTTGAAAACATCAAGAGGGTTGGCTGCTAAGTACATGCAGTAGCAAGATGTGTATGGAGTTCCTGAAATTAATGAAGCGAGAATAAGTGAAGGGTAAACATATTTTGAAGCTGAAGAAATGCAAACCACTAGAAGCTATTGTTAATGACTAAAGGCATGCAAAATGAGTAGGTTGGGGATGCCAAGCCAAGCCAAAATAATTTGGTGATTTGGTTGGATTACCTACACTTCTTAGGATTTTTGGGCTAAGATTTGATCTTTCTCTGGTCTTCTAGGCTAATGGTAAGACATTGATCAGTCCAATCAATTATTTGGTGGTCTGAAAGAATCATGTCATTTCCAGGCCCTTCAATGCTGCCAGATTCTTTAGAGTATTGAAACTGAAATCATATTGAAACAAACACTGATCAACAGTAAAACATGGAATTCTCAGTTGTAAGAGTGATTTTGGAAAAGAGGACATGAAAGTAACCCAACGAGCTGAGAGCTAATCTAAGCTCCTCAAGTTCTTGGGCACTGGTTGATGGAGATGTAAGGAGACTAAGATCAACAAAGAATGATTTTGGACTTGTATGCTATTTTGGATCCATTCAATTCAATGAAGCTTTGCGGAAGGAAAAATAAAAGAAGACAGAATGGGAATGCATTTTCTTCGTGATATGCAAGCGCAATAAAGATTTCTTATAAAATTTATAAGACAAAACATATGTATGCTTAACAATCACATAGCTCTTCCTATGGTTGCAAAAGTCATCATGTTTCTGGTGTTCTTAACCAAAAAAAAAAATGTTTATATAAATAATATACGCATCATACAATCTACTCGGAAAACTTCATGGAAACAAAGAAATAAAAGTGCAGTGAAGAGATAGAGAAGGAGCCCTTCTCAGGCTTTTAAACAAACACTTATGGTGCAAGAAGAGGAAAAAGGCATTGAAGAAAGCTTAAACCAACCTAACAATCACAATCCAAAAAAAAAACCTAAATAAAAATCAATCCTAGCCTCAAAACAACCTTTTAACAAAGACGCAATGCCTGGTGATGCTACATCTGCAGGCTGGTTTATATTCTGTGTCAATAATGTAGCTGAGCAGTTTGTCAGCTCCAACAGAATGACAAATAAAAATAGTTCTTGTTTTTGTTTTGGAATGCCTGCCTGTCTACTTAGTGTAACGGTAGTCACTTTCTTATGGCAGATTTGCTCGTGAAATCTTCCTTTTGGTCTTTAAAATTTTTGTTTCTCGGTACAAGGTCGAATCCATCGTTCAATCCATACAATGAATGGATTCTGGCCACAGCTTCTTCAGATGCAACTGCTGGTCTGTTTGATATGCGGACAGTATCACTGTTTTCTTCAAGTATCACACGTATTATCCAGGTCACCAACAAACTTGTTGGGAGGAGCAGTTTTATTATTATTATCCCTGTGTATCTACAAGTTTGGATACTTTGTAAGGGATGTTTTTTATTATTTTAATTTGAGTCCTGATGAGCTCCATCTCAATAGGTAGACTGCTTTATCCGCTTTTAACAAGTTATTGAGGATCTTCAAGGAGGAACCCGCGATTAGTATGTTCAGACATTGCTATTCGCTAACTAGAAGTATTGAAAGTGGATCTTCCATTCCTTGGTTCTTTACATTTTTCACGAGGCCAAGAGAGCCTATGAAAGGCACCTTTGGAGGAAAATCCACTCATTCAAAGAAGTGGAGAGGATTAGGAAGATTGGTGATATTGAAGTTTAAAGGTGTAACTAGACCTTAAGAGGGACATGGTTGTATCTGGGGCTGTTACCACTTTTAGAGAGCCTCCTCTGCTGGTGTGAACGATAGAACTTTTCTCAATAAGGAGGAAGTGAGAGTATGCGGTAGCTAGGTTACGTACACTCATGTGTTAATTTAGAGAGCCTCCTCTGCTGGGGCTCCATGACGCTTGTGGTAATTTTAGCTCATGTGTTATTCATTATATATATGACTTTTTCCTTGTGCAATATCCTTGCTAAGAGTAATAGAATCAAAGTTCAGGGGGTTTCCACCATTCATGCTTAGCCAGATCACCCCGACACCTAGCCGTGCCTCTTTGTCTAAAGACATCTCAGTCTCCCTCCTAGAGAAACCCCAGGTACATATGAGAAAGGGTAAAATAGTAGCTTACATTGCCGAGAGTAACCAAATCAGAGTTCAACAGGCCTATACAATCTATGGCTAACCACATGTGGCCATGAATAAGGGAGGCAAGTCTAGTAGTTTACTAAACTGTTGGACTCGAAACATAGATAAACTCAAGTAAATTGGATTTTGAAACTTCCCAAAATTATGTTGTTTTGAGTTAAACACATGGCTAAATAAAAATATATTAAGTTTGGTGATTTCCCAGACTCACGCTGACTTGGACTCAGCACATGATAGAGTCCAATTATATTGGGTCTAACAACTTATTAGTCTATGTTGCCTTGAGCTAAACACATGACTGAACCCAATTAAATTGGGTCTAGCGATTTGCGAGACCCACACTAACTTCGGCTCAGCACATGGTTAACTCAAGTATGTTAGGTCTGATAACATGCCAGATCCATGTTGAATTGAATTTCACTGAATTCAAGTATATTGAGTTTGATAACTCACTAGACTCAAGTTACCTTGAGCTCGGTACATGGTTGAACTCAAATATATTGGGTCTGTTAATTTACCAAAACCACGCTGACTTAGACTCAACATATGACCGAGCCCGAGTGTGTTGTGTTAGGAATTCCATGTTCGTTTGGGTTATTACCTGATTATGAGTTTAAATTTTTTTCACAAAACATCAAAATATTGAGCTCATCAAGTTAACAGAAAAAATTATAATGCTTAATATTTTTGGATGACGGAAAAAAAATTATGAGTAAGGCTAAAAAATTAATTAATAAAGTAGTTTCAATACCCATTTTATCCAGGAAATTTGGAGTTAATGATTTGCATCTGTCATAATCAACTGCTTGCAGCAGCTTTCCTTTGCTAATTTTTAGCTACTTTTTATGCTATTCAAACATTTTGGTCCATTTTTTTTTTTATCAGTCTTGCTTACCTTGCTATTGTTTCATTGAGCATGTGTTGGATGAACTCCCAATTGGTGGTTGTTTTTCCTACGCTTTAAGTTTGTTTTTTTCCTGCCCTTCTTTGCCAAGAACAGGGCGCGCGCACTCAGTTCTGCAAGAACATGCGCTGGCTTTTATTCTCTTCTTTTCACCTTCGTTATTGAATCATCCACATGTCCATCTTCACTGTCCATTTGCATCGACTCTTGCTTCTTCTTCTTTTTTTCTCTTTGCAGCTGGACTACGTTGATCATAAATGATATTTCATTGTGCTCAGCTGAATTTACACCTGCCAAATTTCATCCCACTTCTTGAGGTCAACTCTTTAACGTGGCACTTAAGATATGTCCTTTCATGGTTTTCACCGGCTTAATTGTGTGCGATTCTGTCCATGTTTTTGCTAGTGCTTATGGCCATGCTTCTGTGCGATTCTGTCCATGTTTTTCTGCTTTATAAACATATTTAACTGACAATATTTTTGTCTTGTTGGCTGCAATTTATGGAATGAGTCAAGCCCGATAAAACTTTTTATTGAAACGTATTTACAATTGAAACGTATTTACAGAGTAATGGCCACTAAAAAAAAGTGTAGCAGTTCGTGAATAGCCAAGCTCAGCACTTTGTGGTATGCTGATTTTCAACTATTTTTTTTTAAGTTAGTATTTCCTTGAATTTGCTGACTTATTTATTTATTTATTTCTAGAATATATATAACAGTCGGTTGAATGAAAGATACATGGACGATCCTTCATTTTATCCAGATCTTGATCCAGATTTATGGTTAGAGGCATGATCATCCGGTGGACCCAATAGAAATTGGGTTTACGGACTCTCTAACACTACGACCCAGAACTTGCGGATGACATGTAGTGTTTCGATCATTGGATACTCGTGATCGGTTCTGAGCACTCAAACTTTGGAGTTCGCGATGATGTTACACCATAAAGTTCAGGCTCGGACAACCGAACTACATCTTTGAGACAGCTGAATTCCGTGCTAAGACAACTAAACTGCGCCAAATGCTGATGGAGATGAGATCATATATGGGCGGTCCATGTGCTCCTTTTTATTGGCCCCACGGTACCTACAACGACCAACCTCCTCCTCTAGTGTCGCCTCTATTTTAGATTTATTGAATTTGAACGTATAAATATTTAAATTTGTAATAAATATTTAATTTTTATATTGATTTAATTTCTCTTTAGATATTTTATTTTTATATTATTTTAATTTTTTTTCTACTTCTGTTCAATATATATATATTTTTTAAAAATATTTTAAAATATTACTGACGGATTTATCGATGGACCATGTCCATTAGTATATTCCAAAGAATTAAAAAAGAATTACTACAAATATCATTGCTATTGTTATCTCACCGATGAACTTACTGATGGTTTTTTGTCGATGATATGTTATATTCACTATGGAAAATACCAACAAAAAAGCAAACATACCGATGAAATTATTTACGGTTTTTCTATCAGTGATATGTTAAATTTACCAATAGATATATAAATGAAATGAAGCGGATATTTTTTTTTAACGTGCTTTGTCTGTCTATAGATTTATCAATAAATTTATTACCGACAGACCATAAATTACTAATAATTTTTTTTTCAATATAATATATGATCAACAATTTTTTTTTTCAATGGACTGTTCCGTCCATAAGTCTATTGATAAATTAAATACTGATAAAATATGAATATAAATACTAATAAAAATATCTATTGTTAAAATTATTAAATCTGATAGTAATCAACAGCCTTGTCATCTGGATTCTCTAAATATTTTGCGTGACACTTGTTTCAGATGCTAACAGATTCATTTGACCGCAGGTCAGCTATCTACCAGGCCAAATGACTACACTTTTCGGTCAGGGCTTATGTCGGCTGGTTGCTATTTTGCGTTTCTTGCGAATCTCTGCTGCCTTTCTCTTTCGACATTGAAGCTTCACTCACTCGCCAAACGCTCCTGCTATCTCCTCTTGTTATTCAGCTCGCCGCTTTTTGTTTAAGCTTATTGAAACACTGCTTATGTTAGATTAATGTCAATGTTACTTTAAGAATTCACTTTGGTTTTGAGCTTCGAAATTGTTTGATCAAATTTCTTTTGTATGTGGACTCACATTTGCTTAACCCCCACTTGTTTTGCCTTTCGTTGCAACCGATTCTTGATTAAATGCTTTCAAATCTCTCTCTCTAACTTGTATTTGACACTGCAGCCAAAATATCATTTTTTTTAAAAATGATTTTTTTTTAAAATGATTTTTTTATATTTTAAATTGTTTTAATATACTAATATTAAACATAAATTTTATAAATTAAAAAATATTATTATTATATATTTTAAAATAAAAAATATATTAAATTACAATCATTATCACATTCCAAACAAGCCTTTCAAATAACCCCTAACTCCATACACATTTTAAAAAACAGTCCTCAGCAATGCAATGGGTATCATACTACTAATCCAGAACTAAAGTTTCAAGTATGAAGATTAAATAAGATTTCAAGGGGAAATTGAGTGCATTATAAGACTACATATATTATGGTAGCATGCCATTTTTATCAAGATTTATCCACGAATTCACGATTAAACTATTTTGGCAAGATTCATGATCCAAAACATTTGATTGGTTAAATTTTTTTTAAGCAAACCAGATTGATTTCATATTTGCGAGGTGGCTACATTTGGTCTTTTCCAACAGGAGGAACAATGAACATCGCTAACATTCAAGGCTATCACAAACCCTCAACGGAGGCACCACATTTTCATTTCGGAAATGGGTCCAATATTGCAGCCCAAAACATTTCTTCTTTCTTGATTTAATTCTCCCTTTTCTGGCAGGCAGTTAGAGAGAATCTTCTTCTTCTTCTTTTCTCTAAATTGCTGTGACAACCGTCACTACTAATCATTCCCTTGCAAAATAGGAGCACCCCGTTTGCATGTATTTTCAAGAGGCCTATTCATTCTACTCTCTCTCTTCTCTCCCTTCTCTAATTCCATTTATCAAACTCACCAACCTCATCAATGGCGGAAGGTGTGATAATTGAGAGCCGCCCGCACCCCAAGGCGAGATGGTGATATTTGAGGCTTCCGAGCAATCACGAGCTTAGCAATGTCACAAGCCTTGAATCTACCCCAGCGATTCATCGCTCTCCAGCTCCTTTCGAGCTCTTACAAGCCAGGGCTAAGATTTGCAAATTGTCCAAGCTCTTAACAAGGTCGAACGATTTTACTACAAGTTTTTTCTTCTTGGTGTTTGTTGTGCTGTTTATGTTATGACCATTCCATCCACATTTTATCAAAGGCTTCATTTCATGATCTTGTGTTTCTTGAATCATACGTTAGTTGAATTGTGAACTTGTGTTTCTTGAATTATTTATCTTAACAAGATCTTCGTGAAAACTCTCTCTCGCAAGAATATAATCCTTGAGGTGGAAAGCTCAGACGCCATTGAATGTGTCAAAGCTAAGATACGGCATCAGGAAGGCATTTCCCCTGGCCAACAGATACTCATCTTTTCTGGGAAGCAGCTTGGAGATGAACGCACCCTTGCTGCTTACAACATTCAGGACGAGTCAGCCCTTCGCTTGGTGCTCCGACTTCGAGGTGGCATGCGGATCTTTGTGAAGATTCAGTTGGAAAAGCCATTGCCCTGGAAGTTGATAGCTTGGACACCATTGGCAATGTCAAGGCCAAAATCCAGGATAAAGCGGGGATCTCACCGGATAAATCAAGGTCGCTATTTTCTCGAGAAGCGGCTTGAAGATGATGGAAGGACCTTATCGACTACAACATCAAGAAGAAATCAACTCTTGAGCTTCAAGAGATCCAGTACAAAGCGAGCAAAAGGTTCACAAAGGGAGGAAGGACCCAGAAATACCTTCCAAAGCTGGTGAATCTTGATGGCGAGATGAAGAAATTAGGAAAGACACGAAGGCGGCTTTGATTTCGCAGATTACAACAAAGTATGAGTATCTTGGCGGAATCGGAGAAGAATCAACATGAAAAACTATGCGAGTGTATTATTAGAGGTGCCCGAAATACACGATAGCTCGGTGGAAGAGAACGAAGTGGAGGTGAGACTTAATGAGCACATGGACGACATGCGGAGAGCAATTGAGGTGAAGGGTAAAGGGAAGATCGGTGTCTTGGTTCACAAAGCAATGAAGAAGTAAACCCTCTTGAGAAAGTTTTTGAAAAAGCTCCGGGTGGTGTAGGTATGCTCTTCCGAAAACCGGCGTTTATGATGAGATTTAGTGTAGAGTTAGGTGGAAGGGCTTCGCACTTGGAGGGTGTGAAGGGAATCAACTTCGTTGGGGATTTGGTAGGCATACCCGTATTTACGACCACGCCTACCAAAGCCCCAACGAAGTTGATTCCCTCCACACCCTCCAAGTGTAGAAACCCTTCCTCCTAGCTCTATGCCGAATCTCGTCATAAACGCGGGTTCTTGGTAAGAGTACACGTACATCACCCGGAGTTTTTTCAAAAATTTTCTCAAAAGAGTTTACTTCTTTATCACCGTGAACCACACAATGATCTTCCCCTTCCCCTTCACCTTCACCTTCATTGCTCTCCGCATGTCATCCATGTGCTCGTTACGTCTCACCTCCACTTCGTTCTCTTCCACCAAAGCTATTGTGTATTTCTAGGCACCTCTAATAATACGCCTACACAGTTCTTCATGTTGATTCTTCTCCGATTCCGCCAACATACTCATACTTTGTTGTAATCTCGCGAAATCAAAGCCGCCTTCGTGTCTTTCCTAATTTCTTCATCTCGCCATCAAGATTCACCACTTTGGAAGTTATTTTCGGATCCTTCCTCCCTTTATTAACCTTTTGCCCCGCTTTGTACCCGAGATCTCTTGAAGCTCAAGAGTCGATTTCTTCTTGATGTTGTGGTCAAATAGTCTTTTCCAACGGGAGGAACAATGAACATCGCTAACATTCAAGGCTATCACAAACCCTCAACGGAGGCACCACATTTTCATTTCGGAAATGGTCCAATATTGCAGCCCAAAACATTTCTTCTTTCTTGATTTAATTCTCCCTTTTCTGGCAGGCAGTTAGAGAGAATCTTCTTCTTCTTCTTTTCTCTAAATTGCTGTGACAACTGTCACTACTAATCATTCCCTTGCAAAATAGGAGCACCCCGTTTGCATGTATTTTCAAGAGGCCTATTCATTCTACTCTCTCTCTTCTCTCCCTTCTCTAATTCCATTTATCAAACTCACCAACCTCATCAATGGCGGAAGGTGTGATAATTGAGAGCCGCCGCACCCCAAGGCGTAGATGGTGATATTTGAGGCTTCCAGAGCAATCACAGAGCTTAGCAATGTCACAAGCCTTGAATCTACCCTAGCGATTCTGCTCTCCGGCTCCTTTCGAGCTCTTACAAGCCAGGGCTAAGATTTGCATTGTCCAAGCTCTTAACAAGGTCGAACGATTTTACTACAAGTTTTTTCTTCTTGGTGTTTGTTGTCTTTGTTTATGTTATGACCATTCCATCCACATTTTATCAAAGGCTTCATTTCATGATCTTGTGTTTCTTGAATCATACGTTAGTTGAATTGTGAACTTGTGTTTCTTGAATTATTTATCTTAACAAGATCTTCGTGAAAACTCTCTCTCGCAAGAATATAATCCTTGAGGTGGAAAGCTCGACGCCATTGAATGTGTCAAAGCTAAGATACGGCATCGGAAGGCATTTCCCCGGCCAACAGATACTCATCTTTTCGGGAAGCAGCTTGGAGATGAACGCACCCTTCTTTGCCGCTTACAACATTCGGACGAGTCGCCCTTCGCTTGGTGCTCCGACTTCGAGGTGGCATGCAGATCTTTGTGAAGATTCGACTGGAAAAGCCATTGCCCTGGAAGTTGATAGCTTGGACACCATTGGCAATGTCAAGGCCAAAATCCAGGATAAAGCGGGGATCTCACCTGGATAAATCAAGGTCGCTATTTTCTCGAGAAGCAACTTGAAGATGATGGAAGGACCTTATCGACTACAACATCAAGAAGAAATCAACTCTTGAGCTTCAAGAGATCCTGTACAAAGCAGAGCAAAAGGTTCACAAAGGGAGGAAGGACCCGAAATACCTTCCAAAGCCGGTGAATCTTGATGGCGAGATGAAGAAATTAGGAAAGACACGAAGGCGGCTTTGATTTCGCAGATTACAACAAAGTATGAGTATCTTGGCGGAATCGGAGAAGAATCAACATGAAAAACTATGCAGTGTATTATTAGAGGTGCCCGGAAATACACGATAGCTTCGGTGGAAGAGAACGAAGTGGAGGTGAGACTTAATGAGCACATGGACGACATGCGGAGAGCAATTGAGGTGAAGGGTAAAGGGAAGATCGAGTGTCTTGGTTCACAAGCAATGAAGAAGTAAACCCTCTTGAGAAAGTTTTTGAAAAAGCTCCGGGTGGTGTAGGTATGCTCTTACCGAAAACCGGCGTTTATGATGAGATTTAGTGTAGAGTTAGGTGGAAGGGCTTACGCACTTGGAGGGTGTGAAGGAATCAACTCGTTGGGGATTTGGTAGGCATACCGGTATTTACAGCCACGCCTACCAAAGCCCCAACGAAGTTGATTCCCTCCACACCCTCCAAGTGTAGAAACCCTTCCTCCTAGCTCTATGCTGAATCTCGTCATAAACGCGGGTTCTTGGTAAGAGTACACGTACATCACCTGGAGTTTTTTCAAAAATTTTCTCAAAAGAGTTTACTTCTTTATCACTGTGAACCACACAATGATCTTCCCCTTCCCCTTCACCTTCACCTTCATTGCTCTCCGCATGTCATCCATGTGCTCGTTACGTCTCACCTCCACTTCGTTCTCTTCCACCAAAGCTATTGTGTATTTCTAGGCACCTCTAATAATACGCCTACACAGTTCTTCATGTTGATTCTTCTCCGATTCCGCCAACATACTCATACTTTGTTGTAATCTGCGAAATCAAAGCCGCCTTCGTGTCTTTCCTAATTTCTTCATCTCGCCATCAAGATTCACCGACTTTGGAAGTTATTTCGGATCCTTCCTCCCTTTATTAACCTTTTGCCCCGCTTTGTACTCCGAGATCTCTTGAAGCTCAAGAGTCGATTTCTTCTTGATGTTGTGGTCAAATAGTCTTTTCCAACAGGAGGAACAATGAACATCGCTAACATTCAAGGCTATCACAAACCCTCAACGGAGGCACCACATTTTCATTTCGAATTTGGTCCAATATTGCGGCCCAAAACATTTCTTCTTTCTTGATTTAATTCTCCCTTTTTCGCGGCGGTTAGAGAGAATCTTCTTCTTCTTCTTTTCTCTAAATTCTTGTGACAACCGTCACTACTAATCATTCCCTTGCAAAATAGGAGCACCCCGTTTGCATGTATTTTCAAGAGGCCTATTCATTCTACTCTCTCTCTTCTCTCCCTTCTCTAATTCCATTTATCAAACTCACCAACCTCATCAATGGCGGAAGGTGTGATAATTGAGAGCCGCTCGCACCCCAAGGCGAGAGATGGTGATATTTGAGGCTTCAGGAGCAATCACGAGCTTAGCAATGTCACAAGCCTTGAATCTACCCCGGCGATTCTTGCTCTCCGGCTCCTTTCGAGCTCTTACAAGCCAGGGCTAAGATTTGCATGTCCAAGCTCTTAACAAGGTCGAACGATTTTACTACAAGTTTTTTCTTCTTGGTGTTTGTTGTCTTGTTTATGTTATGACCATTCCATCCACATTTTATCAAAGGCTTCATTTCATGATCTTGTGTTTCTTGAATCATACGTTAGTTGAATTGTGAACTTGTGTTTCTTGAATTATTTATCTTAACAAGATCTTCGTGAAAACTCTCTCTCGCAAGAATATAATCCTTGAGGTGGAAAGCTCAGACGCCATTGAATGTGTCAAAGCTAAGATACGGCATCGGGAAGGCATTTCCCTGGCCGGCCGAGATACTCATCTTTTACGGGAAGCGGCTTGGAGATGAACGCACCCTTCTTGCTTACAACATTCGGGACGAGTCGGCCCTTCGCTTGGTGCTCCGACTTCGAGGTGGCATGCGGATCTTTGTGAAGATTCGATTGGAAAAGCCATTGCCCTGGAAGTTGATAGCTTGGACACCATTGGCAATGTCAAGGCCAAAATCCGGGATAAAGCGGGGATCTCACCGGATAAATCAAGGCTGCTATTTTCGAGAAGCGGCTTGAAGATGATGGAAGGACCTTATCGACTACAACATCAAGAAGAAATCAACTCTTGAGCTTCAAGAGATCCAGTGCAAAGCGAGCAAAAGGTTCACAAAGGGAGGAAGGACCCGAAATACCTTCCAAAGTTTGGTGAATCTTGATGGCGAGATGAAGAAATTAGGAAAGACACGAAGGCGGCTTTGATTTCGCAGATTACAACAAAGTATGAGTATCTTGGCGGAATCGGAGAAGAATCAACATGAAAAACTATGCGGGTGTATTATTAGAGGTGCCCGAAATACACGATAGCTTCGGTGGAAGAGAACGAAGTGGAGGTGAGACTTAATGAGCACATGGACGACATGCGGAGAGCAATTGAGGTGAAGGGTAAAGGGAAGATCGGTGTCTTGGTTCCACGGCAATGAAGAAGTAAACCCTCTTGAGAAAGTTTTTGAAAAAGCTCCGGGTGGTGTAGGTATGCTCTTCTGCGAAAACCGGCGTTTATGATGAGATTTAGTGTAGAGTTAGGTGGAAGGGCTTACGCACTTGGAGGGTGTGAAGGGAATCAACTTCGTTGGGGATTTGGTAGGCATACCGGTATTTACAGCCACGCCTACCAAAGCCCCAACGAAGTTGATTCCCTCCACACCCTCCAAGTGTAGAAACCCTTCCTCCTAGCTCTATCTTTGAATCTCGTCATAAACGCGGGTTCTTGGTAAGAGTACACGTACATCACTGGAGTTTTTTCAAAAATTTTCTCAAAAGAGTTTACTTCTTTATATCCTTGTGAACCACACAATGATCTTCCCCTTCCCTTCACCTTCACCTTCATTGCTCTCCGCATGTCATCCATGTGCTCGTTACGTCTCACCTCCACTTCGTTCTCTTCCACCAAAGCTATTGTGTATTTCTAGGCACCTCTAATAATACGCCTACCACAGTTCTTCATGTTGATTCTTCTCCGATTCCGCCAACATACTCATACTTTGTTGTAATCTGCGAAATCAAAGCCGCCTTCGTGTCTTTCCTAATTTCTTCATCTCGCCATCAAGATTCACCGGCTTTGGGAAGTTATTTCGGATCCTTCCTCCCTTTATTAACCTTTTGCCCCGCTTTGTACGAGATCTCTTGAAGCTCAAGAGTCGATTTCTTCTTGATGTTGTGGTCAAATAGTCTTTTCCAACGGGAGGAACAATGAACATCGCTAACATTCAAGGCTATCACAAACCCTCAGCGGAGGCACCACATTTTCATTTCGAGTTGGTCCAATATTGCGGCCCAAAACATTTCTTCTTTCTTGATTTAATTCTCCCTTTTACGCGGGCGGTTAGAGAGAATCTTCTTCTTCTTCTTTTCTCTAAATTCTTTGTGACAACTGTCACTACTAATCATTCCCCCGCAAAATAGGAGCACCCCGTTTGCATGTATTTTCAAGAGGCCTATTCATTCTACTCTCTCTCTTCTCTCCCTTCTCTAATTCCATTTATCAAACTCACCAACCTCATCAATGGCGGAAGGTGTGATAATTGAGAGCTGCCTGCACCCCCAAGCGAGAGATGGTGATATTTGAGGCTTCGGAGCAATCACGAGCTTAGCAATGTCACAAGCCTTGAATCTACCCCAGCGATTCTTGCTCTCCGGCTCCTTTCGAGCTCTTACAAGCCGGGGCTAAGATTTGTTGTCCAAGCTCTTAACAAGGTCGAACGATTTTACTACAAGTTTTTTCTTCTTGGTGTTTGTTGTCTTGTTTATGTTATGACCATTCCATCCACATTTTATCAAAGGCTTCATTTCATGATCTTGTGTTTCTTGAATCATACGTTAGTTGAATTGTGAACTTGTGTTTCTTGAATTATTTATCTTAACAAGATCTTCGTGAAAACTCTCTCTCGCAAGAATATAATCCTTGAGGTGGAAAGCTCGAGACGCCATTGAATGTGTCAAAGCTAAGATACGGCATCGGGAAGGCATTTCCCACGGCCCCATGAGATACTCATCTTTTACGGGAAGCGAGCTTGGAGATGAACGCACCCTTCTTTGCTTACAACATTCGGGACGAGTCGGCCCTTCGCTTGGTGCTCCGACTTCGAGGTGGCATGCGGATCTTTGTGAAGATTGAGTTGGAAAAGCCATTGCCCTGGAAGTTGATAGCTTGGACACCATTGGCAATGTCAAGGCCAAAATCCGGGATAAAGCGGGGATCTCACCCGGATAAATCAAGGCTGCTATTTTTCGAGAAGCGGCTTGAAGATGATGGAAGGACCTTATCGACTACAACATCAAGAAGAAATCAACTCTTGAGCTTCAAGAGATCCCGAGTACAAAGCGAGCAAAAGGTTCACAAAGGGAGGAAGGACCCAGAAATACCTTCCAAAGCTGGTGAATCTTGATGGCGAGATGAAGAAATTAGGAAAGACACGAAGGCGGCTTTGATTTCGCAGATTACAACAAAGTATGAGTATCTTGGCGGAATCGGAGAAGAATCAACATGAAAAACTATGCGGGTGTATTATTAGAGGTGCCCGAAATACACGATAGCTTCGGTGGAAGAGAACGAAGTGGAGGTGAGACTTAATGAGCACATGGACGACATGCGGAGAGCAATTGAGGTGAAGGGTAAAGGGAAGATCGGTGTCTTTGGTTCACGGCAATGAAGAAGTAAACCCTCTTGAGAAAGTTTTTGAAAAAGCTCCGGGTGGTGTAGGTATGCTCTTGCGAAAACCGGCGTTTATGATGAGATTTAGTGTAGAGTTAGGTGGAAGGGCTTTCGCACTTGGAGGGTGTGAAGGGAATCAACTTCGTTGGGGATTTGGTAGGCATACCGGTATTTACAGCCACGCCTACCAAAGCCCCAACGAAGTTGATTCCCTCCACACCCTCCAAGTGTAGAAACCCTTCCTCCTAGCTCTATCTTGAATCTCGTCATAAACGCGGGTTCTTGGTAAGAGTACACGTACATCACCCGGAGTTTTTTCAAAAATTTTCTCAAAAGAGTTTACTTCTTTATCCTTGTGAACCACACAATGATCTTCCCCTTCCCCTTCACCTTCACCTTCATTGCTCTCCGCATGTCATCCATGTGCTCGTTACGTCTCACCTCCACTTCGTTCTCTTCCACCAAAGCTATTGTGTATTTCTAGGCACCTCTAATAATACGCCTACACAGTTCTTCATGTTGATTCTTCTCCGATTCCGCCAACATACTCATACTTTGTTGTAATCTGCGAAATCAAAGCCGCCTTCGTGTCTTTCCTAATTTCTTCATCTCGCCATCAAGATTCACCAGCTTTGGAAGTTATTTCTGGATCCTTCCTCCCTTTATTAACCTTTTGCCCCGCTTTGTACCTGAGATCTCTTGAAGCTCAAGAGTCGATTTCTTCTTGATGTTGTGGTCAAATAGTCTTTTCCAACAGGAGGAACAATGAACATCGCTAACATTCAAGGCTATCACAAACCCTCAACGGAGGCACCACATTTTCATTTCGAAATTTGGTCCAATATTGCAGCCCAAAACATTTCTTCTTTCTTGATTTAATTCTCCCTTTTAAAGCGGGCGGTTAGAGAGAATCTTCTTCTTCTTCTTTTCTCTAAATTCTTTGTGACAAGCTGTCACTACTAATCATTCCCCTGCAAAATAGGAGCACCCCGTTTGCATGTATTTTCAAGAGGCCTATTCATTCTACTCTCTCTCTTCTCTCCCTTCTCTAATTCCATTTATCAAACTCACCAACCTCATCAATGGCGGAAGGTGTGATAATTGAGAGCCGCCTGCGCACCCCAAGGCGAGAGATGGTGATATTTGAGGCTTCCGAGCAATCACGAGCTTAGCAATGTCACAAGCCTTGAATCTACCCCAGCAGATTCTTGCTCTCCGGCTCCTTTCGAGCTCTTACAAGCCGGGGCTAAGATTTGCGGTTGTCCAAGCTCTTAACAAGGTCGAACGATTTTACTACAAGTTTTTTCTTCTTGGTGTTTGTTGTCTTGTTTATGTTATGACCATTCCATCCACATTTTATCAAAGGCTTCATTTCATGATCTTGTGTTTCTTGAATCATACGTTAGTTGAATTGTGAACTTGTGTTTCTTGAATTATTTATCTTAACAAGATCTTCGTGAAAACTCTCTCTCGCAAGAATATAATCCTTGAGGTGGAAAGCTCGACGCCATTGAATGTGTCAAAGCTAAGATACGGCATCGGGAAGGCATTTCCCCTGGCCAATGAGATACTCATCTTTTACGGGAAGCAGCTTGGAGATGAACGCACCCTTCTTTGCTTACAACATTCGGGACGAGTCGGCCCTTCGCTTGGTGCTCCGGCTTCGAGGTGGCATGCGGATCTTTGTGAAGATTCGATTGGAAAAGCCATTGCCCTGGAAGTTGATAGCTTGGACACCATTGGCAATGTCAAGGCCAAAATCCGGGATAAAGCGGGGATCTCACCGGATAAATCAAGGTGCTATTTTACGAGAAGCGGCTTGAAGATGATGGAAGGACCTTATCGACTACAACATCAAGAAGAAATCAACTCTTGAGCTTCAAGAGATCCAGGTACAAAGCGAGCAAAAGGTTCACAAAGGGAGGAAGGACCCGAAATACCTTCCAAAGTTGGTGAATCTTGATGGCGAGATGAAGAAATTAGGAAAGACACGAAGGCGGCTTTGATTTCGCAGATTACAACAAAGTATGAGTATCTTGGCGGAATCGGAGAAGAATCAACATGAAAAACTATGCAGGTGTATTATTAGAGGTGCCCGGAAATACACGATAGCTTCGGTGGAAGAGAACGAAGTGGAGGTGAGACTTAATGAGCACATGGACGACATGCGGAGAGCAATTGAGGTGAAGGGTAAAGGGAAGATCGGTGTCTTTGGTTCACAGCAATGAAGAAGTAAACCCTCTTGAGAAAGTTTTTGAAAAAGCTCCAGGTGGTGTAGGTATGCTCTTACTGAAAACCAGCGTTTATGATGAGATTTAGTGTAGAGTTAGGTGGAAGGGCTTCGCACTTGGAGGGTGTGAAGGGAATCAACTCGTTGGGGATTTGGTAGGCATACCGGTATTTACAGCCACGCCTACCAAAGCCCCAACGAAGTTGATTCCCTCCACACCCTCCAAGTGTAGAAACCCTTCCTCCTAGCTCTATCTTTGAATCTCGTCATAAACGCGGGTTCTTGGTAAGAGTACACGTACATCACCCGGAGTTTTTTCAAAAAATTTTCTCAAAAGAGTTTACTTCTTTATCCTTGTGAACCACACAATGATCTTCCCCTTCCCCTTCACCTTCACCTTCATTGCTCTCCGCATGTCATCCATGTGCTCGTTACGTCTCACCTCCACTTCGTTCTCTTCCACCAAAGCTATTGTGTATTTCTAGGCACCTCTAATAATACGCCTACACAGTTCTTCATGTTGATTCTTCTCCGATTCCGCCAACATACTCATACTTTGTTGTAATCTGCGAAATCAAAGCCGCCTTCGTGTCTTTCCTAATTTCTTCATCTCGCCATCAAGATTCACCAGCTTTGGAAGTTATTTCTGGATCCTTCCTCCCTTTATTAACCTTTTGCCCCGCTTTGTACACGAGATCTCTTGAAGCTCAAGAGTCGATTTCTTCTTGATGTTGTGGTCAAATAGTCTTTTCCAACGGGAGGAACAATGAACATCGCTAACATTCAAGGCTATCACAAACCCTCAACGGAGGCACCACATTTTCATTTCGATTTGGTCCAATATTGCAGCCCAAAACATTTCTTCTTTCTTGATTTAATTCTCCCTTTTCGCGGCGGTTAGAGAGAATCTTCTTCTTCTTCTTTTCTCTAAATTCTTTGTGACAACTGTCACTACTAATCATTCCCCTGCAAAATAGGAGCACCCCGTTTGCATGTATTTTCAAGAGGCCTATTCATTCTACTCTCTCTCTTCTCTCCCTTCTCTAATTCCATTTATCAAACTCACCAACCTCATCAATGGCGGAAGGTGTGATAATTGAGAGCCGCCCGCACCCCAAGGCGAGATGGTGATATTTGAGGCTTCCAGAGCAATCACGAGCTTAGCAATGTCACAAGCCTTGAATCTACCCCGGCGATTCTTGCTCTCCGGCTCCTTTCGAGCTCTTACAAGCCCGGGGCTAAGATTTGCGGTTGCCCAAGCTCTTAACAAGGTCGAACGATTTTACTACAAGT
Source organism: Populus x sibirica (assembly GCA_019202695.1). Lineage (NCBI taxonomy): Eukaryota > Viridiplantae > Streptophyta > Magnoliopsida > Malpighiales > Salicaceae > Populus > Populus x sibirica. The sequence goes on from JAGMVL010001134.1 coordinate 3,364,824, forward strand.
TTTTTCTTCTTGGTGTTTGTTTGTCTTGTTTATGTTATGACCATTCCATCCACATTTTATCAAAGGCTTCATTTCATGATCTTGTGTTTCTTGAATCATACGTTAGTTGAATTGTGAACTTGTGTTTCTTGAATTATTTATCTTAACAAGATCTTCGTGAAAACTCTCTCTCGCAAGAATATAATCCTTGAGGTGGAAAGCTCAGACGCCATTGAATGTGTCAAAGCTAAGATACGGCATCGGGAAGGCATTTCCCCGGCCATGGGATACTCATCTTTTCGGGAAGCAGCTTGGAGATGAACGCACCCTTCTTTGCTTACAACATTCAGGACGAGTCAGCCCTTCGCTTGGTGCTCCGACTTCGAGGTGGCATGCAGATCTTTGTGAAGATTCGACTGGAAAAGCCATTGCCCTGGAAGTTGATAGCTTGGACACCATTGGCAATGTCAAGGCCAAAATCCAGGATAAAGCGGGGATCTCACCAGATAAATCAAGGCTGCTATTTTCTGAGAAGCAGCTTGAAGATGATGGAAGGACCTTATCTGACTACAACATCAAGAAGAAATCAACTCTTGAGCTTCAAGAGATCCCAGGTACAAAGCAGAGCAAAAGGTTCACAAAGGGAGGAAGGACCCGAAATACCTTCCAAAGGTTGGTGAATCTTGATGGCGAGATGAAGAAATTAGGAAAGACACGAAGGCGGCTTTGATTTCGCAGATTACAACAAAGTATGAGTATCTTGGCGGAATCGGAGAAGAATCAACATGAAAAACTATGCAGGTGTATTATTAGAGGTGCCCAGAAATACACGATAGCTTCGGTGGAAGAGAACGAAGTGGAGGTGAGACTTAATGAGCACATGGACGACATGCGGAGAGCAATTGAGGTGAAGGGTAAAGGGAAGATCAGTGTGCTGGTTCACAGCAATGAAGAAGTAAACCCTCTTGAGAAAGTTTTTGAAAAAGCTCCAGGTGGTGTAGGTATGCTCTTACTGAAAACCAGCGTTTATGATGAGATTTAGTGTAGAGTTAGGTGGAAGGGCTTCTGCACTTGGAGGGTGTGAAGGGAATCAACTTCGTTGGGGATTTGGTAGGCATACCGGTATTTACAGCGCCACGCCTACCAAAGCCCCAACGAAGTTGATTCCTCCACACCCTCCAAGTGTAGAAACCCTTCCTCCTAGCTCTATCTTGAATCTCGTCATAAACGCGGGTTCTTGGTAAGAGTACACGTACATCACCCGGAGTTTTTTCAAAAATTTTCTCAAAAGAGTTTACTTCTTTATCACCGTGAACCACACAATGATCTTCCCTTCCCCTTCACCTTCACCTTCATTGCTCTCCGCATGTCATCCATGTGCTCGTTACGTCTCACCTCCACTTCGTTCTCTTCCACCAAAGCTATTGTGTATTTCTAGGCACCTCTAATAATACGCCTACACAGTTCTTCATGTTGATTCTTCTCCGATTCCGCCAACATACTCATACTTTGTTGTAATCTGCGAAATCAAAGCCGCCTTCGTGTCTTTCCTAATTTCTTCATCTCGCCATCAAGATTCACCAGCTTTGGAAGTTATTTCCGGATCCTTCCTCCCTTTATTAACCTTTTGCCCCGCTTTGTACCTCGAGATCTCTTGAAGCTCAAGAGTCGATTTCTTCTTGATGTTGTGGTCAAATAGTCTTTTCCAACAGGAGGAACAATGAACATCGCTAACATTCAAGGCTATCACAAACCCTCAACGGAGGCACCACATTTTCATTTCGAGCTGGTCCAATATTGCAGCCCAAAACATTTCTTCTTTCTTGATTTAATTCTCCCTTTTACGCGGCGGTTAGAGAGAATCTTCTTCTTCTTCTTTTCTCTAAATTCTTGTGACAACTGTCACTACTAATCATTCCCCCTTGCAAAATAGGAGCACCCCGTTTGCATGTATTTTCAAGAGGCCTATTCATTCTACTCTCTCTCTTCTCTCCCTTCTCTAATTCCATTTATCAAACTCACCAACCTCATCAATGGCGGAAGGTGTGATAATTGAGAGCTGCCTGCACCCCAAGGCAGAGATGGTGATATTTGAGGCTTCCAGAGCAATCACAGAGCTTAGCAATGTCACAAGCCTTGAATCTACCCCAGCAGTTACTGCTCTCCAGCTCCTTTCGAGCTCTTACAAGCCAGGGCTAAGATTTGCAGCTGTCCAAGCTCTTAACAAGGTCGAACGATTTTACTACAAGTTTTTTCTTCTTGGTGTTTGTTGTGCTGTTTATGTTATGACCATTCCATCCACATTTTATCAAAGGCTTCATTTCATGATCTTGTGTTTCTTGAATCATACGTTAGTTGAATTGTGAACTTGTGTTTCTTGAATTATTTATCTTAACAAGATCTTCGTGAAAACTCTCTCTCGCAAGAATATAATCCTTGAGGTGGAAAGCTCAGACGCCATTGAATGTGTCAAAGCTAAGATACGGCATCAGGAAGGCATTTCCCCTGGCCAACAGATACTCATCTTTTCTGGGAAGCAGCTTGGAGATGAACGCACCCTTGCTGCTTACAACATTCAGGACGAGTCAGCCCTTCGCTTGGTGCTCCGACTTCGAGGTGGCATGCAGATCTTTGTGAAGATTCGACTGGAAAAGCCATTGCCCTGGAAGTTGATAGCTTGGACACCATTGGCAATGTCAAGGCCAAAATCCAGGATAAAGCGGGGATCTCACCAGATAAATCAAGGCCGCTATTTTCTCGAGAAGCTTGAAGATGATGGAAGGACCTTATCTGACTACAACATCAAGAAGAAATCAACTCTTGAGCTTCAAGAGATCCCAGGTACAAAGCAGAGCAAAAGGTTCACAAAGGGAGGAAGGACCCAGAAATACCTTCCAAAGCTGGTGAATCTTGATGGCGAGATGAAGAAATTAGGAAAGACACGAAGGCGGCTTTGATTTCGCAGATTACAACAAAGTATGAGTATCTTGGCGGAATCGGAGAAGAATCAACATGAAAAACTATGCGGGTGTATTATTAGAGGTGCCCGAAATACACGATAGCTTCGGTGGAAGAGAACGAAGTGGAGGTGAGACTTAATGAGCACATGGACGACATGCGGAGAGCAATTGAGGTGAAGGGGTAAAGGGAAGATCGGTGTCTGGTTCACAGCAATGAAGAAGTAAACCCTCTTGAGAAAGTTTTTGAAAAAGCTCGTGTGGTGTAGGTATGCTCTTGCGAAAACCAGCGTTTATGATGAGATTTAGTGTAGAGTTAGGTGGAAGGGCTTCTGCACTTGGAGGGTGTGAAGGGAATCAACTTCGTTGGGGATTTGGTAGGCATACCAGTATTTACAGCCACGCCTACCAAAGCCCCAACGAAGTTGATTCCCTCCACACCCTCCAAGTGTAGAAACCCTTCCTCCTAGCTCTATGCTGAATCTCGTCATAAACGCGGGTTCTTGGTAAGAGTACACGTACATCACCTGGAGTTTTTTCAAAAATTTTCTCAAAAGAGTTTACTTCTTTATCACTGTGAACCACACAATGATCTTCCCCTTCCCCTTCACCTTCACCTTCATTGCTCTCCGCATGTCATCCATGTGCTCGTTACGTCTCACCTCCACTTCGTTCTCTTCCACCAAAGCTATTGTGTATTTCTAGGCACCTCTAATAATACGCCTACACAGCTTCTTCATGTTGATTCTTCTCCGATTCCGCCAACATACTCATACTTTGTTGTAATCTGCGAAATCAAAGCCGCCTTCGTGTCTTTCCTAATTTCTTCATCTCGCCATCAAGATTCACCAGCTTTGGAAGTTATTTCGGATCCTTCCTCCCTTTATTAACCTTTTGCCCCGCTTTGTACTCCGAGATCTCTTGAAGCTCAAGAGTCGATTTCTTCTTGATGTTGTGGTCAAATAGTCTTTTCCAACAGGGAGGAACAATGAACATCGCTAACATTCAAGGCTATCACAAACCCTCAACGGAGGCACCACATTTTCATTTCGAGCTGGTCCAATATTGCAGCCCAAAACATTTCTTCTTTCTTGATTTAATTCTCCCTTTTCCTGGCAGGCAGTTAGAGAGAATCTTCTTCTTCTTCTTTTCTCTAAATTGCTGTGACAACTGTCACTACTAATCATTCCCCTGCAAAATAGGAGCACCCCGTTTGCATGTATTTTCAAGAGGCCTATTCATTCTACTCTCTCTCTTCTCTCCCTTCTCTAATTCCATTTATCAAACTCACCAACCTCATCAATGGCGGAAGGTGTGATAATTGAGAGCCGCCCGCACCCCAAGCGAGAGATGGTGATATTTGAGGCTTCGAGAGCAATCACGAGCTTAGCAATGTCACAAGCCTTGAATCTACCCCAAGCGATTCACGCTCTCCGGCTCCTTTCGAGCTCTTACAAGCCAGGGCTAAGATTTGCAGTTTGTCCAAGCTCTTAACAAGGTCGAACGATTTTACTACAAGTTTTTTCTTCTTGGTGTTTGTTGTCTTGTTTATGTTATGACCATTCCATCCACATTTTATCAAAGGCTTCATTTCATGATCTTGTGTTTCTTGAATCATACGTTAGTTGAATTGTGAACTTGTGTTTCTTGAATTATTTATCTTAACAAGATCTTCGTGAAAACTCTCTCTCGCAAGAATATAATCCTTGAGGTGGAAAGCTCGAGACGCCATTGAATGTGTCAAAGCTAAGATACGGCATCGGGAAGGCATTTCCCCGGCCAACGAGATACTCATCTTTTCCGGGAAGCGACTTGGAGATGAACGCACCCTTTGCCGCTTACAACATTCGGGACGAGTCGCCCTTCGCTTGGTGCTCCGACTTCGAGGTGGCATGCGAGATCTTTGTGAAGATTCGACTGGAAAAGCCATTGCCCTGGAAGTTGATAGCTTGGACACCATTGGCAATGTCAAGGCCAAAATCCAGGATAAAGCGGGGATCTCACCAGATAAATCAAGGCTGCTATTTTCTGAGAAGCAGCTTGAAGATGATGGAAGGACCTTATCGACTACAACATCAAGAAGAAATCAACTCTTGAGCTTCAAGAGATCCAGTACAAAAGCGAGCAAAAGGTTCACAAAGGGAGGAAGGACCCGAAATACCTTCCAAAGCTGGTGAATCTTGATGGCGAGATGAAGAAATTAGGAAAGACACGAAGGCGGCTTTGATTTCGCGAGATTACAACAAAGTATGAGTATCTTGGCGGAATCGGAGAAGAATCAACATGAAAAACTATGCGGGTGTATTATTAGAGGTGCCCCGGAAATACACGATAGCTTCGGTGGAAGAGAACGAAGTGGAGGTGAGACTTAATGAGCACATGGACGACATGCGGAGAGCAATTGAGGTGAAGGGTAAAGGGAAGATCGGTGTCTTGGTTCACGGCAATGAAGAAGTAAACCCTCTTGAGAAAGTTTTTGAAAAAGCTCCGGGTGGTGTAGGTATGCTCTTGCGAAAACCGGCGTTTATGATGAGATTTAGTGTAGAGTTAGGTGGAAGGGCACTGCACTTGGAGGTGTGAAGGGAATCAACTTCGTTGGGGATTTGGTAGGCATACCGGTATTTACAGCCACGCCTACCAAAGCCCCAACGAAGTTGATTCCCTCCACACCCTCCAAGTGTAGAAACCCTTCCTCCTAGCTCTATGCTGAATCTCGTCATAAACGCGGGTTCTTGGTAAGAGTACACGTACATCACCTGGAGTTTTTTCAAAAATTTTCTCAAAAGAGTTTACTTCTTTATCACTGTGAACCACACAATGATCTTCCCCTTCCCCTTCACCTTCACCTTCATTGCTCTCCGCATGTCATCCATGTGCTCGTTACGTCTCACCTCCACTTCGTTCTCTTCCACCAAAGCTATTGTGTATTTCTAGGCACCTCTAATAATACGCCTACACAGTTCTTCATGTTGATTCTTCTCCGATTCCGCCAACATACTCATACTTTGTTGTAATCTGCGAAATCAAAGCCGCCTTCGTGTCTTTCCTAATTTCTTCATCTCGCCATCAAGATTCACCAGCTTTGGAAGTTATTTCCGGATCCTTCCTCCCTTTATTAACCTTTTGCCCCGCTTTGTACCCGAGATCTCTTGAAGCTCAAGAGTCGATTTCTTCTTGATGTTGTGGTCAAATAGTCTTTTCCAACGGGAGGAACAATGAACATCGCTAACATTCAAGGCTATCACAAACCCTCAACGGAGGCACCACATTTTCATTTCGAGCTGGTCCAATATTGCAGCCCAAAACATTTCTTCTTTCTTGATTTAATTCTCCCTTTTCTGGCAGGCGGTTAGAGAGAATCTTCTTCTTCTTCTTTTCTCTAAATTCTTGTGACAACTTGTCACTACTAATCATTCCCCGCAAAATAGGAGCACCCCGTTTGCATGTATTTTCAAGAGGCCTATTCATTCTACTCTCTCTCTTCTCCCTTCTCTAATTCCATTTATCAAACTCACCAACCTCATCAATGGCGGAAGGTGTGATAATTGAGAGCCGCACGCACCCCAAGGCGAGATGGTGATATTTGAGGCTTCGAGCAATCACGAGCTTAGCAATGTCACAAGCCTTGAATCTACCCCGGCGATTCTTGCTCTCCAGCTCCTTTCGAGCTCTTACAAGCCAGGGCTAAGATTTGCAGCTGTCCAAGCTCTTAACAAGGTCGAACGATTTTACTACAAGTTTTTTCTTCTTGGTGTTTGTTGTCTTGTTTATGTTATGACCATTCCATCCACATTTTATCAAAGGCTTCATTTCATGATCTTGTGTTTCTTGAATCATACGTTAGTTGAATTGTGAACTTGTGTTTCTTGAATTATTTATCTTAACAAGATCTTCGTGAAAACTCTCTCTCGCAAGAATATAATCCTTGAGGTGGAAAGCTCAGACGCCATTGAATGTGTCAAAGCTAAGATACGGCATCAGGAAGGCATTTCCCCTGGCCAATGAGATACTCATCTTTTACGGGAAGCGGCTTGGAGATGAACGCACCCTTTGCTTACAACATTCGGGACGAGTCGCCCTTCGCTTGGTGCTCCGACTTCGAGGTGGCATGCGAGATCTTTGTGAAGATTCAATTGGAAAAGCCATTGCCCCGGAAGTTGATAGCTTGGACACCATTGGCAATGTCAAGGCCAAAATCCGGGATAAAGCGGGGATCTCACCGGATAAATCAAGGTTTGCTATTTTTCGAGAAGCGGCTTGAAGATGATGGAAGGACCTTATCTGACTACAACATCAAGAAGAAATCAACTCTTGAGCTTCAAGAGATCCCAGGTACAAAGCAGAGCAAAAGGTTCACAAAGGGAGGAAGGACCCAGAAATACCTTCCAAATCTGGTGAATCTTGATGGCGAGATGAAGAAATTAGGAAAGACACGAAGGCGGCTTTGATTTCGCAGATTACAACAAAGTATGAGTATCTTGGCGGAATCGGAGAAGAATCAACATGAAAAACTATGCGGGTGTATTATTAGAGGTGCCCGAAATACACGATAGCCGGTGGAAGAGAACGAAGTGGAGGTGAGACTTAATGAGCACATGGACGACATGCGGAGAGCAATTGAGGTGAAGGGTAAAGGGAAGATCGGTGTCTTGGTTCACAGCAATGAAGAAGTAAACCCTCTTGAGAAAGTTTTTGAAAAAGCTCCGGGTGGTGTAGGTATGCTCTTGCTTGAAAACCGGCGTTTATGATGAGATTTAGTGTAGAGTTAGGTGGAAGGGCTACTGCACTTGGAGGGTGTGAAGGGAATCAACTTCGTTGGGGATTTGGTAGGCATACCGGTATTTACAGCCACGCCTACCAAAGCCCCAACGAAGTTGATTCCCTCCACACCCTCCAAGTGTAGAAACCCTTCCTCCTAGCTCTATCTGAATCTCGTCATAAACGCGGGTTCTTGGTAAGAGTACACGTACATCACCCGGAGTTTTTTCAAAAATTTTCTCAAAAGAGTTTACTTCTTTATCACCGTGAACCACACAATGATCTTCCCCTTCCCCTTCACCTTCACCTTCATTGCTCTCCGCATGTCATCCATGTGCTCGTTACGTCTCACCTCCACTTCGTTCTCTTCCACCAAAGCTATTGTGTATTTCTAGGCACCTCTAATAATACGCCTACACGAGTTCTTCATGTTGATTCTTCTCCGATTCCGCCAACATACTCATACTTTGTTGTAATCTGCGAAATCAAAGCCGCCTTCGTGTCTTTCCTAATTTCTTCATCTCGCCATCAAGATTCACCAGCTTTGGAAGTTATTTCGGATCCTTCCTCCCTTTATTAACCTTTTGCCCCGCTTTGTACCCGAGATCTCTTGAAGCTCAAGAGTCGATTTCTTCTTGATGTTGTGGTCAAATAGTCTTTTCCAACGGGAGGAACAATGAACATCGCTAACATTCAAGGCTATCACAAACCCTCAACGGAGGCACCACATTTTCATTTCGAGCTGGTCCAATATTGCAGCCCAAAACATTTCTTCTTTCTTGATTTAATTCTCCCTTTTCTGGCAGGCAGTTAGAGAGAATCTTCTTCTTCTTCTTTTCTCTAAATTGCTGTGACAACTGTCACTACTAATCATTCCCCTGCAAAATAGGAGCACCCCGTTTGCATGTATTTTCAAGAGGCCTATTCATTCTACTCTCTCTCTTCTCTCCCTTCTCTAATTCCATTTATCAAACTCACCAACCTCATCAATGGCGGAAGGTGTGATAATTGAGAGTTGCTGCACCCCAAGGCGAGAGATGGTGATATTTGAGGCTTCCGAGCAATCACGAGCTTAGCAATGTCACAAGCCTTGAATCTACCCCAGCGATTCTTGCTCTCCAGCTCCTTTCGAGCTCTTACAAGCCAGGGCTAAGATTTGCGGTTGTCCAAGCTCTTAACAAGGTCGAACGATTTTACTACAAGTTTTTTCTTCTTGGTGTTTGTTGTCTTGTTTATGTTATGACCATTCCATCCACATTTTATCAAAGGCTTCATTTCATGATCTTGTGTTTCTTGAATCATACGTTAGTTGAATTGTGAACTTGTGTTTCTTGAATTATTTATCTTAACAAGATCTTCGTGAAAACTCTCTCTCGCAAGAATATAATCCTTGAGGTGGAAAGCTCGAGACGCCATTGAATGTGTCAAAGCTAAGATACGGCATCGGGAAGGCATTTCCCACGGCCATGAGATACTCATCTTTTCGGGAAGCGGCTTGGAGATGAACGCACCCTTGTCGCTTACAACATTCAGGACGAGTCAGCCCTTCGCTTGGTGCTCCGACTTCGAGGTGGCATGCAGATCTTTGTGAAGATTCGACTGGAAAAGCCATTGCCCTGGAAGTTGATAGCTTGGACACCATTGGCAATGTCAAGGCCAAAATCCGGGATAAAGCGGGGATCTCACCGGATAAATCAAGGCTGCTATTTTACGAGAGCGCGGCTTGAAGATGATGGAAGGACCTTATCGACTACAACATCAAGAAGAAATCAACTCTTGAGCTTCAAGAGATCCAGTACAAAGCAGAGCAAAAGGTTCACAAAGGGAGGAAGGACCCAGAAATACCTTCCAAAGCTGGTGAATCTTGATGGCGAGATGAAGAAATTAGGAAAGACACGAAGGCGGCTTTGATTTCGCAGATTACAACAAAGTATGAGTATCTTGGCGGAATCGGAGAAGAATCAACATGAAAAACTATGCGGAGTGTATTATTAGAGGTGCCCGAAATACACGATAGCTTCGGTGGAAGAGAACGAAGTGGAGGTGAGACTTAATGAGCACATGGACGACATGCGGAGAGCAATTGAGGTGAAGGGTAAAGGGAAGATCGGTGTCTTTGGTTCACAAAGCAATGAAGAAGTAAACCCTCTTGAGAAAGTTTTTGAAAAAGCTCCAGGTGGTGTAGGTATGCTCTTACTGAAAACCAGCGTTTATGATGAGATTTAGTGTAGAGTTAGGTGGAAGGGCTTCTGCACTTGGAGGGTGTGAAGGGAATCAACTTCGTTGGGGATTTGGTAGGCATACCAGTATTTACAGCCCACGCCTACCAAAGCCCCCAACGAAGTTGATTCCCTCCACACCCTCCAAGTGTAGAAACCCTTCCTCCTAGCTCTATCTTTGAATCTCGTCATAAACGCGGGTTCTTGGTAAGAGTACACGTACATCACCCGGAGTTTTTTCAAAAATTTTCTCAAAAGAGTTTACTTCTTTATCACTTGTGAACCACACAATGATCTTCCCCTTCCCCTTCACCTTCACCTTCATTGCTCTCCGCATGTCATCCATGTGCTCGTTACGTCTCACCTCCACTTCGTTCTCTTCCACCAAAGCTATTGTGTATTTCTAGGCACCTCTAATAATACGCCTACACAGTTCTTCATGTTGATTCTTCTCCGATTCCGCCAACATACTCATACTTTGTTGTAATCTGCGAAATCAAAGCCGCCTTCGTGTCTTTCCTAATTTCTTCATCTCGCCATCAAGATTCACCAGCTTTGGAAGTTATTTCTGGATCCTTCCTCCCTTTATTAACCTTTTGCCCCGCTTTGTACCTGAGATCTCTTGAAGCTCAAGAGTCGATTTCTTCTTGATGTTGTGGTCAAATAGTCTTTTCCAACGGGAGGAACAATGAACATCGCTAACATTCAAGGCTATCACAAACCCTCAACGGAGGCACCACATTTTCATTTCGAATTGGTCCAATATTGCGGCCCAAAACATTTCTTCTTTCTTGATTTAATTCTCCCTTTTCGGCGGGCAGTTAGAGAGAATCTTCTTCTTCTTCTTTTCTCTAAATTCTTGTGACAAGCTGTCACTACTAATCATTCCCCGCAAAATAGGAGCACCCCGTTTGCATGTATTTTCAAGAGGCCTATTCATTCTACTCTCTCTCTTCTCTCCCTTCTCTAATTCCATTTATCAAACTCACCAACCTCATCAATGGCGGAAGGTGTGATAATTGAGAGCTGCCTGCACCCCAAGGCAGAGATGGTGATATTTGAGGCTTCCCGGAGCAATCACGAGCTTAGCAATGTCACAAGCCTTGAATCTACCCCGGCGATTCTTGCTCTCCGGCTCCTTTCGAGCTCTTACAAGCCGGGGCTAAGATTTGCGGTGTCCAAGCTCTTAACAAGGTCGAACGATTTTACTACAAGTTTTTTCTTCTTGGTGTTTGTTGTCTTGTTTATGTTATGACCATTCCATCCACATTTTATCAAAGGCTTCATTTCATGATCTTGTGTTTCTTGAATCATACGTTAGTTGAATTGTGAACTTGTGTTTCTTGAATTATTTATCTTAACAAGATCTTCGTGAAAACTCTCTCTCGCAAGAATATAATCCTTGAGGTGGAAAGCTCGAGACGCCATTGAATGTGTCAAAGCTAAGATACGGCATCGGGAAGGCATTTCCCCGGCCAACATGAGATACTCATCTTTTACGGGAAGCGGCTTGGAGATGAACGCACCCTTGCCGCTTACAACATTCGGGACGAGTCGCCCCTTCGCTTGGTGCTCCGACTTCGAGGTGGCATGCGGATCTTTGTGAAGATTCGATTTGGAAAAGCCATTGCCACTGGAAGTTGATAGCTTGGACACCATTGGCAATGTCAAGGCCAAAATCCAGGATAAAGCGGGGATCTCACCAGATAAATCAAGGCTGCTATTTTCTGAGAAGCAGCTTGAAGATGATGGAAGGACCTTATCGACTACAACATCAAGAAGAAATCAACTCTTGAGCTTCAAGAGATCCAGGTACAAAGCGAGCAAAAGGTTCACAAAGGGAGGAAGGACCCGAAATACCTTCCAAAAGCTGGTGAATCTTGATGGCGAGATGAAGAAATTAGGAAAGACACGAAGGCGGCTTTGATTTCGCAGATTACAACAAAGTATGAGTATCTTGGCGGAATCGGAGAAGAATCAACATGAAAAACTATGCAGGTGTATTATTAGAGGTGCCCCGAAATACACGATAGCTTCGGTGGAAGAGAACGAAGTGGAGGTGAGACTTAATGAGCACATGGACGACATGCGGAGAGCAATTGAGGTGAAGGGTAAAGGGAAGATCGGTGTCTTGGTTCACAGCAATGAAGAAGTAAACCCTCTTGAGAAAGTTTTGAAAAAGCTCCGGGTGGTGTAGGTATGCTCTTGCGAAAACCGGCGTTTATGATGAGATTTAGTGTAGAGTTAGGTGGAAGGGCTTCGCACTTGGAGGGTGTGAAGGGAATCAACTTCGTTGGGGATTTGGTAGGCATACCGGTATTTACAGCCACGCCTACCAAAGCCCCAACGAAGTTGATTCCCTCCACACCCTCCAAGTGTAGAAACCCTTCCTCCTAGCTCTATCTGAATCTCGTCATAAACGGGTTCTTGGTAAGAGTACACGTACATCACCCGGAGTTTTTTCAAAAATTTTCTCAAAAGAGTTTACTTCTTTATCACTTGTGAACCACACAATGATCTTCCCCTTCCCTTCACCTTCACCTTCATTGCTCTCCGCATGTCATCCATGTGCTCGTTACGTCTCACCTCCACTTCGTTCTCTTCCACCAAAGCTATTGTGTATTTCTAGGCACCTCTAATAATACGCCTACACAGTTCTTCATGTTGATTCTTCTCCGATTCCGCCAACATACTCATACTTTGTTGTAATCTGCGAAATCAAAGCCGCCTTCGTGTCTTTCCTAATTTCTTCATCTCGCCATCAAGATTCACCGACTTGGAAGTTATTTCTGGATCCTTCCTCCCTTTATTAACCTTTTGCCCCGCTTTGTACCTGAGATCTCTTGAAGCTCAAGAGTCGATTTCTTCTTGATGTTGTGGTCAAATAGTCTTTTCCAACGGGAGGAACAATGAACATCGCTAACATTCAAGGCTATCACAAACCCTCAACGGAGGCACCACATTTTCATTTCGAGCTGGTCCAATATTGCAGCCCAAAACATTTCTTGTTATCGTAAGTTTAATATCATAAATATTTTTAAATTTGAAATAAATATTATTGCTATCGTAAAAAAAAAACATAGATTTGATTTGAAATGTAAATTTAATTATTATTGTTATTGTTATTGTTATTGTTGTTGTTATTATTATTAATTTGGGCTTGACATCCTCTTCCAGACCCAAGAAACTTGAGGTTGGAAAAGGGCGTCTAACCCAAGTTGCAAACCCAAATCCCTTGGATCTTGCAGCCCTGGTTGACCCAAGACTCTTGGGACTGGAGTCAAGACCCAAATCTCTAGGGTCTGGCATCAGCACCCAAGACTCCTAAGTCTGGCGTCAGACCCAAGGCTAATAGGTTTTGCGTCCAAACTGAAGTCTTTAGACTGAAGGTTCATAGGTCCGACGTTGCAACCAGACCCACGACTCTTGAGTCTGGCATTTAAGAGGGGCTCAAAGCTCTTGGGCCTGATGTTTAAAAGAGGTCTAAAGCTCTTGGACTTGACATTACAGCCAAACCCTTTTAAACTTGGGTCGAGCAAATTTAATATTATTATTAATATTTAAAAAATTATTATTTGTGTTATAAATATTATTATTTTTATTATAATTAATAAATTTGAAAAAATTATTATTCATATTGAAAAACAAACATAAATTTGATTTGAAGGGTAAAATTAAAAATTATTATTATTATTATTATTATTATTATCATTATTAAATTTGAAATAAAATATTATTACTATTGCAGAAAAATCATAAATTTGATTTGAAGGGATTAAAAATTATAAGAACTTGGGTCAGGCGAGTTTAATATTATTATTAATATTATAAATATTATTATATTCATCATTATTATTAAATTCAAAAAATATTATTACTATAAAAAGAAACATAGATTTGATTTGAAAGGTAAAATCAATTATTATTGTTATTATTATTCTTATGCTTATTATTATTATTATTATTATTATTATGAAGAATAGGGCTGGCTGGGGTGGCAGGCCCAAGTTTATAATTATTATTATTATTATTATTATTAAATTTTTTAAAAAAATATTATTACTATTAAAGAAAAACTGTAAATTTGATTTCAAGAGATAAAAAACTATAAGAATTTGGGTAAAGTAAATTTAATATTATTATTAATATTATAAATATTATTATTTATATTATAAATATTACTATTGGACCTGACATTTCATCCATAGCCAACACTCTTGGGTCTCGCTTTACGTCCAGACCCAAGGTTCTTGGGTCTGGCGTTGCAGGTTGGTTTTACATTTAAATCCAATACTCTTGGGTTTGGCTCCAACATTAGACCCAACGCTCTTAATCTTAGATTTTTTAATATTTTTTATGAAAAAAATTAATTTGCGACGTAACGCGAGCCATCTAACTAGTTTTATCTAATCAAGTAAAAAAAAATACACAGCGCACAACCGTATTTTAAAACAAAATAACTAAGGTCAAACCTATCAAATCTCAATGTAATTTTTTTTTAATATTTTAAATATACATGGACTGAATAAGAATTAAAAATATAAATACGAATAAAACAATAACATGAATAAAGAGATTCTTTTAATATCAATAGAATTATGAAAAATAATAACAAAAGCTTCATGATTTTGAAGATAACCCAATCAAATCCCATATACATTTATAAAAAAAAAATTAATTCAATAATTTTATAAATTATTTTTAGATTTTAATTATTGATCTTAATTGTCTATTTTTAAATATTTTCCATCAAAAAAATAATAATACTAGATTTAAAATGGAAAAATAAATTCATAGAATAACAAGCTGTGGCACTACAAAGATTAAAAAAGAAGTGGACTAATAAAAAAAAACTTGATCAAGAAACAGAGCTCATAAAATAAAGATAAAATCACAATCACAAACATAAACATAAACCGCAGAGCAAGAAACGAAAAGAACTCAAAACAACGTCGTTCAAGCCAAAACAAGTGACTTGTCCTCTAAGTCGAATTATATTTTTCTTCAAAAACCCCGCAGATCTCACAGAGAAGCAAAGCAAAACCCAAGCTAAAACAAGAGAAAACTGAAGCCTAGCCATGGCTCGATACGATCGTGCAATCACAGTATTTTCTCCTGATGGCCATTTATTTCAAGTAGAATATGCTCTCGAAGCTGTCCGTAAAGGAAACGCTGCCGTTGGTGTCCGTGGCACTGATATTGTCGTTCTCGGTGTTGAAAAGAAATCCACCGCTAAACTTCAAGATTCTAGGTGATTTTACCTTTTTCTCGATTTTTAAGTTATAAGTTTTTCAGGGGTTTCCTTGTTTTTTTATGTTTGTGATGAAAGGAGATTTTTTTTTAAGGAGAAAATTGAGTTTTAGGGTTTAATTGGGGTTGACTAGTGATTGATTTCTGGTTTAATCGTGATTAGTGAATTTGCTGGATTTAAATTAGCATTTCTTATTTGTATCTACTTGGCTTTTTACGTGGTAGTTAAACTGTTAACTACTCAATTAGTTCATTCATGAAGACTGTAAAAAAGATTTATTTTGGTTTGTTGTTGATGTGTGTTAGAATTTGGTTAATGAACATAAGTAATTTTCGTACTTCAAATCTTTTATATTGGCGTGTAGAGCTTATTGATATTATGGATTTTGTTGTTGCTAATTAGGTGTTTGTTTGATTTTACGCTGATCTGCAATGTAGTTGTTACGACATCTAGTGTCTTGTTCTGTGTTCAATGAGATTAGTTATGTGAATGCTATGTAATGTTTTTGCTGATTATGTTTGCAGATCAGTGAAGAAGATTGTATCTTTGGACGATCATGTGGCACTAGTATGTGCTGGATTGAAGGCAGATGCCCGTGTCTTGGTTAACAAGGCACGGATTGAGTGCCAAAGCTATAGGCTAACTGTTGAGGATCCTGTAACTGTTGAATATATAACGCGTTATATTGCTGGTTTGCAACAGAAATATACACAGAGTGGTGGTGTGAGGCCATTTGGTCTTTCGACCTTGATTGTTGGCTTTGACCCACACTTGGGTGTCCCCGCTCTTTATCAAACTGATCCTTCTGGAGCTTTTTCAGCATGGAAAGCTAATGCTACCGGGAGAAACTCAAACTCAATGCGGGAGTTTTTGGAGAAAAACTATAAGGAAACTTCTGGGCAAGGAACTGTGAAGTTAGCTATCCGTGCTTTACTTGAAGTAAGTTTCTTCCTTTTTATGTTGGTGCCGATTGTAGAATGCATGTGCTACAAATTGCCCAAGGATGCATATTGTTCCTTAGAATTGAACATGCATTCAAGCTAAATAAATGTGCGCCATTTACAGTTGACAGATGTAAGATGATGCTTAGTAGTTGTTTTTGACTTTATAGCAGCTGGCATTTATATTTAATCATCACTTGATTCAACTGTAAGTTATTACTTGGTCATAGAACATTTCCACTTCATATGATTGCTATCATACAAGTTGAATTGGTCCTAACATCATTGCAAAAATAGTTGGGGTATAACTAGGTCTCATAGAAAGGATTGTTAACAAGTCTTTGCTACACAGCTGCCATGCATGCAGCTTATAACATTGTGGGTTTGGTTCAAACTCTCTGCATGAACTGCTGTTCTGACTTGGGTAACACTAACACTTATGATTGTTTAGTTAAATATGCATATTGTATGCCATTGCATCTACATCTTCCCCCATTGTCATTGATGTTTTGACAGCTTAAAAATCTATGCTGCAGAAGGTTCTTCTTTGTCTATCTCCTCTCTCAAACAGACACAATTTCTTGTTCTGTAAAACTTGTATCTGTTGTGCTAACTTCTTGATCTCTAGTGTAGCCATGCATTTTTGGGTTGTATGTGTAACTGCCATATCATTTGAGTATTTGGAACCGTGGCTGAACGTGAATTACAACCATATGATGGCATTTATTATTTGGTGAATCATATCCTCTATATGGCTTTAATTCTGTCAGAAATCTAAGTTATCTCAATGCATATCTGTCGAGCAAAGAAAAACAGATAACAAAGGTGAAACACCCAGACCTGTCAAGATACTGGTCTAACCAACTGATACGGAATTCCTTTTATGTTTCTTCTCCTGAAATCTGAGCTGTTTCTCAATGTTCGCAGAGAAACCATTATACTTGCCTGTTTCTTACTTATATTTTGTGTTCCTTGGAATTAGGTTGTTGAGAGTGGGGGGAAGAACATAGAAATTGCTGTGATGACAAAAGACCAGGGGCTGCGGCAGCTTGAAGAAGCTGAGATTGATGCAATTGTTGCTGAGATCGAAGCAGAGAAAGCAGCAGCTGAGGCTGCGAAGAAAGCTCCACTGAAAGATTCCTAGACCTGCTGTAGTTCTCACACATCACTTGTACTGTCCAAGTGATTTAGTTTCTTCATTGCTATATCACATTGGTTTGTTTCCTTTTGTCAGACACCTGATTTCAAGTCTCTGCCTTTCTTCTCTTATAGCCTCTAATTTGAAATGGTCACAACTGCTTTATGTTTCCTAGCAATACTGAACGTTTCGATTCATGCTATTTTCAAAGTTCTGCTAAAATTGGTACATTGATATATCCTCTTACACTTAAAAACTAAAAATTAAATTTTAGCAATTGGGTTCTAAACAATTAGTAAATGTTATTCAATTGATTTAGCAGTCCATAGTTTAGCTACTATATTGAGAATAAAATTAAAATTTGACACTTTTTTTTATTGATAGTGTGGAATTAAACTGAGGCAACGAAGGGCAATTAATCTTTCCTTTAATTGGTTCAAAAATAAATTTTATTTTGAATGGATATGGGAATATTTTATATTCTCTTTACTAGCTTTATGTGTAACTACAAGTATTTTTCTATGCAACATAGTAAAAATTGAATTTTTTTAAATTTTTATTTTTAATTAATATTTTTAAATTTTTTCAAATTATTTTTATATTGTTTTCGAGCCGACATTAAAAAAAAATTATCAGTGACCTCGAGTGGAGTGTTATTATAGAAAAATATGTACAAGTGTTGGGACAGATGGTAAAATAAATAAATAAGTAAAAGAAGTCAATTAGGGTGTGTTTGTCTAGAGGATATCCTTTGAGAAATTGCATGAATAAATAAAAACACCAGAAGCCGCAGGCAAGAGTACGAAGCAAATTAAAGACTCTCTCCCAAGGTGAAGAGATGGTTTCGGGGTGGGGAAGAAGAGATGTTTTGTATTGGTTTCATTGCAATTTACAAGCATCAATTGCATCTGGTTCAGCCATTGTTGGATTGCCACTAGTTCAATTCACCATGTTTTTCTGGACGCGAAAAACAGCTTAGATCCATTGTAAAATAAAACTAAAACAAGTTTTGAAAAACTCGACCTGTTACAGAAATGCCTAAAAAAACCCAATTAAATGGACATAATTCTAACTGTTTCTTTTAAAACAAACAAAAACTGAATTGAACCAAACAAAAAACCTATTTTTTCCTTTTCCTTTTCTTAATTCCCTGAAGCGTTCAGCACAATTGTCAAACTCTGGAGGCTCCCATGGCCGAACAGTGTTAAATGATCTAGAAGATCTGTTTTTTCTGGCCCAAATACAGGAACCATTTTGGGAACAGAGTTTGTTTCTTTTTCTTTAACCCCCCCCCTCCCTCATTTATATCCCACCAAACACAAATAATATATGAAACTCCATTAATTGAGGTCATGATATGGATCATGCGGTTTTAATAGAACCATGGTGATTTTTGCTCCACTTCTGCGTTACAGATCCATGCTTGCTCAAACTTACACGGGTCCTATTTACTGTGTAATGTGAAGCCTATCATATATATATATATATAGTGCACATGAAGCATACAAGGTGCAGATTTTAGGGTTGGAATGCCACGAAAAAACCAAGTACAATTGCTAAAAATGAAGAAGAAAACTGCAGCAATGCTGATGACTAACAGCTGCATCAAAGAAAAGAAGGTGGTGCTAGGCTGCTAGTGCTTCTAAGCATGCTGTGTTCCCCCCCTCCTATAGGGTATAGAAGCACTTTACATCATTGACTTCCAAAATACCAAAATCCAACGCAGTCTCCATCACATTCTCCACTGAAAAAGTTAGTAGAAGTTAATTTAGAGTAATACTATGTTAAAATCCCTCCAAACCTAATCCCACACGTGATTCGAGTTTTTTTACTAGAAATTAGTATATGAACAAAAGGGGGTAACAAATTCAACCCGTAGATGCATGTTTTGGAGATAGCAATCACGACTTTAAGCCACCCATGATCAAAGGGCAATCGTGTTCGGTGACTTCTACGATTGTTTAGAATTATAGTGCCAGCAGAATCATTCTGTCATTATTATATTCATCCTCGATAATTCTCCCAGCTATCTGACTGATCAAATCATCGGCATTGCTCTATATCTTAGTATTATTGCTCCATACATCCTGACTAAAACAAGCCCCAAATTTAGGAATCTCGAATTAGTTTTTTTTTTTTTTTTTTTTCCAAGGATGAATCTCATACTAGTTATTTTACTATATTGTAAAAGGATAAATGATAAGATGGTGATGGTACTCTGCTGGGGCGGAGCTAGAATTTTTAGGCTGGGGGGCCATGGGTTGACTGAGATGGTTTGGGATGTTATGGCAATGGCTGACTAAGATGATATTAAATCAAATGGCAGAAGATTTTGTGAGTTTTGGAGGTGCCATGGCACCTGTAGCTTAAGCCGTAGGTCCGTCTCTGATACTATAGGATATTCAGCTTTAACCCCTTCCAGTCCTCCATTGCTATAAGATATGAAAAGGGCTGGACTTGTCTATGTCAAGATTAAATTTCTTTCTCAATTTATTTTTATTAGTTATATAACTAATAAATTCCTTAATTATTTAATTTATTTATTTATTAAAAATAATAAATATACCGCACATGCTAATATTATTAACAGAGAAGCTAAAGGGTGTGGGGGAAACTACTATTCACCCACACCATTACACTATAGATTATAATATACCGCAAATGCAATATCCGTGTATTGCTTCTTCTTTTTTTAATTTTTGTTATTATTTTTTTTCAAAGTTTTTTTTGTTTATTTTATTTTTTAATAATGTGGTGATTAAGAATTGAGTTCATAATTTATTTATTTTTATTTTGCTTGTTTTATAGGGTTAAAGTGGTTTCTTTGGTTTGTTAGAGTAACCCAAGTTACCCCGGTTTATGGATTTGGTAGAGTGTATTTTTTTTCTTTTTCTTTTTAATTGAACTTAACTTTGTTATTGTCTATTTTTTTTCATATAGTTAAAAAAATAGTTTTGAAAAAAATATATGCTATTAAACTTTATAAGGTCCATAAACTTGTTCACGAGTTTGGTTAAAAAAATACTTTTGAAAAAACTGCATGCTATTAACCTTATAAGATCTATAAACTTGTTCACGAGTTCGGTTGGTTGACATGGTTTGCAGGTCTGGCAAGTTTAATTTTTTTTATTTTATTTTATCTATAGATATTGGTTAATTGAGAATTCAGTTTCATTATTGATTTCGTTTTCTATAAGGTCATCACGGCCTCAAAACAAATATCTCGGTATTGGGCTGGTATTTGATTTTGTGATCGTCTATTTTTATTATCATAAAGTTAAATAAAAAAAGTTTTTAAAAATAAATTATAATCCTAGTGGAGTCCATAACCCGGTTCACGGATTTGGCGTGCTAGCCCAGGTTACTCGATTCACAGGCTTGACGAGTTTACCTAACGACTGGATATGCTTTTTCTGTTTTTGGTCCTTTATTTTTTTATTTCGCCCTTCAATATTAGATTAATTAGAAAATAGACTGTATGATTTATTTATGTTTCTTTTCTATAGAGTTATTTCAATCTCAAATAAATATCTAATTTAGGGTTGATGTTCAATTTTGCGAGCATTTATTTTTTATTGTATAATTAATTAAAAAAATTTATAAAAATGGTTATTAAACCTAATAAAATCCATGACCTGAGTCTCGGGGGACCGAGGTTGATCCAATCTGTTGCTATTTTGATATTTTTTTTAAAAACGTTATCATGTTGGAATTTTCTTAAAAAATCTAAACTATGTTTTTACCGGTTATTTATATTACCTTTAGATCCATAAAATCAACTGATTTAAGTCAAGTTAGCTCATCCGTGGTTTAAATGGAAACTTGAGTTAGACATATAAGATATTTTAAAATTATTCCACTTGACTAGGTTTAATAATTCTATATATATAAAAAAAAACTCTCTATACTCTTAACATTCCTTTTTTATATTTTAAAAAAATTGATTTAACCAAACTAGTATATATATAATTGATAAATTAAGGAGACTTCTGTTGGTAGAAAATTTATGCGCATAATTTATAGACCTTTGCGGAAGACTGGAACCTCGGAGACACACTTGACCCGCTGATTATTCCATGGGCATCCTTGATGTGCAATTACATTTCCAGAATAAACCATCCATGCTCTTTTTCTTCGTCTTCTTTTCCAGAAAATATTAAGATTTATTTTAAGTCATTTGACGTGACACGTCTCCTTTTCATTAACCTAATCCTCGTGGATTTAACTAATTTTGTTTTATTAAATACTACTTATAATTGGACGGCCAAGATCAAGTGTCTTGGAATGCCATCATCATCTCCATTGAACACGTCTGCATATAACAAAATAACTAATTGGCGTAGCCCATATCCTAATTTTCGAGAAGTCTTACTCATAGTGATATGCACATGACATTTGGTTCAGTGGTAAAAGAACTTCAGAGAACATACGCATTACAAAACCAAAAATAAATAAAAAATAGAAAGAAATATTTTCAATCTCTTATTAATATATATTTGGATTTTAATACACAAAAGAGGTTAATTAATGACATTTTACATTATGGGATCCCATTTATAAAAATAGCCTAATCTTTTATTATTATTATTATTATTTTTACAAGTCCAATACTATATATATATATATATATATATATGGGCGTGTTAAATATATTCTCCTCTCAATTTTCAAAACTGCCGGGAAATATATAATAATACTACATGGGCGTGGCGTGCACATGGCAATGCTTGATGTTGTTGGGCAGGGAGGAGATTTGTGGATGAGGGATGGTATGTTTGTTTTTGTATTTTAAAAATATTTTAAAAAAAAATAAAAAAAATTTATTTTAAATTAAATTTTTTTATTAATATATTAATATTAAAAATAATTTTTTAAAAAAACTTATTTTAATATATTTTTAAATAAAAAATAAATATTAAAAAACTCTCACACATGCAGGAGATAGCATGGGCATTTGTTGGAAGGGATGGTTCAATAATGTATGGTTCTCTTGTTTAATATAAGAAAATGAGAGTGTAGAATTCTAAATGAAAAGGGACAGGTGGTTTTGGGATCAATCACATCTACCCAGGAGACAATCACCTAACCAATACGATAGCTTGTACACGTGTTAGCCACACACTTGCTAGCCATATATATATATATATATATATATATATATATATATATATGTTATCTAGCCTGCCATGCTTTACCATAGTAATGTTTATTAGTATTAATATATCATTGCCGCCTTAATAATTGCTCCCACATATATCTCACCGAACTGTGTTAACTTTTCCTACCAGCTAGTGTTTTGCTAGCTTGCGCCAGTGTGCGCACCATCCCCATACCCTACCATTCCTCCTCTCTTGGCGATATATCATATTTTCTAATTATCTCATCGATGCTACAATGCCTATGAACCTTAATTCTTACATCATGAGATTACTTTTCTGTATAGTATAATGTTTGCTATCTTGACTCTCACTTCAATTAATGTTTCTGTAATATTAAGGGCGTGTATGTTAATGCTGTATTGATTATTTTTAAAAAAAAATTTACTCGAAAATGTATTAAAATAATAATTTTTTTATTTTAAAAAAATTATTTTTGATATTAACTCATCCAAATAATTTTAAATAAAAAAATTAATTTTAAATAAAAAAAAATTAAAAAATTTAAAAAAATTTACTCATGGAATGTGAATTTATTATTTGTACAGAAGAAAAGTTGTTGAGAGCCATACTTATCATAATTGTTCCATTTGGATGGTCTGCGGCATTTAATTTAACAGAGTAATGGGTCACAAATAGTCGGGAGGAAAAAACAAGGGCGAACACAATTGTAGACTTTATGCAATGAAATTAGAGATTCAAACATGCAGATGGATGGATGTTTCGTCGTAGAGTGGAAATGCTGCAGTAGTCTAATTGTTTGCACAGTCGTAGACCAGTATCGATCAATTCTCGTGTTCTACAAAAGATCAAATGGCACGAGGAGGTTGAAGATTTGAATAGGATTTTTGTCGTTGAATAACAGAGGAGTACTCGTGCTGTGTGATTGACTTTCATGGCAAGGTGTTTGGAACATCTAGAATATTACGACTTGAGCTTATTGATTTATATGCAGCATGGAAAAGAAAGAAATTTTGTACTCAAAAACTAACACATCCTTAGTGTCATTGTTGCAATATATATATATATATATATATATATATATATATATATATATATATATAAGTTCCTCCGTTATATATCTAATTAAATTAATAAAATTAAATACAAAACAATGATAAGTATATGCAAGTTTTAAACTAAAAAAAAAAATTATTCAAGAAAATATGTTAAAAAGTAAAGCTAAACTATTCTTAATATCTCATTTAATAATTCAAAACTTTTAATGAGATAATCAAATTTGAGCTATGTATTTGCCAACTTCACGAATACAGTTGGAGCCTTGAGATTTTGAAAAGTTTTCAACAAGTACAAGTGAAATGATGGTTCTAACCATAAAATATGTGAAGTCTAGTTGTCAACCACTTAGAATACATCTACCGAAAAAAATATATTCTCTCCTTCTTTAGAGCTGAGACCATGATCTCAACAGAAATTTCATCAAGATGATTATATCTTAAATGACAACAAAAAAATATGTCATGGTCAATGACTAGGAATGTAAGTTTTTTTTATATAAATTAAATCATTCACAGTAACGATGTCTTCTTTTCTCTATGTGATGTTTAAGAAAGCAACCTCACAACCTTTTAAGGATGGAATGGACTCAGTCTCTCTAGTGCGATTGCACAATTTATCTTGGAATGGATCAACTCAGTCTTCCCAGTGCAATTGCACAAATCATATTGAAAGGGATTGACATGGTCACCCTAGAGCGATAACACATTTCTCCAAGAAAGAGGCAAACTAACACAATAACTATGTTTTACCTAAGAATAACAGCACCAATCTCCCCCTCGATCCTACTCAACAACTTTTCAATAATAAATTATAGATTCATCCAGATTGATAGGAATATATCTGAAACCAAGATTTCATCTCGGTTCTAAGCAGGGGGCAAATCCCTTCTAAATATTAATTAAAAAGTTAGACAAAGCTTAAAATTTAAATTTAATAAATGTTTTCCTGAGTGTGGGTGTTGGACCTATACATTGTTTCATAATTTCCTAAGGGTTTTTGAACCTTGCATGGAATTTTTAATGTGGGTGTTGGACCCACACCAATTGTTTAGGGAATTCTCTTAAAAAATTTTCAAGTATGGGCATTGGATCCATATAAAATTCCAAAGCTTTTTCTAAGGATCTTAAGCCCCATATACAATGTTTATTATGGGCATTAGATCCATACACACGAGTAAATAGAGAAATGAAAAGAATCAAAATTTATAAAATAAAATATAAATATTTCATGGACAAACCCCACAAGATCAAATGTGCATATATTAATAAGAGGAATTGAGGCTTAAATATCTAGCCTTGGCTCTTCAGCTAGATATTCTCTATATCTGGCAGCAATAGCCATGACTGGGAACACATCCGCAAAGTCAAGCATTAAGACTGAATGAAAGACGGTATTGGAGTCCTCATGCATTCCTCTTGATTGATTGATTGAAGAAATAAAGATTGGATATGGAAAGAAATATAGTGTCCCCAACTATCTCAGTCAAAGCTGTAGACCCCAAAACAATTCATGAAACTCCTCGAGAGAGAGTTCCTTAAAGCCTTCGGTAAAGCCTGAGAACTCTATGCATTTTTCTAGTCGCAAAAAGCTCAGCCATTAGACCATCTTAGATGATCTTCACCTCAAGGATCTCCCGCTTTAGGGAATCCACTTGATTATAGGCAGCCTAAAGCAATTTGTCATTAGATCCTAATTGAAAGACAATGCCTTGTATTTGTTCCTTTAATAATGAATAAGCCACCTTGAAACTCTTCAATTCAGCCTCTACAACATATATTTTTTTTAGTGTAATACCCCAAAATAAAAATAAAAATAAAATGGATTTGAAAAGTCAATGGTGTCATTGTGTGCATTATTATGGGTATTAATGATTGATGGGAAAATTGGACACTTCATATGATTAAATAAATATATATGTTCTCAAAAGAAGAAAAACAAGAGAAAGAGTTAGATTTGTAGACAGTGAGAACCGAAAGATAAAGATAGAAAGAAGGAATAAGGAATAAAAAAAAAAGGAAGAAAGGGAAAAGGAAGTGAAAGTTAGAGTCAAGGGTTCCTAATGTAAGATACTGATGTTATTTTTTTTATGCTTGAATATGTTGGTTAAGTTTGATTTTAGAGTTTAAATGATTTAAAAAGTTTAATAAATGTTTTATGGTGTTAGTTTGGTTTAAAATGAACTGATTTGAGAACTGGAATTATAGTTGTTTGAGGAACTTGTCGATTATCTTTAGATCTACAGTTTCGAGGACTAGCAGATCAGGATTTTGAAATCTCGATCAATCGATTGGATTGAACCAGTCAACCAGTTGGTCTATTTTGGTTGATTGGGGGTTTAATCAGTTTTGTTAGGTTCGATCAATTTAGAATATGCTCATTAAAGCTGGAAATTAAGGCAAAGAAAATCCACCACATGAGCCTCTATAATCAAGACCAGAACACCAAACTCTATAAGGGTGGACACCCTCCTCCACTTAAAGTGGGTAGCAACGCCTGCAATCACTTCATAGGGAGTTAAATATGTTTGACTCTTTGCTAGGGGAGTACAAATGCCCTCAACTTTATTTTCTACGGGATTTCCAGCTCCCACTATTGTTTCTTCATGAATAGAGCCCTCAAAAACAGAGAGTTTATAAAAAATGATGAGATATTCCTTCATTAGTTCTTCAACTCCATTTCCAACCACAAAAGAAGACGAAGACTTCCTTAGTGAACTCTCTTTTGTAGACCTCATTAAAGTTTCTCCTTCAGTTGTTAGTCCTGCACACAAAAAAGATTTTAGTAATAAACTTAGCAATAAAAAGACAAAAGAATAAGGAAGCTGCATATTTTGCAAAATGGCTTAATAATATCTTTTGGTCATCCTATTGACTTTATACGTAGTCAAAGTTGAGGCTAGTGCAGCATATGTTTTCTCCTCGTCTAAGCTCAAACGAAACATGTTGTTTACATCGGGAAGAGAAACCTTCCAATAATAAAAACAACCTCAAATTTATTGCATTCCACCTCTAGGACTGACTGACCCACTATACCTTACTATCAGCCATTTTCCCCTTCATTTCTTGATATGTACAGGCTTCCCACAGAGAGTTTTATTTATGGCTCTTGTGGGCCTGTTGGCTAATGTGAAAAACCAACACATATCATTGTCATCATCAGTGTCAGCAACCAAATGGTCACAACTTCTGAAGACATTAACTATAGGTTCAATTCCAACAAGCCCAAAAAAACTTATCAAATATGAACAAAGTGATAACTCATTCAGATGCAACTAGCATGGACATAGCTTGTAGTATCTGAACATTTCCCCTTTAAATCCTTTGAGAGGGAAGAAATACCTCATCACATACATGTAAAAAAAGTTGTAATCTTAAAATGACTCTAAGAAGAGCCCAAGGTTTCCCAACTGATATGTTCAGTCTGGTTAGGTATCTAAGTTGTGTACTCTCTTAGCTAAATACGAGAAACAAACTTTATATCTTCCACACCTAAAATGCTGGAAACGTCATCCTTAAAGGTCTAAGGTATCCTCCATCTCTTTTAGGATTCTCTAATAATGGCGAGAGAAGAACTTCTATGAGGACAGCTACTCTCATCCCTACTAGACATGGACATCGAGTTATCACCCTCTCTAATTTTGTGGCCCATTATGATGGACTCCATGCCCCTTGCCACTTCTCTCAGTCTTAAGTTGGAACCTGAACTCCTTTTTAGAAACAGCGACATCCCTCTTTTTAAAGACATGTCTAACTTTTTTTGGGTTCATGTTTTGGTTTAAAGCGGAAAGAGAAAGAAACCGGTGGTGGAAAATACCTAGAGATGAGTTTGTATCCTTGGATTAGAACTAAAATAGTTAGGGGTTTTCAATAGAGTAGTTTTTCATAAATTACAGAAAATAAAAGAAACAACATAGGCAAAAACAGCTAGGGTTATAAAGGAAACATCTTTATGGCCTCACCATTAGATGAATGGTTTTCATGTCTTCTCAAATCTCCAGAAACTATCTCAAATACTACATTAAATGCAAGTAATCATTATGTTTCCCAAGAGTCACCTTATTCAATAAAAATTAGCCATAAGAATCCTAACAATTCTATGTGAGACAGCTAAATTTTATGGGGAAGGTAAAAAAAGTCTCATTTACTACTAGTAACCTTTCAAAATCTTTGTGTAATAAATACACAAAAACTTGGGGGGCTACTGATGGATCAACATGTTATGTTCTTTTTTTTATCCTCATTTAAAAGAATCAGGGCTCGGGTGATAACCTGACATCTTTGGGTTCGGTCAATCGTTGAGTCCAAATATAGATGGGTCTGGCAAACTACTAGAACCAACATCCTTGAGTTTAACCAAGCACTGATTCCACATGCTTACAAAGATATTTTTCTTCTAAAAAAGTCAGATATTTTCTCTTTAGTAAAGTCAAAGATATTTCCTTTTGATAAAGTCAGAGATGTTTCTCTCTTTGACAATTAAGGATTAAAAAGGTAAGAAAATAGGCTATAAAGACCCACTAGATCTTTAGAAGTAGGGGTTTTGAATCTCCATTCTTCATGGCTTATTTATTTTCAAAGTCTTGCTTTAAAATATCATTATATTTTCTCTCAAAAGGATACTTACATAAACATCGAAGAGTCCTCAAATCTATAAAAGATGACCTTTTGCAGGTTTTAAGCATCAACATTCGGCCACCTTGGCAAGAGAATGAATCGGATTGCTAGAATGAATCGGATTGTTAAAACCAAGAGATTAACTGATTATCTAATATATATATATATAAGCATTGCTCTCAAGCTGTTTGGATTTTTAGAACATCATCAAGTTCAAATCACAATGAGCTTGTAATTAAAAATGAAATTCTTATAGACTTTCATCAGATTAAAGAAAATGATATTTTTTTTGCGTGAAACTAATTAAAGGATACATGTCCATAGATAAAAATACAAAAATATAAAAGAATGTGGAAGCATATAGATAGGAGTGATTATAGAGTTCATATTTTTAACTAGTGCATTTTAGGTTTGTTCCATGGAGAAATGGCTTTGGACTTGCTTACTCTCTTTTTTTTTATGGTCTAGATGTTTTTAATGAATCCTGATTTATCCTTAGAAACAATAATGTCTTGCACATATAAGGAAAGAAAACTAAATCTTAAATCCAAAGATAGAATCTATAATGAAAAGTTTTCAAAATTCAGAAGGGCCATCTTGCCATGCCTGGATCTTGATTCCATTGCCGAATATCTTTCTAAAATCATTGTTCTCGACATATTCTATACCAAATTGTTTGATTAATAATAAGAAGAAAAAAAAGACACAGAATCATAACTATACTTATTGACAATTTACCCTTGTTTGTGAGAATTACCTTCGAGTGAAATTTTCTTTTTAAAGCCCAAGCTTTTCGTATGCCTATACCTTTGATAATGTGATGCAAAGATATATCTCTATTCAGTTTCCTCACTAATTCAATCCTCAACCGTATCTACATGTTCTCGTCCCTTTCTTCACACCATTTTAAAGTGGGATTTACATCTGAAACACATGACGAAGGCAATCTCTTTAATAATGGAGCATTTGAGGGTCATTTGGGAAAGGCATGGATCCAGAAGAAAACTTGGAGGGCCCCTTCAGAAAAGGTTATGCATGTGATGTTGGTAGAAGTTGAACTATTAACAAAGGTAGGACAATTATTACACTACCGATAGTGAGTGAAGCGATGAGTTAATGATTATAATAATTATAATAATAATAATAATAATAAACTTCAGCCGTATTGTATAATTTTCTTGGCAGAGTAAGAGAGGGAGAAGCCATGGAGAGGAAAAAATCACATGGAAGCTTCTATTGCCTCTACCTAACACCTTTGAAAAAGAAAAGGAAAAAAAAAGGGGTCAATAGTAGAAAAGAGGGTACCTTTTCTGTATGGGAATGGCCATGGTGTTTGTTTTCCTTTCCTTTTTCTGCAAGGATCAGTAGCTACCACCAGATGGGCACTGATCATCCTCATCTTTGAACTAGATTTTCTTCATTTGACAGGGCTTCAGGAGTGAGGGTTCATCTATTTCTTCTTTGGCGTTTCTCTCCCGTAATTAATATCTTTCTATTTTTAATCATACTAAAGTTATTTAATATTGGCTCAATAATACGAATACTGTTGTTTTTATTATATGGTAGTTAAGCAAGCCAAAATAGTGAAAGGCAAAGTACTTTGGGACCCCAGTGACATAATTCGCATTGAATTGATGTAGCTCCTCTCTTTATCAAGGAATTCGTAAATTTCAGCTATGGAGAATTGGTCTAGTCCATTTATTAATTTTGAGAAAAAGATAATAATAATCTACAAACAAACATATCAATATATATATATATATGGCGTTTTCAGAATTCATGGTGAGTTGTTCACGCATGAGTTCCCAAAAGTTGCATTCGGGATTCCAAGATCCCAGCATGGATGGATCATGCCCTTAATTCCCACTAGTGTGTAAACAAATTCCAGATGAGTTGATTATTAGCAATAATAAATTAAGTTGAATATTGTTTGATAAAAGCAAAACAAGTTAAGTGATTTCTGGCTTGATTGATTGAACTTTTTACCTAATAAAGTTTCAATAATTAATTATGAACTACAATCCATATGTCAGAAGCAGCATTTTATTTAATAAGGCATGTGAAGTCAACAATAATCTTGCGCCTCCTTCAACTTCACCGGATTGCCCAGCTGGTTCTTGCACTCCTTTGATAAATCATGGAACAAACCCTAATTAATACCTTATGGTGCTTGATTCGAATGTAAAGAACTGATTCGAGAATGCTTCGAAAACAATCTAAAATAAGTTGTGGGAGGTAAACCGAATATATGGTACTGATCCGAATTAAACAAAAACCATTGTTAGGGTTAGGGTTAGGGTTTGATCCGTATTCAATTGTGCGGTGCAGTTGGTTGGACCATGGGGCTTAGATAATCAAATATTAGGTTGGTAGAGTTGGGTGGTACTACGGACAGTTGTTGGTTCCTCTACACTTTTTTTTTTATAGAGTAGGGTTTCTGTGCTTTTATTACAATATAAAAGATGGGTTGCCCACCACTCCCATCCTCCTCATTTCTCCTCCGCTCACAGCTTATCCATTTTCTACAAAAGAAAATCGAACTTTTCCAATAAAGACAAGCCCAAAAAAAGAATCTAAATCGGAAAAGAAAAAAAAATCATAAAAAATGGATCAGAGTAGTGGGCATGATAAACTTTCAGAATATCCTTGCCTGCTGGCAGCAAATAGCAACGACTAACAACATGAACCTTTTGAACATCTGACATAGCCCAACTTTCCCGGAAAAAGAGAAGGAGAACCGAGGAAAGAAACGAAATCATGAACATGTCAAAAGCAAGTAATATCTCGATGAGTGGAAAACATTCACCAATTATAATGATCACTAAACTGTACAAATAGTGTATTCATACAAATTAGAGAATAATTAGGAAAAATAAAAGATTAGAGATTAATTTAAGAGATTTTCAATCTAATAGCAATCCCTTTTATCATTTCTCTCCGTTCTTTTTCAACTACAACATCAACATTAATTAGCTCCAAGTATCTTTAATCATTTCATCTCCAAACCTCTATAATCCAACACACCACTTTTCATCCCTAAGAAGTCATAGCCAGTTTTGGAGCCAGCACTACTGCTACTTCCAATAGTACCCACAATGACACTGCAACTGCAGTCCTTGCTGTTTTGTAGCCCCAAGCTGCAAGCAAAACAAAGACTTGTACTTCCTCCAGTTTTGAATGCCTGGTGACGATCAGGCTGGTTTTGGCAAGGAAGGCTAATTCTAAGTTCAAGATTCAAGTCTGGACACCTCTCTTGAACTGGGGTTTTCTCTTCTTTGCATATAAAAGCAGCTGCGCTAATTATCTTCTCCTTATTACTTTCCTCTTTAACAGAACTCAACGACTCTTCTTTAACTGAGGTAGTAGTGCTGAAAGATATTGTTGTTGAAGCTTCTTGGGCTGGTTCATTGAGTGGCCTATGAGTCGCAGGATCTATGCCTCTATTCAAGAGCTTCCTTCTTATATGTGTGTTCCAATAATTCTTTATCTCATTATCTGTTCTCCCTGGTAATCTTCCGGCTATAAGTGACCATCTACAACAAAAATAGCAGACACACCATTAACATAATATATTCAACCTTAGCATAAAGGGTTAGTTTTTTCAATTATTACTCAGCTAGGCTTACTTGTTGCCGAGGAGACTATGGAGTTTGATAATGAGCTCATCTTCTTCTTCAGTAAAATTGCCACGTTTAAGGTCAGGTCTTAAATAGTTGATCCAACGAAGTCTGCAGCTCTTGCCACATCTTAGAAGGCCAGCAGCTTTAGGAAGTGAACGCCAGCAACCTTCACCGTGGGTTCTAATGTAAGCAATAAGGCGATCATCTTCTTCCTTAGTCCATGCACCTTTGTTTGTATGAGCTTTTTCACAGCAAGGAGACCTTCCCATTTCAGTAGGATTTACAAGTAGGAATGGTAACCTCAATGTTTTTGGTGCGTCTTTTCTTTTTTTGACGGGCGTGCGGTACTGTTGTGGTAGAAATGGAGGCCTTCCTTCTTCTTCTTGTTGCTAGAACATTAAGGCCGGCCCTTGAGATTACTTGAGAAGTGATTTTATAGGCATTTGACTCTTTGTATGTGTGTGTGTGTGTGTGTGTGTGTGTGTGAGAGAGAGAGAGAGAGAGAGGGAGGGAGGGAGGGAGAGAGGGAAGTGGCCCTAATTGCTTCTAGATGTGAGTTGGTGAGACAGGTTTGAGAGAGTGGCTGGTGGTATCTCTCTTGATGATACTACTTGATGATACTCGCATCAAATAAGGAACATTAAACTCTAGGTAACCTTCAGTTAGGTGTAAAGTAAGTTTATATTTAATTATAGGCAAGACAAAGTGCGGTATCCCCCCGCTTTTCACAACCGCGGTTCCGTTATTTTTTTAATTTTATTTTTAAATTAGTTTTTTTATTATTGTTTTGATA
Organism: Populus x sibirica; assembly: GCA_019202695.1. Classification (NCBI taxonomy): domain Eukaryota; kingdom Viridiplantae; phylum Streptophyta; class Magnoliopsida; order Malpighiales; family Salicaceae; genus Populus; species Populus x sibirica. The sequence continues at coordinate 3,397,269 of JAGMVL010001134.1, forward strand.
TGCTATATTAAAAATAAAATTTAAAAAATAAAAAAAAATTATTATTTTAATATATTTTTAAATAAAAAAACACTTTAAATATATAATTATTATCAGCCTTCCAATCACCCACTTAAACTCCGGAAAACTCTTGATTATCTAAGTTTATAAGTTGCCTCTCAAATCTTCCCCAACTCACTAGACAACACATGCACCAGAATTCACGGACACCCCTTAGATTTATATCCTTATTGCTGTTGGAACTGACACCAGTGAGGGAGTGGATCTGTAGCAAGGTCCAGTTTCGTACCTTTTCTATGACCAATAACATTGCTTCCATGATTCTTGATTATCCAATTTATCTTGCAATTAAAATATTGGTTACATCATTCTTCTTCTTCTTTTGTAAAAAAAAAAAAAATTATAATCGTGACTTGATTTTAGCTTGCAATTAAAAAATTATTTTAAAAATTATAAATATTTTGTTGAAGCTACAAAAGAGGGGGAATAAGGGGTTCAATTTTTCTCCACAAAAAATAACATATTTATTTTAGGGTTTTTTTTAAATTATAATTTTTTTCTCTTTCAAATGATACTCATCAGATTCATGGGTGAGAGAACAAATGAAGTTCGAATTTGATAATTTTGGTTCGGACTGTTTCCAAGGCTCAATGATGAAGTTTTTTAAAAACTCAAAATCCATTAAAAAATCCACTACTTAAATGAGTAAATATTGATTTGATTTTAGCTCATTGTTACAGAAGCAAGTCTGAGACTAGTTTAGGTTTAAAAAGGTCAAGTTAGGTTAATTGTTTTCAGGGGATGTAAATCATACTTTTGCCGAGTTAGTAAGTTGGCTGTGATGGGTATTTTGAAAAGAAATGCTATAGTGGCTTGGCAGTTCTTGAGATATTCTTGCGTTTATAAGTGTGCATATGGTAGTTGTGGTTCTTTATTCTATTGGTACACTACACTATCATGCATGAGAGAGACAGAGGGAGAGGGAGAGGGTTTCTAGAAAAGTTGGAGGTTGGGTTCAAGGGAAGATGATGAAAGAAAAGGGAAGAATAGGAAAAAAAGATAAGAGTGTGGTTGTGGTTGTGTGTGTGTTTTGGTTCACCTTCCACTTTTTCTTTTTTCTTTCCCTAACCTTGTGGTGCAAGTTTAGGCAACAAGGGTGGGCTTAGAGATGGGAACTGGGAAGGTTGATTCACCTTTTTGTTGCTATTATCTCCCCTCCATTTTGCATATTATTTGTTACCCACCACCACACAGTCTCTCTCCCCCTCCCTCATCATGAAATCCAAGTGGAATATTTTTAAGGGTTAAGAATCATGGGCAGGAGTAGTTGTCAAAGGGAGTGAGAGAGGGAGGGATGGATGGATGGATGGATGGATGGATGTCCACTTGTGTAAAAATTATCTGTGTGTATTTCACCTACTTTTTCACCCTTTCTAACCGTCCTCACAAGTAGTCCTGCCCTGGCCTCACTTGGATGTTGAAACTTTTCATGATTTTATTCCCACAACAAACGCCCCCCCGCCCCTTTTTCACATAACCCACCTAGGCTTATCCATGTAGCTTTCAGAAATTAATCAGCCAACAAGGACAAGTTGTTGCTACATTACTAATTACGATCTCAAAAAATAGAGGAAGGTAGAGAGGGATATTCTTAACCTAAGAAAAACTTGCTCTTCCAACATATATAATACTAGATGCATTTCTTTTTTATGCATAAATTACTCGTGTTTCTGTTGTTCCAATCAGATAGAAACTCATCACCACTATCAGGTAGGTTATTGTACACTGTTGGTTGGCACAAATGTGTCTATCCCTACTGATCTTCTCTGTTAGTTGCACACGAGCAAGTGACTGCCCAAAAAGAGCAAAACATTAGAAGGGAGAAAATGAATCGAGTTTATAATTAGGTACGATTGAGGGCTTATAGGGTTGGGAATCCAGAATGAGTGGTGATATCCAGCAAAGCAAACACGTGAATGTCATGTGCTTAGGTACTGAACAAGACTTGTGGGACAGTCCTAAAAACTCTTTACCTACGTCTTTGGCAGCCCTTCCCGTGTGAGACTCCTTAACCTTGGCACAAAGGTCAGCTTTCCATGACCCACAATTAGGATGGAGCCTTAAACTATGGTTTCTCCAAACCAAATTAATGCCCTTTTATTATTTGGTTACATTATTGATAGAGAAAAGAACCAATCAGATCTTCTACATCCATCCTAACCAAATCCCACTTTTATTTAGGGCAATCCTGTTCCGTGTAAACCAGGATCTGTTAGCACCACAAAATGGGAAAGGAGTCTTATAGTAGAATAGCAAATACAGGGGTCATAGGATAAATCACCGCAATAGAGTACACAAGGAGAGATCTATTTGCAACAGTAATTAGGATCCTCCCTGATTCCTCTTTCTACCCTGATTCCTCTCACAAGAAGAGATCTCTGTTCAATGTCATGGAAGCAAAACCCAACCCTGTTTTCTGCCCATACAAGTAGCAAGCTATTCACCGTAAAAAGGGTGTGTTTAGCTGTAAAAAATGCAACTGTTTAGTTATTAAAAGAAAAGGTAATCTTTCTGATCCGATGCTAGGCAAGCCATCCAGGCCAGAACTGGTGCATTCATGAAAAACTTTTTATCTCATGACCTACCGATGAATTTGAATCCAAGATGGGAACTGGGAAGGTAGGAAATGAGCCCACTTCCATTTGTGTATCCATAACCTGTGCTCCGTGACAATGAAAATACTGTTTAGATAACCAAGTTTCGTCTCAGGTCATGAGACCCCTCAAGCAGCCCAATGAAGAAGAGAAATTATGAGGGAAACAAGAAATAAGGTTATCCAATCATGATTAAAGTTCAGATTCAAAGATTTTTTTTATTTGTCGTTTACCTGATCTAATGTGGAAAGTGGAAATGGAGATAGTAGATAGACTCCCGCAATTCATGAAAGCATTAAAATATCTATCTTGATATAAAGTATGAACAATGACACATGACATATGCAGTTTTACTATAGCCACACACCCAGCTCTTCCAATCTACTGCTTATCGTTTGAAATGAACATTTAAACCAACTGCATTGAAAAAGTTAGATTCACTATTAAAGATAAGAAAGAAAGTATCAAAAGAAGTATGGGCACGCACCTAATCCTTCTTACCAAAGTCTTTAATGTAGGAGACACCATCCTGTTAATAAGATGTTACTTTCCAGCACAAAACAGTCAGCGAATTGATCAAAGATATTATTCTTAAGAAAATCATTTGTCATACATGCATTTTGATATTGACTTTGCAATGAAATGGGATTTGGTTGTATTGAGTAAAGTGGGAGTTTTTGCTATTATTGGGTACAAATACTGAGAATTCAGCTCGTGGGCTGTAAAAATTAAGTAAATTGCCACAGATTTATTAAGAGAAAATAACAATACATAGAAGGTCAGGCAATGTCTAATTCATTTTTTTGCGAACTTCATAAAAATAGCCAAGGATCACAACAGCTGCCGCAACTGCTACTCCAACTGCACTTTGTGCTAGTACAGTGCTGTCCTTTACCTTGACTACAGAGGACCTTGGAGTGAACCCCAGTTCTGATAGCTTCTTATGCGAGGCAGCGTAGTCTCTAAAGAATGCTTCTTCATCCTGAGAAGCAACAAAAATTGAAGAAAAGAGTTATCAGATATCATATTAGATCGCCAAGGTGAAGCAACAGAAATAAACCACATCACAAGTCATCCCACACTAAGAATCTAACTGCGACACCAATCTGAACGTTGGGTATTCTTTATTAATGATTCTAGATCGAGGTGCAAATCAAGGCATGTATTTACCCTTGCGATTCCCAGTCGTAAGGTAGGCCATAAGAACCCTTAACAGAAGCTCGAAAAAGGCCACATAAGGCCCAATTTAGGTTAAGATTAGATTATGGTCCAAGCTAACCCCGGACTATTTAATTGTTGTTGTTCAAAAAAAAATACTTGGGATCATTTGAAAAGGAACCATCAAAAGGCAATGAAAATGCATAAAATCAGGTTTCAAGATGGTCAAGCCAATAGTTTCCAGACCCAACCTGCATGGAAAAATCAACTCAGGTTGCAAGGGGATAGGAAAAGTTATGATGACCCATTCATGAAACAAGTCATTTGGTCGAAACGAAAGCCCACATTACCTTAGCATACAGCTCAACATAAGGACGAAAGTCAGGGTCATCCAATAAAGCAGTGTCTGTTGGAAGTTTCAACAGCCCCTCTGTCTGCCCTTTCAATAGTTCCCTAGTATCAACAGTACGTAAAAGATTGATTAATTTCATAATTTCCACACAACGAAACATGGTAGTATGCTGAGCTTGCATTAAAACTTACACAAAGTATGAGTTATCAAACTTTAGAGGTTCCTGAGTCCAGGGGCCATCAAAACCCGATCTCTCTGGATGTGCTCTTCCCTAAATAGAATCATAGCCAGCAAAAGAATTACAAATTTGTGCATCTGCGGCTTATATGATTTACATTGCAAGTCAGAAACAGTTCTAGAGAATTACCAGGGTATGACCTCCAGAAAGTGCCACGATATCTTTATCAGACAGGCCCATCCGATAAAAGATGTCCCTCAGATGTGGTGAACCTGCCATATTTCAGAAATGAATAATGAAAATACAAGTTCTTTCAAAGTGCTCTATTTAAACATATGAACGCTCAACAGCGTATGGCCAACCAACAGGTACTTTTATAAAACTTCATGGTAACAGATTCCAAAGAACAACAAACAAAGATCATTAATATGGAACTGTCTAAAAATGTGAGATGGTCTCCATGAAACTTATAAGCCCTGGATAAATATTCATCTGTGAGTAACTTCCCCTAAGCTGATAGTCTAAATAAACAGCCATGTGAAGATCAAACAACTATTCTTTACAGTCATAGAACAGCTGCAAATTACAACTTCGACAAATCATTATTACACAGAAATCAGCACAAATATATGCATGTTGTGAGATGAAAGAACAGATCAGCATGGCTGCTCTATGAGCAGAACCAACAAAAGTAAAGATCATCACTTGAATTGAGATACGAGAACCTGAATCTCCTCCACATTAAACCACCTATTAAATGTAGAAATCTATGGATTTAGGAGTGATTTTATGAGACAGAACTCTAATGTAATGCAATGAATTAGTCAAAAAAAACTAGTACAGAAAAGGCGGAAGAATTAGCATACAAAAAGTTCTGTTTCTAACAAACATGCAATTATACGTGATTCACCTACAAATAATCTTGCCTAAAATCTAGCATGTGTCAATTTCATGCACAAAGCTTATTAGAGTAAACAAATGCATTAAATCAAGAAAAACTTGCTCTGCATTTTATGTCACAGTTCTGCTTCTTAGCTGAACACCATAACAATTTACAATCCTGACTAAAACTTCACCTGATGTTCAATACAACACCACGTGTTATGGAAAGAGCTTTTGGGTCCACGTGGAAAATGAATTCTCAGAAACTGGAAAACTAAATTGTTGAAATGGCAATTCAATCTACTGAGAAGACTACTAGAAGACAGATAAATTCAATGAAAAATTATATCTAGAGAACCCAATCTACTGCACGTCAGTCCCATACAACACAATACCCTCAACTATTAGATTCATCGATGCTGTAAACACACAGTAAATGAGTTTATTTACAGCATCACAAAGACACAAATCCCAAAACACATAATTCCAATCTACTGCACGTCAGTCCCATACAACACAATACCCTCAACTATTAGATTCATCGATGCTGTAAACACACAATAAATAAGTTTATTTACAGCATCACAAAGACACAAATCCCAAAACACATAATTCCACCTTTCCCTTTAGACCAGGTTTAGCTCAGTTCATACATTAAAAGAAAGCACACCACAATTTAAGAACTTCCAACCCCTGAATTAAACTAAAGAAGTTTCTACTGAAAATACCTAGTTTGGCATTTGGAAGTCGCCCTTCCTTGGGACAAGTATTTGAATCCTAAGAAAATGAACATATAGTCAGCAATGTTATAAATTGATAATCACCTGCATCTTCAAGAAATGCTTCAATCACATACCCTTCTACCAGGAACAAAATCAATGGTTGGACCTCCAGTGACCTCGACTGCAACAACGCCTGCTAGCTGAACATGCAAGTAGTTGAATATGAGTCAGTTGCTCCTTATATTTTAAAACCCAGCAATTGTACTTGGATATTCAAACATTTTACATTAAAATCCACCACTCATTATATATCAATTACTCGCATGTTAAGCTTAATGTACTAACTGATGCAGCAATCATGGAGTTATGGCTTGCTGGTCTGTTCATAATTTTGCAAATATTTTGTGTATCATGCCAAGGAACAGAACAGCAACCATGATAGTGCATCTAATGTTGCCCAACTCCCAGCATGCTTCAACAAATTCCAACTGAATTGCTACGGTAACATACTAAAAGAATATCTCTCCAAATTCTTCCCCGTAAAATTTAGAAACCTAATCATGAATTAGAAAAATACGTCAGGTATCTATATTTGTGAGCATTCAATACCAACATGGAAGAAAATAGAACAGGAACCACCTTATGCTATACTTGCATGACTAGGAATCATCATTTCATCGCCATTCACTCACATTTCTTGTGAAGATTGACTAGACAGGTCAGACAAGACATGTTTTTAGAACTTCCACTTGTGATTCAGTCCTGTCAGTGGCGGTAATGTCCTTAGAATTTCTATCTCCATCCACAAATCATAAGGTTAGATTTACCAAGGAATGTTCCACCTCCGCCACACACCCACGCGGATAATCGCTACTTCATTTACTCAAGTTTTTCAATTATATCTCTACATACTGTTACTTTTTGACAAGAAAATCAGTTTAGGCTTTGATTATCAGTATAATTATTAGCTACCAATACTGAAACAACAAATTAAATAGACATATAGATGGAGAATAATAAACAGTATTAATTAAACATTTATTTAATTATCTGCAGTATTAATTAATCAAACACTACTGGAGTGAAATAGATCACCTGATACAAATCTGCATAAGTAATCTTCGGATGTTTCACCTTCACTTCCTCTGAAAAAACTCAAAAAATCAAAATCAAAATCAACAAAAATATAAGTGAAATTTAAGTGGAAAGCAAGTAAGAAACTAACCGCAAGAATCGATAGCGATTTTCAAGCCATTATTAGAACCATGAGAGCACTCCTCTTCGTTCCTTATCGAACCATTAGCACCTCCTGTTTTCGTGTTCTTGTCATACGTTCCTGCATCATGCCACCTTCACCGAAAAAAAAAATCAAAACAGAAAGATTCAAACAGAGAGAGAGAGTAAGCAATGAGAAAGCTAGTTAGTTGGTTACGCTAAGCGGAGCATGATAGGAGCGCAGTTTTTGTAAGCGATGACAGCACGGAGATCGCGACGTGCTTTTTCGATCTCTTTCAGGTACTCTGTGTCAACAACCGGTAGCGCCATTGAAACTCTCTCTCTCTCTCTCTCACTCTAACTGACTTGAAGAAGAAGAATAAGAAGGGGATATTGAGGATGACTGGAATGGCCACTGGAATGAAATAGGAGCTTTGAATTTCGGATAAACTGGCGAGTTTTGATTCGGTGTAGAGGGATTAGCGGGGATCTTGTTGAAATTGCTACGTGGCAGGTAGTTAGCGTGTCGGTGTTTTTGCTTGACTTGGCAAGCGAAGACCATTTCTTTCGATGGGAGGTTTTTTTCAACTACTCTCGAATTTTCGAATCCGGCCTGGCCGGTGATAATTTATTGGGTCTAAGCCCATTGACTTGGAGCCTAGAAATGGACTGGGTTTCTGATTATAACGGGTGATCTTAATTGTACTGGATCTAATTAATCTTACTTGGTATTTATTAAAATTTTATAAATGACCACGTTGCTGATTGGCCTTCGTACTTGCTTATATTTGATTTATAAATGATTAGATTTAATTATTAATTATTAAAATGTAAATGACCAGCATGATAATAATAATTATGATCATTACATCCTAACATAATCTCCAAGGGTACTTTTTTTTTCTTTTATCTTGTTTTTTCTTTTTTTCTGAATTTCCTTTTAATATCTGGATTTGATGCAAGATTACATATTGGTCATTAAATTTTCTCGAATTGTCAATGTAAGCAAGAATAATCGGTTTTTATACGATAGATTTTTAATAATAATCAAAAAGTCAAGTTATCTGTTTAAAATAATTGAAGCTCCCCTTACTTTGTATGCAATGTATTTTTCAAGTTATCAATGAGATATCATTTATGATTAATTTCATTTTCAATTATAACATATGATATAAGATTTTCTTTGTAATTACATTATGTATTAGTTTGATTAAAGGGGTAATAAAAAGAGAGCTTTATTTTTTAGCTGGTTTTGTACTAATCACATGATCATAAAAAAATTACCTCTGTAAGCTACGATATGTGTTATGATTGTGTCCCTCCGTCGCTCTCTTTTGATGTCAAGCTTTATCATTATTTTAAAAAAAATAATTTCAAAAAATATAAAAATTTTATATATTTTTAATATATTTCTAAATAAAAAATACTTTAAAACACATCCTTTATCACTCGTAAATAAACACTTAAAATGCCATCATTCATTTTCAATCATTAGATTCATTTTAAGTATCTTCTCTCCTTATTCCCTATTTTCAGGCTAGTTGCTTGATACATTTTAAAAATATATTTGATATAAAATTACATCAAATTAATATTTTTATTAGTAATTCTAAAAGTTTTAACATACTTCTTATAAAAATTATAAAAATCAAGAAAAAAAATCATTTTAATACATTTTTAAATAAAACACGCTCGTTCTCTTATTTATGTTTCTACCCTGAAATCATTTTTCCACTTCTCATTTTCTTCTTGAAACACATTTCAGGGCTTTCAAATACACCACCAATCCTGCCAATGACTGGCAATGAATTCACGTACAAACCTTTTTAAAAAAATTAGGGAAGCAAGGTAGAGAATTTTGTTGAAACAACACATTCCTCCTGTCACACACTATCCTAAATTTAACGCAGAGTCTGAATCTCAAGGCTTGACAGGGAAAGAGAGAGAGTACAATCAACAGGCTTATGAAGCTGGTCTCCACTGCAACTCTATTTGAATCTGTCCATTCTTCGAGTCTATAAGGTGATACTTTCCGTTGGTTCTTCTGTTATTAACAACATCTGTGAGATTGATATCCACATAACCAAGTGATTCCTGATTAAAGAACAAAGAAACAACATGAAATTATTCATTTCAGTAAAGCCTCCTTTGTATGCTAAAAATTTATCTAAAAGCCATCACTGACTTGTAACCACAACAATTGCATTCCGTGATTCATTTTTGAACTCAAATTCATCCATGGATGGATCATCTTCTTAGCTAGGAAGTTTTAGATTTTATTCAGCCGTGTGTAATAGAGGAAGTGGCTCAGGAAAAACTTTGGAGGACACGGCCTTCAGAAACAACTACGTATGCAAGACAAATCTGTGACCCAAAATACAGCCCATAACTTTCTTTGTTTTTCAAGAGTATTTTCTATAAGAGTAAATTATAAATTAGTCCCTTTATTTTTTCAAATGATTTAAATAGACCCTCTAGTTTCAAAAATAATTAATTAGTCCCTGCATTTTTCATCTATTTGTAACTTTATCCTTTTCACCCATTTCATGCTCTCTCTCACTTTTTTTCCTGTTTAGAGAGAGAAAAAATGAATAGAGGATATCGAAAGATTGATGAGAAAGAAGATATTATTTGGTACAAAGATATATTAAATTAAGCATGATCAACACTGGTCAATTGATTAATTAATTATTTTTGAAATTAAAGAGACTTTTTCATTTTGAAAAACTAGAGGGTCTACTTTATATTTTACTCTTTCTAGAAAATGGGAATGCATGAAGACCCGTTACCTTCCACAAAGCATTAAGTTGCAATCATCAAGCCAGACAAGTTAGAAGTACTCACTAGATTTATATTCCCCAGGTATGAGTGTAAGACCCGAGTTTTGACCCATCAGATCCAAACTCAAGTATAACCCAAATTCAAGAACCCAACCTGTGTATTTAAAGAGAATTTTGCCGACTTCTTCTCTTTTTCCTTTAATGCCGTAACTTTTCTCACAAATATACTAAAGAATTCAGCTCTATCAAAACTTAAGTTTTTGGGTTTTAGAAAGGATTTGAAAAAACAAGTATCGTGACTTCCTTTTTTGTTGTTTTAGAACCGTGATTAAACATCATATCTTCAGTAGCTTTTGAGTGTGTGAATAATCATTATATGGATGATAACACATGGGTTAAAGACAATCTAAATCAATTCACAAGAATAATGTTCTAGGGTGATTTTGATAGTTTGTGGATTAAAGAAGTGTTTCGGGAATTTATGATGTTTAATATGTTGATTTGATAATTGAATGATTTAAGATGTTTTAGGATGTTAGTTTGGTTAAAAACAAACTAATGTGAAGATTGGAATTATGGGTTTTTGAGGAACTAGTTGAATTTTAAGGATCGGCAGTTTTGAAAGACTAACAGATCGGGATTCTAAAATCCCGATCAACCGGTCGACCGGTTGGCCAGATACTTTCGGTCAACTGATTGGTCAATTTTGGTCGAGTGGTTGACAGAGCAGTGGGGGTTGATCGGTTCTTTTAGGTTTGATCGGTTTGGAAAATATTCAGGATTGATAGGGTGGATTTGTTTCAGTTTTATAATTATGTTTGGTCTCTAATATAAGAATTGTAATCTTTTATGTTATTTTCTTCGAGTTGTTTTTGAGTATTTTTTGTATTTGTTATAGGTTCTACTGGTGTTTTCTCCTAGTGATCCTCAATAGTTTCCAATTCTACGTTTGTTTGTCTTTTGCCTCCATTTTCCAGGTGAATGGGATAATTTTAACATACATGTAATATAAATAATTTGTCTAATGATTATATGATTAATATAAATGACATTCTTGAATATCTATATATTGATTTATTTTCCGAGTGCTAGTCAGTTTCACGAAATTGTATTCGCATTATGTTGATTTAATTATATTTAGTATATTATTTATTTGCTTTAATATACATATAAATGTGAATATATGTTACGTTTGAATATCAAGATACTTGTCAAAAACTCCATGCTAACAAAAAGTAGTTAGTCTATATGCACATAGTAGTCTATATAACTAGCTGGTGAGAGAGACATCAGCCTATGGCGACTGATCCACTCATAATTATTGAGGCCGCAAACCTCGTCTTTTATCAAAACTTTAGGATTTTGTTTATTATCTAAGCCTATGGCATGATCTAATATCTAACATGTATATCACTACCATATTACTGTTATGCTTATTATATGTGTGTGTGTGTGTGTGTGTGTTTCAGTTCTTATACTTCTATTATATCACAATTTATGGCCTATAACTTATAAATATTTATAATATATATTAAATGTTATTCCCTCACTGAGTTTGTTGAACTAACCTCCATTCTAATATTATTTTCATGTTCTTAGCTTATGTTCACCTTTGATTGAGAGTTCCTGCTACTTTATTTGTTGGTATGCCTTGCTTGCTTCTGCGACACTTTTCTTCTTATTCTTTTTTATTCGACACCTTAGAAGCTCCACTATAACGTTGTTTTTATTCAAGTTTAGATTTTTATTTCAAAGATTTGATTTTATTTTATTTAATGTAATGAGTATTATGAACTTTTGTTTTATTTTTATATGATGATGAGAAATTTTGAAGTTTTATATATTTGTTTTATGAAATGTATGTTCTGAGGCATAGCGTAGCTGGGATACCTTTGTGGTATCGCTCCTACGTCGCCGATCTTTGGCCCGGAATCCAGGCCATGACATCGAGCCTTATAAAACACCCTTACTTCTACAGGTACTTTTTTGTAGAAATGGTGCTACACGAGAAAACCATCTTTGCCGACAAAATGACAATGATCACTTCGGTAGCATCCACTTCTATAATTCATTATTGTTATACAAAGTTAAAAGAGAAAGTGTATTGTGTACCTTTGGATGCAGCAGGCCAATCCCAGACGACGTGCTGATGACTTCCACGTGTAGCTTCTCATTACTAGGAGGCTTGTCCAGCGTATATTGGAATTCATCCTCCCATCTTGGATCTCTATTCTTCTTCACGTGCTGTAAGAATAAAAGATAAAGCTATTAACCATGACTTGTAAGAATTTGGTTCTATAATAACTTGCATGAAGCCATGAACATTGCTCAAAGGAAACAATGGTTTCCATTTAGAGGCAAGATAACTATTTGTTTCATGTGACCAACCATCTCCACTTAAAATATAAAACTCACAGCAAAGTTCTAGACAATTAATTTCAACATGGTTATCCTGTAATTTCAGAAGTTCTCTTGAGATATATCATGTGGAAATAAAAAATGAAAACAAAAAAGGCCACGACAATTTATTTATACATATAAATCTACACCCACAAAAAGAGATACCTTAGTCCTTTTCTCCTCCCCTCTAAAAAGAAGTCGTACATATGGATTAGTGTGGTGCTTTCCTTCAACATCCTGAGCTTCGTGAACAATAACAAGAAGCAGACCTCCACCAGCAGGGGTTCCTTCAGGAGCCTTCTGTTCCACCTGCTCTTTAAAACTTAGGTTTACATCGTCCTCTTTGAATGGTTTATATGTCAATTCAACCATAAGTTGCCCACGTGACTTTTCATTTTGAGGATCATTCAAGTCCATGTTTTTCAGGAGCTCAAGAGTCATAATTTTTGGTTCCTCTGGGGTAAGTTCTTTCAGCGGCACTACATTCATACCCATCTTGTCATGTTTGCCAACCTAAGCAAAGAGAATAAACTGTTTGAGATGCAGAATAGAATACAGAAAGTGCAACTTCTTATAGGTGAATGAAAATCCCATACCTGCTCCCAATCATAAACACGTAATTCTAGAGCCTGAGATTCTGGATCTTTAACAACTACATGGAATTCCTCATTCCATTCAGGGTTCAAGTTCTTGTGCTTCACAGTGGTCTTTTTGGCTGGAAGCTTATCTTCGGTCAGCTTGACTTTCACATAGGGGTCTGCTGCTCCCATCAGATCTTTCTTCTTCAGCTTCATTGCTCTCAGAACCTTTACACTGAGAATTCCTACAGGCCTCTTCATGGCTCTGCATTTTTCATTTAATGTGATAGGTCAAATATGAAGGCAGTCTAGCATAAAAATTTATCATGACTCTTGACAAATTTTATGTCATCATAGCTTACAAAAGTTTTCAAATTATTGCAAAAACTCACTTTGCAGGATCTAAGATGGGGACTTCCAGGGTTTTAGGCCATAGATACATATTGGCAACCTGATCTTTAATAATCTCCTGCAGCAAAACACCATTTTATCACTACTAACATCATGAACCATAAAAATTTGAACAGATGATACGAAACACTGACAACTAATTGCTTTTAACATTTCAGCGACCAAAGCTTTCAAATATTTTGACTTTGCTTTTTGCTACAATGCTTTTCACAAAAGCCAGCTTGTGGAAGAGTTTCCATTTTCCGTCTAACAAGCAGAACAAGTTTACATTAAATAGATGCAAAAAATAAACAGCAATGAAGCAGCCACAAAAGACCATCATAGTTGAGGTGAGGACAAATGTTGAACTAGATCAATGCATTCCCGCAAGGCAAGAGATGAACGAAATACACAATACTCAAGCAGGTTCAACGTGGGTGCTGGTAATCTAGGATTCTCTACTTGAAGCAAATAGACACATGCAAAAACCAAAAAACCAGTGGCCGACTCAGTCCTAAAATGATTCTCTAAATTAGCAATGCTTTATACCATTCTCAACCAGTTCACTGCGAAAAGGAGATGTAAAGATAGAATGTCAAATACTGCACCTGGACGATCCTATAGAGGCCAGGTATCGACATTAAATCAGCCCCCAAGAGCTTGAGCCCAAAGTCAACATGTGGCTGCAGAATAATTAAAAACAAGAAAATAATAATATAAGAACCAGGCTTGTATGTACTCTCAAAGTGGTGAACATGGATCACAATGGATCAAGCAAGAAGTTTCATATAAAAATCATCCCTCAAATTTCAGTAAACTATATGCCAACACCAGTATCAGTACAGGAATTTTGATTATAGATTCAAAATGAGCCTCAAGATTATCACAAATCATCCCTCAAAACTGTATTCGCATTAATGAGTTAGTGCCCCTAATCAGGCAGAAATGTAAAGGCACCTTAAAAGGACTGTAAAGCCCAAAGAATTGGTGTGGAATGGGAGTTCAAGTGTGAGAATTCACAGAGTTGAGTATTCTACAAAACTAAGGTGCTGAGTAATTTGAGCCAGCCTGAAGCTTTTGGATTCTAATAAACAAGGATAAATCGGGACCTAGTAAGTAACAGAGGTCCTATGTTATTGGGGAAACTTAAAAAGAGCAAGTTAAGTATCAATAAAAATTATAAGCCACCATCTAACAAGGACAGTTTAAATATCCAATTATCCATGAGTTTGAACAACAAGGGAAAAATAAACACCAACCTTCTCCATGAGCGACACGTAGATGTTGGCAAAACAAGGAAAGCTAGGGACCAAAGGCTTCAAAGTTATGCGTGGTGAAGCAAACACTTGCAAATCAACCACCTGCCATTATTGAAAGAACGATAAAACAGAATTTCTTAAATCTAAGTCAGCTACAAAACAATTTCCTTCTAAAACAGGAGAATCCAATTACCTGAGCAGTTGCTTTCAACCCAAATGCTTTAACAGCAACAGTGACATTAGGATTTCCAGCCCATTTTATGCATGGTTCCATAATCAACTCCTTCTCATCAGTGACATAAACTTTCATTCCTGGTGAGAAAAATAGTTAACAAGATCATAATATAAAAGTTCAATAGGAAAAAACACAGAGTCCATACAACCTTAGATAACCATTATACAGGATTGGACATTACTGTCAAAATGCCTACACCTAAAAGAGAGGAACCCCTCTCCCTAATGTAAAGTCATTTTTCAAAACACATTTTATTTTCCCTTCACATGATTTTAAAGATTCATCACAAACAGCGTCATAACATAACTTTTATTATAATGTAAAGTGCGAAAACACACGGATGCATCTTCAAAATTTCTCTTAACAAACCAAACAAATAGCTCCCTCCCTGCTCACCATGAAAGGTTGGCGGTAGGGTGCCTAGTGTAAGAGTTTCAAACTCAACCGCATCAATTTTGTATTTTGGGATCTGCTCGGCAATTATTGGTTTTGCTATATTCTCCGCGGTCTTACAAATGGCCTGCACAAAAAAGTCAAAAACAGAACCAAACAATTAAATACAATCAAGAAACAACTAGCAAGAAAACAAGAATCAGCCATAGAAATCAAACCAAACCTTATCAAGGTAAGGCCACATTAATTGAATAAACCTGTTTAGCCAATCAATCTACAAACACAAAAACAACATAAGCAACATCATTAAAACACAAATTGCAGTTAATTTAAGCCAGGAATGCTAATCACTTACGCGATCATGGTCCGGATTTTTCACCCATAGCGGTATTTCTGGAAGCATTCGTTGCAAAGTTTCCGAGTCATGCTCTACCAATGGCCGTACCTCAGGATCCTAAAAAAATAAAAAATAAAAATCCAACAATAAAACTAAACATTAGCAAAAACATATCTAAGAAGAAAAAAACTTAAATTAAGCATCTTAATTTAAAAAACCTCAATAAATGAAAAAAGGTTAAGGGATGGTAAAATTATGTATTACCTTAACATCGGAGGGTTGGAAGTAGATGAAGAGGTAGTACCCGATGGTAAGACCCGTGGAAATTCCAACACCGAATCCACAGAAACCTAGTATTGTACTAAAGAACCCCATTTTTCTCTTTGATTCTAAAAACAACCAAACACACCCTAATAATCTCTTCACAAAAAAATCTATCAGAGAATTTGCATGGATAAGGAAATTGATTTTTTTAAAAATCTTCTTCTCTATTTCTCGGATCCAACACTAATTACTATGTATTATTATTATGATGATGATGATGATCGATTATTTTAGAACAGGATAATCGAAAGACCGATTTATCCTTGGTTAGTTTACTGTGAGAGCATCAGAGAAAAGATTGAAGGGGAAGAGAAGAATAAAGTGTTGGAAGTGACGGAGAGCGGACGCCTTGGTTATAGAAACATGACGGGAGCTATATTTTAGTCCTTATATATTCTAACTATTTCAATCTTAATTCTTTTAGTTTGAACTTTCCTTTTATTTATCCTGTGCTTTTCAGGAATCTCGAATGTGTTTAAATAGCTACAGAAATTAATGAAGTGGACCATTTAAAAACTATTTTTAGTGATTTTAGGAAGATTTAAAATCTAAGTGACGGTTATTTATTGAATGATGTGTCCTTTTCTTATTAGTTCATTATTAATTAGTCTTTCCATGATTGTAATTGTCCTTTTTCAGAATACAATCCCTCCTCCTTCTTCTTCTTTTTCTCCTTCTTTCTTAGTTAATTATAATTAATTCAGGGCATTATAATTAACTCAATCAATTAATTATAATGCCCTGTATGGGAATTTATTGTTGGAGTTAAAGGAAGTATGATAGATATTTTTAAAAAAATATTTTTTATTTGAAAATGTATTGAAATAATATTTTATTTTATTTTAAAATTTTATTTTTAATTTCTGCACATAAAAATAATCCAAAAATAAATGGGTTTTTTTGTGTTTTTTTATTATTTTAATGTGCCGGCCGTAAAAATAAATTTTAAAAAAATAAAATAAAAATATTATTTTAATATATTTTAAAATAAAAAATACTTTAAAAAATAATTATTATCATTATTTTCACATTCACTCCTTAAACTACGGCACACAAGAAGCAATGAGAGTATTGATTAAATAGTTTTTTGTTATTGCATTTTAAATTGTATTTAGTGCATTTTAAAAATATATTTTATAAGAAAATATATTAAATTAATATTTTTTTAATAATGTTAATGTATTAATATCAAGAAATTTAAAAATAAATATTTATATATTTTTTTTAACAAAAAAATATTTTAAAAATAATAATATATACCACATTATCGCACGTTATTATTAGTTCGTATGTGAGGGAAATGGCCTGTTACGTGCAGCGAGCTTATACACGTGGGCTGGGTCCATAATATATTAAATTTGGAGGAGAGGACAGGAACCTTTTTTATCATGACATGTTGGAATTATCTGTGGAATAAATTTGGCAATTAGCATGTAATAAATAGTGAAATGATACAGAAATTTAAAAAAAAAAATGTTAAAATAGCATACTTTTGAATATCTTAGTTAAAAACCATGATAAAATTTTAATTAATATTACAACATACTCTAAATGGTGTGGGGGAATCACTGTTCCCCCACACACATTTCACTGTGGATTACAACGATGTAATCCACGGTGATTCTTCCCTTTTTTTTTTTTTTTTTTTTTTCGTTTTTTTTTCAATTTTTTTTTAAATTACTTTTGTTTTTTCAACTTTCCTAATTTTTTTTTTTCATTTATTTTTTATTTTGTTTTTTCCAAAATTATTTTTGTTGATTTTACTTTTTAAATATTGACCTGGTTAAAATTTTTGCTTTGTAATTTTTTTCTTGAAAATACTTGTGGATTCTTGCGATGTTTTTCCACATAGTTTTTCTATTTTATTTTTTTATTTTTCAAAATTATATTTTTTGATTTTTTTTAATATGAAGTGATTGAGAATTTAGTTTTGTAATTTTTTTCTTTAAAACATTGTTTATTGCTACGGTGTTTCTCCGCATGGTTTTTTTTATGGTTTTCTCTGAAATTATCTTTTTTAAATTTTATTTTTTAATATTGAGTTTGGTTAAAAATTACGATTTACAATATGTGAGGAAAGCACTTTAACTTTCCTTGAAAATTACTGTTGGTTGCTACGGTGTTTTTTCCCACATGGTTTTTTTTTTCGTTATGTTTTTTCCTAAAATTATCTTTGTCAATTTTATTTTTTAAATATTAAGTTGGTTAAGAATTGTAATTACAAGTAAATACAAGTTTTTCCTCAAAAACCACGTGGATTGATACAATTTTTCTTCACATAGTTTTTTTCCAGTTTCTTTTTGTGTTTTCTTTTTTTATAATATTTTTTTCCAAAATCATTTTAGTCGATTTTATTTTTTAAAATATTGAGTTGATTAAAATTTAACTTTGTAATAAAGCTTAATCATGTGGGGAAAGTATTATAGCTTTGCTCATAAAACATTGTGGATTGCTACGGTGTCTCTCCGCATAGTTTTTTTTGTTATAATTTTTTTCAAATTATCTTTTTCAGTTTTATTTTTTTAATATTGAGTTGTTTTTGAATTACAATTACAAGTCATTACAAATAAGGTTAAATCATGTGGGGAAGCACTTGTAGCTTTCATCACAAAACACGTGAATTGCTACGGTGTTTCCAACATGATTTTTTCCTCTTTTTTTGGTGTTTGTTTTTTTTTTCTGAAATTATCTATGTTGATTTTTTTTTAATATTGAGCCGATTAAGAATTTAGTTTTGTTATTTTTTTTTCTTTAAAACACTTGTAAATTGTTGCGGTGTTTTCCCATGTGATTTTTTTATGATTTTTTCCAAAATTATCTTTGTCGATTTTTTTTTTTTAATATTGAGTTGGTTAAGAATTATAATTACAATAAAGCTAAATCATATGAGGAAAGCGTCGTAGTTTTTCTCACAAAACACTATGGATTGCTACAATATTTCTCTAAATAGTTTTTTAGTTTATTTTATTGGGAAAAACGCTATAGTTTTCCTCACAAAACATTGTCAATTACTGCAACATTTTTTCTCATGGGTTTTTTTTCCTTCCAAAATTATCTTTGTTGTTTTTTTTTAATATTAAGTTGGTAGAGAATTTAGCTTTGTATTTTTTTTTGCTTTTTATTAACCGAAAAGCTAAATCATGTGGCGAAAACATTGTATCTTTCCTCACAAAACACTGTAGATTGCTACAAATTATTTTGTCCAGTCTCTAAGTTTTTGATCACCAACACAACTTTTTTTTCCGTCATGAAATATTTACTCCATCATACCTTTAATTTCTATTCTGGTTCATAATTATAATACTATCAAGTGCATTTGTTTTATAAGCCCGCGGCAGCGTGCGGGCAAGTCATCTCGTTAATATCTATTTAAATTCAAGGCTAACTAGTTAACCGGTTTGTAAACAATAAAATTTTAATTAATGCTAATACCTATTTAAATTTAGGACTAATCGGTTAACCGGTCGCGAGGGTAATCAAAAAACTTTAAAAATTAGAGCCCTGGAATAAGATTTTTGAAATCTAAATATCCAGCAGTTAGAGTAGCGATTTCATGGCTATATTAAGGAAAACAGTCTCCGAAAACTCAAGTAAAAATTTGAGCGCGATCTAATAGTCGAATCAAAAGTTATGGTCCTTTTGAGCTATCATTTAGGTTTGGTGTGACCAAACCTTTTTTTGAGCCTAGATTTATCTTATTGGTTCATAAATGCACATGTTAGGCCATCCACGTAATCTTTTCGGGGTAGATCCCTGTATAGTTATGTTAGAGCCACACTTGACTACTTAGAATCACACACAAGTTGGACAAGTATGTATATTTTTACTTGTAAAACATATTTGAAAGAAAAAAATTCACAAAACTATTGTTTTGTGTGAAATGGTCGGCTGGTTCTACAATTGTATCTAACAGGTTAGGCAACTAGCAGTTGTCGCACTTCAAAGATACAACATGTTTAAATGTCTATATTTTAAAGCGCGACGACTATCTTGTCATGTTTAGGAATAGCGATATTTAGTAAATGCTGCATTTTAAAAGCGCGACAAGGTAAAAGTATGTTATTTCACCTAATCTTTTTAAAAATGTGTTACTTTGCCAGAAATTTTAGTTTAATATACTAATTTTTATTTTAAAAAATCCAATTTCAAGCACCACATCTTGATTTCTTTTTATTTGTAGACCTCTTTCTTACATGATTTTGTTGGTGCAAATTAACAACCAATCATCAATTAGGATAAACATTAACCAACAAAAAGCTAAAGGAGAAGGGATTTTTGGTATACCTCTCATCACAAAACAGTATTCATAAAAATAATGTATTTTTTTAAAAAAATTATTATTTAATATTAACCAATCAAAAACTAAAGGAGAAGAGGGTTTTATTATACATTTTCTCATAAAGCACTATTCATTGAAATAATACATTGTTTTTCAATTTTTTATTAATTTTTTTTCAATCAATGTTTTTTTTTTAATTTCATCATTTAATATTAACCAGAAAAAACTAAAGAATGAGGAGTTTTTATCATACCCCTCCTTACATAACACTATTCATTGTAATAGTATTTTGTTTTTCTTTTTTTTTATTTCCTCTCAATTAATGTTTTTTTTCATCATTTAATATTATATTTGTTTTTCACTGGGTTATCCTAATCTCATGAAACAAATCGTAAGTTTGACGGTTTAACTCGGTTGACTTGTTTTTTTAATTAACTTTTTATCCTGGTTTCATCCTTTAATATAAAGTTGATTAAGAATTAGGTTCATGATTTGTTTTGTTTGCTTTCTATTGAGTTATTCTGACCTCAATAACAGGAAATGGTGCCTAACAAGTTGACTCGGGTCATTTTTTGTATCATTTTTATTTTTTTTTCTTTTTAATTTCATCATTTAATATTAAGTCGATTTAGAATTGAGCTTTATAATTTATTTTTATTTTCTTCATACAAGGATATCTTGGTATCATTACCAAGGTTGTGAGTTTTGATATTTTTAATCTTGGTTAACCCAAGTCGTTTTTTTATTATCTTTCTAAAAGGTTATCTTGGTCTCATAATCTGAGTCACATGTCCTTCAACATTTGATGTTTTTTTATTAGGTTGTCCCTGTCTCAAGACCCAGGTCACGAGTTTGGTAGATTGATCCAGTTGACTCGAATTTTTATCTTCTCATTTTCATCATTTAATATCATATTTGACTGAAAATTAGGCTTCATGATTTATTTTGGTTTATTTTTTATTAGGTTATCCTAGCTTCATGACTTGGGAATAATGTTTAATGGGTTGACCCGAGTTGACCTGGTTCATTTTTTTGTGATATTTAAAAAAAAAAACTTTTATAAATTTTATCATTTAATATTGGATCCAACATCGTCGATTGGAATTGAGATTCATAATTTGTTTTGACTTACACTTTATAGGGTTGTCTCAATCTTATAGCCAGGGTCGCAAATTCAGCAGGTTAACCCGAGTTAAATCATATTATTTTTTTCTATGGGGTTATTACGGTCTCATGATCCGGGTCATGAGTTTGATAGGTTAACCTGAGTCATTTTTATGTTTTTTTTTTAATTTTTTTTTCAGTCTCATCATTCAACATTGGGCTGATGAGGAATTAAACTTCATAATTTATTTTGATTTGCTTTGTATAGAATTATTTTTATCTTATGACCCAGGTCGCGGCTTTTACAGGTTAACTCAGGTTGTTTTTTAAGTTCTTTTTTATTTATTTTTTTCAATCTCATCCTTCAACATCAGGTTGATTGAGAACAGGGCTTTATAGGGAACGTTTGGTATTGCGTTTCTACCTGCGTTTTGTCAAAATTTGAATTTTTTTTTTTGCTAAAATTGAGTGCGGTTTGTACTTTTTGGATCGTTTTGATGTGCTTGATGTTAAAAATGATTTTTAAAAAATAAAAAAACATCATTGGCATGCATTTCGGCACGAAAAGCTATTTGAAAAGCATCCGCAACCACACTGCCAAACACGCTCATAATTTATCTTGATTTGCTTTTTATAGGGTTATCATAGTTTCATAATCTGGGTTGACCCAAGCCAATCAATTATATTGTTGTTTTAACATCAAAAAAATATCATCTTGAAATATTTTTTTAGTCAAACTATATTTTACAAGTCCTAGGTTGTTTTTGTTAACATTTGGGTCAATCTTTACAAGATTTAATTTTTTTTCCACTGAAAAAAAAACATTAGTGACATCTTAATTTTTTTTTTACATTAATTTTTTTTTTACCTAGCCCGCAGCATAAATGCAGGCCAATAAACTAGTTGATTTCTATAACTTAAGTCAATGCATTTTATTTTCATGGTTAGAGTGAGCAAATTGTCAATTTTAATTTTTACTATAAAAAATCCACAAGACAAGTAAATTGCATTCAACAAGATAAATTACTTTGAATATCGTTAAAGATAAAAAGGTTAAAAAATAATTTAAACATGTGATTGGTAATTAATCAGTAATTGTTTTTAGTTTCTTTTTTTATATTAAAATTAAATTGTTAAAATTTTATTTTTTTCTTCAAATTAATTGCATTCACCAAGATAACTTACTTTGAATATAATTAAAGATAAAAAAGTTAAAAATAATTTAAACATGTGATTTGTAATTAATCAGTAATTGTTTTTAGTGTCTGCTTAGTATTAAGATTGAACTTGGTTTTTGTTAAAATTTTATTTTTTTTAAAATTAATTTTTTTAATGGTTTTTAATTATTTTAATATGCTAATATAAAAAATATTAAAAATATTATTTTAATATATTTATAAACAAAAAAATATTTTAAAAAATAACTTTTACGATCCTTTCAATCACTCTTTTAGTTATCAAGACCCATGAATGTCAAAACTTTAAAGGTTTCTTAATTTGTGTGTTTAAGGTTATGGTGAGAAGTGTTTTTTTTAAATAGTTTTTTTATTTAAAAATATATTAAAATATTTTTATTTTTTTAATATTTAATATTAATATATTAAAATCATAAAAAAATATTAAAAAATATCAATTTGAAAAAAAAACTAAAAATATTTAAAAAGTATAAAAAAAGAAAAAGAAGCTCTCACACACCCCATGGCACGGGGAGAAAAATCAACAGCCAGGATGCTGACAAGCACACAACTAAGTGGAAGCGGCCCTATGTGATCATTGCTTGCTAAACAATGGGTGCCGACATCAATTGTAGATTACCGGAATTATTTATTCCATTTGAACAGATCAGGAACAATTAGCATGGGTGTTTTCGTCTCGACGGGGGCATTTTAGTACACTTGCCGTTGGCTTCTACGTCAAGTGATAGCAAAAGGTCAAGATTTTCCTTGCTGGCCACAAGGAAAAGATTACAGCAGTCAGAGAGCGGTCCTCGTTTTCTTTATCAACTTATCAAGCTAGGTTGTCGTTGTCCTTTCCCTTTGGAGTTGCAAATCGATCCCTTTTCTTTTATGATGTCCCTTTCATCTCCAACGTGAAGTATTTTATTATTTTTCCTAGATATTTATCCTGCGCTTTGTTGCGGCTAATATGTTTTATTAAAAAAAATATAGGTAGATAGGTTATTTTGATATGACTTTTTATATAAAAATATTTAAAAAATTAATTATAAAATTAATAAATAAATATGGATCAAAATATTTAATCTCATAAAATAAAATATTTACTCATTTATGTTTATTAAATTTATTTATTAAAATTAATAAAAAATAATAAAAATAGAAATATATATGAAGCTAACATATAAAAAATATTATTTCAAAATAAATATTTTTATAAGATAAAACTTATATGTATAAAATTAAATAAAAACTTCAAAAATTAAATAAAAAAAACTCAATTCAGCAAAAGCAATCACACGACAAAATGAGAGTGCATTGACACTGTAATTATATGACAATTTTTTTTTAATTTATATTCATTTAAATTTTATAGGAGTCTAGTACACGAGAAAAAAAAACCAAGTTGTTGGGATTTGACATGGCATAATTTGATACAACTAATTATTTGATTCATGTTTTTGTTATAGACTGCATAAATTTTTTTAGCAAACAAACCAATATGCATGCTTTTCAAATGCTTTTTTTTTTACAAAAATTCCTAACTAAAAATAATAATAAAAAATTATATACATTTAATTAAATAAATCAATAATTATTTATATTAATAAATACAAAAGGATATATTTAATTAAACAACGCATCCTTTTTTTTCATATTGAATTGTATTTACAAAACATGCATGAATCAACACATAAAACAATTCAATTTATAAATTTGTTTGTGGAATATGAACTTAGAAAATGTAAATCAAAGTAATTATCAATTATTTAGTCTAAAAAACATTTTAATATTTGTTTTCTGGTACCTATAATTTGATTGCGAATATTATTTTTCATGTTTACTTAATTGTTTTATTTTTAACATATAAATAAAAATAAATAATAAAAACAAAAGTAAAAGAATACAGAAATATATGACGGGATAGAAGTAAAAAAGGAGAGTTTTAAAAAGTGAAAATCTTCACTCACTAACCCGATTACAATGTGATTATAACTTTCGGGCCTGTCTGAGAATGTGATTTTTTAAAATTATCGCATCAAAATAATTTAAAAATATCAAAAAAATATTAATTTAAAGTAAAAGAAAATATTTTTAATTTTTAATTTTTTTAAATATAAAAATAAAATAGACGGAATCGTAAACAAGACAAGGTTGAGGTCAGATTGGACATTCAAGATTTGACATGTTTCTAGGAGGTTTGAATTTCTTACACTCCTCCCTTTATTATTTCTTACACTATCTTTCTAAAGTTATTCTCCTCCCCTGCAAAGCTAAATCATTCTACCACCCTTTTATCCCAAGCAAACTAACCCTCTAGACAAGCTAGTCTTGGACCAGGCTGTGCCTTGTTTTGAAGCATGAAATGGGCTCTCATAAAAAAAGGCTCGCCTTTATGCATTTTAAGAGCCTGGTCTCTGTATAGCAAACTTTCTTTAGCTATTCTAACTCGTGCGGGTTGTAATTTTTTTTTTAAAAACAAAATATTAGGTGTATAAACTATTTCAATGTATTTTTTTACATAAAATAAATTTAAAATGTAAATCAAATAGTTTGTATATGTATTTAATTAAATAAATTTATAACCATTGATGTAAATAAACAAAAATAAATCACTAACAATAACTAAAAGAAAAATTAAGAAAATTAAAAGATAAATATAAATCAAAATATTCAACCACACGGAAAGACACATTCACCCGACTGTGTTTACTGAATTTATTTATTTAAATAAATAAAAGATAGATCAATATCTAGAAAAACTTATGATTTAAAAGATAAATACAAGTGAAACTAATTGAATAAACTCACGCCCTAAAAAAAATATCACGCAAACCGAACACATCAGAAATATTATTTAAAAATAAATATTTTTTATTTTAAAAAATAAATTTTATAACTGTAAAACTAAAAAAGAATTAAAATAATATATTGAAAAATCAAACACAAACAAAACAATTAAAAAAAATTGTATTAAAAAAAGGCATGCAAAGTCCATGATCTAAGCCATGAGATCGGGATAAATATAGAAAAGAAATTGAGAATAATCACATGACCAATGTTAAAATAAAAAAAAACTAATACAGAATGATAAGATTATATGAAGCTGAATCCTTGACAAGCCGAATGCGAAAGATGAAACTAGGAAAAAAAAAATCAGCTACACAGAAGGATTCATAAAAAAATAGGGGTGAAAAAAACCATTAATTAGAGGGCAAAAAACAAATTTCAATTGGATTGTTAAATTGAATTGAGAAAATAGCTTTAATAAAAAGAAAAACAAATCAAAAGAATGAGGGTCAAATTGAAAAAAAAATAAAACAACAAAAATTTTGATTGAAAGATGAAATTGAAAGCCAAAAAAATTTGAACAAAAAGGCCAAGGAAAAAATAAAAAAAGGACTGGAACGGGAAAAAAAACGCACGATAAATTGTAAAACAAAAAAACTTATATAAAAGAAACGATAACAAAATAAGAAATATAGAAAATGAGGACTAGGATTGAAAAACAAAAAACAAAGAGGACAGTGGTGTATTTGACATGTCAGGAGAGAGAAAAGAAAAAAAACAAATGACTGCCGACGACCACCCGATCACCACATGTCACACAATATGAAAGAAGACATGACGACGCATCTAGATAGACAACGAAATGTCAAATTTGTTGACTATAGAGGTAAAAAAAGTATTTTTATTGTGTTAAAAAATGGAAAGGACACAAACACCTTCAAACAATCTTTTAATGACCAATGATCAGTGAAAAAGATTAGAACCCCCAACCTCAAGGCTCATTTTTTTTCTAACTCAAGGACAAATAGATAATTTTACTATAGTGATCCACGTTGTCTATTGCTATAGTGAAACTCTCTCGCCTTTTAGAGTTTCTATTAATAGGTAAAAGTTGCCGATCATAAGTCAATTTAAAAATGATATTATTTTAGATAAAATTAAAAAAATATATTAAAATTGACTCTAGTGGGTCTCATCCAAGTTTGTCCATGTTAATCGAGTCACAGATTAACATGTTAAGTTACTAAGATTTCAGTGGTCAATGTTAAAAAATAGTTCAATAATAAACCCGGTATGTACCAACTTTAAGGATACAAATCACTATATCTGCATCACGGGTCCACCTAAAAACCATCTAGTAGGTGGTCCAGTGGTAAAAGTTTGGGACCAAGGGGTTTACTCTTCCTGTGGTCTCAGGTTCAAGTCTCGTGGTTTCTAATATTGATGGTCATTGGAAGCTTACCTGATCGTTAACTTCATGACTCATAAGGATTAGTCGAGATACATACAAGATAACTCGAACATCCCCATTAAATTAAAAAAAAAAACCAGGTTTTACATTAACCAAATTGATCAAACTAGACTTACACAACAGCAACATCTAACCACCAAAAGCAAACAAATCTTCTCAGGCAGTGGAAGGGCCGTTGCCTGCCATGTGAAATCCATCATATTTTGCCTACTCCCTTCCACCCAACCGAAACTATTAGCGTATGAAAGCAGCGAATAAGTAATCCCTGACAAATAAACCCAAGAAAGATAAATTAACGTGCCTAATAACAAGTGCATGCTTTTTTTGGTCCAAAAAACTAAATTGCATCGCCAACAAAAAATCCCAGATGAAAAAAAAAAACACAAATCATTATCATTTCCGAAACAACGTCGTTTTCACAAGTATACAGCCAAAACAAGCCCACAGTAAAGCTTCGAACCACTCCTTACAAATCACTAGAGAAATTACCTTGTTTCATAGGTTTATACCTTTTAATAATCAAAATCACATTAAATAAACAAAACGTTGTGCATCAAATCAACTCTACCAGCAAAATGAATAAACATTAAACACCATGTAGGCTTAACACGGTCATAAACAGTTCATTCTCAAGTTTGCATCAAGGTTTCAAATCATAAGAGAGGCTGAAATAAAATAATTAATTTCTTTTATAAATATACTGATCCAAGTAGTCATATCAAACCGAGAAAAAAAGAGAGGTGTGCAATACATTTACTCTTGATAAAATAAAATTGTACATTCATTTAAAAGTGTGGTTGAAATTATTTTTTAAATTATTTTTTATTTAAAAATAAATTAAAATAATATTTTTTTTATTTTTTTAAATTTATTTTTAACATTAATACATCAAAACAATTAAAAAACATAAAAAAAGAATTTAACAAAATAAAAGTCATATATTGGTTTTTTTTTAAATCACAAATTATAAATGCAATTAAATTATTTTGACACACTACGGTTCCTATGATTCCTTATCAAATTAATCAGAGAGTTTTTTTTTTTAATTAGCATCATGAGAAAAGAACTTAATTTTAATACATAAATTATAATTTAAACTCATTAAATAAATTAACTATAACTAAAACTAATCCTTGTTACACTATAGCGCGGACTACTGTGCACTGTGAGTGAATTCAATGTGAATTGTACTGTTCTGCACTGTAGCACGGATACTATGCACTGTGAGTGCTTTCACTATGAACTGCACTGTTTGGTGGGAGCATGTGTGAAGCTATAGCCAGCAGGCCCCAAACACCAGGCCGGAGGCATGCCCCTGGGGCTGCGAACACATGGCGCTTGGCTGCCAGGCCTGGGCTCTAGGCAGGCCGCGCCCCAGGCTGCAGCCACTTGGCACTTGGTCTGCCCAACCTTGAGCGCTTGGGTTGCCTGCCTGTGTGCTGGGCAGACCAAGCGCACACGCGGGGCTTGAGCTGATGTCTACGTGAGAAATATTATTATTTTTATTATAATTAATAAATTTGAAATAAAATATTATTATTAATATTGGAAACATATTATTATTTATATTATAAATTTTTATGATATTTTTATAAAAATAAAAAGTGAATCCGCGACGCAATGTTATTAAAAATATTCAACAATTTTAAGTATAATATAAAAAATATTATAATTTGCATTGTAAATATTATTATTTTTCTTATAATACAAAGTATTCATATAAAAAATATTATTATTCGTGTTCTAAATATTATTATTTTTCTTACAATTCAAATTATTCATATCAAAATATTATTATTTGTGTTCTAAATATTATTATTTTTCTTATAATTCAACGTATTCATATCAAATATTTTAATATTATTTTTATAATAATTTAAAGTTTTAATATAAAAAATATTATTATTTGTGTTCTAGATATTCTTGGAATTAAAAATAGTATTATTTATTTTATGAATATTATTATTTTTACTATAATCAAAAGTATTAATATTAAAAATATTATCTTTTGTGTTATAAATATTATTATTTTTATAATAATTAATATTATTAATAAAATAATTACTAAATTAGAAAACATTATTCTTAATATTAAAAAACATCTATATATTTGATTTGAAAGATAAAATTAAAAATTACTACTGCTACTACTATTATTAATAATAAATTTTAAAAAATTATTATTACTATTAAAAAAAACTATGTGGGGGACATGTGGCACTCGGGCTGATGCTTATGTGCTGACAGACCAAGCGCATACGCGGTGCTGGGGCTCCTACTTTAGTGTTGGGCACACCCCTATACATTCATGACGCTTAAAATACTGGATGAGCACACCCCAACATACACATAGTGCTTGAACTAAGCCTAGACCCAACTATCCTCAGGTATAACATGTCACAGAACCGAAAATAAACTCAGTTCATGTCCGTACAAAACCCAAATAACCTTAAATCCTGTCATCATCAAAAACCTAATTATTTTATAAAATAAAAAATGACCTCGCAGCCACTATACCTATCTACTAAGTTTCTAAATTGTGACGTGAGGACAAAGGAACATATACGATTATAGACCGAATATAATGTCTTTATTCGTATAGTTTATTCGGATTTTTTTTTTCTCTTTCCAACAAAAACACATATAAAAGTCGTCCACCCGCTCTTTTTTCTTCTTTATTTATTCTGATTTTAGGGTTTCTCTTCACCCCCGGTCCCCCCTGTCCTCTCTCCCCCGATCAAAATTTCCCAAATTCGATAATTTTTAGGGTTTTCAAACGGATGCGCTGAATTCTCGTCATGACAACGCGATCCGGTGGCGCGTGAGAGCGCGACGACGGATATAATTCTGGAGGGTTAGCTCTTGTATGGAAACTCGTAGCCGGAAACGGGCGGAGGCCTCCTCAACTGCCGCCACCACCACCACCAGTCCTACTACTCGCCCCAACAAACGATCCCGCACTGCCACAGCAACAACCGCCACCGCTACTCGCTCTCGTTCCACACGTGCTCACCCTCTCCCCATGGACTCCACACCTGTCGAATCGTCTTCTTCTTCTCGCTCTCGTCGGAATAGGAATAATAATAGTAACAGTGAATCGGATAAAGGCAAAGAGAAAGAACATGAAGTTAGGGTTTCGCGTGAAAATAGGGAAATTAACAATAATTTGGATTCTGGAAATGACAATAATAACCTCAATGTCGACGACGATGACGACAGCGAAGGTGGTGGAATTGGTGCTTTCCATCATAATCTGACTTCAGCTAGTAGTGCCTTACAGGGTTTGTTGAGAAAGTTGGGTGCTGGTCTTGATGATTTGTTGCCTTCTCCCGTGACGGGTTCAGGTTCAAGCTCGCATCAATCGGGGAGATTGAAGAAGATTCTGTCTGGGTTGAGGGCTGATGGAGAAGAAGGGAAGCAAGTGGAAGCCTTAACGCAGCTCTGTGAAATGCTTTCTATTGGGACTGAAGAGAGTCTGAGCACTTTTTCCGTGGATTCTTTTGTTCCGATTCTTGTTGGGTTGTTGAATAATGAGAGTAATCCTGATATTATGTTGCTTGCTGCAAGGGCGATTACACATTTGTGTGATGTTTTGCCATCGTCTTGTGCTGCTGTTGTTCATTATGGCGCTGTTTCATGTTTTGTTGCAAGGTTGATTACTATTGAGTACATGGACCTTGCTGAACAGGTTAGTTTCTTGATTCCCCAGTTTATGTTGCTTTTATCTGCCCGTAAATTGATTGGCTATGGTTTATTAAGTGGTTGATTATTTGGTATTCATGGCAAATCCGTTCTTTGAATACCGTATACAATAATGATGGCTTATGAATGTATTAAATGGGTTAGTCATTTGGGATTTTATGTTTGATTAGCTATGCCAGTGTCTTGCTTTTAGTCAGTGGTAAAATTGCATTCTTTCTATACAGCATTATGACAATACTATTCAGATGGACTGCAATCAGCTGGTTTTAGTTGTTGGTTTATTAGTGAAACTTACTGCTGCTTCTGTTGTAACGTGACAGTCTCTGCAAGCTCTAAAGAAAATATCTCAAGAGCACCCAACTGCATGTCTGCGTGCTGGTGCTCTTATGGCAGTGCTTTCTTATCTGGATTTTTTTCTCTACTGGAGTTCAGGTAATTGATTTGCAGTTTTGTTTTTTAGTTAATAAGTTAATTTGGCATGCAGAGATGCTAGAACCTTGTGGAGTAGTTCTCATTCTTATTGAGGCTCTTTTGATCAATGTCATGTTTTCAGCGAGTAGCATTATCGACTGCTGCAAATATGTGCAAGAAACTTCCTTCAGATGCAGCTGACTTTGTGATGGAAGCAGTCCCTCTGTTGACCAACCTTCTTCAGTACCACGATGCAAAGGTAATCTTGCTGTTTTCTCTTAGAGTTGCAGCCAATTCACCACCTTCTAGTTTATTCTGCACTCAAAGCAATTTGAACATTTGTAGGTCTTGGAGCATGCTTCAGTTTGTTTGACAAGGATTGCTGAAGCCTTTGCTTCATCACCAGACAAATTAGATGAATTGTGTAATCATGGACTTGTTGCTCAAGCTGCCTCTCTCATTTCCACCAGTAGTTCCGGAGGTGGACAGGCATCTCTCAATGCTCCAACATATACGGTAAAAGAAGTTTGTACTTGTCCTTTAAGTTTTATGTCATGTATTTCGGCCTTTCTGACTTAAGGCATTCAGGGCTTAATTCGACTGCTATCCACATGTGCAAGTGGCTCTCCTTTAGGAGCCAAAACATTACTTCTTCTTGGGGTCAGTGGCATTCTTAAAGATATACTATTAGGTTCTGCGGGTTCTGCTAACTCCTCTGTTCCTCCGGCTCTGAGTAGACCAGCAGATCAGGTACCTGCTTCTTCGTCTGCTTATTCTGTTTTGTGGTGCCATTGCATTCTTTTCACCATGAAGTTTTCCTAGGATTAAAAAATATTTGACCTGGTCAACAGTTTTAGAACTAAGTTCCAGCTTCATTTTTGTTGACGCTGCCATATAGGTTTTTGAGATTGTCAATCTGGCAAATGAGCTTCTTCCGCCACTTCCACAAGGAACTATCTCCCTCCCTACGAGCTCCAGTATGTTGGCCAAAGGATCTGTTGTGAAGAAGTCTCCATCCAGCAGTTCTGGGAAACAAGATGATAATAATGGAAATGTTCCTGAGGTTTCAGCTCGCGAGAAATTATTAAATGATCAACCAGAACTTCTGCAGCAATTTGGAATGGATCTTCTTCCTGTTCTGATACAGGTCGGTCAGTTTTTTAGTGGACTTTGCAGTGTATAAATTGTAAGATCTGTTTTGTGTTCACTGAAGTTGATAATAACGACATCATTTGCTTGTTCAGATTTATGGTGCCAGTGTCAACAGTCCTGTTCGCCACAAATGTCTCTCAGTTATTGGGAAGTTGATGTACTTCAGCAATGCGGAGATGATTCAGTCTCTACTTAATGTGACAAACATATCAAGGTGAAGCAAATTTTATCCATGCTTGTTCTTTTTATATACTCTCATCAGGGTAAGTCATATGACTATTTATCCATGTTATTTGTTCCTCTAGTTTTCTAGCTGGGGTGCTAGCGTGGAAAGATCCACACGTCTTGGTTCCTGCCCTTCAAATTGCCAAGATTATTATGGAAAAACTTCCTGGGACTTTCTCCAAGATGTTTGTCAGAGAAGGTGTTGTTCATGCTGTAGATCAACTTATCTTAGCTGGAAGTCCAAATACTGGTCCTACCCAAGCTGCTTCTGCTGAGAAGGATAACGATTCTGTTCCTGGATCATCATCACGTTCCAGGCGTTACAAACGTCGCAGTGGGAATTCAAATCCTGAGGCAAATTCATCTGAAGAATCCAAGACTCAAGTTTGCGCAAATGCTGGATCACCTCCAAGTTCTATAGAAATCCCAACCGTTAATTCTAATTTGCGTTTAGCAGTTAGTGTGTGTGCTAAAGATTTTAGAGATACGCACTTTCCTTCGGATCCCGGAGCTGCTGAAGTTGGGGTTACCGATGACCTGTTACACTTGAAAAATCTCTGCACAAAGTTGAATGCTGGTGTTGATGACCAAAAGACTAAAGCAAAGGGCAAATCAAAGGCTTCTGCTTCCCATCTTATTGACAATTCTGCTAATAAGGAAGAATACTTGATTGGGGTGATATCCGAGATGCTAGCAGAGCTAGGCAAGGGGGATGGTGTATCCACTTTTGAGTTTATTGGTAGTGGTGTTGTGGCAACCTTGCTAAATTATTTTTCTTGTGGCTATTTTACCAAGGAGAGAATTTCAGAAGCCAACCTACCCAAACTTCGGCAACAAGCACTGAGAAGATTTAAATCATTTGTTGCTCTGGCCCTTCCTTCCAGTATTGATGGAGGGGGTGCCACCTCCATGACAGTCTTAGTTCAGAAGCTTCAAAATGCTTTGTCATCCTTGGAGCGTTTTCCTGTTGTTCTTAGCCATTCTTCTAGGTCATCCAGTGGAGGTGCACGCCTGTCTTCTGGATTGAGTGCACTATCTCAACCTTTTAAGTTACGTCTCTGTCGGGTCCAAGGGGAAAAGGGTCTACGTGATTACTCTTCCAATGTTGTACTTATTGATCCATTAGCAAGTTTAGCTGCTGTAGAAGAATTTCTTTGGCCGCGAGTACAGCGAAACGAAACTGGCCAAAAGGTGTCTGAATCTGCAGGAAACTCAGAATCGGGGACCACACACCCTGGAGCTGGTGCATCATCCCCTTCTACCTCAACTCCTGCTACTGCCACTCGTCGTCACTCTTCAAGATCCCGATCATCTGTTAATATAGGAGATTCAGCTAGAAAGGAACCAATACCAGAGAAAAGCACAAGCTCATCAAAGGGAAAGGGGAAAGCTGTTTTGAAACCAGCTCAGGAGGAGACAAAAGGACCTCAAACTAGAAATGCTGCTCGTAGAAGAGCAGCCCTTGATAAAGATGCAGAATTGAAACCGGTGAATGGGGATTCTAGTTCTGAGGTATGTTATAATTCAAGGATACTATCATAACTTGATTGTAAGTCTTAACTTGCATTATCATAAACTATTAGAATTCTAATATTCATTTACCTGTGAGGATGGCAGCCAACTTTGTTGCTTTAGCCAAATAAACTAGTTTAATGAATCTCCTTGATAACTAAAAACTAGTTAAAAAGCAGTTCAACTTATTCTTTACATCAAGTTCTGATAATGAGAGTACTGAATTTTAGGATTCTTAAGAGTCTAGTTTTCTCGTTAGTAAGGAACTCTGCATTTGCATGTGGATTGCGGTATGCATGAATCAAGTCCAGTGAGAAGTTCTATGCTAAACTTTTCTCAAGAAAACTAGAGTTTTTAGAGTGCCGCTTCATATTATAATTTGCGGATAATCTATTGAGCATCCATACAAAACATATCATATATTTATTATTTTGACAGTTTTTCAAACAACTTTTTGAATTTTTTTGTAGGATGAGGAATTGGATATTTCTCCTGTGGAGATTGATGATGCGTTGGTGATTGAAGATGATGACATCTCCGACGATGACGACCATGAAGATGTTAGTCTTCTGATTGCTTTGTCTTTGTTAATTATGTAGCTTATATATTTTAAATTTCTTTCTTTATGCTTTGTGTTTGTCTGATTACAGCTCCTTTTGGATTGAGTTTTCATAACCATGGTCTTGGAAAAGCAACAAAAACCATAGTTTTAATTGTATCGAAGTTTCAAAACCTTTTTGAAAAGATTATGAAAGACCTGAAAATCAGTTTTTTGCCTCAAAAACTGCTTTTTGCAAACTCAACCTGTTGTTTGCTGTGTATTCATCACTTTCTAGATTTGATCATCTTTTTCTCTCTCCCAGGTGCTAAGAGATGATTCTCTTCCTGTTTGCATGCCTGACAAAGTACATGATGTGAAATTGGGTGATACACCGGAGGATAGCAATGTTGCACCAGCAGCAAGTGACAGCCAAAGTAACCCTGCTTCTGGTTCTAGTAGCAGGGCTGCTGCTGTTAGGGGCTTGGATTCCACTGATTTTAGGAGCTCTTATGGATCTAGGGGAGCTATGTCTTTTGCTGCTGCTGCCATGGCTGGGCTTGGATCTGCTAATGGTAGAGGTATCAGAGGAGGAAGAGATCGACAAGGACGTCCCCTGTTTGGTAGCTCTAGTGACCCTCCTAAGTTGATCTTTACTGCTGGTGGGAAGCAGCTAAATAGGCATTTGACTATATATCAGGCTATCCAGAGACAACTTGTGCTGGAAGATGATGATGAAGACAGGTATGGTGGCAGTGACTTCATCTCTAGTGATGGGAGTAGGCTTTGGAGTGATATATATACCATTACATATCAAAGGGCAGATGGCCAAGCTGATAGGGCTTCTGTTGGAGGCTCAAGTTCTAGCACATCAAAGTCCACCAAAGGTGGCCCTTCCAATTCAAACTCAGATGCTCAAATGCATCGGATGTCACTTTTAGATAGCATCTTGCAAGCGGAACTTCCTTGTGATCTAGAAAAATCTAATCCTACTTATAATATATTGGCTCTACTACGTATACTTGAGGCTTTGAACCAGCTTGCACCTCGTTTGAGAGTTCAACTAGTTTCTGACAACTTCTCCGAGGGGAAAATCTCTAGTTTGAATGAGTTGACTGCTACTGGTGCCAGGGTTCCTGCAGAAGAATTTGTAAATAGCAAGCTCACACCTAAATTAGCTCGACAAATTCAGGATGCCCTGGCACTGTGCAGCGGGAGCCTTCCATCATGGTGTTATCAGTTAACAAAAGCATGTCCATTCTTGTTCCCTTTTGAGACTCGGCGACAGTACTTCTATTCAACTGCTTTTGGATTATCTCGTGCGTTGTTTCGTCTTCAGCAGCTGCAGGGTGCAGATGGTCATGGGTCAACAAATGAAAGAGAGGTGAGGGTTGGAAGATTACAACGCCAGAAAGTTCGTGTTTCCCGAAACCGCATTTTGGATTCTGCTGCGAAAGTAATGGATATGTATTCTAGTCAGAAGGCTGTGCTTGAAGTAGAATATTTTGGCGAGGTTGGCACTGGGTTGGGTCCTACCTTAGAGTTCTACACGCTTTTGAGTCATGATCTACAGAAAGTTTCTCTGGGAATGTGGAGGTCAAATTCAGCAGCAGGGAAACCTTCAATGGAAATTGATGGAGATGATGAAAAAAATGGAAAATCCAACAATGGGTCAGGTACTGCAGTTGCTGCTGATCTTGTCCAAGCTCCACTTGGCCTGTTCCCTCGTCCTTGGCCACCAACCGCTAGTGCTTCTGAAGGGAGCCAATTTTATAAGACTATTGAGTATTTCCGGCTGGTCGGACGGGTGATGGCCAAAGCTCTTCAAGATGGACGGCTTTTGGACCTACCACTTTCAATGGCATTTTATAAACTTGTGCTTGGTCAAGTAGGCTATCAGACCATTTTTTACTGCACATTAGCTATATTTTGTTGTCGCACTGTTGATCTTATTGGTTGAAATATCTATCCTCTTATCAATTGCAGGAGCTTGATCTGTATGATTTTCTTTTGTTTGATGCTGAATTTGGGAAGACTTTACAAGAATTGCATGCCCTTGTTCGTCGAAAACAATATTTAGAATCAATAAGCACTGAAAATAATGAGGTCAATGCTGATTTATGTTTTCGTGGGACCCCAATTAAAGATCTCTGCTTGGATTTTACTCTTCCTGGTTATCCAGAC
Organism: Populus x sibirica; assembly: GCA_019202695.1. NCBI lineage: Eukaryota > Viridiplantae > Streptophyta > Magnoliopsida > Malpighiales > Salicaceae > Populus > Populus x sibirica. The sequence goes on from JAGMVL010001134.1 coordinate 3,433,669, forward strand.
TACATGATGAAGCCAGGAGATGAAACTGTATAGAACCCTTCTTAACCTAAACGTCTCTTTATAATTGGATGCAATATTTCTTGCTGCAACTATCTTTCATTCTGATGATTTATTTTCCCTCAAATTTTGTTATAAGCTTCAGGTTGATATCAATAACTTGGAAGAATACATATCCTTGGTAGTTGATGCAACTGTGAAGACTGGGATCATGCGACAAATGGAAGCGTTTAGAGCTGGGTTCAATCAGGTCCAGTTCCATCTGTCTTTTATGAGCTCAGTAACTATTTTAGGAAATTGTTGTGCCTTGGATGTTTAGTTGATTTCTGTAAATTTTGTTGTGGTCTGCCTTTTATACTATTTACATATGCTGTTTTTGTAAAATCTATTATAACTGCCTTGATTTTTTGATATCACATTCTGGTTTTATTATGCTTGTTCCAAACTCATTCTGGTTCTGCTTAATAAGTAGGTTTTTGACATCTCATCATTGCAAATATTCACTCCGCAAGAATTGGATTATTTGCTTTGTGGGCGAAGAGAATTGTGGGAGGTAATTCACTCTCTTTTTGCTGTTTATGCATTATGATTCTGGAACTTTTTTCTTGATTATTTATTGGATGCTTTGACTGATGCAGTTGGAGACACTTGTTGATCATATAAAATTTGATCATGGATACACTGCCAAGAGTCCAGCCATTGTTAACGTATGTTCTTTACTTTGATTTTTGAGGATCATGTTTGGGAGAATATGTATCTGTGTTTTTATTCTCGTCTGATGATTTTGGTGCTGTGGCCATGATGTTTTAGCTGCTTGAGATTATGGGAGAGTTCACACCAGAGCAGCAGCGTGCTTTCTGCCAGTTTGTTACTGGAGCACCCAGGCTGCCACCTGGTGGTCTGGCTGTGCTAAACCCAAAATTAACCATTGTTAGAAAGGTATGCCTTGAAGCAGCGTGTTTATTACAATTTAACGTTCCATTTGGTGCATGCTATGCTGAATGTGCATAACATTGTATAGTACTCTGCTGTCACTCTAGTTATACATGAATTCTATAGGCTCTTGTTACAAGGTTGTTAAATGCGTCACTCTAGTTATACATGAATTCTATAGGCTCTTGTTACAAGGTTGTTAAATGCCTTTTCAACTTTTATTTCCATAAATAGTATGAATCTGAGGTTTTCAATCAATTTATAGGATCTTAACCATAAGATGAATTGTAAAATCATATGCATGCCGGAATAAATTAAGTGCACATGGGTCAATTACATGTATGGATTTGTGAAATAATATGGTATGGAGTACTTTGCAATACAATCAACATGGTGTTTTTCTTTTTTGGGTGGGGAATGATGCATGGGTATTGTTTCCTGATGCATCAACACATTGCTGTGTCACATTTTTTTTTTAATGGCATCTTCCTGTAGGTTTTATAATTAAAATCACCTCCGTTTATTTGAAAATGATTGTCATCTATGTGTTGTAGTTGTCAAAACCGTCTTAAATTTTCTGTTGCTTCCTATAACAATAGCATTTCTGGGCGCAGCATTCTTCATCTGCTGGAAATGCAACGTTGAATGGAACTGGGCCTTCAGAATCAGCTGATGATGACTTGCCTAGTGTCATGACTTGTGCTAATTACCTAAAGCTACCACCTTACTCTACCAAGGTACTGTATTTGGTGATCAAAATGGACTTATAATTATCTGGGATTTTTTACATCTTCTGGTGCTTACTTTATCCGTGCTTTAAACAGGAAGTCATGTACAAGAAATTGCTGTATGCAATCAGTGAAGGGCAGGGATCTTTTGACTTGTCATGAGTTTTTTTGACTAGGCGATCGAATCTCTTTATATTACATCACAAGAATCCCAGACTTTTTTCCTGGGATGCATTTGAGATTGGAAGTGATGCTTATACCACTCAATAATATGGCTTCCCTTTGGTGTTACCTATACTAGTGGTGTCATCAAGGTCAGCTCATAAATTTTTGGGGAGGCTCTTGTCAAATTTTGTTATTGGGCCTGGATATAATGTTTGCTTGGATAGCTCATCCATTGTTTCTCGATGATGGCCGTGTTTTTGCAGCTCATAGAAGATGTGCTCTGATTTATATGAACCTGAAATTATTTTATTGGCAGTTTGTACTGGTTCCTTAAATTTGACGGTTAAAATTTTCAGGTTGCTTGCTGCATTTTCGTGCTGTAAAGGAGTAACACGTGGAGGCGTGTTCAGTTGCTAATTCTTGTAAATAAATAGAAAATTTTCAATTTTTTCTTCTTGTCCGATAGAATATACATGTATTTCAAGTAATGATGGAAATGGCAAAAATAAACATTGAAATATTGCTTTTGTTTTACATGTATTTTGCTGTGTATCTTGCAGGTTATTTTATACCATGAAATTGTAATACCTGTTCTTCCATGCATGAAACATGAGATAAACTGATATGAAGCAAAAAACATGTCCATCCTCTTTGATTGTAGGATGTTGCCTAGCTTTATTCATTAATATGTCATTGTAGTTCCGGCTCAATACGCCATTTAGAATTGTGAAAGTTCACCATGGACTCTTTTGATCTGCAACTCTTCGTCTGTAGGTCTAAGTGATGAACATAGAAGACGTATCATGACCGTCCATTAAGGTGGTTGTCCTTCCTCATCACTGTTTGACAATGCCCGGCCTTGTTGATCCCACCTTGGTTATCTACATTGAATTTATCATCAGTAAAAAATAATATATTTAATATTCGGTAATTCATGCTTCATCTCGGAGAATAGGCAAAAATTTGTATTGTTCTAATTTCTGAAAGGTTCGGTGTTTGAGTTTCCAATTTTAAATATTTAGGTTGAGGAACTAAATCACAGTCTAGAAAATTATTCTATAAAAACTCAAGTTTCGTGTTCATCTTTTTTCCCGACTTTTAGAATGTTTTCAATCCCATGTTCATATGGTGAGGCTAAACTCTTTGTGATCGAGTTTTAAATAATTCACATCTGAACAGATGTTTTTACAAAAAGATATTAAACAACACCTTTTGATTCTACTTTCAAATAAGATTTATATTGCAAATAAGAAATATTCTTCCCATGCTAGATTGTTTAGACTACCAATTCATCCTCTGAAAACTGCTGTGTCCCTAGAAGTACACTCTGATAAATAATGGGTGGATGTCCGTGACATCAAATTATCAGTCGAGTGAAAAATAAGATTAAACGATAATCCTCAGATATTTTAGATCACAAAGGCAAAACAACTTGCAATGAAAGTGTCTAATATTGGTGGTGATTGGCTGTTGCATTATTTGGAAATACATGTATTGATTTTCTCCGCTACAATCTCCATTCTTGAAAGTTGATTGTACAAGGAAAAGGTTGATGGAATTTGTAGCTTTGGGGGATTGGGACACCAAGAATGAGTAGTCGCGTTTTCAACAAGGCCATTGTTTTTTATATGGTAACCGAAGTTTATTGTAGATATGCAGAAAAATTTATATATTTATTTTACGGTGTTTTCAATGTTGATAAATAAACAGGTTTTGCTCTACATATTTGGTCTAGCTTTGAAGCCGTATTGGCTGGCTGGCTAGCTAGCTATACAAGGAGGACACCAGGCAGCAGTTGACCAGAGTTAACGAAGATGCCTCTAGGGGTAGCTTTGGATGCGTTGGCATGTATTGTTGAGACATTCGACAGGAGCTTCTGGAGTACATCTAACGACGTCTGAACCACCGTCCTTCGTTGTTTTGCATGAAAGTCCACTTGCTGCTTTTATCACACTTTCGAGGGAATCACCTGCAAAATACAAATTTTATTTATTTCGTAATTATTTTTAAAAAATAAATTTTTTAGAAAGTAAATTTTTAAAAGATGAATTATTTTTTGATATTTAGTAATATTATAAAAAATAAATTGGAAAATATTTTTCAGTGTTTGGTTATGTTATGAAAAATGAGCTAGATAATAATTTATTAATGTTTTATTTTTTTCCAAGTTTTTTAAAATAATAAAGAACAAATCTTACAAATTTAAAAATTGAATGAGAATGAAATTGAAAAAAAAAAATATAATTTCATAAATTATCTCAAATAAAATAAATAATAATCAAAATAATAGAAATTAAATCTAACGAATAAAAAAATTGAAAGATGATGAAATTAAAATAATAATTATAATTTTATAAATTATTTCAAATAAAATAAGTAACAATTAAAAGAATGAGGATTAAATTTGATAAATAAAAAATTTCAATTAAAAAAATGATAAGAAAAAAATAAATAACAATCATAAAAATAAGAATTAAAGTTAATATAAAAATCAAATCAAATCAAATTTTAAAGAATAAAATTAAAAAAAAATTAAAATAAAATATATATGAATTAAAAGTTTGAGAAACAAATTTGATATAATCAATAAATAATATAATATTTCTAAATTTTTCACAACTTTTAAAAAATATTTCCCACCCAATAAAATACTTTTCTTAAAATCAAGCTAAATTTTCCCAAACGCTACCTTAATTACCGGTTGTTTCCTTGCATCAAACAAGGACTGGTGCTGTATTATAAGAGAGAGACAGAGAGACTAACGATGCTACGAGCAAAGGCAATGCAACAAATGCCATCTTGGAATAAGTCTTCTCCATGGTTTTCCCTTTTCTTCTAATCTGTTGCTATAAACGAGTAAGGGTTTTCGTTTTTCTATGCAAGAAATAAACCTGCTTTAACATGTATTTATAGACGGGGCAAGTACGAAGAAATTCATGGAGCATGATGAGATGCCAAAAGAAAACAAGGAATATGAAATTGGCTTCAATGCAAGTTTTCTTCTTATTACATAAATTCCACCCCAAACATACATACAGACGATCTTTCTACGCAGGAGAGAGCTGTGAAAGATGATCTGGCTTCGCATCTAGATTTACAAAGCATCTCTGCTCTGCATCCATAACTGTGTGTGTAAACCTTCTGGTATTGAAAATAGAACTTTATTTAAACAAAAAACAACGCCCTATTTGTGAAAGCAAAATGTCGACTGAGAAATGCTTAATACATTGGACATACATACAATTCTATTTGTAAATTCAAATTTATTCTCCGCGGTAAATCTTTGAATTTCTGTTGGTTTAATTTTGGATGCCTTTTGGAATCTTAAGCAGAAATGTATTGAAGTTAAGATGCTCATCTTCTGTTAGTCCTTACCATTGTTCACTAATGGCAGCGCTGGCCAAATTTAATGAGTTATATGCAAATAATTTTATTTTTTGATGCAATGACTTGATAATGCAAACCCTAAATAATTACTGGCAGTGTATTAAGCTGCTACATGGACTAAAATCAAAATCTTGCTAATCATTTTCAAGAACATCCCCTATGCCCTCAATGCATGCACCAAGTGTGCTTCCGGCATCATAAGGTATAATCATATGCCATTGGTTTCTGATGGAAAAGGATTATGTTTGATATTTTTATTTCAAAATGGCATAGCCTTCTGCTTTTCTGCAGCTATTGAAGTTCTGTTGAACTCATCAAGAAGATTCAAATTTATGTTGGAGCTCATAATCTAACATATGAAAGGGAAATTTATTCTGATGGAAAGACAAGGTAGAATTTTTAAGAAAGAAGATGTTCAAGATTACATGTCCTTGAAACCACAATAAAATTTTTCTAGGCATATGATGTTTAAGCCTGGTTTGCAGAACGCTTGGGACCCTTGTTGCTGCACTTCACTTGAACGGCCAGATTCTTGGTCAAATTTGGACAGTTGTCTTTCTTTCCGTTAAAAAGCCCTTTGTCCATTGGAATATCACAGCTAGTTTTTCCCAAGCAATGCTGCTCAAATTCAAGCAGAAATCTCATTAGTCTCCTAGCAGGCAGCAATAGCCTTGGCTGGCAGAAGAAAAAGAAAAAGGAAACAATAAATTATGCAAGGGGAAAGAAGAGAAGAGAATTACCTGCTCAACAACTTGCTTGGAAATAGGTGAATCACAAGTTCCAACAGCGAAGTTTCCACAGGTACCCGAAGGATCACCAAAGCTTGCAAACTGCACGGCAACAATCTTCTTCTTGTTGGGACACTTTAAGCGAGCTGCTGGTTTTGCATCATCCGCAACAGGTGTGAATTTTTTATTCTTCCTTTCCCAGGATCTCACATTTGGTGGATGATATTCAGTCACGTAGCTACAGATGGTATCTCTATTGACAGTTAGGATCTCAATCTTCTCAGGGCTTGCTTCCTCCTCCTCCAATATAACCATAAGGTTGTTTGTTGGTTTCAAGTAAGATCTTGGGATGTGATATCTGATTTTACAAGCAAGAAATTTTAGTCAATCTCTTTATTTGCTTCGTACTTAAGGAAATTTTTCTGTGCGTGACTAAGAAATATTGCTTTACTTACTCTGATTGAGTAGGCTCTCCAAGAGGGGAGATGTAATTCATCCAGTAACGACCGATGCTCTTGCCATTGATCCAAATCATACCCTTCTTCATACCGGTCATCCGGACAGCAACAGGGGATTTTCCTTCAGGAGCATCAAAGCGAGTCTGCAACAAGAAAATATGATGCCTAAATGAATACCAAGAATTAAACAAATTTGTTGCCAGGTGATACCTCACTGAGAAATTTAAAGATTGGTGGCTAGGGAAAATGATATCCCAGCATTACCTTGTACCAAGTAACAGGAGGTCCGTCCTTATTGACTTTGGTCCATGTTACCTTCCTCCCCCCTTCCTTTGTGAACACTTTAGCTGTCTCTCCCGACAAGGCAACCTACAAATTAGGATCACACGATTCACATTAGGCTTTTGCTATCATTGAAGTGTTATTCTTTGATGAATACAAAGCTCATCCATACCTGATGTCCCCAACCATTGGATGACAGATCAAGTGTTCCAGTGTTCAAACCTAGGATTGAGACACCGCGAGGTCCAGCGTACCTATGCTCCATGTAGGCTCCGCTATCCTTCATTGACAAAGAAGAGCTTGCATAAGTTTCACGTCCAAAATTCATTCCCAAATTCTGAAGATCTGTTAGTTATGACGTATGATAGCTACTTACTGGGAGTCCAACTAGAGAGCCCAAGAGTGTAACAAAATTAATCCCAGGCTTCAACTTCACAGAATGCTGGAGGACAAAGCTCTTCTCAATTTGGCTCCCATGTGCAGAACCTGAAAACATTTAGCACAGTTACCTCAAGAAAATCCTGTTACTAAACATGTTCCAAAGCTATAATAAGAAGAATGTGTAAGTTGCAATTACCTATAAATTCCCCATTTATAAAAGCAACCATTGCATGGCCAAGACTTGCAACTCTTAAAACTGGATTGATATCTTTTCGTGCTGACAGGTCATTACGATCCACATTTATGCTGGGACGAGAATTTGCAGAGACATGTCAGATTTTGGTTTCAGTGGAAGCACTAGGTAACACCTGTTAGGATTCATCAATTTCATGATGGATAGACTAAAAATGAGCTTATATACTCACGTCGTGGTGAACCAAGCGTAGTCGGTTTTATCTTTAGTTAAGTTATAAAGTTCTCTTGGGATCCTGGAATCTACTAGAAGGTTAGATGGAATGGTTTCTGAAAACATCTTCCATTCAAGTTTTCCGTCTGTTTTTCTTGATTTCACAAAGTTTCTTGAATTATGTTGTGACACAACCTGTTTTGCATGAAAGAAAAAGAAGGGATCACTTAGCGGCTGTGCAGCAATCAATCTGTTTCAGGAGTAACTTCTATAGTTCTAAACTCTAAGCAATTATCAACGGAGACAAAGAGATCATGAATTACCGTCATGGTATTATAAACGACAGTCTTGCAATCTGGGAGGATGCTGATGGATTTGGCTGGAAGGTAATACTTCTTACCCCTGAATGTAACAGTTTCTGGATCTTTCGTGTTGTTGTTGGCCAAGAAAGCGGCGCAATCGTTGGTTCCAGGTTGCTCAAAGAACCGAGCCTGTAAAGTAAGACAGCTTAAGTAAACCAAATTTACTTTGGATCTGGACCATCTTTTTCTTAAGTGCTTGCAAGGAGAACTCTGGAATGGAGGTCAAATCTCTCGTAGATGCTTAGTTGCTTACCTCTACATCAGCAGATAACCTTTGAACATTAGGGGTTCCCCATAGAAGAGCCTTCTTGCATAGATTTAGAGCCCTATGAAGGTCCTTGAGGTGACCCCATTTTGGTTCCCTCTGCAAACCTGCAAGAAGTGGAAACAAAAGGCCAATGAGTTCTTTGAAGGATCTTTGCTTCTGACAGCATCATAGATTAAGATGTTAAACCTTACCATATTCATCAAGAGGAGCTTCATCATAGTAGCGGGTTGTTACAAATGAGGCAGCAGTTCTATCAAAGTTTGTCCCACCATGGTACTGCAAACACACAGTGACTAAAATGTTTCACAGAGCAAAAGAAATTCTCTTATGGAAGAATCTCAGAGATTTCAGCTTTCTCCTTACCATGTAGTAGTTGACCAGACTACCATTCTTCGAAAACCAACGAGCAACTGAAAATGCAGTATCTTCTGCTGATCTTTGAGATGGGGGATCTCCAAAAACTCTAAACCTGTTACCACATAACATTTATTGGAATGCTGTTAGCATCATTGCTTCATTTGCTGTTCTATCTTGTTCTTTTAATTCTTTCCTTTCTCTTATTTAGGCTTTAAATGTTGTTTTGCATATCCTATTAATGCATGTGAATGGCTCAGTGCTAATCATCAAGGTCTATACTCACTGAGCAGTCCAGTTCTCAGTCCATAGAGATGGTTTGTCAGGACTATTGGGGCCTGTGAAGGTATCTCCGCAGTGCCTTCCATTGCACGTATTGATCTGCACAATAAAGCATGAATATTTCATTATAATTTGCAGATCAGTCCTCTTAGATTACAAAAGTTGATTCATGAAAACTTGTTAGCTTACCACAGGACCAGGAGCATCCTTCTGCTTGCACATGACCCATGGGACTCCTGTTTTCAGCCCCAGAGCCATATTTCCTGCCCACTGAACATAGCTAACTCCCAAGTTTCTATATGCAAGTTGGACAGTGTTGTACTCATTTTCAATCTGCATTAAAATATAAGAAAAAGAAAAAGAAAAAGAAAAAGAAAAAGAAATGGATGAGATGTTCAATGGTAAAGAAATGAAAGATATGCGAGCTGGGATTATTAGAGTGGAAATAAACCTGAGCCAAGATGATGGGACCTCCTTGTGATGCAAACAATTTCTCTTCTTTCAACTTGTTGATGATCATTGTAACGAATCTCTCCATATGAAGCTGCAAATTTTGTAACTTCTTGTCAAATGCTGTGCTTAATTATTTCACAGAACTTCTTTTTATACAAAGTGGGTGATGCTATTACCTTGAAGGGTGCGTTGTCTGAACGGAATATGATGTCTGGAATCTCTCTCAACCAATATGGAAGCCCTCTAAGAGATCACATTGAAAACAGGGTGTAAGATAGATACACATATATAGTGGTGTATGTAGCAAAATAAAATATGCAATGATCAGAAGAAGAAAACAAGGAGTTGACTCATACCCATGGTTCCATTCAGCCTGGATGAATGGTCCAAGCCTGATGGTTGCAGACATACCATTCTCCCCAATCGTCTTGATGAACTTCACCAAGTCATATGATCCTTCAAAATTAAACTACAACGACAAAAATGAATCAAAATTAGCCCAACCAATGCTAATTGCAGACAGAGGAACATTCGGTCCAAGATATCGATCACAAAACTGATCTTTTACCTTGCCCTGCTCAGGCTCGTGAATATTCCAAAAGACATAAGTTTGGATTACATTCAGACCTCCACGCTTAGCCTTCTGGATTAGTTCTGGCCACATCTAAACCCAAATTCAACACAAGTACAATTAGTTAGTCCCATGTTTCCTTTTACAAGGAAAAAAAATAGAAGAAAAAGATGTCGAATAAGCTTAGTAGCAAAGAAAAATATTCTTACTTCAGGAGTACTGCGAGGATAGTGAATGGAGCCAGAGAAGAGAAGCTCTCTTTTGCCATTGATGATCAAGGACCTCCCATCATAAGTCACACCCTTTTTTTTATCTCCATGAGCAATGACCGACGTAAGCAGCAAGGAAAGAAGTGAAGCAATCAAAAGAACATGGCATTTTACCGCCATCTTTACCTCTCTTAAAGAACCAAAACTCAAAAAAAAAAAAAACAAAGGAAGAGCGCGCAGTTGTTTTTCCCTCTCTTATGACCCAATCTTAAGGGCAGATACTCCTCTTCGGTTTCGAAGGAGGAGGAACCCGGCAGCTGACAATGAAGGTACTTGCCGACGCCAAAGATATAGAGAGCAATGAAACGTTAAAAGAGGGTCAAGGAGCAAAATTCGGAGAATGGTGTTTTTATAGGTTGCTTTTTTAAGGTATTTGTCGTGGCTGGCTTGCGTCGAGAGTTTCATGTTTCTGTTTCCTATTCTTAGGATGGTTCGAATCGGTTAGTGACTACATGATCTTACCGTGACAGATTTTTGAATCTGGCGGGTCAAGTCCACCTCATGGCTCATTGAACTTCGAAGAATTAGGTTTGACTACTAAATTTATGATGCCCTCGAGCGACAGAAGAAAACTCACATTTCAATCAAGTATAAAAGAAAGTTAAAATTGGGTATGATGGGATTGTGCAAGCATACTTTAGTTAGTAAATAAATATTCTCCTCAAATTATTATTATTTAGTAAGAGAATCTATAAAACAATATTTTTTTTTTATCAAGCATGAATGATTTATTTAAAACTTGTATAGATGAGAGATTTAAAATATTATTTAAAAATTTCTCATTTTTAAAATAATAAAATAAAATTTAGTTTTTTCAACCCTTTACCATTAAACAACACTAAATAAATCCAAACAATTAATTATTAAAATATTACTCTCAAGGAGCTGGTTAATCACTTTATTAATTTTTTTTAATCTAGATAGCTCAAAAATAATATATATATATATATATTATTCTAAAGGTATTTGAAAGTGTGTTAGGTATTGTTTTTCAAAATGTTTTTTATTTGAAAATATATTAAAATAATTTTTTTTATTTTTAAAATTTATTTTTAATTTCAACACATTAAAACAATCTAGAAACATTAATTTTTTTTTATTCTAAAGCAATTTGTTCACAACTCTTTAAAAATATTTTCAATTTCGTAATGGATTGCAAATAATGGATTGCAAGCACTAAGTTTAGGGAATAGATCCATAGACAGATTTAGGAGCCAGTTAATGGTCATGCAAAGAGCATTTATAGAAACTCAAACCGTGCTAAGCCCAGGCCTGGAACCCAAAAAACCCAATAACAAGATTCAACTTCAAGTACAAGGCAGGATTATTTCATGGGCCTGTGTCGGCTATATAAAGTTAATAGAATTAGTTTCCTTTCAGTATTTTTATTTCTCTGGAACAATACATGCTGCTTCTCAGCTGCGTCTAGAAGGTAATGCATGGCTACATGTCCTGCAACTGACTTTGTCAGGGTATGAAAAATATGAAATGATGAGCCTGAAGCTCAGGAACCGTACACTCTCTTCTCTCTGTGTTCTAACTAATTTTCCTTCCATTGTTGCTCATCTTGAGTTTTTTTTTACACCATTTGCACTCCTGAAGAACCTCCAGATTGGTGTTGTTAATATTCAACCCGCAACAAAAACCAGTTAAGGTTTCAATATTTTTCAATACCCTATAAAGAAAGATTGAAACTTTTAATCTTTGTTTGCTTGTTTTGTTGAGATTCAATGTGGGTTTCTCTTAATTTAGTCTAATATGCAGGATTTCTATATTATTGTGTGTATATAATGAGTCTTTGATTTTGGCTTTGTTTGCTAGAATTTTGATAAGGGTATCTCTTTGTTTTTCTGAAATTGGCAGCGTTTTGTGTGTGCTGGTTTGTTATTGTACATAGGGTTAGTAGGTTTTTTTAATTCTCTAGTGGGATAGTTAATTTCTGATAAAATTCAATCAGGGTATTTTAGTTTCGACCTTGTTCTGCCAAGTTTTGCTCTGTGCTTCTCTCATTTTGTTATTGGGGCTGTTGATGTTTTTTTTCTCCTCAATAGTGTTAATATTTCATGAGAACTCATTGCGGGGCATCTCTTGATTTGTGTTTATTGTGAAGGATGTTAATTCAATGATGGTTCGCCTAGGCAAAAAGAGCAGGCTGTTTTGTCAGTGTTTAGAGATGCTGTTCAAGATTGTCTGGATAATGAGCCAAAACCAGTGGACAAAGCTGTAAAAAAAAATGAAAAAAAATTGAATGCTGATTTATCAATGGTTTCTACCACAATTCCCCTCAAGCTTCTACTGCTTAAAGTTTTGAGGTAAAAGTCACAGCAAGCTGTTTTCGAGCCGGTGAGATAACTGGGCAGTTAGAGTTTGGAACCTTTTAGCTCTATAATGTGATAGATCTATAAAGATTATTTTTACTTCAAGTTTCTTTGTTTTATGAAAAATATACGGTGAATTTCTTTTTATCATTTCAATTTCTTCCTTAACATCAAATAAAGAATTGAAAATACTAATCATGGCAATTCCGTTCTCTATGCGAGCATTCATTTTCACCATTATCAAGCAAGGAGGTTTTTATCTATTGATGATGTCTTAAAAAATCTAAGTTACTTGGGGTAAGGTTTATGTTTTGAATAATTGGTTAATTTTTTAGTTATAAAAATTTGATATATTCTCCTTTTAAGATAGCTAGTGTCTAATACCTGCAAAAATGTTCTTTTTTTGTGAATTTAAAGACTCTCCAATGGTTAAGTCAATGATTTTTTGAGAGAAAATATAATAATATTATGAAGAGATACTTTGGAAATAAATATACACTAGAAAATGGAGATTCCAAATCCTTTGTTCAAAGGATTCATCATTTATTTATAGCCTATAAGTCTCTTTATGAAGAAGAGGGGCTAAATTGTAATTTTTACCTGATAGTATTAATGAAAAAAAATATCTTTGATATATGTATTAATATTGATGGAAATATCATTGACATATGTATCAATGAGGAAAAATATCCCTAACATATATATTAATGTTGATGGAAATATGGTAGACTCTTAGAGGACTTTTATACACCTAGTAGGTGTAAAAAGAATAGGATCCAAAATGGAGTTGTCTAAGAAAGGTGGGTCTTTCTCTTGGTTGTGCCTAAAGGGGGCGGGTCCTTTTCCTTGGTTGTGCTCAAGGGAGGGTGGGTCTTTCCCTTGGCTAAGACCAAGGGAGGAGGGTCCTTCCACTGGCTAATAAATTTGGGTTCATTAGCAGCCCCCAAGTCTTTGTGATATTTATATTTAAAGACTTGTAAAAGTACTTGGCATGATGATTTTTTTTATGAGAAACGGGGTGAAAACCCCGAGTAAAATACCAGAGAGCTTGTGTACATGAGCGTGCACCATTTTTGAAAAAGGAACCTCTAAGTAAGTAGAGGTAAACCGTGGGGAAACCTATACTTAGAAAATGTTTCTAATAGGAAAAAAAAAATCCATGGAGGAAGAGCCTATACTTAGATAATTTCTAAATGGCTGAGGGGAACCCAAGGAGGGTGAGCCATACTTAGAAAATATTCTAAGAGGCTTGGGGAAACCCAAGAAAGGTGAGCTATATGTAGTTGGGTGTGAGTTTGCTACAACTAGATGAAGATCTTCCCCATAAAGATTACGTAAATGACATAACAAATGCTTTTATGAACCATTGTGACAAGTTTAGGTTCAAAAGAGGGTCTGGTCGCACCTGACCAGAATAACGGTTAAAGAAGACCAAACTTTTGATTCGATTATTGGATTGCACTCAAACTTTTACAGGACATTCTAGAGGCTGTTTTTTTTTTATAATAGCCACTGCATCGCTACGCGGACTGTAGAATCTTTACTTATATAAAAAAATCTTGCAATGAGGCCTTGGTTTTGGTAGTTTTTATGATTTTTCTTATTATTTTTGGATTTCTTGCTATTTTCATAAAATAAACTTGCAAATTTAGAGCTCATATTTGCAGTCCCTTTCACCTATAAAATAATTCTGTGTTTTTTTGTTGTTGATTTTCATGAGTTTTAGTCCCCGTGTAGAGTTCTTATTTGGGTTCAACACCCACACTTAACAAAGCTTTTCTGGGTCCAACATCCACACATAACAAAATGTCTTTGAGTCCAATGCCCATACTTAATAAAGCATTTCTGGTTCCAATGCCCATACTTAATGAAACATTTTTAGGTACGGGTGGTGGATGATCTAACCTTAGCTGGATTTATGAAGGCTCTGTCTTTTTGAAAATAAGAAGAGATGCCATCTGCAGATGACCACCCATTAGTTTGGGTTATTAGTTGTGGACCGTTAAGAAATCTCTTGTTAGGAAGTGGTGTCGAGTGGTTTTATTTTGGTCCACAGAAGGCCTCATAAGCATTGTTCCTAAGGAAACAGAAGAGGTTCGTTACTTCCAAAGTAAATGTTTTATCGCACTAGAGAGAGTAAACTCATCTCCTCTTTAAAAGATTTGATAGGGAGAGTGTATCCATCCCCGTTGCTATTGCAACGTCCGTCCCATTCTAGGAGAAAGGTGTGATCGCATTAAGAAAAATATGTCAATCCATTCTAAGGTAAATTATACCATAGCATTAGGGAGACGTCGTTACTTTCAAAAAAATATGTTATCGCACTAGGGAGTGTAAATTCATCCCATTTTAGGAAGATTTTATGGGGAGAGTGTATCCATCCCCATTACTGATGCAACGCCCGTCCCATTCTTAGAGAAAGGTGTGATAGCACTAGGGAGATGTTAAGGAGAGTAAATTCATCTCATCTTTAAAAGATTTTGAGACCTGAAAAGTAGAAAGCATTTGTTATTTTGAAAAAAAAAATCATATACAAGAAACCATTGGTTTGCAATAACTCCTGAAGTTACATGGTTTGCACCAATATCCCGTGGGTACTGTTGAAAATCTTTCAAAATTTCAAGGCTTCAAATCCGATTGTAATTAGAAATGATAATGGCCTAGCTCCTGGAGGAGCGATCAATGGTTTTTTGATCATTTTCTCATAGACGACTGATAAGTGCAAAATATACATATGTTTTTATTTCTTTTACACTATGCTTTTTAATGTATTTTGAACTTATTTGAGTTGATTGTAAGTTATTTTTATGAGTTTGCATGCATAAGAGACTTTGTAAATTAATCGCTAAAAGATAAGAAATTCTGCATTTTACGTTTTGGACCTAGCTTCTTGTGACAGGTCTTTTGCCAAGTTAGAGTTCCGGAATGAGAATGTGAGCTTAATCTAAGTTGAAGTAAACATGTCAAGCTTTCCAGGAAAGTATTATGGGCAAAACTCCGATCTTATTTGGACCTTGAATCAGACTTGCAAACTCAGGCCAAAATCCTTCTCGCAGCAGGATTCTTTGCTTTCATACTAGATATCTTGAGCTTCTGATTTGAAATCAAGTGATTCAAAAACCTAAATTCATCTACACATCCAGTACTACAACTTTCATGAGGGACTCCGAGTCAGATAAAATCTTTTTGAAGGACATAATTTAGACGCAATCTAGTTAGTCGAAATGGGTCCTATGATCTGATTTAGAAACTAATAGTGTTGAGCATCCCAATACGGCTGAGAGTCTGACATAAAAATGGTGGGACTTAGGACTTAAGAAAGGTGCAGATCAAGCCTTTAACATGTCATGAATGAAAGAATATAGCTGAGATGGTTGGATATTGTAAGAAACTAAGTCAGAATCAAAGTCTAAATTGCAACAAAGTTGGTATTACAACAGAATTGTAATAGTAGCATAATCAATTTTCAACACAAATTCTGAGAGATTTATCCAACCTTAAAGACTAGATAAAGAAATGAATTTAGCATCACGAGGACTCCTAATTAGCCTAAGAATTATGTAGAAATTCAGCAGCCAAAGAAGAGGATAAATAGAGCAAAACACAGCTGAAATAGGGCCCGGAAAAAATTCTTTTCTTCTTTACTTTTGTCAATTTTCCAGCAACTATGAACTAAAATCCTGAATTCGGTTCAAGAGGGATACAGACCATCTCCATTAACACGTTATGAGAAGTAACGTTATCATTGTAATTCTTTCAGATTCAAGTATTTATTTTTCCTCGTTCAGAATTATGCTATTGATTGTTATTTAAGCTTATTAAGTTGTTTTGAGATGGCATGTATGCTTTCTAGTTTCTTTCAATCCGTAATTATTGTTTGGGACTCGAGTAAGAAGCAAAAGAATTAATTTGATTGTTGCAACTCTCATCTTGATTTATTAGGGAAGAATAAACTAAATTAAAATTGTCAAACTTTTGAACGTTTGCTTAAAATAAATACACAAATTTTATTTCTAAGACTACTGTCAAGTGAATGAAAATTGCTTTCAATATTACATTTGCCCGATGGTTAGAAATTGATTAGAGAGCTTTTTCTAATTAATGTACTCATAATCTCATCGATTTCCCTCAGCTTTAAGGGATATCGAATTTATTTGCTTGTCGCGAAGAATATTTATTTTACTTCAATGATCAACAGATTTATAGGAATGAATATGTGGATCATTGAATTGATTTAACGACATATCAATTTATTATTTTCAGAATTATTGTTTCTTGAATTTTTCATTCAAATCCCTCATTCTTTCTCATGTCAGTGTATTGTAGGAAAATTAAATGAAATTTCTCTTGGGTTCGACCTGGTTTTCACGATCATACTACAAATTTATTTTGTTTGTGATAGTTAAGTCAGAATTATAATTTGGTGGTTCTGATGACCGACCAACGATGCCAATTGATGATGTCCTAGAAAATCCAAGTTGCTTAGGGGGCAAGACTTATGTTTTGGATAATTTATTAATCTCTTGGTTTTGGAAATTTGATCCATTCTCCCATTGAGATGATTGGTGTCTGATATTTGTAAAAATATTTTTTTTTTGTGAATTTAGGGACTTTTTGATAGTTAAGTCACTAACTTTTTTTAGAGAAAATACAATAATATTATAAAGAGATACTTTGAAAATAAATATATAGTAGAGAATAGAGATTTTGAACCCTTTGTTCTAAGGATTCATCTTTTATTTATAGCCAATAAGTCTTTTTATGGAGATGAGGGGCTAAAATATAATTTTACCTTGATAGTATTAATAAGAGAACATATTTCTGACATATGTATTAATAAAGAAAACAATATCTCTAATATATATATATATATATTAATGTTAATAAGAATTTGGTGAGTTTTTAGATGACTTTTATATATCTAATGGGTGTAGAGAGAATATGATCCAAAACGTAGTTGTGCAAAAAAAAAAAAGGGTTATTTTCTTGGCTGAGTCCTAGGAAGATGAGTCTTTCCCTTGATTAATCCTAAGAGAGGTGTTTTGAGGAGTATTTTGGGCTTTGATAACATATAATCTTCGGTTACACAAATGGTGGTAGTATTTCTTCAATCCTAAATCCCACCGTACATTTCTTGGATTTGAACTTGG
The DNA here is from genome assembly GCA_019202695.1 of Populus x sibirica. Lineage (NCBI taxonomy): Eukaryota > Viridiplantae > Streptophyta > Magnoliopsida > Malpighiales > Salicaceae > Populus > Populus x sibirica. Next base: position 3,451,161 of record JAGMVL010001134.1, read on the forward strand.
ACCATCTATTGGAGGCTATTAAACAAGTTGTTTTACCATTAAACCACTATCATTTCCGACTAAGATTTTATATTCATTTCGAAGAATAAGCGTCGACGTATCGTAATTTTATAGTATTGACTATTGATGAGAACAACAAGAAATTGGTGGGAAGCTGATATGGAGGGATCGTAGCATCTCTGGATAGGATGTTGAATTGAGAAAGTAACTCGAGGATAGGGTTGGCCATTCATGCACATGGAGTAGCTGCCAACCGTCCCATGTGTTGGCCAAATTAGTTCCTTGCCATTAATATTTTTAGTTTGCCTGATCAGGAGTTTATTGATATTTCTACTACCTATTATCTTGTAAACTAAAGTTAACAGGGACTAATTAGAAACTATGTTTGAGCTGCAGAACTTTAGCGGGTTAAGATCTAGCTAACGTTACTGTCTTATTAGGCAGACAATACAATGTTCTAAGGTCTGGACAAATTGTTAGGTGATGATTAACGACTCACGAAAGCAACATTGCACGAAAACAGATTGACTGAGAGGGTGAGTTGGTGCTTGCATATGTAAGCCTAAGAAAATGAAGGATTCTTGCTCTGGCAATTGAGATTTTGAGTTGTTTGCACTTCATTTTCCGTTAGATTTTCATGATATCTGCTCATCAATCACATGCTGGCTTGATTTTTTCTATACATGCAGACCAAAAGGCTTCTATCTTTTAAACTATTGCTGGCAGGCTACATCCAAAAGGGACCTCAACATTTGCCAGATCCCAATACAAAATTGCTCGTTGACATGTAAAAATTTGATGACACAAAAACCTACTAGGATTAGGTGGGTCAATGGACCCTTAGCCAATAACCTACCTTTATTCCCATGGAGGATTGAGGTGGTTAGAGAGTTATTGAGTGAGATAGGTCAGGACTCAGGATATATAGTCGATGAACGTTGGACAATGCTAACCATTCCAAGTTGCAGGTTCAACCATGTCTCGTTTCAATTCATGAATGGCTTCCCCTATTTTTGTGACACCTTAGTGGCTCTCCTTGAAAACCAAGGACTCGACCATCCCCACCTATTCATCTTATTAACCTATCGAGTGTCAAATTGCTTCCAATTGAAGGCAATCTTACCAACCCAATCTATCTCTAGAAGTAACATCGGTCAAATCTAGCAATTTTTCACCCTTCTGGTAGGCTGTAGCTTCTTCTTCTTCCTTTTTTTCATTTTTTTAATGGTCATGTGGTATTTTTGAGCCACCGAAACTAAATTGAGTATAATTCAAAGCACATAAATTCTAGAAACCTAACATATCAAACATGTTAAGAAAAGAAGTTTGTACTTGCTTAAAAGATACACACAACATAATAATTTGTTTCTAAGATATGTGATGATGTCCCAAGTAATTCAAATAGGAGATATTTTATTGGATGTTTGGATACTAGTTAATTAAATATTCATCTTAATATTTTCTTTTTCATAACCTATTAACTACATAATTGATTGTAAAAATCATGGTACCTGTAAAATAGTTTTTTTTAAGTGGGATTTAGGAACTCTCCGATGATAAAATCAGTAATTTTAAATAAAAATTGTAATAAGTAAAGAAAAAAGCTTTAGTTTCAAAGAACAAGAGTGTTTGTTCTTGTTTTTGTATGATAAATGTTTTAAGAGTTAAGATATAAATGCTTTGAGAGTAGAAAAAGTGAACCCTTTACCTAGATGGTTCATGAGGTATTTATAATCCTTGAACTTGTTTTGATGGAGTAGAGAGACTGGAGAGTCATTTGATCCTAATGACATTAATGCGGAATAAAAATCTCTAACATATCATTAATGAGAGAAAAATATACCTTATAGATTATTATTGAGATGAAAATATAATAGATCCTTAGAAGATTTTTTATACACCTATAAATGTAAGGAAATAATTATTCCTGGCATGAATAAATCATGTTAATAGTCTTAAGATATAACTCAGACCAATTGGGTTTGGTTACTAACTAAGCTTAAGGGAGACAGGCCTGGAAGTTTATTAGACACATGTTGTCTTGGTTTCAACACGGCTTAACCCATGTATCTTAGGTCTGATAAGTTGCTAGACCCACGATGTCTTGGATTCAGAATATGGCTAAACCCGAGTATATTGGGCCTGACAAGTTGCCAGACCCCCGATGTCTTGAGCTCAACGCATAGCTTAACCCAAGTATATTGAGCTTGGCAAGTTTCCAGATCCATGTTGATTTAGACTCCACATGTGATTGAATCAAAGTATGTTGGATATGAAAACTTGCCAGAACCATGGTGCTTTAAGCTCAGCTCATGGCTGAACTCAAGTATATTAGGTCTGACAACGTGCCAGACCCACAGAGGCATGGGCTTGATACACGACTGGACCCGGGTATATTGGATTTGACAACCTACTAAACCCATGTAGATTTGGGTTCAGCACATGGCTGGATCCAAGTATAATAAACCTATGTAGTTTATCATATTCATAATAGCTTGAGCTCGACACGTGACTAAATTCAAGTATATTAATTCTAGCAAATTGCTATAAACAAAACATGTTAGATTCTTTCAAGGGATAAAAACATCGAGTAAGAAAGTATGAATCATCAATATGTAATTATCTTGTCGATGTGAAATTTTTTAATTCTGATTAAAAATCGAAAGCTTGAAAATGGTTTTCTTTAGAACTTGTTGGTTGCAACACATAGATCGGTATTAATTTTTATTTTCTTAGAGTACGTTTCAAACTTGACATGGATTCCCGTAGAAGCTGCATGGCACTTCAGACATGTCTAGAAAAAGGGAACATTTATTGACTTCTAGAAAATTTTACTTGAGAAAATTGAAAGTGAGGAAGACATTTTACAATGAAACAAACTAATTAATACCTTTTTTAATTGTGAAGTCTGCACTTTGAAATAGAAGAGAGGCTTTATTAAAAAACTTTATGACACTTGTCTCAATTTATATATAAAAAAGCTCAACCTTTTCTTTGATGAATCATGAATGAACACCTCAGAAGAAAATAAAAAGAACCCTTTCTAGAAATTGCCCAGGTGTTCTCTTGTGAGCTTGCACTTGCACTTGTAATTAAATCTATCACTTAAAGCATAAATCTATGACTTAAAGCATTTAAAATTAATTTGTTTTTATGTTTTTGGATCATTTTATATGTTAATGTCAAAAATATTTTTTAAAAAATAAAAAATATTATTTTAATATATTTCCAAACGAAAAATATTTTTAAAAGTAACCATTATCACATTCTCGAACATCTTCTAAATATGTGTTTTCATTGCTATATAACTAGCTAATTGATCGATGTTAGGCAGGTTGTTCATGTTTTTTCTAGTTTTGTTTTTTTATTTTAAAAACTTAAAAATTTTCTTGAAATATTATAACAAACAATAATCATTTCTAAAACAATATAATATTATCCAAAACTTATACGATTGTATTTGCTAAAAAGTTGGTAAGGTTTTACTATAATAATCATATAATACATAATCTTTCACTAATTAATAAATATATTCTTTTTTTTTCCTCGCTAGATTTAAATTTATTAATTTACATTTTTTTTTCTGCATTTTATTTATGGTATTTCATCTTTTTGGGTTTTTTTAGGTTTCTTCTACTTTGATTTCACAACCAACTCCACTATCAATTTTTTTTTTAGGGTTGAAATCACTTTCTCTCTTCTGAAAAAAAAAACAAAAAACAGGTGTGGTTCCTTTAAAGAGGAGAAAAAAATATGGAATGCACCGTGGGAGTCCTTGTAATTGTTGCCAGCCTAATCAATTGTGAGAAAAAACAATTCAGATGTTATGTGAAAGCAGCTACAGTGTTTATATGATGTAGTTTTTTTTTTTTTTTTTTGTTAATGTTAATGTTAATACATAACACCATCCTTCCTATTAACCATATATTTATCTCTATTTTGGGGCTTCATAAAAGTTGAAATCCATTACAATATGGTTCACATGCATGCTACCTCATTTATATTATTCTTTCAATTTGACACCTCTCCCATTTATATTATTAACTTAGATAGGTAGTGCAAGGCCTTTTTTTTGTTCGACATAAAAAAAATAAAGATAATGTAAATATGTTTTTTTAAAAAAAATATGAGATTCTGAATAATTAACTTGAAAGGATTTAATAAGCTTGACTAATTTGATAATATGATTAAAAAACAAAATATCGATAACAAAATATATATATATATATATATATATATATATATATATAAGCAACACCGATTCATTGTAAAAGATGAACGCTTGTCAATATTATAAAAATATATCTTTATAATATTTCTAAAATATCTTAATGATCTTATTTGTTAATAAAGTAAAGATTAAATAAGAACGGAAAAATTGCATAGAAAGAGAAAAAATGAATCACAATTCCCAATAAATAAAATGATGAATGATGAAATTGAAAAGAAAATAATTTTTTTTAAAAAAAAATTGACCCGAATCTGTCCGAGTCAGCACACCAAATCTATAACCTAGTCGTGAGACTGAGATAACCCCGTGAAAAGCAAATTGAATAAAATTGCGAAGCTTAATTCTCAAACCAACTTAATATTGAAGGGTGAAAAAAAAATTAAAAGCAATGAAAAAAAAACTCGGGTCAACCCTAGTAAACCTGTTGAATCCATGACTCGAGACATAATTTTGGATAACTCCATAGAAAAAAAAAGTTGAAAAAAATAACGAATACTAATTTCTAATGAACCCGATGACGAGGACTAAAATTATATATATTAAAAAAGGACCTAAAAATGATCAAATCCAACCCGATCTAATCTTCGAAACTTGTGACACGAATCATGAGGCAGAGTTACAACATAAAAGACAAGCTTGAAAAAATAATAATGTCAACAAAAAAAATATATAATTAGGGATAAAATTGAAAAAACAAATTCAACAAAAAAAAAATCAGAAAGAAAAAATATAGATTATAAAAAAATAAGGACCAAATCTGACACAAAAAGAAAATTAAATTAAATAATAAAGGATGAAATTAAAAAACAATTTTGATTAAGAAAAGGATAAGAAAAATACAAATAACAATAAGAACTAAATTTGATATAAATATAAAATGTCAAGGGATAAGATTGAAAAAAAAATCAATAAATGATTTAAGACCAAATACCTTGCAATCAAAAGAATGAGGATTTAATTTGATTCAGTAAACAAATAACCAGACTTATTTGTTTTTTTGCAATACCCAATGTGTTTTTTCGACGAGGGGAGGGAAGAAAAAACATGCAGTCAGAGCTTAACCGCCAATCATTTGGTGGCTTGCTTCTCACTACTGTGATGGGGTAGAGAGACGCACCGAACACTGCTCTGGAAAACGACGTTCAAAATTTTAAGGGTTTGTTCACGCTACTCGAAAAGTGCGGGTGATGCTAACTTGCTGGCATGTATGAGGCATGTGCCAACCAATATTTTATTTAAATTATATTTTATATATTAAAATATCTAATTACCCCTAACCCCACATGAAAAAAAAAAACCAAAATAAAATGATGGAAGTGCCCTTGCATCCAAGGCTAAGAAAGTTTAATTTTAAGGGGCATTTAAGTCATTGTACTGTAAAAAAAAGAAGCCTGAAAAGCCCTTAAACCTAAGCAGGATGGTTTTTTTTCTTTTAAAGATAATTTAATAATTACATCGTGCAACAAAGATGTAAAAAGACTGATTAACCCCTTTAATTTTTTTAATGACTAATGGGTCCCCATGGAAAAGACTTTTCTACTCCTAAGATCAAGTTAAGTTAGTTTGCCCTCTAAAGGTAAAATGGTAGTTTCATTGTGAAAATTCACAGTGAAATGTGAGACCCTCCACAATGATTTAATTTTATAGTTTGTTACTTAATTGAACGGGTGTAGATTTGTCTTTTTTATTTTTTTTAAATCACAATGAAATTACTCATTTACCCTTCAAAACAAAAGTTTTAGAACTGACATCATAGAGCCTTTTAATCATTTCATTTTTTTAATAGTAAAATGATTTTATTACCCTAAAAATTAAAAATTTTAAAGCTTGCATCCAAGGTCTTTTTCATATTTTTATTATTACTTTTTTATTATTATGAAGTTGATTGAAAGCAATTTAGTTTTTTAATAAACATAAAATAATATTTTAATGTAAAAGTTGTTAGCATATAAGAGGTGAGGCACCCACACCTTTCTAGTAGCGCTTTTCGATGGCCAAAATACTCCTTTATTCGTGTCGTCGGAATTTTCATGGCATCATCTTTCTGTTGGGGCAGTGCATAACAACTTAGGTGACACGGTTTGTTACTAGTGACACTTATTTTTTTTTCTCTTTTATCTCTCTCTAAAAAATTGCGTTGGTCATTCAAATTTTCAGAGTTGTCCTCTTAGTTCTTGATATTTCAATTTTGATTCTTATTCTTTTAATTTTTAATTTTTGTTCTTGACTCTTTTATAAAAAAATTATTTGTTTTCAATTTCATCCCTCAATGCAATTTGTTATGTATTATTTTTTCCAATTTGATCCTTATTATTTTGATTTCTAATTTTTTTCCTTGACTTTTTTAAGCTATTTTTATTTGTCTTCAATTTCATCTTTCAATCCAAATTTATGATATATATATATATATATATATATATATATATATATATATATATATATATATATATATATATATATATAGTCCTTATTCTTTTTATGTCTAATTCTTTTTCTTTGCCTTTTCATAAAAAAAATTATTTGTGTTTAATTTATCATTCAATCCTAATTTGTGATTTATTACCTTTTTTAATTTGGTCCTCACTCTTTTATGTTTTTGTTATTTATTGACTCCTTTTTTTTTATTTCACTCTTCAATAAAATATTTATAGTTGTCCCCTTTATTTTTTATTTCAGTTTTGATCCTCATTTTTTTAATTGTTATTTTTTGTTTTAGGTCATTTTGTATAATTGAATTTTTTCCTGATTTTATCCTTTAATATTTGATTGATTAAGGATTGAATTTCATAGTTTTTCCAGATATGGTGCTTCCAGTCGATGACCCAAGTCACGGGTTTGAAAAGTTGATGCAGGTTGATATTTTTTTAAAAACAAAACTTAATTTCTTTTACTATTTCATCATTCAACATTGTTTTTTTTTTTTTTAAATGGGTTTTGTGATTTATTTTATTTTTTTGTTCTATTGAGTTATCTCAATCTCATGATCTAAGCCGCGAGTTTGGCGGGTTAACCGAGGTTAACTCACCCTTTATTACTCAGGTTACATGTTTGTCATGCTAACTTTGTTTGACTCGAGCCCTTTTTTTGTTCTCTTTTTGCCTAATTTATCCTTCCATATTTAATTAGCTAAGAATTAATATGTATCGTTTTTTCCTTTTTGGCAAAAAAGTTTTCTCTCTAGTTATCTTGATCTTTTTTAAAAAAATTGATCAATTTACTATCATTACTATTTTTTATCATCTAATTAAAATACAACTAACTTATTTGACCCAGTCACATATATAACTCGAGTTATAGATTTTTCTTGTTTTTTCAAATCATGTTTGTGGCACATGAACATATTTTTTACAGAAAAACATTTGGCACCGTGTAGACAAACACAAGATTAAGGTGATTGAGTTTTAATTAAGACTAGATTTGTGGCCTGTGCCTCATTGCGGGTTAGTTAAATTTTTTTTTATGTAAAAAAATGCTAAGGAAAATTATCTAAGACCGGAGTCATCAGACTAATTAGTAATTTAAATAACATGAATGAAAAAAATATGACAACAAAAAATAAAATAACAAAAAAAAGGTAAAAAAACTGATATGAGCCTATCTGAAGTATAAAAAACTCAATCTTGAAGGGCAAAACTGCAAAAAAATAAAAAAAAACAAAAAAAACTAGTTACATTAGGTTAACTCACAAACTCTGTAATAATAGACATCAGATTGTGATAACTTTATAGAAAGAAAAACAGGAAAAAAAGGACCACTTGAAAGGAAAGGGAAAAAAAACACAAAGATCAATTTTCAATGCATCGAATGTTGAATGATAAAATTAAAATAAATAAATTTAAAAATGAAAAAAAACTAAAGTCAACATGTGTTAACCTTTGAAACAGGTGGCTCTGGTCATGAATCCAAGACTAGCCCTATAAAAGTCAAACGAAATAAAATAACAAAGCAAAACTCTAAAAAAAAAGAGTGAAGAAAAAACCATCAACTTAAAAAAAAAAAACAAACTCGAGCAAACTTTGTAAACTTTGTTTAATTTCTAAAACTCGTAACCCGTGAAATTCTAGACCCGAGTTGAATTAAGAAGCTTAATTCCCAACCAATTTAATTGTAAAGGATGGAATCATGAAACAAATATCAATAAAAAATAGGGATCAAATTTGATTAAAAAAAAATCATGGAGGATGGAAATATAAAAAAAACTTGCAAGATGATCCTAAATAGAAAAAAATACCAATAAAAAGAACGAGAATCAAGTTTGAAAGACAAAAAAAATAAAAAAAAGGTGAAATTGAAAAAACATTTGTAATTTTATGACATAAGTGTGTTTTGATTTTTTTTAATATGACTTAAGAAATAGACGCAACTAGGAAAACAAGCTAATATATGGACAAAAAAAAAAGGAAAACAACAAAAAATTCAGGGTTAAAAAATCATATAAAAAAACAAAAAAAAAAACAAAGTCTAATTAGTAATGATATAAATGTTGAATGATAAAATTAAAAAAAAAAACATAAACTTTAAAGAAGGAAAAAAAACCAAGAAAACTCGGGTAAATCTTCTAAACTTGTGCAAAGGTCTCAAATACATAGCCCATTAAATCCTAGACCTAAGCTTAATTAAAAATCTTAATTCCTAGCCAATATAATATTGATTAGCCAAAGTAAATCCAACAAAGAGCAACAATTAAAAAGAACCAAAAAACCCGGGTCATTTTCAAAATCAGTGGAAAATCCTAGAGAAAACAAACAAATAAAAATAATTTAAATTTTTTATTTCAAATAAAAAAAATAACAATCAAAAGAATAAGAACTAAGTTTAAATGAAAAAAATAAAGGAGAATGAAATGGAAAAATAATTATAACCGTATAAATTATTTTAGAAAATCATTTAAAATATTGAAAGAAGGGATCGGGAAAAAAACATAAATTTAAAGAATTCGCCAAAAAAAACCCAACGAAGAACGATAAAATAAAAGACCTGAGATAACCGGATCATTTTCAAGACCAACAAGAAATTCAACAAAAAGCAAGCTAAAAAAAAAAAAGAAACCCAATCTTCAATTGAAGGAATAGTGAAGGATGAAACGAGAAAATAAAAGCATAGACAAAGGAAAAAAAAAGAAAGAAGCAAACCTGGGCAAACATCCTGAACCTGGTCAAATTTTAAAAACTCACAACCAATGAATCCTTAGATTTGAGTCCAATTAAGAAATTCATTATGAGCCAATTTAAAAAACTTGCTAAAGCAAAAAAAAAAAGGCAATAAAAAAAATAAAGATTAAATTTGACAGAAAAAAATCAAAGGGTGAAATTGTAAAACAAAATAAATTTTAAAAATGATTGCAAATAAAAAATATTAATAAAAAAATAGAGATCAAATTTGAAATAAAAAATAAAAATTAAGAGTGTGAAATTGAAAAGGCATACTAATTATATAAATTATTTAAGATAAAAAAATCATAATAAAAAGAGATCAAATATGAAGAATCAACAAAATAAATGGCTGCTTTTGAATTTTTAAGGGGTTGCATGAAAGTCCGGGTGGAGATAAAGAGAAGAAAGGGGAAAAAATAATCATCTGCATCAAACTGCCTTAAATCTTGGAGCACTCGCCATCTCATCAGGTCAGGAGGGCCTAGCTCTTCCAAGCATCGCCATGAAAGGCATGCATTTGGTGGTCGGACTTGCCGCACGCGCTGTTTCAATGATACGAGGGTTGTTCACGTCTTTGGCGCATGTAGATTTTTTTTTAAAATAATATTTAATATATTCAAATTACTATAATCCTGAACAACCTCCGACCTTACAATAAAATAATGTGAAATGATAAAAAAAAAAAATTATGATAGAGTTATATTATTTTTATTTTCAAAAACATTAAAATAATTATACTATTTTAAAATAAATAAAATGACTAAAACATCCATCCATGAGGAAAAGGTATTAAATTTTTTTTATTTTAAAGGTAAAGTCATAATTTTTCTGTGAAAAAAAAAAGAAATGATAAATATAAACAATCTTGCCAACAAAGTCCAGTTCAATGGGTTTTTTTTTTTAAGGAAAAATTCATAATGATACTATTATAATAAATAGTAATATGCGTGTGGTAATATGCGTGTTGTTGTATAGTAACGTCTCGAGAAGATTTAGTAATTTGCAATTTGTAATTATACTAGTACAATGAATATTAAAATGAATAGCAACCCGTTTTGTTAATTGTTATGGAAATCTTAAAAAAATTAAATATAGAAAGTGATGGGTGTTGTGGATGCATTGTTACTTGTTTGGAGTAGAAATACAAGGACATGAAATATAGGAACCCTATAGCTGGCAAGAGTTGTCTCTTCTTTCTTTCTCTAGGCCCAGCTCCCTAAATTTTCTTTGTTTTTGCTTGCTTGCTTGCCTACTACATTTCTTTCTTGTGCTACTTACTTAAGAGATTCACGTTACTCTCTCGTTCAGTTTCTCTATGTTCTTTCAAGAATTGACCACTAGGGTTTTGTAATTGAAAGAAAGAAAATGAGTGCTTCAAGATTCATAAAGTGTGTCACTGTTGGTGATGGTGCTGTTGGAAAGACTTGCATGCTCATTTCCTACACCAGCAACACTTTCCCTACTGTAAGTAAAGTTACCATCTTTTGCTTTCTTTTTTTCTTTTTGTTTTAGTTTCTGTTTGGTTCTTAGGAAAAGAAAATGCGGGAAAGTGGAAGATATGTTTGTTAAGTCAACTGGGGTTGATAAAACTAATTAGGTTTAGCTGAAAGGGTGCTGCTTTTTTGGTTCAAAACCTAAAATTGGAATGTAAAGGTTTGTTTTTTTTGCGTTTTTGTGTTTGTTTTCCTGGAAAATGCAGGGAGTGTAAAGAGTATCATAGATTGAAATTTACCATGTTAAGTCAACCTAATTGAGTTTGTCAAGGTTGTGCTTTTTTCTTTGTTTTAACAAATTTTGGATTGAGAGGTCAAGCTTAAGGATTTTAGGTATAGGTTACTGTTTTAGATACCCGGAATATGGAAGATATATTGTTATGTCAACTGGGCTTGATAAAAGTAATTGGTTTTAGTAGATGGAGTGTTGCTTTTTTGCTCAAAACCTATAATTTGGGATATAAAGTTTAGGTCTCTTTTGGTTCTCTGTTTGTTTCCCTGGAAAATGTGAGTAACGTAAAGAGAATTCTAGATTGCAATTTGTCATGTTAAGTCAACGGAGCCTTATTTTTTAAGTAATTGGGTTTGTCGAGGTGTTTTTTCTTTGTTTAAAAACTTATGGAGTGAAGGTCAAGGGTCTCGGTTTTTGGCATCTGATTCTGTTTAGCAACCCGAGAATGTGGAAACTGAGAGGAAATTCAACAATTTTTGTCCTTTTATAGTAAATTTGTCTTTGCTTAGGAACTGATTGGAGAATCATTCAACTGACCATGCCTTTTACAAGCAATTCACTTTCAGAACATGTTTCTGTACTGGTGTATTGTCTTAAATAAGAGCTAATTGAAGTGTTAACCTGGCAAACAAAACGTGGAGACAGTAAAATTCTTGTATTTCTAATTTGTAATAGGTTAATCAGCTGAAGCTGGCCTCACACTAGTAATAGGTTTAGTGCCTCACACTAGTAATAGGTTTAGTTTAGGTGGGTTTTTCCACTTAGAGACCTCTAACAAGTTTGACTTTTGGGGTTATTTTTGGAGGTTCACTCTGTTACATTGCAATATTCCTGGAAAAATGCTTGCTTTGATCCTACTCTTCTTGTATTTTGAGCTGAGCAGAATTAGAAGAAAAGAGTGTTTTCTGGATTCTCTCTTCAGTTTTGGTTTTCACAGAAATTGTAATCCTGTTTTTAACTGGTTCTTTCTGTATTCAAAGATTGAATATTCCCTCTAAATGCTTTGGGAAAGCTCTTTTATATGATTTATGTTGTGGTGATTCAGCATTTCTGCTTGCCTTTTCCTTGTGATTTTGATAATATTCCAATATAGACTGGGAAAGAATGGTTTTAACATCAAGGATTCTTTTTGCTGTATTTTCTGAAAATAGGATTATGTGCCGACCGTGTTTGACAATTTCAGTGCAAATGTGGTTGTGGATGGGAGCACTGTCAATTTAGGGTTGTGGGATACTGCTGGTAGGTTTCAAATTAATAAAATTTCCTTTTCCTGTCTTTTAAATGTTCATGATAATCACTTCATGTATTGACTTTATGGCACAGGCCAGGAAGATTACAATAGACTGAGGCCTTTGAGCTATCGGGGGGCAGACATTTTCCTGCTTGCTTTCTCCCTCATTAGCAAGGCCAGCTATGAAAATGTTGCTAAGAAAGTAAGACCTGCATTATCTTCAGAAATTCTTGTCTTTGTTAAATGTTATATGTCTGATTATGTGTATTTGAGAATGAATTTTTATTTTTTGTGTCTCGTGTATAGTGGATTCCTGAATTGAGGCACTATGCACCTGGTGTTCCAATTATTCTTGTCGGGACAAAGCTTGGTAAGTCCTACTCCTCTTACTTTAAGGAACAATGCAGAAGTTTGGTATATTATAGAATTCTCTGCTAGGAGCCTAAGACTAGCTTTTCCTGCCTATGTGGTCAATAGCTTTGAATCTTTGAACTTGGTTTTCAAGATCCCTTGATGTATGTGAGTGTCATGTAGTAACTTCAGATATTTTATTCCGCCTGTTCACTTAATTTTCTTGTAAGTGACATGATGATAAAGTCACTAATCAATGTATTCATGGACCCAAACAAGATGAGGTTTCTTGAAGCCATGTTAGGATAGTTGAAATGATGCAATGTTATTCAGGGCTGTGCTTAAATGAACATTTCTATAAAGATTAGCATAAATTAACACTCAACTATGTGCTTTTAAGGCTCATTCAATTGAATTGGGAGCACGGGGGAGATATATTGTATATTAGAAATGACCATTAAATTGGCCGAACTTGATTTTTGAACATATTACAGCACTCCATGCCACCCTGCAAGGGCTTACTATGAATACTTCAAAAATAGAATTATTTTGTGGTTTGATGACACTTTCAGAAGCTTGAGGAGTTTTGAGCATATCCAAAATTTTTGTGGCCGGTTGCATAAATAAAGATGCTTTTAGTAAGCATTCATTATTCAATCACCAGTGCCTAAAAACCCAGTCTGATAGCTTGCCTAGATGTTTGGCACTTGTACATCTCTTCTGGATTTGGGTTAAATGAAAAGGGTATGTATCAGCCAATTGAATATCTTTCAGAAAGTGCTCAGCAGTAACTTGTTATATCTGGTTGAATTCCATGGCCATGTGTTAGTTCAAGCTGCTATTGGTTTTAAGCATATCTTTGCAATGATTAACTTGGAGATAATGAACTTCCATAATACTAAATGGCACTACCCTTTTCGTTAATTGCCAAGTTATTTTTAGTTTTACAGTGCCTCAGCATAGAATGTCTTGTATCAATTTTCCTAACCTGTCGACAAAAAATGAGTTTCATGACAACTAAATTTGCTCCCTGTAGATCTCCGAGATGATAAACAATTCTTTTTAGATCACCCAGGTGCAGTGCCCATCACCACAGCTCAGGTATCAGCTGCTGCATCACATCCTAACTATCGTTTTTCTAGTTTGCCTTGCCTTCTTTCTTCTATTGTGGATACTATCATGTCAGCCCATATAAAGGAAATAAAAAACTTCTATTTTTTTTTCTTTTGAAAGGGTGAGGAACTGAGAAAGCTAATTGGGGCTCCTGTTTACATTGAATGCAGTTCAAAAACACAGCAGGTATGTAAATTAAGTTCTTGATGATAAATCACAAGAGAAGTTTGGTGCTTACCTCATTACTAACAGAATTTGTTCCATCTACTCTTTTCAAACGCAGAATGTCAAAGCTGTCTTTGATGCGGCCATTAAGGTGGTCCTCCAGCCTCCAAAACAGAAGAAGAAAAAGAAGAGAAAGGCACAGAAGGCCTGCTCTATATTGTGATCGTGTAATAAACCAACTAGCACATTCGTCGCATTAGTTGCCTTCTCTAAGAAGCAGCAGGATGTGGTCCGTAGTCTATACTGACAGAACTAGGGGGCACTTATAAGAATCAAGGTGTTTGTTGCTTTGTGATTTGTATATTAATGTTTCACGTTGTGATTGTTTACTTTCACACGTCAACTGTTTCTGTAGGCCTACCTACATGTTGGAGACCAGACTGGGCAGAATTTCTTACGAAATACCAAGCTTTTTCTCCTGTACCATGATCGGAAACCTGTTTTAGTGCGCTTAGAGAATCGGAATATAATTATGATTTTGTGCTATTATAGTTGATTCTCATCCACATTAACTGATTTACAGGCGCCTGTTCCTGCTGTATTGTTTGTGGAACGGCAATTTTAAAACCTCCAGTCAACATCAGGAAAACAAGGAAGAGGGAATATGGTATCCATCTTTCTTTTGAAGGATACTGTAAATAAAATTCTTTGGTTCCCTTACCCCCATCTGCTTGAAAGCTTTTCCAGATGCTCAAACCAAGATATCATTTCTGTGAATTAGCTAGGGACGAATATTTTTCTTTATAGGGCATGGCTTGGTGTCTAGTGGTAGCTGTTGTGGTTTTGAAGATGCCTGATTGGTCATCTAGAACTAGAATCATGATTGTTTCATGTACTGATGGCGGTCAAAAGCATCACCTAGAAAGCGGATTCCTTTTGTTTAGATCATTTAATTCATCTTATGAATGACATAAATGTGATTGGATGGGTTGACTGGGAAAAGTAAAACCAGAATTGGAAAGAAATGGTTTTTTTTCTGATCTTATTGACCTCATGGATGATTTTAAGGACGGGAGAGGGAGATTCCAAGTTAATGCAAAACAGAGGTGGCTCAGAGGGAACTCTCCTAAGATGTCCTTGTCAATTATCAGGGAATCATATATTTTCTTTAAGTGATAGCAATGCTGGTAGAATGATAGTTGATAGTAACTTTTTAATATTGCAGAACAGCAAATCTCTTTCAAGTTGTCATAAAACATGATTCTTTACTTGCTACTTTTTTCTGGAATTTATACTGCGCCACCTTCTAAAAGAGAGAGTACAGTGCAAAAAGAATTAGTGTGGACCTTTGCCAAATACACACCTCTCTTCTACAGCTTTGCCAATTCCTCTATTAAATACACCACCATCTTCCCTTCTGCCAGCATCCATATCTTGGTTTTCTTCTCTAGCTTCGCAATCATCATTCTTGAATTACTCTCTTCCATACTGCAACAACGAAATTGAATCGAATGGCATCGAAAAGAATATTGAAGGAGCTCAAGGACTTGCAGAGAGATCCCCCAACTTCATGCAGCGCAGGTAACAGGAGCAGAAGGCTTGAATATAATAACATCACGGTTCATTCTTGTTTAGAAAGTTACTTGACTGCCTTTTGCCTATTTTTATTTCAGGTCCTGTGGCTGAGGATATGTTCCATTGGCAAGCCACCATCATAGGTCCAAATGACAGTCCCTATGCGGGTGGTGTTTTCCTTGTTACCATTCATTTCCCACCGGATTATCCTTTTAAACCTCCCAAGGTAAGATAAAAAGAAAAACAAGACTGTTAAGCCCTTTCTCATGATTAGTGTTGTCTTTCTGTCTATACCATCCGAACATGTCTATATATATGATGATCTTCATTGAATAATTGCAAGCAGGTTGCCTTCAGGACCAAGGTATTCCATCCAAACATAAACAGTAACGGGAACATCTGCTTGGACATACTCAAGGAACAATGGAGCCCTGCGCTCACCATATCAAAGGTGGGGTTATCTTGAAGAACTTTCTTGAACAGGACACCACATAAATCTTAAAATCATTTCACTCTAATTGCACATAATAATTAAGGCATCAGGACTGCGTCATTTCAAAAAATCAACAAATGATTCTCAAAATCTCAAATTGCGTTGCATCTCTTCTTTTCTGATACATCATGGAGAACAGTACTCGTGCAGATAGGAACTAGCCTATTTAGATGCTCCCTCCATTTGAGTCAGGCCAATTACCTTGAATTATAAATTACAATAACCCTTCTATAAAGAAAGAAATGGACGCATGCCTCATCTCACATTCTTTTAATCCTTTCCACGCTCAAGGCTTCAAGCATTGCTTAGAATTATTCTGACATCTTATTGTGGGGGATTCATGCAGGTTTTACTCTCCATATGCTCACTGCTTACAGATCCAAACCCTGATGATCCTCTTGTTCCTGAAATAGCCCATATGTGCAAGGCCGACAAGATCAAGTATGAGTCTTCTGCTAGGAGCTGGACTCAAAAGTATGCCATGGGATAGGCCCTGAACTCCACCATATATGTTCTTGTTTGATAGTACTATGAATTTTTCCATCAATGATTATCTATTGGTCATACTACTAATTGCGCAGCTTATATATAGTGTGCTGAATAAAAACAAGGAAACGTTACAAGGCAGTAGTAACTTGTAATTTGAGTCTCTCATTTCTCGGACATAAATGGTTGGCCACTTTTGAACTTATGGTTCCCCTTGTTCTTCGGTCATGGTGTGTGTAAACTACTACTAAATCTGCTCTGCCTTTGCAATAAATCTGTCATTGATGGTTTATTTAGCTATAAATCTTCACGAATGAAAAAGACTTGATAATTTTCAAAATTAATCGGAGTTATTAATCAATTTATTATAAATTCAATCTCCATTTTATCATTTCAAGTTTGAATTTAAGGGAATGTTACAATAAATATTTATATTTATATAAATTCACCAATTAAACCATAAATCGCCCTTTTAAAATCCAATTATATATATATATATATATATATATAATTAGTTTTGTTTCCTAATATACCAATCATAATTATTTTGAAGAAGAAAAAAAAAACATTGATTGACATGAATCCAACCAAGTGGCCCATAAAATTTGTACTACTTTAATTAATCCCAACAATTTCCTGTTGGCTAGCATCGCATCCCAACAACTCAGATTAGCTAAAGCATAAATCTATATCACAAGAGAACTAACCTAACCTTGCATACGTTGACACGGGTCTTTTCACTGCCTGCAAGTCTGTTAAAGTAGTATCTTTTTGGTAGGGGTAGTGGTTTAGCTAGGAATTTTAGTTTGGAAAGGTCAAATTAGAAAACAATTTTAGGGGGTAAAATTTAATTTTTTATTTTATTTTTAAAGCTAAAAATATAATTTGTTAATGGAGGGGGGTTTAAAAAAAATTTCCTTGCACAGCTGTCATTGCCAGCCCAGCCCCAGCCCCTCTAAGAGCGTGTTTGACAGTGTGATTGCAGGTGCTTTTCAAATAACTTTTCGTGTCAAAATACATGCCAATGATGTTTTTTTTATTTTTTAAAAATCATTTTTGACATCAGCACATCAAAACAATCCAAAACATACAAACCATATTAAATTTTAGCAAAAAAAAATATTCGAATTTTTTGGAAACACAACCGCAGCCGCGTTTCCAAACGCTGCCTAATTCTGCCCCTGGTTATGGGGATGGGAGTTCTTTAGTATTCTATGGTAAAAAAACTAATGAAATAGCGTGGTGTAAAAAATATTTACAAAAATAATACAGTTTAGAGAGACATAAATGACATGCAATTCAAGAGTTACAATTGATATATGTGACTCTTTCAAATTATAAAATTATTGGATATAAGAATTGATAAAAAGAGAGGAGAGAAGAAAGGAAAGGAAAGAAAAAGACTTTGAAGGTACACCAAAACTCTTATAATTATATCACCACTACTATTGTAAAGATCTTGATGTGAGGAGTCTAGCAATACTAAAGAAGGTCCCCAAAGGTGATTGGAGTGTGCCACACAAATGGTCCAAAAACAAGTAACCCCAACATTTTTTTGGATGACTCATGTGACCCACTTCGTTCATCATTTATAATCTTCTTGGATGTCATTGAATTCTTCTTATCAAAATCTTTTCAATGGTACTGATGATGTTATCATCAGAGTTTTGATATGCCTCTGAAATTATTTTATTTTATTTTTACTTTTTTATCTTTATTGACTCTTCACAAATTACAAGAAGGAGAGAAGAGAGAAAAAACAAAGAAAAAAATGACACCAGGGGTATTTTGAAGCTCCGATGACGACATTACTGGTATCGTTAAAAATATATTAATTAGACAAATCTAACGACACCAAAAAAGATCATAAAAAATAAACAGAATGAGGCATTGAGCCACATAAGCTATCCAAAAATGTCATAGTTAACTTGCTTTTGAATTGCTCGTGTGATCCACTCTAATCATTGATGGTGATCTTATTTAATATTATCAGATTTATCTTGTTGAAATTTTTTCAATAATATTAATTGTATCATCATTGAAGTTTCAATATCTCCAAAATCTTTTTCTTTCTCTCTAATATTGAATATATCTTCTACTACTCTCTACCATGTTTTATTCTCCTAAATATTTTTTTAGAGTGTTATATGCTAGAGTCTCGGAGAACTCGTGGGGATGGCATAATACAAGTCAATTCCAATACTCCTGTAAGGATATCACTCTGAAGTTGCCATATTTTGATTTTTCTTGCATCAGGTCCTTTCCTGATTTGAATGTTACACCTTCCGACTTCATTTTCCCAGTGATTAACTGTTTCATGTCAGAAGCCTGAGCAACACTGCAAATCTAGCAAACCTGGTTCAAAGTTTTAGACTTTTGTGCTGTGCAATAGCGATATAAAAAAAGAGAGCTCGGGAGTCCTAATCATCACTGCGCTACATATCATAAATTAAGATGATTATTTTATTTGTGACTGACCTACCAAACCATGGTAGTTGATCCATCAAATACTATCATACTAAGCGTGGCTACTAATGATAGTTGAAATAATTCAAGAGGCGATTGATTGAAACTTTGTACCAGTTCTTTCTCTCCCCTGTAATTCGAAGCCAATTAGCGAATGCTAATCACAACATGCAGGGTGTCCTGTGCAACTTTACAGGCTTTCCCGATGAAAAATTAATTATAAAGTACTTCTCAAGTGATGGCATTGATTATAATCCATATTGAACCACATGATTAGTTGATGGAAAGTGAATTTGTTTGGCACTTTCTGTATAAAACCATGTATATAATTACCAAAAAAAAAAAAGTTGATGGTATGTGTATGGCATACATTATTTTGGAAAATAAAGAATGGAGGCCACACACTCCCGAATCTTGACCTCTTCTATATTCCTCTAACAAATGGTTTCTTTACATGGCTCCAAGCCAGCACTAATCGAACTATACAGATGTTAGAACGCAAAATGAGTCACTAACCTTGAGATTTTATTTATTATCAATTGTTCAGAAAAGAAAATTTAGGATTTTTTAAAAAATACATATATAAAATATCTTAGATCAGTTTACACGGATCGAATTAGATATTTATACCTTGAACAAAGCTTGCAAATCAGGACTTATACCTTATAGTCCATGACCATCAATATTAACGAGTAAATAAAGTTGAACTGGAGATCTTGATTCTCATCTACTTTATCAACTTGATTATCCATAGATAATTAAAGATTAGGATATTATTGATTAAGAAAAAACCATTTCCTTCACTTAGTTCTACTTGTTGCTTCAGTATTGTTGTGATTTTTTAAGATTCAAAATGGGATGATAATATTTTATTTTTTTCAAATCAATTTCGGGATTGGGCTCCCTTTTGTGACAAAAAAGTAAAGAAAAGAAGGAGAAGGTAAGGTATATATGTTTGTTGGCTAGTCAAAGTATAGTATACAAGTCGAGTTGTCTGTATACGTGTTGCATCTCTCCCTTTGAGGCCTAAAAAAATCGGTAGGCCTAGGAATTTACAAGAGTCGCATTAATGTGATTCGTCGGTAGATCTGCTGATGTGCAAACACATATGACTACAGGGACACTTGACCAACTAAAGTGGCAAGGTGCACGTCGTTCCCGGCAAGTGAGGATCCAGAACTCCCTGGCTCATTGGGTCATGGCATCCTCTGCTTAGGAAATCAATAAGAAATGGAGAATTAAGACCAACCACTCCTCAAAAACCACATCTCTTTATCAGTAAAAGTTAAAACCACATCTCTTTATCAGTATAAAAAGCTTTCCCGTATGTTAAATATGAAATCAGCCATGAATTACTAAGCTTTCCCATCATAAACAGTTGCGATGTCCGTTTCTCCTGTATCTTGTATATTTTCTTGTGAAAAAACAGAAGTTCATACTATATCTCTAGCTAGCGGTTGAGAGAGGAGGACGATCATGAGATTGGAGAGCTTTTTTTATTATTTTTATGCAGCCCAGCATTCAATGAACCTTCCAGTGCGCATGTATAACAATGCTTCTATCAATTTATTCTCAACTAAACTAAATATAAATGTATCTAGACGTATAAATTACTAATATCCATCTCTTTCTAGAAAATCAAAGTAGTTCCTAACAAGCACAAGGCCAAGACTTTGAAGATTTGAATAATAATATACCTTGGGTCAATGATAGAAGTCACCTTCATTGTCCTACTTCGAAGGTTAGATGACCATAAACTATACAGTAAAAGTAGCAATTAATATTCAATGATCCTCAAGAATTAACTCACTTGTTGCGTCTTTACTTCAGTCTCCACATCAAACTTTATCCCTTTCGGCATGACAAAGAAAGACGAGTCCTCAGCTCTTTTGGATAAATGTTATCCTTCATTTGTTTTTTAAAATATTTTTTATTTAAAAATATATTAAAATAATTTTTTATTATTAATTTTAATATCAAAACAAACTAAAATCACTAAAAAAAATTCAAACAACAAAATTAAACTTTTTTAAAAATATTTTTACACCGCAAAAACAAATACGAGAATAAAAAATGATCATATACCATATGGTAGTGACAATTTTCACCTCTTTTATCGCATGCAAATTGATAGTAAAATTTGATAATATTTGTAGAGTGAGATTCGCTTAAAGCATTTATATTCCATTATCACGTGGAACAGGATATTGCAAACTTGGCCACGTAATTTATATGTAATGATTATAAATGACTTTAACATGCTTGATAGTGATACGATGACCAGACCAATTTTGGTCTAGAATGGATGCTTTGAAGATTTCCTCGAGCAACCACGTTTATTTTGTGAATTATCAACCACAATGGTTGTTCATTGAAGGCTTGATCCATGTTTTTTTGGGGGAAAAAGGACCTTTGAGCTAGTTTTTTGCTACCCCATTTACTACTTTTACCTCTGTAATTGGGTAAAAAACAGAGTATTGTCCATTGAAATAAGAGATTCGTGACAATTTCACTCTATGATTTAACCCCACAACTTTTCTTCTTTTTTTTCATGAACGAAAAAATACTTTGAGGAAAAATTACAATTTACAAAGAAAATATTTTTTATCCTAAAACGAATTCTCTTGCCATTTGGAAAAAATACATAATCCCAGATTACAAGTTTTGGCGAGAGATTATAAATCTCATGTGCTTGGGAAAAACGAAGTCCTAGTATAGCTCAAACATGTGGTTAGATTACCTCGAGACTAGAGACAGCCGGTGGTTAAGAAGCCTCTATACTCTATAGACCCTTGCATTGTTCCCTGCAACAACCGGATATCATGGGTTTCCCGCGAAATTTTTCCGGTTTTCTAACCACCTTTAAATAAAAAACGATTAGTGTACATATAAATTATTTTTGTTTTTTTTTTTTTTTAGAAGGAGCAACACTTCCTTCCCGTATTTTTTTTTTTTTTTCTTTAAGCACGTAGATCTTCTTGACCACTTTTACCGGGAATTCCCTTTTCTTGCCGACACTTTCTTCACCATATTCCATTTTTCCATTTTTGTTCTTTACTTACTTTTCGTTTTTCTTTTATAAATTAACCCACTTGTTTAATTAATCTTGATAGTCATCAAAGCACTCGTGTTTAATTTATCAAAAAAATTCCACAAGTCTCTTAAATTTCATTAGCTAAGAGGGTGATGATATTTGGCGGCATTTTCATTTTAAATTCTATGTTGGTCTTGAAAAACAAATGGCTACAGATATACTTAGGTACATCTATTTTATTGTCTTCTCTTGTTTATCTTATGCATGATTCAGCATTTGTTTTTTTATGTATTTTCAAGATCTTGTTGGGGTATTTATGTTTATAGTCTTATCTCACGGTAGATTAGCATGCGTACTGATGTATCTGAGTTTTTTTTTTTTTTTTAGTTTGGATTATTCAAGAGAATTTGTTAATGGGTAGCATTTATAATTCACATGCGGTAGCTATAAGTGCCTAATATGGTGGTGGGGTACGATCAGAGTTTCTTATTCTACCTCATGACCTTGTAAAGTAAATTCTGTTGTGTTGCAGAGACTGAAATGATTGTTGCAAGAAGTTGGAAGGGAGTTAAAAGAGAATAAATTTGCAGAGTCTCTGCAAATTCTAGGATGAACAGAGTATATAGATGCTTTGATGTTGTGGAAGTGAGCGATCAAGAATAAAAGAGAAAATGACAGTTGAGGAGGAAGCTAAGGCTATTGAGAAGAGGAATGTGTTAGTCGGGATAAGAATAGATAGCCAGAGCAGAGAACTGCTTAGCTGGGCTATTGTAAAGGTTGCTGAACCTGGTGATTGTGTTATTGCTGTTCACGTTTGTGGAAGTTCTGGTAATGCCTTGAACAGTCCAGTCAGTTTTTTTTCTTTAATTTTTTATTCAATGAGTTTATTAAGTCTTGCATGATTTCTCCTCTCTTTTTTTTTTTGGTTATTGATATATGAGCTGTTGATGCAGGCCGTGCTTTGAGAGAAAAGCCTTTGTTGGATAGTTATTTAGAAGTCTACGATGGCCTATGTTCCATGAAGAAGGTCTGCAATCATAAAGCCTTGTAGCGCTTCTTCTTCTTTTTTTTTTTTTGCCCCCCATTTGAAAAGCAAAAGTTGCAGTTTGAAAATGATTTTTTGCTCTGTGGTTCCAGGTAGGCCTTACTGGTCATATAGCCAAAGGGATATCGGTCAGAAGGACTCTGGTTAGAGAGGCAAAGAACCATGCTTCTGTAGCCATAGTTGTGGGGATCAGTAGTCAGGGTGCTTTAAGGTAGGGGCTGGTAGAAATTCAAACTCTGCATTAATGATAATTTAATGTTTCTTTTCTGATTAGTCTAAACAGGTTTCATTTTCAGGGGTTGGGCTTCTACCGCTAGGTATTGCGCCAAGCGACTGCGTCCAACCACAGATGTTTTGGCCATCTACAATGGAAAAATTGTGTTTAGAAGGTGTAACAACAATCAACTACCAGGTTTGGTGCCTGTGTCCTAAGAACAAAATCCGTTTAATAGATCCTAAGAAGATAATAATTAATGTTGATTTCGATTATGTCAGGTCTCGGCGGTGATCCAAAACCAAGTTTTAAAATAAATGAAAATTTCAGTACTTTTAGAGTAACTCAGTCTGAATTCGGCGATTCTGAGGCAGACACTGAAATATCTAGTTTCGAACTGCTATCAAGATATGAGAGTGAAGACTCAAAGGATGAAGTTTGCAGCATTGTTAGCGTACGTAAGAAGAGATCAAATTCTCTTTTTGCTGGAGATATTTTGGATCAGAGACCTGGTTGGCCCCTACTTCGGAGAGTGAATTCAGCTATTCCACAAAACTACGTCCGGCAACTATCTGTAGTACAGTGGGCAATGGCTTTACCAGATCGCTCCTCTCTACAAAATCCTCGAATTTCAAATTTTGAAGAAAGAGAGAAAAGTAAAATCTTGGAGGAGATCAATAAGAGTAGTTCTTCTGCACTGGGTGAACTAGAAAATGGCCTGGATATTCTGCTGAAAGCAAGCTCATCCAGTTGCAAATGGTTCAGCTACGAGGTTCTGAAAGGCGCAACTTCGAGTTTTTCTTCAGGTTTTTACCATGAATCAATCACATGAGATTCGACTAACTGATTGTTTTCTCTTCTAGAATGTTCTCATAATAAATTTCTGATCTTGCTTGACAGAAAACTTGTCTGGGAAAGGAGGATGCAACCGTGTATACAAGGGGGTTCTTCCAGATGGCAAGCCAGTGGCGGTGAAGGTTCAGAAGTCATCTCAGGAAGCAATGAAGGATTTTGCTCATGAAGTTGCAATCATCTCCTCATTGAACCACAAGCACATCACTCCTCTTCTTGGGTTCTGCATCAAAGATACCGTTCTCATTTCTGTCTATGATTTTTTTTCTAAAGGAAGCTTAGAGGAAAACCTACATGGTAAGCCTGTATTGACCTGTACATGTTTACCAGGTGAAGCTTGACAGAAACAATTCTGATATGATATTCAAATGACATGTGTAGGAAAGAGCAAAGAAAAATCTCCTTTGTCATGGGAAATGAGATTCGATATAGCTGTTAAAATTGCAGAAGCCCTATACTACCTGCACAACGAATGTTCTCGGCCTGTTATTCATAGAGATATCAAGTCTTCAAACATTCTTCTTTCAGATGGATTTGAACCACAGGTACTCCGATCTGCCCTGTTGGTGGTAAAAAATGGAAACTATCACAAAACTATGACATAACTCATTTTTATTCTATTTGACAGTTATCTGATTTTGGTATGGCAATATGGGGACCGACAACTACGTCATTTGTGACGCAAGGCGAAGTTGTTGGAACATTTGGGTATCTTGCTCCTGAATATTTCATGTATGGGAAAGTCAGCGACAAAATTGATGTCTATGCTTTTGGCGTAGTTCTACTTGAATTGCTATCTGGAAGAAGACCAATTAGTTCCGAGAGCACCAAGGGCCAAGAGAGCTTGGTCATGTGGGTAAGAGCTCTCTCCACAACTACAACATATACTGCCACTAAT
Source organism: Populus x sibirica (assembly GCA_019202695.1). NCBI lineage: Eukaryota > Viridiplantae > Streptophyta > Magnoliopsida > Malpighiales > Salicaceae > Populus > Populus x sibirica. The sequence continues at coordinate 3,476,193 of JAGMVL010001134.1, forward strand.
GACATGTATTGGTAACAACCAGTTCTGTGAGTTTCAGGCAAAACCAATATTAGAGAGTGGGAATGCAAAAGGCTTAGTGGATCCGAACTTGAATGGAAACTTCGATGAGGTTCAAATGCAGAGAATGGTTCTTGCAGCAACACACTGCATTACACGAGCAGCTAGGCTACGTCCTAAAATGAGTGAGGTACAAAACTACCCGTTCAAGTCTGCGGCCGGGTTCTCAGGAAATATAATTTGGTTGTCAGATTAGGTTTCTTAACTTTTCTTTTTCTTTTTCTTACAGATACTGAAGCTCCTGAGAGGAGATACAGAATTGGAAGAGTGGGTGAATCCTCAAAATAAGGATCCACGGGATCAAGAAAACCAGGATAATGATGATGAAGTTTATCCAAGCTCGAGTGCAGAGTTACATTTAAGTCTTGCGTTGCTTGATGTTGATGATGATTCCACGTCATTTAGTAGTTTGGAGCAAGTAAACAATCTCTCTCTCGAGGAATATGTTAAAGAAAGGTGGAGCCGATCATCAAGCTTCAATTAGCTGACAATTTGCACTCAATTCAATAATTTTGAAACTTTAAAAGCCAAATTTGCCTCAAAATTCTGTACCTGTAGTTTGTACGGTTGTATTTGTACAGTGAAGGGATAAAGTGTTTGCACCGCACCCTGAGCAGTGAGGTGGTTTGTAGATGCAGATTTGTGAAATCCTTGTTTGGGTTGACAGTGAGAGAGGATTAAGGTCCAAGCCTATCATGAGCTTGTTTTTGAAACTACAGAAAAAGCACATAGAGATTGCAATATTTCAAACACACAATTGCACTTGCTCTGTCTGAATCAAAGTCTGAAAAACAATGATCAACGCAACAAGAATTCATGAGAATTTAACTATCTAGATTCTCAGAAAGAAAAGTTAAGAAAGAAAGAACGAAAATCTGCCATTAACCTGTGAACATCTTGATTTATTATCCAGCGGAATTACTGTGCTAGGATGCAAACGTTTTGCGTAAATGATAGTTCCTGCATGGTTTGATTAAAATGATTTCAACCTATGGAAGCTTGTGTTGCATTAAATTATCATTGTAATGCAGATCCTACTGAAAACATTAATGAACAGAAAAGCGTATGATTCACATTTGGATGACAGGAAAGATCGGTATAGATAGGCAAGAGTCTTGGATACTAAGCAAATTTATTTACATAGACAACAAAGACAGATTCCGGTGACAGTTTTAGAATGGTATTGTAAAGGGCAAGGCATTATGTCAGCTTCGGCTAAATACTGAGCTGTTGGGTATAGAGAAGAAACTGTAGCCTTATTGTTGTTAGAAGCATTGACCCTTGATTATAGATATGTAATTGATTCTAGGAGATCATTTTCATTCTTGTAAAGATTACAATTAATTGTACATGTAATTCTGCAACTATAAATAGAATATCTCACCCACATTTAAGGTGAGGATGTGGTGGTTTGTAAAACACTCTCATGGTATCAGAGCTTCTGGATTAACCTGCCTTCGATCCTTTCTTCTTCTCTCAAATGGCCACCAAAAACCCTTCTGCCCCTCTGCCCTTCACCACCCTTATTCATATGATCATTGTCAAATTATCTTCTGCTAATTACCTCATTTGGCATAGTCAAATCCTTCCCCTCATTGAGAGCCAGGACCTTGTCGGTCATGTTGATGGTTCCGTTGTTCCACCTCCAAAATTTGATTCTCCCAACTCTCAAACACCAAATGACAATCATTTGGCTTGGAAAGCAATCGATCAACGCTTGCTTTGCCTCCTCCGATCCTCCCTAACTGAAGAAGCATTGGCTGAAATTGTTGGATTCTCCACCGCTCATGACGTCAGGCTTGCTTTGGAAACAACCTTTAATCACAAGTATAAGACACGAGAAATCCACCTCAAGGATGAATTGCAGTCGACGAAGAGAGCCACCAGGTTGTCATTGACATTGCCCGTGTCTTCAAGGGATTCTGCGACCAGCTACACACCATTGGACGTCCAGTTGACAATACCGACAAAGTGCACTGGTTTCTTTGTCGATTTGGTGCTAAATTTTCAAGTTTCTCTTCTGCCCAGATGGCCCTCGCTCCGCTTCCATCATTTGTTGTTGTCTTCAGAGCCAAGAGCTTTGAATTATTCCAAAAATCATTTGAACCAGTTGCGTCACCTACTGTTGTTGCTGCCTTCACTATCACAGGTCGCAACTGGCAGCAGAGGAATCAACCACACTGGAGGACCAATCCTGGACAGCAACCTCGCACCTCTGGATAGTTCACCCGTCATCAGCACGCAACCAAGGACGCAATTATGACCAAGCACGTCGCCCTCCACGTTGCCATATATATTGCACTGATGGACACTTTACAGACCAGTGTCCTCAGCACTATTCTCATGCTTCAACCGCTCATATTGCTGAGGCTTTCAATGATTCTTGCTCACTTCATAACTCGGCAAGAGTTGATTGGTCCCTAAACATGGGGGCTTTAGCTCATGTGTCTAAGGATCCCTCTATTTTGGATCACGCAAAATCATATAATGGTAAGGACTCTGTAATTTTGGGCAATGGTACATCGTTAACGAAAGGTTGTTTGTCTCCCAATCCATATATTCATTTATTAGGTGTCGTATTTGTTCCACATCTTACCAAAAACTTACTTTCCATTAGCAAATTGACATCTCATTTTCCTTTGGTTGTTATCTTTCTTAATGATTGTTGTTTTTGTTTAGAGTCGTCAAACAAGGAGAGTAGTAGCAACCGGTAATATGGATGGCGGCTTGTATGTGCTAACGCGTGGAACATCGGCATTTATCTCCACCCTAAAAAATAAACAGTCACATGCTTCCTATGACTTGTGCCATTCTTGCATAGGACATGTTAACAATTCAAGGCCATCTTTCTCTTAGTTCCTTATTGCCTTCGCCTTATTTATGCAGCACTTGTCACCTTGCAAAAAGTTATCGTCTACCATATCTTAGTAATGAATGCAGATCCTCTAACATTTTAGATCTTGTTCGTTGTGATATATTGGGGCTCTTTCTCGTAAAATTCAACTCTGGATTTACCTATTATGTGTTGTTCTTTGAAAACTATTCTCAGTTCACTTGGTTTTATCCATTAAAATTCAAATCTTACTTCTTTTAGGTTTTCTTAAAATTTTATTAATTTATGGAAACACAATTCATTACTTGTCTCAAAGTTTTTCAAAGTGATGATGGTGGGGAATTCATTAACTCCCATTGTACATCTCATCTTCGTTCATCTGGCATTCATCATTAATTTTCTTGTTCCTATATACCTACCCAAAATAGTCGTGTTAGATATAAACATCATCATCTAACTGAAACTGACTTTGCCCTTCTCTTTCACTCTCATCTCTCTCCTCAATTCTAGGTTGATGTTTTAGCATTGCGACATATATAATCAATTGCTTGCCTACTTCTCTATTTGACATTAAGTCACCTTTTGAAATTTTATTTGGTAGATCTCTCAATTATGCTACTTTTTATCCTTTTAATTGTTGGGTATATCCTTGTTTACATGATTATATGGCTCACAAATTCTCACCTCACGGTGTTCCTTGCATTTTTCTAGGTTATAATCCATTTCACAAAGACTTTTGTTGCCTAGATCCTTTTACTTCTAGAATCTACATTACTTGTCTTGCATAATTTGATGAACTACATTTTCCGTCTAACTCTACCTCTCAAGCTAAGCCCCTCACCTCTCTAGAATATTCTAGTTTTCTATAACCGAGTGTTTCTTCAACTGCACTTCCATTTCTACCCCCTAAGTTCCACAATTACTCAGTCCTCTAATAATCCATGTGCTATTTTTACTTATCCATCTAATGAGTCTTTGCAGTCATTGAACCCCTTGTAGGTTCCTCCTCATCCACTTCAGCATCTAATTCATATCCTCATGTAGTATCAACGAACTTTTCAACATAATAGTTGTCTTCTGCTTCAAATATGCTCAATTATCGTTCAATGGTTACACATGTTAAGGCTAGTATTTTTAATACTCGTCATCATGCAAATCTTACTACCTTATGCTCTTCCAATCTTATTACAGCTCTATTAGCCTCCACTGAACCCAAAGGGTTCAAATCTGCTGCTAAGAATCCAACCTGGATTGCTGTCACGGATAAAGAAATATGAGCTCTATAGAATAATCAAACTTGGGTTTTGGTCCCTCGTCTTACCAACACCAATATTGTGGGCTTTAAATGGGTGTTCCGAACCAAATATCATTTTGATGGCTCTATTGACAGACTCAAAGCATGTCTTTTCACAAAGGGTTATGCGCAGGTACTTGGTCTTAACTACACTAATACCTTTAGTCCTGTTATCAAAGCTATTATTGTTCTTGTCATTCTTTCTCTTATTGTCACCCGTTAGTGGCCAATTCATCAACTTGAAATAAAAAATAACTTCCTTAATGGCACTCTCAATGAAAATGTCTATATGGAGCAGCCTCTTAGCTATTTCAATCCTCGCTTTTCTGATCATGTTTATCATCTCAAGGAAGTCCTATATAGTCTCAAGCAAGCGCCTCGTGCATGGTTGCACTGGTTCAACTCCTTTTTTATCTGAAATGGGTTCACTTGCAGTCATGCTAACACCTCTTTATTTGTTTTTCATAAGCACTTTGCCATTATTTATTTATTTATGTTGACGACATTTTTATTATTGGCAACAACATGTCTCTTGATAGTTTCACTCGTAAACTTCATTTTGAGTTTGTTATTAAAGATTTGGGCTCTCACAGCTACTTTCTTGGACTTGAGGCCACACCTATTAGTGATGGAGTTTTTCCTAATCAGCTCAAATATGTGCATGATATCTTGAGTCAAGCTCAGATGCTTGACAACAAATTTATTGCTACACATATGGTTGTCTCTCAGTATCTCTCTACAATGGTCCTTTATTTTCTGTTCTCACCTTATACAGGTCTCTCGTTGGTGCTCTTTAATATCTCACTATCATGCAACCAGATATCTCTCATGTTTTTAACTCTGTCGGTTAATTTCTACATGCTCCTACTACTAACCATTTTCAAGTTGTCAAACTCATTCTTTATTATGTTAAAGGCACTCTTTATTTTAACATCAGTTTTCAGTGTTCTAACGCATCTGCAACTCTCATTGTCTACTCTGATGCTGACTGGGCTGATTGTCTTGACACTCATCATTCAACTTCCAGGTAATTTGGTTTCCTGGAGTGCTAAAAAGTAACCAATTATCTCTCGTTCCAGCTATGAATCTGAATATCATACACTCACACATATTGTCGTTGAACTCCTTTGGCTTACTCATTTGTTGCGATATCTTAGGGTTTTTATCTCTAACTTACCTCTCTTTCTATGTGATAACAAGAGTGCTCTATTCATGAGCTCTAATCCAGTTACTCATAAACGCGCCAAGCATGTTGAATTAGACTGCCATTTTTTACGCGAACTTACACTCACCAATAGAATTCACAATCGTTATGTGCCTTCTCATATTTAAGTTGCTGATATCTTAACCAAGAGTTTTTCTCGCTCTCTCTTTGAATTTTTTTGTACCAAGCTTCACGTGCAATCAAATTATACGCTCAGCTTGTGGGGGGTGTTAACGTTAAGGAATTTTTCAAAGATATAATTACAAATTATCTTGATGATAATGTAATCTTACCATTGTTATAAGCATTGACCCTTAATTATAGCTATATAATTAATTATAAGAGATCATTTCTATTCTTATAAAGATTATAATTAATTGTACATGTAATTTCGCAACTATAAATAGAATATCTCACCCACGTTGAAGATTTGGTGGTTTGTAAAACACTAAACCTTTTTTTTTTCTTGATTTCTCAACTAGGCTAGTCAACTTGAGATCCAAGACCTATCTTGAATTGAACAAGAAAAAATTTAAATTTTTTATTTAAAATAATATTATTTTGGGCTTAAAAAAATTGACATGATCAACTTGGAAACTAGATTAAAAAAATATGATACAAATGGAATAATTTATAACATTTTATTAGTTATTTTATTTTTATTTTTAAAAAAAAAGTTAGATAAATATACTGGAAAAAAATAAATTAAAGATCCAAAAAAATAAAAAAAAATAAATATTTTTATTAGATTTTGTTGTGTCTACTTATAAATAAATTCACAGGAATAACTAAGTTTTTTTAGATTAACGTGGGTGTCCGGGTCAGCTTGCACGTACCTCGACTAATCTCACAGGCCCTGAAATTAAAACTATGTAAGCCTCCAGCAGCCCTAAGGTTTGTGAAACTCAAACTGGTAACCTCTAGAAAGCAAATGCAGGACTTAATCTGTTGAGCTACACCCTTTAAAATTAGAATAACTAAATACAATAAAATCACCTCCAATCATAAAATATTTATACTTGTGGGCCCATGATTGAAGTCCTTGTGGACCCTCTACATGATTTGAAAAACTAAATTTAAAAAGTGGACGGTAGTAATTTAGAAAATTCTTAACTAGTATGGCCCACAAAGAAATGTCTTCATACCATAAAGCAAAATCTATCATGCAATTTCTCAATATTTTTTAATTTACAAACTAGTCCCTCAAGTACCTATAAAATTGTAATGAGTCCTAAGAATCTATCTCTCTCGACTTCGTTGGAGAGCTTTGCTTTTATGGAATAAGAACCAAATTCCTTTTCTCTAGTACGGTTATTCTCACTTTCTTTAGCTTTATTAGTCTCCTTTTTAGGTTTACTCTTATCCTTTTTTAGAAAATCCGCCTAGTGTTTAGGGTTTCAATTTTCTTTTGATGATTATGGTTTTTCATGGATTCTACCTTTATTCTGTTCTTTTTATTTCTATCCCTACCTTTCTGTCATTGCCACATAAACCTTAATTTTATCGAAGTATTGTCTTAATTATTATTTTTCTTTTAGTATCTAGGGTTACGATCTTATACATAAGATGTTTTTGGATATTAAATTCTTTTGTTGACGTTAGAATGGTTAGGTTTTACCCGATAAAATAAGAACCTCTTTACCGAGAAGGGCTTTTCTTGAACCATAGACAGACCAACAATTAGAAATATAATAAACCGTAGCATATATCAGACAATAAAACAATGCAGCTTACCTTAGGTAGGGCATATTTAGGGTGCTAATATCTTCCATTTACACAACCAGTCCCCGTACTCGATATCTGAAACCAGTTAAGATTTCTAGTGATCAAAATACTAGGTGGCGACTCTCATTCCATTTTTCACTGTTAAAAGACAAGAATTCCTTGTCTCCCCATATTTGTTAGATAGATACACGTTACTTGAGAGTGGACGATATCACCGCGACGCCGCACATGTATGACAGATATAATTACAGATTATCTTGATGATAATGTAATCTTACCATTGTTAGAAGCATTAACCCTTGATTATAGCTATGTAATTAATTATAAGAGATCATTTCTACTCTTATAAAGATTATAATTAATTGTACATGTAATTTTGCAACTATAAATAGAATATCTCACCTATATTAAAGGTGTGGTGGTTTGTAAAACACTCGGCTTATTTATTTTTTCTTGATTTCTCAACTAGGCTAGTCAACTCAAGATCCAAGACCTATCTTGAATCGAACAAGAAAAAAATTAGATTTTTTATTTAAAATAATATCATTTTAAGCTTAAAAAATTGACATAATCAACCTATTAGGAAGACAACCTTAGTCTTAGAAGGGTTTTATTACTATGAACAAGATATTCATTCGGCTGCTAAATGAGATCCCATGATTTTAGATGTTAAACTAGCAAGATAAATTTTAAATCTTATATGCTAAGTTCCTCATTATAATGATTTAGTTGATAAGTGATTACACTTTCCTTTCTAGTTAGAATTCGTCTTTTTTCTTTCTTTTTTTTTGTCAAATAGATTTGATTTTTATTATTTTATTTACTTATTTGGAGAATAAAATAAGTTCGACTTCAATACCAAATCAATACAAAATCATTAGAATCATGATGTATTTTCTTCTGAATTACTTTCCAAGATGGTATAGACGCATGCAACTTGGAAACTAAATATAAAAAAATATGATACACATGGAATAATTTATAACATTTTATTAGTTATTTTTCTTATTTATTTTTTAAAAAGAATTAGATAAATATACTGGGAAAAAATTAAATTAAAGATCCAAATAAAATAATATTTTTATTAGATTTTGTTGTGTCTACTTATAAATAAATTCAAGGAATAACTAAGTTTTTTTAGGTTAATGTGGATGTCTGGATCAGCTTGCGTGTATCTTAATTAATCTTATAGGCCCTGAAGTTAACGACCATATAAGTGTCCAGTGGTCCTAAGATTTGTAAGATTCAAATTGATAAATTCTAGAAAATAAATTTAGAATCGGTTCAATTGAGCTACACCTCTCAAAATTAAAATAACTAATTTTTTTAATACACTAGAAGCACCTGCAATCATAAAATATCCATATTTGTTGGCCCATGATTGAAGTCCTTGTGGACCCTCTACATGGGCTGAAAAACTGAATTTAAAAAGTGGACAGTAGTGATTTAGAAAATTCTCAACTAGTATGGCCCACAAAGAAATGTCGTCATACCATAAAGCAAAATCAACCATGCAATTTCTCAATATTTTTTAATTTACAAACTAGTCCCTCAAGTACCTATAAAATTGTAAGGAGTCCTAAGAATCTATCTCTCTCGACTTCGTTGGAGAGCTTTGCTTTAATGGAATAAGAACCAAATTCCTCTTCTCTGGTACGCTTATTCTCACTTTCTTTACCTTTATTAGTCTCCTTTTTGGGGTTACTCTTATCCTTTTTGAGGAAATGCCACCTAGTGTTTAGGGTTTCAATTTTCTTTTGATGATTATGGTTTTTCATGGATTCTACCTTTATTCTGTTTTTTTATTTCTATCCGTACCTTTCTGTCATTGCCCACATAAACCTTAATTTTATCGAAGTATTGTCTTAATTTCTCTGTTTTAGTTTCATGTCATTTTAACGTGTTCTCTTTGTTGTTTTTTTTTAATGATTGTTTGAATTGTTGTGTCTTTTGCTTTGAATTGTTATCCGGATCGTGATTGAGTTAGTAGAATACTTTAGCATTTTGTATTTGGGTTTTGGATGATTTGCTTACTTAAAATTCCTCATTTGCAGCTTAGGAGTACATTTTTGTGCCCACTAATTTGTCATTTAGGTGTTGCTTGAATTCTGTTAAAGGGTGGAACTCTAGTGAAATTATCATCCGGGTCAGCATCAAAATTTCGAATTCATATTTTCTTCACTGGATTTTGGGTTTGCTTCTCTTTTGTTTGGTAAATCTCTGCTTTAATGGACGATGGGGAGTTAGATTTCTCAAACCAAGATTTGTTATCTAGTCCAAATATCGGTGAGATTCCAAGCAGTTGTTCTTTTGATTTCTTGGATGAGCTACTGAAGGACACCCATGCTTGTACCCATACACACACATGTAATCCTCCTGGTCCTGACTATTCTCACACACACACTTGCTATCATGTGCATACAAAAATTTTGCCCCCTGCCGAGGACAAGGTTGTAAGTGATGATACTGCGGAGTCCACGGATAAAAAATCAAAGAAACGATCGTCGGGCAATAGGGAGGCTGTCCGAAAGTATAGGGAGAGGAAGAAGGCAAAGGCTGCATCTTTGGAGGATGAAGTTAAGCATTTGCGAGCTTTGAACCAGCAGTTACTGAAGAGGCTGCAAGGACAGGCTGCATTGGAGGCAGAGGTTGCAAGACTCAAGTGTTTACTTGTGGACATTAGGGGGAGGATTGAAGGGGAAATTGGATCATTTCCATATCAGAAATCAGCCAATAATGTGAATTTGGCCAATCCAAATATTCCTGGTTCTCTTGTGATGAATCCATGCAACATACAGTGTGATGGCCAGATTTATTGTCAGCGTCCGGTGCTGGATAGCAAAGGTGGAGAAGGTGCACCATTGAATGGGCAAGGGTTTAGCAGTTGTGAGCTTGAGAATCTTCAGTGTATGGAGTATCAGAATTCAGGAATGATAGGCTTATCTGGGTGTAGCCTTGGGAATGAAGCAACAAATGGCAATTCTTCCAGTACAAATAAGAGAAAGGTGAAACTTAGTGTTATCATTTTGTTTTAATTAAGTCATGAATGTGGGATGAGCAGATTGATTAACAAGCAACTTGAGTATAATTGGTTTGATCTATTTTTTCAAAAAACCTCGTTCTTACACTTGTTTGCCTTATTACTATAGACTGTAGGAGGATGAACTGTGGAAAATTAGTTAAAGCATTTGTTGCATTTTGTTTAACATGTGGAGCAAGTGTGTTTTTGATAAAAGACTCTGATTGCATATAGCAAATGAAGTAAATGTTAAAGGGGTATGAGTGAGAACCATCCATGGAAGTTTGCATAAGGTACTTGTTCGCATTTCATCTGAAAAGGTCATCTCATTCACATTGTATGTTACGTGTAAAAATGATCCCAATCTGGAGAAAAGTGTTATTATATGATTTACCAACTTTGAAAAAGGTAGTTGCCAGATATATGTAAAGTTAAGGTGTATTGAATGGTCTGAAATGCAATGTCGATGTCATCTTGTAGTCATATTGATCAAGTAGCTAATTAACCTAATATGGATTTTGTGACTGATTGTGGCGTTTTTATCTGTTAGAAGGGGATCGTGGAGCAAGTTTAAGCTGAAAAAACTGCCAAACCAAGGTCAGCCTTTTCTGTGAGGATGCATGTGCTTCCCCAAAGTACTTGTGTTGAGAGGCAGCACCAGCTTCATCAAGATGCTTTGTTGGGTTTGGTTAGTTTTTAATTATTTTCCTGTTTTTATTTATGCATTTCATCTAGGTATTGGGTTAGTTTTTATCTGCTGTAGCTGCCCAGTTGGTGGTTCGGTTAGTTTGTGATATTGGTTGAAAAACGCTTTGTAAAATGGAGACTTGGTGGATCTTTTGCTAGTAGAACTTATCTGTAGAGGCCAGCCTATGATTTTCTATGAAGCTGAACTTATATTTACAAAGCTTTAATTCAATCTTGTTCTTTATATCCAAGCATGATCTTATTCAAAGTTTAGTATTACAACAGTAAACCATCCGAATGAATTTTGTGTTTCAGTGAAACACAGATCCCATCTATAAGATGATTCGATCTAGGTGGACTCGTTGAACATGAGATCAAAAGCCCAAGTTGTCTAATGGAAGGTACGTACAGAGGAGACAAAAGCGAGGCTTGCCATTCACAGTGGAGGACGTAATGATCCTATTTATCCTTGTACGAAGAAATCATGATTTTTTTGTCAAAAGACACCTTTTGTTATGTATAAATTCTCAAAAGATTTTCTCAAAATAGAAATCCGTGATCACATGCATGTTACCAGAACGTAGACCTAGCTTTGGCCAAGCAAATACAGTCTTAAATTCCGCAAGGTACCTCGCTAACGAATTCAGTTTAGCAGAGAATCTTGCCTGCTCTCTTGTAATAATATGGTCCATTGGGTTCATTTTTTTATGAGAATTTCAATTGATCACTAAAAATGAAATAAATTTTTATATACTTTTTTCTTCATAAAGTTTTTCTTTAAGAATTTCTTGCCGCATTTAGATATTTTACTTGAATTTCTTAAAAAAATAAAATTCATTTCTCAAATTCAGTCAGAGAATCATAACCTAATGGAATATATCCAAGCTTGATCCTATTTCAAAATTCATAACTCCAATTCTCATCGTGCATGCACAATGGTGCATAGACAAACTAAATACTTTGGAAGCAGTTACATCAGTGAAATTCTAAAAATTTATCCCATGAAACACAACATTCATATGGCTTTCATCTCCAATCAACAAGTATTAGGCATAAAGTTGCAGAAATTGCATATAAAACGTTGAAATTAACAAAAGTTGACCATGTTAGGAGCAAAAGGAAAAACAAATCACCGTTCGTTGCCTAATTATAGCTACAAAGGTTGGCTTTTTGCTCACTTTTCAGCTAGAGGAGGCTCATCAGCAGCCACTATGTCGTCATCACCATAAATACTTTCAGCCATTTGCCACACTTGAAGGGTATTGTCATCAGCCACACTTGAGATGACCCATGATTCATCTTTATTCCATGAAAAATCTGATATCTTTGCCTTGTGACCTCCGTGAGAGAAAAGAAGTTCTGGTGGGCCGTCATCAGCATCTAACTCTAACTGCTCCTCGCCGATCCTGAAGGCATCAAAATTTGTGGTCAGACAAGTTGAAACACGATCTTTGGTGTGTGCTGTCAACGCATAGCAAGAGCTGGTTCGTAACCATTCATCTTGTTCGCATTAGTTCTAAATTCGTGAATTGAAATAAGGGAAATCCAGGCTTGAAATGAACAGGGAACTTGGATATTTTTTATGAAACAAAAAGAATAATATTTTTAAAACACATCCAGCCTTTATCGATAAAACTAGAAATAACTTTCGTTGTTAAAAGTATCTAGGATAATTAAGGCATTCACATGATGATGAAAATGCAGTGATTTGGGGATGACACAATTGACCAATCGAAGTTGCTAAACACTGTAGTCAGCAGCAATTGCTAATAATCAAGCTACAGTCAACTAGCAACTCGGGTGAATCTTCATTTTAAATTTAATAGAGGGAAGAAGGACAAGAGATCATCCAAACCCCATCCCATCTCTTTCCACCGAATTTAACAAAGGCTCAAGCTGAACATTAATCAGAAGAAACAAATGAGAGACAGATGGAGCAAAAGAAAACCCCACCATACTTGAAAAGAAAAAAATCAACACTAAATTACTCCATCTTCAAACATATTCATGAACGTCTGATGGAAATACCTGTTCAGGTCCCAAATGTTCAATCTTCTATCATCAGCGGAGGATGCTAACACTGTTTCATGATTAGGATCCCATTCTACTTGGAATACCTCTTCTCTGTCAGAAATAAACATCGTAACATATACAAGTAGTCAATGTCATGGGGAATAAACAACAAATATAGAAGAAATTCCAGCACACACCCAGCAGCCGGAATACAGGCCCATCCAGAAAACATCACTTGTTTTTTTTATATAAACAAGAACTTAAATAACAATCACATATTTTACTGCGGTGTTAATATAAGATGGCCAGTGGCTTCATAAAAAAAAATAAAGGTGGGGGGGGGGGGGGGGATGGTTACTGGACACATTGATTTACAAGCACAGAAAGTTTCACCATTCTTGATACCAACAAGGTTCGGATGTACTGTATAACCATTTGTGTCTCCAATTGGTAAACAGAGGGAAGTCAGTGAAATAGTACGTTTGTATAACACAGCTAAAACATTAGAAAGTCAATTCCTAAAGTTGTAAAACAGTTCAGTTTTACAGATGCATTCCAAAAGGGTAAATACCTTTCTGAGTACAATAACAGCTATGTCAGCAACTATAATCGAAATCATGCAAGAGGCAGAAAACATACGTGTGACTACTTAAAGCATGCAGTGGTGCAGTCAGCTTCCGCATATCAAACAGACCAACAGTTGCATCTGAAGAAGCTGTGGCCAGAATCCATTCATTGTATGGATTGAATGATAGATAGTTAATCTGGTACCAAGAAACAAAATGTTATGAGAAAGAGAACTTTTCAAGATCAAAAAGAAGATTTCAAAAGCAAAGCTGCCAAAAGAAAGTCACTACTATTACACTAAGTAGACAGGCAGGTATTCCAAAACAAAAACAAGAACTACTTTTATTTGTCATTCTGTTGGGGATAACAGGCAGCTCAACTACAACTACATTATTGACACGGAATAAAAACCAGCTTGTAGATATAGCATCACCAGGCATTGCATCTTTGTTAAAAGATGACATGTTTCTGTTTTGTTTTTTGAGTTGAATTAAAAGCTAAATGGTAAGACAATTTTGGGTAGACATCTGCTCATTTGGAAGAACACTACCAATCAGTTGAAGACATGATTCCATATATACATACAGCAATGCACATGCACCACAAACATGTGCAAAAACAGGTGCAGATAACACTGTTTGGCAGATCTTGTCACAATTTCAGCCAATGCTCCAATGCTCCTCTCTTCGAGCAATAAATCATTATTAATCCAAAATTCACCTCTACAAGCAATGAATTAAATTGTCAGGTATATTCTAATCAGTCAAAATTCAAGTCATTCTTCCTCTATTCAAGAAATAAATTAATACTAATCTTATATTAACCTCTTCAAGCAATGGCATAAGAGACAGAAAGTTCAAGCAAATGAGTATGGGATAAACTGAACGAAATGTTTAAGCTAGTGAATATAGAACAAAAATTGAAAGGAAAGTTCAAGTAAAAGATAGCAGCATAAGATAAGTAAAAGGAATTTCTCTAGTAGGCTAGTAGCAACTTCCAGGACCAATAAGGTCTCAAATGTCAGGATTGAAGGTTCGAATAGAAAAGATAATACAAAAACATGCTAACACAAGAAAAACAAGTATACAAACTAAATCGTGGCAAGATTGCTTCACCTCTTTCTTGTGAGCTTTAACAGAATGTTGGGTTTGATTTGTGCGCATGTCCCAGATCACTAATCGACAATCATCCCCCACAGAACCAAACAAATTTTCATTCTTCAAGTGCCATGACACATCTTCAACCACACTTTCATGGGCCTATAAAGCATTTCCAACTCCAACAATGAACCATTTAACACACCATGATTGCAAAGATTAACTTTATCGATTAAAATGGGGATAGAAAAGGTCCTGAGGTTACCTCATAAACTTGCAATGCACCAAGCACTTTATCTTGAGCATTGGCAGACACATCCCACAAACATATTCTATTATCATGTGAGCCACTCACAAGATAACCCTGTTTAAATGGACTCCACGACAATCCATACCCTTCTTTATCATGACCAGTTAACCTTAAATCCGGATCACAGCCATCCCTTTGTTTCCTCTCCGCTTGTTTGGTAGAATCAAACACATAAACCTCACAACCACTTGTCTTTGCACCAACAATAGCAGGATTTTGTGGCATACATCGTGCTCTGTTCACCTCTCCATCAACACGTATCTTCTGTGTAATTTCCACCTATTAATCCAAAAAAAGAAAGTTTCAGCTACAATTTTCTTTTTCATTCAGACATGGATTGAATACTCGCCAAAAAAGATAATTAAGGAGATAATACAATAATGCAAAATTTCAGCAAAAAACCTCATGTTCACTGAACATTTCTTTAAACCAAAAATGACATGGATATAGAGCATTCAATTATTTGCGACACCCGTTTCATAACTTAATAATCAAGGTCAGCAATTTTATCGGAAACTGAAAATAAGAAAGCATATATCACCAGTATGTAAGGCACATGCATAGACTATTTCAACACAAAAACAAAAGTAACAGTTGATACCTTACATTTAAAATCAATCAAAAACAATAAAACAATGCGGGGGGTTCAAACTACATACCATGCAAAAACACAACATGTCTTGTAACATTTCAGCTAGTAAAACACAGCCCAAAATTTGACTCGGGGCACAAAAAAACAACATTAAACGTTCATAACCCAGGAAAGCACACTCAGAAACAGCATTCAGCAAGTGATTTTTTCAAACACTCGTTACCCGCAAAGAAACCTAAAAAAATAACTGCTGACCCGAGGCTGCAGACGCAGCTTATGACCCAAGAAAAAAAAAATCAACACCCGAGTATAACAACATCTCAGCTAGTAATTTCATCAACTAATTCCGGCAAAAAACAAAACCAAAAATTTGAACTTTCAACTTCATGGTCACAGAATTTGCTCAAAATTCGATCAAAACGCTTATAACAAACAAAAAAAAAACATTTTAGATCAGTAATTTTACCATGCACTGAATAAACCCCACAACCCAAGTCTCACCTTAGGAATCACAGAATCCGCAGAACTGCAACTAGTGTCAATCTTGGCATCAGCGACGGAAGTGGGCAGCACAGCATCAGCAACCATGAGAAAGTTGGGGAAATCATCAGAAGTGTGAGTGCCAAGAACCAGCTTATGAATAGAGAAAGACGAGGGGTCAGTTGGGTGAGGCAGTGGTGCAGCGAGGGGCACCCACTGGACAGTGAGAGATGGCCACTCGAGAGGGTGGGAGATGACGAGATCATAGAGAACTGGCGTGTTCTTCTTCCATACAGAGAATTCTTCGTCAAGTTGATCTTGTCCCGCCTCTTGATCATCCTCCGCTGCTGCCATTTTTATCTTCTTTATGCAGATTTTTTTTTCCTTTTTCCCTTTTGTGTGGGGGTTTTATTTAGGGTTTTTAATTTCCCGCTAAAATTGTGAAGAGAGAAAGGGGTTAAGCACGAATTTTTCTTTAGAACAAAGCCCGAGTTCATTTAACCCAGCAGATTTATGTAGGACCCACCATTCGGAAGGAGACTGCGTGATGAACTACATAGACTAATAATATATCATAAAACTATATATTTAGAAGAAAAAAACAATATTCTCAATAAAAATAAATAAATAAAACAATAAAAATTACAGAAATAAAAAGAGAATATTCTAATTTCATATCATTTTATAAATGTACTTGTACTCCAACTTCTTCTCAATAATACTTCTATTTATAGTTTAAGTACATTAATACTTATAAATCTATTTAAAAGAAGGCTTTGTGTGTTAAACTATAGACAATAATAATATATCATAAAACTATATATTTAAAAGCAATCAATATATTCAATAAGAATAAATAAAATAAGTTACACCTTAGGAAAAACCTATTGTAATAATTTACGAGGTAGAGGTGTAGAGGTATAATTGTAATGTAATAAAAGATGCAAATGCAGGATTGTAATTCCACCCCTTATCTTATTCTCTTCTAGCTGCTACGGCCATGGGCGATGTGCCCATTGCCAATGGCAGTGCTAGCAGCGGCCACCAAGGTTGTCGCCGCTAATTATAGAGCGAGCAGCCATGGCCGCGGCCATACCAAAGCGAGGCACAACCCTCACACTGCCTCCTTTGCAATGCGAGCAACACCAACAACCCCTAGTTTATACCCTCCACACCAGCGGTGACCTGATCTAGTGCTTTTTCCATCCAATATATGTTTTTGTTTTTTAATTTTAATGGTGGATTCTAGCAATATCTGACAAATCTGGTAAGTCTGACCGGAATAGTAATCAAAGACTTTTGTTTAAAATATATCATGAGAGAAAAATAAATTTTAGAAAAATAAATTTGCACATAGATTTAATTCCCAGTTAACACCAATAATAATTAAAATATGTAATCAATAATTTTAATTGTTTAATAATAGCTCTGCTAATATTGTTAGATTCCTCGAAACACATGCAAGCAGTGAAAATAATAAATTTAATATTTTTTCAGGATTCGTAACAAATTTAGGGTTGTTGAGGGTTTATACAAAGATTATCTAAAAATCAGATATTCTTTTGGACTTTAAATAATTATTTAAAAGCTGAATTGTTACAAACCACAAGTCATCATTATCTAGTCTGTAATGGTATTCTAAACCCTTTTTAGGAGAGGGATTGCTATGTCTTTGAATACTAACTATTTTTCTTTGTGTTTTTTTTTCAGGTGTTCTATATTGTACTATGTACTACACAGAAAATAAAAGATGTGACATTTTATTTATAGGGGAACTTGAAAACCCTATAAATAAATAAAAATATTAATTTGTCCTTTGAACAATATCACATGTATTATTTCATAACAATTTTAAAAATTTATTTAATAAATTCCTTGCTTTATTTTTTTTAAGAATTGTAATTCACTGTATAAATTACATTCTCAGTTCTCGGTTTCTAAAACTTATTTACAATCAAGTCGCCCTTATTAATAATCTCATTCTAATTTTTGACTAGTGGTTCTTATGTGTATAGTCCATTAGGTTCTCTAATAAGTTGATTTGAATATAAATTATAATTCAAAAAATAGAATTAAATTAATTAATTTATTACTAACTCAACAATTTATTGATTTATATTTGAAGATTAAGTATAATATCTAATAATGTGTCATGATTCCATGGATACTAGAAAAGTCACGAGTGATTTAACTTCGCCTTTCAATGATCAGTTTCTTAGTGTAATTGTTATCTCTCAATGAACAATGTCTTGATTTAAACATTATATCATGGAGTGCTTTTATTATATCAAATCATGTTTATTTTTAACATCACAGTCATTGATTATTTAAATAAAATTTTAAAAACAAATATTATTTCACATTGTGTTATGATTTATAATTAATACTATTTGATAATAGATGAAATTGTTTTTCTATTTCACATAGGGCAATGAATCATCAGTTGATTGCTTAAATATCTTCATATAATTCATGTTATGCTTAATACTTGCTCGTTTGTTACCCTTAACGAGAACAACGTGTATAAGAATCAAAACATGACATTCTCTATATAACATAATTTAGTGATCTCAAATTTAAAGATCGCTTACACGACCATTACGAGAGCCTTTCTATGGATACGATTGATCTCTCCACATTAAATTCTCATTCATGTTAGTTCAATGTACATGTAATTTGACAAGCACTTACGTATTAATTTTATATATCCCTTATACCTTAGGCTATGAGAACAATTGCTTCATTTCATAAAGAAAATAATATAACATGTATTACTTTCAATGATTTTATTTAATGTATAGTTTTAATAAAGCATTAATCAAGAACATTTAGGTACAATGTTTTGATATAATGAAAATCTCATAATCACAACTACCTTACAATTTAACCTGCAAAATAATTTTATCCCACCTACCTTACTTTTACTCCATAAATATTAATTAAATATTAGATTCATTAATCAAATATTTAATGAATATTAAAGATAAATAAAATTTTTATTAAAAATTAAATACACTTACATTAACAAAATTAATACTACATGTAACTAACTGACACCAACTGATCGACTATAAAACACATACATCACATTGTCACATTGATATAAATTAAATCCCAGTTCATACCCAACTAGATTTTTTTATTTCAACTATAAAAGATAATTATGTGACGATAATTTTAAATTGAATATCCTCGGTTTGGGTTTTAATGAAAATGAAGATTTATTCAACCTAGAAATCTTAAAATGGATTCAAATGCATCACAATTTACAACCACTGTACCAAAATCAAACAAATTTCATGGGTCCTCAGTTCCTTAAAAATACATCACAGCATACTAAACAATGACAATCAAAAACATGATTAACAACCCTAAAATCAAAGGACAAAAACCAAGTAATTATAAACATGATCACATGATAGCACAAGCTGCCGGGTTCTCATCACTGAAAGCAGTGGTGTATCGAACTTCGGTAGAGCTAGCACGTGCGAGCTGGGACACTTGTGGGTCCTCTGCATTTCTCACGTACCCAGCAGGGGCTTTCTTGTCATAAACTCCAGGTGCATAAGGGTGGGCCACCATATCATATGGCACATATGGCCATAACTCTGCCTTCTTACCCGTCCGATGTGCCACCCGAGCAACCACCTTTGATGGGTCCACATACCCAACCACTATCACCTTGTTTGCCTTTCTTTCCACATCCACTTGCTTTACACCTTTCATTCCCTCTAACGCTCTCTTCACTTTGCGCTCGCATCCTTCACAGTCTATGCGCACCTTGACCTCCACCGTCTGATTAAATCAATCATGTAAAACATCTTAGGATGTGAACGTGGCAACCAGTAAACGGACCAGTGACGGTATCGGAATATTTTGGTGGGCCACAGGGCTTATCATGTTTCTGCCATTTTATGATAGAAGTACCAAAATGCCCTTTCTTTTGGCACTGACTATACTCACTTTATGAGAACTGTCCATGTGGACATGATGATCATCTTTTCATTTTTCAAAACTCAATGGAGTGGTTGTGTTTGGACGTGTGATAAATAATGTAATTTGAAGTATAATAATATGTTAAAATAATATTTTTTTATTTTAAAATTTATTTTTTATATTAGTATATTTAAAAATATAAAAAAATTCAAAAAATAACAAAATAGCTGTTAATCCACGATACCAAACAGCACTAAAAATCTTCCAACTTCTAAACACAAACCACATGCCTTTTCTCTTTACATGATCAACAGAATATTTCATAAAAAAGATTCAAAAAACATTGTATTGAATCTCAAGAACTATACGAGAGATAGGGATGGCCAAGAATGTTGAAAGGCTGCACCATGAAATTATCAAGGTATTCAAAAGAAACAACAAAAGAGCCATTTGAATCCCATGTTGTAGCTTTAACTACATAATTTCAAGAATTCAAGCTTACTATATCGATCTAGCACCCAGAAGAGAGCAAGAAATATTGATCTAGTAGTAACCAAGATCTGTTTTCATGGATCTATTCTATCAGTATAATGAAGTTTCTTTCTTTAAAAAGCCTTGACACAGGGTGAGAACGAAGAGTTGTAGTAGTGCTGCGTACCTGCAATTGCCTGCGTTTCTTGAGCTTGGAGCTTCCACTGGAGCAATCGAAGAAACCAGACAAGTGATCAAGAGCACCCATTTCTTCCTAACTTCTCTCGATTCGTAAGAAAGACAAGGATTTGAAAGACAGAAATATCTCAAAAGGCTTTAATAAGTTAGGCAATTAAATGATAGGAAGGGGTTTGACAGACACAAGTCAGTGGGGATGAAGTCCCCTGTTTAAATAAGCAACCTCGCAAAGGGACTGTTCCTTCTGAGATATGAATCGTTGGATCTTTCTCTTTTTTTGGTCAGCGAGCTTATTATTGACACGTGTGCAGTTACTATTTGTTTTTTTATGGATTCTATAATGGTCGTTGCTATCCATGCACCGACCCCAGGTGGGTCCCTTTGAATTTTGGCGCGAGTTAAGAGGGTGGCCCCACCAACGGCCCAAAAACCTGAAAGACGGTTATGGTTGGTGTGCAACTGTGCATTGGATTCAATTTTTTCAGGTAAGGGTGGGACCAGAGGTTTAATTCTGGTCCGTCCAGAGGGTGTGGTTGGGTCGAGTGAGTGATGGGTCTCTTGTAGCAGTGATGGGTTTGGTTGATTTTTTTTTTAATTAACATGATTATTTAGGTTTGTTTACGCGCACTGCAACTAATTTTACAGATTCTGAAATTAACGATCATAATCCTTCAATTTACATCATAAAATGATTTTATTTTGGTCATATTTTCCATTCCATCCCTTCAAAACACATCAAATTAACTGTTTTTATGTTTTCTCAATGATATTAATACAAGTATGTCAAGGTTATTCAATAATATATCAAAACTCTAAAAATAATCCGTGTAAAAAATAACAAGCATTGTTTAAATTATTTTAAAATAATTAATAAAAATATTTTATAAAATAATCACCGCCAAATTACCAAACACACTCCTCCTCCTGGCTAGTAAACGACTAATTTAGTATGGTTGTTCTCGGTTTTAGTTTATTCCACAGAGGATACGGTGTTGTTATAGGCGTAGCATTGATGACTAATTAATGTCTGTTCCATGAGAAAAGTTTTCACCTCCCTGAGTTAATACATCTTGTGTTTCGGTCCGGACCAGATCTGTTTATAGAATATAACGATCCTTATTCAATGAGCTATGCTTGAAATTTGACTGGAGATTATTGTAGCATGTTAGGAGATTCATTATTGATTGAAGCTAAGCACATTAACTAAAAAAACACCTAAAAGTACTTAGTGAATTATTGTAGCATGTTAGGAGATTCATTATTGATTAAAGCAGTTTAATAATGATTTTATTTATCAATACTCTTAACACTAATCTTGGTAATGAGGGCAAAATCATGTTTTTTATAGGATTCAAATATTATTTGAGAATGGATCGGGGTCAAATTATCGTTCAACTTTATAATGTACAGTAAAAATACTTTTTTGCCTTTAAAATCTGGAAAAAAAATCCTCTGTTAAGGGTTTTTTGTTGTTGTTTTCTTTTAATTTGCACAGTAAAGTGACGCTTATACCCTGGATGCTTAGAAAAAAAAGAGAGGGGTTTATTTGTCTTTGCATTTTTTTTGTACAGTAAAATTATATTGTTAACCTTTGACTTTCAAAATTTAAAGAAAGACTTTTGAGGGCGTTACGGTCTTTGCACAACGATTTTTTATAATAATGATATGCTCTTAGGTCTTTTTTTTAATTTATCTTTTAAAAATATTAATAAATTAATAAAATATGTTGACAGGTATCGCACGCGTGTCAGCACATCAGAGTCCTTCGTGTTATTCCAGAGACACGTATGGACAATTACGGTGGCAAAAAAACCGATTGTCATCTCATTCAATACGCAAGGGTGTGACACAACTATTGGGGTGACACGATCACCAAGGAGGGCAACGATTCGACAATGATTAGATTTTTTCTCTTGCCCTTCATTTCTCTCTCTTGGGTCTTGGTTGCCAAGCCTTTAAAAATTTTGTTTTGTCCTTCATTTTGTATTTATTTTGGGTTTGATCCTCATTCTTTTGATTTTTATTTGCTTTGATTTTAATGCTTCTTGAAGTTTATTTTTTTTCAATTTCATTCCTCTCCGCGTTTAATTTAATTTGTTTATAATTTGGTCCTCATTCTTTTAATTGATGTTTTTTCATCCTTCGCATTTATTTTATTTTGCTTTTTAGAATTTTATTTTATTTTTCAAATTTTGGTCCTCATTTTTTTCATCACTCTTTTTCTATCATTTTTTTCATTTATTTTGTTTTCAATTTAGTCCCTAATTAGTTTCTTTCAATTATTTTTGGTGTAAGATTTAATCCTCATTGTTTTTTTTGTTTTTTTATAATTGAGGATTTTGCTTTGTTATTATTTATGCCAACAGGGTTTTCTTATTCTCATGACCTAATCCACAAGTTTTAATGATTTACCTGGTTTGGGTTTGGTATTTTTTTAAAATCCTTTTTAGAATTTATTTTTTTCATTTATCATTTGACACTGACTTATTGGTCTATGAGCTTTGTAATTTGTTAAACTTTCTTTTTTGTAGAGTTGTCCACATCTTATATCTCGGGTCACAAGTTAGTCGGGTTAAATTTTTTAGTTTAGTTTACGTCTAAAATTTAACGGTCTACAGGTTTAAGAGATTGAATTTGATTAACGAAGTTGAGACGAACATGGGTTTCTACGGTTTTTTTCCCATTCTTTTCCATTTTGTGGTCAATTTTAAAATAACATGGGTCGCCTTGCTTTTAGTTTTTTTTTTGCTTTGTTAAATTTAGATTTTCTAAAGGATTTTTTTATTGAATTAATTGATTTTATCATTCAATATTTAATTTTTTAGGTGTTGAGCTCCTTGGTTGAGTGCAAGTAAAAAAATTAATGGATTGCGGGTTTTAGAATTTAACTCGAGTTTCCAAAGTTTGCATCGTTTTGATATTTTTTCTCCGATGAAAAATATGGTTGGCCCTATTTTGGTTTTTTATTAAATTAAATTTATTGATTACATCACTGACATTTAATTTGAGGCTATACTTGAAGGAATTTTGTTTTTTGAAATTAGTATTCTTTGTTTATTTTTTTTCTATTAAGTTATCCCGGTATCATGTTTCGAGTCATGGATTCAACAGGTTCACTAGGTTTGGTTCAACCATTTTTTTCATTGTTTTTTAATATTTTTGGATCTCGAGTTAATGATCATAATCTTGGATTTTGTTTTTTTTTTTTTAAATATGCATGATCTCCATATCTTTTTTGTGATTGAAAAAAATAATAGATCTGCAGCGTTGCGCGAGCCACCCATCAAATAATGATCGCCTACTTGGTTTTGCAAGCGGGTTTTGACAACCTCATTTAATTTTACTGATGCTTTATTTTTTAATATTTTTTTTTATTAATTTTATTCATCTATATTTTTATTATAGAGGTTTGGCGATGTTGTAAATTTGTTTTCATTCTTTAAAATTTAATAATAATTATTGGACATTATTCTGTTACACTATAAAAAAAATCAACCCATCCATCTAGTTTTCTCGTGCTACTCGAATAGATAATTGAAGATAATCAAATGCAAACCCCCCGAATTTATTAGCAGTGCATTGTCAACTGCTGGACAGCATTGCAGCAGCAAGTGGGGCTCGAAGTGCCAACAATCGGCACAAAGTAGCCCGTGTCTCCCGTGGCAAACTTGATGTAACATCCTTCGTCAGTACTTTGGTTGGCTTCAATGCAAGAGATCCAGTGTGAAAGGACTTTCATCACCGTCTTAAACATACTTACAATTATGATTAACCAGATAATCAAACAATGCTTTTAGTACTTCTTTCGGCCATGGATGGCAAACCAACATGCAAGTTTTCCACTTCCTCCACACACCGACGCTGGCAAGTGATAGAAGTTTTAATATTCTTCAAACACATGAAAGTTTCCAGCTCAAAGCCAGGAAAGTACGTCGTGTCCAAATCAACATGTCTTTTTTTAATCTTCGAGACTGACCAAGGCTAGGCTATGACTCGTCTGTACGTTTCGACTTTTTCTAGGTTTCGAATCTCTAACCCTAGTCGGCTTTTGTTTTCAAGACAGAGAGTATCTAGGTTCATTTAAAAAAATATCATTGAAATCCAAACTTGTATTTGCATCCTCTCTTGTGTCTCCATTGTCATGGCCAGTAGCCGAGGTTTTTAATACACACTCACCAAAAAAGTCCGAATCGATGAAACAAATACTACAAGTCGGAGTCGGAGTACACATAATATCATCGAGTTTCTTAAAAGAGAAAACATATGTATGTTTGGAAATATAACTGTAGTTAATTTTTAAAGTGTTTTTTATTTAGAAAAGTATATTAATAATATTTTTTTATTTTTTAAAAATTATTTTTGAGATCACCAAAATAAAATGATTTGAAAATATAAAAAAATATATTAATTTAAAATAAAATAAAATTTAAATTTTTTTAAAAATAATTTTCAAAGGTGTTGTGAAAAGCCTATGAGGAAAGGATATTCCTTCTTGTTGAAAAAACGATTCCTGAATTCATGATGGAAAATAAAGGTGAGAAAAAGAAACAGATTAGAGAAGGCAAAAAGGGCCTCGATTGAAGGACTCGAAATCATAGCCCTATGAGGGGGGCGACTTGGACTAGTCAGAGGCAACCCATGCTGTTATTAGCTTCTTATGCCTAATAATGGGTGGTTTAATGGAGTGCTAGCAGACTAGGCTAAATCGAGACCAGGAATGCTGGTTGAAAGCCCAAGCCCAGTCTTTTTTCCTTGTAGTTTTGAGGACCTCATGGAAGCTGCCTTCTCCTCACTGTTCAAGCACCCCTTTCGCCACTAGACCACAAAAACATCAGTGTGGACAGAGACATGACAGGCCCCGAAGCATCTTAACAATTTCCTTCTCATCCTATATTTTTTTAATTTCAACTTTGAAGATTCTGTGACATGGATAAAGCCCCATGACCACACTGTTCATAGTCTAACATGGATGACGAAATACTATACGTTATTTATGAAAAAGTTCGAGACATACCTGTCCAAAAGTAGATAGACCCGTTACGACCTCTCACACACATACCGAGCATGATAAAATCTAGAAAAATAAGAGCGGTCAAAACTCAAAACTGTCTTGTTATTAAAAAGTGATAGCCGGGCCATGTTGTTGATCAAGGAAGCGATGAGCAGCTTCGAGGAAGCAAGAACAAGTCAAATTTGGCTTGGCAAAGCAGATTTTGCTTCAAAGAAAAGCTACAATGATGGATACACGTACTGTTGATAACAAGAAATTTAGGGGTCAAAGTCGCACGAGAAGCACTGAGAGCCTTCTCTTTTTCCCTTCTGTATCAGTGTGGAGACATTGAAAATAGACCAGAATTTAAAGAAAGTATGGGAGGCTCTCTCCACATACAAGCTTCACATGACCTTCGTGTGTCGGTCGACTAACACTGTAGAAGGTGAGATCTCCTGGCACAGGCAGCATTAACCGACACTTTCCTTATGGAAAAAGAGAGCAATGGACATACTGATGAAGCAAATGAGAGGTGCCATTGTGGACCCAGCATAGCAACAAAGAAACTTCCTCGATAATTAATATTAACTTATAAATTAATATAATAAATTTATTTGAGAAAAAACTATAAAACAAGTAAACACCCAAACAAAATATGTATATTATAAAAATATATAATAAAATTAACATTTTAAAATTATGTTCAAATAAAAAAAAGATAGATTTGTTTAATTAAGATGAAGAAAAGCTTAATAAAATTTGAATCAGAATACGGATGCTGACAAACTAAGTATTATGTTGAAATTGAGGGGGGTTGGTGACTATTTGTTGCAGAAAAAAATGGACAAGGAAGAAGTAGAAATGGAGGAGGGGGAGAGGAGGGTCGAACACCATGTCATAAATTAAATATTACTGATGGTAAATCCGTCGATAATACTATTGGTAGAAATGCAACGTCACCGTACGATTTGTTTTCTTGAATCCCACTGTAATATTGTCCTTAATATTGTCGGAATATATCGATGGATGTTTTCTTCCATTGGGATATTCACTGATGAATTTTACAGTCGGGCTAATTTTATTGGCAATGTTGTCTGTAAAACTTACACGGCATTGTACTATTTGTCTTTTTTTATTATTATTTCTTTTGTCACTGTGATTTTCTCGATATATATCGTGAGAATATTCATGTCGGTGTTTAGTGACAGATTTAAGAATTACAAAATTCGATCGGTAAATATCAACACAATAAACCGATAAAATTTGAATATGGTAGTGTAAGAAGTCTCATCATGTAGGGTTTTTTTTTCAGATTTTTAAAATATAAACAAAGTCTTTTGTTTTGGATTTTTCTAATGAAAAAAAAAAAACAACAATCTTTGTGTCGGACTTAGAAAAAGTATTTTGTTTGATATTGAAGAATTTTGACAGAGATATTTCAATTTCATTTTTTATGTGCTTTTATTCAATCCTTGATTAGCTTGTTGTTTAGTTTTGAAAAGTAAAATTTGCATTAATATCTTAGTTTTGGTATACATCAGCTTGTTTTCAAGTAGAGAAATGCATATGTTTTATGTAGATTTAATATCGATACGTAGAAATTTTCTTGAACTTAATACTTAATCATAGAATTTTAAAAAGTCCCCCGACTTACTCTAAAATCTGGAGATTAAGTTGATAAATTTTTCAAAAACATTATCTTAATTAGGAATCTCCTCAAATCTACTTTCGAGAGAAAGTGTTGATCACATCTAGGATGCTGAGGTGGTGACCCATTCTCCCATCCTCAAGCCGTCTTAGCTGGTAAAGAATTCAAAACCTAGTATTACATATTATCGAGCAATTTGTTTAGTCAAAGGGCCGAGATAACTTCTACAAGCAGCACTGGTTAGAATTAGATAGAGGCAATAAAGTATCATGGCGGCCTGTTTCAGAAATCGATTAAAAAAAGATAATCATGCATGCACTGGATCATAGCGTACGATTCTTTATGCATCAAAAGACAAACTCAGAGTGGCGCGATTTTAGCTGCCATGCACCACAAAGGAAGTTTAATTAATTATAATCACACGAAAAATAGTGCATTGGCAGGAATAATTTATCCAGTGCGCTGTGATGAATTGTTAGTTTCAAATTTAAAGCAAACATAATCTCTAATAACAGCTAATCAAGTACAGTAATAGTATGACATGAAGAATGGACTTGGATTTAACGGGTTCAAGTTTTTTCAGAGCATTAAAAATTTACATGATCGTTAACTTTAGAGTTCATGAAATAATCAAAATACGCATAAATAGGCTCATATCAGGTAAATAAATAAATAAAAAAGAGTATAGTAATAGTATTATATGCCCGATACATGGTTATGCCCGTGAAGTGGCTCTCCACTACAGAGGAGATCCGATCCTAGCTAAATTAAATACTAGTATTTTACATCGCAGCCTGTGATACAGAATCATGCGTTACTGTATCTTCATACATGTTTCCTCCTCTCCACATACGACGCGATCCCACGTATCAGAGACAAAAAAATGGAACCAGTTGTTTCTGAACATACTATAAGGCCATGCACCATCCCCTCAACAACGCTTTCCCAGTCAAGTCCGTGTATGGCTAGCCCTCTGTGTCCCCATTATGCCCATGGAAGGGATCCAAGCGGTCCTCGGACCACAGCTAGCCTCGCCCATACAAAGTCATACATTGGGGCACAAAAGGTCTCGCTCGTGATGGGGTCGGACTTTATGAATGTCTTGGTGGGTCTTCGATTTAATTATTGGAGTAGAAGACCATCCACCCAGCTTTCAAATGCTTGACAATAAATATTTCCCTTCTGAACAATATGTGCTCGGTCTTTTTCAAAAGCCTGGCCATGTATGAGCAATCCGAGGACCCAGGGGGTAGAACCTAGAAACATAATTATAGCAAGAATTTAAGAACAGGAAATCCTTTACTCATCGTTGATGGTATTCGACCGTTTTATAAATCTGTTGATCGAGTTCGGTCGGCAGGTGAAGGGTCTTTCTGTAAGGTTTTTAAAGTCTTTGAAAGAAATTTCAAGGAAAATATGATTTATAATCGTTCGTACATTTTTATTATGCACGAAAAGGGGGGAATGCCGAATGTGTATCTGGTTCGGTATCAATGACGCGACAACACCTGATGGTGGATAACTACATCCCAGGAATAACGAGTGAGTTTTTTTTTTATTGTTTTTTAAACTATTTTTTATTTTAAAAAACATTATGTTTTAGATAATTTTTTTGATAGTTTTGATAAAAAAATATAAAAAAATAATTTTAATATATTTTTGAAAAACACTAACTAAATTCTAGTATAGAAACTGATTCGTTGAAAAACTATGGTTTGGTGCCAGAATTAACACTCCTCCAGAATTTGACACCGCCATGCCCTCCATGGCTGGTAGCGGTATCATAATTGCACTTCTGAAGATATTTCAATACTAGCATCTGCAGTTGTTAACCGCTATGGATTAGAGTCCACTGGCATATTCGCCCACGGCTGTGGATTGAATTTTTTTTTTTCATTTAAAAAAAATATAAAGGGAATGAATTTTTTTTAAGAATATTATTAAATTTAATTAAGCAATTTGATTTTAAAATCTATCAACTTGGCTTTTTACCTAACTCGAATTTCAAATTAAACTATGTGAAAACCGATCCAAAATAAATTATTCAATTTAATAAGTTAAAAGACAACTTGGATGACTAGTAAAAACATAACATAACTTTTAAAAAAAACTTTAAGATAACAATTTTTTTATATTGAGACGATATCAAATTGGATCGACCTTGGTTACCCTGCGACCTGGATTATAGACTTTAATAGGTCTAATAACTTTGTTGTTTTTATAAATTATTTTAGTTTGTTTAATTTTATGATAACATTAAATACTTTCAAAATTAAGTATCAATCTAACAAAAATATTTATTTGAGATTATGATAATCTTATAAAAAGTAGAAAAAAAATAAACCATGAATGAATAAGAGTGAAATAAAAAAAACAATTAGAAAAATTAAAGAACCAAAATTAAAAAAAAAGATATTAGGTTTGATGGGTAAACCCACTAAACCCATAAATTAGGTAACCTGGGTCAACACGTCAAACCCACAAACTGAGTAATGGAATCCATTGGGATTAATAATTAACTTGTTGTTTTTTTTTCTAAACTATTGGTTCTTTAACTATATGATAACAAAAATAGACGATCGCAAAATCGAGCGTCAAATCAATATTGAGATCTTTTTTTAAGATTATGATAAATTTATAGAAAGAAAAAAAAAAAAAATATTATGAAACTCAATTTTCAATCAGTCTAATATTAAATGATAAAATAAAAATAATAATAAAAAAAAAGTTAAACTCGCCATACCCATCAACAGGCCCATGAACTTTCTAAAATTTAATAACATGTGTTTTTTTCGAAACTATTTTTTTAACTATATGATAAAAAGAAAAGTAGACAATAACATAATCGAGTTCAATTAGAAAAAAAGTACCGTGCTAAACCCACAAATTAGAACAACCATGATTACCTTGTCAAACTTGCAAACCTGATCATTGACTCCATAGAGTTTATTAAACTAGTTTTTCTAAAAATCATTTTTTATTTAACTAAATGTTTTTAAAAATAGATCATACCGCGATGTTGGGATATTTTTCCGATACCAACCTGATACTAAGATATTTTTTTAATACTGCAATAATCATATAAAAAGCAAATTAAAATAAATTATTAACTCTAAACCCCTATAAAAACATCATTTAAGGACTAAATTAAAAAAAATCAATAACAAAAAAGAGCAAAAAAAAATAACACTAAAATAAATTATCAACTCTAAATCCCCATAAACATATCATGTAAGGACTAAATAAAAAAATTAATAAAAAAAGGGGTCAAAATAAATAAAAAAACTCAACACTATGGATTACTATTGTAATTCATAATGCTAATAAGTGTGGGAAACAGTGTTATTCCCACACCTTTTAGCTTTATTTATAATTTGTTATCGTGGAAACCTTCCTAGTCTTTAGTACTGCTTTGAGATTGAATTTTTAGAACCATGTCCTTGTTTTTTTAAATATTTTTTTGTTTTTAAATATATCAAAATAATATATTTTTTTATTTTTTAAAATTTATCTTTTAATATTAACACATCAAAACGATCTGACATAAAAAAATATTTTGAAGCAAAGAAAGAAAGAAGTTTTTTTTTCACAAGCGTTTTGAAACGCAAAAATAAACGGGCCTTTTAATCTATTTGGCAACACGATCGGCTGTGTGTTTGTCAAAAATCTAAATTTTTTTATGTTTTTTTTTTTATTATTTTGATGTACTAATATTGATATCAAAAATAATTTTTTGTAAAAAAAAATATTTTAATATATTTTAAAATAAAAAAAATATTTTTAAAAATCACCGTTACTCTATAAACAAACCCTACAGAGTAACTGCTAAAAGCAATTAATTGTGTTGCTGACTGCTAATCTAGCACGCGGCATATGTGGCTCTATTGTTAGGATATTATATATTTATATATCATTCAAAGATTTAATTCGTTGCCTTGCATGTTAGATGTCCAATGAAGGATAGGATAAAATTCTTTGTTCATTACGGAGGGCATAATTGGTATCACCAAAGGTCGTTGCTTTCTTTTATTATCTTCTAGAGATTATATTTAGACAATAATTATCAACACAATAATCATAAGATTCAGACAATAAATATTACTTGTCAATCTCGAATGTATTGTAGAACATAATATAAAATCCAATATCATAGCTGACGTGAATATTTATTTTTATAAAAAAGTGCCGGTGTTCGTATTCTTGATCGGCTGCCTTTACCCTAGATGTCCTCTCGAGCTCCATGCATTTTCCTGTGAGAGATTAACATTGTTCACAGCAACCACTCAACCACTCGAGCGTTAAAAGTCCTAAGACCTAAAGTCACGCTCCAGGTCACCCTGGGAAGCACGATCGTGTAATTTGAGAAATTGCTTAATCATGGGGTCAAGACCTTTGATTCTATCTTTAATCATGAACAACAAGCCGATGTTTACACGCTTAAGGTCATGGCGTGTTTGTTAAAAATTACCAGCTCGTCAATGGAATAGTGGAATCACTTTACATTATGTCAAATAAGTTTGTCCAAGGGCACTAATTAAGCGTTAATAACCATGTTTTTTCTAAAGTAACGAATGTTAAATCATTATCATCATGAAAAGAAATTTAGGGCAACTAGAGATTTCCACACGTTTTCTTTGAATCCCACCACACAAGCAATGAGACAAGACCTCTGTGGGGTTGCCCTATTATGGGAACTAGGACCCCGATGCATCCATGTCACTCTGCCAGAAAAAAAGAGAGAGTAGTAGTTGAGAAGGTGTAGCAGAAACTTTACACCAAATACGACACATGGGCTGTGGATTTTCGCACCGCACCCTTGTGAATCTTTTTTTTTTTTTTTTTTTTGATTATCGTGGTTGTCCGGGCCAGTTTGTGCGCACCGGCCCCGAAGTTAACAACCATGTAAGCCTCCAGTGGCCATCATATGAGCAACCACAGGGTTCGAATCTGAGACATAAGAGGGAGCAAACCCCTTAATCCCAAGCTTTTACCACTGAACCACCACCTAGATGGTTCCGTTGTGAATCTTTAATAATACTACTGCAGTGCCTAGTCAATGGGGCTCGAGAGGTGGGGGTCGTGCTGTGTTGATGTTTTCACAGATTCACATGGTTTGCACCGTTGGTTCCACATGAAGTACCTGAGCAAGGAAGAGGAAGCGACTCATTAGGGTCATGGTAGGTGGGCAGCACATGGGTCCATGCTTTGTTTCCCTCTGTGTTCCTATCAGATTCTTATCAAGAGCGAATAGAAACTATGTTTTCAAGAAAAAAGATGACGATCTTGTTGCAATGTAACTATTGAAGAAAGACATGGGGAACTGTGGACTGGATTTTTATTTTATTTTTTCCACGGACTCTTAGGTCTTCATAATCTTGTTTGACATGGACAAATTTCCGTGATTCTGGATTTGATCCTCCTCTTCGTACATGATCATCTTCAAGCTCAAAGCGGTTCGATATTGATTAAGAATCATCATCTGGGAAGAATCCACGTCTTAAATAAACTAGTTAACGTCCATTAATGACTCAAAGGGCGAGTCCCAAAATTTGGTTTGTTGCTTTTAAGTCGTAGCTGAAATGCTTGAATCTTTGGCAGGATTTAAGTTTTTGAAGGTATTAAAGACCTCAACAAATATAAATTGAGCTAATAATTAGTGGAACAAAATTGTTTGATTGGCTATTAGTACAGTAAATCATTAATGGCCGATTTAATTAACCCCTGTAATTTGGTAGGTGGGATTTCATAAAGCATGCTCGAGCATTAAATTCTCAATAATAATAGTCTCACTGAGAATTCTTCCATCACGATCACATAACGTTTCGAAGAATCCTCAATCTAGTTAGGAAACAAATAGACATAAACCGCGTTGAGAGATAATGGAAAAATAATACAAACCAGTCATCCTTTTCTACAGATTATTCCAACCAGCCCCCCAAGATTTTAAGATTAAGCCAAATAGCTACGAGATTAATTTATAGTCTCGATCCCTCGTAGTTTTCTAAAGTGCTCGTTGTGATAAGGAGGGCAGTGAGAGAAATCCTCGGATCAGACTAGCCTGGACTCAATCGTGGGAGACACGGACACACGAGCCGTCGTTATATTCTCGGCACTACAAGCAGTAAAAAGAGAATGTTTATCACATGGTCAGATCAACCCTTTAATCAAAATCTTCGAGAGAGCAAGTAGTGGGCTCCCTCTGTAGAATACAGAATTTCCTACTAAGCAAAACAACCCGTTTTATAACAAAAACTATAGGAAGTAAAACTAATTTGCTGCCCATAATTAACACAGAGAAGGGAAACTGCCATCAAAATTAGCATTCATTGCTCATGGTTTTGATGTATTGGCGAAACATGATGTGGGCTACATTACCTGGTTCCACCTGTCTAAAGAATGATTCAACAGCTTGAAAACCTCAGCACTTTGCCCACTAAACGCCCTGCCCGAATCAGTGCCAAAAATATTTCCAAGTCATGTTTCACAAAAAATTAAGAAGTGGCAAGGATTTATACTCCCAAAAAAGCAATTAAAGAAATCATATTCTTCAGGCTTTCCTAATGACCAAACTGACAAATCCCTCCGACCCCTCCTCCCCACAATAAAAACTGACCTATTCAGAGTCATACGCAAACTGACAAGTCTCTCTGATCCCTCCTATCCCTTCTCTTCACAATAAGAACTGACCTGTTCAGATTCACACACACACCTTGGAATTGAATTTTCCTATTCTTTCTAGCCCACCTTTTCCCCCCCTTTTTTTGTGTTATATTTACTCAAAACCAAACAAACACCCCCTCTGAAATCTCTGACCCGATAGTTTAGACACAAAATCTGCATGTGTACGTCGTTTCTTTAAAGACCCTTTAATAATAATATATGGTTTTATGCGTATAATAGTAGAGGTAGACCTTGTATAAAAAAAGAAAAAACTGGTATCCTAGGGCAGTCTCTTTTCCCTTTTTCCAAGTCTTAGCAGTTACTTTTATCGTATCTCTTTCTATTATTATCACAAATCACCTCCTATATATAGATTCATCCTTCCATTTATTTTCCTGTCCCTTGTTGTCACGGAGCAGAGATCAGGAAGAACTTAAAGTCTTGGCTTTCGAGAATCCCAATTCATTTCAAGAACTCTATTATTTGGTCTTGGGGTTTTGATAGGGATCAGGATTGGTTTTGTGGTTATTGAAGAATGGCGATACAAGCACAGTTTCCATATTGTGGAGGGTCACAGGATTTGATGGATTATGGGTGTGGAGGTTTGAATCAGTACTTCAATGTTCAGCAACAAAAACAGCAGCTGCAGCAGCAATGCAACACGCATCAGTTACTAAATTATCAGCTTCAGAGGAATCAAAATCTTTTCTTTGACAATACTCTTGCTTCTGCTTCGAAAAACAACAGTGATCATCTTTCAATGGGTACCATGGCCTCCTATGATGAGAAGCAAAGACAAGAGATTGATCACTATATCAGACTGCAGGTTTGGCCGCATACCAATATTTTTTTTTTTTTTGCAGTTTCATCGTTATTTTTGTGTTATTTTAATTTAGACTGATCATTTTTTTTGTTTGTCAAAACAGAACGAGAGACTGAGATTGGTGTTACAAGAGCAAAAAAGGCAGCAGCTTTCGTTATTGTTAAAGAAAGTAGAATCAAAGGCCCTGCCGATATTGAAACAAAAGGATGAAGAAATAGCACAGGCAGCTAAAAGAACGGTGGAGCTTGAAGATTTCTTGAAGAAATTAGAGTTCGAGAATCAAACATGGCAAAGAATGGCTCTAGAAAATGAAGCCAAAGTTATTTCTCTCAACAACACAATTGAACAACTGAGAGAAAATGCATCCAGTTGTTTTAACAATGGGGCAGAGGATGCAGAGTCTTGCTGCGATGTTAGCAGAGAAGAGGAATGGTTTCTTGATGACGCTGATGATACGGCAAGAAAGATGGTGATGGTATGCAAGAGATGTAATTCTAGGAATTCGTGTATTTTGTTCCTTCCTTGCAGGCACCTTTGCTCATGTAAAGCTTGTGATGCCTGTCTTGATGCTTGTCCAGTGTGTCAAACACCAAAGAAGGCTAGTATTGAGGCTTTAATGGTTTAGATTTTCAAGAAATTTTCCGGGAAAAGTGAAAGTGAGATAGAAAAAGAACGGGAAAGGGATCGAGAATTGATGACAGGATGTGCATTTACTCCTTACTAGGGGGGGTATTGGATCTTCTTTTTCTTTTTCTGTTCAATCTCTTTAGTTATTTTTTCTTTTGCCTTTTTAGGGCCTCGACCCTTATGTGTTCATAATTGTACTTTAAACAAGTAGCAAGAAATCAATCAAACATCTCGGACACGATTACAGGACCAAGAGGAGAGCATCTTCTCCTTTCCTTTGAAGGATTCATTACTTTTGTACTCCTTGGGGTTCAATTTCTTTTGTCTGTTTGATTGGATTATTCATTCACACCAAAAGATTTTTCGCCAATTGTCTTGGCAGAGGCAGTGACCAGAGAGAGATTGAAAGCAATGTCAGATTCTCGCTAACCTATCTGTGTATCTGTATCGTGTTGTTGGAAAACTTAAGATTTGAGGATAGATGAAGTCATTTCAATAACATTTGTCTAATTTTATAGTTTCAGTTTTTTTTTAATAATATAAATATATTTTATAATCAATTAAAATCAGAATCTCTTGAAAATTCATATATTATATAATTTGTTTCAGAATTGAAGAATTAAAAATTAATTCCCTAACACCTTTCTCTCTTGAAATAAGGTTTTTTAAAAATAGAGCAATTGGGGTAAAAAAATATATTTTCACTAGTTTATATGTGCTAATTCTTGTGGTGAAAGTTTTGTATCAATAAACAGTACTTTCTTAATTTTTTTCCCTACAAGAAAAGCCCACTAATATGAAAATTGATGAGTAATTTAATCTTTTTAAAAACATATGAAAAAATAAAATGGAAGTAATTAGAGTAATATAAGACACAAAATTAATTTCATTTTATCTCTTTCAAATATATAAATTCAAATTATTTATCAAATAAATTCAAATCAAATATTATAATTAAATTAAATTACAATAGATAATTGATTTCAAACAACCTATAAATTACTAAACTACGGTGTGAAGAAACAAAAATAAAGCTTTCTTTTATAAAATTAATTTGCTTAACTATAATTTAACAAGGGTTGATTTTGGTATTTATTTAGGTTCTTTTATAAAAATAATTTATTTTAATTTCAATTTTATCATTCATAATAAGATTATTGAATTAATGACACAATTTTTTTAATTATTTAATTTAATATTAAATTGTTTTATAATAAAATTTAAGTTTTTTATTTATGTTTTATTGTAACATATAATCATTGATTTTAACAGGGGGGGAAAATCAACTGGGACGGAGAGCGGCACAGATCTAGTAAATACTATAGTTTGAAGAGCTTGCAAATCAAGTCAATTCGACGTGCTAGACCGATACATGTGTTCACACCTCATATATGCAGTGAAAATACATTATATTAGTCTGTAGACAGGAAGTCTACGACTGATTATCTGGGATTCTTTCGATCCTATGCCTTCGTTCTGAAGAGCTATATTTCCTCTCTCTGTATTTGAACCTAACAGCTCTGCAAACCCCGGCTCGGCGGCTCCGATTCAAGATTGTTAGCTTTTAAAAAAGTAAAAAGGCCACCGATCTACACTTTCCTTTTACAGTGCAATTCTGTTAATTATTCAAAGGATAAATTATAATGTCCCTGAGAGTCTCAGGCCATTATTGCACCTTTGGAACTACGTGTGATACATGAAATTTTATTTTTTTTTAGATTTTCTTTTTATCTTTTCAAGATAATTTTGATATATTGATATTAAAAATAGTTTTTTTAAATAATAATAAAATAATATTTTAATATGTTTTTAAATAAAATATACTTTAAAAAACAATCATTATTACACTTTCAAAAAACTCTTTAATATCTCATACCTTAATATCTCGTAGCTTACGCTAATTATTATTTTTGTTAGCTATATAATGTTTGCTTTTTATCTAAACCTGTATTTTAGACTTAATTACATAAAAATTAAAATAATATCTTTTTTTATAAATGAAGATTTGTTTTTTATTTGTTTTTCAAGCAAAAATATATTTGATAATAATCTTTATCAAACATATATATTTTTAAAATTATTTTTTTAAACCACGAAATGTGAATGCCAAGCCCACACTAGATAAATTTAGTACCAAATGGCAATTATGATTTTATAGGGGTAAATTATTCATGGCAGTCCAGAATCACGCCTTGTTTTGGGGCCTAATAAGTCTGGTTAATAAAAAAAAAGAGCCTAATTAGTCAACTTAAGACCATATTATCTTTTATTCCACGCGAGTCATTAGGTTATTTTGCATCCATCGCTTCAAATTATTATTGTGTTCGCAACTCATCGTGAAGTTGATGAAATGACAAGCAAGAAATCATCAAATATAAAAATTTACCTCAATCGTGGGATGTTTAAAAGTGTGATAACAGTTATTTTTTAAAGTAATTTTAACTTGAAAATTCATTAAAATATTTTTTTATTTTAAAAAAATACTTTTAACATCAGCGTATCAAAACGATAT
This sequence comes from Populus x sibirica, assembly GCA_019202695.1. Lineage (NCBI taxonomy): Eukaryota > Viridiplantae > Streptophyta > Magnoliopsida > Malpighiales > Salicaceae > Populus > Populus x sibirica. The sequence continues at coordinate 3,513,936 of JAGMVL010001134.1, forward strand.
AAAAACATAAAAAATAATTAATTTAAAGTAAATAAAAAAATTAAAAATTAATTTTTTAAAAAAATATTTTTAAAACACAAAAATAAACCGCATCCATTCGTCTCTCCACCTCTGGCCCTCTTATGCATTGCTCTGGAGATCAAGATGATGCCATAACACCATCTACCATTGTAAGAACTAACTTGTATTGTGACATGATCGTACGTGGAAGGAAAACGCTATCCATGCTAACTAAAACCCTAATTAAGCAACTAGACACAGGTAATAAATAACAGAACCATTTTGACGGTCTACAAGATTTAATGGACAAACAGTTATAAAACTTGAATTATGAAAGAAAATAGTGTAAAGATCATGATTTCAATAAACTAGTTTGAAAATACAGCAAGCAAGATATATTTTGAAGTGATGGTGTACTGTTTTACTAGCATGCTGAACACATGCAAGTAATCTTTCCGATACGTAAATCAACTATACGGAGAGAGACGAGTGGATTAAGACTTGATTTAATTAATGTTGAAACTTCTTTCCGACAGGTTTGCACTTGAGTACCACGTTTAATTAACCATTAACGTTTGTTGGCATTACCGCTTTAATTTATTTTAATCATGATGATAATTCAAGGCTTCTCAGATAAGTCAGTGGTGGGGTTCAATGGCAGTTTTGTAATTGTACATGTCTCCTCGTACGGTGGGCCCTCCGTATTTCCCGCTGATTATTGTGGCCGTACAGCTCTTCTTCCTTTTCTTTTTCCCTTTTTTTTTTTTAGTTTGCTGTGGTGAATTGTATTGTATCTCATATGCCCCTCTACGTTTGTCCCGTTTGATTTTTATTCTCTGGTGGGCCCATTTCTTGGTTGATGTAATAAAAATTGAGTTGTTTTGATTAAGGTAATTTATAAATGTTGTTCAGCAGTGTTGAGAATATTTTAATGTTTTTTTTAGTTCTGAATTATTGTTTTAATATTTTTTTATTGTTGTGATGTGTTGATATTAAAATAAATTTAAAAAAATAAAAAAAATAATTTTAATGTATTTTAAATAGAAAAACAGTTTAAAAAGCAATATCTACTACACTCTCAAACATGCCTTAAGTGATCAAGTTAATTATAATTTAGTGCTAGTAGTTTATTATTATTCGAGCTATGCCGCAGGTCAGATCAATTTTTTTAACATGAGAAAAATATTAATGTATTGTTAATGTGTTTTTTATATGTATAAAAATAAATATATAGAGATTGACCCAAGATGATCTCGTCTATTTAATAGATTCAAAGATAATGTGACGACCGATAAAAATATAATTTGACTTAATAAAATTAGAACAACATTATTTTTTAAGAACTAAAACAACAATATATTTGATTGACTCGGATCAACCTGAGTTAACTTGTCAAATTCGTTTTTCAGGTCATAGGACCTTAATAACCCTATATAAAACAATTTTTTTTTTTACTAAACTCAATTCTCAATCAACCTAATATTGAATGATAAAATTAAAACAAAATTCAACTAAAAAAAGTCGAGTCAACTCGAGTTAACCTGTCAAACAAGGGTTATGAAACCAAGATAATCCTGTATAAAACAAATAAAAAAAATCATGAAACTTAATTTTCAATCAATCTAATGTTAAAGGGAGATTTAAAAAAAAGACATAAAAAACCACTTGGATTAACTCGAGTCAACCAGACAAACCTGTAACCAGATCATGCAACCAAAATAATCTCATAGAATGCAAGCAAAAATAAATAAAGTATCAAGTCTAATTCTCAATCAACCTAATATTGTACGATGAAATTAAAAAAATATTCAACTAAAAAAAAGAAAAAAACCTTGAGTCAACCGGCCTAACCTGTGACCTGGTTCATAATACCCCGTAACCCCATAAAAAGCCAAAAACGAAAATATAAATTCTAATTCCCAACCAACCCAATTTATAAGGATTAAATTAAAAATAATATAAAAAAATTAAAAAAAAAACTCGAGTCAACCTTAGTTAACCTGCAAAATTCAGGTTAAGAGACCGAAATAACTCCATAGATATTGAATAAAAAAGATTATAAATTATGACTCCCAATCAATCCAATGTTGAATGATGAAATTGAAAAAAATAAAAATAAAGAATGGACAAAAAAATAATCCGAGTCATCTCGACTAACCCATAAAACTCATGACCCGAGTCATAAGACCAAAATAACTCCATAGAAAGCAAATAAATGAAGCTTATAAATTTTGATTACCAATCAATTCATAGTTAAAGGATGAAATTAAAAATAAAAATAAAAATATACAAAAAAATAACTCGAGTTAACACATCCGACCCACAAAACTCGCGACGTAGATCATGAGGCTGAGATGACTCTATCAAAAGCAAATAAAAAAAATATAAAATTTTATTATCAATCAACCTAATTTTGAAGGATAAAATAAAAAAATTATCACAAAATAAATAAAAATGACCTGAGTCAACATGATTAACCCGCAAAACTCGCAACTCGAATCATGAGACGAGGATAACTCTATATAAAGTAAATTGAAATCAACTATGGAGCCCTATACCCAATAAATCTAATATTAAAAGATAAAATTAAAAAAATTACAAAATTCATCTAAAAGTTTGAATACTAAAATGAAAAAGTGCTTAAGCCAAGCTGTTTTAATTTATGTTAGTAAAAAACTAATTAATTCCCCTAGTAAAAAATAATGAGATTTAATTTTAGCTTCAGTTAACCATATTTGATTCAATGATATTTTATTTTAAAACATGTTTTCTTTTCTGTTAATCTTTAGATCTTATCTATTTTGTTTTTTGTTTTTAAAATATTTAAAAGAAAAAATCAAAATGGATAAAAATATAAAACTATGAATGGATCTAGAAATACAAGAATTAAATATATAATTTTAAAATCTATAAAAACTAATTATTTAATTTTACTAAATCACAAGGATCAAGTTATAATTAACTTTTAATGACTTTTCAACACATCATATATATATATATATATATATATATATATATATATATATATATTGTAAGAAGAAATTAACCATTTTTATAACTCAAAACATCCGTTTTGCCCCTCATGTTTGTGATAGATAGCCGATTTACTCCTTTCAAAGCTGATTTGATTGACAATGAAATTGATAAATTCTGAATTGATATCCTAAATAGACATTTAGAAAAAGACTAAAATAGTTTCTTTTAAAAATCTAATTATTTTTTCCTTGAAAAACATTCCACCTTCATGTACTCATACTGTTCACCATCATTCATGCTAGTTGACCAATGGATTCTCACGTGAAGATTCAAGAGCTGATTTATGTTTTTGAAAAAGCTCAATTCGATCCTCATATTTTTTAAAAATGCAACCTGGTCCCTTTTTATTTAGCTAATTTATACAAGTTACTGATCGTAACAAAACCAATGTTCTGTCGATTCCGGTGTCGAGTGACCAAAATCGAAATACATGAGGTGGGGTGACCATTTGCTGAAGCAACAAAGGGAAGAAGAAGAAGAAGAAGAAGAAGAAGAAGAAGAAGATTTGATGCCCAGGTCTAGAAGATGCCCTTATCTAGCTTTAAGGACATTAATGCTTGGCTTGTACCAGCGTCAGAGTTCATGGATAAAGACGATCATAATATGTAAATGATGAACTGGATTCGGAGATATGGGTTTTGTCTGGTTATGGCTGAGCTACTAGTAGCCTTTTAGTCTGTCTGTGAAATTGTTTTTTTTGTTTGTAAATAAGATGATCTATAAAGATAATCTTGTTCTTGTTTCCAAATGGAAGGATATTGTATTCCAAAATAAAGAATTTTTGTTCATGACTGTTTACTTTTTTTGGCATAAAGGGGGGGAAAACAACTAATCACGCAAGAAAATGACTTCAATTTTATCTGCTTCAAGCAAAACGACGAATGCCTGGAGAAGAAAGATCACAAATTCCCTTGCGATGAGAGTGCATGAGCTGAACTCGATCAATACCTGCAACCAGAGACATGATATTTTGAATAGGAGAAAAAGTGAAGGTGCCAGGTGTTTGAAGTAGTCTATAAACAACTAATTGCCTCCGTAGAATCAGATTCAATACTATGGATAATCATACTTTTTACGCAACTTATTAGCTTAGCTCGAGAGGTTAAATTTTTTTTTTAATTTTTTGGTAACGCGGTATATTTTGGATTGTTTTGATGTGCTGATGTCAAAAATAATTTTTTAAAAATAAAAAAAATATCATTGGCATGCGTTTCGACACGAAAAGTTATTTGAAAAGCAACCGCAATTACACTGTCAAACAAGAATAGAAGGACTAAAGGTAAGGTAGGGTGATAATCTAATATGCATAAATTTAATAAAATTTCAAGTCTAAATGATATGAATTTGGTTTTATTTTTAAATTCAATATCTTTGGACTCGGCTTAATACGGAGCCCAAACATTTGTGGGTCTGGCAAGGTGTCAAATCCAACTCTCTTGGGTTTGATTACCGGCCAAACCCGGGCGCATGTTGATATGACAAGATGCGAGATTCAAATCTCTCGAGCTCGATTACAAACTGAGCTCAAGGACACGCGAGTCTGATAAAATGTCAAACCTAACTCTCCTAGGCTCGACTACACGTTGAGCCTAAGCACATTTAAGTCTGGAAAGATGTCAAGCCCAATATTTTTAGGTTTAGAATCATTCCAAATTCAAACATATATTCAATGTTCTTTATTGACCTTATATTGGGTCACAAGGTTATTATTAAAATCTTTATAAAAGCTTTGGATAATCATTTTCATACACCTCCATATGCATAAAAGTTCTTTAAGAGTCGATTATATTTCAATCAACATTAATGCCACGATAGAGTTATTCTCATTAACATTAATGCTGTGTAATAATATATTTCTATTAGCATTAATATTATTGTAAGGGGCTTTTTCCTTACTAAGATATTCAAGAGTAAAAGACTTTTGACAATTTAAGAAAAACAATAAGGTTTAACGTATATGGGTTATAAATACCCTCCAAGCTACTTAGATAAATAATTCATGATTTTCATTCACCTATTATATATTATCAAAGCATTTATCATGTAAAAGCTAAGAGCAAGTATTCTTCTTAGAATTTAATACTTTTCTCCTCATTTATTACATTTTTTTACAGTAAGGTTATTGATTTAATCATATCAAAGGGTTCTTAACCTCACAAAAAAGACACTGATTTGTAGAAATTGAGATTTTTACCACTAATCCTCTGCTTTTCTAGTCCCTGGAAATGAAATACTGATGTTAACATATAATCATTCACTTTTGAAACACTCAAACTTTATTCCTGAGCATATTAGTTCCTGGGATATCATCGCAATCTCTAAACAATCGTTTGCAAGAGAGAGACCTTGTCAAATTGCCTAAAGCTCTACTGACATTGTAGTAGTAGTTTCAACGAAAGAACAACCGCATTACCCTGGTTACCACTTCAACTTCCATCAATACTAACTTCAATCACCCATAAGGAGGCTGCTGCCATTGGACTACTTTTCTTGTCGAGCACCTAAAGTATTATCATAAGAAGTACCGAGGCAGCTTTTACAATCACTTACTAAAAATCAATCTGTCGAACCCGAGAAGGAAGTGGCAAGAACTCACCTCTAATCACCTCACCATCCCGGGATGCCCGAGTAATGTCAAACACATTCCAGTCAGCAGCAGGAATTACATGCATCTAGACACAGCTCGGACTGTTGTATCGGTTTCTTTTCTTCATCTAGAGTATACAGAATTATCAACCAAATTCCTTTCAAATTAAACCTTACTAGTTAAAAATCTGTTCCAGACTGCAAGCCAAAGAAAGAACTTGTGCTTATGGGCAATCCGACGATTCCAAAGCCAAGGCCAATTATCATTGAAATTCAAACTTAATGAGAAATAAAATTTAATCTCATAACTTTGATGGGAAAAGAATGACCTTTTCAATTTTGTATCACAATAGTAAATAAATAAAGGAAAACTGAGTAGAGAATAATTTTTCCCCCCTATTGAATAAAAATCATTGGCATTTCTCTTGGAAATCCTCCTCACTTTTTTTTTCTGAAAATCCCAGTCATTGAATCAATTTACTTCAGAGATCTAATGGCACAATTTTTCAAAATATTCATGGAGGAATGGTCTAGAAAAAGGTTAAATAGAAAAGAAAAATAGAGGGAGTAATTTTTTTTTTCCTGGGCCGAGGCCCACCCGTACCCATCTACCCCAAAGCCGAGAGAAATGAAGCACCAAGCGACAACAGCACCGAGTCCATTTCACTTTCACCTTCCAAGATAAAAAACAGATTCCCCATTACTACCACCCTTTTCAGGCTGGCCTCGTGGCGTCCAGCTCCCTCTCTGTCCCATTCAAATCCACTTGCTGATTGTCAAAATCCTAAAAACCCAAAATTGAGTCTTAACCCACAATTAACTCCTCAAAATAAACGGAACCCATATCTTCTTTTCTGGGTTTCATTGCTGTGCTACTTCGCTGTCTAGTCCAGTCATTTCTGCTACCTCTGTATTGTCACAGGTCAATTTAATGTTTCTTTTCATGGCTTTTTTCTTGGAAACTGTGAATGTGAATAGTTAATGTTATGCTTTGTTCTGATATATTGGGGCTGGTTTGTTTTGTTTCTTGCTATTGTTGTTGTAGTTGTAATAGAAAGCGTCTCCAATGGCCAAGAACAATAAGTCAGGACCAAGAAAACCAGGAAAATTAAGTGTTTATCTTTATATTCCCAATATTATTGGTGGGTTTTTCTTCTATTCAACATTCGTTTGTTGTTTTTGTTTATGCTATGATGTTTTGCTTTATGGGTTTTCTTTCCAATGCAGGGTATACAAGAGTGTTCATGAATTGCTATGCATTTGCTATATGTTTTTCTAACAAATGGCTATTTTGCGCTCTTTATTTTATCAGGTGAGGAATTTTTGTTCTTGAAGAGTTCTTTTAGTTTTGAGTTGTGATTTAATTTATATTCATAATGTGATCGGAGGGTTTTTCTTCTTTTCTCAATGCGTGAAAGAAATGGGAGTATGATTTGATTTGTGTTTTGTAATTTCAGCTTTGTTTGTGATGGTGTTGATGGTTGGTGTGCTCGCAAATTCAATCAAGGTATGGTCCTTTTCTTTCCTGGTCTTCTTATTCCTGAGTTCTTGAAATTATAGTGGTCTGTGATTCAACGATGAATAGTTATTACATATGTTGAATCTGCATGGCATAACAATTTTGGATTGAGTCTGGGACTAAATAGTTTGAATAATATTTGATTAAAAGGGTTGTTGTGTGCTGATTATTTGGTGAGGGCGATTGTGTTTTACTTTGTCACCTCGAGTTTGAATTGGATAGAATGTCCATGGATATATGAAGCTAAATGGAACTCAGCTACAACTAGAATCCAAGTTCTTATCAATTTGAAATATTGTGAATAGCACTGCTGCTTATGTTGATACAATTTGAAGCATTCAATAAAACAGGCTAATGATAATGTAAAAAAAATGCCATGCCATGCTTCCGACATTTTGTTTCATTGTAAGGGTTTGCACCGTTTCTAAAGTTTCACATGCTTATAAATAAATGCTTGATGTGGAATATCTGATTCGTCTTTTCTGTTGTTCAGTTTCAACTTTTGGAGCTGTTTTGGACATGGTAACAGACAGGTATTTTCTTTTTCATATCAGATACACACCAAATTTGAATTTTTCTTGCTCCTTTTCAGTTCATTTTGGATCTTACACATGTCTGCGTGACTAATTTTATCAACTTGTGCTTTATCCAGGATTAGCACAGCTTGCCTACTAGTAATTCTTTCCCAAGTATACAGGCAAGGTTTTTCTACTTGTTTCATGTTCATTGCAGTTGAAGAACTTGTACTAATTATATCTGAGACTTTTGGTTGAATTTTATGCAGGCCTGGCATGGTTTTTCTGTCATTGCTTGCCCTCGACATTGCTAGCCACTGGCTGCAGATGTACAGGTATCTTTCTTTCTTTACATAACATGACCGACATAAATATAATCTTGCTGAATAAACATTCACGTGTAATCCACTTCATTGGATCTTTAATACATCAATTTGCAGCACTTTCTTGCTAGGCAAAGTTAGCCATAAAGATGTGAAAGACAGCACTAATTGGCTCTTCAAGGCTTACTATGGAAATCGTATGTTTATGGCTTATTGTTGCGTAGCATGTGAGGTAATGATGACTTAGGTCTGCCATTTTACCTAGTCAAATTTTCTATAATGTAAAGGTTAGCAGTGTTCTCTTGATCCGACTGTTAATCCTGCAGGTTCTTTATATTACTCTGTTTCTTCTTGCTAAAAATGACGCTGAAAAGTTGATGGATGTAAGTCATTATTTTACAATTCTACTTTTCATCCATTTTAAACAAGGAATTTTTCTTGTTTATCTTGGTTTCTGATTCTCTTCTCCATTCAGGTTTTAAAGGCTTCTATAACAGAGGGTTCACCCATCTCTGTCCTAGTTGGTTTAAGTTTGTTCGGATGGGCAATCAAACAACTTGTGAATGTGATTCAGGTACCAACTAATACCTCAATTATTTTGATAGGAACTTGTGGTCAATCTTTGAAAATGAAGAAAATAGTGGATGTTAAAATTTCTATTCATTCATTTATTTTGATATATTAGTTTTTGAGACTCCTGAAATTGCATATACTGCTTTCACTTTGTGTGGAAAACGGGATTGGTGCCTTGTTCAGATTCTAAGCTAAATCTTTGAGTATTTTGTTAATTTTAATTTGTGTTATGGTAGAAAAATAATGTTGTATGGTAAAAGCATAACATTTTATTAGCAATGATGTGGTTCGTTCTGTTAGACTATTGATTCTTCTTTAAAGATGACCATAGCGCAGTTCAAATAGTACTAGATTTGAAATGGTTGCATATAGTTTGTGGCGGTCAAAGGTTTGTTTCAGTTAAATTTTGGCTCTTACTCAATCCAATGTGCCAAGTACAGTAAACATTTGATTAGTACGGATTTAAGAGAGCTTATTACACTCGCCTTTTAAGTGTTTTGATATGTTCTGGGTTTTTCTGCCATTCTTTTGATGATTTCAGATGAAAACTGCTGCTGATATTTGCGTGCTTCATGATATCAACAAAAAGGTGAGGCCGTGATGATTTTTATTCAGCTTGGATAATTCCATTGCCTTTACCGCATTAGACTTGATATCGTACAGTTTGGTAGTCTTCAGATCTAGTGTTGAATCTTGAAAGTGACAAATGAAAGTGCTGGATTTCAATTGATGTTGCAATCATGCAATGTGAAAAGGATCGCACTTGTATAACAGGCCGTGAATTTGAAACAGCTTGATATCGATGACATGACAATGAGATTTTTCTACCATGCTGCGTAGTAGTGTAAACTAGACGCTTGATAGGCGTTTTGCCGCGGGTGAGGGATTTTTTTTCCAATAAAAAAGTTGTATACATACTCTATTACTCTTTTTAACATGTTTTTGTTTTTGTAGTTAAAAAATTTTTAAAGTAAAAATTACAAAGTTTATATATATAAAATAAAATAAATTCAAAACTATGTGTTAATAAATTAAAAAAATATTATAAATGATAACTAAACATAAAACTAGAAAAATTAAGAGATAAATGTAGATCAAGATATCTAGTCTCGTAAACAAGATATTTATCCGGTTGTGTTTGTTAAATTTGTTTATTAAAATAATTTTTTTATTCAATCAAAATGACGATAATAAAAATAAATATAAAAATTAAATTGATTGAATTAAATTGAAGAAAAAACTACTATAAAAGGCTGCATATTATAAATATTATTTGAAAAAAAAAATATATTTTTAAAAATAAAATTTTTCTATATGAAAGAAAAAAAATTATAGATGATTCAGAATTTTGTTTTTAAAATTTAATTGCATAATCATAAAATAATTATAATTTAAAAGAGGTTCTCTAAATAAAATAAAAAAAGAGAAGGATATTGATATAAATATAAATATTTTTTTTGAAAAAAAAAACATTAACTTAAAATAATAATATAGAAAAAAAAACTTGGTGTTGCTAGGTCTAGTCCATTTTGTTAGAGCCTACGAATGAGTTTTTATTTGTTTTTGCATCTTGGGTGGATTCTATTTTAAATTTTTAATTGTTTTTACGGAATATTGGGATTTAAGGTTTTTTTTTTACTCAAAATCTGTTTTTAACCCATTTTGACCCAAAACACATAAAAAAATATTTTAGAAATCATGATAAACCTATCAATAACATCGAAAAAACCAAAAACTCATCCTAAAAATCAAAATTAACTTGAAATAAAAAAATCTATTCGAGCTCAAATTTGTTTTTGCACGAACTTTAAAGGTAAAAAAAACCTAATATAGAAAAAAAGGGGTCAAACGTTGCTAGGCTTGACCCATTTTTTTAGGGCTCGCGCGACTGAGTTTTTTTTTTTTTTGCATCTTGGGCTGATGACATGTCCACCCTAAATTCTAATTGTTTTTTGTATCTTGGGCGGACCACAGTGCCCAAAAAATTAGGACTTGAGGTTTTTTAACCTCAAAATTTGTTTTTCAACCCATTTTGATAAAAAACACAAAAAACACTTTAGGAACCGTGATTAACCTATCCATGATATCGAAAAAACCAAAAAACTGTTCTAAAATCAAAATCAACCCGAAAAAAAATCTATCCAAGCTTAAATTTGTTTTTTTACGAACTTTAAAGGTAAAAAACATGTAATATGAACTTTTCTTATTAAATGAAACCATTTGACACAAATATTGATACGATATTTCTCTCTCTATCGCTAAAATTCGGTGACCCTTCTATCTCCTCTCTCAAATCAGGTTTTAAAAAATAACAAAAACAAACTTTAATTGGAAAAATATTAAAGTACTGAATATGTATAATTTTTAAAGTATGAGAACTAAATTAAATTTTTGTGTGAACTTTGAAATTATCATCAATTTGTGGCATGTTTTTTATTTTGGCCTCCTATTTTTCAATTTTAATCTTAATCAACAAATTCAACTCAATTTCTCTTGAATTTGGCCCAGAAATGATGTACTCGCAAAAAAAAAAATGTGAGCAACAAATTGATGAAAAAGAAAATTTATAAACAGTAAATCCACAATAAAATATGAAAAGATGCACAATGTCAAAATTTGATATCTACTGCAATGGTTCAGATCAGATGTTTTTGAACTTCCTTGGGGGTTGTCTGTTCATTTTTTGGAAAACAATTAAAAGATAGCTTTGTCCTCGGTTTCAAAAAAATTAAAACATGTGTCCATGGATGTTTTGATATTTTAACATTGATTTTTATGTTAATTTCATGACAACCAATGGTGATTTGGTCTTTTAATGTCAATTAATTAATTAAAAAAAGCAAAAAGTTAGGGTGTGTATTCTTTATGTGCTAGTGCTTGTCATTTTTGTGGCGAATTTGGTGTTTTTGAAGGTGATTTGTTGTTAGTAATTTTTTTTTTCTTTTTTTTACCCTGAAAAATACAGATTAATTCTATTTGTTATTAATATTTTAACTTCAATCCTTAATCTTTTTATTTCTAATTTTTATCATTGATCCTTTTATTAAAATTTTATTTCTTTTAAATTTAATCTTTCAATTCTAATTTATCATATATATATATATATATATATTAATTTCGTCATTCTTCTTTTTAATTTTTAATTTTTTTCCTAGGCTATTTTGTAAAAGTTTTGATGGTTTTCAATTTCATCTTTCCATCCAAGTTTATATGATATTATTTTTTCTAATTTGGTACTCATTCTTTTGATTTTTTTTTCATTTTGTTAAATTTATTTTCCTTTACAATTTAACTCTCCAATAAAAACTTTGTTCTTGCACTCTATTTTATCTTTTATTTCAATTTTCATCATCATTGTTTTAATTTTTATTTTAGATTCTTTTGTGTAATTGATTTTTTTCTCTTGATTTTATCGTTTAGATTTTTTGTTTTTTTTTTGGGGGGGGGGGGTGTGGTAGGGGGTGGGCTTTGAGGTTTTATCATGTATGGTTTTTCGGTCTAATGATCCAGATCACATGTTTGAAAAGTTAATGCGGGTTAACGTTTTTTTTTTTTTTGCTTTTTTTCTTTTAAGATTTCATCGTTCAACATCACTTTTTTAATTAAAAAATTAGCTTTTTGGTTTTCTTCAATTTCTTTTTTATTAGGTTATCCCGATCTCATAGCATGTGTCACATGTTTTGTGGGTTAACCACGGTTGGGTCGTCCTTGTTACCCTGGTTACATGTTTATCACGTTAACTCGGTTTGACTTGAGCCAACTTTTTTTTTTCTTTTTTATCCAATCACATACTTCTAATTTTTTTTCTTTAAAAATATCATGATCTTTTTTTTTTAAAAAAAAAAAGTGTATGCTTACTATCATTGCAAAATTTTTTATTCTCTAATTAAAATGAAATCACCTTGTTAAACTTGGTTTGAGTTGGATTACATCTGCATCATATAGCATGTGCCACAACTAGTTTTTATTTTAAGATAGTGTTTGAAAATATGGTTAAAATTATATTTTTTAAAAATTAAAAAAAAAATTGTTTAAATTTTTTTTTAATATATTAATATCAAAAATATTTTTTAAAATATTGTTTTAATATATTCTCAAACAAAAAAAATATATTTTAAACTATAACCGCCACTATATTACTAAACAATCCCGAAATACATTTGCCTGGGAATGGAGATGGTATGGTAGTAATACAATCCCGAAATACATTTGCCTGGGAATGGAGATGGTATGGCTGGCTATGGCTGCAGATCTATACCCTGGGGAAAAGGGTAAGGACCAAGCGAATACTACTCGAATGGTGTGCTGCCTACACAAGTCCGGCAACTTTCTTGAAAGATCAACTTCTTTGAGAATATATTTTATAAGGGGGGGCTCAATTGGGGAACCGAGTAGAAATGGCAATGCAGAAATCAAATCAAGCACCAAAACAATGATTAATAGATTGAATTCTACCATAAATAAATTATAAATACTTCTCAAAGACACAAGTCTTTTCCTTGCATGCTGAAGAATACACAAACTTGCAAGTTTAATAAGAGAAAAAAAGATGATTCTAAATAAATTAAAATTCCTCTCTAATTATCTTTCTCTAACACTAAAACAGGTAGCTTGCAACCAGGAAGATCAATATAAACTGAATCCGAAAAACTGGCTAATGATAAGGCCGAGGCCGAGGGAAATTGCTACAAGGGAAGAAGCCCATGTCAGTTTCTCTGTTATTCTGGGTATTCGGTCTTTTAATGCTTCACTACACGACCCTATAAACACCGTGTAGCTACCCATTGCAATCACAGTTCCAAACAAGAACATGATTAGAAATGCAGCTCCGGCCAAACGAGAAGGCAATGCCAGTGCAGGCAACACCATCATCAATGCATCTGGCTGTAGCCCATGGACAATACCGGTAGCAAAAGTAGCAAAACCGACCCTTTTCTTCTTCCCTACCGTTGGGGTTTCTAGTGCTTCATAGACACTAACATCACGCTCACCATTTTCTAAGGCAACACACGGAGTTGGGACTTCCGAGGCCTCCCTAATACCCATAGCACCAATAACAAGTAGAGTTATACCGACCACTCTTGTGCCCCATGTTCTGATAACTTCAATGTGGAGTCGGTCCTTTAAGAGTAGAAAGAGCAAGCCAAATATGACCTGACCTGCATCGTGCCCACAACCCCAAAGAGCTCCAACAGCAGCACTTTCCATCCGGGATCGACCGATTGAGAGTGGAGCCAAAGCAGCAAGGTGGTCAGGCCCTGACAATGTGTGTAAGCAACCAGCAAAGAAACCAGCCCAACCACTGTTCAGTAGTTCAGTTCGCATAAGTTTTGCCCCAGCAGCAGCCCCCCCGGTCTTGGCAGCAGTTTGGAAGGTTGCAAAAGCTGGAAAAGCGAAAACTGGGTGGATTAAGAACATAATAATACCAGAAACTACCACGAATATCCCAAGAGTAGCTGCCTGCAGCATTTTGAGAAGACAGCAGATTTAGCAATTTTGACAAGATAAAGATGGAATTATAAGAACATAATCTGGCAGTTCAATAAAAAAATTCAGCAAAACAGTAGGCATGTTCAAATTCTAAATTCACACAGAGGAGTCTGAAATTCCTTTCAAGTGGAACTGAAAGGTCCTAAATGCAGGAAATAAAGAGACTGTAACAAAATTGGTACTGTTTCTGCAGGGATGGAAAAAAAAGGTAACTTGTTTCTAGGCCCTAATAATTGTCACAAGTGCCATGACAATATCAACAAATAGTTCATTTTGCTCAACAAGAAGAAAACGTTCAAGTCACTAATTACCAAGGAAGATGCAAACTCAACTGTTGGGATCACAAGGCATAAAATACCCTAACCTACTCAATTTCAAACAAAAAGAAATCTAGAAGTGCTTCTAGCCATTGCCTTGTATGGAAAAATTGACACAATTTCTACAGCAATATTTTTTGTGGTCTCAAAAGAGCAATCAAATACAAGTAATGACAAATCTACAAGTTATGGAGGTCTATATTCAGGTAACTTAGATCCTTCAGCATTTAGATAATTAAACTTCCACAGCATGCAAATCACATTTTAATCTTGACACATCACACGGGGCTACCTCCAAGCTAAAAGAACCAAAATAAAACTTCTCTTGGAACAACTACAGATATGAAAAGAGAGTGATATGGAGGGATATGATCAAAATGCATCTCTGTTGAATGACAAATCAAAAGGTAACAGAATATTTGGAGGCTTACAAATTACCAATCAGACTCGAGTGCTTTCAATTTGAGTTTAGTTTTTCACCAAAAAAATGTAAACAATGAATTACTTAGAACTAATCCAACTTGACTTGAGCTTCTACAATAATTGGAACTAAACCAGTGTTTGCAATGCAGTGCATTTCTACCTGCATCACCTGAGACACCAAATTCACAAGAGAATTTAAGCATTTCGGTGATTAAACATAACTTAAACAGCATTTCGACGCCACCTTAAAATGAAAGCATTATAAACTACACACTGAAATCCCAAGGAAATTATTTTCAAGAACACAAGCCATGCTACACGCCCATGATTCCAGTTTCATATCAAACACAGACATTTATTTAATTTTCAGTAATTCCCCTTCCCCTTTAACTACTTTACATAGATAGCTTATTATTACTCCAAATTTTACACTTCATGCCACCATCCCATAAACCTCAACCCTAGTAGATACTTCATACTAGTCCATCATCACCAAAAATCCATAAAAGGACCTCTTTTTACTCAAGTTATTCAACTATGATCTCTCATGGGAATTCATTCAAGGATAATATAAACTGGAGATACCTTTAAAGCATTCCATCATAACAAGCATTGTTATATATCAGCACAATGGAACATATGAACGTGGTAATTGCATATTTAGTTAGACTCCACTCCTTTCAATCTGAGCTTATTTTTCAGAAGACAATGTAATCAGTGAACTCCTTAGAACTAAAGCATCACGACTTAAGTTTTCTATAATAATTGTAACTAAAGCAAACTCTATCGTGCAGTGGAATTCTACTGCATCAATGGCAACTTCAAATACACGAGTCAAGGGATTTGCACATTTCAGTGTCTAGAACAGAACTCACAACACAACGCTGCCTTAAGAACAAAAGCATAATAAATTACATATTGAAATCCCATTGTGGTCATGTTGAAGCATTCACACCATGCTTCTCACCAACGTGTCCAATTTCTTATAAAACGAGCCAAAAATATTCATTTTTCAGCAATTCCCCTCTCCTTCCCCTTCTTTATTTTACAAACACGGTCCAATTGAAACCAAATATTTCACCCCTGTACTTAAAACCGTTCCACAATCCTCAAATCTAGAAGGAATTAGTCCATCATCTAAAAATCCACAAAAAAGACCACTATTTCACAATATCATGGCCTGAATTGTTCAATTATGATTTCTCATGGAATTCATTCTAGTGATATTTAAAACCTTCCCATCACAACCAACCATCTAAGTATCAATATAATTTCCCTTGCATTGAACATCCTAGTATGTACTAGCCCATCATCACTACAAATCTACAAAAAAGACCAATCTTCTTACCACAACACCGCCTCAAATAATTATATTTTGGTTTCTAATGTGAACTTATTCAAGTGTAACGTAAGCTAGCCATATGTAAAGCCTTCCTATCATAATAAACGTAACTAACTATAGACAAAACTCTCTGTTCAACTAAAAATCCCAGCAGGCATTAGTCCACCACCACTAAAACATAAGAATCCTTGAAAAGACCAGTCTTTGTACAGTACCATTGCCTCGTAAAAATCAGTTATGATTTGTGTTGGCAGTTCATTCAACGACACCACAAACTTATGATATCTAAAGTCTCATGATCATAACAAACATAGTAAATCAACCAACTATCCAATTAAGTTGCAACATTGCACAAAAATTAATTCTGCACTGCATAAAAAACAGAACTTTCGCCAAACAACCACACAAACTCAATACCTTAGACTTCACAGAAACTCCACCAACAATCTGTTCGACAAGGTTGGATTTTGGCGTCGACCCAGTTGAAGAATCAACCTGAAGAGGTGGGGTTGATGGATTCTCATATTTGCAAGAGAACGAGTTGACTCTCCTGAACCCAGGCCTTGTCAACGAGGGGAAACCAAGTTTTGGTGACTCAAGTTTGCTGAGTCTAGGGAGCAAAGGAGAGGGCCTTTTGAGGTGGGTTTTCAGGGGAGTAGGAGGAGAATACAGAAGCCTCTCCATGACTTCTCTCTGTATGCGGAGAGGTAAATATTTGCAGAGAGAAGGAGAGAGCACGGGGTTTGGCGAGGATAAAGTTATGGCTGACAGAGTTTAACTTTAACTGAAAATTGAAATTTTGTGATTTTACATGGAAAACATGTTTTATTGCTAAACATACGGCAAACCCTGAATTTAAATTGCCATGCAGTTCAAATCTTACTGATTTATTAGTACAATCTTCCCAGTATAGGGAAGTGGGTTATACGCTTCCAAATATGACAAAATTTTAAATCTTAACCTTATTGTTTTGTTTTTTCTTTGGTGGCTAAAATTAAATTTCTACCATATATACAACAAATCTCTTTGTACACAAAGCTCAAAAACCCAAATTTCTTGTTTCATTAATATTTTTTTTGTCCCCGTTGCACTATATCTACTCAATATTTATTTGGAAAAAAAAAATGTAATTTCACTTACAAAAATGCCATGCTTAGCCATGCATTTTGATCTGGTTTAAAAAAACCGTGAGTTTTAGTTCAATTTTATTCGAGTTCTTTCATTATACAAGAAAAATCACATGGTATCTCGTATTTTTTCTGTTCTTAAACACGAAAGAGAAAAAAAGGATAGTTTTTAAAAAATGAGAAATTGTCCTCTGAGACAAGTGATATTGTGTCTCGGAGACAAGTCAGATCGTGGTTTACTCAATAATTCAACTTCGAGAATACCTCTCCCTTCTAATTGCGTTAAATTTTATGGAATAAAAATTATCTCTGACTGTTTCTGTTCATTGTTTTGTTGCGTACAAGTCCACCACCGATGATATCATAATTGACCAGTCTTAAAAGTAAAACAGTGGGGTTTGTGCAGGCTATGGGAACCATGCACGTTCAGAGTGAGATACGTTTTAGGTGAAGATCTTTTCCCTTTTGGAACAAAGTAGGTGAAGTTGCGAGCCATGACAAATAAGACTTGGCTTTTTTCTTCGTTTTTTAATAGTTTGGTGGTATTTTCGGCCAGCTCGTGGCAAATGTCCGTTCCACCCCATATTCTTAGGAATTGAACCATGGTTATTGGTCATGCGACTACTAAAAGAAGCTAGGGTTCGTGCTATCGTGAGACCTGGAGTTTTGGATATCACAAAGGATAAGCAAGGTTATCTCTGAATTCTAATCAGTTGTTCTAAGTGTTTGTAGTCCACAATTGAGCACATCAAAGTTCAAATACAGACAGGCTCATGCTGGCACATAGGCTCCTCGCTTTGGCATGCGCTCGGCACACGCAAAACAGAGTGCCAATCAGTAATTTAGTTGAGCCACCGTTCCACACTGGATTTTGCCATATTTGGCGAGTGCTACAGGGTTGGTCCTATAAATCTGATGCATTTGATCCAGTGCTCGCATTTTGTTCCCATCGGAGAAGAAAAAAGGATAGAATTCAATTTCTTTGGCTCGGTTGTAGTGAAAAAAAAGTTGGGGTGCTTCGTAAAAGAAACGCCCAGTACTGTACTTGGAATCAGAGGAAATTTTGTTTTTATCAAAAAGTTGGTCGATTTTTTTTTCTTGTTTTGCAGTGGACCGAGTCCGAACGAAAGCACGCATTAATTTTTCTAAAAACAATATGTTGTTGATCAAAGCAATTTGATGACAAGTAATTGGTTTACCATTTATTTTCATGATTGATAAATGGAACTTATGGTTCCCTTTGACTGCTGAATCAATCCACGAATAGGGCTAGCCACGGCCCTTTACTGTTGCTACACAAAAGTGGTCTGTATATGGTGGCTCAAGTCTGAATTGATTAAGCCTGGTCCAACTGAGGCTCGAGCCATTCCATGATCCAGGCTAATCTAGATGGGATTGATTTCTGGTTTTCTGGTCGTATCTCCAAAATTATTTTCATAGTAGTTAGCCAATGAAAGGTTTACTCTTGCCATGGCTTGTAGAGAATTCTCCACAAGGACCATATCAGATGACCTCTAAGCTAGCATTGTCCAAACAACTTGGGTTATTTCCGTCATTTACTAAAAGTGATAAAAGCAACCTTATGTGTCAAACTTGCACAAGAGCCATCTCACCATTATCTTTATACCAAATGGAAGGTCCAAAAATTCCGAGCCACGATGACTCAACACAGCACCACCACAAAACACCCTGTATGGCTCTATCCTAATAGACCACACCCAATCACTAACCAACCTACCATATCATCTTGCACCCCATTAACATATAGCAAATCAGAAGCTTCCAAAGTCAACAGCCAAAGCAAAAAACCTAACCTCATTGGACAAGACTTTGGATATAGTGTGTGCACCGCCACATTATAGCAATTTTGTCTTACTAACTAGACTACCAGAAATTTAAAAAGGCCACTCACTTGTTATGCAATGTACTGTGCCCCTCACATTCTTTATTGAGCTCTGGTGCTTCTAGCTAGGTAGCTTCAATGGCAAAACCAATTTCAATTGAAGTCTACAATCCAAATGGCAAGTACAGGGTTGTTAGCACCAAATCAATGCCTGGAACTCGCTGGATCAATCTCTTGATTGAGCAAGACTGTCGTGTTGAGGTAATTTACTTGATGTCTGTAAAGGGCCATCTTTGTTTTTCAATTTCTTAAAACGATTTTGTGAATTTGACAGACTTTTGTTTTTGTTGGCTTTAATGTCTACTAGATATGCACCCAGAAGAAAACAATACTGTCTGTTGAGGATATTATTGCTCTAATTGGTGACAAGTGTGATGGTGTAATAGGCCAGGTAATTCATTAATTTCTTATGTGGATTCATGTTGGAAATTGCTGTTTACATGTTTAAGAACTGTGGTTTTGTACTATTTTGTGATTCAGTTGACAGAAGATTGGGGGGAGACATTATTTGCAGCATTAAGCAGGGCAGGTGGAAAGGCATTTAGTAACATGGCTGTTGGTTACAATAACGTTGATGTAAATGCTGCTAACAAGCATGGTGTTGCTGTTGGAAATACTCCTGTAAGTTCAATCTCTTTTATACATGTTTTGAGCAAGTCTGGAATTCCTGGGGGCAAGTGAATTGAGATTGACGGGTTGGTTATTTGGTTAGGGAGTGCTTACAGAGACAACTGCAGAGTTGGCAGCATCACTTTCTTTAGCTGCTGCTAGAAGAATTGTTGAAGCAGACCAGTTCATGAGGGCAGGCTTATACGATGGATGGCTTCCTCACCTGTATGACTCCAATCATCGCTTGTCTTAACATGTGTTAGATTCCAAATGATTGTGTAAATGCAGTTGTATGACTATTTGATTTGGTCATGTTTTTTGTAGGTTTGTTGGAAACTTGCTCAAAGGACAAACTGTTGGTGTCATTGGAGCTGGTCGCATTGGATCCGCTTATGCCAGAATGATGGTAATCTCTTGATTCTGGGTATATCATATGTAATTCCTTTTAAAGACCTGGCTTGGAGTAGCTGAATTTCCGAGTCAACTGGATTGTTTAGTGGACTCACATATCAAGCTTAGCAAATCAATTTAATTAGAGTTGATACACATATATAAGCATTAATCTGCTGTTAAAGAGAACTTTGATGGCACGAGGCAGTCCACGCTAGTTCATAGCGCAATTTCATGTCGTAAAACATGCTGTGAATGAATGTTTAAGGATTTTTGTACTTTTCCAGAAATTATGGTTTTGAAATCGCAGACCACATAGTTATATATACTCTTTCCTTCTTTATTACAGGTTGAAGGGTTCAAAATGAATCTTATTTACTATGATCTCTACCAATCCACACGCTTAGAGAAGTTTGTTACAGGCATGCTTCTGAGAATCTATCAAAATTATTTACTTTTCAATTCCTCTTTGTAGTCATAATAGTATGCTTTGTGATTGCAGCTTATGGTGAATTCCTAAAAGCCAACGGCGAGCAGCCAGTTACTTGGAAAAGAGCAGCCAGCATGGATGAGGTGCTTCGAGAGGCAGATGTGGTGGGAATCCTTTGCTGATAATTTGTGTCTTACAATGCTCTTAAGTTTGGTTTGTCTATTCAAATAATATGGATTGCCATCGGTGTTTATTGTAGATAAGTCTTCACCCAATATTGGACAAAACCACTTACCATTTGATCAACAAGGAAAGCCTTGCAACAATGAAGAAGGTAACTATTTGAAGCAATGTTCTTTTAGACACCGAGAGTTATTTGAGAAGGCAAACCTTAGCACTGAGCAAATTACCATCTGCATCTGTAGGAAGCAATCCTTGTAAACTGCAGTAGGGGTCCAGTGGTTGATGAAGTAGCCCTTGTAGAGCATTTGAAACAAAATCCTATGTTTCGTGTTGGCCTTGATGTCTTTGAGGTAACTGAACTGAACTTCTCTGTCTCAATTTTTGTCGATGAAAGCGAAACCACCATTAAGTCATGCATGATTGTTCTCCAATTCTTTTGTATCAGGATGAACCTTACATGAAGCCCGGGCTTGCTGACATGAAGAATGCTGTTGTTGTACCT
This sequence comes from Populus x sibirica, assembly GCA_019202695.1. Classification (NCBI taxonomy): domain Eukaryota; kingdom Viridiplantae; phylum Streptophyta; class Magnoliopsida; order Malpighiales; family Salicaceae; genus Populus; species Populus x sibirica. The sequence goes on from JAGMVL010001134.1 coordinate 3,535,204, forward strand.
CACATTGCTTCTGCTTCCAAGGTAAAACTGATAGATACATGATTTGACCGAGGTCATTAAGGCTTTCCATGGCCAATCAGTGACATTAACAAATATTTCGCCTCGTTGGTTTTGTAGTGGACTCGTGAAGGAATGGCAACACTAGCTGCTCTGAATGTCCTGGTACGTTGAAATTTAGAAAAAAATCAAACAAGTAGCTCCAGAGCCATTTTCAAGTTCATTTAGCTGATGTTTAATCCCTATGTTTTGGCTGCTCTCTGTATTGCAGGGAAAGATTAAAGGGTATCCAGTGTGGGGCGATCCGAATCGGGTAGCACCATTTTTGAATGAGAATGCTCCTCCTCCTGCTGCAAGTCCAAGTATTGTGAACGCAAAAGCCTTAGGTAATGCAAAGGACTTGGATAATTGTTTGCCAAGTCAATCTCCAGTCTCCACATTTGAGGCATCTCTTGACCTTGTTATCTTGCTTTTGCCACAGGTCTACCTGTTTCAAAGCTATAAATCATGGAAGGCTGATCATCATCTAGGGGCCTTGTGGTTTATAATGTGCGTGTTTCTGAATATCGGATCATGGTCTCTACTATGATTTTCTCTTGGTAGATGCATAACAACCGTGTAATGAGTATTATGAACTTAAATAGCAATATTTTGCTCTGAGCTTATGTTGTTGACACTATGCTTTAAGCTATTTGGATTTGGTGGGTTAATTTCTCAGTTTAATTTTCAAAAGTTTAATTGTTTTTCAAAGCATTTTTAACTTGAAAATCCATTTAAAAAAATATTTTTTTATTTTTAACCTAAAAACAATATAAAAACATAAAAAAATTAATTTAAAATAAAAAATAATATATATAAAATAAAACATTCCAAGATGTATCGTGTTCTACCATGATTCGGCTGTGTAGATCATGATGCTGTTATTGGAATTGGTTCACTCATTTGGTGTGCAAAAATCACTACTCGTAGCATTCTTTGATATGACAACATATTCTACAAATATACTCTTAGACTAGGGTGTGAAAGTAAGTTCTAGATTATGAGTTGTTAATTTTAGATTTGATAGGTAACCCTTGAGGTTTGATTTAAAAGAGATTATTCCCCATGTTATTATCTTAATTCCAAAAGGAGGTTATAAAAAAGAAATTTCTCCCAACGATTCCAATCCGAGTGTAATTACCCATTAACGACCTGGCTAAGAAAAGATCTGTTAATTAGCCTAAGAAATCATAATAATAAAAAAAAAAAATAGCCATGCAATGATTAATGAATCGGCCCGTTTGTTTGCTGGTTTGTTTGTTAGAAAGTAATTTTTTTAAAAAATAAATTCTGGAAAAGTGAATTATTTTTCGATGTTTGGTAGTGTAATGAAAAATAAGTTGGAAAATATTTTCCAGTGTTTGGTTATGTCATGGAAAATGAGCTGAAAAATAACTTATTAATGTTTTATTTTTTTCAAGTTTATTAAAATAATAAGGAACAAATCTTACAAATTAAAAAGTTGAATGAGAATGAAATTGAAAAAAAAGTATAATTTCATAAATTATCTCAAATAAAATAAATAATAATCAAAATAATAGAGATCAAATCTAAAAAATTAAAAGATGAAGAAATTAAAATAATAATAATTAACATTTCATAAATTATTTCAAATAAAATAAGTAACAATAAAAAAAATGAGGACCAAATTTGATACATAAAAAATTTCAATTAAAAAATGATAAGGGAAAAGCAAATAACAATTATAAAAATGAGGATCAAAATTAATATAAAAATTAAATTCTAAGGGATGAAATTGAAAAACAAATATTCAAAACAATATATATATATATATATATATATCAATCAAAAGTTTGAGAACCAAATTTAATATAATCAGCAAATAATCTGACATTTCTAAATTTTTCACAACTTCCGGAAAGTGTTTTCCGCCCAAAATAAAAGGAAAACACTTTCCTGAAAACCAAGCTAAATTTTTTTTTGACCGGAAAGTGTTTTTCGTTGACCGGAAAATATTTTATATTGACCAACTTTTCTAATGGTAAACAAACACAGGAAAGTTTGAAAAATAGTTTTTTAAAAACCACTTTCTGGGAAACAAACGCAGCCGAAAAGTGAAAGAAAATACAATGTACATTAAAGCTGACTCTTATGTGCCCCTAGTGATCGTTCACAAATTATTAATTACAATTAAAGCAATATCGTATCTTAATTACTTTAAAACGTAATTAGCATAACATTATGATGGAGTCAATGTGTTTTATATATATATATATATATATATATATATATATATTATTTTTAACTAAAATTTATATTTAAAAAGACCAAAAAGCAGAGTGATAATCTAATTATTTATGGGTTCAGCTTATATGTAGGTCTAGCAACTACATCCTAGGACTCAGCATCTTGCCTAGCCCAAATAGATATAGAACTCATAATGTTTCTAGGTCTCATATTAGGCCGAAAGACTCTGTTTTTTTTCTTCTCGCGACCTTTAACATAAAATATTAAGTTCAAGAATACTCATCTCTCTCACCTGTGGATGTATAAAAGTCTTCAAAAGGTCCTACCACTTATTCCTCATTAATTATGTGTAAGTGATATTTATCCCTAAGTAATGATGTGTAAGAGATATTTATCTCTTTTTAATGCAGGTGTCAAGAATATTTTTTCTTATTAGTGCTATCAGAGAAAAATGACACTCAAGCCCCTCCCTTCCACAAAAAAATAACACTCATGAGTTATAAAGATTTTATGAATCCTTTAATGAAAAAGGGTTCACAATCTTTATTCTTTACCGTATATTTATTTTCAGAATCTCTCTCTAAAATATTGTTGTCTTTTTTCTTAAAAAAATATTTACTTAAATATCAGAGAATCCACATTTCCACTAAATGGGATCTTTTACATATATTAGCCATTGACCACTTTGGCTTACCAGGCACCAGTCACCTTAGCTAGGAGAATGAGTCGATTGTTAAAACCAAGAGATTAACTGATTATCTAATACATAAGTCTTGTGTTTAAGCTACTTGGATTCTTTAGGACATCATCATTGACGTCATCTAGAGGGATGAAACAAAAGGCCAATCCATTTAAAAATGTCATCAACTATTCCTCTATAACTATTGTTTTGTCTACATCCCTAATCATTATCAATGATAGATGATTATGATATGCTTTAGATAGAACGTATTATAGACCTCCTTACAACTGCTAGCATAACTACTCTATCAGAGCATAGACAACTCTTCAATTAGGTTTAACTCCTTATAAAGATAATGTTAGTCATTCAAGGGGATACTCGAGCCCAATGAGCTTAATATAATAACTTGGAACCAATTTCTATCATGGGTTTTAGCGATTTTCGTGTTAAACTTGTATCGTGTTTAACACTAACATACCAGCCAAGAAAAGCTTCACGAAGCTATAACATCACTAAACCAGGAGGATGATGTGCATTCTTATGATCTCATTGATGATATCAATAAAGTTCCTTTAATAAGAAATACTACTTTAATGATCAAGAATGTTTCAAATTAGCTTGGAAGACATGATCTACTACAAATATTAGATGTACACTGTTTGTGAGAGAATTAGAAGGCTATATAGCCTTTTTATTGCTCTAGGTTAATATAACTTCTCCTATTTGGCCGAGGACTTGTGAGACAAACAAATCCAGGCTATATATTTTTGTCGACTTCATGAATGTTATTCGAACCTTGAAAGCTTAAAAGTTTTCCACAAGTGAAAATAGAGTGTTGGTTCAAACCGTAAAACTTGTAAAGTCTCTTTGGCAACTATCCAAGGAAAAGTGAGTCAACTATCCAAAATACATCTAATAAAGAAACTCTATTATCTCCTCACTTGTGGAATTAAGAACATGATCTCAATAGAAACTCGATACCCAAGTCATTGAGTTGGTTATACCTCAGAGGGTAATAAAATGTATCATAGTCAATGACTAAGAATGAAAGTTTTTTTTATGTATGAATTAACTTGTTCAAAATAACAATGTTTTAATTTTCTCCATGTGATGCTTAAGGGAAATGGTCTCATAACTCTTTCAAAGATAAGATGAACTCAGTTTTTCAAGGATGAGATCAACGTGTTTTATATATGTTATTTTGCCTGAAATTCATGTTTAAAAGGACCATAAACAGGGTGATAAGCTAACATCCACGGGCTCAACTACGCGTTGAGCCCACATATATATAGGTTTGGCAAACTATAGATCCAACATGCTGGGGCTCTGCATCTTGCATAGCCCAAATGGATATAGAACTGATGATCTTTCTAAACTTTATATTGGGTCATAAGACTTCCCTTGTTTTTTTTTTCTCGTGATCTTTAACATAAAATGTTAAGGTCAGAGATACCCATTTATCTACACTCCTAGATTTATAAAAGTCTTCAAAAGACCCTATCACTTATCCCTGAATAATGACGTGTAATGATTATTTATCATTCATTAATGATGTGTAAAAGATATTTATCTCTCATTAATGCATGTGTTAGTGATATTTTCCCTCGATAATGATATTAGGGCAAGATGGTACTCCAACCTTTTATTTCCATTAAAAAAAACAAGGCTTATGAGCTATAAAAACCTTATGAATCCTTCAATGAAAATGGGTTCACAATCTCTATTCTTTACTGCATATTTATTTTTAGAGTCTTTCTTTAAAATATTATTATTCTTTATCTTAAAAGATACTTAAGCACGAAGAGTTTTTAAATTCTTCAAAAAAAAAACTTTTTATAGATATCGATCACCTTAGTTTATTAGACACCAACCATCAACCACTTTAACCATAAAGAATGAATCAAATTATTAAAATCAAGAAATTAATTAATTAATCAACATATAAGCATTTTTTAAAAAAATTAGATTCTTTAGTACATCATCATATGCAATGCCTATTCATATAATCACCCGATTAATATTACGTAATCCATTACGCTTACTCACAAAATAAATAAAAACTTTGTAGATCACTTGATAATAATAATTTATTGCTACCTTATCTTTATTCTTTGCCTCGTTTATCTCTCAAAATAAAATAACCCCCCCACCAACCAAAATTTATTGATCCCTGGGCACAAAACCGTAATTTCCTCCTCAAATCGCAACCAAACAGGAGGGAGAAACTAAAAAACAAACTTCCCAAAATGCCCTTTTCCTTCTCCTTGTTTACAAAGGATTCTTCAAAACCAACCCCTTTTTTAGCTTATTAAAAATCAGGACCTAAACGTAATACCCTGTCATATCCGAATCCGAAACACACACCAATTCCCAAAACCGACACCGTTTCAGGTCCCAAAAAGTCTTCTATAAAAACGACCCTTCCCCTTTCACAATCAAATAACAATTTCAGTTTCTGATTTCTCTTGCGAGACTAATCTAGGGTTAGGGCTTTTATCTCTTTCCCAATATGTCAGAATCAAAGAAAATCACTCTCAAATCATCCGATGGCGAGACATTCGTCGTCGATGAAGCGGTCGCCGTGGAGTCACAAACCATCAAACACATGATTGAAGATGACTGCGCCGATAACGAGATCCCGTTGCCTAACGTGACAAGCAAGATTCTTGCTAAGGTTATCGAGTACTGCAAGAAGCATGTGGAAGCTGGTTCTGATAAGGAGAAGAATGTTACAGGTGTTACTGAGAAGGATGAGTCTTTGAAGAGTTGGGACACCGAGTTTGTCAAGGTCGACCAAAATACCCTCTTTGACCTCATCCTGGTAAGGGTTCGAGTTTCCTTTTTGACCCTTTTTTTATATTTATTAATTTGTCCTTGTTTGAGTTCTCTGCCTGGTATTTTGTTTGAAGATTTTTTTCCTATTTGGTTTTATGGAAAATATTTTAAAAAAAAAACGAAATTTTTTATTGAGTTTCTAGGGATTGTGTTTTATGCTATGACAGTTTTTTTTTTGTTTGCCTGCTTGCTTTCAACTATTATTAGTTTATGACTCCCTTGCAGCTAGAAAGTGTGGAAAGAAGGATCTTTTGTTTTCCACTTTTTGATTCTTTTAGATAAAATTTGATGTGAAATTTGGAGGGAAATAAGCCTTATGTTTGTTTCCTGCTTCAATGTATAATTCATGGCGGTTGAGCTTTGACGGCTTGCTTATGGCAATCGAATTAATAGTTTGGTATATGTGGGTCAGTTGCCAGGTATCTGTATTTGAATACTCTCATATGAGATTATCCTTTTCTAAGCTGTTGCTAGTTATCATTTTCTGTGTATTTGTTTGTTATGCATACACTGTATGTGAATTTCCATGGCTAACTTCTAATGTTGTTTTCAGGCAGCTAACTATCTGAACATCAAGGGCTTGCTAGATTTGACCTGCCAGACTGTGGCTGACATGATCAAGGGGAAGACTCCAGAAGAGATTCGCAAGACATTTAACATCAAGAATGACTTCACTCCAGAGGAAGAAGAGGAGGTGCGCAGGGAGAACCAGTGGGCATTTGAGTGACAGTTCAAGCTGTCCTCACAATGTGGTTCATACTATGATAGGAAGTGTTATATAAATTGCTATGCTGCTCTATTATTTTCCCTAGCTAGTAGTAAGTTAATGTCTAGTTTTAAGGTTGAGGTCTTTTCACAGACTGGTGGAGTATTGCTTCAGACTTCCTCCCTATGGAGCTTAATTGAAGTTTGTCAGCGAACCTCTTTCTTATCACAACATGATCAGATTTTATGTATGCAATTCATACCTAATCTGTCCTTGCTTAATTGATGCCTATGAATTGTCGTGCGTTTTATCAAACAGCAGTCTCAACTCTGTCGAATGCCAAGTTATGATTTATCTAAGCAACTCTTTGTTCTTTGCTATTTGTTTCCGTGCCCATGGGGATGACTCTTTGTCATTGCAATGATTTAACAGCTTAGTTTTTACTCATCATGTGGTTTCGTCCATTTATGGCTTGTGTGTGTGTAGCTCTCTCTAGCTAAAGCCTTTTTTTTTATTATTATTGACTGAAAGTTTTTGAATACAAGTGAAAACCGAATAATTCCAATGGATGCTGGCAAGAAAAACAAAGTGCAGGGAAACAAGCTGTTTAGCAGAGGCTCAACAACAATCTTAAGCATATTGTAGCTCAGCAGCCTACCCAGCCGATTTTTTTCTTAATTTATTTACATCCCTTGCCACTGGGGTCCATTCAGGGGAGAATTTCGGTGAGAATATAATAATAAATCTCCAATCAGTGAAACGCACCATTTCAAGATGCAAATAGAGAAACAATCCTTTTCATGTCATTGTGATAATACGTGGGATCTTCTTGGCTCTAATCCAATGTACCTTGAAACATTATTCAACTGTACTGGTAAAGTCTCAACTCCTATTTATATTTATATATATATATATATAAAAAGCGACAGATAACTTTTTCCTAGTAACGACACTTTATCGTGAAGAAAAACTTTTGTTTTTTACGGAATGTTATGAATTGTGATCATATACAAGTTATGAATCTCTACGGGGTTAATTTTTTTCTCCTTTATTTAGTTTTGCTTGTTCAGGAATCAATTTACGGAATGTCAAATCCATTTAGAACTTCAGGTAGAATGAGAAGAGATCAAGTTTTTCTTCATGACAAAGTGTCATTATTAGGAAAAAGTTATCTATCGCTTTATGTATATGAGATTAGATCACAGCAGTACGGTGGTAACTAGATTTGTACTGCGTGTTCCGCCAAGTCTGAAAATGAAAAATCATTAATCTCATTAAATATGTAATTAGTTGAATAGAAGCATGAAACTTAATTATTATATTAATGTTAAAAAATAAAAAATATATATAAATAAACCTGAGTTAACTAACAAACTGCGAGTTCGTCATAAACACATAATTAAAATAATCTAATAAAAAAAAATTAAGCATAGTGACCCAGTATCTATTGAGCAATGTAACATAAAACATAAAATTAAAAAATTAATTCTTTCGAGCAACATATATTACGTGAATGTGAAAAATCATTTGGAGAATTATTAATTGTAGATAGTAATCCTAAAAATAATTATTAATTTAAGATTTGGTAATTAAGCAAAGATTTGACTTTTGGTAATGCGCGCCATGCTGTAAAAAGATACGATCTCTTCTTTGTTGTTTTCCCAGCCCTTCGATCCTGTTGAATGTTGAAAAGAAAAAATAGCTGTCACATCCTAATACTAAGAATTTAACTATTCCTTTCTTATTAATTTGATAAATAAAAATTTAATTTATATGAATCGATTTCAAGTACTCTAAAATTCAACATAATTTTAGACCAATAAATTAAAAATCAATCTTGCTGCTTATTGAAAAAACTTAATACTGAGTTGATCGAACTCCGTTGATTGGTATTGAAAATAAGATCATACATAGGTGATATATATGTTTTTTTTATTCATCCCACAGTCCAGATGAAGACCCGCTTTCTCCTTCTTCACTGTCTCTATTATAAATTAATAAATTAATTGTATTCAAACCTATAAGTATTTAAATTTATAATAAATATTTTAAATTTATAGTAATTTAATTTGTTTTTAATTATTTTTTGTTCTTGTTTAATAGATTTTTTAAAAATTATTAGTGATGAAGTTACCAATGAATATAGATTGTTAGTATATTCAAGATAGTTAAAAAATAATTACTATAAATGTCACTATTGTTATTTATTATCTGACAAAATCATAAACAATTTGTTTGATGGTTACATCTTATCGAGAAACATACTGGCGGATTAAGAAAATTTCTATGAAATGACATATAAATATATATATATTTTTTTTGATAATATGTGATATCCAGCTATGAAAGTATATATAAAAAAAAAACAGGTAAACTTTTTCTTGACGTATTTTATCCACCAACAAATTTATTTATAAAATTGTTACTGTCAGATCATAAATTACTGACGAGGATTTCCTTTGATGAATTATTTCCATTCATGATTACATGCAGAAATGCACTAGTTCGACTAGGAAATTCTTATCCTACCCCTGCTTTTAAAAAATGTAAATTTTAACTATTGCACGCTTTCTATTTCCCAAGGAAGAGTGTCCTGTTGCCGATACGTAACTTTTCAGAACAATTCTCGTAGATACGTAACTTTTCAGAACAACTACACAATCATCATGCATACAAGGGATCTAAGCCGTAAAGGAATATAATTATTATTTCTTCATTAATATTTAATGAAAATTTAAAACAATGTGGGTTGCCACCAAAGAAGACAAGGATTATATAATTAAAAATTATAAATAATGTAACTTAACTGGTCAGATTTTGAGTTTGCTCTCTAAAATCATTAATTCGAGTCTCACAAACCTCAGGATCACTGAAGGTTTACATAATCATTAATTTCAGGAACCATAAAATTAATTAAAGTATATACAAGTTCATCCAAATATTTATATTAATAATAAAAAAAAAATATATGATTAAAATTTAAAACCAGTACCGACTTTGGGCGAGGAATGACAAAAAGGCAAGGGAAGAATAGTGAGTGGGCATTGGTGAAGAAAAAGAGTGCCAATGAATTTGCTCACAGTCTATATTTACAAAGTAACATAATATGTGATAAAGTTAGATGGCTAATAACTAGTCTCCATCACCCTATCGTGATGATTAGTAATAAGTACATTAAAAGTGCCTTTTGATTGTGGTTTCCTCACTAGAAGATTGCCTTGCACCCATGATTTAGGGTGGGTTGGTTGTGCGGTCGAACCAGATTTATAGTTTTTTTTAAAAAAATATTTTTAAATAAAAAAAATTTTAAAAAATAATTTCTACCATACTCTTAAATATTTCCAAGCTAAATTTTTAAAATTAAATCAAAACCCATAAAGGTATTAGAAAGAAAAAATAATCACATGGGCACTTATTAATCCTTGAATTCTATTAAAAATTGATCAATTGAACCCTCCCATAAGTCCCCATTTTTTTTTTTATAGGATCCTTGAATTCGACTATTTTTTCCCAATTCTTTTTTTTTTCTATTCAAGATGGATGGATATAACCCTACTACCAACTCACGTTGCTTTTTCCTTCAAAACTTCTACTTGTCCATCCAACTTTAAACCGGTTTAAAATTATAATAGCAAGCAGTTTAAAATATTTTTTATTTAGAAATATATTAAAATATTTTTTTTTATTTTTTAAAAAATTATTTTTGATTTCAGGACATCTAAAAGATCTAAAAACATAAAAAAAAATTAATTTTAAAAAAATTTATTTAAATTTTTTTAAAAAATCACGTTTCCAATCATAACTTTCAGGGTGGTTGAGAGTGTGGTAGCAGTTGCTTTTCAAAATGTTTTTCATTTCAGAATATATTAAAATAATGTTTTTTTATTTTTTAAAAATTATTTTTGATATCAATAAATTAAAATAATATGAAAATATCAAAAATATATTAATTTAAAATAAAATAAAAAATAAAAAAAATTTAAAATTTAAATTTTTTAAAAAACATTTTCAAAACGAGGTACGAAACACCATCACACCAACCGATAAAATTCCTGTTCATTCTTCTCAAAAGCAGAAGTGCAAACTTATTTTACCGCTATCAACCCCCACAAGTACCCATCACACCAAATCCTTGACTCAATTATATTCATCAAATCCAACGGCCAATTCTATTTCTTGATCTATCGAACAACATAAAAGACAAGAACATTTTAAGTCAGTCCTATGTTTTTACACGCCTAATTTAACACCACACTGTAAGATTACAAACATACCCTTAAAACACCGCTTCAGAAATCAGAATCCAGCTCCCATGTCTCCTCCTCAGTTTTTCACTTGTTTTTTTGCTTCATTCATATGTAATATTCATGAAAAAAACACACACACGATTCTTCCTCATTATTCGAAGACCGTTCCTTTTTTTAAAAAAAATCAAATAAAACCTTTTGTAATCTTGCGATTGTATCGTGGTAATCTTTGTTTTTTATTGGGTAGTTTTTGACGGATTGTAGCTGTTGAGCCGGTATTATGTGGATTTGAGCTCGATCAATTTGAAGCTGCTTCGTCTTTTTTTTTCTTTATTAATTGGTGAGTTTTTTGGCATTAATTATTTGGTTTTATTTTTATTGTATTAATGATTATTAACTTCTTTTGATATTGATTGATGTTTAGTGAAATTTTGATGTGAAATAAAAGATTGGTTTTAATCACGTGTTATGTTAATGAATATGCGTTTTTTTGTTTGATTAGATTGCAAATATTAGTTTAGGAAATGGGATTTTTGTTTTTTTAATCTTTTTATGAGTTATGAAAAAATCAGCGCTGTTTGTGTAGCATAGTATTGTTTTTGTTATTGCATTTGAATGGCAGCCCACTGCCGATTTTTATTTTACAGTATAAAGGTTTGAGCTTCAGGGCAGTTTTTGAATGAAAAAAGAAGCAAACTTTTTTATTGTATATGAGCTGGTTGTAGTGTTAAGAAACTATTTTGAGAAAGAAGATGAGGGTTTTGAATTACATGCCACGTTACGGATTTTTTTAAAGAAATTTATTTTGGTGGTAAACCTTTTTCGATATGTGTTTTCAGCTAGAAAATATGCAAAATGAAAGTAGTTCCAAAGTTAACGGGTTTGTCGATAGCGGTGGTGATAAAAACAGCTTGGATCAAAGTGGTTCTATGGCAAATGGGTTGGTTTGTGAGTTGAAAGTTGATAGTGAAAACAATGTTAAAAAACTGGATGAGGTTGTTGGGAACTTGAATAATGTGCCATATATTTATGGACAAGATATTGTTAGACATAAAATGCACAATGTGGTTGGGGTAGTGAGTGAAGTTGCTGGTGAGTCAGATTCGGATGGAAGTATTATGGATGATGATGATGATGATGATGATGATGATGATGAGGATGAGGATGAGGATGACGACGACGACGACGATGACGAAGATGAGTGTGATGTCGATGAAGATGCTGGCAATGAGGGAGCTGATGATGATGGTAATGATAATACCAATGGCGATAGGAGTGAAGGGAGCGATAATTATAAGAGTGAAACTCTTCAGACTGATCAGGTTCGAGTAGTTTGGATGGGTGATGTTAAACCAGTTCAACATGTCAATGATGTAACTGTCATTGATCGAGGATTCTTACACGGGGACTATGTTGCATCTGCTTCAGATCCAACAGGGCAAGTAGGTGTTGTGGTGGATGTTAATATCTCTGTTGATTTGTTAGCTCCTGATGGATCCGTTAGAAAAGACGTTTCATCCATAAATTTGGTGCGTGTTAGGGAATTTTCTGTTGGTGATTATGTGGTCTTTGGTCCCTGGTTAGGCAGAGTTGATGATGTTGTAGATGATGTGACTGTGTTATTTGATGATGGTTCTGTGTGCAAAGTAAAGGGGGCTGAGCCACTGCATCTAAAACCAATTTCCAAGGGTATCTTTGAGGAAGATGAACATTTTCCTTACCATCCTGGCCAGCGTGTAAGGGCTACCTCATCATCAGTTTTTAAAAACTCTCGGTGGCTATCCGGCTTGTGGGAAGCTAATAGATTGGAAGGTACTGTTACTAAAGTTACATCTGGATCAGTTTTCATCTATTGGATAGCTTCTGCTGGCTATGGAGCTGATTCTTCAACTACCCCTGCTGAAGAGCAGGATCCAAAGAGCTTAGAACTGCTGTCTTGTTTTGCACATGCAAGTTGGCAAGTGGGTGACTGGTGTCTTCTCCCATCATCTGTTGCTCAATCATCTTCTGTTACTTTAGACAAGGATTTATTGAAGTTGGGAATCCATGACCCAGCCAAATGTGAATTAGATTCTAGTCAACTGGGAAATGGATGTGATTCAGAAGGAGTTGCAAATGAGGAAGTAGATGATACGAATGGATCGATGGCAATTGATCCAGTGACAGCACCGGATGGAAATTTAGCCATTATTGCAAGTAATGAATCTAGCTCTTGTGGTAGTTCAACATCAGTTTCAAAGGTGCCTGCCCATCGCAGAAAGATACGTAAAGTTTTAATCAGAAGAGAAAAGAAGAGTAAAAAAAAAGAGGAAGATTTTGAAAGAGCCCTTTTGATTGTCAACACCAGGACAAGGGTCGATATAGCATGGCAGGATGGAGCTATAGAACGTGGGCTGAATTCTACAACATTGATTCCAATTGATAGTCCTGGTGATCATGAATTCGTTGCTGAACAGTATGTTGTGGAGAAGGCCTCTGATGATGTTGATAACTCATTTGAATCTAGACGTGTTGGTGTTGTTAAAAGCCTTAATGCAAAAGAGCGAACAGCTTGTGTGAAGTGGTTAAAGCCAGTTACCAGGGCAGAAGATCCACGTGAATTTGACAAGGATGAAATTGTAAGTGTGTATGAGCTGGAGACTCATCCAGATTATGATTATTCCTATGGGGATGTAGTCGTTCGATTATCCCCGGTTTCTGTGTCTGATCAAACCACCTCTGATTTGGAAACTATTGGGGAATCAAGGCAGCAAAGTGGACAAAGTGAGATTATGAATACACAAAAGTGCTTAGGACATAAGAAAGGAGAGGATGCACCGAGTAATGATGTTTCTATGGACTCCTCAGATCTCTCTTGGGTTGGGAATATATCTGGTCTTAGGAATGGTGATCTCGAAGTCACATGGGCTGATGGGATGGTTTCAATGGTATGCTTATGAATTTTTTTTGTATAAATTTTTCTCAGTTTCCATTTTAAATTATCAAAAGTGGTATGCAATCAACTCTTGTTTTTTGGTATCTTCATGACTCAATTACTTTGATTCCTGCAACTCCATCCCATGAAACTTTTTGGTGCAAAGAGTTGGGAGGATCCTTTCTATTTTTTAATTCTGCTCTACAATATAGGAAAGAGAAAATACTCAACTTCTATAGTTTCTTATTTTGAGATTTTGGATGTCATTTAAAGTTTCTTTTACCATCACAATTTAAATTACAAAGTTATTAACATATTCATTATGATGATGTATAGGCCCAATAGTTTGGTTTGATGAATTTGTTGCTCGGTTTATTATTAGGTTGGACCTCAAGCAATTTTTGTGGTTGGTCGAGATGACGATGATGATTCAGTTTCAGCTGGGAGTGAAGCAAGTGAAGCTGCAGCTAGTTGGGAAACAGTTGATGATGATGTGAGGGACACTCATGATTATACTCAAGAGGTGTGTATCCATTTGAAACTGTAGGATGCCATTGTTAAACGCAATGGTGACTACAATCTTAATGGGTAATCAGGGTAACATATGAGTGGGTCATAGGATGGGACCTAGCTTTCATAATATATCCTTGGCTGGGAAATATTTATAAAAAGTAGGTCTGTGAAGTTTGATTGTGTGAGCATTAATCAATTAATGATATGCTCACACTTTTTGTTTTTTAGATTTCAAGGAGAGGCATAGAAATTGAAAAGAAACTATGAAGCTTATGTAGATTCTTGATTTCATTATCTTAGTAATGAACCCACAATTCACCACTTGAAATAAAGGATTCTATGAATATAATGTCATGCTGATATGGAGTAAGCAGTAACGTATAGAATCTAGGCTGTATACATAAATTTTGTTTTAACCTTTAACCTTGCTTTTCTCGGAATCTCTTCGGCAGCATCAGTTACTTTATCTTAGACATAGGAACATCGCATGATTGGGTTCACCCATAAACAAATGCTAAATAATTAATGTCATTGGATTAACCATTCTCACATGAATTGAACATTCCTTAGGTATACTCTTATTAGATTGGAAAGATATTGATATTTCAGTAACTGATGATAGTATCTGTTGTTCAGGCAGTTGTGCTGCAAGATGCAACTGGCATGAACTCAGAGGAGGAAGAGAGTGTGGAGAATTATAGTTCTGGAAGGAATGCAGCTCTTAATTTTCCACTCACTGCACTTGACTTTGTTGCAAGATTGGCCACTGAAATATTTTCACGAGGTCAGAAAAATATCGACCCAGATTTTTCAGGCTACCAAGGTGAAAACAAACTGCATTCTCAGGGAACAAACTGTATTTCTGAAGAAAAAGATTCCAGTGATGAGTCCAGTGCTGAAAAATCTAATGTCAATAATAACTGTGGTATGCAAAATACCAATGGAAAAGACAAACATGTGTCAATGGAGGACCCAGGATCATCAAATGCAGAAGAAACTTCATGCAATTTAAGCACTGAAAAGTCAAATGCCATGACATGTTCTGAGGCTCGGATTCACCACTACTTTAAACATTTTGACACTGCTGAAGATCCTCTGGACCATCATTTTCTTGAGTCAAGTAGACTGGTATGATGTGCGATTATTGCAATTTACAATTGTTCATTCTTCTGAACATAGGAGACTTAAATAAATAGGCAGACTTTCACGGGCATTGAAGTAAACTCTTTCTCTCAGTTGATTTTGACATTCTTCAAATTCTCTTAGTAATAGACAACAGTGCAATGATTACCTCTTTTCTCAAGGTCTTTAAAATGTTCATTTTTTTTTACTCTTATCACCTCATGGCAACAATCAAGAAATCTAAATGTCTGAAATGTGCTGTGATATTTTTGAATATTTTCTCATGCATTGAAGTTGGCAGATCAAAAATGGAAGGAAGTGGCTTAAGAAGGTTCAACAAGACTGGAACATCCTCCAGAACAACCTGCCAGGTTCGAGTAGTACAGTTTATGTAAAATTTTATGCTATGTTCTAGAATATCTAGCTAGCATCATTTGGTCTTCCCATAATTTTTTTTTAACAGATGAGATCTACGTACGGGTTTATGAGGATCGAATGGATCTCTTAAGAGCAACAATAATTGGGGCACATGGAACACCTTACCAAGATGGACTCTTCTTTTTTGACTTTCACCTCCCACGAGAGTATCCTGATGTCCCTCCTGTAAGATGTACTAATCTTAATAATTGGTCTTCGGTTTGAAGGCTATGTTCTGATTTTGTATTGTTTGATGCGATTGGCCTTCAGTTTGACCTTGAAAAAGTTGTTCAAGATTCTATTTTTTGTGTTCTATGTGATGTTGCAGTCAGCATACTACCATTCTGGTGGTTGGCGAATAAATCCAAATTTGTACGAGGAGGGGAAGTTGTGCCTTAGCCTTTTAAATACCTGGACTGGCAGAGGAAATGAAGTCTGGCACTCGTCTTCTAGCATCCTTCAAGTCCTAGTTTCACTTCAAGGGTTGGTGCTAAATTCTAGACCATATTTTAATGAAGCTGGATATGATAAGCAGATCGGGACAGCTGAAGGAGAGAAAAAATCGTTGTCATATAACGAGAATACTTTCTTGCTAAACTGCAAGACAATGATGTATCTTATGCGAAAACCCCCCAAGGTAATATATTAATTCACAAGAATTACACTCCTTCCCACCTTTATTCATATTTTCTTTGTTTTTGTGTAAACATTCAATTTCGGTTCTTGGCAATCATTTTGGTTGACAAATATGAAGGCAATGTTGTTTGAACAAATATGCCAACTATTACAACTGAGTAAAGAACTATTTTATTTGATCCTTTTTTTTTTCATAATTTTATTGGATTGGGACATTTTGCTAGACTAGATTATTTATTTGCTTTTTACTGGGTCAAAGTCCATATCTTTTCAGGCTTTGATCTGTACAAACAGGATTTTGTTCAGTTTTTTTGAGGGGAACATGATTTTTATTTATTGTGCTGCAGTTGTGCATGCATTACTTGGTAAAATATGCTCACTAATCACAATAATGTCTTGTTATGTTAATACACATCAGGATTTTGAATGCTTGGTAAAGGAGCATTTCAGGAGGCGTGGTTACTACATTCTTAAGGCCTGTGATGCGTATATGCAAGGCAATTTAATTGGATCTCTCTCTCGAGATGGCTCTATAAGCAGTAAGGAAAGTTCCAATCTAACTTCGGTTGGTTTCAAGTTGATGTTAGCGAAGATTGTGCCAAAGCTTTACTTGGCATTGAATGAAGTTGGCGCTGATTGTCATGAATTTAAGCATCTGCTACAGTCATAAAATTATCTAACAAGTTGGTCTTTCAATATTTGGATCAAACCAGCAAGGTCATGGTGTTTTCTTTTTTGTTTTCCCATTCATTCATTGCCATTACTTTCAAATCCCAAGTACTTGTAAATGTAAAAGTTTTCAGAAACATGAATTTGGGGTCTGAGACATTCAGTGTCTTTATTAATTTTAGGTCCTGGGGTATCTTCAGCAAATTAAGGCTCATCATTTAGTCATATGATCATTTGATCATGGAACACAACAGATCAGGTCATGGAAGCTTTGCTTCTGACTTCTTGCTTTGACAATTTTCTGGTACTTCGGGATCCAGAAGACAGGATTTTGGATTGACTGTTTAACTTGCTATTTTATTGAAATGATGTATTATATATAATTGAAGACAGAGCTTGCAATAATTTTATCTTTCAATGCTTAAGTTATATCGCAAACAGAAGCAATGTTGTGCGGATTTTACTCAAGCTTAGAGGTGTATCCTTTGAAGAAGGCTTCTCGCTAACTAAATATTTATTTAGTGCTAATTAATATGGTTTTGTGATGGTTCAATGACTGGTGTATTTTCTTCAGAAAGATGTTTGATCTCTGTGTTCAGTTAAGGTTGCAATTGAAGGAAGGAAAGGCTGTTGTATAGCATCAAGAGTAAAATTGGTGCATATTACAAACGCCAATCTGCTAAATGACAATCCACATGTGGCTTTGATGTGATCTGAACTGCCATTGTATAGGGTTTTCACCTGAAAAATCATCACATTTCGCGCTTCCCAAGATTCCAAAACAACCGGCGATTAAACACAGCTGCTCTACTCCAAGATTTGTCCTGACGACTTCGAACCAGTCTAGGAAATCCAGATTCTGATGACGATCCTTATGAGCTGCAAAACCAGCAGAAGACCACAAATCTTTAGGCACTGAGCAAGCTTTAAAAACAGCATCATTGTCTCCTGAATCGTGACAATAAAATGAACACAATGAATCTAAGTTCGAAAGACGACCCATTATGATTGGCAAAGGTAAAACCCAATCATCATCGCTTGAAATGGCAGTTTCCGTTGCCTTCCTTTTGCTCGAAGACATTAGAAATAAAACCCCTCCTTTTATTTTATTTTTAATAATCTTTAATATTTTTCTATAATATTACTTGGGAAAAAAACAGTTTTTCATCTCTAAGTTGTTGCATAATTCCTATTCTTGTCCCAAACAATCAATTCTTTTTTTGTATTACTTTTTATTATAATGATGGAAGGAGCCTACTATACGAGCTAAGATGGTGTAGGAAACCTTAAATACCTATAATTTAAGTCCTTCATTTCATTTCAGTAAAGTATTTTTCATGTCTCAGCTACTCTACAACATTGACACAAAAAATTATCACAAACATAAGCGATTCCATGGAGATATACTAACAAATTTGGGTTTGATTGTTTCCCATTTTGATGATACAATAATTGTCCGTCAAGTACCTTACTAGAAATAGGAAATTCTTTTTTTTTTCCTTTATGACACTTGTAATTTTTTTTTTTTTATTAACGTGGATGTCCGGGTCAGCTTGCGCACACCTCGACTAATCCCACGGGTCCTGAAGTTAACGACCATGTAAGCCTCTAGTGGCCATTATATTAACAACCACAGGGCTCGAACTTGAGATTATAGAGAAAGCTAACTCCTTGATCCAAGCTATTATCACCGGGTCACCTATTAAGTGGTTATGACACTTGTAATCTTGATTTTATGAGTCATAGTTTAGGACATCATCATTTGAACAACCCCATCTAAAGTTAGAGAATTGATGATACCAAACCAAGCTTATTTATATCTTTTTTTCCTTCTTAATAAATAGTAAGATGTTTTGGATCAATTTTAAAAACATTGGAATTACCTCTTCTATTAAATCTTAAATAAGTCATTTACATAAATAATGAGATAAATACATATGCAAAGTCTTATTAAACATGACTCGGCCTAACAGATTAACCTAATAATTTATCGATCTAACTCCTGGTCAAGGCTAGGTTTTAAATTAAACCATGTAGGAGTTGATCTGAAATTAACCTGGTTGATCAACTTGCAAATTCGATCGAAACTCGATTTAAGTTTATAAAAAGCATTCAAAACAACATTGTTTTTATCTTAAAAAAAACTTAAAACAATATCATTTTAAATGATCGCAAATCAAGTTGGATTAACTCATCTAACATGTGATCAGGCCTTTAGCATAATGGAGTTGCATCTACAATGATTATTTTTTGTTTTTCAAATAATCTCTTTTTGAATATGAACTTGAATAGTAACGTGTATGTTAATGAAAAGAAACAAGTTGAAAATAGATCATATAAATTGACATGATTAGTGTCATGGAAAGCTGAAAGGATTAGTTTAGGCAACTCCTCCATGGAACTAATACCATCTAATCTAACATGCTCTTGGGTTTTCCAAGGCCCAACTAGTTTAACCCGTAGTCGCTGAGAAATTTCATTTGGACAGGAAACCGAGCCCTCCATGGCCATTTACCCTGCATCGTCGAGCTTCGTGCCACTACATGTTGGCATCCCATTATAATTTATAATAACCACACAACCCAAAAAGAGAGAGAGAGAGAGAGAGAGAGGGAGGAAGAGAAAGAAGAAGAAAGGTGAAGATTCAAAAGGCACTTGAAGTTGCTTGTCATTCACGAGTCTTCCTTCTGCAAATCGCAAAAAAGTGGGTTAAAGCAAGTCGTCCAACGATCAGTCGGTCATAAATCACTAGTTCTAACTTCTAAACGGACCAGATGGTCATAAATTGTCGTTATCTTGGTCAATTATCATTCCAATGTTATTTTTCAACATTTGGCTGCCTAATTACAACTACTACTACTATTCTTTTTTTTATATTTATCATAAATGGCAGTGTCTTAAAGTCACTTCAAGGACCCCAAAATTATTGCTCGTATTAATAGCTAATTACATCCATATTATTTATTACGTGGACCGTATGGCCAAAGGCGATTTAAGGCCTCACAAATAGCCGGCAGATCCTGTCCTTACAGCTTAATGGCGGTGTCTCCAAACTTGAGCAGAAGTGCAAAAACTATCCCTTATGGGCTAATGACATGCAAAGCCTAAATACCGTGTGGCATGTTTTTTTATTGGGTGTTTGAAAATATAGTAGTAGTTGTAGTTTAAAATATTTTTTTATTTAGAAATATATTAAAATATAATTTTTTTTAAAAAAATTATTTTTGATATCATCACATCAAAATAATTTAAAACTATATAAAAAAATTTAAACAAAAAATTAAAAAACATGATTTTAACCGTATTTTCAAGCACTGATGCTATGCCCACATGACCATCCTTGTTTCGCAAGCACCCGTGTTTTTCGGGCCTGTTTAGAATTGGATAACGGTTGCGGTTCAAAATGTTTTTTGTTTAGAAATGTATCAAGATGATGTTTTTTTATTTTTTATAACAGTGTATCAAAATGATCTAAAATACTATAAAATATTAATTTTAAATTAAAAAATCAATTTTTTAAAAAACACGGGTTATATGCTCTTCTTTTTTTATGGATTCCCAATTCATAAATGAACAGGGAAAATACATTTGTTCACTTGAGTGGGTTCAGACTCTTGCAGCACCGAAGACAAAAAATTAGATCTCCAAGCGTTAGGACAAAGTTATTATTATTATTATTTTAGTTATTTTCTAAGTTAATTTTATATTTTCATTAATTTTTCTACTTAGCTATGAATTTTGTAGTTAAGTGTTTATATATAACTAGTTGGATTGTGTTTTTTATTATTCAGTCTTTAAAAAAATTAAAAAATCTATTTATTTTATCAAATTTATGATTTGAAAACCCTAGATTTTATCACTGTTAGAATGATTAATTAAGTCAAATTCACATATAAAAAAATTAATAAAAAAAAAAGTCTTCTCTAATCATATCTACAACAGCAAGCAATAAGACAACATCATTGCAACATTTAATCAGATTCATTTACCACTGATCATCAACGTCGAATCAAGGATCGTGACCCCTTCTCAATTTGTCTTTTGATGACTGATTATTTCTTCTCTTGCTTTGTCGAGGTCGCACAATTGCTCATTTTGTCTGGTTATGAGAATCATCTCCTGTAAAAGTCAACAGTATCTTGTCTGTAAAGGCCTCCGAATATATATATATTTTTTTGTCTGTAATCTGTAAAGGCCTCCGAATATGCTCCGAGGAAAGAGCCAAAATTGCTGGCAACTTTGATCAAGCCCTAGAAAACATTCGGACACGTTCTAACTTGGTCTTCCCTTGCAAAAAAAATAAAACTATGTACCTGGTCTGGTCATACGTCTTACTAGAAGGTCTCTCTGTAGAAAATTGCCACTGGGCGATTTTGTATTTAATAAAAGAAAATTAAGACCTCCTAAATTTGTTCTGTTGCTTTTTTGTAGAGTCAAGGAGTTTGGTAGGCTATTAATTAATTTCTGGATTTTTATGTTCATGAAAATGTTATTTTTCTCGTGTTTTTTTTTTTTAAAGAATTGAATATGAGATAATAATGTATAAAAAAAATCATTCATGAAGGCAGGCGTGCGTTGTGATTTGTTGCCTAAAAGTCTTTTAACTCTTAAGAGTTATTTATTATATATTAATTGACTTTCATTTATTTTCCATTGAGTTCTGTATTCATTTCTGTCATAATGCCTGCTGCTGGTGGGGACGCTTTTAATTCAAGAAAACTTTAATTATTCTCTTCAAATTTCCGTAGAAATCAAAGAAGAATAAAAGGTAGGTGTCAAATATATAGTTTTCGGAGAATTAAATCTAAACAAATCTAATTTATTTTATATATATATATATATATATATATATATATATATATAAACACACGTATGTTTCGTATTAGTGTCAACAATTATAAACGGTGGCATTTAAACCATGATGACAGGGAGACTTGCAATCTCTTAGCCAACAGAGAGATACGGATGCATTTAGACGTTACTCACACGATTCGATTACTTGAAAAATAAATAAATAAATACCCATGGTAGCTAGTAAATATATTCGTCATGTTTTTTTATGAAAGAAATATTAGATTCCACTGTCAAATCAAGGAATTTAGGAAACACAAGTACTATGCTCTAGAAGCAGCCTCATGTCTTTCAACTTTTTTATAGGTAAAAAATTAGTCTTTATTTATTCTTTCCTTCTTCTTCTTTTTTTTTTTAAGAATCAATTAAATAGTTATTTCGCGCTAAACTTTTTAAAGTTGCCCATATTTTTTTAAAAATAATTTAAATAATCAAAGTTGCCCAACTTTTTTAAAAAATAATAAGAAAAATATGAGATTTAGATAATTGATTTTATGAGTTTGATAAGATAGGTTAATTTAATAATATGATTAGAAAGAAAACATTGGTAACAAATAAAGCAAAATAAAATTGGCAATGACTTAATGCCAAAAAAAAGTTACCAATACCATGGAAATTTTTTTTTTAATATTCTTAAAAGGTCCCTATGATTTTATTTGTTAACAAAGTAAAAGTTAAATGAGAACGAGATGATAGCATACAACGCTAGATGAAAAAAACATTAATCTCAATTCTTAGCAAATTAAATATCGAATGAAAAAACTAGAAAAAATATTAAGAATGAAAAAATTAAAAAAAATAATTAAAAAAAACTATCGGATTCAATTTTAGCCGGCAAACCAAATCTATGACCTAATCATGAGATTGAGTCTAATCTCTTAAACATTTGAAACAAGTCACGAGCTCAAATGGAATCATAAAAGGAAAGTCCAAAAAAATCAAGAAGCCGAATTTCAAATCAACCAAATAATGAGGGGTAAAAATAAAAAAAAATCAACAAAAAGGATCCAAAAAAATAGAATTGAGAAAAATAAGGACCAAATTTGATATAAAAATAAAATGAAATCAAATGTTGAGGGATGAAAATGAAAAGATAAATCCAATCAAGAAAAGTATAAGAAAAAAACAAATAACAATCAAAATAACAAGGAACAAATTTGATATAAAAATCAAACACCAAGGGATGAAATTAAAAAAAAATCAAATTTGATACAGTTAAAAGAATGGGGGTGAAAAAAAACTAAAACAATCAATGTAAAAAAAAAAACTCCAAGTCAACCCTGATACACCCACTTAATCCATGACCCGAGATATGAGATCATGATGAATCCATAGAAAATAAAAGATGAAAAAATAACAAAATTAAATCCTCAAACAACACAATGTTGAAAGATAAAATTGAAAAAAAATCAATTTTAAAAAAAGACTTAAAAAAGGAACAAATTTAACCCGATCTAATCTTTTAAACTCGTGATATGGATCTTGAGATTTAACCATAAAAGGCAAACAAAAAAAATCATAAAGTCAAATTCTCAATCAAGTAAATAATGAGGGGTAAAATTGAAAATAAAAATCAATAAAAAAAAGGTTAAAAAAATTAAATTGAAAAGAATGAGGATCAAAATTGCTATAAAAAATAAAATAAAATGTTGATGGATGAAATTGAAAAAAAAATCAATAAAGAGAAGTATAAAAAAAATAGCAATTAAAAGAATGATAACCAAATTTGATATAACAATCAAATGTCAATGGATGAAATTGAAAAAAACAACAAATCAAATTTGATGCACTCAAAAAAATAAAAATCAAATTTGATAAAATTAACAAAAGACCACTCTTTTTAAATTTTAACAAGGCCAACGTGTTTTTCAAGGCTAATAAGAGAGAAAAGAGGACAAGACAAAAAACACCAATAGAGCTTAATTGTGAAGAGGATTATGAGACTTTTTTAATGTTGCTTTGAAATGTGGTGTTCAGCCACCGAGAGGTGCCGCCTGAAGAGCAAGAGCAACTCTCACTTGCTAGCACGTGCATTATACGCGCCAACAATTTTTTATTTAAAATAATATTATATTTTAATTAAAATACTTAAATGCCTCTAAGACAACTTGCCAATTACAAAAAAAAAATTGTATGAAATGACACAAACACCCTTAACTGTAACTTTAAGAAAATTTAATTTTAAATGTGATTAAGGTATTTTACTGTGCAAAAAAAAAGCTTGAAAAGCCCCTTGCCCTAAGTTCAATTAATTTAGTTTTTAAGGACAATTTAGTAATTTTATTGTGCAACTATAAAGTAAAAAGACCTATATACCTTTGTGAACTTTGATTTCACAGTTTAATTTCGTTGAAATTATCATTTAACCCCTACCCCTCGTATAAAGTTATAAAAAAATTTTGTTGACAAAGGTAAAATGATATTTTTACTGTGTTGATCCATGGTAAACTAAGAGAGAATCCACGGTAAAAGTTTGGTGAGTTTTTTTAATTTTTGTTAATTTGATAATTTATAAGAAAAAAATATTTTTTTTTTGTTGATCTCACGGGTTTTCATTAACAGTGGTAGATAAGTAAATAAAAGAGTTTGTTTTATAGGCTATTATTTTAGATTGTAATAATTTAGAACGAGGTTATTCGAAGTAAAAGATTTTTATAAATCTTCGGAATTGATAAACTTATTATCGTCCATAAATAAATAAATTAAGAGGATGTTTATTACTATACCCTTATAACTAAATAAATAAATAAATAAATAAAATATAGATAAGTTTACTACTATACCCTTATAACTTAAAGTATATAAAATGTAAGCGTAAACTTTGACTTTATAAAATAATAATATTATCAAGTACAATAATAAGTCTACAGAGAAATATTATACCACACACATATTATATTAATAACCTCAATAATGTGATAAAGTCATTAAACTATATATTTATTCAAATAAGTTATAAGAATACACCAATTGTATTATTATTGATTAAAAAATGGTGTAAAAAATATTTCATTTAAAATAAAAAAAAATAAGACCAATTAAGTAAAAAAATAGTAGATTTTTCTCATTTTAAAAAAAGAGAATTACATTCCGTAGTTTTAAGAAAATATAATATCAATGAACGTTAAATTTCTTGAAATTAACATTCAATAATAAAACAAACACAATTATTCTTGACACTCTAAAATATTTTAGCATAAATAACTTATACCAAACACAAGATTCATCACACGAAAGCTGGAGTTGAAAATATTGTTGTGTTTTTATAAGAAATATCCTTGTTTTTATAAATACACAAATTAATTAACTTCATTTAACCGGCTAGAAGCTTCTAATAGTATTTATTGTTATTGGCTGGATAAGAAAGGAACCAGCTGTCTTTTTGGACACGAACAAGGCCATCCCAAGTCCCAACGGTACAAAGTTGAAACAGTTGAAGATGTTTCCAACAAGGGCACGTGTGTCAAGCTTCTGTTCACATTAATCATCATGCCGCGATCAGAAGTTAGGAGGAAAGTGGCTGGCTACCTGGGTGGATAGCTGGCTCTGGCTAGCAGCATGTGTTTATCCTGCTATTATATATATATATATACACACAACCCATCACGTTCCTTCAGAGGGATTGTGTGTTCACAACTGAGTCTGTTGGTCAAAGTTGAAGAAAAACGGGGAAATTCAGTTCCCACTTTTGGTCAGATAAGTTGACATTCAAAAGCTGGAAAATTACAGGAGAAAGATTGGTCGTAGAAAGGCACCTAACAATAATATTGTTGAAGGTGCAAAGCCCCCTGTTCTTCTGGTAGAGCCCCACCTCTCTCTGCTCATTTTCTTCTAGTTCCTGTATCTATTTATATATGGCTTAAGGTTTTTGGTTTATGGGTCGTTATTTTTTTCTTGGTTGATAGTGTTTTATGTTTGGTTTCTGAGAAAAAGGTGAGAAAGTTTGGAAAAGGGAAGGAAAGTAGAGGATATTGTCGTAGAGAACTTTTTTTTATATAAGCCTGTGAGAATGGGATCTAGGAGGATTGTTTTGGAATCCTCTGTTTCGATGCCAAAAAAAGATCTTGCTTTTTCAACGACCTTAAAGTTTTGCGTTCATTAAAGCTGTTTGCTTTCATTTATTTGGTAAATTGGGTGAGAGAGTGTTATGTGGAAGATAACTGATTGTGATTAAAATTATTAGTCTGCAGTGCTCAAGGTGGAGAAAGAGATGGCTGAGAATGGAAGGGTACATCCAGATTGTATGAATGCTTCAAACCCTTACCATGAATGTGGTGTAGCTTGCCTTGAAAGGATTTCCCAAGGGAAGAGAAGGAAAGAGAAGAAACAGTCAGGTAATTACTATTGTTTTTTTATATCTTGGACACTCCTTGTAAAGCTGAGAGCTGTAGATTTTGGCATGTTTACTTTACCAATAATATGTATCTCCTCTCCATCACAGAAGAATCTTAGTTAGGAATCAGTTGAATGCGACGGAAAGTTCCATGTGCTTTAGATTCATACCTTTACGATAGCCATGATTTTGTGCAAAGCCTTGATCTGTTTGATGAAGAAAGTAGAGATAATATCACCAGAATCTGCCAATCCACCTTTAGAGAGGTGAATTTGTATTGATCAGAGAACTATTATTTGGAAAGGGTGAGGCTGAGAAGCACCGGACGGCTTGTGTTAATTTACTCCGTCTACCTATCCATCTCTGTAGAGGAGGATTTTCCAATTAAGACTCTGATTGAGTTTGAAAACGCACATCTTAGACATCTATTTTTCCAGCAGTGAGTCATGGCTATTTTCTTGCAACATATGAACTATTTTCACAATTCTAATACAGGTCTTGGACCAGTGAGTTTCTGAGTTAAGGGTAGACCGAACATTTTTAAATACAGCTTTAATTTATTTATTTTGTGTTTTAGATTATCATAATGGTGTAAATGAGGGTTGGTCTAGCAAAAACAAGGATGAAGAAAGAAGAGCACAGCCTACATGTCCCAAAGCATCTAATCCTTACCATAAATGTGAGGAATTTTGTTCTAATAGAACTGCCGAGGTCAATCCCAAGGGGGTTGAAAAGGAAACAGGAGGAGCACAGCCTACTTGTCCCAAAGCATCCAATCCTTACCATAAATGTGAGGAATTTTGTTCTAATAGAACTGCTGAGATTAATCCCAAGGGGGTTAAAAAGGAAACAGGAGGAGCACAGCCTACTTGTCCCAAAGCATCTAATCCTTACCATAAATGTGAAGAATTCTGTTCTAATAGAACTGCTGAGATTAATCCCCGTGGGGTTAAAAAACAATCAGAAAGAGCACAGACATGCCCCAGAGCATCTAACCCTTACCATAAATGTGACGAACTTTGTTCCAACGGAAATTTGGAGGCCAATCCCCAGGGGGTTAAAAAAGATTCAGGTTACCCCCTTTTCGAATACTAATACATTGTTGCTCGTTGGGTTTCACTTTCATTTTTTTTTGGGGGGGGATCAGGGATCTCGCAACCTGAGGGCTCAAGCCATTAGAGATGGAAGAATGCTTTATAACTCTAATAAAAAATTGAAGTCCTTCAATGATATCTTTCTCCAATTTGCAACTCTTCTTTGATGCTCAGTTCCTCATGACAGCACATTGTTCTTGCAGGTTCCATTATTGATGCTGCTTTAAGCTTTGGTAGAAAAAAGAAGGAATCTGGATCTCAGCAGAACTCTCCCCGAGCTGTTAACAATGTCCCTGTGGTAAAAGCAGCTCGCCGTGGTCCATCACCTCTTCCTACTAAAAAGCATGATGAAGCTGAGAATAGTGGATCGTTTTCCTCATCTCAACAACGTTCTGATGAAAGTTATTCTGAAGATCATTCTTTTGACAAGGGGCCAGTTCAATCCCCTGGACCAATGCACGTGTCTGGGAATATCACGGTAGTTTATCATCTCTCTCCATCTCGCTAAATTTATTTTTCAATATTGGCTTTGAATTGTCTCTCAATTTATTCTTTCTCCACCAGCCTGATCCTCCCAAAAGCCCTACAAGGCTTAGTTTGGCCTGCTATAAAATTCCAACACCAGCTGAGCCGCAACAGAATGGGAAGCTCCATGGTTCACCAAAGGCTGCTACATATCCTTCTGCTAACCATGAGGGAAAAGTCACTGATGGTCCTATTTCCGAGTATCTGGACTTCAGCTTTTCAGGCGTATCTCGTGCTTCAGAAGAGAGTGACGAGGAAGAGGTTCAATCTGTCATCTCTGATTCCTGTGTGTCAGTAGGGAAATATCACGTGAGAGAAAATATTGCCTCTATTCTACAGTTAATCTTGGACAAGTATGGTGATATAGCAGCAGGCAGTCGATTGGAATCAGCTTCCATGCGAGCTTATTATTTAGAGTGTCTGTGCTCTGTGGTTCATGAGTTGCAGTGCACTTCTTTCAAGCAGTTGACAAATTCCAAAGTTAGAGAAATGTTGGCTGTTCTCAAGGACGTAGAATCCGCACAGATTGATGTTAGTTGGCTACGGGATATACTCAATGATCTGGCCGAAGGCATGGAGCTGAGCAGTCAGCATCAAGCTGCGGAAGAAGCAAAATCAAAGTGTGATCATGCTATAGAGTCAATAAAAAAAGAACTAGAATCCACGATGGAGGATCTGGCTCAAAAAGAGAAGGCAGTTGCTGATGCTAAAGCACAAATCTCTGAAACAAGAGATCGCCTGAATAAGCTAGAGCTCGATTCTTCTCGGTTAAGTGAGACTATTTCTTCAATCTGGTCGACAGTCGAAAAGTTTCATGAAAAGCCCTTGGCAGATGAGATCTTGTAATGCAACTGCCAGGCAAAACAACAACTACTACCTGATACTTCTTGTATTCTATGTGTTCAATATTTACAACTTTACAGAATTTAATTGTCTGAATCAAATTACAAAAACATGTAGATGATACTAGACATGGACATAGACATTGTACTTTGGTATGTTATAAAGTTTATTAGTGTATTATAAGTTCTGTGATGTGGAAGATGTGATTGATTTGAGTTTAACTGAAAAGTATTTTCCCTTTTTTTATGAAGGGATTTCATTTCATTGATCAAAGAAAAAACAGCAGCAGCCGGTCCCTGCTACAAAGCAATGAACATGGGGAAGAACACATTTAAAATATTAATAATTTATTAATATATATTTTTTTTAAGTTAAAAAAAAATTACGGTCTGTTTGTTTTTGCATTTCAAAAGTGTTTTTGAAAAAAATTAATTTTGTTTTATTTTTTATTTGTTTCAAATTAATATATTTTTAATATTTTCAAATTATTTTGATATGTTGAAGTTAAAAATAATTTTTTTAAAATAAAAAAAAACATTATTTTGATGCTTTTCTGAATAAAAAACACTCTGAAAAGCAAACACAATCATACTCTCAAACATCCCGGAACTAAAGAATTATGAAGAAAGTCAGTTAATCAATTCAACTCACTTGGGGAATTGATTTTGAACAAGAAAATAAATCATATATATATATATATATATATATATATATATATATATATATATATATATATATATAAAACAAACTATAAAACGCGTGGGTGTTTCCTATGGCATAGATTCATTATTCATTCTCTCATATTTTATTATGAATCTACTGTTTAATTTTTTTTCAATTTTATTTTCAAACTTTTTTTTTGTACGATTGCATCACTTTTGAGCCAAATTCAAGGGCAATTAAGTGAAACTTGATGGCTAAGGATGAAAAATTGAAAGATGGGAGACCGAAGCAAAAAAAGCACCATAAATGGGTGATGGCTTCAAAGTTCACACAACAAGTTTAATTTAATGCTCGTACTTTAAAAACAATAAATATTTGGTACCTCAATATCTTTTTAATTCAATTTTTGTACAAAAGTTTATTTTTCTTATTTTTTTAGTCCTTCGTTTGGCAAAGAAGAGAGACTAGCCGCTGGATTCCGGTGTGGAGAAAGAAAAATGTTGTTGACGCCGATTCTGGCCACCAAAATGATTAATCTTTATGTCAAATGGTTTCATTTGACAAGAAAAGTTCATATTAGGTGATTTTCTACATTGAAAGTGCCTAGAAAAAAATAAATATGATCTTAATAAGATTTTTAGTATTGGGTTGATTTTAGGTTTTGGGATGGTTTTTTGGGTTTTTGAAGCAATAAATAGGTTTATTATGATTTTTAGAGTGTTTTAGGTGAAAAAAAATAGGCTAGAAAATGGGATTTTGGGTAAAAAAAACCTTTGTGGCTGGATTCTTGGAAAACAAACGACGCATCATCTAATTTTTTAATTTTCAAAACAATTAGGGTGGACGACATGTCGTGCACCCTAGATGGAAAAAAAAAAAAAAGGCCCAATCGGGCTGACCTGACTTGCCAAGCTTAGCAGTGCCGGGCCTTTTCTCTCTTTTTTTTTAAATTATTTTTTTTTTATTTTAAAAAAAATTAATGCTTTTTTATATTTTTTTCAAAATTATTTTTTTACTTATATTTAGATTAATACCCTTTCTCTTTTTTATTTTGTTTATAGAGCTTTTTTTTAATAACAATTTTTTTTTGTTATTTTATATACATTTAATTCTTTAAGATGTTTTTTCAATTCATCTATAATTTTTTTTTATATTTTGTGTAAATGAATTTTATTTTTAAAAATAAAAAATATTTATTTTCAAATGATATTTCTAATATGTGCAACATTTCATGATATTTTCCCCTTTTAATTTATTTAATCAATTTAAAGCATGTGCCTATTTCTATTATCATTTTATGGAATAAAAAAATTATTTTAATTAATAAATTTAGCAAACACAACTGGATAAATATTCTATCTTGCGAGATTAAATATCTTAATTTATATCTGTCTCTCAATTTTTCTTGTTTTTTTTTGTGGGTATCGTTTATAATTTTTTTTTCATTTATTAACACATATAGTTTTCAATTTATTTAATTACATATATGCATAAACATTTTTATTTTCATTAGAATTTTTTTAACTACAAAAACATGTTGAAAAAGCTTGTGTATCTGAGTCTTTTTTGTTGAAAAAAATAACTTTATTTAAAATAATTTTTGGATTTGATATTATTGTCCTGTACCTGTACCGTTAGAGAATGCAATACTATGAAACTATATTAGTGATGAGACAAAGGGGCATAATAGGGATCCAAAGGCATTTTAGTTATTTATTAGTAAACTAAAAATATTGTTGTTTTTAAACCATAAGGTTCGCTAAAAGATCTTGTCATTTCACTGTAACAATGAACACTGAAATACTTTGGCCTTTTACAATTTGATCCTCAATATGTTTTTTTACAAATTCATTCTTCAACTTTAGATTTAATTGGTATCGAATCTTATGCCTTGTTTGTTTCCAGGAAAATGAATTCCTGGAAACTATTTTCCCCACTTTTCCATGTTTGGTGCACCCAAAGAAAATTGATCAAAGGAAACTTAATTTTGGTCAAAGGAAAACAAAAGCTTTTATGCCAGGAAAGTGTTTTCCTTTCTTTATTCTAAGGAAAACACTTTCCTTTCTCTTTAACAAAACGTGCACTCTCCTAAAATATAACAAATCCCTAAACTCTCATTCTCTCCCAAATAATTTACCCAGATCGATTGGAAGCATCTCTCACAGCTTTCTTCCAGGTAATGTTTTTCATCTTTTTTATTTTTCTCGTTGTTATAATGGCATGTCTTGTGATATATTTGCTTGTGTTTTTTTCCTTGTTTATCTTGTTAATTTTACTACAACCCATGCTCTCATGCTCGTGTAAATTCAAACCCGTGGGAAGCAACCCATACAACAAACAGAGAATTGTTGCCAGAAACCAAACAGAGGACCCATACACAGAAAACCAAACCATTCCTTCATTTCGCCCAAACCATTCCTTCGTTTCGCCCAAACCATTCATGCGTTTTCGCCACTGTTGCTAGCACAACAAACACAAAAAACCCAGCCACAAAGAAACCCGGAAATTGTTGCCAGAAACCAAACAGAGGACCCATACACAGAAAACCAAACCATTCCTTCGTTTCGCCCAAACCATTCCTTCGTTTCGTCCAAACCATTCATGTGTTTTCGCCACTGTTGCTAGCACAGCAAACGCAAAAAAACCCATTATTTTGTTAAGCCAAATGCGCCCTTGACCCGTTTCCTTCCCGCCGATCCACCTCTTCGCCGGCAACCCATACACGTAAAACCAAAACCCCGCATTTTTAACAAAACCAAACATAGCAAACCCATACACAAGCAACCCATACCCAAGCAAACCCAAACCCATTTTTCCCATTCTATGTTATTTTCAGTAATCGGGTTTTCTGTGTTTTTTCACAGAAACCAAACAAAACATTTTGTTTGGTTTCTGTGAAAAAAACACAGCAAACCCATGCTCTGTTTCTCCTTTTGTGTAATCGAACACATATGCTTTCAATTCCCCTCCATCTCTTCATCTTCATCTCCTTTTCTTCAATTGCTTCTCTTCCAGTAGAACCCGACCCACTCGATGTGATTTTCCTTCTCTGTTGATGAGTTGATGATATGTGTTTCCTCTGCTTTGTGCGTTTCCTCTGCTTTCTAGGCGTGATGTGTGTGTGTGTGTTGATGATGATGCACAGTGATGTGTGCGTTGATGATGCTGATGATGAAATGGGAATTGGTTTGGCTAAATCTTGATCGTGAAATATTATACCCGTTGTTGTTAGGTAGAAATATTTGACAAGTGGTTAAGCCGGGTGGAGATATGGGTTATAAGCTTGATAAGTGAAGAGTATATGGTTTGACTATGTTTATCAACGGTTGATGATGCTTTTTGATAGTGAAATGGGAATTGTTTTGGGTAGAAATATTTTAGACAGTGAAATATTATGTGCGTTGATGTTGGGTAGAAATATTACACAGTTATAAAAAACTGATTTGGCTTGGATAGAAAACTTGAGGCTATTAAATATTTATATACAGTATTTATTAATAAATTATTATATTGTTTGTTTTGGGATACGGGAATTCATTATATAATTATTTCTTTTAAGGTATTGTTTGTGTTGGGAATCAGCTTTTTTGAGCATAATTTATTATATTGATTATGTAAGTATTTTATATGTTTTTTTAATGTTTATTTCCCTAAATTTTTAGGTTTTGTTAGCGAGAAAACTTCACTTTTTTGTTATGGATAGTAAGATTATTCATAAAGCATGTATGGGAGCAGTAGAATCGTGATAGCGCAGGGGTAGCTATTATTGAACAAGAAAGAAATAGAAATTATATACCAAGAGAACCACGTATAAATGCCATTGCTCAACGAGAATTCTATATGGATAGCATTTTGAATCGAGGTGATAGACATTGCGTTGAACAAATTTGTATGAAACCAGTTGTCTTATATAAATTGTGTGATGTTCTCACAAGTTATGACTTATTAAGATCAACTCAAAATGTGTCTATTAGGGAGCAAGTAATTGTGTTCTTACAAATTGTAGGCCAAAACCAAAGATTTCGTTTTATTAGTGGTATATACTATATGTCCGTTGAAACTATCCATCGTTACTTTAGAATTGTTTTAAAAGCGGTTCTTAAGTTATACAAACACCTAATTAAAGACCCGAGCGATACGGTTCCGCAGAGATATTGAATAATCGAAGATTCTATCCTTATTTTAAGGTATGAGAACAATACCAATATTTTTATACATTAATTAATCACATCTAGAAGAAAAGGTTATAAATTATTTTTTCATATTTATATAGGATTGCGTGGGAGCAATTGATGGTACCCATGTTCCTGTTGAGATTCAAGGAAAGTTTCGAGGTCGAAAAGAAGGAACAACACAAAATGTTTTAGCGACTATAACTTTTGATTTGAAGTTTATATATGTTTTAGCTGGGTTGGGAAGGAAGTGCACATGATTCACGGGTTTTAGGCGATGCATTATCAAGACCTAGTGGTCTAAAAATTCCGGAAGGTATATAATAAAGTATTTATTATATGCAATAAACATATAAAATGTTTAATTAGCTAAAGATAGTAATAGGTTTTTTTTTT
Organism: Populus x sibirica; assembly: GCA_019202695.1. Taxonomy (NCBI): domain Eukaryota; kingdom Viridiplantae; phylum Streptophyta; class Magnoliopsida; order Malpighiales; family Salicaceae; genus Populus; species Populus x sibirica. The sequence continues at coordinate 3,569,066 of JAGMVL010001134.1, forward strand.
CTAATTTGTAGGGAAATATTATCTTGGTGATCTTGGTTACGGTATTCGAAAAGGAATCATTTCTCCTTTTCGTGGAGTTTGATATCACTTGAACGAGTTTACTGAACATTCACCAGAAAATGAAAAGGAGCTATTTAATCTTCGACACTCTTCTTTGAGAACCTGCTATTGAGCGAGGGTTTGGTATTTTGAAGAGTCGTTTTAGATCAATTGATGGAAAGTCTTTTTGGTCTTATGAAACACAAGTAGATGTTGTGCTTGCATGTTGTATTATTCATAATCACATTATGGGAGTTGATCCAAATGACTTTCTTATGGAAGAAATATGTTCGGAAAGTGAACCAATTAGACGAACAATCAACTTAAGTCAATGGGAGGAGAGGGAAGAGAGTAGGGAGTGGATAAAAAAAAAGAGAAATGATTGCATCAACCATGTGGAATGATTATAACACTCAAAGAAACTAGTAATTGAGTGTTAATTATATATGTTTGTTTTTATTATGTCTTGCTTGAGTTTGTATTATCTTTGTTATGTATTTGGATTGTTTGTTGACTTTATTATAATTTCTTATGTATTTTATGTATTCTCTTTTAAATATTAATTGTAGTTTTTATATTTAATTTATTAAATCTAAATATTGAATGATTATATTTTGTATAAATTTGTAACCTTTTTTTTGTAGAAATGAGTACCACAGAATGAAAAATGCAAGGGCAAGCACTTTACATGGTCTAAGCCTATGTCTCACATGCTACTTGAGATATTAGCCGAGGAGGCACTTAAAGGAAACAAACCTTCTTCCACCTTTAGAGCGAGAATCTTTTGTTAAGGTGGCTACCGAAATTAGTCAAAAGTTCAACGTTCAATGCGAGCCTAAACATGTTGACAATCATCTCAAAACTGTGAAAAAAGAATGGGGAATAATAACCAAGCTTAAAATAAAAGTGGCTTTGGTTGGGATGATTGTTTGAAGATGATTACAATTTCGAAAGATGTTTATGATGAAGAAGTGAAGGTATGATAAATATTATACTCTTCGTAATTTTTATATTTACTTTTGTTTCCAAAATGTTATACAAGGAACTAAAAAATTTCGTATTCTAAACTTTATGAACAGGCACATCCCAATCATGACAAGTATCTCAACAAAAAACTTGACATGTACGAGGCAATGACAATTGTTGTTGGAAAAGATATGGCAACCGGAAATTATGCCAAATCATATGCCGATGTCAAATTGGAAGAGAACATCGAAGAGCAATCAATTTCAATTGAAAATGAAGGGGAATATGAAGAAACTTCTAAGGGAAAAGAGACATCTTCCTCTAGTACGCAAAAGAGGCAACATAGGAAGAGAAATCGCATGTATGAAGATAATGGTGTTGAAAAGTTGTCTAAACAGATTGGAGATGTAGCACTTGCAATTCAAAGCCTCAAGCAAAAATCAACTTGATGTTAATGCGTTGTATGCGGAAGTCATGAAAATTGAAGGCTTTGATGAGATCACTCTTGGGGAGGCATTTGATCATATGGTCCAAAATAAAATGTTGGCAAAAGCATTTATGGCAAAAAATGCTAATTTGAGAAAAAATTGGGTTCAGAATTTTGTGAACCAACACTACTACAGGCCTGCTTGCTAAGATGGTTTGACTATGTTTAAAATTTGGGTTCGGACTATATTTGTTATTTGACAAGTATGTTTACTTGTTTAATTCGGTCTAGCATATTTATGTTTGTAATTTGAACTAATATGTATGTATATGACATCGAAACTTAATATTTATGCATGATTTTGTTTGATGTTAGATATTTATATTTATTTCTTGATGCTTATTCGATATATATTAAAGGGATAATTGCCTTTACTTGTAAAAAAAAATATTTATCCAAAAAACCCATCAAAATATTTTTTGAATCTATTTATCTTTTAAAAAAAACTTCATATAAAAAAAATACCCCAAATATATAACTCTTACCATAAACTAATTAATTATACTTTTTAGATTTCATTTTTTTATTGTAAGTGATTAAATATTTATATTAAATATTTTATATATATTAGATAAACTTGAAAAAAAATTAATTAATTAATAAATTATTTTCCAGTTTTTTTTCCATAACATAACCAAACACTGGAAAGTGTTTTCCAGTTCATTTTCCATAACACTACCAAACATCGGAATTCACTTTCCCGGAATTCACTTTCCCCGGAATTCACTTTCCAAAAGGAAACAACTTTCCTGCAAACAAACGGAGCCTTATAATTTGTTTTGATTTATTTTCTATGTAATTATTCTCGTCTTATGACTCGGATTTGGCAGATTAACACGAGTTGACTTAACTTATTCTCGTCAATAGATTTATTTAAACAATGTTGTTTTTTATGTTTTTAATTTCGTTACTCAATAAAAAAAATCACAAAATATATGTAAATAAATGCGAAAAGATTAGATTACAAAATAGTGATTCAGATTAATTTAGAGGGTTTAATTTTCCTGTATATTATACCTAGGCTAAAACTAATAAATAACCACAAGAAATCCCAATTCCAATAATTAAATAATTATTAATGCTGGACGGACGTCAATGGATAGTCTTTGTGGCCACAGATGGGCAGCAGAAGATGGGACATATCTTTTTTGGATACACATATTTGCATTCCATGTCACTTGCAAATTACTAGACAAATTGATGTTGGCGTGCATGATCAAGTTATTAATTATTATTGGAATTAAATTGCAGGGAAAGGCCATAATCATCCTTGCCCACACACGAGGCCAAGTATTTGCACACCCCACAATCTCTACCCATGCTCTTATCTCAAAATGCAATCAATCAATCAATCGATGCATGTGATTCCATTAGGCCTAATTGCCATCCTACACACCCCACGTTTTCGAGCTGATGGAGAACGAAGTAGCGGTTATGGTTTAAAATAAATGTGTTTTTAAAAATATATTAAAATAATATTTTTTTTATTTTTAAAAAAATTATTTTTAACTTCAGTACATCAAACGATCTGAAAATATAAAAAATTTAAATTAGAAAAAAGACCTTGTCATTTCACTATAACAATTAATACAGAAATACTTTGGTCTTTTACAATTTGATCCTCAATATTTCTTTTTGCAAATTCATTCTTCAACATTAGGTTTAATTGGTATTGAATGTTATAATTTGTTTTGATTTATTTTCTATGTAATTATTTTCGTCTTATGACTCGGATTTGGCAGATTAACACGAGTTGACTTAACTAATTTTTTTCTTTTTTTTTAATTGCTTTTTTTCTCAATTTCATTAATCAACATTTAGTTGATTGAGAATTTGACTTCATATTTTGTTTTTCTTTCTACGAGGTTATCATGGTCTCATGACCCAGATTACAAGTTTTGCAAGTTAACTAGGCTGGTCTAGGGTTTTTTTGTCATTTTTAATTGATTTCTTTTTTAAATTTCATCATTCAATACCTGGTTGATTGGAAATTAGACTTCATAATTTATTTTAATTTGCTTTCTATGAAGTTATCTCAACCCCATGACCCGGGTCACATGTTTGGTCGGTTAACTCGAGTTGACTAGGGTGGTTTTTTCATATCCTTTTTTTAATTAATTTGTTTTTCAATTTTATCCCTAAATATTGGGTTGATTGAGAATTTAGCTTCACAATATGCTTCAATTTTCTTTCTATGCAGCTACCTCGATCTCATGAATAAGTTTTCACAGGTTAACCACTTAGTCCATTTTTTTAATTGAATTTTATTTTCAATTCCATCCTTCAATATTGAATTGATTGAGAATTAAACTTAATGATTTTATTTTTAATTTGTTTTTTATATGGTTATTAGGGTCTCATGATCTGGGTTGGAGATTTGACAGGTTAACAAAAGTTGATTTGAGTGAATTTGAGTTGATCCAAGTAGATCTAATATATTAAAAAAAATGATATCGTCTTGATTTTTTTAGCTAAGTTACATTTTTATTAGTTGTTTGAGTTGTTTTTAAATTTAAAAAGTTGACTATATCACAGGTCAACCTTCATATAAATTATTTTTTCTAGAAAATATGTTAACAACATCTAAATATTTTTTTATGTTCAATAAAAATTTAATCGGACCAGCAAAAAATTATCCAGTTGCACTCTAAACCAAGTTAATGGCCCAGCCCATTTGTTATCTTATAAAAAAGTGTCTCTTAACTTTATGGACCCAAAACACTTCGTTCATTTTTTCTTTTTTTAACAAAAAAAAAATAAATAAATAAATCGACCTCTTTCACTTATTAACATCTCTTTAATACATTTCGTAAAAGTTCTTCCGTTTTCTAGAATTTTTTTATATCTTATTTGATTTTTTTAGTTTTCAGGAACCTGTGAAAAACGAAAATAATAATCTGAATTCTTCCGTTTGTTTGTTTTTTAATTCAATATTTGTAATTAACCAATGGTAAATTGATAATTGGACTCCAAAGTCCAATGTTGAGACCATTGAGGCCCAAATCGTTTTTACGCCGCCCTAAAAAGCCTTAAGCGGCCCAATTTACAACCACCGTGTTTTTTTTTTTTTCAAAATAAAAATCCTCAATCGACACGGATAACTCCCAGATTCACCCTTTCTTTCCCTATTTTATCTCTCTCTCTCTTCAATCAAACCGCACCCTAGAGACCGATCTCTAACAGGTTTGTCACTCTCTTTCATAATTTCATTCCCTCGCTTCTTAATCTCTCTAATTGCAATTTTTTTAGGGTTTTGTCTGATAAAACATGAAAAATTAACCTTTTTTTTTGTGATTTTGAAGTAATTAAATGCATATAGTGTGGGATAATTAGGTTTATTTCTATCCTCAGTAGCATTAATCGAACTTGATTAGTACTGTTAACGTTTGATTTATTAAGGAATCGCAGTGTTTTTGGTTTTGTTAATTGAAGTTTGTTGGGTTTTGTATTATTAATGTAACTGTAGGAGCAGAGAGAAGAAGGTGTGATTAGTAAAATATGGCTGATGAAAGGAGAGTGCATCCTGATTGCATAAATGCGTCGAATCCTTACCATGAATGTGTCGAATATTGCTTTATAAAAATCGCAGAAGCGAAAGCACGTGCGGAGATTAAAGAGACAGGTATTTTTTTTTTTAATTTTTAGTGTCATTGATTGTTGTTTCTGATTGTTAGTAGTGGTTAGAAAGAAGTCGAATTGCTCCCGTAGCTGTATATAGTGTTATGTGCTAGCTTGCTGACTGTGGTATGTGTTAGAGATGTTGCCTGAGGCTGGTTGTTGTATTCCTTGCAATTTTCAAATGCATGTATATAACTCGGGTTTTATGGACCATTGATGTTATGATGGTTCATGTGCTTACTTGTATTGTTTGTGGTGTTTACAGAAGTTGTGCAAGCAAAAGGTGGAATTGGTTGGTCCAGTTCACAAGCTCCTGAGCAAGGTGAAGAGCTTGATGAAGAAAGACCAGATCATGAACATTCAGAAGATGATGATGACCGTGCTGTACTGGATAATGTGGAGGGAGATGTAACACAACTTACTGGGAGAAAGAAAAAGTTGTTTGAGTTGAGACTTAAGATGGTAAATTTGATAAACTTGTCAACCACGAATGTCCTTTTATGTAGCAGATTGTATATTTTGATTGGTGAGCTGTTTCATTTTATTGGGTTTTTTCGTATGGTTGGAAATAATTATGGCTTTTGGAATGCAGAACGAGGCAAGAAAAGCCAATCAAACTGCTATGGTATCTGAAAAAAAGAAAATGGAAGCTCCTTCAGAATCAAGGGGCATTTCTAAACAGAAATGGCTAGAGGACAGGAAGAAAAAGATAGGCAAGCTTCTAGATGCAAATGGCTTGGACATGACAAAGGCATACATGCTAGACACACAAGAGGCAGCAGAAGTAAAATACAAGAAATGGGAGAAGGATCCTGCGCCATTTGGTTGGGATGGTATGTTCAGAACTCCACTTACATTTCAATCTTTTCACATTACTTGTACTTTTTACAGTGCATTTCATGTGGGTGTCTACCTCTATGTAGAGTTTTTTTTTTGTTTTTTTCTGAACAGTAAACACATACCCCCACATTATATATAAGAAGTGAGAATATGTAGAGCCACCTGAAGCAAGCTTCAATAGAATGCCCACCTGTCTCAGTTGCTTCATATGTGCACGTCCACTTTGAAACTGTCAAAAGGACTCTGGCATAGTCCAGGGTGGCTGGTACACGCATGTTGAGTCATGCATCTGAATTCTTATATTAGTGGCATTGACTGCACCCCTCAATAAGAATTTGTTTCAGGATTTAACCTGAGAATTAAACTGATATATCTTGTTTTAACAGTTTTCAATCAGAAGACACTATACAATGCATATAAAAAACGGACCAAGAATGTTGATGTTGACCTAGAAGAATATAACAAAATGAAAGAAGCTGATCCCGAGTTCTACCGTGAAGCCTCAAGCCTTCAATATGGAAAGGTGCCACTGTTGTGAAAGATGTTTCCCATTTGATCTTAATTCAAGGATTTTGCAATAATGTGGTATGTTCTGTTCAAATTATGCAGGCTCCAAAGACTTCTGAGGAAAAGATTGAAAGGATGGTAAAGGAACTCAAGGACCGGGACGAGAATCGGAAGTCATTTAGCCGAAGGAGGAGATTCCGAGATGAGAAGGATATTGACTCAATCAATGACCGAAATGAACATTTCAACAAGAAAATTGAGCGTGCCTTTGGTAAATACACACTGGAGATCAAGAATAATCTTGAGCGAGGAACTGCATTGCCTGACTAAGGTATATGGTCTTTGCAATGCTTTGTATGTTGTTGTGGCATGGTCTAATTGAAGAATACATCTTGCACCTAAGGTCATCTAACTTCCATTTTCTCTACTGCTTTTGAAAAAATTGTAATTGCTGCGCAGATTAGTCTTATACTCAGTTACTGTAAATTTTGATGCCTGGTTCATTTGGAATTAGGAACTAAACTGCCGTTCATTCTACGGTTTCAGGTCTTATTCGCAGTAGCACTGGTTCCATTATCATTCGTTTTGTTCTAATTTAGTCTGATCTTATGTGTTTGCAGGTTCTCTTCAAACAGCTGATTATGAAATTGAAGGGGCTGAGGATCTACGGCAGTTGGACATATCCTTGCTTGAGAGTGTTGAAACAGACTAAGAAGTACCCTCCATACCTGGAGTCGAGATATTTGCTATTTGTTGTAATTTGATTGAAGTACTTAGCGCCATAAAATAGCTCGGTGAATCATGTAGGTTGAATCTTCTAGAGACGCAGATTGGCATTCCATGCCGAAAGGGATGTCTATGCCTTGTCCAAATATACAATTATATATGTTGCGAATATAGCTTTTGCTTAAGGTAACAAAGAATAGGGGCTGTTTTTGGATCCTCAATCCTGTTGAACTTAGTGGTAGCAGGTAGCTTCACCCTTTCAAACACGACTTCATTTAGCATCTCCGTGCCCCTCATTGATAGGAGACCATGGCTGAATTTTGCTTTTTGTTTGAATTTCTGAGTCATTCCTCCAAAGAGTTGGGGAGGTATGAAAGGTCAAGCAGGATGTCTAGTTATTCCATTTTAACTCGTGAGCCAACGCTTTTAACTCGTGAGCCAACGCTTTTAACTCATCGTGGACACGGGTAGCCGAGTCTTGTTGAGTGTAGTAGGAGATGCCTCTGCTTTTTGGTCGTTAGGTAAAAATGAGCTTTGTTTGAACCAGAGATGCGCTTCAAAAATCCCCCTCGTGAGTCATGGCCCCCCCTCGTGACCAAGGACCACCACATAAGCAGCTTGCATTGGTCAAGCGTGTCAGCCTGGTGTTTTGACCCCCTGGAGGACCACCCAGGCACTCTTAAGTTGCACCGGGCTCAAGGAGCGGAAACGTGGCAAAGGTTGATATAAAACTTGTAAAAAGACGATACCCTGTGATTCCTTCGATTCAAGCCTCTCCGAAAAGAAAATAAAAGAAATAATGGCACGACTACCCTTCACTTTTGGGGTTCTGTGGAGTGTAGGTAACTGAATTTTTTTATTTTTTTTTATCGGGAATGGCATGACCTCCCACCTCAGCACATGCATCCTTATGACATGGCCAATGCGGGTTGGGCAGTGACCATAGAATACTACCATAGCAGTCCCTTTCAATTTCTACTTTTGGCCCTGTTACTCCTATTGGTTGGACCTTGGTCCGAAAGTAGGGTATTTGCCAGCCTTTCTTTCAAGGAGACCTTCCCAGAGGTGAAAGCGCAAAAGGTAACCCCAGGCCCATACCTCCAGAAAGCATCTATGGTTCTTCCCGGTTACTCATGCATGCGCATGTGGCACAAGTGGCCGTAAAAATACCCCATGAAAAATAAAACTACAACCTGGTCATGGTTCATTCATGGTTCACCCCACGCCAATAGCTGCTAATCAATGAGATGACGGAAAGTTGAAGCCTACTAGGTGGTAGACTACTAAGTGACCATAGCACTCACTAACAAACCCCATTAGCCATTTTTTTTTATCAAGTGAGTTAGCTAGTTCATCAGTGGTAGCAGCAGTAAAGATTGTCCAACCAGAGAAAAGAGACATGTGATAAGAAAAGAGAGGTAATTAATTGAGCACGACTCCCCATGACAATGATACAAGGCCAAACTAACAAAGAAAGATTAAAATTATAAATAAGTGGGCAAAAGAAGAAAGGTCCATCGTAATCCGATCTCATACACACAAACAAACAAATAGAGTGACGGAGTGAGTAAAAAGAGTGAAGACTAAAGACAAGCGCTCTTTTCTTTTCTTTTCCTTTGCTTTTTTTTTTAAGGTGGTTTTCCTCTTTAGTTGGCGGGGTTGCTACGGAAAGATCCCAAAGCCTTGATTGCCGCCGCTCTCAAAATGTACTGGTGGTATGCAGCAGCTGCTAATGCTCCCACAAATGGCCCAACCCAGAAAATCCACTGCATGTCCATCAAATGCACATGTTAATTACTGTTTAATTCTCCATATATACAAAAAAGTATCAAAACAACGTCAGAATATAACTTGTGCTTTGAAATTATCTGGCTTCTTACATGATCATCCCAGGCTTTTTCATTGTTGAAGATGACAGCAGCGCCGAAGCTCCTGGCAGGGTTGATGCCAGTACCAGTTATAGGGATTGTGGCCAAGTGTACCATGAACACAGCAAACCCGATTGGAAGTGGAGCCAACACCTGTTCCCAAAAACATGTTATGTTATCAAAACTAAATCCAAACTTAATTAACAGAGTTTAACTACATGACTTGATAGAGTAACAAAACAGTAACGCATGAAAAGCAATTACAACAGTTTACTAGTAGTAGTGCTTACAGGGACGTGGGAGTCACGTGCACTTCTCTTAGGGTCAGTTGCAGAGAATACAGTGTAAACAAGCACAAAAGTGCCAATAATCTCAGCACCCAAAGCTGTGCCAGTGTTGTATCCCATGGCTACTGTGTTAGCACCACCACCAAGAGAGTTGTAGTTTTTCTTCATGAAGGCCTTGACCAAGCCAACACCACAGATAGCACCCAAGCATTGAGCCACCATGTAAGCCACAGCCCTGATCAGTGATACTTTCCTGGCCAAGAACAGCCCAAAAGTGACTGCTGGGTTAATATGTCCACCTGTAACCAAAAAAGGAACAAAACCCATCAACAAACCACACAAAGACCTGAATTTGGAGCACAAAACTTCCAAGTTCTACTACAAGATATGTCTCTAGCACACACAAAACTTTTTTAAGTTGGTTAAGAGCGGAGTAATGAACATGCATGGAGAAACCAAAACTCTTGGCAAGTATAAAATAACTAATTACAAAGCTGTCCCGGGAGGGGCCGGAGAATACCCTGCTACTACCACACACAAAAAAACTAACAAAGCTGTTAACTTTTATTCTATGGACTTAATATAGGAGTTAAAACAAGGTGGTTCTTACCAGAGATACCAGCGGTGCAGTAAACAAGGACAAAGATCATGCCACCAAAAGCCCATGCAATGCCAAGCAAACCAACTCCGTCACAAGGGTCTTTGTTTGACTTGTGGCCTATAACAGTAGCCACAGTGACATAGAGGAAAAGAAGGGTAGCAATGAACTCAGCTATGAGAGCTCTATAGAAAGACCAGAGCTTGAGTTCACCCAAGTCAAGAAGTGGTGCAGGTGGTGGATCAACATAATCTTTCCCGTGAGTTTGCCCTACTTCACTCACTTCCTTTGACATTTTTTTGATCTAAAGATCCTTTCTCGGTACAATTAACTCTCTTGTCACAAGCTTTTGCGTCTCTCTCGGCTTGTAACTGTGTGAGTGGCCTAAGGTGGTCAGTCCTTTTAAAGAAGGAAGAGAAGGGTATGAAAATGTTGCGTGTTCTGGATAAGACAGGGGCCTTTTGGGAACAAAACAATGTTTGCTGCTGGACCTAGGAGAGGGTAGAGAGACAGAGAGGATGGGTTGTAGAGAGAGAAAACAGGGGTGGGACCAGTTGTACAGATAGGCCATGTGATGGCTCATCATCTCCTTTTTTATACAGGGTGAGAAGGTTTAGCTATGGGGACTCAATGGGTCAGCCTGGCATCCAACCAAAGCCACGCGACCAACGGTCATCTCTTGTCCTCTTTCGTTCTTTGCTTTTTCTCTCGAACTTGAAACTCTTATTTTCGTTTTATTTTTCTCCAGTCCCCAGCTTGTCTTCATTTCGGACACCCTTCTGGACCCAGTTCTTACACAGTCACGGTATAATGTTTTGGACATGATTATTGTACACGATTGGAGGGCTGATTTGAAAGGAAAAATGATTGTTAGGCTATCAGATTAAATCCCATATCATTGAATTAATTATAAGGTTTTTCTTGATGTTGATTTAACCAGATTTAACTGTCTTAACCGTGTGTTACTAATAACTTGATTACGTCAATTAAAAACCTAACCCAGATTAAGTTTTAGAATACTAAATCTTTCGGATCAATCTATGAAACCAAACCGAACTTATATTTGTATTAGTTCGTTGTTTATTTTGCATTGGGTGTAGTTAATTAGTTCGGTAGTGAGAATTAGAGTATGTCTTTGCCTCAAATGGTTATAGATTTGCTGCCATAGAAATGCTATGAAAGTGTGAAATGCAGTCCATGAACACATTAGGCGCCCCATCAACATTTCTGCCATGAACGTGCTTGAAATGCAGGAAGGAACATGGCTCCATATATAGTATATGGAGAAGAACAAACGAGTCCTCTTTTATGATCCATTAGGGTTATATTTGTGACAATAATTCCCATCTATACAAATATTTGAACGACAATGATGCTTGGGTTAGAAAAAGAGGTACTGAAATTAGAACAACGTTCATCATCGATCAAGTATCAATTACACAACCCTTCAATTCTGAAGGCTCTATCTATGGTAAAGAGTAGTTGGTTTCACGTCTTAATTTTGTCTCAAATTTGGATTCAAGTAGAGGTTGTGGAAAAAAACCATGTGAACAGGCCAGTCCATGTATAAATGATTTGTCTCAAATCTTATCTGTGAAGAATTAATGACTTCGATCTCGTTTGTTCTGTTTTAAAAACGGTTTTAAAACAAAATTTATTTTTTTTTTTATTTTAAATTATTTTTTTTTATGCATTATATCAAAAATATATTTAAAAATAAATAAAAAAATTATTTTAATATATTTTCAAGTAAAAAATACATTTAAAAACAATCATTATCATAATAACAAATAGAATTCCAATATATAAAAGCTTATTCAGGAATACTTCAATGTCCGAAAAAAATAGCATGATAATAAAATTCTACATGTAATAAAAGTATAATTTTTTTCATACGATAAAAAAGTAAAGTTTCTTATGGTATGTGCACCGTTATTTGAATAATATTGATAAAAAAATGCTTAATCTTTTTTGTTTTATAGGTATTTTCATATATTTTTTGATATACCATGACTAAGTTTTCCAAACAAAAAAGGCCTAATGTCATTTTCTAAAAACAAAACAAATGCTTAGTTAGTGCAATCAGTACGTGTAAATTGTAGAAGAAGGGTGTTTCTTTTCATTATTTATTTATCCAAAAGGAAAAGAGAGGATGAAAAGATAAGTCCTTTATGAGGTAGAATGATTGCCGAAGTGGCTTTGCTGTGGGTGGTGGTGTTCTTGATGGGCCTCTCCTTACCTATCAAAGGCAGTATTTCAAATGACGCCATCACAAGCACTCGCCGGAATGCAGTCTTATCTCCACCCTCCCTCCCTCCCTCCCTCCCTCCATCGCTTCATTTTGATTTCACTGGGTCATAATAATTTGAAATGTACATTTAATCTTGTGATGTAACTCCTGTTTACAATATAGTTATAAAACCCAATTCGGTTAGGATCCAGGGTTTATACCAGCTCGGGTCAAAGAAAAAATTTAAAAAATTAGTTTAGTTGAACTCGGTAAAAAATTTAGGTTGACTTATGATTTAAATAACACCTAATAAAAAAATCATTTATCTTTTTTAATTTTTTAATAAAAACATTGTGATTTTTTTTATTTTAAAAATAAATTAACCTGATTTTATCTAAGTTAACTGTGATGATGTATGATCTGATTTGATCTTGTTGGGAAACTCAAACTCAAGTGATAGTCATTTTATTTTCTTAATAAATTTAATCTAATAAATTATTAAAATGATATTATTTCTAAAAAAATATTAAAAAATAGAGGATATATTTTTTACCGAATCAGTGAGTGAATTCAGGTTTTTTATCTAGTAAACTAAATTTTTATTTTTTTATTTTTTTTAATTCGGATAGATACCGGGTGTGCCCACCAGAACATTCCGGGTTTACAGCATCGCTTTAAACACACACCATTAACTGTCCCGAACATTTATTTAGTTGGGAAAATAAAATGCTAACGTAATATTCTATTGAATAATAAATAAATGCCAAACAAAAGAAAAGGACCAGACATTTTGTATCAAACGACTCAATTCACTTGTACATATCATCACCATTCTAGCCACGACACGTGTCCGGTATCCCAAAACGGCTAGATTGCTCCAGAGCCTTCTTACAATCTTATAGGCTATAGCCGTTGGGGAATGTGAAGGAGAGGGACTTGTCTACCCTCTCAAGATCCCGACGCCCCCAACGGTCGCTTCATTTTTAATTTTTTTGAAATATAATGGTGGCATTTCTGTGGCCCAGCCAGCCAGTTAGCTTGTTGCCCACGTAGCCAACGAAAGCAACGAGGGGGGGGGGGGGAGAGAGAGAGAGTTTTGATTAGCCTGGTATCATCATAAATGTGGTTTGCTACGGTGGTTCTTGCAATATCAAAAGCAAGATTTGATTTTGCGATGACATCATGCATAATCCGGCCACCACCAGCCGGTTGATTCGTGGGATAATTAATACATGAACAACAGATTGATTTTATACATGGGCAGTTGTTACAAAAGCAACAAACCAAGCATCATATACGAGGATGATTACCCAGGCAACATTATCAGAAGAAAGTACGAGTAAAGACCAGGTAGCAGCACTGTAAATTAGAATCCTGCGCGCCTGCACAAAACTCAGAAACTTATTTTATCATCTACCTAAAAGTCACATGCATAATACACGAAACAAAATAATATATATTGCATGTACACTCATCAGAATCTTGGATATTGACTCCTTTTGCTTTCTCATATTCTTGGTATCTTCTTAATGGGTCATGCTGAGGAACTCTTGGCAAGGCATAACATACAGGCCTGGGGAAATTCTGGGTCTCTCCTTATAATCTGTAGACTGTATATATAAATTAATGCAGTGGTATCGATCGATCAAAACCCAGTCAAGAGTATACTCAACACTTGGAAACTATCTGAGTCGAAGTTCCTAGCTAGTTGTACGAGAAAAAGTAACGATTTTTATTTATTTTTTAATTCAAGAAAGGTACGAGAGATTATATTAATGCGAGAATAGATGATGGCTCAACATTATCCACAATAATGGTGGCCAAGAAAAAGAAGAGCCTATCCGGAATATTCTCTTCCAAATGGCATGAAAAGCTTGATTAATTATTTCACAAATCTCGAAAATCAATGAAGGTGGGGTCACTTAATCATTGATGATTAAGGGGCACAACAACGCATCCGCTGGAAAATAGTTGTCATGGGGTGGCTACGAACTGCTTTACTGTATTCAAATGCCAAAGTGGATTAAGACATGCATTGAATAATTAGGTGTTAAGTCTTGAAACGAAGGTTAGTGAAATTGAGGTGAGTTGTCCTCGTTTGGGTTCTTGAACTAAAAGCCAATAACAGTGATCCGAAAACACAATCCAAGACAACTTCACGGGTAAATACAGATCGAGAAAGCCATAAATTCAGTGCTTCTACTTTATTGAAATCTCTACTTGAATTTCTTTATTTTAATTATTGTTTGAAGTTCTTGCACTTTCAAATAATGATCAACCAAGTACAAATCATTCAAAAATACCCTTTTGATTACTCTCGAGAAGGATATCTCAGAATAGGTGTACTTGATTGATTGTTTTTTCAAAACATAGGAAGTCAAAGAACTCAAAATAAAGAGTTTAATAAAGTTTAGTTACTGAAATCACGATTATCTGACCACAGATCTTCTTTCAAATTTTTTCTTTCATGATTTTGAAAATATAACAATGATTGGTTTTTAAAATACACTTTACTTATTAAAATAATATTTTTTTTTAAAAAAATTATTTTTAATAACAATACACTAAAAATTTAACTGCAGTCAGAAACTTTGAATTTTTCTCTTCGTCTTGAGCTCATTTACCAAAAATCTGGGCCTCAGTGATGGCCCTAAAATCACCTGAAGAATCCACAGTTTCCATCATTCACTGCTATGCTGAAATATAGTTTGCGTCGTCCTTCTTGTGGCCATGAAACTATAAGCATGAGCTAGCATCTTCGGAAAAATTTACAAGGAAATGAGAAAAAGCGTGACTACTATCCTAGCTAAGCTCCGAACTACTTTAATCATCTGCGCACGAACCGGGTAACAATCCAGTGAATCTGTTGAGCAAATGAGCATAACAAGAGGATGTTTAATCATCCTTGAACTTTCTATTGAGTAATGAGTGAAAAAAATGCTAGTGATCCTAAATGCTTACCAAGTTATTTTCAGGAGCTTTCCAGTAGAATCCTTGTATTGCTATAACAGCTAAGTTAGAGGTTATGAGAACGAAAATACTCAAAGAATGCTTTCCCATCCACTCCAAAGCCAATGTCAAGCATCTATAACCATATACATCTACCTGAAACAAAGAGTAAATAATGTTTTCATTAATATGGATTTCCGAAAATCGAAATGATAAACAATTGTTTGTTCTTAAGAACTTACCAGCAAGTAAATAGCAGAATATGTGATCCCCGCTGAAGCACAAGTAATCAGCATATAGCCAAATGTGTACAAAGATTTATTCACAGGATCGCCTGAAAAGAAAAAGGAGGAGCAAAATCAAAGATTTAATGTTATTGTGCAAAGAAAAGCGTTATCTGCTACTGCATTCTTGTGCAATTAGCTGGAGAATTCTTGCACATCTGCAAGGTATAACATCTCAACACCCCCCTGTTCAAAACACAAGACAATTTCTGTTTTCAATAGAAATTAAAACTGTTTCGATTATATTAATGCTGTCTTTGCAGCAAGAATCTTCCATTGATTCATTCTAGGAGAGATTATGAGTCATTAGAGTGCATACCTACAACAGCAAGGAGCAGTCCAACCAAAAGAAGTGACAATGAGAACAGGATCCAGTTTTGCATGCGTTGCTTGTGGTCCTGCAAAGCATTTGTGTAATATGACAAGTAATTTGTTAATAGTGCTGTTCAAGGTCGCAGCATGCGTAAATAAAACGGTTTTGGCACTTGTATTTCTATTGAATTATTTTTGCAACTCCCACTAAATGATTGAGAACAATAATAAGAATTAAGAAGAGAATGGAGAGGACAGCTATGTTTTCACCTGCAAGTGAGCAAGACTATGACCATATTGAAGTCCAATTATGCAAGACACTGCAGCTGTTATGGAGCTGTGAAATAAATCATTGTTAGAAGGTTACAGAGAATTCGAGTCACTGTTCCATAGCAAAGGGCCAATTCGCGCAAAAAAGATATCCTGCTTATGTTTATGAAGATAATATGGAAAGATAATAACCCATGAACTGTGTAAGCTGTAAGTATGACATGACCCGAAGCTACCACTAAGAACCTGTAGCCCTCCTAAATACCACTAAGAACCTGTAGCCCTCCTAAATAGGCACCAAACTGATCGAGGTAGTTGAAGCATGAATATTTAGGTGAGTAGAATATTAAAGCAAAGAAGAACTGCCTTCGAGAAAGCAAAGCATAAAAGAGGTTTGATTGGCCACCTTAAAACACCTTCAGGATCAAAAGGAGCATGACACCAGGAAGGTGCACTCTCTGGAACTTGGCCATTGGTGGACATATTGCACTCCTACATAGTGAAACTTCATTAAGGTCAAAGGACTTCATAGATGAATAGACACGGAAAAAATGAACTGCTTAGGATACCTTCAGGTTTCTGTAAACAGGTTTTTTATACAGGTGATCAATGCCAAGTACATAGCGATCAATCATCCCAGCTGAATTACAAGCAGGTCCAAGATCACCCCTTACAGAACATTTTACCTGTGTAAGCTTTTGTGTAAGTAGGGAAGTATTAGATGATGAATTGGGACATCAACCAACAAGATTTTAGGCACCTCACCATGTAAACATAGCTATGATTTGCTGGAAACACAGAAGAAGTTGCATTGGACATTTCAAATTGCCAATCCGGAACATATAAACCATACAATAATCCCAAGTATATAGCAGATAGTGAAAACGCTGCACCCCTACAAAACAGAATTTTTATAGTCAATGAAATAGGAAAGGAATACAGGTTTTAGCTATCATAATCCACTCTGCCTGCTAAGTTAAAGGAAACAAATAATCATCAATCTGTCGTGCACCAAACATGAATCCATCTTTAGTTAATCAATTCAAATTAATCCCATTTATCAGCTCATAAAAGTAAGAGAGGGAAAGGAAACAAGGTCTGATACTTGGCATCAACATTAAAAACTGAGACTATCAAAGTAAAAAATGTTGTTATTAGATATTCACTATCCTTGGAGTTTAAGAGCGAAATGCAATCTCAAATGTCAAGCTTACCAATGGCAGTAATAACTCTTGAGAAAGCTTACATCTCTCCGCGATCGACATGAAAGCCAGATCTCACATAAAGCAGCAAAAATGTATCCAATAGATATTCTCTGGCTTGAATGACAATTAACACAAGTCAACAAAGTGCGAGCATAATATGCAGAAAGAAACCAGGAACTTGTTAAGGACTCAAACGAAGACCATAAAGGTCATATACAGTGCTTGAATATCATGTGGATAGTACTGAGGTGTATTTTTTGCATCTGACCAGAATGATAATAAACAAGAGTTGAACAGTATGTATATAATGTAGATACAATAAAATTTGTTTATCTGTGTGGCTAATTACACTGCCTATCTAATTTAATTGAGAAGGAAACTGATGTGGATACTTCTGTGCAATCATTTCTTCAGTACCATCTAAAGGTAGAGTGAAGTTTCCTAGCATTTCTTCATGAAGGATGATACTTCTCTACTACTCTCAATAACTTGTCCTTGTGAAGATTCAAATTAGTACTAGCAATATATGCGTATATATCACAGCAAAATATATGCCAATTAGAACGACAATCCCGAAGGAAAGTACCGTGAACAGATTATTTCTCATTGGAAAACTCAACACTAGTTCAGAACCATTAATTTAAAAATCTATGCACCTGCAAAATTCCAAGCCAACGTATTCTTTTCATGTCAACACCATACGTCAAGGAATTTATTCCATGAAAGTAGCCACCTGAATTCAAAAGGGTGTGTTCCATATTACATAGAGAAAAACATTGTAAAACTTCACTTCCCTAGAGCAAGTCAGATAATGCATGCTACCTTGAAGAATTACACCTAGCAAAAATAGTTCTACTGCCCTTAGCACCGCCTTCCGTGTGGCTTCTATTCTGTTTGGTACTCTCTGAAATTGTATACAGAAAGAAAGCGTTCAATTTAATTGCATCCAGTTAATTGGTTTTCTTACAATCATATTTCAATATCCAATAATAACTTGGTGGTTGAAATATCTAGTGTACAAGTAGAATCACCAGAATGATCTCTGGGTCTAAAATGAACCGTTATTCTTAAGATATTGAATTGCCTTAGGAAACACCGATTTCTTGAATTAAGAGGGGATAGTACCTTGTAAACAAGTGCAAGAGAAACCCCAGCAATGAAAAGAAAGAAGGGCATCACAAAATCTGCCAAGTGAAGTCCGTTCCATGGAGAATGAGCTATAATTGGAACAATTGCCCCGCCATAATCAACTAGCATCATCAGCTGAAAACAACCAATATTTCAAAGCAGAGCATAATTAAGTTTAGTTTTTCATGAAGCTTATTTGCTTCAGCTTATGAACTAAGCAAAAAGTTCAAGTTAAGCTAAGCTTTTCAGTTCTTGATTTCAAGTAAAGAAACGATCCAATCAAGGTGAACAACGAGGATTGTATCATAGTGTCTTTGCCAAGATTTTCTCAAAAACCAATCAGAGAGACCCCAGAAAGTCAAACCAGTTCAAGAAAAGAAAACAGCAGGATCCAACTCGACAAGCAAATAAGTCACAACTTTATAAGAAAACAACGAAGCAGGATCCAGAGCTTTTAAACTAAATCAAGATCGAGAGATAAAAAATGACAGGGAGCTTAGTAGCTTACAAAGACACAGAGACCACGAAAGACATCAAGAGAGGCAACACGTGGGGTTTTCTTACTGGTCCGTGGTTGTTCCTCAATGTCCAGCAATGGCTTGTGCAGTAAGTCTGCCATTATTTTCAGTGAAGATCAAAAAAGCTTGTTAATTTACAGAGAAGACAAACAAGTGAAGGTGAAGAGTGAAGAGGAAGGTGGTCGAGGGGATGACAAAAGCTGACGTGGCATATGGTGGTAGACTGGTAGGTTACCTGCCAAACCGTTATTTTGGTTAGAAAATATGGACTACTACGAACAAGTCCATGAGTATTCGTATCTTCGTATTCGAATTTGAAATCATACATGCAAGGTATAAGATAATGTTTTTCTTAAAAAGAAATACAAGATAATGATTAAAAAATATTACATGAACTGTGAACGTACGCTAAAAATAGTATTAATGCTAAAATTAAAATAAAAAAGTAGAAATAATAACAATTGTTTTTTTTTTATAAAACCAAAAACTGATTTTTATTTATAATTTTTTTCAAATTTTTTTTGCAACAAATGTATAAGAAGGATGTTTTTTTTTAATTAATAACATGAACTCAATTGCTATTTACTTAACCTAATTAATAGTGTTTTATATGTTTTATAACTCATCTTTTATTTATAATTTTTGATGCATACGAAAGCTAATAGAAAAGTAAAAAGGGTTGTAGATATGAATTATAAATTTATAATTTTATTATCTGAAAAATAAATATGTAATTTGTCTCCTTGATTTGTAAGACTTTTACATAGGTTAGGAAATGAAACAACTTCAAGTGGAAAAGCATAAAGGAACTTAAAATATAATCCAAATAAAATAATAAACTGAAAAATTCTAGAAAAATAATAAAATTGTCTCAAATAGCAACTTCTAAGTCTAATTCCAGGAGATCTAATGACTTAATAAGCGATAAATTACGTGTAAAATGATAACATGAAGATATTTAAATTTAATCTAATGATCGGATCTTCTGTTATTATAATTTTAAATTGCTAACTAGTATGATAGTATTAAATCTCTCTTGTACCTAAACTTATTTTATTGGTCAATAAAAAAAATTTATTAGGCTATTTATATAATTTGTTTGATTTAAATCTTCATTTAATTATATCATATCCTCGAATGTTCATAAATTTTACTTTTTTACAAGAATATCAAACTGTAGTTAATTTATTTACTTGGATTGAGTATTTAAGAGTCAAATTAAGTCAAGAAACACCAAATAATGCACATGCTGAAGAGGGTAGTTTAGGGAATAGAATAAATAATTTATTTAAAAATATATTTAAAAAAAAACGCATTTCACCATAATAAGAAAAACAATTGAAAACAAAATACAATAAAATAAACATATTGAAGAGGGTAGTTTAGGGAATAGAATTAGGGCTGAATTAAAAAGAATAAACTTCTTGGTCAGCAAAAATTACAAGACAATTTGCCTTTCTAAGTTTAAAAAAATGAATTAGATACCTTTTCCTTTCCTTTTCTTTTTTCGTCAAATCAAAGCAATAATATCTTATAAAAATCGAATCTACAAATAAGGTGACGGGAGAGTCCTTGTCATCACGTGATGATAGAGAAGCAGTGGTGGAATTTCCGCAAACCTTTAGCATGCAGATACCTGTCGGTAAGATTTTAAATGGTATTTTGTTTTAAAAATATTTTTGAAAACTTTAAATTATTTTTTATATTTTTCATTTATTTTAATATGCTGAAATAAAAAATAATTTAAAAAAATAAAAAATATTATTTTAATATATTTTCAGATTAAAAACAATTTGAAGCAATCATTACTGCAAAATGAGTGTATGCCCGGAAGATATAATGAGGTGCAGAAATGTAATCTTGGACCTTGACAGATACTTCAAAATCCAGTATTTTGGGCTTTCTTTGACCCTAACCTATTTGAATTAATTATTAGGGCCTTGAGCCCATGTCTTGAAATCAGGCCTTTGGTCTGATCTTAGTAATGGAAGCTTTCCTGTCTGTTCAAACAAAGAAAGACCGAGAGAAACACCATTCCAAAGGCCAAAACCTGAGGGACAGCACACTGTAATCCTCTGAGACTGGAGCAGATGATCGTCTGTGTCGCGATCTTCGGTCGTCAGGTACACTTCCCCCCATCTCCCACATTCGTTTTATCATCATACAATCTTTCCATGAAATTTGATGATTGTCTCTGTCAAACAGAACAATCCACTGCACATATACTGAAGCAGACGATGGACTCAAGCTCCACCACATAGTTCACTGCTCCCTTGACGTGGTCGATGAGAGAGGTTAGTCTTACTTGTGCTTATTTTGATTTTAATTGATCCATATGTGTGTGGATTTATTGTCTTTATGAACTAAGTTGTGGCCTAATTATCAAAAAAGGGTCAAGATTTATTGTTTCTATGTTTGAGGATTTTTTCAAGATTTGAGTCGTGAATTTTAGTTGGTTTATGGGGTTCTTATAAAATATAAAGAAGTCCGGGGACTTGGTTAGGAAAATGTATGGCCCCTGGTTTTGGATTATGATCTTTGTGTTTCTGGATGCATTAGTGGTTAATAATTTATATGGTTTGTGGTTTGAATGTGAAATTCGTATTGTGTCTGATTGTGAGTGTGAATTTGTTTAGTGAATAACCCGAAGAAATCTGGCCCGATGCTGAATGAGACGTTCCTTGGATTGCTTTATCCAACTGAGATTTATTAAGTGTAAGAAGTTATTTTGGTTGCTCGATGTTCAAATAGCTTCAAGATGGTGTAGTTCATGGTGAGTTTGGTGTCCTGACATAATGTGTTATTGTTGTCTTCAGGTATGGTTTTTTGACTAACACGAAGGTGAAATTCATCTTGGTCACTTTGGATTTAGATGTCAGGGATGCAGATGTAAGAAATGTGAGGATCACTTACTAGCTTCTGGTATTATTGGCTTAATTACTTATGGGACACGGATCAAAATTCACTTCACCTCACTTCGCTTTTTGTTAGTTAGAAGCTTAGATATGGCATTGCTAAGGCGTGCTAGTGCGTTGTGTATCAAGATCTACGAAATATTTAGGTGTCATTCTCCTAGTTGTAGTGCAACATTGTATGCACAGAAGTAAATGCCATTTCAAATCTGCTTACGTAAGTAAGTTCAAGTGAACTTTTCTACCCATGTCTGGTGTGGTGATGGTTGTTTAGTCTTATTTAATATATTGACACATAGAGATCTCATAGCTTGTCTATGCAAGGGTGTACAACTAGTCTTTTTTTCCCCTGATCTGTCTGAACAGGAGTAACTATATGCCCATAGTATATATCAGATATTGGAAGTGATGTGATGGAGGGCGGTTCTAATAATCTGACTAGAAAGGCTGAAGCAGTTGGAGGTGGTGAGGTGTTGAGTACCAAGTTTCTATCGTAATGCACTCTACATAGAATGTTTTATTTGTCTGGCATCTCGTCTGGGCTTTAAGTAATATATTGGTCTGTCCAGCCATTGCATGTATAGGAGCACCACAGTGGCAAAGCGAGTGTATTTATCTTGTGTGAAATAGATACTTATATAAGGACAATAAGATGCTTATTCTTTGAAAAGGGGTTTCTCTGTTACTCAAATTACTCAAACGAGTCTATGGAGAGCCAATGACCTTCCAGCCTACCAGTATAGGTGTTTCAGCAATCCACCTTAGTAGAGATTTCAGTGTCCATATGGCTTTCACCTTGTTGCTAATTCATTATCTAATAATAGCTCAAGTGCATGACTACTTGATCATGTAAATTGCCTGATCTGAGTTTTGCCTCATTGTTTCTGCTTTAATCTTTTTTGGGATTTTTGTAGTTCTTTCAGAAGTTCCATGCTGCCTTTGTGGATGCAGTTTCAAATCCCTTTTACGTGCCAGGTAAAAAGATCACATCCAGAACTTTTGCAGAAAGAGTAAGCAATATCGTCAAGTCATTTGGTTTGAGCTCAGCAGTCTAATCTCAGTCATTGCATTTCTAAAGCTGTTGGATTGCTTCAAGCAACCATTTTTCTCTGCCTCTGGCTAGGAAGTGAACAAATACTGTACGAAATTGGAGTCTGAGTAGTAGCTAAAAAAAAACAGGTGTTTTTACCTCTAATTAGAGATGGTTCTTTTATTTTTAGTGCATATTATTCCTCACAAACTTGGCATGCATCCACTTTAATCGCAAATGTAACTCCGCCCTTTATCTTTCCCTTTGATATTCTAAATGTAGGCTAGAATATTTGATCCAAAATAATATGCAATAAAGTTAAACGATTAATTAACTAGCTCCCATTAATCGTTTACGTCCATTAGTTTGCCAAGCAGACACGGTACAGTTGCAGCCGTGCATGACAATTGGAAAGCATTTCTCACTCTACTTTCAATTTTGCTTTTATGTTTCAAGTCATACTTTCATTGATAAGCTTTTCATTCGGAACCCAGAAGCACTCGTAGAAAATTTATTCGTCCCTATAAAACAGAATGGCTTGAAAGCTTTGTGAGGCTCATACAAACCCAAAATAAATCGTACTTTCATTGATAAGCTGCTAATGTGTTTTCTGTACCTGAGAAGGCATTGTGATTAAAATGATCCCAATTTTCCGAGTATAAAAAGGCGAGAATGGATCTGTTGATAGACCACATGTAAGAGCAGGATAGGAACTCGGTGCTATGGTTCCCAATACTTCCATATGGAAACCGTTTCCGCTCAAAACATTCTGCGACAAGTCAATTCTTTGTGGCATTAGGGTATTACATGACAGCCACGGCCTTTGACAGATGCTTGATATACATAAGAAAAACATTAACGTGCAGTAAATAGCGAAACTATAAATCTGTTATTTATGTGGAACCACGCCTTCCCCAGATTTAATGGAGACCCTCAATTTTTTTTCACGACGCCGTCAAGAAAATGGTATCTGGCAATCCTATGATAGATGTGCATATGATGCCACGATAAAAATCCTATAGTTGCAAATTCTGTGGTCAAGAAAAACAGCCAGCCACAAAACACAGTTATTCGTTCTACATTGCAGTTCAAAATATTTTTTTTTTGTTTAAAAATATAATAAAATAAAAAAAAATTATTTTTAACATCACCGCATCAAAATAATATGAAAATATAATATTTTTTTTATTTTAAACCAAAAAAAATTAATTTTAAAAAAACAGTTTACACGGCATTCCAAAACACTAACATCCCGAGCAAATTAATATTAGATATTACCTTATTATCTAATGTATCCATTTCTTATGAATTTAAGTCACTGGGCACGGGTGCATCAATTTGACAATAATGCAGTAAAATCAAATGACAGCAATGAGAGAATAAATTCTGGGGAAGGAAAAGAGCAACCCACCATACAATTCAATATAGTTTAAAGGTGGTTGCTCGACTATGAGAAAGAATCCTAAATCACAAAAAAAAAAAAATTACCGAGACAAATAGACTCAAAAAGGTCTAGATTCCTGCCATGGAGTTCAGATTATAAAGGCAAAGAGCTGGAGGAGAGAGTTCCATGATGAACTGACAGGCACCTTCACAGATACTAAATCAAAACTCATCATCGTCCTCCTCAGCTATGTGCTTCGCAAGCTCTTGCTCTTGTTGTTGCCTCTCTCTCCTTTTCTCAGCACTTTCTTTCTCCTTGTGGGAATTCGGTGGAAACCTAAGGGCACGTACTGCCTCATTATGCATGTTAAGGCAGAAGGCAATCCTAGAGTTAAATGCAATTTGAGGTTCATTTGTGGAATATATGTCCCCTGTTTCCTTAGATACCATCCATCCATTGGCATGATCCAATGTAGCATCAATAGCACCATCTCGTATTGCCTTGGCCACGATGCTCTCAGCCTCTGCAACAGGATTTGCAGAGTCTAACCTCAACTTCTTGGCTACATCAGCCAGTGAAATACGAGAATAAGAGATACTGATGTTGCGAAGTCCAGTCCTTATAACATTGTGCCGCAGTCTAACAATTAAGTTGAGGGTCCTGTCTGCGTTAAAAGTGGATGAGAACTTCTCAGCGATGGACTTAAAGAGCTCCAAGTCCCCTATTCGCACAGCCTGAAAACAACATATATTGCCTCCATTAAATCCAGCAATAAACCTCAAGCACCTTGCCTTGACATGCCAGAGGCATCTTCCTCGGAAAAATTAAATCAAACTCAATATTTGTAAAGCCTAGATGGATGTCCATTTTCAGTAAACAAATCAAGAGACTCAAGTTTCAAAGACCTAGACTTACATTTGTGAGCTCAAAGTATGGCCTCAAAGCATTTTCCATGCCTTTCTGCATAAAAACAGTCCTCTCAGGGATTTCTCCTAGCAGCAATCTGACAATAACTGCCCACTTGTTGCATAGAACTCGAAAACCAAGGGCTGCGGCAGGGGCTTTACGTGCAGCTTGAAGGAGAGACTCTTTTGCATCAGTATACTCCAACTGAATTGTCCTAATCTTTCCCAAGTAGAAGAGATACCGACAGAACTGCAAGATAAAATAGAACCAATGGTTTTTTAAATGACAACCATAAATCGACTTTGTTTATATATTGAATATTGCTTGAAAATCATATTGTTTATTCTCACATCAATGAAGTTCCATTACAAACAATCCCATAAGATTCAATGTTTCATCAATTTGACATATAAGACAAGCAAGAACGATATGTGTTACATAAAACAACTATACTTAAATTCCTAAAATCAAGACCAACAAAGCATTGTTTAAAAAAGCACATGCTAGCCTGGATTTTTTTTTTGAAGGGCAGCAGGTCCAGGAGGAGAATGCAAACCATTAGAAACCAATCTTATATCTCATGTTATGTTTATGTTCCAACAAGATTCTTCCATCAAAATCAACTATACTGTAGGCTTTAATTATTCAACATATAAGGATAACTGTCACTGAGTCCAGTGCGTGTTACCTGCTGATTTGAATGAGCCTCAAATCGCGGGGCCTTTGACCTCAACTTCTCTGCCTGATCATATAAATTGTAATGGAGGTAATTCCGGAGCAGTAGGTTGAGAAGCGTTTCCTGCATCACAACATCATTCAAGTATAAGAACTCAGCAAAGCACCCACAATGTGTCCCTCATCACTGGAAAAATTACCTGGCCCAGCTCATCATGGCGCAATGTTGCAACCCGGTGAAGAGCAAGGAGGTTACTGTTAGTGAAAAAAAAAACTCATGTTAGTTAACAAATGAGGTTGCTAATAACAGATTAAACTATAACAGAATCACGACCTGCTATAGTTTTGTTAGCGCGTCAACCAACGCAGATGAGACACCAAGACATCAAGGAGATAAACAACCAGACCCATGTACATGCCGCCATGCACCCAAAATCATGTTTTAACTGATGTGGTCATGCATTCAATAAAATAGAAAATTTACCCTCTGATTTCAGCAAGATCACCAGTGAGTTCATAGCTAAGTGAGTAGTAAGAATACAGCCTTGATGCCAGAACATCAACAGTCCTCCTATTTAGATTCTTCAAGCGAGCAATGCTAGCTGATGAACAAGTTTTAGCCTGCGATATAGCAGCACAATTTTGTTGAGAACTTGATGTAGTTATTTCACTGGAAGAAAAAAGAACGTACAACCGTTCTGTAATTATATGCTGCTTCACCTCATTATATTTCTTCTGATCAATCAGAAATATCAACACCAACAGGTAGCAATATATCTCCAGTTCCGGTAAGGGATATTTTGCAGGAGCTTGAGTCACAGATGTCACAGAATCAACCTCCATTTCATGCGCATCTTCCTGTCCACAAATATTAAGCAATCAAACTTCCAACATCGTTCAAATTCAATTGCATGCAACATCACCAAAGCGAATTCACCTGACAACACTATCCAAGTATCAAACTTTACTTCACTGCCTAAACACCAACGAAAGACTCACACATAAGCACTACAAAAACATAACAACGATAACTGAAAACAGACAACACTCCAAAAATACTATAAAGGCCTGCCTTTGACCATCACCAAACAGATTAAGCTTTCACATTGAGTGATTAACTGCCCATCCATTAACCAATACCCTTCATTCGATTTATTCACTAAAATTAACCACCATAGTCACGATTCAACCTCCCCCAGCATCAAAAAAAGAAAATCCTCTTCACAGAACTATCAAAGTACCAGACTTTTCTTCACTGCCTAAACACCCACTAGTCTTTCACATTTAATCTCTACAAAAAGAACTAAAAACAGACCAAACACTTCAAAAGCATAAATAATCAATCAATGAAAAATCCTATTTTTCCCCTTCAAATGATCCAATAATCAAAACCCTTCATTATTCTTCCATTCCCATTCACCAAAACTAATTAAATCAACAATAAAAAAAACTAGAATTACACGATCTACTAAAAAATCTCAATAAATTACCTTAGGAAGATAGGAAATTAACCGATTAAACGGCTCGGATCCCGCCGAAAGAGCAAAATTAAGAAAAGCAGAGAGCACAGAAGCTTTCAACTTTCTCCTCAGAGTCATAGTTAGTCTCACAGCTCTCACAATCCTCCTCGCTTCCTTCGCATACGCTCCAGTCTCAATTAACGACGCAATCTCCTTCAAATCTAAACAGTCAACCAATCACAAAAAGATTAAGACTTTACAGATAAATAACCGAAAACCTGATTATGTTTACAGAAATACGTATAAAAATACGTACGGTGGAGAGTGGAAGGAGAGGATGATGTGGTGGAATTAGAGGGTTGCTGCTGCTGCTCTTTCATCTCGACGTCTTGAGTCATGATTAAAGAGAGAGGATGGGAGAGAAATTAGGGTTTCTGAAAGAGATTTTGATTTGGGAGAAATTGGAGATGGAGAGAGGTTGGTGTTTAAACCTAGTTTTCTTTCGGTACAAGTCTAACAAAGTGGAGTGAAGAGAGAGGAGGAAAATATTCTTCGCTGAAACGGTGTCGCTTTGAATTCTGATAAAAAGAGTTAAAAATCCGACGTTGACCCTGAAACAGAACTGGGGCAAGTTTTTGCACTCACGGTACTTTTCCCTTTCCAGCCCCGTCCTCAGCCCACCCGGATATATATTTTTTTTAATGAATAATACGTAGTTAAATAAATAACTCTAGAGGGGTTTTTTTTAATATTTATATTATTAAATTAAATCTTGTTTTCTACCATAGTTCTTATTATATGCACATATAAATATTAAATTATTGGCATAATAAAAATATGAAACCAATTACAAAACCAACAAAGACTTGGATTAAATTAATTACAAATATACAACACGATTAGTTAAAACAAGAGTAAATTATAAATTATATCCTTCTGATTTTGTAAGATGAGATAAATAGTCATTTTAGTTTCAAAAGTACTTAATTATTTTTTTCTTATCAGTTTTAATTATGCTTAATTTAATTTTTTTATTTTTATTTTAAAACATATTATATCCTTCTGATTTTGTAAGATGAGATAAATAGTCATTTTAGTTTCAAAAGTAATTAATTATTTTTTTTCTTATCAGTTTTAGTTATGCTTAATTTAATTAATTTTTTTATTTTAAAAAATATCTTATTTTCCCATCAATCTTTTATATTATTATTTTTAAAATAAAATAAATTGAAAAGGACATGAAATGGGAGAAAAATGATAAAATTCACAAATAGATTTAAAACATAAATATTAATTAATTATTTTTAAAACTAAAATACTATTTATCTCTATAGACACAATTTTAAAAACATGAAATTATACAAGAACACTTGTATAAATATTTGATTTTATTAAAATATGTGATTGGGTACGATCTCTATTTAAAATATTCTTATGAAAAGAATAAATAATCATTCAATTCTTCTCTTGGATTTAATATATGGTGGCTTGATTTATTTGTGAAATCAAGTCAAGATTTGTGCTTCGTAAGAACGTGATTTTTGGCTTGTATTATGAAGTAAGATTCGGTGATTTGATATTTTACAAAGTGTTGTTACCTATTTTTTACTCCACGAAAAAAAAATCTAAAATACAAGATGATATACATGAAGAAAGCCTATAAAATTATCCAAATTGGTGGTGAATGATTAAATGACAAGTGAAAAAGTTGGAGGATCAAAATGTATAAAAATTAACAAAATTGGCAACCCAATTCTATTGACAAAGGACTCTATTGGTGAAAATATTTTTTATTTGGGGTAAAAAAATATAAATTTGGATAGGTAAGGATTTTATGAGAATTTTGGAAGACTTGATTAATTTTATTCATGACTTAATTGCACGAAAAAATAATTTTTAAAGTCAATTTAGCTTTTAATTGAAAGAAATTAAAGTATGGGAGTCAAGTTATAATTTTAAATAGTTATCCTGGTCATATCAGAAGTTTAAATCTTTGATATACAGAGATTTTTATCTCTTCACTACATGATGTTAATATTGATGCTAGATTTGTTAAGGCATCAACATGCTTATTCAATTTTCGTGGTACATGTTCCAAAGTGATGCAATCAAGTGATGTCATTAATTTCAGTGCATACTTGTGATATGGGTCAAATTTTGGCTTCTTGACTTCATAAAATGAGAGAAGTTTTCTAATGACTAATTAGGAATCTTCAAAAACTTTAAGGCGAGGTATCTTTATACTCACCACCATCCCCAACTTAAGAATTAAAGCCTGATATTTGACCATGTTATTGGAGCAACATTCAGTAAGTGAAAAGACGAACGACAAAACCTTTTCTTTAGGTGTGATAAATATTATCCTAGCTCCGACTCTATTTTTTTGTGATATGCCATCAAATAACATTTTTCACAGTTCTGACATTTCAGTGAACAAGACATCATTATCAGACAGGTCTTTAAAGAACTTACATTTATTGGGAAAATGATCATCAACAAGAAAATTAGCTAATGTTTGCCCCTTGGTAGCCTTTTCATCCACTGTAGGCTTAAAGGCAAGCAGAGCCTCCTCAACATCATCTTTGACGGGAAGCTAAACATTATCATCTTCTTCAATAGTGATGTAATTTGAAGTGAAGAACATCATTTCCTCTTCTTTCTCTTAATCAGAAGGCTTTGTATCACTATCGGTTGTTTTTTCCTTTTCAATGTCGCCTCAACACTTACAACTCATTCGTATTGTCTTTTCATGCGTAAATGTATTTTGCTATGAAAATTATTTAAACCCTCCATCAAAGTTGGATAATGATCGAGCACATGTTTATTATCTTTTAACTTGGATTGTATAAGTCTTATGAAGACTGACATCTTTTTTAGAGTCCTTTCACTTTTTTGGGTTCTAATCTTATCAAAGACTAGAGTACGAGTCGTAGTCACACCTAGACGATCTCAAACTAAAGCACGAGTCGTAGTCACACCAAGACGATTCAAAAATTAAACACATCCAATATAATTAAAAAATAATTGTTATTTGAGAAAAGGTTAAATAAGAAAAAAAATCCTAAATATGTAAAATACAAACTTAAAAATTGTTTTAAAAAAGACATATAAAAAAGGTTTAAACTAAAAAAATAAAAAAAATGAGGCTAGACGCCCGACCCATGAATGAAGGGCTCGCACATGGACCTTTAATTTTTTTTCTCTAAGTTAATAAGGAGTATGACATGTCATTCATCCCAATTCAGCTTAAAAAATAAATGACGCTTTGTTTGGAATCCCTAGATTCCAGCCATTATGGTAGATGAAAAAACAAGGTTGCTAGTTTTTTCATCTAAAAACTCATTTTCAATCTATTTTTGACCTAAAGCACCCTAGGAACCTCGCTAAAACAATCTATAACATCTAAAAATACAAAAAAAACAACCTTAAAATCCAAAGACAACCCAAAATAAAAAATCTTCTCGGGTTCAAATATGTTTTTAGACACTTTTGTAAAAAAAAAATATATACCTAATTTGAACTCTACTTATCATATGGAATTATTTAACACAAAAACTGTTTTAGTGGTCATAATCTTCGCAATAACTTTCTTTTTTTAGGCTAGAATCCGGCTAGCACCTCTCGTTTCCCCCACCCAGAAATTATGAAAATGAAGTTTGTACCAAAATTAATATTTCTAAAACTAAAAGAAGTGGTCACCTAATAGCTAAAAAAAAAAGGGGAGCTAAAATATACTTTTCAAATAAATTAAAAGCCACCACCTATATTTACCTGTATTTTTCACTTCAGTTTTTTATCTTTCAATTCAACTCTCTCTAAAAAAAATGTAATTAAGTGCTAATATAGGCTAAAAAAACCTCAATTGTGCAAAGAAGAAATTCAAGGATTAAATTCAAATTTTTAAAAAATCATCGCTTCAATTCGTAATGATTTATGAGAGAATAACAGTGTTGGCAAGCACAATGTTTTCCCTGTATGAAAGGGATGTTTAGGAGTGAGTTTCAATTTGCTTTTTATTAAAATTTAATTTCTTTTTAATTAATTTTTTTAATATTTTTTAATCATTTTGATATAATTATATCAAAAATAATTTTTTTAAAAAAAATATTATTTTAATACTTTTATGAAAAAAAACATTCATTACCATCGATTACCCTCAAAGTTCTGTCAATTTTAGCATTCTACTGTTCACTGTAAAAAGGAAACCAAGGATGCCCTGTACTATTCTCTGCACTAAGGTTTCTATAACAGTTCCAAGTACATTAGAAATTTGGCAGCCATCTGATCAAAGGGTGTTGAGTAGCACAAATGTCACAGAGAGAAACCTGACTAATTGATCTCAAGACAAATGGGTTGGTATCTTCACAGGAATGGTTGGTAGCATGAAGCTATTTGCTGCAATAATTATCGCTTACATGCTGTTTCTGCAGCTTAGTTTGGCTTAGATAGTCGATTTGGATTGGCATTTGGCTGCCTCGAATGAATATCCCAAATCCCTTTTGTCCACCCTGATCAACGGCACCATTTGATTTTGAACTTTAGAGGTTAGGATTTGGTCCACGCCCTCCAGTGTTGGAATTTTTGGCAGAATCATATGGGTTTCCTCGACTGTTCTTATTTAAGTCTGATGCAAATCCTTGTTTCCTAGGAACACCTGCTTTTGCAGAGCTAAGTATTTCATAGCTAGATGCTGGTTAATTTCGCGGTCTCAGGAGAAGAAGCTTCTTGCTTGGGTGTTTCACGAGGAGGCTTTGAGTTTCTGAAAGCAGGAGGATCAGGCCGAACCAGCTTCCTTTCTCCCAATGAGGGAGTGGCATTCATGTGTTTGTTGTTGTGTTTGCTTGCTTTGGTTCGAGAACTGTGGTTCGAACCTGAACGAGTCTCGTTAACTGGGCCGTCATTATCCATTGATGTTTGGAGGGAACTTTTCCCTGGTTCGCTTCTTTTACACCGATTTTCCATCCGAGGGGAAGGCTCTGGACGGGAGGGAGGAAGTCTTGCATTCCGATCGTCATGTGCTAATCTTGGATGGGAGAAGTTTGGAACATTAAACTCTGCACTGCATGCAGCTAGTTGTGAAACAGAATTAACTACCTATGAAAAAGGACTCGTACAAGGGCCCTTTGCATTATCACTAAAATCAAAATACCTGTAATCCTAGAGCTTACAAATATAGCAGAGTAGTAAGCAAATATATTTTGTTTATCATCATAAAAGCATGTTAAATAAAAAATATCTAATAAAAATATAGAATTTATACCTGCTTAAAACTACACACATACATGTAAATCAAGAATTAAATATAGAAAAACTAATGATTCTTTGAGTAAAAAACTCAAGGTTCTTATTTACCAATGTCATGCTAATTAAATAAATTTCCAACAATAACTTATCAAAATCATCGTCTGAATCATCTTCAGCTTCCTCAAACATTGCAGGGCTCTCGGTAGGTGCAGAATGTTTGGCAGTTGGTTGTGCAGTGGCTACCAAGTCCTTTCTACTTTCTTTGATGCGCCAAAACTTGACATGCTTATAAATTCCTCAAACATTTAATAAATTTCTTCCTAGATATCACGAGTATATTTCAAATACTGTTCATACCAACTTGATCTTGATGTGATATATTAACATGCCATACAATACAAAGAAAAAGGACTAGCTCCTCTTATATTATTTATCTCTTGGAAGAGAAATATGTCATCATAGTAAAAAGGACTAACTCCTCTTATATCAGCAGCAGCAGCTGCTGCTGCTGCTGCTGCTTCTTGTATATTGAACTATACGGATTGCATTAACAAACGTAATGGATGAAGAACATAATACATTTATTGAATCCAATATAAATAAAAAGGCTTACCTTTATTTCGAAGCTTACCGATTGCATCAAGAAAAATTACAAAAAGAAAAACACGGCAGGATCTTAATTCATAATAAGAGATTTTACGGATTACAAGGACAAGAGCGGGATCAAGAAATATTGAGCTTTCCACAATCAAAATCAGCTTTCTTTAGTAGCAATCCAGCAAGAAATTTAGCCATAATTGCATCTCTCAAGATTTTCATTATTTTTCCATCACCTTGTTGTATAGCACCAACAATATAAGCAGTGCTTATGAGCTCAAAACTTCTCCATCTCCTCTCCGCTGCGTATTTTTTCAACCCCATTTCAACCCTCTTGTATTCTTCTCTCTCTTTCTCTTTACCTTCCACATTTAACTCCTTCTTCAAGGCCTCGGCGAGGCACCTAGCTAGAACAACACCATCTTCTAAAGCAGCACACCCACCCTGGCCAATATCTGGTGTCATGGGATGGAGAGCATCACCCGCTACACTAACATTGCCTTTACTTATATTTCCCCATAGAACCTCCCATGGATGCCTGAACCTTAAAGGAGATGATGTGATGCTATCTAGCTCAGTGATTTCAACAGATATCCTAGCGTGATCAGGTACATTTCCGAGTTTGCTCAGCACAAATTGCTTCATCTCGGTGGGGTTATCCTCTAGCTCTTTGTCTACAAGAAAGATATTATTATATATACAATTACATGGTCATCAACAAATATTCTTGAATCTTGACAATTACATCTGATCAGAAAATCCAATTGTGAGTTGAGAAAAGTTCATTACCCTGGCCAGTGGGAATGTAAGTGATAAACCAGTAAATAGTTGTATCATCACAAGGGAGGAAACCTGATCGAACCCCTTTGCCAAATAACAGCAGGAACTTGGAGCCAAAGCCATGATTAACCTTAAAATCTGCATAACCCCGAATAGCTGATCGGCCGGCAAAAGCTGGCTTCTTGAAGCCTATAAATCTTGCCACCACTGAGTTCACCCCATCACAAACAATCAATACCTTCCATAGACATTGAAATTCGCTGGCTTAGAAATATTTCCCACACACACACACACATATATAAATATATAAACATAGAAACACTGGACTCAGTAGTTCTTTCATACTCCACGGTATTAGTACTGAAATAATAGCCACCAAAAAAGTGCAGTGATTTCTATACCTTGGTTTTGATGATGGTATCATCAGCAAGATGCACCAGCTTTAAGTAGCCTGATTCCTCAATAGAAACCACCTTGGAGGAGTACCTTATGGTACCATCTGGGAGTTCTTTTTCAAGGGATTCCAGCAACAATTTTCTTCTCACACAACGAACCTCATGGTCTCCACTGTACACCAAATTAGAGGGCCGATTACTAAAATTCACCATCAAATACATGGCATACAAAATTAATGAATATATATGTTTACACTGAATCCTCATGGCTAGTGTCCGATTACTTACATAGTCCCTTTGACCTTAAAAGATGTCTGTCTGCCAGGTTTGCTCACAACAGTAGAGCTAGCAACTAATCTGCAGTCAAATGATCCCTTCATATTAGCTTCATAGAACCAAAGTCAGGGTCAAATTAACAAGTTTCTACATGTAAATGCTATATTAAGGGCCTTTCTATCTCAGATTTGACATGCTCCAGTAGTAGAAAGACAATTTTGGGAGTTGAAGCCAACAAAGTAACTAGTGAAATGGGATGATGGCAAGAAGTTAAACGGCTAGTTATATACCCTTCGAGGAATCCATGTTGTTGTCGGAGAGAGTGACCTATACCAACAGCATCTAATGCCCTCCAAGCATTAGTCCATGTTGTGAAAGCAAATCCTGTGACCCTCAAACCGGCTGATGATTCCAACACTAAGCTTCGAATTCCAAGCCTACAATTGAATACTCGCAGGTCAAGTTTAACATGGTAATATTTGTTACACGCATATAATTAATCTAGTACGTACCTGTGAAGCCCTAAAGATGTTGTAAGTCCAGCTATTCCAGCTCCTACAATCACCACTTCTTCAACTAATTCCATAATATTGGAATTAATTCCTCTAGCTAGTACTAAAGAACTTGGTTTTGCTATGAGAATGGATATGAAGTCTGTGCAAGCTAGAAAGATTGGCTAGAAGAGTAGAAATGTAAGGCTAAATGATGAGATGGGGGGTATAAAAGGCAACTATCATCCAAGATGACTATGGCTTTGACGACGACGATCATTATTATGACATCTATGGTTTGGTCCGAGAAGGAGGCAGGTCGGATTTAATTTAATTTATTTTTTAAAAAAAAAAAATTTGAATTCCACCCTTTTTATATGAGTTTCTTTTCTGTTTTTTTTTTTCAATAAGATCATCAAGAATATTTTCGAACTACTTTATATTTCATTATATGTTTCAAATTTAAAAGGTTAATAAAAATTTTATTTTTAACACTATAGCAAAAATGTTTTTGGTGTTATAAAGTAGGAACAAATCATACTCTCTAACTAGAGTAGATGTAACCACTATATTTATAATTGTTTTAATAATTAATGAAAATCTTCATTTACTATTGGTTTTAAAAGGGATACAGAAATGAAATTGTAATTAAATTGCTTGTATATTTTTGTATTTTAATGCAAGAATGTTTTTATTCTTGAGTTTGCTTCTCAAATGTCATTAGTTAAAATTTTATAGATCTAGAACCAATAAAGATTTGCATAATCGTTCATTTTAGAACCTATAAAATTAATCGAGATATAAATAAGTTGATCCAAACATCCATATTAATTAAAAATAAAAATTCTTACTCCTAGTAATGATATGATTACCTGGGAAGGCCTAATGATGTTGCAAGTCCAGCAATTCCAGCTTCAACTATCACAACATTTTCAATCACCTCCATGATATTTTTGGCCTTTCAAATACCACTACTCCACCACTAGTAGAATTGGCTGTGCTAAGAGAAAAAAAAAAGTGAACAACTTCAAGTGATGAAGACGATCAAAAAGAGTAGTTGATGCTCATAAACATATGATACGACAACCATGATGAAAGGTGGCTGCTTGTCTAAATCTGATGATCATCATATGAGTATTATGACGGCAGCAAATATGTATTGTCTTGAACTAGGTTTAAAGTCGGATTATAAGTTTCGTGTAAAGCTTGAAGCCTACTGACTTTTTAAGAGTTTGATAGCAGTGTAAATGTTTTTTAAAATTTATTTTTTATAAAAAATTATTTTTTATTTTTTTATATTGTTTTAATTTATTAACATTAAAAATGAATTTTAAAAAATAAAAAAATATTTTTTTAATAAATTTTTAAAAAACAATTACTTTAAAAACAACTATAATATAATCTCAAATATTATGTTGGAGACTGGAGTTGGTTTTGAAATACATTAGAGAAGTGATTACTCTCCACACGTTATTGTTTTAGAGAATTGTTTGGAAATGTTGAAGATGTTAATTTACTTAAAAATATATTAAAATAATATTTTATTATTATTATTTAAAATTTACTTTTAATATCAGCATAAAAAAATAAAAAAACTATATAAAAAATAAAAAAATTTAAAAAAAGGTGGTTCAGCAGCACTCCAAACACACCCTAATTTCATTAAACAAGAAAAACCAGTAAAAAGTAGAAGTGACAACATCAAGATCATATGTTTAGACAATTTTAGTTACTCGTGCTAAAGTAACCAGTGGAGATCGAAGCAGTGTGGTTAAGAGAAGGAGATGGAAGGCAGCGAATAGTGGGATGAGTTCGTTTTTTTTTAGTTTTAATAGTATTTTAAAAAAAAATTAAATTTTTTTATTTTTTATTTTAAATTATTATTTTTTGATGTTTTAGATTATTTTGATACGCTGATATCAAAAATAGTTTTTAAAAATAAAAAAATATTATTTTAATACATTTCTGAATAAAAAACACTTTAAAAACAACAGCAATCATACTTCCAAACACGCTCGTCACACAAAATGCCTTAGAAGGAAGATAGAATAGTAGTTCTCTGCCACTAACCTTTTTTTTTTAATTTGCAACCTATTAAAATTGCCCTCAACTCTTGATTTAAGTTTGAGGAAGTAGTATTTGTTGTTTTTTAAAGTTTTTTTTATAAAAATATATTAAAATAATTTTTTGTTAGAATCTTTTGCTAGAGAAGCCCGCATAATTAAAGGAGTAGGTAGATTCCTAGCTTCTTAGTTTTTTTCTAATT
Source organism: Populus x sibirica (assembly GCA_019202695.1). NCBI lineage: Eukaryota > Viridiplantae > Streptophyta > Magnoliopsida > Malpighiales > Salicaceae > Populus > Populus x sibirica. Next base: position 3,606,314 of record JAGMVL010001134.1, read on the forward strand.
AGCGAATCTTTTATTAATATGTTTTTTTGTTGTATTATGTTAATAAATGTGATTAGATTAAGAAAATTAGAGTTAAGAATGCAATATGAAAAGAGATACAATATGGTTGAATGAAAATATATAGAAATTAACTTTCGAGGAAGGTTATACAAGTTATGCTTGAAAAGATTGAATATATATATTTGGATTACATAGTCATCCCATGAATTTGGGGAGGGACTATCAACTTTATTACAAGTTTATGACAACATTAACTTAGCTGCTACCATTATATAGATTTTGTTAGGTGTGTGTGTGTGTGTGTGTGTGTATATATATATATATTAAAAATATGCATAAATGCCTGAGGTTACTATGTAAAAATTAAGTTGTGATATGGTTTTTATACAGGAATTAGCGGGATAAAACTTTGGGCATGGTCTGTATAGGAGAAACTTTGCAAAATTTTCATTTTAATTCGTTAAAACATACAAGAGTTGTGATTTAAAAATAATATGAAATATGATATGGATGTCCAAGAATAGAAATTATAGAGTGAAAAATCTAGAAGAAGCGTGTTATAAACTATGTTGAAAATAATACATATATTGATTTGATTTTCATTTGATGCCAAACACATTTAAATTGTTGATGAACAAGTGTTAAGATAAATTAAATAACAAATTATGGTAAGGAAAGAAAATAATAATGGGGTTGGAATTAAATTGGAAAAATTACTATACGAGACATATTAATACTTGCTGATATAAGTGAAGTTATATATATTAATAAAAAGAATAACCCTATGTAAAACACTGGCTAAAATTTCAATTAAAATCACGGGGTGTTACAAAAGCTATAAAGAATAGCCTTATAGGAAATTTCAGAAGCTTGAAGCTTATCTTGTAACCCCGCCAATGAGCGCCAACGCGCTGATCTGCCCCTACATCAAACTGGATGAATCGTGGAATCCAGACCACCGTGCTGTTTCGCCACTCCCGCCCCTCAATTAGGCGAAGCTAAGCACTAACGGTGTCATAAGAGGAAATCCAGGCCACCATGCTGGCCTGCCGTCCACCATACTGGGTGAAGCTAGAACCTGACGGTGCCAGCAGAGGGAATCCGGACAAGGCTATTGCTGCGGTTTAATTCGCGACCATTTGGGTCACTACACAAGTACACATTGGACACCTGATTACATAAATCAGGCAGATGCTAGTAAGGACGATGGGATGGCAGTTTTCTCACATCCTCCGACTCCTACAGGGCTTCAACCTCGTCGTGGGCTGATTTTAGTTGGGTTGGTTCCTATAGATTTATAAGTTTGTTTTTGGGCTGGGCAGGGCATAAAGAAGAGATGCAGACAAAACCTACAAAACACATAGGTCTGAATTTCTTACGAAACTTGACAGAAATATCATGTACATGTCTCTTCCAACATCTATCTCACCTAACCTAAACAACAGCGCAACACGACACAGTCAAAATTAACAGACGAGGTGGTGAATTTGCACACCAAAAATCATTTACTCCTATCTGCTGTCAGGAAACTTAGCCTCGTAGGTCTGGGGCACCTGCAAGTGTGCAGAATTTCGTTTGCAACATAAGTTGTATTGACAAGTGAAATCACAAACATAGCAAGAAAATGTACGATTACCATGAAAGTTGCAGTGATCAACTTCCCGGCAAACCATCTTCCATGGAGAGCGTGCTGTGCATTTATTGCAGCTTGCATATTCTCAAATCGCATGTAAACAAAACCGGCACTGTTCCTGCTTTTTCCAAGGGAAAAAGGAACTATGCATAAGAAACACGAAAGAGACAAAATAGCCAGGATTTCATCAGCTTGAATATGTATAGCACAATAAGCAAGAAATATAATAAGTGGCAACAAACTCATCAAGAGGAAGATGTATTAATATAACAGAGAGTGGATAGACTTTAAAAACATTCATTTGACAAATTTCAGAGCAGACCGATCAAAGAGAAAGAATGGCACTACACATCAAAACAGTACTTACTTGTCGACGTAAATATGCTTCACATTTCCAAACCTTGAGCATTCCTCTTGGACATCTTCTTTAATATCCAAATCAAAATCTGGTTCGGTCTGCCAAGATATGGTCGAGTCTAAGCAAAACTAAACCACAACCAAAAATCAGAAAGTCTCCAAAAAATGTGAGTCCACTAACCTCTGTTTTTGGATCAAACATGTTTTTCAAAAATAAACAATCACTTGGGACTCCAATTGTATCCATGGTTGGAATTGCAGTGGCCGGAAGTTGAAGGCCTGGAACTGGAAGTCCAGGTATAGCTGGAACAGAACCTGATAAAAGAGGAGCAACAGCAGGAGACACTACGGGTGTGGCCCCAAGGATCGGTGCTGTTGGTAGAGTAGGGGTGCCTAGTGAACCAGCAATACTGAAAAGAAAGGAATTAGATGTCAACTCAATCAAATCAGGCAAATTCAATCCAAAAGAAAAGTTTGGGAGAGGCAAACCTTGAGGCAGTGCCAGTACGATCTAATTTCTGCATCAAAAGTGCCCGAGAACGTGCATTCAAGGCCTGAAATTTGAAAAAAAGATTAGGTATGATTCAAAATAGGTACCAGATACACACTAGAAATATGACAGTTAGCAACATGAGATTGACTGTAAGCAGTCACAACTTTTTTGGTTTCACTTTCCATTTGTTATAACCTAATCCTTTTCCATCTTCTATTTGCTGCATCAAGAAACAAAGGAATGCTCTATTCAGAAAAGCAGGGCAATATTGAAAGTGCACTCTTCATCTGATAAAGCCTTCTTTTAATCAGCCAAAAAAACAGACCCAATATCTTTACCAGTTACAGAGACAAGTAGAATTACTAACCAAGCCACCACCTTCATCATCATCAAAATCACCAACATTTGTCCCACCATCTTGTGTTCCAGTTTGATCAGTAACAGCTGAAACCTAAACAGCAAGCAAGAACATAAGAATTTCTAATGTATTTGAATGAATGTATGAGATCCGCCATCAACACAGAGAGCACAGGAAGGGAAGATGCAATTAAGAGGAAGGATGAGATTACCTTGATTGGCCTGCCTGCAATCTCAACTTGTCCATTCAAGTTTAATGCATTTCTGGCATCTTCAAGACGTGCAAACTGCAGTGGAAGTGAAAGTGAAAGCAATTAGTCTCCAATTTCCAGAGGATTTGAAGTATGCCTGTTTAAGGCCAACTGGATGAAAAGGCTAGGTTCAGCCATGAAGAGTATTTGGGGATTGTACAAGAAACTGTTTAAACATAAAGGACAAAAGTAGCTTCTTCAACAATCTTTACATCAGTTCTAAGGTCTTGGTCACTGTTTCCATCTTAAGACAAGACATGCATTTGGAACTCAACTTGCAACTTTTCACTGGATTTTTTTTTCAAAGGCAACTTTATTGCTGACAAAACTCACCTGGACAAAACCAAAACCTTTGCAATGCCCGCTTTCATCATGAGGCAATTGCACCAACTCCACAGCGCCAAATGGTTCAAATACCTGTACAGTCAGAAAATGTCACCTTGGAAAAACAAAACAAAAGCACAATCCTAACAAGAGGGAATAAAGAGACATTGTAACGATAATAAGTTATCATAAACAAAAAATCATGAAAACTGTATAGGGCAAAAAGTTTCTCTATGTTAATATACAACTCCCCTAGTAATGTTATATATCAAGCCAATTTATACGAAAACCAGAGAATTTGAAATGAATAAACACATTCTGGATATAGATCAGTGTCAAAAGAAATACAGAAAAAGTGCTTACCTGACGAAGTTGATCTTCTGTTATGTTGAAGTGCAGGTTGCCAACATACAACCTTCTAGCCCCTCCTGAGTAGGGGCCTGTAAGTCCACCTGATGTCACAGCAGTAGTTGACTGAACAAGATTCTTTTCAGCTTCAGAAGGTTTCACCATCACTGGTTGACCAAGGAGGAGCTGTCCAGAGAGTGCTATCGCCATAGGCACTGACATCGCATCATAGAACTCGATATACCTACAAAGAAAAGAAGCAATATTGCAATTCACCTCATAGAACTATATATACCTAAAAACAAGAGTCAGATTGCAATTAAGAAAAAAAAAATGTAACAGAGGAGACTAGACTAACATTATCATATTAACTCTAGGTAGTCCACAAATAACTTCCAAAACCATAAACTTTTTCTGTGACTTCTGTTTGCTCCATTAAGAGCTCAAATAACTAGCAAAATCACTACAAAACTGTAAATTTCTATTAAATTGACAACAATATACACCAAAAACTCCATTTTTTCAGTTTTTTTCAAATCAATGGACCTGAGTGATTAAAAGCCAAAAGAGAAATATGGCTACTATCCAGCAAAATAAAGATAAGCAAGAGAAAATCACTTCAAAGAAGTCACGGAATGCTGATCATTATAAATATAACTTACCCAACTCCTTTTGAACGTCTTGAATTGCGATCCATGATGAGACGTACATCTCGCACCTGAAAGTTGTGCTAAGAGTATTAGAAACAACAGGGAGAAACAAAGTATAAAAAGTGACCAAACAACAATCACCTCTCCAAGTAACAGTGAATTTGTGGTTGCTGCCATGAATTTATGTTTATTGTTCATGTACACAGCACATAAAAGTTAATTGACAAGCAGGTGATCTAACAGGTAAAATATTACAATATGAACTTCATTCAAATCTCTCTTCCAATTAAGAGATTTGCCCCATTAGTCGTGTAAAGAATTGCTACAGAACTAACCTTGCCAGCCCTAGAGAAAAATTCATAGACATCTCTTTCATCCGCCTTTAAAGATATCTGTAAAAAAATTTCACTAGAATCAAAGTTCGAAACCATGTGAAATGGAGTGTATTACAGCTAAAGCGTTGAGAACACAACATAATTTATATCAATCATGTCTATATTTAACCTGATAGGCAAATACTGTCCTCTGATCTCGTTCAGGATCAACCTCGGGCTCCACTGCTTCTTCCTTTCTTTCTTTATATCTTCTGCAAGACAATGGAAATTAAAATTATTGATCTCATTTATATAACCAGTATCAAACAATGAGGAAAACAGCCAGGAACTAAAACATTCATAAAGAAAATACAAATATAATGCTAATTTATCCTTCAAAAGAAAGGAGGTTTTTTTCTTTTGCTTTATCATCATTAAAGAAAAGGTAGAAAACAATCCAAAACATTATAAAAATGTCTCCAATACAAGTTAAAACGCCGAACCCACGAAACACAGTCCTGCAGGCAACTGGACAACGTTAACATGAGAGCACCCGTGAATGCATGTTGAAATTAAGACATCTTCATCTTAAAATTAACAAGAACCAACCTGAGGACCAATGTTGCAAATTGCAAGTAATAGAAGTGAACTACAAAACCCAACTTCAAGTGATGAATTAATAATTTTGCACCTTCAATAAAAACATAATCTTAAATGGAAACAGTATCATCAAGTTGTATCAATGGCAATACCATTGGACCTATATGCATTAATGTGACCTGTTAACAACTTAATAGAGTTAAATTTGTATATCCCAAAAAAGAAGCCATCAGCAGAAGGCAGGAAATAAGCACTCAGAAGCTAATATCATTCCCCACAGTTTTACTACCAGTCCCGTAGATTATAGAAAAATACACGCAGAAGGAAACTGAAACCTCGCGAAGTTAAGATTATCATCATACAGTTTTTTGGAACTTCTATATCTAACAATATAAACAAAAGCAATTTACACAAATGCCACCACTCAGATGATGTTGACAACTAAAACAAAAGCTGTGAATCATCATCATGCATCCATAGTACATAAGCTGTGGATAACTATTATTATGTATGTCAATCTTGCAAAAGAATTTAACCAAGTAAGGTCTCAAGAGATTATTTTTTTTTATCAAAACCATGCAAGAGTTGAATCAGTGTGACATCCAAGACAATTTTGAGCATGATGACGAACATGCTTGTCAATCTGTGATCTAATATTCTTACAAAGACTACGGGAGCACGGTTGGTCATCTAAAACCTAGAATTTCAAGATAGGCAATTAGGTACTTTTTTTCCAGTTTAATCTATCCTGCAAAAAAAAATTAAAACAAGTGCTTGCAGCCCACAGAGTTTTCCACAAGTATCAGAAGATGAAGTGCTTCTCTTAAGCAAAGCTCATAACTCCCTCACCAGCATTTCTGCAACAGAATAAATTTAATTAAGCAACTAAGTTCAAATCTGGAGGATAACAAAAATCACAACATGACATCAGCACCCAGGTCAAAACCTACAACACTGAAACCCTCAATCTTGCAATGCAAGCTTTTAAATGATTCCAGACAGCCTATGAAGAAACATTTAAGACCCATGACCTGAGTTCTTGTGCCTGGCTCAATTGCCAGAAAGACCATCTGAATGCTCTAGCATATCTGCGAGTCCCAGAATCTAATGTTCAATATTCAGAATTTTCAAGATAGTTAATAGCATAAGTAACTAAATGAAATTTGAGATCCAATAGTAAGAGAGCTCGTTAAAACAATGGAATAAAAACCCATAAGAGATATGAATATTGTGAGGAAGAAAACAGACCAAGAAAAAGCCTATGGCAATTGTATTTGGACACCCAAAGCAGGATTGAATCCAGCACAGCTGGACATGGAATCACCACATAAATAAAGAGAAGATATAGCTTAACAAGACCATTGGACTAAGGAGCATGTAGAAAGTAATTTATCAAAGCAGGAGAGAACATGTGAAAGCAAATATTTGCAGCACATCTCTCATGGCATTCTGATTGACAAGTCACTTCTTCATAAGACTGCCAAGTGAATATTGAATCCATCTACAATTCTAAAGGCATAAAATCACCATCCTCAAGTTCAGCAGCCACAATTGCAAGCAACTACAAACACCAAATGTCAATGGTCTCCCATCTCCAGCTTTCTCGTATATCTTTATAATATGACATCTGGACAAAAAAGTTATGCATCAATAGATAATGCCTGCACAACCATTGATCCGTCAACATCCGAGGCCATTAGTGAGCATCACTGAACCCCGATAATAAGAATAAGCAGATTCAAAATACATTGGCCACAATATAGATCTAGATTCTATACAATGAAAGAGATGTCTTAACAGTGCAGAGCAGATCCCTGCAGAAAGATAACCTCTGTCCAAACTTACTGTAACTGTCATCAAACATGGTCCAAGCTAACATTCAAAAAGTAAATCTCACCACACAACCAGATCCAGACAGAAATCCAAAGACATTGTAGAATGTAACCCTTGAAAAATGAGAGGGAGGGAGGGAGGGAGAAGAACCAAGTAGAAGATCCAGAAAGCAAATTTAGTAAATCTGGGAGGATTAAGATTTTGATTGAGCAGAACTCTGGACACTAATCATGAATTATCATGTTAGGAAGGTCACCCCATTAGGAATTTATATTATACGAATTGCACAAGCTTTTAGAAGAGAGTAACATTATTTTTCCATCAAATTCAAAATGATATAAACCACTTATCAAACTTGTTCATTCAATAGTTGAGTTGCAGATTTTTTTTACATCCATCTTAATCCAGGAGTGAGTAATATTTCATCCCAAATCTCTTGGAACGGTGCCCATTGACTTAATCAACTAAACTAGGCAGCTTGCACCTACGACTACACCCTTCTTATGCTTAATATCAACAATTGAAAGTCATTACAAATACCAGTACATACGCACACAGCCACTCACAGCAGAATTACACTGGAAAATAGTTATCGACTAAACAGATTCACAGAACCACAAGATAAGTTTCCACTGACTCTTATTTGCATCAACCATGAAGTTAATATAAAGACATGGGATAAGTAATAGATAAAAAAATGAAGAAGGATATCAAAATGAAAGGCACCTGCTTTCTCTGTCTCGTTCCTTTGGCTCCCTCTCCCTCTCCCTTTCCTTTTCTCTAAGCTCCCTGTCCTTTTCTCTAAGCTCCCTGTCCTTTTCTCTAAGCTCCCTGTCCCTGCTCCTCTCTCTATCCTTTTCATCTTGATCACTTCTACGCCTTTCCGATCTACTCCTGCTTCGGCGTGACCGCTCTATTTCCTTCTTATCTCTCTCCCTCTCCTTTTCACCATCACGGTCACGTTCCCTCCTATCACGATCACGATCCCTTTCTTTCCCATTTATCTCCTCCCTATCTCTATCCCGACCTCTGTCCCTGTCTCGATGTTCCCTGCTACTCTTGTGCCGATCCCTCTCTCCATCTCTAGACTGTGACCGATGACGGGATGAACTCCTTTCTTTACTCCGTTCACGATCCCTGGACTCATCTCCAGATCTCGATCGCTTCGAACGACTTCGTTCGTCATCATTCCCAAGATCCTTCTCATCACTCCTATGCTTCGAACTCCGTGAACGATCCTTTTCCCTAGATTTCACCTTATCATCCCCGCCATTAGCAGTTTCCTTTGCCTTTGGCAGTTCCAGATTTTCAACTGTTTTCTCTAAGTAGTCGTACTCATCAAACTCCATTTCAACTATCCTCTAAAAAAAAAACCAACACTTCACAAAGCACGCCTTATTAGTTATTACAACTGCAACTGAAAAGAAAAAATAATATTAATTATTTCCATTTCACAGAATTTAAAGAGATGCAATTCTTCCTTTTTTTATGTACTGCTCACCAGTAAATTTAATAAAATAATACAAGATTTCCAACAACAAATAAAATTTCAATAAGCTTAGCATCCATAAAAATATTAGGTTTTGCATTAGCTGAGCAAATTAAATCTAATCTAAGTCTCCGTAACCCTAAATGAGTACAGTAACAGTCAAAACGCAACTTCTAATCCCAGATTAACTAAGAAAACGCTCTGTTTGGCTACATAGAAACCACAATAAGGCAATTACTAACATTCACAAACCATGTAAACTGCTTTATTCTAATTTTCCTTCAACTATTCTAGGAAACCAAACAGACCGTTAGGTTTTTCAAAAGAAAAGGAAGGGAAATTAACAACAAAAACTAATGGATATTTTTACCTCTGAAGAGAATATTAAATCCGGGAAGAAGTGGAGCGAGGGAGATGAGGTAAAAAGTACGAGATGAATTTATTTTTATTTTTTTTCGAGAGAGAGAGCTTGAAGTGAAGTGCGTGTTTTTTGGATGTTCAGAACGCAGATTTTTTTGGATTTCTGTCTCGCTCTCTCGCTGTAGGGTCTTATTACGCCTGAGATAGAGGATTTTCGGGAAAATTATATTTCAGTCCCTGACGATTTGGTGATTATCCACCTTGGCGTTTATATTTAAACATTGTTTTTAAATTAATTTTGTAATTTCTCAAAAGGTTTCAGTGATGTCTATTATAGTCTCAGATAAATATTTTATATTTAATTTATGGTCATGAATGTTTATTTTTATTATTATATAATTAAATATTAAATAATTTTTAAGAAAAAATAAGGTAAATTTTATGAAACCTAGGACTAACCCATTTATGCAATGTTCAAGTGAGTATAAATAAGACAAGGCGAAAATCTAACTTGACTAAATCATTTTATAGTCTCGTCCAAAAGTTCCATGTATGATATTTTATAATAAAAAAAAAGAAGGAAATGTTGTTTGTTCCATGTTATATTATTTTAATTTACATATATAATATAAAATAATTACTTGGTTTTTATAAACTACTAAATTAATTTAGTAACGAACTTTACAAGGACCTAAAACTAACCAATTTATGTGATATTTAATTTTGCTTTGCGAGTAAAGATCGATCTAATTCAAGATTCTAATTGTAGGTTAAGAAAGTTGACGTGAGTTAATTCAATTATTTTTATTTATAAAAACTCTAAAATAACTCTGTTTTAAAAAAAAAATTTGTCTACTAATTCCACCCCGACTAAGCCCGGGTTGAGTGGTCACTAGGTTAATCCGTCACGCGAACATGGGTAACGTTAGTAACAATGAAACATTGAGGTGATATTAGAAATTTCCAAACAATGGAGGTTAGAAATGGACATTGTGGAATCTGCTGGGGCTATAATATAATAATCTTACCTGAATCAGATCGTTTAGGCAATGGGCTCCGCGTCATTTATGGATTGGACCGGGCTTGAAATGTAAAAGTACAAACCTAGAAGGTCTGTTCATCACGAGCTAAATGAAAACACTTAGCCCATGTAAAGGTGTTTTTATGGGCCGACGAGATTTCAGACCAAATAGAATGGGTTTGTCATGGGTTAAATGGGCTTTTCTAATAGCCCATCATGAAAAAAGTTTATTTCTTTTTTGAAATAATTAAATAGTTTTGAAAAACAATAATAATAAAAAAGTTTCCATTAAACAATCAAGATTACGTGGTTTGGTTAATTTCCCTGATACTGCGGCGCCATTTGTTACTGTAATTTTTTATTTTTACTTTCTAGTGATGAGGCTAAAACTATATAATAATAAAAAACATTATTTTTTTTTTGTCAACCGTTATTAATCTCATGACTCTAATTTATAGTTGTCAAACCGACCTTCTTTAGATCTAAAAAATTCACAATTTAAAAATTGACTTAGGTTGAATTGTAACATGAAATTGGTCGATCCAATGAAACCAACTCCAAAAAAAAATAAAAAATAAAAATATTATTTTAATAAAAATGACTTCACACATTGACTCGGTAATCCAAACACTTTTTAAAGCCAGGTTTTAGATAGAGTATGGCAAGCTCCAATCACATCAATTTACAATAAAGCCCCGATATTCTATCAAAAGCTTCTTTCCGCAAGACATTAATTAACATAAAATATATACTTAAACAACTTATTTTATTGTGGATTATTATAAAATTACTATTTTGTTCTTTTAGTGGAAAAATGAAAGCCTTTTCGACGACGGTAGTTTTGTTATTTTATAGATCCATTATTCATTAAAAAATTATTCACAAATATGTTAGTTATTTTCAATTTTGTTTTTTTACAAAACAAGTTCTTACCATCATAATAAAAAAAATGAAATATTGACCAAGAATTTTCTTATCCTTTTTTATAAATTAAAACAATAAAAATATTTGTTTACCTTTAAAATTAAAAAAAAATTGAGTTCTTGAACAAAGTTTTTTTTCCCCATATTAGGCTACAGTTAAAGAACAACTCTGCCCTAAAAAAAAAGGTAAGTATTTGGGAGTGTTTTTATTTTTTCACACGAGTTTATTTGTAAATTCCAGTGTAATAAGGGGTGTTTTGGTATTTTTATTTTACTTTTATTAATTTTTTATTTCAAAAATTTGTTGGCGCGTGCTTATTACGCACACGAGGACGTGGATGGCGTGTGCATCCTTGGAGCGGCGTGTCAAACACCACCAAGTGTTCAAACTTGACCTTCCACCGTGTCTCTAGAAGTGTCACCGCGTAATTTTCCTCTTATTGTGATGCGTGATAGCGGATTACAGGCGGTTTGTTGTTGGTGGATGTTTTCTTTTCTTTTTATTTTCTCTCTTACGGAAAAGTACATGGTTGTCCTCTTTGTTTTTTTGTATTTCAATTTAAGTCTTCATTCTTCTGATTTATTATTTTTGTTCTTTTCTTTTATAAAAGTTTTATTTGTTTTCAATTTAGTCCTTTAATTATAATTCCACATATGTTATTTTTTTTTATTTTGGTTCTTATTCTTTTGATTTTTGATTTTTAATTTTTTTTCCTTCGTTTTTTTGTTAAAGTTCTAGTGGTTTTCAATTTCATCATTCAATTAAAGTTTATGTTGTTTTTTTTTATCTAATTTGACCCTCATTCTCTTTATGTGTTTTTTCTTCTATCAAAGATATTTTTCGTTTTAATTTAACCCTCCAATTGAAATTTTTGGTTTGTCCTTTAATTTATTTTTTATTTTGATTTTCACTCTCATTCCTTTAATTATATATTTTTAGATCTTTTTGTGTATTGATTTTTTCTCAGTTTTATCTTTTAGTATTTTATTTGTTGGGGATCGGGCTTCATATTTTTCAACTTGTAGTGCTTCCTATCTAATGACCTAGGCTATATATTTGAAAAGGTTAATGTCATTCATTTTTTTTTTTGCTATTTTTCTTTTACAGTCTTATCATTCTACATTATTATTTTTTCTTAAAAAAAAATTGGTTTTGTGTTTATCTTTAATTTCTTTTCTATGAGTTTTATCCCGATTTCATGACCTAAATCACGAGTCCTTAAATATGTTCTACCTTACATGATTCTTTTTAAAGCATGTATTTATTCAAACAGTTTCATTTGTATTTGTATTTTCATTTCTATTATCTTTTATTGATTTAAATAAACAAATTCAGTAAACACAACTTGTTAAATATCTCATTTCATGTGATTAAATATCTTAATTTACATTCATCTCATAATTTTTTTAATTTCTCTTTTAGTCATTGTTAATGATTTTTTTTGTTTATTTATAAAAAAAATATTATTAATTTATTTAATTAGATATTTATATAGACCTTTTGATTTACATTTTCAATTTTTTTTATTGAAAAAAGACACATCAAAATATCATGCATACCTGATAGTAGGTTTGGGAAAAACAAAGTACAATTGACAGTGGAGAACGGGTTAAATAGCTTGTTGTAAGTTTTATGCAGAGAAAGTAATATTTTTTTAAAACCTTTTTTTTATTTTACAGTATGATAGAAAACCAACTCCACAGGTAGGCATTAAGCTGTTAGTACCATGAGATTTGTCTTGCAAAGCTTGATGGTATCTAGACGAATCATGCTTGGGATTTTTAAATCATTCCCGGCTCTATTATTAATTAGGCTAATACAAGAATTGTGCCCTACGTTGTTTTTAATGATAAGAGTCTTAGATATTGCATTATACAAAAAGGATGCAAGATTCGAATCATACTCTGGATGTTGATGTAATTTGAAAGTCAATAAAGAAGAAAAAGATTTTTATTCCGTGCTGAAAAAAATATATTATAAAAGTTTATAAATGTGATGTTTTATTGTATAATAAATTGATGAAAGTCGTGATGCATGGGTTTTGTTAGTGACTTCTTAATCTTATTATAGAGATATTTATATTATAAAAATGGATGACACTTGGAATTTAATATCTCAGTCAGATTAAATTTTTTAAGTTTATTTTTTTAATTTTAAATTAATTTTAATATTTATAATTGTTGGTATAAAACTAAATAATATCCATTCAATTTAATTCAAAATATAATTGTTTAATTGCCAGTTATATAATTTCATTAATAATCATAATGTTTTATTATAATAGTTTAAGTCTATATAAATTTGTTACTGCACATAGAAAAAACATATTAAAAAAAACATATTCTCTTTCATATGTTTTTTTTTTAAATTTTTTCAAAGATTTAGATGACTTTGTTGTGTCTTAAAAGTATTGTATATATGTAAGATAAAAAAACACTTTAAAAACAATGTTTTCAAGTCTATAAACCAATTTTTTACTTATTTCCATACCCAAATAATTTACCAACAATTAATTCTAAAACCCTTAAATTTCAGGTGAAATTTGGGGGGTGGGTCATGGTGAAGCAAACCACTTACCTAAAATTACATTAACTCTCCACCATTAACTATGCGCCTCAACCTCACTCCAAGGAGACAATTAGGAGGATTTAATCCCACTATTATAAGGCATTAATCCATAAAGAATTAAAGAAACATTATTTGGACCAAATCAATTGCTTCTTCGAGCACGCATGAAAAGGATTGTGGTGATTAACCAATTAATCTCCATTTTCAAAGTGGTGATTAACCAATTAATCTCCATTTACAAATTAAGAAGTCTCAGCCTCCAAGTGATAAACATTGCAATAATCAAACAAGACAACCATGCAAGCAGCAGAAGCACTTGTTAATCTTATCCTCCACACCACAATACAAAAGACTATCGTATTCTCAGGAAGAAAGTGGAGTTTCCCAGCTCCTTGCCAATAATCAATGGCCATGTTGGTTCCCAGCTAAGCTGACTTGTAATTAACGAGGGAGAAAGAAGGATTAACAATGATAAGATAGGTAAATTAGTTATCCATCTCCATCAACGTTTGATTTTGAATCCTCGGTGTGCTTGAATTACGTGCGCAGTGCTTTTCCCACCATCCTCCTTGTTTCATCATGCATTTCACGTCCAAATACATTTGAAAAGTTCATATTGTTTCTTTTTCGGTCGAGATTTGAAATATTAATTCTCATGGATGAGATTATTCGACCATAGATTTGCACGCATACCTTAGGTGATTGTATGTTATTCATTAAAATAATATTTTTTTAATTTTTAAAAATTATTTTTGACATCAGTACATCAAAATAATTTAAAAACACTAAAAATATATTAATTTGAAATAAATAAAAAAAAAATTAAATTTTTTTAAAAATATTTTTAAAATATAAAAACAAACAGAGTAGTGCTGAAATAAATAAAAAATTACTAAGAAATTAAAAAAGGTTACATCACAATGGAGCAGGTTTACATAGCCCCGTATCGATTTGAGATTAAATTAGGTTTCATATGGTTTTGGGGTAGAATAAAATTGTTTATACAGTCATGGTCAGTTTAAGGTTTTGAGAAAAAATATAAATATTTAATTATTTTTTTATATATTTCACAAGTGAAACCCTGGACAATATTTATTTTGTATTCGAGATATTTTATTAAGTGGAGGTAATTTTTATTTTATAAAATATAATTGATAAATATATTTTATTTTTTATATAAAAAAAAATTTTAGGTAAAAGGCTTCCATCATTGTCCAAAGTGATGCATTGTATATAGTTGATACTAAGATCCATTCATATTAATGCAATGTGAAATACATTGGCCTAAATTTCACAAGACTTCAACAGAAATGTGGTTCATTAATTATTGAAATCGAGACACGAAGTTGAGACATCTTGTACAAAATGATTTTGCCCTCGAAAACCAGTGACTTCAGGGAGCATCTCGCTAAATATTTCTTGTTGGAAAATGACGTTAAGTTTATTTTTTAAAATATTTTTTATTTGAATAAAAAGTATGATATTTTTAGAAGTTTGATTGTTTTTTATAATTTAATGTCAAAAACAAGAAAAATATTTCAAAAATAAAAATATTTTGATATAATTTTCAATTGAAAATGATTTTTCTAAGAATACCACCATGCTCTCCACTACTAAGCATAACATATATTTATGGAGTATTTGGGAACGCGGTGTAAATATTATTCTTAAAAATTTTAAAATTTTTTTGTTTAAAATAAAAAAAATATGTTTTTATATCGTTTTGATGTACTAATATCAAAAATAAAATAAATTTATTTTAATATATTTTTAAATAAAAAATATTTTAAATTATCACCACTGCTGCAATCTCAAATATACTCTTAATCCCATCAATTAAAAGTAGAGGCATCAATTGACCCACCGGAGCAATTAAGAGGAATCCTGATCCCAAGAGTTCATCCCAATTAACTGGCCTTGAATTTAAACAACATCATCACCAAGGACGGAGCTAGGAATTTTTTTTATCCTAGGCTATTAAATAAATATATAAATAATTTTTAAGATCAATTATTAACTCATGTACATGAATTTTTAAAATTAATAGTAAAATTTTAATTCAAATACACTATCTAAAATATTAAAAAATAAATTTAAAAGTACATAAAATTAAAGCGAAAGTAAAAATAAACTCACTATTAAAATTATATTTTTCGATGTTTTATGGAATATAATTCATCTATAATCGATTTTGAATCGATATTGTAACAACCCCTCAACCGGGATAAATTTTTTCCTCTTTTAATTCCTTCTTCCTTCACTTGATTCTTTCCTAGATTAGTGTTTTATAAGTTGGACTTTGTAAGTTTATAAGGTTATTCTCCCACTTCTTATTTTTTTTCTTGGAATTTTTTTATGTTTTTCCCTTACTTTTTTCTATTTCTCTCTCGCCTTTTCTTTTCTTTCTTCTTCTATTCTGCTTCTGCTCGATCGGCAACATATAAAAGGAAGGAGGAGCTGATTTGTTTTATTTTTTAATGGCAAATTACCATTTTACTCTTAATGAGTCATTTTGCTTTTATTTGATGGTTCTTTTTTTTTTGTTAGCACTACCAAGCTCCATTCATCCTAAACTCTTAATTAGATTTTATTCAATATATTTTAAGATTTCTCATAAAATTTCAACTCGATCTGATGGTCGGATTGAAAATTACGTCCAATAATATAAAACTGATCAAATTATGATTTTTCATCAAATTTTTAAATTTCTCCAAAAATTATGAAATTTTAACACAAGCTAAAGCATCATATTAGAAGACTCCACGTAAATGTTTAGAATTTTTTGATAACTTAATTGAGAATTATAAATTTTTTTTACATAAAACTAATTAAAAAATATTGATAAAATCTTGACCTAGGCTAAAGCCCACCCCAACCTTTGCCATGCCTCCGCCTATGATCGTCACCCTTCAATTTCTAACAATGGAGTATAGTTTTTTTTTTTTATGATCTAGCAAAATATATTTCTAAAGATTTCTCTAAGCTTCTCCTTTTTAGGCTATCCATAATTTTTTTTCCTTGCGTCTCAATTCCAAAAATCTATAATCTCCACCTAGAATAACCCACCCTACCATGCCCTATTAAAGAAAGAATCAAGATTACAAATAGATAATAAAATCCCACTCCAATGAAAAATTCAATCATAGTTGTAAAATCTAATTTATTCCTGTAAGTTGACTAGAAAACTTGGTAACTTAAGCCAAGTTCATAATTAAATTATTATAGCATTTAAGTCAATTCACATAATCAAATTGACCAGAACGTGATCAGGTTAAAAAAATTAATTTTTAAAAAATAAATAAATAACAAATTACTCAGAGATTTGAATTTCTTATCTTTTTTTATTAAGTAAAAAGGGTTTATCAACTCATAAGAACAAGTTAAAAGATCAAGTTTAATTTTAATATTATATATAGTTTTCAAAGGGTGGAAAGTTGAATTTATTAAAGTAATTAATCAATTGGATGAATATGTTAACTTGACTAGTTTACTATAAATTCAATAATAGAATTGCGTTTCAAATTATATCTTATGGAAATTTAATTTTTTTTGTTTAAATTTTTTTTTGTATGTTTTAGAATTATTTTGATATACTGATGTGAAAAATAATTTTTAAATTTAAATTTTATTTGAAATTGCATTTAATTTTTATAAATATTTTAAAAATATATTTGACTTGACTTAAAATGGTCATGAAGGTGTGAACGGTTCATCAAACAACATGCAAATTCTTTACACCGTGTCTTGAAACTAAAATTAGTAAGCAGAAGCAGATTCACCCCAACTTTCTCAGTAATTCTAATTTATTTTTGCTGTTTTATTTGCTTGATTTCCAAGTCGTTTTCAACATTGTACTCCCCCATTTCCCAATACGGTGTCATCCCATCCCATCACAGACAGAAATTTCAATAATTCTACAAATATGATACATAAATGGACAAGAAGAAGACGGGTATCGATTCTCTCAGTCACAAACTTTGACACCTGACACGCATGGATTTGCAAAGCTCGAAAAAATTGATAAGAACAACTTTATATGACTAGCGATGTATAATGATACATTTTAATCATGTTTAACCTCGACTTTAGTAATTTTCCAAACTAATGATGCGATGTATCGATTCCTTGATCTTGACCTTGAGAGAGAGAAGTTAAGTTCCGAAAATAAAAGAAGATTCTAAGTAGATAATTTTCCTGCAGGTATAAAATATTACCCAGATATAATTAATATGTTTTTAGTAAAAAAATTAAAACTATATAAGAATTAACTTGATATTATATAATTGACTTAATAACTTCAAAGACAATCTGAATAACTAATAAAAATATAATTTAATTCAAAAGATCAATCCAACATTGTTTTTAAGTATTTACACTGCAATATATTATATCAACTCGGATCAACTCATGTTAACTTACTGAATCTGTTATTCAGGTCATGAGATCCCGATAACAATATGAAAAGAAAATATATAAATAAATTATTCAACCCAATTCTCAATCAAATCAAAGTTGAATGATGAAATTGAAAACAAAATTCAACTAAATAAATAAGCTGCGTCGACCCAGGTTAAGTTTTCAAATCTGGGTCATGATATTGAGATATCCTTATAAAAAACAAATTGAAACAAATTATGAACCTCAATTCACAATCAAACCACTATTGAAGGATGAAGTTAGACAATAAAATAAAATAAATGATAAAAAAACCACTCGAGTTAACCAAACAAACTCCTGGATCAAAAGACTACGATAATCTCCTAGAATGCAAACTGAAACAATTTATAAAGCCTAATTCTTAGTCAATTCAATGTTGAAAGATGAAATTAAAAAAAATTAATTAAAAAAGGGTAAAAAAAACCAAGTCAATCGACCTAACCCACGACGCAGGTTATAAGACCATGATAACCCCATAGAAAATATGTAAAAAACAAATTACAAAGCTCAATTTTCAATCAACCTAATGTTGAAGGATTAAATTGAAAATAAAATCAAATTAAAAAAAGGACAAAAAATAACCCAAATCAACCCGAGTTAATCTGTCAAATCGGGTGAAGAGACCGGGATAACTCCATAGAAAGCAAATCAAAGAAAAAAAATATAAAAGTCCAATTCCCAATCAACTCAATGTTGAAAGATGAAATTAAAAAAAATAATCAATTAAATAAAATAAAAAAAATCGAGTCAACCTGGCTAACCTGCAAAACATGTGACCTGAGTCATGATATCATGATAACCTCACAGAAAGTAAATCAAAAAATAATTATGATTATGAAACATAATTCTCAATCAACTCAATGTTGAAAGATGAAGTTGAGAAAAAAAAATAAGAAACATGAAAAAAACCGAGTCAACATGGCTAACTCGCAAAACTCGTGATTCTGATCATAAGACCGAGATAACTCCATAAAAAGTAAATTAAAATAATTTATGAAGTCAAATACCTAGTAAACTCAATGTTGGATGATAAAATTAGAAAAAAAAAAAAACATAAATTT
This sequence comes from Populus x sibirica, assembly GCA_019202695.1. Classification (NCBI taxonomy): domain Eukaryota; kingdom Viridiplantae; phylum Streptophyta; class Magnoliopsida; order Malpighiales; family Salicaceae; genus Populus; species Populus x sibirica. The sequence goes on from JAGMVL010001134.1 coordinate 3,625,334, forward strand.
AAAACTAAAAATAAGTTCTCAATTTGTTTTTGGAGGACCAGAGTGTAAAATGCCTTGACATTTTCACTGTTCACTGCTAAAGTGAAATGCCAAAGGGTTTTTGTATATACTAGATCATTTACAAGTGTTATGCAACGGACGGTTTGGGTCAAATTTTTCTTAAACGTAAACAAATATTCAGATATTGCTAATGTTTTTTTATAGTGGAAAAAAATTTAAATTGTGTGAAGGTTGATCCGATATAACCCGGTTGAATTTGTGGATCCAAAAGCAATCTATACAGTTCGTAAAAATATAATTTGACTTAAAAAAAAATTTCAAGATGACATCTTTTTTTAATATTAAGATAACAACATATTGGATTCACTCGGATCAATCCGGGTTACCATGTCAAATCCGCGACTTGGACTATGAAATTATGTTAACCCCATAGAAAGTAAATCAAATTAAATTGTGAAGTCTAATTCTTAATCACACCAATATTGAATGATGAAGTTGAAAAAAAAACTCAAGTTAACAAGTCAAACCCGCGACCTTGGTCATAAAACCGAGGTAACCCCATATAAAGCAAATCGATTAAAAAAAATCAATTAGAAAAAGAATATAAGAAATAACCTGAGTCAATTCATCAGACTCATGACTTTGATCATCAGACCGAGATAACCTCATAGAAAAAAATAAAAAAAATGACATGATTTAACCCGAGTTAACCTGTCGAATTTGCGACTTTGATCATGAGACTGATATAACCTTATAGAGAGCAAATCAAAACTAATTATGAAGCTTAGTTTTCAATTGTCGTTGTCAGATCCAATGTTGAATGATGAAATTTGTAAAAAAAGTAATTAAAAAATAATACAAAAAATAAGTCAAGTCAAATCGGGTTAACCCATTAAGCATTATTCTCGGGCATGAAGCTGAGATAACCTAATATAAAGAAAACCAAAACAAATCATGACACCTGATTCCCCATCAAACATGATATTAAATGGTGAAATCGAGGAAAAAATCAATTAAGAAAAAGTGTTAATTGGGTCAATCTATCAAACTTGTGACTCAGGTCATGAGACGTGGACAACCTAATAAAAAAAAATTCAATGTTGAAGGACCAATAACCTAGGTGATGAGATCGAGATAACCTCTTAAAAATAAAATAAAAAAACGACTCATTTTATCAGAGGTTAAAATGCCGAAGCTGACAATCTTGATCGTGAGACCAAGATATTCTTATAAAAAGCAAATCAAAATAGATTATGAAACTCAATTCTCGATCGACCCAATGTTGAATAATGAAATTGAAAAAAATCAATTAAAAATAAGACACAAAAACGACCCGAGTCTACTGTGGTTAACCCTTTAAGCACTATTCCTAAATCATGAGGCCAAAATAACATAATAAAAAGTAAACAAAATAAATTATGAAATCTAATTTCCAACCAACCCAATATTAAAAAATAAAATAAAATAAAAATTAATTAAAAAAAAGAAAAACTTGAATGAATTCGGTTAACTGCATGTGATTCGTGTGTCATGAGAGTAATAACTCAATAAAAAAATTTAATATTAAAAAATAAATGTTTAAAAAAACTTTGATTAAAAAATAAAAGAAGCACTATTTCAAATAAAAATGTAGTGCCAGTAGCTTTTTTAATTTATAATTAATAAAAAAAATAATAATAAAAAATTAAATAAATAAAAAATACAACATTAATAAAAAAAATAAAAAAAACCATTATTCCGATAAATAATACTTTACAAATAAAAGTAAAATAAAAAATAAATCCTCTCATTTTTTAGTTTACAGCTAGTAATTTGGACAGAGTATGTAGGATTCTTCGCATCTTCGCATGTCTTTCTCAAAGCTGACATTCATTGCCATGCTTAACGTTTAAGCAATCCGACCATTTGTTAGAATTTTTGGTCGATAATTACCCTACGTGTCAAAAGCATATGGAAAGTGCTCTTAACTCTTATATAGCTTGTATAATATTAGGGTAATAATTGTGTTTTTTTTTAGAATTTTACTTAAAAAAATATTGAAATAATATTTTTTTTTTATTTTTTAAAATTTATTTTTAACTTTAATATATTAAAACGATATGAAAAATATAAAAAATAAATAATTAATTTAAAGAAAAAAAATTAAAAAAATTCAAATTTTTTTAAATACAAAAATAAACAGTCTATTAGATTACATCATCCACGAACTAGAAAAACATTTATATGATTTCACATGGAAAGTGCTCGAAACATAGCTTTCAATGAAGTTTCGAGGAGTAAGGAATTCGAAAAGGAGTCCATACGTTCCAAGTCAGTGGTCAATGCGATGTAAAGCAACAAACGAAAGCCAAATCCCCAAAACCCTAAGGGAACATTTGGAACGCGGTTCAACTCGTGTTTTTAAAAAAATTGAATTTTTTTTTTATTAAAATTGAATATGATTTGTATGTTTTGGATCGTTTTAATGTGCTGATGTTAAAAATAATTTTTAAAAAATGAAAAAACATCATTGGTATGCATTTTAATATGAAAAGTTATTTGAAAAGCACCCGCAACCACACTGCCAAACAAGCTCACGTATATAATAAAAGCTTGTTGAACGAGTAATGTTAGGACTTTAAAGTCGTCTTGAAATCCCCATTATCCTCACACCACTAGTTAAATAAAAGCTCGGAGAAGTTGTTCCGAGGGCGGCCTTAACCGAGCTGTGTAAAATCGTTAGCAATAGGTTTTCGATTATTAAAAACTCACTGACCCTTGTTCAATGAATGTGAAATTCAACATATCGAACAATAATAAAACCGTGTTCAAATCTAAGTAGATGGGCCATCCACATCTAATGTTACACACAACCACGACTAAGTGCGTTGTTTCCTCGAGACATGACTTCTCCATGGATCTGAGTTGAGCATTATCATCCATATTGTCGATCTCCGGTGATTGAGATAAGGCAGAGATTCACTTTACTATTGTGTTCGGTTATATTTTAAAATATTTTTTTATTTAAAAATATATTAAAAAATATATATATATATTTTTTTAAAATTTATTTTTAACATCAGTACATCAAATAATATAAAATCACTTAAAATTTTTAGTTTAAACAAAACAAAAAAATATTTAAAAAATTACTTTTAAAACGCAACATCCGAATTCTTTCTTTTCATGACAACATTTTTCCTTTTATATGTTGTTCTTCAATCATAGATCCTTTATCTATTCTCGTATTGAGTGATTCATGACAACTTACTCATCGAAGATTACCCTTTGGAAGGTTGTGGCCATTGATAATTCGAGAACTGTCGGGGTATTATTTTCGTGTGCTGTTTTTGTTTTTAAAAATTGTAAAATATGACACAATAATTTTTCAAGAAAAAAGGTTTTTCAAGAGTTGTACTAAAGATTATTGGTTTTTTTTTTATTATCAATAAAAGAATAAAAAAAAGTAAGTTTTATGTTTATATTTCTAAAACTCCAAAAAAAAAAAAAAACAAAAGCGGATACCAATTACCAATTCTTTAATTATGTAAAATCATCAGCTTGCAATGCTTCTGGAAGTTTGGACTTGCCTAGATCTCTGCCCATTAATGTAAAAAAAAAAAAGCTTAGTATAGACCTCTATCGGCTAATAAAATAAAATGGTGACATGGAGATGCGTGCATAGGGTTGAGAACCCTCATAAAATCAACATATTTTACAATAAAATGGGTCCTAAATCTCCATCAATTTAAAAATATTTCTATACATTTGCTTCTATCCCTTTCAGGCCATTGTTTTGTAGTGATATCTTGACTTGTAGAAAAGAAATCATAGCTGGGGCCAATTGAACTTCTAATTATTTCAATCTTTCAAAGCTGTTTGCGGTTTATTATTCAATTTTTTTTCTGGAGTTATCTTTTTTATCCTGATTTTTTTTTTGAAAATGAATTAAAATAATATTTTTTAAAAAAAATTTTATTTTTAATATTAACACATCAAAACGATATAAAAACATTAAAAAAATTAATTAAAAAAAACAAAATAAAATAATTTTAAAATACAAAAAGATCTTTAAACTTGAGGAATGTCAATAATGTGAAGGTAGCATGGCCAATTCCATGCCTCTACAATCTCAGCGTGGTTTCCAGTTGGAAACCTATTGGCATTTAGAAGTTTGAACAAATGATATGAAATTAAAAGAATGGACTGTCCTTTGTGTTGAGACATTTCATTTAGATGTTAGGTAAAAGGGCATAGCTATCTCTGCCTTCACTCTCTCATCTATACGGATCTTCCATACCTATCATCCGAATATTATCGTATCCATATAAATTAGTGATTTAAATAATTGAAAATGAAGATTCCTTCACGGTAGGGTGTTCCCCCCCGTCTACATGCTGTTAGTCCACATCCCAAGACACACAAGCCCCAGTCTATCGAAGAGTCATCTCATACTTGAGTTAAATGGAAGTGAGTGCTTTGTACCGAGCTAGTTTTTGTTTTTTATAATATTTTAAAAGTATATTTCATTTAAAAAAGAGTATTATACTGATTTTTTTTTAGTATTTTATAGTAATTTTATAGTAATTTTGATGTAAACTTAAATATATATCGATCGAAGAATGTCTTGACCATTGAAACAAAAAGAAAGTATCTGACTGTAGTGCGTATTGTTAGCAAGCAGCTAAAATGGATAGAGGAACTTGAAGAAGATTGATGGAAGCCATAATCACTGGGGTTAATTCCTCATGTAAGCTTGTTGCACACTGATGAGTTGACTCAAATGAAAAGATTAATTCTTTCATAGGGAAGAAGAAGAAGAAGAAGCAGCCAGCATGATTTAGCCACAGGGGAGGGTAGCAGGCAAGACCCACAAAGCTTTAACGGGAAAAGCATGTCATGTGCAAACCATGGAAATGGGAAGAGGACAAAGGAATAGTTACCTTGGCCAATTACAGTCTTAATTCAATTAATTGCCCATCCCAGGCAGGTATGGAGTCAAAATGTAAAAAAGTAAATATATAGAAAGTAAAAGGGAGGCCTGCTTTCTGGTATGAAAGTGGATCCTAAGCTTCATGTCAATGTAACCTGATGACCAGGTTCGAAGGCAAACTGGCTTATATATATATGCTTTCAAGTGAATATCATAACTTAAAGGTGTATGTCACAGTGTGATCCACCATGTTTCAATAAACTTTTATTATTATTATTAATATGATATCCGTGTAATTTACGTGTATTTTAATTAATTTTACAGATCTTAAAATTAATAACTATGTAAATACTCTTAAAAAATTTAAACTTATAATCATTAAAAAACCAAACTTAAAACCCGGTGAATGAATGAAGCTATTTTCTGATAAATAACTTGATCCGTGGAATGGTAAGAGAGATGTCGTGTGTTACCAGTATTCTCTGCCAAAAGTTAATCACCCTTTTCAGTGATTCATCTCCTTCTGAAATATCCAAGGCGGATTATTCAACATTCAAGAACAACGTGGTGAGATCTGAGCATGACAAAGGTAGCTCATTTCACTCGAGCAAGGCCATAGGACAGTCTGGTGTGTCCCCACATAGGCAAGTATTCGTCAAATGCAATGAATATGTTGCTTTCAACTTAACTGTGCCAATCATCTCTTTCCTTTCTTTGAAACCTCGCAGGCCACTAGCCATGGTACATCATCGAGGTACATTAATAATGACAAGCTAATTAATGAGTGTTTCTGTTACCAATTATTATGAACAGATTATGATTTTGCAGAAGAGAAGGCATGAATTTTCTTGATGATGAGGTCCATTTTATATATAATGCTTAAACATATTTGGCTCTTTGGCCTGGGTATGAATATGATCCACTCACGATAATTCCCAACTTGTGTAAAAGCTGCTGTAATGACTCAACACACGTTTTACATTGTTTGACATGAATTATGTTTTCCAGCAATTCATTATGAGCTGCCCAAAGAGATCGAGTGTTAATTTGTTTGCGAGGTTCATCGTGCGGCACACCTCACGAAAAGTATATATATATAATACATGTTTTTTCATGAGGTACGTCCCTCCTAAACAAGCAAGCACACCCTAGCTAAGTCTTGCTTTGTCACCTAAAAATGCCACCTTTTGAGATAATTAATATATTTGCTAGCTACCATTGCTACGGCTGAATTATCTGCTTTAGCTACATGAGCAAATGGGAGTTGGCATAGATTAAGGGATAAACGTCCACATATTGTTTGAAAGTGAACTTTAATACCACTTCCTCATCGATATAAAACCAAAATAAACAAGTTGCATCTGCCTGACCTTGGATGACTGGATCAAGAAACCAATTCTGGTGTTGCAAGAACAGATCAATAATTGACATAAGTAGAGTACTGTCTTGTGAGTTCTAGACGAAAGTAGAGATGACTCCTGAAGAGTGAATATTTTAGCTTTCAAAAATTTCAAATTCATAAATAGAGTGTTAGCTTAGTTAAACATGGATATGATATTTTATTAAACTCAATATTCTTGGATTCAATCATGAGTTGCTTAAATCATTATAGATTTAATAGGATGTCAAACCCTTTTTTTTTTATAGGATTGGCTGCATGTCAGACCTAATTGGACTTGAAGATCCATGCTAAGACTATAAAATTTTATCTTCAAATTATTTACATGAATTATTCATGTTAGAGATAATCATCTCCTTACATCTATAGATATATAAAAGATCTCTTAATGGACTTATCACATTTTTCGTCTCATTAATAATATGTAAGTGATATTTATTTCTCGTTAATGTCATGAAAAATAAATGACTTTCCAGTCTTTTTTTTTTCCTAAAGTTATTGATTTTATTATCAGAAAATTTTTAAATTTCACTAATATAAATTGTTTTTATAGTTACCAGAAATATAATAGGATAAAGTTTTCCGCTTCTTAGGTTAAGAAAAAAGAAATAAGGACATAACATACAATTAACCATGACCCGAACACTAAATAAAAAGTTACTTTTAACATAATGAATTTATAGGACGTCTATATATCACCTATATCTATCCTGTTACCGGTGACCTTCGATAATGACATAATATATAGTTCCCACTATTGGATATACCAAACAATCCACGGTTGATGGATCTTGTCATCTTATCAAATTCCCTGAAAACGATTAAAATTGACTATATTTATGTGCCACATGCCGCATGTTAGTAAGCTCTATATCCGGACAATGCATCAATACATCAATATCATTGAACTGGTGCCATCCTGTTCACTTCTCCCACTCTCTCTCTCTCTCTCTCTCTCTCTCTCTCTCTCTCTCTCTCTACTTTGACATCATTTAATTATGAACTGTAAGTGACGAACAATAACATTGCACTTTCTTTGTTCTCAAGCTCCTCTTTTTCATGTGATTTCACACCATGGCACTGTTTTCAGTTATGCCAAGTTTGGTGGGAGGGGTCCTCAAATTTGAGCATGGCTGCCTATGTTAGCAGGGCAGCTAGCCTAGTCCGATGGGGAAGCTGTCTTGCATGCTCAATGCAGTGTGTGTGGATAAAGTTGCAAATTAAAGCGGTGGTTCTGGTAAGGAGACGGTGAAGGGCCCTCACACTCGTTGAAGTGCACAGATGGAGCTGCAATGGAGGACGGAATCAAAATCAATTGGATAAGTTGTTGAAAGCCATTCACTTTATGCCAAATTATTGAGAGATCTGTGAGAAGCATAAGCTCAAGAAGCACAATATCCATACATTATGAAAGATATGATCTTTACATAGGAGCTAGTGACATTATTCTTGTGAAAGGAAAGAACTCTACTATATTTTTTGAAAATAAATTGGTATATTTTCTATATACTACCCTCATCATAGACCCAAATCCAATAAAATCCCACATCTTTACATGTGAATATTGAATATAGATAATCCGAATAGAGGTTGATTATAAGAAAATAATTAATCTAACATTAACATTAAAAGAGAAATATTTGTTTGTTGATACGTGGTAAGGTGGATGACACTAGATTACCGAGAGCAACTTCAATGCAGGTGCTAAATGGAGAGTAAATAATAATAATAATAAAAATAATATTTTTATTTTTATTTTTACTTGTTTTTCATGCTCCAAAAAGAAAGTTAAATAAAATGCCATTTTAGTATTTTTTATTTATAAAAATGCTATTTCTATACATTTTTTAAAAATATCAAAACACTATTTAATGCAATAGTGTTTTTTTACTTTTTTTTTATTTTATTTTAAAAAAAATTATGTTTTTTTATTTTGTTTTCTATGAAATTATTCAGATCTCATGACCCATTTTATGGGTTTGGAGAGTTCACCCGACTTAACTCGTGTTGTTTTTTTGTATTTTTTTAATTGATTTTTTTTCAATTTATTCATTGATTGAGAATAATTTGATTTATTTTTAGACTCATTAAGTTAATCGGATCATATAAAATTATTAAAATAATTATATATTAAATATAATTTACTTTTCTAAATCGCCTTTTATTATTAAAATGCATATAAGTAAAACAATAATAGTTATACTATTCAAAAAATTATATTATCGGCTACTGTGGAAAGATGCTCTGAGAGGTTCCTTTGGCGTGTCAGGCAAGGAAAACGGTGACTGTCACACCATGCATGTACACACACGAATGCATACAGCGACTGTTTCCCGGTTCACTGTTCTACAGAACAAAAAAGAATGCAGTGAAAAGAAAAGGAAAGAAGAAGAAGAACACCGTTCAAAAGTGGCAAAATCATGAAACTGTGTGGAATTGTCTGAAGCACAGAGCATTTTCAAGAGGTAATTGAAAGCCGGCTGTCCCGCAAGTGCTCAAACACCAGAAAAGTCTGCCATTGTATACCTATGCTGTCCATTTTGATCTTAAGCTTCGACCCATTGAAAATTTTCCATCTTTTTAATTCACCAATGAATTTTCCCTTTTTCAAAATACACACCAATCTTGACGTGGATGGTTTATTTAAATTCAAATAAAACTATCTAAAAGAATTTTCTATGTAGAAAAATTAATTTGAGAATATCCCTTTGTTAATGTCTAAAATAACAAGCTATAGCGTCCTAGGAAACGCCTTACCTGCGGCATCGACTATTGCTTTATGTGATTGGAAATAGCCAATTAGATTGACGAAAAAACCTATAAATTAATCAATGATCCAATCTGAATCCTTTACATGATAGATCTCAACAAAAAACTTAAGAGTAAAGGCAACAGGTAATTACGAGCAGTAGTTTCAATGATGTTTTAAAGATCCAAGTAATTTAGGAATTTTCGGGTTAGATAATCAATTAATTAATTGGTCATAATAATTTTATATATTCTAAAAAGTCAAGGTAATTGATAGCTTATAGATGATGTTTGGTAAGCCAATATAATTTATAGCTAGTACCTGCAAAAGATTCTTTTTGATAGAGATGAGAGCTCTTCAATACTTAAATAAATTTCTTTTTAAAAAAAGAATATAATAATGTTATAGAGAGATATTCTGAAAATATATATGCAATAGAGAATGAAGATTGTGAATATTTGTTCTGAAAATCTCATGGTGTATTTATAGCACACAAGTCTTATCCTTTTGTGAAGAGAAGGGTCCGAAGTGTAATTTTATCATGATAACATTTAATGAGAGATAAATATCCCTTATATATGTATTAATATTTGATGGAAATATGATGGATCTCTGGAAGGCTTTTATATACCTAAAAGACGTAGGAAAATTAGAGTCCAAAATATCAAATTTAGCTGAGCCATGAAGTTTGAGCTCTTTTTTTAATTTAGACCTAAAAGAGGTGGGTTCTTCCCTTGGTGAGCCTAAGGGAGGTGACATCTATTCCTTAGGTGAGTCCGAGGGAGGCTGAGTCTGTCCCAGGCGTGTCTAGAAAGGATGTTTATTTTCTTGAGTGTGTCCGGAGCTTGGCACACTATCAAATCCAATCGTGATTGGGTCTGGTTAGTGCTAGATCCAGCACGTTTTCATTGAAACGTGGTTATGTTTTAGAAAATTTATATTTATAATTTTTTTTGATCTGATATTTTTTAGTAAAAAATATGCTAGTAAAAACTTGATTCATCACATTAAAATTATTAACTATAAAAATATAATAATATAAAGAAGATAAAATTGTTTAAAGCACCATCAAATTTAAAAGCACCCCAGTTTCAAAGAAAAGAGGACGAGATATCCGCATTTCATCTGGTCAGGGACGAATTCATATATGATTGGAATTTTGTCCAATATTACTTCAATAGTTATTTAGAATGTTTGCTCATTTTTTTTTATTTTTCTAATTTAATATTGAAAAAACTATATATAAGAAATTTTCTTGAATATATTAGAAGATATAGAAATGCATTCTTGAAATTTTTTTGGAAAAAAATTGATTAATGTTTAAATTGGTTTTAAAATTACAAGTCTAACTAAATAATAAAAAATAGTTAGAGGTGTGACTAGCATGAAAGGTAATTACGCTGGTGATTGCAGTTTTAATATTTATTTAGAAGTATAATAGATATTGTTTTTTAAAGTATTTTTTATTTAGAAATGTATTAAAATAATTTTTTTATTATATAAAATTTATTTTTTATATTAGTATATTAAAATAATTAAAAAACATGAAAAATAATTTAAAATTATAAAAAATAAAAAATTTTAAATTTTTTTTAAAGTGTGACAGTGCCAGATAACTATCTTAAAAGTAACCCGCGGTAGCATCCGGTTACCTTAGTGTACCCCACCTAGCATATGCTTCCTCTTTCATATGCCGACACGTAATAAACTAGTCCAGCAGAAACGATAATTTAACCAATGCAAGAATGACACTAGCTCCCATTACTATACCTTGGTACGATGTCACGTTCCACGTGGATTCATGTGAACCGCATTTCATGCAACACCCATTATATTGCCGTACATGATATCATTATCATTTTTGCCCTGTTTGAATGATCTGTCTATTCCTGGAGGAGTTTTAAGAGCACCAATGAAATTTATTATTTTTTATTTCCTTAGTTACAATCTGTATAATTATTTCAGAAAATTTGTTTTTTTTAATATAACGTTTTTGTTAATTTATTTATTTTTACTTTTATTTTATTACCCGTTTAGGAGTATGATTGTGGTTATTTTTATTCTAAAATACATTAAAATTATATATTTTTTATTTTTTAAAAATTATTTTTGAGATCAGCGTGTTAAAATGATTCAAAACATAAAAAATAATTTATTTATTAAAATAAAATTAATATTTTTAAAAATACAAATTGCCCTGTGTTTCCAAACACTAACTTGTAAATATCCTTCCTAAATGCGTTATGTTAATATGCAAACAATTTAGATAGCATTTTACTTATTTAAAAAAATATATTTGTTCTTCCTATTTTAAGACACTAATTAAACATAATCTAGTATTTTTTTTGAATATTTTTCTTTCAAGATTTCATTTATTCTCTAGTTAGGATTTAGGATGCATTTTTAAAATTTATTCAAGAAAAAATAATTTTAAGTTACACATAAACTTATCCACAAACATCTTGATGTCCAAGAAAAGAATAAACCGTGATTCGTGTTAAAAACACCGTTCACATCTAATCAGAATTAGCAAAAAAAAAAAAAAGAATTAGTAAATAATTTCATTTTACCAAATAATATTACAACAAATTCAAGCACAAAATGATAAGTAAAATAGGAAATTAGTTATTGGCTAGGCCAAAAATTAAAGAGTTATTATCCAAAATATAAAATCCATCAGTTCATTGACTCTCTCTCTATTACCAAAGTGTGTGTGGAGCCCAAAACTGGACCTCTGCTTTGCTGGCTTGAAGCTCTCCATTGTTGGTCTTTTATGGGGCTTGTCTACTAGTTAAGACCAGAGAGAGAGAGAGAGAGAGAGAGAGAGAGAAGGGAGAGAGAGAGAGAGAGATACAAGTTGGGTCCAACTTCACTTTTGTTATAAGGCATAACCCCATTCAACTTCTTTTTCAACAGTTTCATCATCTACAAAACCACTAAAAAAAACTGGTAAAACCCCTTCGTGCTTTATGCTCTCCTGATTCCGTTGGATCCATAGATCTAACACTCTGATAAGCCCACAAGAAGTAGTTCTTTGTTTAGCTGTTTCAGTTAGTAGCTTTGAAGGACAAGTCAAATTATAACAAGGTAAGCTTGGAAAGGAAGAAAAGAAGTTTGATTCTCTTTGTTTTATAATAATCAGTTAAATTATGATGATTAATGAGTCATTGCTGATTTGTATCATCATGGGTTTTGATGATTCAATGTTAAATGTCAGACCTTCTGGATTTTTTCAATGGCTGACCAAACCGTGAGAAAAAAGTGGGCTTTGACCACTCCTTTTCTTTTCAAAGGTTCTTTTTTCATTTATTTTTTTCATTATTAGGGTGTTGGGGTTTTTGCTTAGAGAGAGAACATAATTGTTTTGTTACCATAGGCCTTGATTTCATATGTTGTTTTGCAATTCATGGATTGAAACTAGCGGAAAAGGAAGCTTGTTTTATATATTTTATTGATCTGTTAAACCCCAGCGATACAGCTACTGATTTCTTTGTGAATTTATTTTTTGTTGGATTTGTTGTACAAAACTAGCTTGCTGATAACTAGAGCATGGTGAGGTCAGGATTGGGGTTTTTGATCAACAATTTGTTTTGTTGAGCATTGAGTATTCAGTAGCGGGTTTTTATCTGAATTTTATTAGACCTCCGGTGGAAGATTATTCATTTTGTTTTGTCATTTATCTTGTTGTAGAGCATACTTACTGTGTTGTAAAGTAGAGGAGGACTCAAATCGTTCTGAGGTTTCTAGGTCAGAGTTCTTTTGGGCACTTATTAAATGCGGATTATTCGGAGGGTGTTTGGATGAGATGAGGGATGTTATCTGGGTTGATGAACCTTTTGAGGGCCTGCTTCCGGCCAAGGTCTGATCAATATGTTCACACGAATTCAGATACTGGTGGTCGCCAAGACGGGCTGTTGTGGTACAAAGATCATGGGCAGCACGTAAATGGTGAATTTTCTATGGCAGTAGTGCAGGCCAACAATTTACTTGAGGATCAGAGTCAGCTTGAGTCGGGAAGTTTGAGCTTACATGAATCTGGCCCGCATGGTACTTTTGTTGGGGTTTATGATGGACATGGAGGGCCTGAGACATCGCGCTACATCAACGATCACCTCTTTCAGCATCTCAAGAGTAAGTTGATGAACTCTTCTGCATGTATTTTTGACTTTGTGTTTCCTGGTTTTTGCCTATCCTTGTTATACTTGATGAGACTACCAAGGTCAAGGGTATGGATTTGATGACGGAAAGTGAAGAACCATGCTGTGGGTGAAACCTTATTGTGAAAAAAGGCTCCTGCTGGGTGGAGTTTTACCCAGTTGCCGTCCAATCCCTTACGTTGCTATTGTCTGAGGGTGTTTAGCCCAAAATATCACAGAATCACAAATGCCATTCTTGTTGTTTGGTTCTAAATCTTAAAACTTTATTTCAAATAACCCAAATAGGTATCCTGGTCGCACTTGAAGAGGAGTTTTATGACTGGTGTTGTGTCAAGTTGATGGTATGATAGGCACGTGGGTGGACAAGGGTCAAGTGTTTAATCCATCATTGATTTAAAAATATGGAGGTTTCTAGTTGTGGATTTATCTTCCTTTCCTTCTCCACTTTTTTCCAATAAGTTCAATTTGATTTTAAATTTATCTTCTTGGTGGGCTTTTGGATATTAAGTCTATTCTATGCACTAAAATTTTCAGGTTTAATGCTTATCTGCAGGGTTTACTTCGGAGCAACAATCGATGTCAGTGGAAGTGATACGGAAGGCATTTCAAGCAACAGAAGAGGGTTTTCTTTCTCTTGTTACTAAACAGTGGCCTATGAAACCCCAAATTGCAGCAGTTGGATCCTGCTGCCTGGTTGGTGTTATCTGTAATGGAACCCTTTACATTGCCAACCTCGGTGATTCGCGTGCTGTTTTGGGTAGAGCTGTGAAGGCAACAGGGGAAGTTCTGTCTATTCAGCTATCTGCTGAGCACAACGCTTGCATAGAGTCTGTGAGACACGAACTGCATGCCTTGCATCCTGATGACTCACAGATTGTAGTTTTAAAGCACAATGTGTGGCGTGTAAAAGGTCTTATACAGGTAAGCTGTTCGCTTTCCAAAAACTTGTTAATATGTTCTTCCTTTTTCACTTGAAAAAAAAGAAGGTGCGGATCATCCCCTCAGTTTCCTGTCCTTGTAGACTTGTATTTTAGACACTGATTATTGTCGATTGATGTGTTAAGAGCTCGAGGGCATTTTATACAATGAAAGGAGTTGGAACGTGGTATTTTTAAATTTCAGCATCAATTTCAGTTCCCATTCTCTTTGGCATGAGAAGATGGCCTCGCTCTGAGGCATTGTTGTTGATTTCCACTTTGCAGCAAATGGTGGATGTGGGTAGAGTCAGTTGGAGCTGGCTGTCTATTTATATCTGGAAAAGTATTCTCCCTGTCTAGCTTGATGTTCTTTGGATTTATTAGGCTTTGGTGTGACTGTTTGTAAGTAGTCTTCAATACCTGGATAGCTGAGGTTGATATCACCCTACTGGATAAGATTTTGAGTGGCTTTGCAGTCATAGTCTTTTTAGTGGTGTTGTTCATAGCTCTATCAGCTCTATGGCCTTGTTACTTTTAGGTACCTGTATTAGAAAAATGATCATGCGATTATAATATGGAGAACTACAAAATCAAGGCAATGGCACACACCTTCTATTACTTGACTGCTCATAGGCAAATATGAATGTGCATTCTGTGACTTGAATCAGATAATTTGACATGCTATGCCAAATAGGGTTAATATTTCACGGTGTTAAATCAACTGTTTTTCTTAAATTTCATGAAATACTTTTTGATATGTTGCAGTTTTGACTTTATGCAACCTTGCTTTTGCATTTGTTGACTGATGATCGCGATCCTTTGATCTCATAGGTTTCCAGATCTATTGGTGATGTTTATTTGAAGAAGGCGGAGTTCAACAGGGAACCTTTATATGCTAAATTTCGACTTCGAGAACCTTTTAAAAATCCAATATTGAGCTCAGAACCATCAATATCAGTGCACCAGCTGCAGGCTCATGATCAATTTATTATATTTGCCTCTGATGGCCTTTGGGAGCACTTAAGCAATCAAGAAGCAGTTGATATTGTTCAAAATCATCCACACAATGTAAGTAACATATATCTCCGTGGTAGAAATTGTTAATCTTTAACAATTTTCACCTGTTTGTAACATGTTCTCTCATCATCATCCATGCATAGAGAAACAATAGGGAAATTGCACATTCCGACTGTACCTTCAGTTAGAATAGTTCTTGTCTGTTTCCGTGCAAACTTAATTTATCAACTTTTTGCTTGTGAAATCAACTTCTCTTTGGAAGAAAGAGAGAGAAGTTTTCAGCCCCAAATGTTTCCTGTTTGTGTTCTTTTCTCTCTCTCTCTCTCTTGTTTTTCTCTTGAAAACATAGTTAGATTATATTCATCGAGAGTAAAGAGTAACTTTGGGTCTTGAAATGCTGTAAACAGAACTTTGGGTCTTGAAATGCTGTAAACAGAACTTTGGGTCTTGAAATGCTGTAAACAGTCCTCCTGATAAAAAAGTGTTTGTAGTGCTCATCTGAAATTTTAACTAGCAAGGTCTTGCATGCCTCTAAATTAGTATTTGCAATTTGGAAATGGAAAGTTCACCATTTTCTGTTGCTGAGTGTTTCAGTTGCAAATTCAACTGTAGAATTAGGCTGTCAAGCAAGCCTCCAAACTCATTCTTTGAAGTTATTTTCATGTTCTTTTACATTTTGCTTCATATTCTATTCTCATCGCTGGCTCCATTAAAAAATATTTTAATGCTTGTTTAATTGAATAAACATAAAATAAGCCAAGAGGTCTCATCATCGTGGTGGTGGATTCATGTCCTACAGGGAACTTAATGCGTGTGGTACTGTAAACTTCAAGATGAATCCATTTATGAAATTGTTTGTTTTGTTCATGCAGGGAAGTGCAAGGAGGCTTGTAAAAGCTGCCTTGCAAGAAGCAGCGAAGAAGAGAGAAATGAGATATTCAGACCTGAAAAAGATTGATCGTGGTGTACGGCGGCATTTCCATGATGACATAACTGTGATTGTTGTGTTCCTTGACTCGAGTCTTGTAAGCAGGGCTAGCTCAGTCAAATGCTCAAATATATCTGTTAGAGGGGGTGGAATCAGCCTGCCTCCCAACACACTGGCTCCTTGTACCATACCAACGGAAGCTGGCAGGCTTTGATGAAGCTATATCTCATGTTTTTGTCTCCTGTATTATTCTCGTGTGAATACCAGGTAGCTTCTGAAATAGATAAGAGGAGCCGCCCTTCAAATTCTTTAATGTACACTGTAACTTTTAACTGGAACTCATACTTGAATTTAGCTTCTGTGCGAAAAACCCTAGAACTGGATAAGTACAAGGTCATGATTATAATAGTTATTTCTCGGGAAGTTTTCTGCCCTTAGTTTTCTTTGCCTTTATCTGTGTTTTACTTCTGTAAATTGTACAACTTGGCAAATTAAGCTCCCTTTCTCCCCCCCTGCTTGCTTGCTGCTTGAAATTTGATTTTACCGGACGCTGACACAACAAAGTTTCAGCTGCTATCAATTCGGGTTCTGGCAGATTCTAGAACGGGGTTTTCATGGAAACAGCGTGCACTGGAGCAGTTCTAATTGGGAAACAAAACATAAGATTAACAATGAACCAGGTAATGTTATTCTCAAGAAAATACATTGATTTGACAGACTTTAAAAGTTTAAACTGAAAATGACTTGGACGAAATGGCCATGGGATTAAGTTTGTAGTTTTTGTGAGATGCAGCCGGATGTAGTTGAGTAGGGTGTCCAAAAATGGACACTTTGCTGAGGTGAGAATATTTCCATGATGGTTTTAGTGTTATTTGTTTGATACATGGAACGGATTCATTCATCGGCTGTTTGATTCAAGCCACAAATATGACCACACCTCGTTGTATTGGCGAATTTTATGTTAGATTCAAGACGAGAAGACGGCTGTTGTGCTTGTGGTGCTAGCAGATAAAGTTCATTTTTCTGCTCATGTACCTCTGATGATTTTCGGTCTTTTGACCTCGTTGACGGGCTTATCCTGGAACAATTAACCATGCATTCATTAATTTCATGATACTGGGTCTAGCCTGCTCATGGAATCAATCTTCACACAAAAACCCATTTATGATCGCAATCCATACTGCAGTTGTTTTCAGTTCATAATCGGATGGTGGCCTAGGCCTGGCCTCTGTGCGATATTAAATTAAAAAGAAAAACACTACGCTGCGTGGTGATTTTACTGTTGAGCTTGCGTGGATTGAAATAGTTAATATTTTTTAATTTTTATATATATATAATTAAGCCCTTTGAGCCTAAATTAATAAACAATCGCATCTTTTTTTTTTTTTTTTTTGAAGAGAATGAAATCAAAACACAAAGATCAAAGTAAAAAACACATAGAAAATAGATGATAGCTTCAAATTTTATTAAAAGAAATTATTTTGGTCCCTCATATTTTTCTAGTTAATAAGTGATTGGTCATTTTAGTTGTAAGATACTCAAATTTGATATTAAATTTTATTTTTTTTATTTTTCAGGTTTTTTTGTGAGAGGAGAAAGAAACACGCTAGAATTCATGTAGAGAGAAAAAGTTATTATTGATACATTCTGACCATCAAAATAATTGAAATCTAGGTCAACGGAATCTACCTGACGAGAAAAGTTCTATAGTGATTGTTTTGAGCCTTAATATTACTTAAAAAACTAAATTTAGGTCGAGAACGAGAAGTTTTATTCGAGTTGATTTTATGATTTAAATGTTTTTTTTTTGTTTATTAGGCGGATTTTGTTGATGTTTTAAGAGTGTTTGTAAGGTGTTTTGATATTAAAATGGGTTGAAAATGAGTTTTTGGATAAAAAAATTCATAGGTTTGATTTTCTGATCACCACAATGACTAACAATAACACTTTTTTGTCATAATTAGTTAAAAAATTAGCTTTTTAGTTTATTTTTTTTTAAGATTATGCTTGCATGTCAACCTTAATTTATTCATATAGGTTTAATATATTTCTATCTTAATTTTAAATAAAAATATTATTTTAATACATAACTAATTTTTAGATTCTAGCAATACCTAAATTTTTTTATCAGCAGTTTGATTTTTTTTCTTACTCCAACCCGAGACACTGAGCGGCTCAATTTGCCAGTGTTGATTGAATACCTTTTTCCGGTCAGGCCATCAGAACTAGAGAAATCGTGAGAGATAACTTTTTCACTAGCCATGTGCTAACCAAGCCAACCTCAAGGTCAGCGTCTATAGCTTGTAGGGCATCACCATACACAGCCATCGTTCTCCGGCCATGACAGCAAATTAAAACATATCAGATATTCTCAAAGAATAGTTTATTTTCGTGTTTTAAAAAAATTTAAATTTTATGTTATTTTTAATCGCATTCTAGCATGCCAAATTCTTTATTTATATATAAAAAAACAACCACGATGATATTATTGGAGAGAGGGGAAGGATGGATGGCCTTTTCCCCTGAGCTGTCAAGCTCTTTGTCAGGGCATGTTCTTCCTAACCCACAAAAGACCACATCTTTTTCTGTTCTGTTTCACCTAATTGCCATTTTTTTATTACAGTGGCACCATTCTCAATGGCCTTGATGGTCAAGGATGAATCACTCTATTTATCGAGGGCCAAATTAAATTCATGGGAGCATGTTTCCACCAGTTTCAAAACACTGCCTTGCAGATTCAGCTCCCAACATTCCAAGTGCTATGTTACAAAATACAGGCAGATCCCACCCCTTCTAAAAGAAAACATCCAAACCCTTGAGCAGCAGTAGTTTAGGGCTTACTTCTTTCCTCGTCGTGTCTTTGTGGATTGGTCTGGCATTAGACAGACAAAATTAAGAGAACCGTTACATGTGTAATAAGCCTTGAATGTGTACGAGATAAGAGTGTTTTGGTTGGCTTGTGTTGTTGTGATTCAACAAAACCATTTGGCATGAAGATTGAAATTATTTTTATAATAAGGTGATTCTTCAAGAAATGTTTCTGTCCACCTCAAGACTAGAAGGTAAATGCAGATTAGTTCTGGTGTTGGAACTTGAAACCATGTTAGTTCAGTTTTAACTTGAGTAGAAGAGTTGTTGGAGATGGATTCTATCCAGTGCAGATGTTGAAATCCCTTTTCTGTTCTGTCTCCTACGCACTTCGTCTTGGCTTGATCCCTAAAGAAGTTATTGACAATAAAAATTAGGGTTTATATTTTTTTTAATAAATTGAGTTAGTAATTGACTCGCACCTGGTATCCATGCAACAAAAATCGCATTGCTTGTACCAATGATCATGTTTTAGTTCAACCAATCCCTGTCTCAAGTACTCCTCTTTCTCCTACCAAAGAAGAGTTTTTCCTTTTCTTTTAAAAAGAAATGGGTTGTGGTGGTTTATTTTTACGTTTTAAAAATATTTTTGAAAAAAATTAAAAAAATTTAATTTCTTTTCTTTAAATTAATATTTTTTGATGTTTTTAAATCATTTTGATGTACTGATATCAAAAATATTTTTTTAAAAAAAAATTAATACATTTCCGAGAAAAAAATACTTTAAAAAACAATTGTTATTACCCTACTAAATATCCTGTTTATTTCCATTGCACCCTTTACTTACCATCAAAGGACATTGGAAAATAAAAAAATAAAAACAATGGTAAAATTACCCCAGTCAATTTATAGCCCAGTGCAAACCGCGTTATTAAAAATATTGAATTTTTTTTGTTAAAATGAATTTTTTTATGTTTTCAGATTGTTTTGATGTGCTGATGTCAAAAATAACTTTTTAAAAATGAAAAAACTTTATTTTGATGCATTTCTAAGCGAAAAACACTTTGAACAACCACTGTTACCACAATCCCAAACAGGCCCTTCTACTTTTGAAGTAAAAAAGTGCAGTACAGATTTAGCTCTTTTTTTTTTTAAAATAAAAACTTGGATGATGATTAAGAATATTATTAAAATAAATTGAATAATTTTGAGTTAAATAAAAGATATCTAATTAGTTGTGTATAAAAAACACAGCAAGGAGAATATACTTGACAAAAATAGAATCTAGACATGCATATAATTATGTGTTATTTAACTGTAATGAATTGAAACCTTTTATCCATCAACTACAGTGTTAATATATTTTTATTTTTAAATAATTTTCTCCTATAATCTCATAAATTGATAGATTAATAAATTCATCTTATTTAATTTTTACTATCTCGGGATTCATATCTCATTCAATCTCAAAATTTTCAATTATAAGATGAATAATTTGCAACGTGGTTCAGAACACATATAAACATTGCTCAATAATTAATATTTCTCTTAAACTTTATTTCATTAAACATTTCTCGTTAACTGTTAATGGTTGTAATCATATACCAGGTTTATCAATTGGAAAAGAATGATAGTGATAGTTTGAAATTATTATGTTTGGGTAATGCAAGAAAGGTCAAGTGCTACAACGAGTATTTTATCAACGAATATGTTTTTCATACCAAAGAGTATGTGTAGGGTAGAAAGACTTGTAATAGTGGAGTTTGTGTTAAGGGAACAACTTCTAATGAGTTATGAGAAGTTAGAAGAGGTAATTAAATGAAATATTATAGCGAGCTTAATAAAGTCTTCTTATTCGAATGTTATTTGTATGATACCACTGATAGAGGAATCATAGTATATCCTTACCATGGTCTTGTTGAAATTAATATAAAGGTTATACTTCGCAATGTAAACGATGTCTTTGTTTTTGCCAAACAACGCCAACAAGTTTATTGCACATACACCCTTTCGTTTAGAAACGATTGTTCCAGGATTGATTGGTTATTAGTAGCGAAAACCAAACATAGGGGTTGTGTTTAAGTTGTTCAAGAAAATAACAATGAAGTAAATATTGTAGATGATGTCTTTTAAATTGATGAATTAGTTGATGCATATCGAGTTACTCCATTTACCGACTTAGAAGAAAATTTTAATTTTCATGTTGTTAAGAATATTTTTGTTGATGTTGATGAATTAAATAATATATTGAGAACCAGTGGACATACAAAAGTTGATGAAGATGATGATATTGATTAGTATCTTTTCAAAGAAGAAGATAACGATAAGCATGACAATGATGAAATAAAGAAAAAAAATCTGATTAAATTGTAATACATTAATATGTAATGAATTTTATTTTAATGTAATCTTTATAGTTGTTCCTTTACAATGAAATGTTGTTAACATTGATAGAACATTTACTGTTGTAATTTTATTATTATAAATGGTATTATTATGTTTGTGATTTTACTGTATTTAAAGGTTGGATAAATAAAAAAAACAAGAACACTTGTAATTAAAAAGTTTTTTTTCACCGATGGAATTACCGATGAAATATACATATAAACATAATCACCAACATAATAAGCTTCTCAAAGAGTTTTAGAGAGTTGAAAAAAAAATACATGACATGGCTTTTCCACTAACCATCTTAAACGGAATAAGCCAATTAGAGAGTTCCAGAGAGTTGAAAAAAACTTATATGACTTTTTCATTGATCATTTCACATGGAATCACTGATAGAATAAGCTTTTTATAGAGTTAGAAAAAAATTACATCGTTTTGCCATTAATATTCCAGACAGAATCACTGATGAAATAAGCCCCTTTGAGTGTTCCTGCTAGTTAAAAAAATTATATAGCTTTGTAATTGACCATCTCAGATAAAATCACCGATAAAATGAAAATTCATCTAAGAATTTTGACGGGTCTTGAAAAGTTTCTGGATTAATGGAGAATTTCAAGACTTTCATGATAAAGAAAGTTATTTGCTCAAAAAAATGAAAGTTTGGAATATAATGTCAATAAACAAAGAAGATGAGGCTTTTATGACAAAGAAACCCCGAAGGATGCAACGAAGCCTATGGCAATACAAGACTCATTTGAGTAATTTCAAAGCTATAGCCATTGAGATCACTAAGCCATTTATTACCACATGTCTAGAAGTGAATGTTGTCCTATCTAAGAGGAACTCTTTTGGCGACAAGGTTAAATTAGCCCAGGATTCCAAATAAGAACTCAAGCCAATTGCTGTGAAGTTGGAGGATACTAAAGAGCAAAAAAACACCAAGGAATGGTGATGCCGATTTAGTCTTTTTTTTTTTATGTGAAAATAAATAAAATATTTTTATTTTTGAAATTCATTTTTCTAAAGAAAATTGACTAATTAAAGTAATGAATATCAAGTCTGGACATGGAAAAAAAAAAAAAAATCTTGAATTAGCGCTCAATGATCGGGTCCTAAAACCTGCAAGATTCTTAATTGCTAGGCATGGAATGATGATTTTCTCATGACCACGACAACCATTAAGCTCAACAGTTTTTTTATGACAATGGTGCTCTGCTAAAGTTTATTAGCTCCTTCCAACATATTATTACAATAAAATTAAATTAAATTAAATATTAAAAAAAAACTAAAAAAATATCAATTTTTCACTGTAGCAGATATTTCAACATTAAGTTTATTTAAAATTGAACTTTGGTAATTGGTTTTGGTAAACATTGTAAGGGTTTTCTTGTAATATTAAAAAATAATCTAACATTAAAATGAAGCTTGATTTCGTAAAATTAAATTTATTTTTCTTGATTAAACTTAATTAAGATTCAAGGGATTGAAATTAATGCTGAAACAAAATTCCAGCCATTTTCCCTTTTCTCTGCTGCAATTGATGTGCATTTTTGACTTCTTAGGACCCTAGAATTTTTTATTTTTTAATTTTTAGTCCTATTTTTATGAGGTTTTTACATTTTAAATTTTAAATTTTATTTTATCCATGTTTCAGTCATTAGTTTAGAAAAAAAATACAATAAGTTGCGAGAAAAAAAAAAGAAAAAAAAAGTTATCATTTCACTATATTTTGAAAATAAAAAAGGTTGTTTTTGGTGTTATTATGTTGCATTTTTTTTTATTCCTAATCTTTCTAGAAAAAGCAATGTCAAAGAACCATCTCAATCCAAGAATTTAAACTGTTAAGTGAGGTCTCATGATATCATTTATATTATTCTCTAATATAACTTCTCAAGTGAAAGCCATTTGAGCTTGAAAATTACACAAGCCCACACTATCTTGTGCTTAATTTTTATCACATAAATGAGGATGGTGGGATTTGAACTCTTGACCGCTTGGTCATCAAGACTCTGATACCATGTCAAAAAACCATCTCGCTTAGTCATCAAGACTTTGATACCATATTAAAAAACTATCTCAACCTAATAACTTAATCTGTTATGTAATGTATAATGATATAATTTATATTATTTTCTAACAAACAAATAATGCCATGGGTGTTGGTATTTAGTGAATATTAATAACTCATTTTAATATTTATTAATGTATATAATTTTCAATTTATTTTATTAAATATATATTAAATTTTGAGCTTATAATTTTTTTTAAAAAATTACTATTAAAAAATATATTAACAGTGTCCACAAATTTGTTTTAGCCTAACTCGCAGCTAAGCCTGGATCACTTTTGCAAATAACATGGCGCCACTCCCAATATTTGCACATGTATTTTGTATCATACTTTGGAGCTTTACATGGCTCGGAAGTGCTGGTCTTCATGCACCGTTAAGTATTTTACTTGACATTTGCCTATGCTCTTACATCATATCACTACCAATCTATCTAGAATAACCTATAAGCTGCTCCCTCTGTTTTCTACTATCACAACTTATTTCTTTTAATTTAGACGGATTATCATATTGTACATTGTTTTTGTAATTGAAATTGTATTTTAGTGCATTTACAAAATATATCTAAATATTATATTTATATTTTTTAACTAATATTAAAAATATATTTTTAAATAAAATAACTTTCAGTTCCAAACACCTAAAAAAACAACAGCGACCGGGTCATGATTTTACTCAAAACATAAACAAAGACAACACTACTGCACCAGAAACAAGACAAAATCTCTCTCTCTCTCTCTCTCTCATCTCGCATCCCTGTAGTCACAATCCTTTTAACAGTAAATTGACTCCTCTTTTTACTCACTAGCCTGTCCCAACCTCCCAAGTGTCTTGCCTGGTCTTTCCCTGTAAAAATCTCTGCTAAATTTATTTATCAGCACAACTTTTATTATTTCTTTTAAAGAGTGTGAGGGTTTTGTAGGGCAGTCTGATTGAAGTTGTTTTTTTAGTTTAAAAATATATTAAAATAATATATATTTTTTAATTTTTAAAATTTATTAAAAATACAATTAAATCGCCAAACATCACCATGGGCAAATTCATTTAAGTAAAGAGTTACCAGTCACAAGGACACCACCACCATCTCCTCTCTCTCTTTCTCGAGCCCCTACTTTCTTTTAAGTTTAAACCGCTGCCAAATACCCTAAAGGGCCTTCCCTTGTTGTCTGTACCTGCTAGACTGGTTCCCTCCCTTCTCTCCATTTACTTTGATGATCTCAAGCCAGTAGCTTGTCAAGAGTTAATCACCTCTAAAACCATTTTAGCAGAAGCCAAGAAGGGGGAAAAGAAAAGGGCTTTCCCTCCTCCTTGTTCATTTCTTTTTCAAGAGTAGTCTCACTCCTTTTGCTTCAGCTTTTTAGCTAAACCAGAAGGACTTCTGTCTCCCCACATTCTCTGCTATAGTGCTAAGCCATTTTTAGTCTGATACAAAGGTTAGATAGGATCACCACCAAAGCCTCTTCTCTCTTTGACAAAGAAAGTTTCTTCTTCTTTTTCCTTTGTGTTCTTTTAAACAAAAACTAATCTTTCTGGTAATGCATTTTTAACTCTACAACTTTTCTTTCATGTTTCCCTAGCCAAGAAATGAAATGGGTTGCTCTATATCTTCTCCCAGAACCAAATTTCTAGCAGAAAATCACTTCTTTTGCAAAAGATGAACCGGAAACATCTTCAAAAGCAACATTTTCTGCTCTACATGTATAAAACCATTGCTGAAAACTACATAAAACCCATTTTGGCCCAACCGCGCCTCCTTTTTATCCCTAAAGAATACATAGATTCTCTCAAAAAACCACCTTTCTCTCTTTACATTCTTCCATTTCTCTAAAGGCAGCATCCACGCCTATATAGAAGCCAACACACACGCAGAGAAGACACTTTCAGCTTTAACAAAGTGAAACAATGGGATGTGTTGCTTCTAAGCTAGAAGAAGAAGAGGTTGTATCTATCTGTAGAGAGAGGAAACGCCAGTTGAAGCTTGCTGTAGAGAGAAGACATGCACTAGCAGAAGCACATTGTAGATATTGTCAATCTCTATATGCAGTAGCAGCAGGCATAAAGCTTTTTGTAGCTAGACATTCTTCTCCAACTTCACCATTTCTCATTACTTTCCCTTCTTGCCCATCTCCACCATCAAATGAGCTGCAAAATGTTATAACAAACCCAATGTTTCTTCAACAAAGACCATCTGAGTCAACAACTCATGAAGAAGCCATCGCTTGCGAGTCTTGTGGTTCTTCAACATCTTCTTCTGATTCTAGTGATCATGAGGAAGAGAGTAATAAAGAAGAAGTCATGCAGAGAGAGGAGCGTGGTCAACAAAGTTTTGGGTACTATTATATGCAAATGCCGCTGCCACCACAATCACCACAGAGGGATTTTGGGTGGGATTTCTTTAACCCTTTTGACACTGCCATGAGACCAGAGATTATGAGTGCTTACACGAGAACTTCTGATGATGATTTGAGGTTTGTGAGAGAACAGGAAGGGATTCCTGACCTAGAAGAAGAAGGAGATAGAGAAGAAGAGGAAGCGAAAAATGTGGTGTTTGTTGAAGAGAAAGGAAAAGGAGATCTTGGGGAGAGTGGGGGTAATGTGGTTAAGGTAGTTGATGGAGGTGGTGATGACAGCCAAGAAAAGCAAAATGGGCTTACTGTAATTGATAAGCCAGAAAGAGGGAGGGAGTTATTGGAGGCATTGAAGGATATCGAGGACCATTTCATTAGGGCTTATGATTCTGGCAAGGATGTTTCAAGGATGCTTGAGGCTAATAAAGTTTTTTTGCATTCTGGCTTGGAGGAAATTAAAGGTAGGGTAATTATATTGTTATGTTTCTGTCATTATTAACCTTTTATTTCCTGTTATTTTTGCAAGGATATTAATCTTCAATTGCAACAGTTGTACCAAGTAAACATTGGTATCCTAGTATGGTCTCAAATACTCCGGGGTGGTTCTTTATCTGTGTTCATTGTCCTATTTACTGTCAGCTATTTTCACTTCCAATTCCCAACTTTCTGCATCACTTGAAATAGTTTTTATAGTTAAAACTTAAAACCCAATTTCTGAATTGAATTTGGAGAGGACATAACATGAGAAGAGTATTTGTTGAGGAAATAACATTATTGCTTCATATGGTGAGTCTTAGTTTAGATCTGTGTCCAATTTTTTTTTTAAATTTTTAGGGGAAAAGATTTCCAATATTTTATTTTATCTTTGCTCACAAATTAAAGTGATTTTCTACTAACTACCATGTAAATCTTCTTCCTCCGCCTTAGAATACTGTTTTGCATAATCCTATCTAAATCACGCAGACTAAGCTACCAAATGTATCTGCTCACTTTCTTGAAGTAATTGGTCTTCGCATGCTATGACTTGTTTCTTTCTTTTTGTCGGAATTCTTTTCTAGCTTTGTTCTTCTATTGCTTTTGGTAATCTTTTAGTTAGTCCACTCTATGAATTTTATTCTTTCAATTTTGAAAACATGTACTGTGGTCCTTGTTTGTGTGGGTGCTTAAATAGGGCAAGTTCTTCTATTGGAAGATCTGCCCTGCCTTTTTTGGTTGGCATGTAATGAATAGAATAAAACTTCTTCCATTGTATGAGAACTTGTTTATTCTAGAGCAATGCTAACACATAAAAGCAGACAGGACAAGAAAAAACTCCAGGAATAGCCCTTTTTATCATGATCTTGAAGTGGGATCACTTGTAGGTCCCATCAATCCAACGTCTATATATTTTCTTGTATTTTTTTTTATTTTTAACATCACTTGAAAAATAAATTGTTTTTATTCACCTCCACAATTTCTTTTTGTCTCTGTGTTTTTTATTATTATCAATTTATCATGGTTTGAGAATATGTGTAAGCAAACTTCCTACAATAATTCCTAAAAATGATAGGTCTAAATCACAGGCATGAAAAGTCTTGGAACTTGCTGCTTTATCTTTTTGTAGCTAAATGAATATTAAGTGTGATAATGGTTGTTTTTTAATGTGTTTTTTGTTTGGAAATATATAAAAATATTATTTTTTTTATTTTTTAAAAATTATTTTTGACATCGACACATCATGATTTTAAAATATAAAAAAAATTATTTTTTAAAAATTCAGAATTTAAAAAAATATCGTTTGGAATGCAGTTACAAATAGCTTCTAAGTGTGAGACTCACTTGTTTCACTAATTTATCAAACTGGGACAATGCAATATCTGTTTTCCATATTATTTTGTTGCGTTTCTATATCGTGTAAAACAATGGAGTATCTTACTCCATACTTCTACTGTCAATATCAATCTTTCAAGACTCATCACCGTATTATATGAATTCAGAGAACTCAACAAAACTAATCCAAGCCATTGCATGGCATCGGTCGACTTCATCAAAGCCATCATCATGTAAGAGCCTTGTAGCATCCAGTCTGAAAGGTTCTTCTACCTGGACAGAATATAAAAATGATCTCTTTGATGATTATGGAGGAATGGATTCAGGAAGCCATTCACTTACACTTGGAAGGTTGTATGCTTGGGAAAAGAAGCTCTATGAAGAGGTTAAGGTAAGTCACAATCACTCAAAACTGTTTCTTCAGATTGTTTGTTTATGAAGTTTGCCTTACAATTTCTTCAGATCATGAAATTTTCTATAATCAAGATAAAATTGAACATCAATGGGACTCGGTTCCCCATGAAAGGGGATTTCTAGTTTGTGTGCACTGTTCTCTTAGCAACATTTATGAAGAAGCTGCCCATTTTGGCAAAGTCCACTAGCTTCAAAGACAAGATGCATGGACATTGATCTCGATAACCTTGAGTATATTTAAAAAAATGAAGTTAACTATTGACAAAGAGAATTGCAAGATGGTTTGGAAAGCCAAATTTTGTAATCTTTTATTTAAACCCGAGCATGTTTTTTTTGTTCCCCAGGCAGGGGACAGCACACGAAAAATATATGAAAAAAAGTGTTCACGAATGAGAAACCAGGATGTCAGGGGAGATGATGAACTCACCATAGATAAGACCAGAGCAGCAGTAAAAGATTTATATGCTAGGATCTTGGTTGCAATTCGAAGTGCTGAATCAATATCTAAGAGAATTGAGAAACTAAGAGATGAAGAACTGCAGCCTCAAATCGTAGAACTGCTAAAAGGGTAAGGAAGTTACAGAAACTACAAGCAATTCCGTTCAATTTTCATTCTGGTTTTCCTGGTTTTTTCATTTATCTTACTCTATTTGCAGCCTAACGCACGCCTGGAAGATTATGTTGGAATCCCATGAAACCCAGAACAAAATTCTACTCGAAGTAAAAACTTTCGCTAGCCCCACATATGGAAAATTCTGCAATGACTCACACCGGCTTGCGACACTTCAGCTTGAGGCTGAGCTTCTGAATTGGCGTGCATGCTTTGAAGAGTATGTTGCAGCACAAAAGGCATACGTGGAAGCTCTCCATAGTTGGTTAAGCAAGTTCGTAGTCCCTGAGGTTGAATTCTACTCCCGGGGCAGGAGTTCAGCAGCGCCGTATCGAGCATTTGGTCCCCCATTACTTGTGATCTGCCATGATTGGTTGTCTTCTGTGGATAAGTTACCAGATAAGGCAGTATCGTTCGCGTTGAAAAGCTTCTCAAAAGATGTAAGGGCTTTGTGGGCTCAGCAAGGGGAGGAACAACAACAGAAGAGGAAAGTTGACAGCCTAGCGAAAGAACTTGACAGAAGAAACCTGTCATTCCAGAAGGTAGAGAACAGGTTTCACGAATCCAAACTTCTGGAGTATAAACCTGAGCAAGAGACAGAACACCAGCATGAGCACTTGACTGAGAAGAAAGATCAGCTGGACATGTTTAGGAAGAAGCTGGATATAGAAAAGGAAAAACACCACAACTACGTGCAAGAAACACAAAGGATCACGCTGAGTGGATTTCAGACAGGATTTTCAACGGTTTTTGAGTCCTTAACGGAGTTCTCTAAGGCTTCTATGAAGATGTACAATGATCTTGTGAATCATAGTGAAAATAATGCCGGTAAAATGGAGAAGCAATCTTTTATAGGGGACTCCCTGGCTGAAGAAAATGGCAGCAGGTGACAGAAAAAGGCTGCAATGGACCTCGATCATCTCCCATTTCATGTATGGTTGGTATATACACTGTCGAAGCAGCTCGCTGAGACAACTTTAGATTTCTATGGTACCAGGTTTTTGTAGCAATGAATTCCTGATTGTTTTTTGTCAATTGGAGTTGTATTGCCTGCTTTTTTTTAGAGACCTGTAAAACCTTTTGTTTTCTAGCCTCTTTCTTGATATTCATATCAAGAAATGCCGAGGTAAAATTCCAAGTGGGCAGTCATTGTAATTATTTACAGTTTGGTGTAGACCCGATAAATGTCAGGTTTTTGTTGATAGATTGCTCCCTTGCTAAACTTGTTAAGAGCGGACCTCTTTTCAGCTCTTCGCCCTGGGGATATGATGCTCAGAGAAGTGCTTCCCCTATCCGTCAACCTTTCCAAATGACAGAAGCATGATAAATTTTTATAAAAAATAATGAGTAACGTCTTATGACAGGACTGAAGCAGGAAGTTGAGCAGAAAATTTAGAGCCACTCTTAGCTTTCTATATGCCACGTGGAAGCAAAATATTGGGAAAGGGATCGGAGGTCCAATGCTTTTCTTCACTGTGGGATTGACCACAGGCAAGGTGAAACTCGCACGGCTACAGGGAGTTAACCATAGCAATCCCCTTCTTCTATGGCGTACCACGATAAGGGCCATCAGGTTATGATCAGTGGCAAGAAAGAAGTATAAACTAGGCTTCGAAGATATATCTATCTAGTCCTGAAGCTTGTGCTTGGCCAAATAGTCGGATTTCGGGCGCACATACTTCTAATACTGATCATGAGCAGGCAAAGAATCATTACATGAAAAATGGTAGCCCGGTAGTTTATTCCTGTCCCAGAAGGGGAAGAGAGAGCTCTAAGGGAGCTCTGTGCTACAAGTCCTAGCTTGGTTCCCTAATACTCGTCACAAGCAGGCCGCAGATAAAACACCTCCCAGTTCAATCGATAAATTTTACTAGTAATGTTTCCAAAAAAGAATTGTTGTACGCAAATGTTACATCAAAAATAGGAGACTAACAACTTCAGATACACACGGTTTGAAAAGTGCTATATAAATTAAAATCTAGATAGCAGTTCCTCAATCATTCAAAAATTGAATCAAAATTACTATTCTCGTGAAACACACCACGTGACACTAATAAGCAACGTTTGTGTGTTTGTCTCTGTGTGTGGATACGAGATTGAGTAATTATAAAAGATTGTTTTTCAAAATATTTTTTATTCGGAATATACTGTCAAAGCAATCTTTAGCTCGCTGAGACAGTTGAAATTTCTATTTTACCAGGTTTTTGTAGCAACGAATTACTTGTTGTTTATTGTCAATAGGAGTTTCAGTAATTAGTACTGCTGAGGGGGGAAATTCTATATGGGAGGTCATCGTAATTAGTCACAGTTTGGTGTTGAACGAAGAGATGTTTTAGTCATAGGTTGCTATCTTGCAAGAGTTAAGAGAGGATTGCTTTTTAATTTTCAGCGCTGGGATGATGCCCAGAAGAGAAGTGCTTCCCTTATCTGTCAACCTTTGCTGCAAACTTTTATCCAAAATCAGAGTAACATCTTACGACAGGCAACATTACTGACAGATGCAGTAATTTGAGCGGAAACAATGGTTAAAAAACCCATCTTTTAACTTTTTTTTTTTTTTAGTATGGTAGTATATATTGTAATATTAACTGTTTTTTAAAGTATTTTTTGTTTGTAAATATATTAAAATAATATATTTTTTATTTTTTAAAATTTATTTTTGATATTAATATATCAAAATTAAAAATAATAAATTAATTTGAATTTAGGTGCCCGGCAGGAAATTCGGCCTAAAAGTTGGGGTTAAAAGGCTTTTTACCGAGGCAGGTGGGAGGAAGGCTGAGAACTCATCAAGTAGCCTGGAACACAAACCATGTGGTGACAGGGTAAACTATCTCCCTCTATATATTTATGCATGCATTTTTTGGGTTTTAACATAAAAATAGAATACCCGGGAGATCTCACAACAATGGTGGGTAGTTTTCCTGAAGGGGTGGAAGCACTCAACCTTTGTTGCGGGCAAAAGAAAAACTAAAATAAAAAGGAAATGCAGCCGCTCCTATCCAAAAACTGACAAGAGATGGAGAAACAAAGACATGAACACAGAATCGCCAGTGTCAAAGTCAATTAATCATGCCAGAACACGATTTCTGATCAAACTGGATACAGGCAAAGCATACTGGGGCATCAGGTTTCAGTTTTTTAAACAAGAAATAACAAAGGGCAATAATTCCTCAAGGTCTAAGGACTGAATTTTAACTGACAAAGAATGCGTTAAAACATTAAATAGGCGCGTAGAAGATCATTGTAATGCCAAGCAAATTCCAAGTCAATTCAAGTCTCGCTACATTCTATTTGCTAGTTTTGTACAATATGCAATGATAAGCAACCTAAAAAAGCTCGGTGTGATCACGCAATTGAATAATTACAGGTTTTACAATTATATTGCAATTTCAATCTCATCATAACCCTACCTTAGGTACAGAGAGACCAAGAATTGAGATAAGAGTATGAATTCACTAACTACAGCTGCTGGGGAGTGTAGTCCAAGAAACGGGACAATGTCAACCTGCAACCAATTCTCAACTGCTGACCCCACCACTGCTCCAGCCACGAGCCCCCCTATAGTTATTATAGTAGCTTTCCCTGCAAAGGTGACCAGCAACATTCTTAGATGCTTTATGCTCCTCTTACAGAATTGAAATTCACAAAATGTATAGAAGCTATGCAGTCTTTGTTTACAAGAAGTCATCGATTCACAGAAACTGAAAACAAACTACCAATTTCCCCTGAGACTGAGTTTCAGTCTCACACAGTAAGCCCTGGTAACCCATATAGGTATCATCCTAGAATGTTACACCCAAATTATTCCTGGGCCACCCCCCACAACCAAACCCAAACCCAAACACACACGCACACCCCCTTTTCTTTATCTCCAACCATTATGAAGTTGCAAGGGACAATCAGCATAATTAAGCAATTGCATACTGTGCATCATTGACAGAACAAAGAAACTTTTAACCTGAAAAAATGATCTGATTCGAGCATATGAAATTTTAGGCCAAATTCCTTGAAATTTGGTGAACTGCATAAAGAAAGATCAAATTCCTTGCAATTTGATGTAGCGTATATGGAAAGAGCATTACCTAACTTCACATTCTTTTTGGTCATGAAGTACAAGGAAGCACCAAAGCTTGTAGCTAATATCAGGCCAGGAACATCAGCCCCCGCATAAGGTGCCACAGAAGGCATGGAAGTGCCATTAACATAAGTTAAAACCATCAAAGCTCCATACACTCCTGCTTGTAAGCCCAACTCTCCAGTTGATGGTGTTTCCACTGAAACAGGGGTTTTCTTAATTGTAGTCTGCACCCACTGTGGCATTGGTCCCATCCCAGGGCCACTTACAGGTTTAACATCAGCGTAACGAATGTTACTGCTCACGACTTTTCCTGCCCGGCGCTGAGTTAAGCTCCGCATGAGCAACATATCATATGCGGCTTCAACCTAAAAATCACAATTTAACTATAGTGCTCATGACAGAAAAAAATATCTAAAACACAGTGGTGCAAAATCTTATTCCAGCTTCCAGCTCAATAAATGCTTGTGACAGAAAGCAAATGTCATTAATTCAACTATATCAATGTCAATTTAACGGCCACTATTTCATAAAGACAACACTATCTTATAGAAAAATGAAGAACTGTAGCAAGATAGGTCAACATACATGCAGAAACATCAACTGGAAAGGGGAGAAACCGGGGCGCTCTCTTACCCAAGCTTCAAATTAAAGGTTCACAAAACCCAAGCAAAATAAACCTTAACTACTATCTTGAAATAAGGCTAGAAAATGGCAAAAGACCTAAAAGACACTACATGCTGCGATTTACATGCCATAGATTCTACCAAGATCAATATCTCAAAAATCTCTCGAAAATCACCAACCAACAACACGCTAAATCTCAACACGGGACAACAACGTGCGGATCAAGATATCTGCACCCCATAAATCCAGTACCTCCACCACTAAACTCACTCATCACTTTTTACACAGAACATAGAGCTAAGGTACCTTTGGCAATTCTACGTTCTAACCATTACCTGGTTATGCATCTAATGACACGCTGGCTTCCAGTTACCTTCAAAACTCAAACAAAAAACAAAACTTGAAATTCTAATCGCCATGATAACACAAATCCAATCCACTGTAAACTAAATTTAACACAAATGCAATAATTAATCCAGCTTCGGCACGAAGCCCAGAAACAAATTTCCAAACATTGCAAGCTAAACCTCACAGTTTGCAAAAACCCATCATTAACAACCATCCAAAAAACAATAAAAACACTTCAAAACACCTAAAGTCTCAAACCTTGATCTAATTGATCAAGTTTAAAAATTACCCATTAATAAAACTAACACATTTAACTAACTAAACCCATCTTCATATACTAAATTTAAAAGTTAAAGCCCAAATTTTCACAATTAGATAAAATTGCAAAAAATTATTCAGAAAAAAAGAAAGAGATAGTAGTCACCTGTGCAATGGCTTCCTGGTCATCTTTACATGTAGCGACAATGGATTTTTTGGCGCGAAGTATTTCATCGAATGACGCGCCGTCCGAGACACCGAGAAGTTTGAGTGCGCTCTCCACTGACATCTCAAACGGCGCCGAAGAATCATCGGCTCTGGAGCCTGCTCTCACTAAAATACGCCTGGGTTGCACAATTACTCCCCTCCAGAAAACAGGGTCTTTTTTTAATGATGATTTTATTTGATTTACGTTTAAGGGATTGTGA
The DNA here is from genome assembly GCA_019202695.1 of Populus x sibirica. Taxonomy (NCBI): domain Eukaryota; kingdom Viridiplantae; phylum Streptophyta; class Magnoliopsida; order Malpighiales; family Salicaceae; genus Populus; species Populus x sibirica. The sequence goes on from JAGMVL010001134.1 coordinate 3,659,597, forward strand.
ACCGGTAGTCGGGATAGAGGTGAACCGGGTGGAGAGAGGTGGTTGGACCGGACTGAGAGAGTGGCAGCCATCTGTTCTCTTTGTGGATAAAAATGTATGGCTGGTTTGGTTTCTTTTTTGTGTTGTAAAAGAGAAGAGAAGACTGGGTAAGCAAGCAACGGTTAATCAGTGAGAGAATATTCCGTAAACTACAGATTAGTATCCCAATTATGCAATCTATTTCAATTGAGTCCCCAAGATTTAAAACTAAACACGATGCTATCAATGGTTTGGGTGTTTTCTGAGGGTATATGTTTGCCTGACATATCAAAGATTTAAAACTTGTTGGTGAACTTATGCCTCAAGTTAGCCTCCTCTGTCCTTGTATGTCTCTGTATTGTGATTACTTTGCTATCAATTCAATCATTACTCCAATAAAGAATGTCCTACAGCTAACTGGATGTGTTATTTGTTAATTGGCATGAAGAGCTCAAATTCTCAAGCATAAATTACTTGTCTTTTCGCTGTATTTATTTGTGTGTTTTGATTAGTGGTGAAGCATGTTCAAGGTTTTTTTTATCAATTTGTTTGTACTTAGAGAAGAAAAAAATGGAACAAAAATTTATTTTTTATCAAAAGATATATGTTCCCATGTCAAAAATAGACAACTGGTCCTTTTGGTTATTCCCCAAGAATGGTTAGATGTATCTCCATTCTCCTAATGATGGTCATTGCCCACACCCTGTCAAACTTGCATACCAACTGCTTCTTCTGCTTTAAGTTCTGCAGTTTACACTTCAATGTATGGATGTGTGTGGTACACCGTTTTTTTCCCTTTTTTCTTTATCCTAATATCACATTTGTGGCAAGGACAGTGGACAAATCTCTGTATCTCCCTTTGGACAGTACTAGTTTAGTAAGTACCATTCATGCTCAAGATAGGGTGGACCATATAAACTGCCCACTTTGTGCTTCCTGGAAGCTAAATGACTAGCAGTTGAAAACTGTTAACAGAGGGAGGGAAAGCGAAAGGATGTTACTGGGCTGTTGTAGGTTCCCTCTCACATCTTATGTGTTTGCAAACACAAGATGTAGAGATAAAAGTAGAAGTGGGCTTTCTCGCAAAGCAGCAACTCGACAAATCCATGCCAGTAATGGAGAGTATAACAATAACAAAAAGAAGGTAGTCATTGTTGGCTCAGGCTGGGCTGGTCTTGGTGCTGCATACCACCTCTGTAACCAGGTGTTTTTTCCCTGTCTCAATCTCTATCTTTGTTTGTGTTTTGGTGAATAAAAACTTATAATTGAGATCTTAAAGCTAAAGTGCTGAATATGGAGTACTGATATTTTGATCAGGGATTTGATGTTACTGTTCTTGGAGATGGGTATGATTTTGGTGATCCTGATGATGTTGGTATCCATGGTACAGCATAATTCCCTTTTAATTATCTTTTCCTTTTCTGGAGTCAGTTGTTCCACGTTTTCATCCTTACTAGATGCTTACATCCCTTGGCTCATATTTAAAAGAGATGAAGAAACTGATAATTGCAGGCAGGCAGGGTCTCTAATGAGATTTGCTAAGCAGGAACTTTGCTGCTTCATTGATGAACTGTTTATGAAGTTATATAAACACTGTTGATTTTGTTTTTCTTCTTCCTAGTCTTAGATGCATGAATTTGAATAGGATGTAGAAGAGACCATTCAAATGGGTCTGTGAGCCTCTCATATCTCTTCTTCAACTGTGTCACATCCACATTGTGTTTCAACAGTATGAGAAAATTATGATATATTAATTTTTCTCTCATAATTTGAAATCTAATATCTAGTTTCTGCTTTATATTTAGGTTTTTGGTATCCCTACAAAAACATATTTAGCCTTGTTGACGAACTGGGCATGAAGCCCTTCACTAATTGGTTGCAGTCCGCACAATATTCAAAAGAGGGACTAGAGGTAATTAGACTTATTTGAAATGTTCGGAGAGAAGAAAAGTTTCCAAAAATTTCACTCCTTATTGACAAATTTGCAAGCTCAAGTCAAGTGGCTTTGGTATGTCTCAACAAATCCACGGATCATTCTGCAGGTTGAATTTCCTGTTCTCCAAGATCGGCCTCAACTCCCTGCTCCATTAGGAACCTTATTCTATACTCAAGTATGTCTTGTGTTGTGTCTGTCTTATTTCTCACTCACAAAAAATTTCTTAGTTCCTGAAAAATTTGATCTGGCAACATATTTGCAGTTCAATCGGCTCCCATTGGTGGATAGATTAACATCTGTTCCTCTAATGGCCGCAGGTACAATATCCTGTTCGAATATGCATTTGATACTTGGGAGACTCTGTTAAAGGTGCTTTGTTACTTTTATTGTAATTTTCTTTCCACTTATTATCCATCTCTACCTTCTTGCAGTAATTGACTTCGACAACACTGACATGGCTTGGAGGAAATATGATTCAGGTAAGGATCTTGATGAAAACTGTGGCTTTCTAACATTTGAAATTTGATTTTTACTTCTACTACTTCAAGCATGTGGTTGAGATGACTCATTTAGAAGCTTACTGATCAGTTACTACAAGGGAGCTTCTCAAACAGTCTGGCTTCTCAGAAAGACTTTATCAGGATGTTTTTGGGTCATTACTTCAAGTGGGTTTGTGTGCTCCACTAGAGCAATGCAGTGCAGCTGCTGCACTTGGAATGCTGCAGTTCATGGCCATTTCACATCAGGTATGACAACTTGGTTTCCTCTTTAGTGCCAACGTGGGTGGATTTGTCGTTGTTATTTAAAGGCTCTTCAATGCTATCAAATCTTAAAGCTCGATAGTGTGATAAATGTGCCGTTAAAACAGATGCAATTGCACCAATTTCATATACTATCAGTTTTATAAATGTGTCGTTAAAATAAATGCAATTGCACCAATTTCATCTACTATCAGTTTTTTTTTTCACCCACGTAAACGTCAGGAGACTCATATATAACTGAGAAAAGTACAAGATTGAAAGCCAAAAGCTTAGAATTCTGATTCTACAATATTGCCTTTAAAGTAGTAAATACAGAGGATTTTTAGGAGAAATCCTAGGAGCGAAAATAAATGTATATATACCAGAAAGGACCTAGTTATAAGGACTCAAGTCGGAGAATGAAGAGCTGAAATTCCCATCTTGATGAGGACTCGCATGAACTGGTCATGACCCAAAGCCTTAGTAAAAAAGATCAACAAGTTGATTTGTAGAAGAAACATCAAAGGTAGGGACGCCATTGGATTGAACATGTTCCTGGATTAAATGACAATCAACTTCAATATGTTTAGTTCGTTTATAAAAAACAGGATTTGTAACAATATGGGATGGTTGTTTGATTGTCACAATAAAGATGAGCTAGAGAAGAGCAATCAACTTGTAAGTCTTGAAGAAGAGTATGAAGCCAAATGAGTTCACTAGTCATAGATGTCATAGCTCTATATTTTATTTAAGCGGAGAAATGAGAAACAATGACTTGTTTCTTTGATTTTCAAGAAATAGGAGAATCACCAAGAAACACAACATAACCAGAGGTGGATCGACGAGTGGTAAGACAACTAGCCCAATCTAAATCACAATAAGCTTGTAAGTGTAAAGCACTAGTGCTAGGAAGAAATATACCTTGGCTAGGTGACAATTTAATATAACGCAAGATGCACACAACAACATTAAGATAGGGTTGTCGTGGATCTTGTATGAACTGACTTAGAACTTGAACTAAATAGCTCAAGTCTAACCAAGTGACAGTCAAATAAAGTAATCGCCCAATGAGTCGTTGATATTGACATGGGTCAGCCACTGGTTTACCAAGATCAAGTTGGAGTTTAAGCTTCTGCTCCATAGGGAAGTGCATGTGTTTGCTAGCTAGAAGACCATTTTCTTGAAGAATATCCAAGGCATATGTACTTTGTTTAAGAACAATGCTTTTAGGAGAAGTGAACAACTTCAATTCCTAAAAAATACTTCAATGCACCAAGACCTTTGATGTGAAATTAAGCATGTAAGCATTCTTTTAAGATTTGAAATTTGATTAGAATCATAACCAGCCACAATAACATCATCCATATATACTATGAGAGCAATAAAGATATTGTCTCTTCCATATATGAATAGAGAATGGTTAGCACCTGATTGTTGGAAACCAAGATCAACCAAGAAAGTCTGGAACTTATGGAACCATTTCCTGAAAGCCTATTTGAGACCATACAAAGAATTGTGCAAGCAGCACGCATGAGTATCACAAGGTTTGTAGAAGCCCATGAGTATTTTCATATAAATTTCCTTGTTTAAGTCACCATGTAAGAAGTCATTGTTGACAACCAGTTGATGCAATTTCCATCCTTTAATGGTAGCCACTGCTAAAAGGCAACGAACACTAGTGATTTTAGCAATTAGAGCGAAGGTGTCGGTATAAACAATTCCTTCAACTTGAGTAAACCCCTTAGTGACAAGTCAAGCTTGAAATCTCTCAACAGTCCCATCAACATTGCATTTGATTTTATAAATGCATTTGGAGTTAATGAAATGTTTTACAGAAGTAGGTGCTCCAAGTCCCAAGTAACATTAGTCTCGAGCGGTAATTTTAATTTGCACAGGTTGCTTTGCCATCTAGGATCTTTAATGGCTTGGGACTATGTCCAAGGCTTATCAAGGGAAGTGATGACTGCTAAAAAGGATTGGTGAGAATGTGAAAAACGTCTATATGAAATAATAAAGGAAAGGGGTAAGCAATACCTGAGTTAGTTATTAGAAGTACAGGTGCAAAGGGATTTATTGAAGATGGTAGCTCAAAGGCAAAACCTTAGAGTTTGGACGCAAGTTGGCGTTCACGTCTGGGTTTGAGAGAAGCAGGAACATGCACGACTTGCTCAATGGGTGGAGAAGTATTTCTAGTATGAAAATCAGGTGTGGAGTTTGGCAATGATGATATAGATTCAACTACATTGTCAATATGAGACTCAAACAAAGGTAAAAGGACAATGATATTGGTATCCTGATCATGATTAGAATTGAAAGGAAACACATGCTCATAAAAAATAACATCATGTGAGATGAATGATTTGTGTGTATTCAAATCATAGACTTTTTAACATTTTTTACCATGAGGATAGCCAAGAAAAACACAACGAAAGGCACGCAGATCAATTTTATCATATGACTTAGAATAATTGTGAGCATAACACGAAGATACAAAGACATGAAGATGGTTATAGGTAGAAGCTTTACCTAATAACACTTCAGATGGTGTTTTGCCATTTAGGAGTGGGGAGAGAGTGATATTGATCAAGTACATAATTGTAAGAACACACTCACCCCAAAACTTAAGAGGGAGGTGTTTATGAAATCGAAGAGCATGAGCCATTTTAAAAATATGACGATGCTTGCATTCCCCCAATCCATTTTATTGTGGGGTATGAGCGCAAGAAGTTTGCAATTCAATGCTCCTTAAAACACAAAATTATTTGAATTTATAAGAGGTAAATTCCCCCCTCCATTATCACTCCTAATGGTTGGAACTGGAAGGTTGTATTATGTTTGAACCATATTACAAAATAAAGTAAAAAAATTAGATGTTTTAGATTTTTGACATATTGAGTAAACCCATGTACATCTAGAAAGTCATCAACAATACTTAAAAAATAATGGGCACCACAGGAAGATGGTGTTTGATAATATCCTAAAACATCATAATGAATTAAAGAGAAACACCTTAAACTTTTATTTGAACTATTAGGAAAACACAAACGAGTTTGATTGGACTTGTGACACATGTCACATACAGAATCTTTAAAAATAACATTATTCATAAGAGGAATTTGTTTTAAATGAGAGAAAAAAACATGGTCCAAACATCGATGCCATAAACTTGCATCCTTGATGCTTGAAACTGAATGAGCAACACAAGAGCCATTATTAAAAGAGCATTGATAAACCTCATTTTGAAGCTTACCTACTCCAATCAGCCTCCATGTTTTGAGGTCCTGAAAGACATAAAAATCAACAAAAAAAAGACCACACAATTTATTGCTTATCTTTTTAACATACAATAGAGTACAAGAGAAACCAGAGACACAAAAAACATCTTGAAGTTTTAGAAGAGAAGTTATGACAATATCTTCTATATGAGTGGTAAGTAATTTATTACTATTAGGTTAACCAACTGGAGCATGATCTGAAATAGCAAGCTTTTTATCAAGAAGTTAATTGGAACCAACCATATGGTTAAAGGCATCACTGTCAATAGTCCATATGTTATCAGACTTACCAATATGATTAACGAGGCCCAAGGAACCACAATTTAGAAAACACATAAGCTGATTATATTGTTCCATAGTAAGACCAGAGATGAGTGAAATTTTTGAGCCATCACTCGGTCCTGTTGTTCCCCCTGAATCAGTTGAGTTCACAATATATGCATGGTTCATTAACTTCCAGGTTACAGGCTTGCTTGGTTTCTTTTAATCACTGCGATGTTGTTGTTTTCAACCTGATGGATACCTTATCAGCTAATAGCATTCAATTTGTGTATGGTTTGAATAATTTCAATGCTCATATTGCTTCTAAAATCTGTTATGTCTCTTATTGAGTTTTGAAGTGGCAGTAAGTGTAGTGGCTTCTATGATAGAAAGATGTGACCATGTTATTGCTTGTTATCTTTCTTCATGAAAAATCATGCCATATAATTTACTTAATGATGATAAAGGCTCACTATTTAGGATTTAGAAACATATCGTCTTGAAAGAATCATTCAAACTAAGGAAAAATTGAAGCACCTTCCCTCTCTTTTTAACTACTGGAAACTTTTTTCCAGCACTAGTGACATTGAGGAATAATATCAAATATATGGAGTTCATCCTAAAGAGCCTTAAACTTGGAATAATAGATATCAATTGTTTTGTTGTCTTGACGAAGCATGTAGATCTTTTATTAAGTTCATGTAATGCGTGCAGCGTTCACTTGAGAAAAATGCTCCTCTAATTCTAGCCATAACTCTCTTGTAATGTTAGCATAAACCATATTATCATGCAAATCTCATGATAAAGCATTGAAAATCCATGGAATAACCATGGAATTGCAATTTGTCCTAACTGTATATTGTTATGAAGTCTATTCTGGTCTCTCAAAAGATCCATCAATAAAACTTCTTCTTTTTTTTTGCGTAGAGAGCATTCTTTATAGCTCTCTTTCATGTAGGTAATTATCCCCATTAAGAACACGGGTCATGAAAATAGTCCCCAGGTTATCTAAGGGATGCCAAAAATATGGTGAACAAGGATCATTAGAGGGTTGTGTTTAGTTGTCTCCTCCTCTCAATTGACTAGGAGTTTTGTTTGTGTTGGTTGCACTTTCTTTTAAAAGCTCTGGTACCGTGAGACAAGAACAAGATTGGAAGCTAAAAGCTTAGAGTTATCATTCTACAACATTGCTTTTAAAGGTTGTATTACAGTAAATACAAAGGATTTTATATATGCCATAAGGTAAACACAATCAATCCTAGTTATAAGTAGTGTATCTCACAATAATAACAATGTCATTCAGCATTACCCTTTAACTTAAAGAGACCACCAGGCCTATTTCATGCAAGCTTTGCTCGGTTCCATAGCCAAGGCTCAGTGGCGGAGCCACAGAGGGACAAAAAAGGGGCAATTGCCCCCTTAACTTTTTTTATATTAAAATATTAATATATTAGTTTAGAGAATTGTTACTGTAGGGAAGGAAAGTTGAAGTTGTTATTGTTTATTATTGTTGACTTATATATATACACAGTTCATTCCACAAAAAAAAAAATTTCCCTTTTGTTTCTATATCAAATCAATAGGGACTGACTTAAAAATATGGAGTCCCCTGACTAACAAAGAGTATTTTTCGTTCCCTGTCTTTGCCACTTTGTTCTTTTCATGAGCTGCTGCGCCGCTTTGTTCTTTTCATGAGTTGTTGTTCTCTGCCTCTCCAGTATACAAATTTCTCATCAAGTATAGTTAAGCAATTAATTTTTTTTTTTGCCTTTTTGCTTTATATATTAGGTAAATTTTCTTTATTTTTTCTATTTATTTGATTATTTAATTTTAATTTTATTCTTTTATAATTAGTTATTAAAAATATTAGGGTTTATGATAATTTAAGGGTTTTGGTATGAATATGTTCAAAATAAATGTTTAAATTTGCTAATTTAATCAATTAAATGTTTCTTTTCTTATTATAAAGGAATCAATTAATATTCATGCAAAACCACTATTCTTGACATCTCTTGCATTAGCAGAGTAGTTTATTGAAATTTAATATTTTTCACATGATTTGTTTGTAAGTAAAATATCAAGTAGAAAGCATGTTTTTCAAGAATTGTTCCTCTTACACATACACTAGACATTGCTCCTCAATTAAATATCTAGAAATGATTAAGTATAATTTAATCAACATAATTATTATATACATATAGATATGAATTGAAATAGGTTTTGATTTGATGAATTGATGTGTATTTTGCTATGAATTTCATATGAAAGATTTAGAATTATTGTGTAACTCAACTGACTTTTATTTAACAGTGAATTATTGTATAGTTGTGTTAATTATTATGCAGACACTAATGATGATAAAAAAAATCCAGCAGGTTCATATTAAATTAACATGTCACTAGACAAGTATTTCAAATGTAAATCCCTTGAGGATGAAGAGTCAATCAAAGCTTCAAGTTATGTAACTCAAACAAGTTCAAAGAAAAGTCATATTGAAATCAACCCTGACACTCTCCTTGCTGACCCTGGCTTAAGAAGACCAATTTATGAATACCATATAAAATTATAAATGATAGGGATGCAATCCGAAGAGCTTATCTACAAAAAGGTCCTTGTCAACCTTCACACTATGATTTTCCTTAAAAACAATTTGGGAATATATCAACACTACGACGCTTTAATTCGGCTTGGTTTGGTGCATACCCAATATGGTTAGAGTACAACATAGCCAAAGATGGTGCCTTTTGCTTGTATTGTTATCTCTTCAAGTCAAAAGGGGGTGTTGATTCTTTTGTGGGTGATGGGTTTTCAAATTGGAAAAAAAGAAAAGATTTGATCTTCATATTGGAAAGTCTAATAGTAGTCACAATGCAGCTCGGATAAAATATGAGAATTTGATGAATGAAAAAAAAAAGTATCATGACTTTGTTATCTGAGCAGACAGTAAAGAGTCAAAGTGATTATCAAACTCGATTGAATGCTTCAATAGAGTGTGCTCATTTTTTGTTGCACCAAGGACTTCCATTTCATGATCATGATGAATGTGAATGTTTAAGCAACCAAGGAAATTATCTAGAGCTCTTGCATTTCCTTTCCAGAAATAATGAAACTGTTAAAAGAGTTACTTTCAGTGAAGCTCCTAGACATAACAAATTGACTTCTCCGGATATTCAAAAAGACATTACTCAAGCTGCTGCAGATGAGATTACAAATGTGATTATCAAAGATATAGGTGACTCATTATTTTTAATTTTAATTGATGAGTCACGTGACATATCAATCAAGGAACAAATGGCAGTTGTTCTATGATATGTAGACAATAATGGACATATAATTGAATGTTTTCTTGGTATTCAACATGTGCGAGATACAACTGCTAGTTCACTTAAGGCAGTTGTTGAAGCTTTGTTTTTTAAACATAGGTTAAGCATATCAAGATTGTGTGGTCAGGGATATGATGGATCTAGTAACATGCGAGGTGAATTCAATGGCTTGAAAGCACTTATTCTAAATAGCAATCCAAGTGCATATTATGTACATTGTTTTGCTCACAGACTTCGATTGACTCTTGTGGCTGTTATAAAGAAGCATAATGAAGTTGGAGATGTCTTCAATTTTATTTCTAGCATTGTAAACATAGTTGGAGCATCATGCAAAAGGATGGAGGTGATTAGAGAAAAACAATATGCTAGAATTATTGAAGGACTTGAAAATAGAGAAATTTCTAGTGGACGAGGCTTGAATCAAGAAACTTCTCTTAGAAGGTATGGTGATACCCGTTGGGGCTCCCACTATGTTACAATTATTCGTCTACTTGCAATGTTTTCATCAATTCTTGATGTGCTTGAGATTATAAGGGAGGATGGGATGACTCAGAACAGAAGCAGTCGTTATAACAGATATTATGGAATCATTTAATTTTGTATTCATGCTTCATTGTTTAAGAAGGATACTAGTAGTTACTAATGAGTTCTCACAAGCATTACAAAGAAAAGATCAAGACATAGAAAATGTTATGAGTTTATTGAAAACATCAAATGAATGATTCAAAATGATGAGAGATAATGATTAGGAATCTTTACTAGAAGAAGTGTTATCTTTTTGCATCAAACATGATATTGATATTCTAAACATGGATGATGAGTACAAGCTTCGTGGGCGTTCAAGACGAAAATCTCAAGGGATTACAAACCTACACCATTTCTGTTATGAATTGTTTAACAATATCATTGACATGCAATTTACTGAGTTGGATGATCATTTTACTGAGACGAGTATAGAGTTACTTCTTTGTGTGGCATGTTTAAACCCAAGTGACTCTTTCTCTGCTTTCAACAAAGAAAAGCTTATTCACCTTGCTCTTTTTTATCCCAATAAATTCTCTATAGTGGACCTTATGGTACTTGGTGACCAACTTGATACATATATTATTGATCTACATGGTGATGATGAGTTCTCTGGTATTGAAGGTATTGCTAGTCTTGCAGAGAAAATGGTAAAAACAAAGAAGAATTTGATATTTCCATTAGTATATATGTTTATCAAATTGTCATTACTTCTACCAGTTGCAACTGCTACAGTGGATAAAGTTTTTTCTACTATGCATATTGTCAAGAGTAGATTGCGGAATAGGATGAGAGATAAGTGGATGAATGATAGTTGGGTTATATACATTGAGAAAGATATCTTCGATAAGATTGATAATGAAGCTATTATGAAGCGGTTTCAAAATATGAAAACTCGAAGAGAACAATTATAATGTAAGTTTTTTCAGTTTAAAAGTATTTTTAAACTAATTTTACTTGATATGAATTAGTATATATGTTTTGAATTGATTTCTAATACATATCTATATAATATAGTATTTGTTAATAATTTACCCCCTCATTGAAAAAACTCTAGCTCCGCCACTACCTAGGCTGCAACAGTGTATCACTATCTGATGAACGATGTAGTTAAATACAATTCCAAATTATTGGTCGCGAGGTAAAATTTAGAAAGGTTGTGTTAATTTTTTTTCTTTGATCTCTTTTGCATCATATACTCTTGTATCATTGCATACCACTGCATCAATATGGTACTTCTGCATTGCGTGATATTTTCATTTTCTTGATATGAATTTTACAAATATCATCTATTTGGATGCTTATAGGGAGATCTCGATATGGTATGGTGTCGCGGGTCAGTCAAAGAAAGGATTTTCAATCCATGGATAAAGTTGATGAGTAGTAAAGGTTGTCAATTTGTGGACAGTAAAAAGGTGATAGATTTTTCATTTGATGAGGAAACAGGTTGCATTTCAGACGTGGTTTGTGACAATGAGACATACAAGGCAGATGCAGTTATTTTGGCTGTTGGAATTTCCACGATCCAGGAACTCACTAAGAATAGGTTTGTTGTTCCGTAACTTTTTTCACCTTTGATTTGAAATTTTCACTATTAGTTGAACTTTCAGCTCAATGTACATGTTTTTTTACTCAATTGTTAAATCGATAAATGTGACACTCAATGGAGAAACATTTTTCACCTTAAATTATAAACCTATCCTATTTTAACCGATAATTAGGTCTTATATAGTGCAGCATTAAATACAAGAGAGGAGTTTCTGAAGGTTTTAAACCTGGCTGCCAGTGATTTGGTCTCCACTAAACTTTGGCTAGACAAGAAGGTATGTCCAGGGATAATCCTACATGTCTTTTCTCTTTGGATTTCTCATTCAAATAAAGATATGAACCATCTAAAACCCAAAACTAGTTTACTTTTGCAAACTTCAATTTATTTTCTTGGTTTATTTATAATGAATGAAGCATTCAGGTATCTAGAACTTTAAATTCTAGCTTATATGCAGAATGGAGTGCCAACATGTATTACAAGATAGACAAATAAAGGTCGTCATGTCTCACCATTAACCACATGCTTAGCTTAAATGCAACATTTTTGCACCAACACGACTTATGATGATAAGCATGGATACTTAGACAACTCCATTTTTCTTGAAGTCCATGCTTATGTACTTAAAAAATCTTGCACCTTTCTACTCTGACTTGTGTAAGCAGATCAGGATTCCATTTGCAAGGAATGTTTGCTCTTCCTTTGATGATTCGTCTGGGTGGACTTTCTTTAACTTGAACGAACTTTTTGATGAGCATAGGAACAGTCCTGTAACAATTGTCCAAGCTGATTTTGTGAGTATTATTCTATAACAAAGGATACGATCTTTAACAGATTTTGTCTGAGGTGATGCGTACCTTTATTTTGATTACTTTTCATATGCAGTATCATGGTAATGAGTTGGTACCCCTCAAAGACGAATACATAGCTACAAAAGTAATGCCTTATCTCTCCAAGTGCGTCGAGAACTTTGAGGCAGCTCGTGTTACCAATGTAGAAATTGCCAGATTTCCAAAATCCTTAACACATTTCTTTCCAGGTAGCTTTCTAAGAGCTTTGCAGGCTAATAACATCTTGTTTTGCACTAGACACTGTTTGATAAGCTTTTTCTACTTCATTAAGATTCAACAATCTTTTCTGCATCAAGTCCAACCTTTCCTTATTTTTCATTAATCTCATCCAACTTTTCCTCCCACAGGTTCATACAAATATATGATGCGTGGATCTACATCTTTCCCAAACTTGTTCATGGCTGGCGATTGGATTATTTCGCGGCACGGATCATGGTCACAGGTGCTATCTCTTTTTGATTAAATTGATAGCCTAGAGTGGGTTAAAAGAAAACAAAATTTTAATTGTATGGTTCTACATGTTACTTCCAACAGGAAAAATCTTACGTGACTGGACTCGAGGGTGCCAACCGGGTGGTAGACTTTCTTGAAGAAGGAAACTATGCTAAAATAATTCCACTAGAGGAAGATGAACCTCATATCCAAGCTCTCAAAAACCTTAATAGAAACTTTAAGGAGTTCAACTCTCAATTTCCACTGTCTGATTATTTCCTCCAGTGAACCTTTCATTCGAATATACTAATATGTTGCACTGATTTCTCATAGTTCTTCAATTTCATGCAATGTTATTGTAGCATCAAGTTCAACGTGTATGCCATAATTTTTTAGACTTTACACTTTACACCATAGTTTTTAAACTTGGTTTACCCCAATGAATTGTCATAAAAAACTATGACTCGGGTTGATTTTCAATTTGAATTAAAAAAGATATTGACTCGGTTGAACTTAATTAACCTAATTGGTTGACTTGTGACTCAAATAGGTCAACATTAAGGAGTTTTTTTTATAAAAAAAATATCATTTTGAAAAAAATATTAATGCGGTTTAATTTTGTGATTTATGAGTTGATTGAGTAATTTCAATAACCAAGATCATTTTTCATCTCAGAAATGTAAAAATTATGCTTAATATTAACAATAAAAATAAATAAATACTGTAGAAATAAAAAATAACATGGATTTTGCATTAATTATGTGAACATTCTCACATGTGGGATCAAGAAATGAAAAAAAAAATTGAGTTAATAAACCTTTTTAATCCCACTTAGTAAAACAAAAATTGATGTGTTATAAAAATTTAACTTTTGTTCAAAAAATTTATATGCAATGTTAAAATACTATAGAAACCTTCTAAATTTTTTTTTATATTATTAAATTACTTTAATGTGTTATTATTAAAATAAATTTTTTAAAATAAAAAAATATTATTTTAATATATTATTGAATGTAAAAAACCACATTCGCAACACCCCTAAAAGTCTTTTGGTGGCTTTTTCTTTGAATTTTAGGAAAAATTATTTTCAAATGAGGTGTGATTGTACAGATGTAGTTCTTAACTTGAGGAGAGATATATTAAAAAAAATCTTTTTTTTTTAGAAAAAGCTTTATTTCAAAGATTTTCTTTTTTTCCATCATGTTATTTACAACTATTATTTCTCTCGTTCGTCAATTAAATACATTTTTCTTCACCCCCACTATTAATTTAATATTGCAATTACAAACTAGCTATTTTTATATTAATCAGGATTTTTTTTAAAAAAAAAAAACTCTAATACCAAGGGAGACATGGGAGGTTGGTAGAGGCCCGGCCCCTAAAAAAAAGAAAAGAACTCATTAATATTATGCCCTAACTTGAATTCCATTGTCGATGGGCATTGAGGCCCTGGCAATCGAGACTACAAATACCAAGTTTACCCTAAATTCACCATGGGGTAAATTGAGACTACATGAAACGAAGTGGAACAATTTTTAATCTATAAGGGTTAAACTGAACTAAAATTTACGCGCTCTTTTTATCTCTTACAAGTCTCGCGTGACGCCCGCTGTATGAGATCCCACCACAGTAAATCCGGAGGAAGGGTTTTTATCCTTATTACCATTAATAATAAATAACTACTTTAGTCATCCTCTCAATAATTTCTTATAAAACAAAGTTTTTTTATTTAAGAAAAAAATCAAAATTAATCAGATCTCTCAGCTTGCTCGTTTTTTCCCCCCCCCTCTCCCCCTATCTCTCTCTTCTCTCTCGCTGTGTACCAGAGCCAGATAAAAAAAAAAGGTACGTCTCCATTTCAGATCCAAAATTTTCATTTCTCTCCTTTCACTATCATTTCATAAATAAATCAATAAATCAATAAAAATCTCTCATCTATTTTTTACTGATAGAATCGGTTGCAGAGAATTGGAATTTTCGTTTTTGATGCTCTTCAATATTTCAATCTAGTTGGTTAGTTAGTTAGTCTGGTTGGGTTTTGATGCTGAGCAGTGAGTGAGTTATTTCGGTCTCTGATTGATTAAGCTTTGTTTGTTTGTTGGCTAACAAAATGTAGGGAAGTTTTGGATATTTTATTAGTTTTTTATATTTATTGATCCGTTCCTGCTGTGGATTTCAAATTTTGAAATTGAAAAGCTTTTTTTTTTAATTTTTAGGCTAACTGGTATTTATTTGCTGAATGTTAATGACGTTTCTGTTTTTTATACGGAAATTAAATTTGTGGATTTTGATTAATGTATTGGAATTAATTTGATTTTTTTTTTGTGGATGAAGGTTGATAATGGGTTTAGAAACTAACAATCACGATATGGAGGAGGGAACGCTCGAGATCGGCATGGGTAAGTTTTGCACATTTTTCTACCTATTATATTTGTGCAGTGTTGTTCGATGATAATAAATAACAAATTTGGTTCGGATATATCATGTGAATTGTAATGGAATTGAAACTGATAATGGACCGGTGAAATATATAAAAATGTTTGGGATGGGAGGAAATCCGTTAGGAAGATACAGATTTTTTGTTTAATTTAAGTTTGCTGAGTGTTTTAAGGGCGATGATCGAGGTGGTAGGGGGTTGTTTTCATGAGCTTAAATTTTTTGTTTGATGTATTACAGAGTATAGAACTGTTTCTGGAGTTGCTGGACCTCTTGTTATACTTGAAAAAGTGAAGGTAAATACTCCTGTTTTCTTGATTGAAATAATCAGGATAATTTGTTTGTTTTATTAAACACTATGGTGCTGCTTCAGTTTTTATTGATTGGTGCATTGTTTGATTCACTGTGTTAGGGACCCAAATATCAAGAGATTGTTAATATTCGTTTGGGCGATGGATCAACCAGACGTGGTCAAGTCTTGGAAGTTGATGGGGAGAAAGCTGTTGTTCAGGTGATTGCTATTCAGCATTCTCCATCTTTTTTCTTTGTGTCTGCAGGTTGGATATAAGTTGGTTTCTTTCCTGGTTAAAGTAAATTGCTAAACTTTAAGTTTGTGACGTGGTCTTGTGTCCAGTTGTAGAAGGATTTGTTATAAATTGAGTTGCTTCAAGATGATGCTTTTAGGGTCAGCAACTAATAATGAATCTTTAATCAGTTGTGGTGTGAAAAAAAGTGCACCTGTTTTAAAGGCTGAAGGCATTTTTTATGTGGTATTTTCTTGGCCAGGTTTTTGAAGGAACCTCTGGCATTGACAACAAGTTTACAACTGTGCAATTTACTGGAGAGGTATGAAGTCTTATTTATTATTATTTTATTTTTAAGAAGTTCTTGATTTTTCGTATCAAAGAAACAATTGCAATTGCTCATGCTAATGAACCTTGAACTTGTTAAACGCTGCAAATTAAATGTTGGAGATTTTAGCAGGTACTTTGAGCTGCTTAAACTATCTGCACGCTAACGTGTTTGCATGCCAGCAAACAAACTTTTACCAGATAATTAGATCTCATTTTGCTAGAAATTCAATTATAACTTGTTCTTCTGGGAAAAATCTGCAGAAAATAGCTTCTGGGGTGAAATATAAGTAGAGAATGAATTGCATTTATAACTTAAAGAAACATGGCTGAGCCTTACCACTGAGGCAAGTACATAAATTCATGTATTTCATAATTTTCAGCAGGTTAGGAATTAGGACTTGTAAATTTCAAGGATAAAGTTCAAATTGATATTAATATTTGATTTGTTTTTCTGATGTGGAATAATGCTTGTGCTGGATTTTAGTATATGCCTCTTAAGTCATTACTAATAGAGAAGTTAGTGTATGGCCATTTACATCTTTGCATAATGTAACCCTTTAAATTTTAAATTTTATCATAGTAGTTTCCTTGGAGTCTAGGTCTACTCTATTGATACACTTACTTCCCTTGGCCTTTTTTGTAGGTTTTGAAAACTCCAGTCTCCTTGGACATGCTTGGCCGCATTTTTAATGGTTCTGGGAAGCCTATTGATAATGGTCCTCCTATTTTGCCCGAAGCTTATTTGGATATATCTGGTAGGCAATCTTTTGAAGTGAACAGTCTTTATTAATATATGTTGCTTGCTGACACTTTTAGAGTTAATAATATTAACGGCCCTTTACTATATGTTATGCCTTCTGCAGGGAGTTCAATCAACCCTAGTGAAAGAACCTATCCTGAGGAGATGATTCAGACAGGGATTTCAACAATTGATGTCATGAATTCTATTGCTAGAGGACAGAAGATCCCTCTGTTTTCTGCCGCTGGTCTTCCCCATAATGAAATAGCTGCTCAAATATGTCGCCAAGCAGGTTTGGTAAAGCGATTGGAGAAGTCTGACAATCTTCTTGAGGTAACATCCACACTTTATTGCACAGTTAGAATTACACTCGCAACCCTGTTCCCGCTAAGTGAAATAACTGTTATATGCATGGTTGAATAATGTTCCTGTATAATGGAGCCTTGACAGTATATTCTTTTGAGACATTGTAATAAATAAAACATATTTTCAAATGGAGATAGTAGCATCATCAGAAGAATTTAAATTTAATGTGTACTGCGATTATATCACACTTCAAAATTACTTCAAAAGCTCTTTTGCTGTTGAGTTATCAATATTAGTAGAATTCCTTGATTTTTTAAGTGCCAAATCAAATTGCATGTGCAGTAGTTAGGCATCGCTGGTGTTATTACTTCAATTCCCTAGTTTCTTTTGCCTTGAAATAGGAGCTTCTTGTTACTTACGTAGTTGTTTGGTTGACATTTCTTTCTCAGCTCTTTTTAACTAAAGTTTGTAATTAGGTTACTAACTTGCCATGTGAACTTTCAGGGTGGGGAGGAGGAAAATTTTGCCATTGTATTTGCAGCTATGGGTGTAAACATGGAAACTGCACAGTTTTTCAAACGTGATTTTGAGGAAAATGGATCAATGGAAAGAGTGACCCTCTTTCTAAACTTGGTAAAGTTTTGCTTTGACATTTGAACCTTGTTTTTGTTGTATTCTTGAACATGTAATTTTTTGTGACTGGAGGTTGTAATTTATTATCTTGTACTGTTCATGAATTCTTTCTGAAATTTGATTCTCTTAATGTGTCATACAGGCAAATGATCCTACAATTGAACGTATTATCACACCTCGTATTGCTCTTACAACTGCAGAATATTTGGCATATGAATGTGGGAAGCATGTTCTTGTCATATTAACAGATATGAGTTCTTATGCTGATGCTCTTCGTGAGGTGAGTTAAAGCAACATATGGGAGAATGTATCTTACTGAGTTTGTACATACATTAGAAGCGTTTACTTGCATGCATAAATATCTATTGTTATATTTTTTGTGGGTCTATTGCTCAATATATCTAGCTTGTTTCTGGAGTATTAATTGTCAGCTGTTCAGTTTGTTTGAAATTCAGACAGTTAACCGTTTAAATTATAATATTACCAAGTACATTATGAGATATTCAAGTTTCATGTTATTGTGTTTGTGTGACAAAAACTATCGATTGCCATTCCAGGTGTCTGCTGCCCGAGAAGAAGTACCTGGAAGGCGTGGTTATCCGGGATATATGTACACTGATTTGGCAACAATATATGAGCGTGCTGGTCGTATTGAAGGGAGAACAGGCTCCATCACCCAAATTCCAATTTTAACTATGCCAAATGACGGTAATGTATTCTCAGACCACACTGAATATCCCGTATTTCTTTCCTTGAACAAGAACACTTTCTTTAACTTGATTTTCTTATTTGACCAGATATAACTCATCCCACCCCTGATCTTACGGGATACATCACAGAGGGACAGATTTATGTTGACAGGCAGCTACAAAATAGGCAGGCAAGTTGGACACATGATCAATCGTTTCTCTTAGCTGTCTTACAACATGTCATGGGTCCTAGGTAAATTAGATTTCTCTATGTAGGAGCTTTTGATTGAATGTTGACCCATTTTGATTGGCAGATTTATCCTCCTATCAACGTCCTCCCATCTCTGTCTCGTCTCATGAAGGTAAGGATGAATCTTCTCTGAATTCTCAATACATCAAGGATTGATATGCTAGATGGTTCATAACCGATTAGAAGGTACGAGGCATATTATAAATCGTGTCATTGATTACCATTGTAGAGTGCCATTGGTGAGGGAATGACTCGCAAGGACCATTCTGATGTGTCCAACCAGGTCTGATTTGTTAACCATTGTTGCTTGGTTTTTAGTTTATTGTCCCATTTTAAGCTGTCTAACCTTTGATTTTATTCAAAACTTCTTTATCTCTCAGCTGTATGCAAACTATGCTATTGGGAAGGATGTTCAGGCCATGAAAGCAGTGGTTGGAGAAGAAGCTCTTTCTTCTGAAGATCTGGTCATTACTCTCCCCTGTTCTCACACAGTATTGCTGCTATGTTTATAATTATTTGATTTACAGGAACTAACATGTGTTCTCTTCAATAAACAGCTATATTTAGAGTTCTTGGACAAATTTGAGAGGAAATTCGTCGCTCAAGGAGCTTATGACACCCGCAACATCTTCCAGTCACTTGATTTGGCATGGACTCTGCTCCGCATCTTTCCCCGTGAGCTACTCCACCGTATACCTGCTAAGACCCTTGACCAGTTCTACAGCCGAGATGCAGCCAATTGAGAAAAGAAGTTTGTAGTCTTTGATTATTTTCTTTCTATGAGCTATAAGAAGTTGATCTGTCCAAAGTTCCTTTTCTTCAGAAATAATAAGGTAGTGTGCCCATTTGGGTCACGAATTTGAAGGTGTCCGGCCCGTCAAAAGACCAAAAAAAATTGAGGACTGTGTTCCTTTGTAATTTATTTATTAGTTGGTGATACCCCTTACCCAGTCGTGGGACTTATAGTAAAGTTAGGGCCTGGTCTTATGTGATGCTTGTTGTTTTGCCTTTTTTATTTTTATTTTTATTTTGTAAGCCTATCCTTTTATATATATATATATATAGGAAATCAAACGTTTTATTTATTTATTTCAACATTTCTTTTTCAAACAAAGCACAGAGCCCCAATAATTTCACGCTCCCGTGATTCCTCTTTCCTGGTTCAGCAGCATCTTATGATCAATGTTACAATTAACAAGGTTCGATGATGTATGGTTTTCTTAATTTGGGATTTACCCAAAAAATGGATACCATCTGGCGGCAAGATGGACGTTGTTCAAGCAACATTTTCTTAATTTATTAACCATGTCAGATTTTGTTATCCATTCTGTGCCCTTGCAAAGTCATTTAACAGACCAGCCTTGGAAGTGAGCATGAACATCTGCTTTCACTTGACTGCTCCTCCATCGGACTGCCAGTGGGAAAGCTTTCTCACGACTGTTGTATGCTGCACATCTCGCGGCCTCAACTCTCTGACAGATAGCCATGCTGCTCGCAGTCTCAGATCCAAGCCATGTGTGATCCTACTACCGTCCGTGCAAATCACACAATGGGTTCACGCGCGCATGCTTCACACTGACAGAAATGATCCATTAGACTCTCAAGGATCGTAATCAATCATGGTAAAAACAAAGGGAACTGCAACTCGTACAAAGCTCTTAGCTTTAGGCTGAAAGGGAAATGCCAAGGGAGCCATCGGCAGAAGGATCATTCGTCTAAAAGCGAGGCTTAAAAAGGACAGTAAAAAGAAATCCAAGAGCAAGGTATTGCTTGATAATAATGTCTTCAATATGGAAAAGTTTATTAAAAGAAGTTGGCAGGACACAAACCATGAACAACAAAACAATCTTTCAAAAGGTGTTCAGGCTTTTTTCAGAGTGATTTTAAAAGGTAATCAGATTTCTAGATCCTACAGGATACAAAAATTACGCTCCCGACATTTCCTTTTCTTTCGCAGATATTGTACAGAACTGGGCTAGGCATTGGTTTTCTTTCTCTAATAATGTATTAGGGGCTAATTAATAAAAGAGATCAATAATGTTAAAAGTGGTCAGATGGATTAACTTCAGCCTGCTTTTGATGTTCTTGCTACTTTTGGCAGTACAACTGAACTGAGATCCCCAGGATAAGGAGTCCACAGGCCTAACCCGCCTCTGCTCTCCTTCATACTGCTACCGTTCCCCTTAAATTCGCTTATACTTTTTACCCACTCTACTTTGGATGAATGCTCTCGGGTGTGTGGATGCAACACAAACAGTGAGTTGTACTCGCAGTTTGGAAACATAAAGAACCTGAATGCACCTCCTAATCTGTACACAACATAGCCAAAACTCAATTGGTCTCTTGGTGTGAAGAGATTGACCTCGTTAAACCACAAGCAGCTAAACAGGTTACTCATTGCTGTATGTTCCCGTATGATAATAGCTCCCTCTGGCACATCTGCATTTGCCGACATCAATAAATAGATGAGAAAAACATGATTATCACTTTTACAGCCCTCGTCTGTGTGAGTTCATTTGCTCGGGCGGAGACAGGGGGGGCAAGGAAATTGTTTTTCCAGCCCCTCCCTTAATAATCTATATGGTTTTAGCTAAAATAATAAAACAACTGAAATCTTGGCCTCCCTTAATTTTATATTTTGGCTCCGCCCCTTGCTCCTATGTAAAATGTTATAACTTGCAAGTGAACTAGCACTCATATGAACAAGTTTCACCCCAAAAAACTAAGAAATGCAACAAAATAAAGGATTAAGGAAGTTGTGATTTCTCTTCTTACCGCTAACACTGCTTTTCTTCGGACTCCAGGACTCCATTCCCTCATAATAATATATTTTCATGTGGAGATCAATGAGGGGTCGGGCATAACGTTTCCTCCGCTTATTTGCATCAGCCTCCTCATATATGCTTCGATGATGTTTGTGCTGAGCAATGGCAAACGTATTCTTCCCACGCCATAAGTATCTGCAGATCAAAGGCCATTCAAATTACCTGTTACCGATTCCTTTTATATTCACAGACAGAAACATGTGCTTGTGCTTGTGCACATGTGCGCGGGCGCACGCATGTGTGTCAATGATAGTGGCGAAACAAAGGGATCATAGTCATACCCATAACCCTTGTCAGCAAGAGTTTATCTTCAAGGGTTATTCAACAGACAACATATATTTCGCTCATGCTGTAAGATAGCACTATAACAGCCAACCTTCAAGTTTTAAGTTCATTTACTTTTCATCTCCACCATTGTGATTAAAATGACAGGACTAAAAGACATGACCTGTAAATTAACCATGCAAGTACCTTTCTAGAATTTGTAATGGATCAACAAGCAGCTCCATTTTACCATCAATCCAGACGCTGTACTGTGCTCGAGGAAATAATCTGTGGGTTAAAATCTTGGGAACTTTCCCATTCCTCCTAGGCTCGTCATAAGGTGAATGCTTCAGCACAATAAGACGCCAAATACCAACCCATCGTCCCCTGTTATGGTCCTCCCTGACAGTAACGTTTTCCTTTATGAAATCAAGAGAGATCTCATCCACCACCATGAGAAAACAAAAGAGTTTCCTAGAACGGTCGCTTATATTTGAAGGCTGGTGAGGTACATCATATCCATCGAAAATTCCAGATGCAACCACAAACCTACAGTTCTTGACATATTCAATATCTACAAGATCCATGTCTGCACCACCATTATGCATAAATCCACAATGCACCTAAAAGGCAGATTGCACATTTAAAAATAAGAAACAGAATTAAATTCACTGAAGGACAGCCATAAGTAACAGAAAATTTCAACTTCCAGTCTTCCACTAATTGTGAGAAGGTGATTCACATAAAATCCAAAAACATCCAATTCCCTCCATCATCATTTAATAGAAATAAATTACCTCGAAGATTAATTTGCTATTGTCAGGAATAAGGAACTAAACTAACAACAAAATTGACTTTACAATGAGTGTTTATGTATGTACCTTCATGGAAGAACTTAAATTAAAACTCTTTTCTCTTTGTTTCCAGCTTTGATGTCCTCCAAATAATGGGGATGACTGAGACCCATCCTCGTCCTCCATAACATAGGAAATGTTTTTAACAATTTGGTCATGAGTTCTTCCCTCCGGAATAACTATTCTTTCAGGGTTACCGATGACAGGGATCAGACAACCTAAAGATTCAGAGGCAAGTAGTGTCAATTATAACAACCACATAGCGATCAACACTTCAAGGAACAGATGTTGCTATAATTCTTACGATGTTGCTGCGGCACAAATCCCCACGTGTTTAAAAAGTTGTATACCTTGCTTTCTTTATTACAGATAACTGCATGCCAAACATAACCATCATATCAAACCACATAACACAAATTTGTATAACGCAAATACCAGGATTGCATCATCATGTTCACATAAACAGTTGGCAAAAACAATAAAGATATCCCATGCAATTCTTGAACAAGGTGTCACTCCTTTAATGGGAAACTTTGCATCTACCAATTTCTTGAATTCCCCAGATTGTTAGAATCCAAGAAAAAACAAGTCACCTTATCACTAACCTCGTATAAGCGCGCGAATCACAATGAGTAAATACACAAAAAACGAGTAGCAGGACTTAAAAATGTTGGTAAAACATTTACCTGAAAAGAATACAGAAGAAGACTGACAAGACCAAACATGAAATGATAAGACAGCAAGAATGAGTAACATCCAAAGAATGCCGGCAACAAGAACCAAGCGAACAAATCCTCTCTTCCAAATTATCTTCATAGGATAATCACTTGGCAACTTCCCAGCACCAAAAAAACCTCCAACATCTGTTTCACCATAACACCACCATCAGACTGGACCGGTACAAGAACACAAAACCCATTACTGCCAAAATCACAAAGAGCACAAACCCGTGTGATTAAATAGTGATTACCTTTAGAATTATTTGATGGTGTTTGATTATTATCGTTGTTGCTACGGTAGTCTCCACCTCTCCGGTTCAACCGTAAAGAAACGGACCGTTGCCCATCACTCTCCATAAGATTATTATTAATATTCACTGAATTGATCCCTCTTTCTTCAAGAAAATGAGTTCCAAAAACTTGATAAAAATCTTGAAATTAATAAAAAGATTGCAGGTAAATTACAATGACTGGCAGATCTGGGAAGTATAAGAAAAGAACGAAGCGCGGTGAAATTAATCTATCTACCAATTATTTAGTACGTATTAACGTAAATGTTTCGTCTTATTCCCTTTTTTTTCCTTGTAGAAAGCTGCTTGTAGTTGCAATGGGCTGGGTTTCTTGATTTGTAGTGACAGATGGCCTAAATGTTATGACTTGGACCTATTTTTCTCCACCCTTAGATTTTGGACCCATGGTTCATATGGCCCCACTTGATCCAACGGTGCTACAGGGCTCAAATTAGTCAAAATTAGAGGGGAGAAAAAACCAGAAAACCGAGAAAATCAGAAAAAAAATAATAAAAAAAACTGATTAAATAGATTAAAATTTTAAAAAAACCAACCGGTTTGGTTTCGGTTTTATAAGCTTGAAACGGAAAAAACCGAACCGAACCCGAACCGAAAAAAAACCGAGCCAAATTGAAAAAAACCGAATCAAACCGAAAAAACATAGCCAAACCGAAAAAAACCAAGTCAAACTGGTTTGAACCGATTTTTCTCCTAAAAAACAAACTGAACCGAAACCAGTCGGTTTGAACCGGTTTTGATTTTAAAAAAAAACAAAAAAAGTTCGGTTTAGTTATTTTTTTATAAATTATTTCATAAAATATTTTGGTAATATGAAAATACTTTTTATAAATTAATTATAAAATAATGTATTAATTGATTTTTAAATACTTTATGAAAAAACAAATAAAAAAACATTTTTTGTAAAATCTTTTCCACAAATTAGTTCACAGCTAAGCCCATTGGTAAGAGCACGCGTTATTCAAGCCCAGAATTGGAAACTTACGAGCTAGACAGGAATTGAATCCAGACAAGCCAACCGTTATGGCTTCTTTCTTTGTCTGTCTGAGGACTGCAGCAGCAAAGGCTCTCAAATACAAGTATATTCATGAAACAATGGCATCATGTTCCCTGTTTTTGCTTGCATGTTCGCCTGAAGACAAGACCTGCTGTCTGTTTCGCTACAATTTGGATTGTTGATGAAGGAATAAACAAGATCATACGTTCTAATCAAGCTCTGCTGGAGGTCCTTTGACTCAAGTAGTCACCTAGAAGAAAAGACTGGTGTTCCCCAATGCAGCTCCCCCCATTTCTGCACTGCGGTTGAAGACAGATGGACGGACACTGCCCTGATACAGTACCAAACGACCTAATTACTAATTAGTCTGCAGAAGGTACAGTCTACATCTGAGGAAGGATCAGAGTATTAAATTCTGATTTGGAGAAGACTAGAAGAGGAAGGAAAATCATTTGAAAGGGCAATGATTGTTTTTTTTTCTTTCGTCGGGGAAAATTCTTGGTGAGAAAACGCAGATCTGAGAACCCTTGAAAGACCCCAGGTCCCGAACAACAACGCTCACGGAGGAAACTGCCCTTAGCTCGAGGCAATGAACCGCCAATAAGCAACTTCTGATAGGTATCTCATTTCGCTTTTTCTGCAGCCTGTTTCCAAAGGAGAGATAAGACTTCTCGTAGAAAAAGCATTTTAAGGACGATACAAAACTTTGTATCATTACATTGTATGTTGAATTCAAGGTTATTCATATAGTTTTGAATCTAAGCATGTATGTTGCGAGGAAATAACTATACACAAACAATAAAAATGTAAAATATACTCAAATATGCAAGTTGATGGACTCCTTTGTGTGCATACACTAAAAAAAATGGACCAACCTTTTACTTTTATCTTGAATTCTAGTTATTTACTAGCCATTTAACTCATGTTTCACCTTGGATTAATTTTTTTTATATAAAAAAAAATATCAGGTATGCAGGGTATTTAGATGTGTTTTTTTTACATAAAAAAATTAGAGTGTAAAATAAAAAACTCATGCATTTATCTAACTAAATAAATCAATAACTATTTATGTAAATAAAAAAAATCATTAACAATAAATAAGAAAGAAACTATAAAAATAAGATATTCATCGATTGTGTTTACTAAATTTATTTATTTAAATAAATAAAAGATAAATCAATTCTGAAAAACTCATGACTTAAATGATAAATACAAATAAGATTGACTGAATAAACTCACATCATAAAAATTATTATGCAAGGTTGAACACATTAACAAAATATAAAGAATGAACATATGCTAATATGATGGGAAGATATAGAAAAAGGCGGCGCATGCGACGCCGCTAATTTTCCAAACCTGGTCTTCCATTGTGTCCTTAGAAGCACCACTACGTCCCCTTTGTCTTGGTGTGGCGCATGACTTTGGTTGATGGACGGTTTATCGCCAATCAACATTTCTTCGTTTTTTTGTTTTCTTCTTTCCTATCTCTCCCAATGTAACTACACGTTTGTCCCGTGTTCTTCTTTTTCTTTTTTCAATTTTAGTCCTTATGTTTTTTATGGCTTATTTTTGTTATTGGCCCTTTCACAAAAGTTTTGTATGTTTTCAATTCACTCCTTCAATTACAATTTTTCATATATTTTTTTTTTCAATCTGATCCTTATTCTTTTGATTTCTCATTTTAACCCTTGGCTCTTTTGTCAAAGTTTTAATTGTTTTTTATTTTGTCATTCAATCAAAGTTTATGCTCTCTTTTTTCAATTTAGCCCTCATTCTTTTGATTTTTTTTGTTGAAGTTTTTTTCCTCTTTTTTTTTTCAATTTAACCGTCCAATTTGAAAATCTTTTTTTTTTTTTTTGTAAAAAATGCTTTTAAAAATCAAAGTTGACTCGAGCTAATCTTTTAAATCTATGACCCGGGTCATGAGGCCGGGGTGACTCCATTAAAAGCAAACCCGAAAAAATAAAGAAGCAAGATTCTTCAACAAACAAATATTGAGGGATGAAATTAAGAAAAAAAAGTCAATTAAAAAAACAATACAAAACAAAACAAATAGCAATTAAAAGAATTAGGACTAGATTCGATATAAAAATCAAATGAAATTAAATGTTTAGGGATCTAAATGGAAAAAACAAATGAATTAAGAAAATGATTCAAAAAATAGCAATTAAAAGAATTATGACCAAATTTGAAATAAAAATTAAATAAAAATAAATGCTTAGGGATGGAATTGAAGAAAAAATAATTCAATCAAGAAAATGATTCAAAACTAAAAAAAAAATAGCAATTAAAAAAATGATGACCAATTTTGATTAAAAAAAAATTAACAATATCAAACCACCAGGGATGAAATAAAAAATAAAATCTAATTATAAAAAATCAATGTAAATAAAACAATTGCAATTAAGAAAAGAAAGGTTGAATCAAAAGAACAAATAAATTGAAGGGTTGATATAATTTTTTACATGACCAACACGCAATTTGAGGGAAAAAAAGAAAAGAAAAAAAGCAAATTAGAGCCAAACCACCCATAACCACCATACATGCATTACCTAATGAGATATAGGATGTCGAGACGAATCTAATGATGCAACAAGAGTGATGATTTCTACTACCAAAGTCATCCACATGTGCCGTTCAAAGACGGTGGTGAACTACCGACGCTTGCAAGACACACGCCAACATGCATTTCTCTTTTTAATTTGAACAAAACTGCAAAATGCCCCTAAGATTAAACAATAACGACAAAAAATCATTAAAAATTACAATCAAGCCCCTAAACACAAGGGTAAAAAAATTAAATAACAAGAGTAATTGAGTAATTATATTGTTCATTAATTTGTAAAAAATAAAAATACATATCAGGAAATGACAACCAAGCTCGTGGAGCCAATGTTAACAAATTGAATGGCAAAAATAACGAAATAATTCCTTTTTTCATTAAAAAATTGAAATTACTATAAGGCGCCTACACCAAAGGTTATTGCTTTTCACTTTTTAAGGTCAATATGATACCTATACTGTTAAAATCAATGTAAAATTACTAAAACACCCCTAATTAACCTGTATATAACAAATAAATCACTGTGCAATGGTCAAAACCAAAACACCCCTAAATATTGTTATTTATAAGAGTAAACTCATGTTTTAATTGCAACATATAAAAAATATTAAAATAACCCCACGTCCAAGGCTTCAATTTTTTCTATCAAAGGAAAAAAGTAATTTTACTTTACATAAAAAGACAATAATACCCCTATTCTAAGCCTTCAAAGCTAAGAAATTTTACTGTGAAAGTCTAGAATGTCCCTTGGTCCACAGTCCACACACAGTCAAAACACTATACATTTCAGAATATTTATTAATATAGGTTTGAATAAAAATAGATATGTTGAGATGGAAGAACAATACAAACAATAAAAGATGTAATCTTAGCCGAATAGTTTAGATATAGTTGACAATTCAAGCCTTTGTAAAATAAAAATAAAAAATAAAAAATTGACCATTAGAAATCACAAAACTAAATATAAAAATAACAATAATGGCTTACAGCATAGCAACTAGCAGCCATTAAGCACACCAATCAAGTGAAATAATTCAAAATATTCCCCCTTCCTTTAACAATCCTAATAATCCGATCCAATCATTAACCCATCGGTGCCGAGTGCTCACACACAACTCTGCCGTGTACCCTATCGCACAAAAAACCCGCCACCCCAAATCAGAACTCTCTCCTTCTCTCGCTTGCACACTAGAAGTAGACTGCACTACTTGGAAGCGGCGAGAATATTCCCCTGAAAGAATCCACACAGGAAGAGAGAAAAGGACTACTCCATCCCCTTCTTCCCGAAACTCGTTCAAGAACTGGATTAATGGAGGCACCAACGGCGGCGGCGTGGCAGCCACAGGAAGAAGGGTTCAAGGAGATCTGTGGATTATTAGAGCATCAAATTTCACCAACTTCAACCGCTGATAAGTCTCAGATTTGGAAGCAGTTACAACACATCTCTCAATTCCCCGATTTTAATAATTACCTCGCTTTCATTCTCTCGCGCCGAGGTAACCGATTTTCTCATCAATTTTGCGTCCGATTATCGATAATTTCTTAATTTAATTATTGTTATTTGGTATTTAGGGGAAATCGGTGGAGATAAGGCAGGCGGCAGGTTTATTGTTGAAAAATAACCTAAGAAATGCGTATAAAACTATGACGCCTGACAATCAACAATATATAAAATCGGAGTTGTTGTCGTGTTTAGGAGCAGCGGATAGGCATATAAGGTCGACGGCAGGGACGATTATTAGTGTTATTGTTCAACTAGGAGGGATTTTGGGATGGCCGGAGTTGTTGCAAGCTGTCATTACTTGTTTGGATAGCAATGATCTTAATCACATGGAAGGCGCTATGGATGCTCTGTCCAAGGTACTGTTGATTACTTCTTCGTTGATCAAGTTTGGGTTTTATGCAAGTCAATAGATTAAGTATTTGTTATCCGGTGTGTGATATTGATGAATATGGCCAAGAGGAAAGGCTCATGATAATTTATTTGGCGTGGTTTTTGTGTGAAATAAATGAATTAGAGAATGTGTTTTCTCGCCGGGTGGTGATAACTAATGTATTAAGGTGATGCTTTGGTGATGTAGATTTGTGAGGATATTCCGCAAGTTTTGGGATTGGACGTGCCTGGGTTGTCTGAACGACCTATCAAGATTTTTCTTCCTCGATTATATCAGGTTAGATGGGTGTTTACTCAGAGCTCTGAGATCATTATGGAGGTTCTTCTTGTTTTACGATCTCCACTAAGCTAATTGCGTTAACCTGGTTTTGCTATGAACAGTTTTTCCAGTCACCTCATCCTTCACTGAGAAAGCTGGCATTGGGTTCTGTAAATCAATACATTATGTTAATGCCTGCTGTGAGTTCACTTTGTTGCTTTCATCTTGTTTCCCAGTCACTGCTAGATGCTATTGTGATACTAGGAGACAATTGGTTACATATGTTAATTCCTCGGAGGCTCTATATGCATCCATGAATCAGTACCTTCAAGGTTTGTTTGCTCTTGCTAATGACCAGGCTGCTGAAGTGCGAAAATTGGTGAATACTTTCTCATTGCCTCATCACAATTGGATCTAACTTGCATGAAAAAATAGTAATTTATCTGCTTCTGGTTTTCTTTTATTGGTTGTTGTAATCTGACTATAAAATGTGGTGTTTTAATTGTACTTTTTGTTGGGATTCATTTATCATGTTATGTTTCGGTTCCCAGCACAGCAAAAAGAATTGAAATATAATCTTTGGTAATTATTCAGAATATAGCTTTTCTGTTTCACAAGTTTGGCTGTACTGATCCATGTATCTTTTAACTGTGTCATACAGGTTTGTGCAGCTTTTGTACAGCTAATTGAGGTCCGACCATCTTTCTTGGAGGTGGGTATCTTTTGTTAATTTAATCTCATGCATATTCTTTTCTGACTGGACTTGTACTGTATCTTACGTCTGTTTTTAGTCGCTTATTAGTTGTTTTTTACTTGCCCTTGTGCACTACTGAGCATCTCTTTTTAATGTTCTACAATTGCCTTGTCGGCCATAGTTTTATTCTCCCACCCTGCTTTAACTTTCTTTTGTCATTGATATGACTTTTTCGCTATTTTTAGCCACATTTGAGGAGTGTAGCTGAATATATCTTGCAAGTCAACAAGGATGGTGATGATGAAGTGGCTCTTGAAGCCTGTGAATTCTGGTAAACCTCCACTCCATGAACAACATATTTGATAATTTTGTAGCTTTGACATCTTGGGTTGGGGAATTGGTTATAGACATCATGGTAACTTGAAGTTGATCCCATTATGTATGAGATAGGATGTGGATTGACCCCCAAATCTATTTCTTTTCTAGTTCTAGGTTGATGTTTTGAATTTACAGGTTTTCATTCCAAATTTTCTATTGACATTCCAAAACAGAAGATCAAGTGGTGTTATTTATTGGGATTGAAAAAACTTTTTCTTCTTGCCTCTCTCCAGTAGTAACCTTGTATATGTACAAAATGGAATTTTGAGTTTACGTCTGTCTTGGGTTGGGGTTGTCTTGGAATTTTGTAGTCTAATGGTTTACATGAATAGGAGTCAGTAAGAATAAATGTCGAGGGCAACTGATTATGTGAGATCTTTTAAGAACCTTAAAGGTGGGAAATGTATGTGGTAGTGTTCGGGGTGGTGGTGCAGTGAAACATGATGGTGCTGATCCCAGTAGCTTTCTTGGTGTGATGGTGGCATTGATGTCCTGGTGACAGTGCCGTAAAGTTA